>CAKJTW010000009.1:14535000-15785000 GCA_917880005.1 Nanger dama | reverse complement strand
TCTAGTGCTAAATGCTAAGTTGCTTCAGTCTGTC
Source organism: Nanger dama (assembly GCA_917880005.1). Lineage (NCBI taxonomy): Eukaryota > Metazoa > Chordata > Mammalia > Artiodactyla > Bovidae > Nanger > Nanger dama. The sequence goes on along the minus strand of CAKJTW010000009.1, from coordinate 15,784,966 downwards.
CCGCTCTTTTGGACCCCTGGGACTGTGGCCTGCCAGGCTCCTCTGCCTGTGGGATTCTCCAGGCAAGAATACTGGAGTGGGTTGCCATTTCCTTCTCCAGGGCATCTTCCCAATCCAGGGACTGAACCTGTGTCTCCTTTGTCTCCTGCATTGGCAGATGGGTTATTTACCACTAGTGCCACCGGAGAAAGAGAGGAAAAACATTTCTTTTACCTTTTCCCTTTGATTAGGGCTCAGAAGCAATAAAGCAAGTGAAAATACATTGAAAACACTGAGGCAGTATACACATTTAACATAAAATTATAAGTATTATTATTACATTTCTGGTCCTAGATAGCTCATTGAGTATCAGTTTTGCTAAGTAATAAGGTGCAACTTAATTATATTTATTAACAGTGAGATTTCCAATGCTTCCAAGATGTCTGCACTTAGCCATTCTTAATATTGAGTGTATCTGCTTACCTTTCTTAGAATACTTATCAATTAGTTTTAATCCACTCACATTCTCTAAAATAGCCACTGATTTGTGAAGAATAGCAGTCATTAAAAGAGAAATAACCACAGAAATAAGGAAAAAAACTTTGCAGGTGGAGAGAACATTAGTTTCTTTAATAGTAAGAGCTCTATCCAGATCCAGGCTGCAAAACAGGTAAACTAAGAGGGAGGGAAAAAATAAATGTGTGTATGTGTGTATGCAAATTTGTGTGTATGTGTGTGTGTGTGTGTGCAAACTTGCAAACTTTTATATAATGTATATTTTATATAAAGAGTTATATAGGTCCTTTACCCAAGCTACAAGGTTTAGCAACTGGAAGGATGACATCAAAATAGGAAATACAGATGTATCAAGTTTTCCTATTTCCATCATATTTGTTCCCAAGTAACTTTATATGTGCATACAACTTCCATAAGGTGTAAATTTACATCAATGGAAAAAATATATATCAGACAGAGCAAGAACATCATCTCCATTTCCAGCAACACATTCATTTGTCACCCAAGAAACAAGGGAAGAGCTTTGTTTGACAATATGATAAATGTCCATATTACTTAAGATGTTGATTTCTTTTCTTTAAAATATAAAGATGTAAAATAATCCTCAATTTCAACTTTATTTTTCTGCCATTCTGTGTCACTTGGTTAGTACACAACAACAGTTACTCTAGGTGGAGTGTTTAAAATTAAACATTTTCTTGGTGTTTGTTATTTCATTCTTTCATTTGATTCATATAGAAGTGCTTTATAAGCTCTTCTTAGCCAGGCTAACTGGTTGGTTCTGCTTATTTCTATAAAGTTTTAAATTCACACCTTAATAACGTTTAAGTGCAGCTAACTCACTTATATTTGGGGAAATGTGCACAATAAAAAAATCTTTATGGAGGCATATATGCATTGCAGAGTCATAATATTATTCGGGAGTAGAAGCAGAAATATTTACATAGTAGCAGATGTACTCATAACTAATTAGATTCTATTACAAGGCACACTACAGGTGATGGATCTCTAGAAAAAGAAGGCATTTTTTGATAAGGAGGATCAATATTGACTGTTATAGAATTATTTCCTTATTTTTAGAAAAAGCCAGAGTGGTGGTCGGTGGGGTGGGGGTGGGCGGTGGAAATATTGTTGAAAAATAAAGCATTTAAAAAATAATGACAAGGAAAAAACGTAGAGAAACATGCACACCATATAGTCATACAGTTGTAACAGGAGCCTATCAAACGCCAAGAGTGAATAAGCGGATGTGGTTACACCACTCCATGTGCGTGGCATTTGGGGCTGGGAATAGTACATGTGCATACTTGGTGGTAAACTGAAAGATGAACCAGAGCCATATTAATTCAAAAAAATGTAGAATCTGAGAAGAGGCATATCATTCATTTAATTCAAGTCAAGCTTAAACTGTCCAGGTTCCATAATTTCTGGTGGTCTTCCAAAGAAAACAGTCACAGTAATACATGCTTGATTTAACAATCACCAAAAGAACCAGAATAATCAAAGGAAACAGAGGACTTATGTTGCCATAGATTTAGAGCTTACAGTTGTCCATTTTCCCTACCCTTGCTAACGTTTCACCTTCTTAGTGTATACCTAGCTTAGGAAGGGATGTGTGCATGTTCAGTCACTCAGTTGTGTCAAGACTCTCTGCGACACCCTGGACTGTAACCCACCAGGCTCCTCTGTCCATGCAATTCTCCAGGCAAGAGTACTGTAGTGGGCTACCATTTTCTTCTCCAGGGGATCTTCCTGACCCAGGGATCAAGCCTACTTTTGCGTCTTCTACATTGGTAGGTGGATTCTTTACCATGGAGGCACCTGGGAAGCAGCTTAGGCAGGGAACCTTTGGATAAACGGCTTCTAGATCTTTCTGTTATGTGACTATGGGCAGTTTGGGCTAAGTGGTTTTCATCTCAGCTGCCCATCTCAGTTTGCTAATGTAAACACACAGCTGCAACTGAGTCATGCAGATACAGTCACAACAAAGAGGAAATGGGCTTGTAGAAAGGCACTGCTAGCAGCAGCTCTAATTTATCTCACAATGTTATCATCACCTTCTGCCTGCTGAGCTGAGTGTAATTTAAATAGACACTGCTTAGGAATTTATGAGCTAAAACATAAATAACACACCCTTGTTCCTTTCCAAGAAGAGAAGGTAGCTCTGCTCTGTGGGCTTCCCAAGTAAATCCAAGCATTAGAACTCCAAGATAAATTGGTCATTAGCTTTATTTCATTTCACTTTTTTTTTTAAACTCTTTCCCTCTATTATCCTGTAATTTAAAGAGACTCTGGAAACAAGAAGGCTTACAGAAAGAATCCAAAAGGCAAATATCCTCAGACATTAAACAGCATGAGACAAGAAGCCAAAATGAGACTAGAAAGAAAAGTGACATATTGACGAAGTGGAAAACGATAAAAGTCTCTTTCATAAACCAAACTCCCAACCAAATAAACAAAGGATGTAAGAGATATTTGGATGAAAAATGATAACAAAATAGTGTAAAAAGGTCAAGAACAGAAAAGGACTCAATAGTATTTAAAAAAAAAAAAGCCAGTAAATAATATTAACAAATAAAACAGAGAGCTTGGGAGCTTTTTGGCAAAATAAATTTCCCAAAATGGAATTATAGCTATAGAAACTCAGCAAAAAAAATACCAAATTAAGACAAATATTAAATAATTCAAGCCAACACTATCTACATTATTGAAATATTTGGTTTAAACTGGACTCGGTACTTTTTAACTTTAAGCTGCAAGGTTGAGTACCATTAGTATAAAAGTGCTGAATAATGACATTCTGAGAGGCAAAGCAAGTTCTGCAAAGTTCCTCGCCACTTGAAATGACATAAAAGGTAATGCTTGGAGGAGGGCATGGCAACCCAGTCCAGTATTCTTGCCTTGAGAATTCAATGGGCAGAGCAGTCTGGCGGGCTACAGAATTGGGTTGAAGAGTCAGACACAACGGAAGCAGCTCAGCACACACAGGCCCCAAGCTGAAATGCTATCTGTAGCTGCTTTAACCACCCATTTCTCTTGGTGGAGCTACGGCCCCAGTCCTCCCTTCTGAGAATGCTGAAGCAACCTCTCTGCAGTCCAATGTGTGGTCTGGAAATGCCTAGATCTTTAAAATAGGAGGAAAAAATGAGTAATGACTTTTGATTTCATTATGTTTAATGCCATCCCATTGTGAGTTCATATGGTAAATAACAGATTTTTCAAATTAAGTAAATGGGTGCTTAAATTTAAATGAAATGATTGATGTCACTTTAATTTCAATTTTCCAAAGATATTCAACAAATATTGAATATTTACCTTGTGTCAGCCACCAGGGCAAATATTCTTTACCTAGCAGCTTAATAGGGGTAACACAGGGAGTCTTAGAGATTCAGGACTAGTGTGTTTTTAGAAGAAAGTGCTAAATACACTCCAATTACCTATTATTGGCTAGTGGTCAGAGGGGAAAGTAGAGTCCTTATCATTATGAAGCACTAGCAATATTGCATCAAGGCTGAAACACAAAAGGCAAGTTGGAGCATGCCAAGTCAATACTGGTTTGAGCACCAGTCTCAGGGGTCAAAAAAATTCACAGTGAAATTAATTTATTCACTCCCAGCTAAATTAGCTATGATGCTAATATTTTTGTTTAATTTTCCAAGTGGAAAAATCAAAATGAAAAAATTAAAATTCAATAAAAACATTATTAAAAGTCAGTCATTAATTAAAATATCTGAACAAATCATTTCCATGTGACATTTCTCCTGAGACCTCTCTCATATCAGAATATAAAAGACTAAAAATGAAGTAGGAAGGCATTTATGAAATGGGGAGACTTCACTAGGAGAATTTTTTTTTTTCCTAGATCTAGGTACACGTCTAAGAGCAGAAGTGGTTCAGAAAAAGGGGACAATCTCCTCTCAAGGGTAGCCAGGGTCACCACAATTACACCCAGAAGTTAAATATTCCCGTTCTAAATCACAGCAATTTCCTAAACCGTGAGGAGAAAGAGGAAGAATCAGGAAACTATAATTGTCCAAAACATGCTAACACATCAAGCAGACCATCTATAAACTCTGCTGTATGATTATTAAACAGAATCACAGCTTCATTATGTGGTTCCATACATACCCATGTGACTCAGTGGTGAAGAACCCATCTGCCAATGGAGGAGATGCAGGTTCAGTTCCTGGGTGGGGAAGATCCCCTGGATGAGAAAATGGCAACCCACTGCAGTATTCTTGCCTGAAAAATCCCACAGAGAGAGGAGCCTGATGGGCTACAGTCCATAAGGTCACAGGGAGTCGGACACAACTGAGCGCTGAGCACATCCACACATGTACACACATTTGGACAAAGTGTACCTCAATAAGGTGAACTATGAGGTCCATCTCATGAATAATATCCTTTCATCTTGAAGACCTTCTTATGAATAAGGGTGGGACGGGGCAAGGGTTTTAGATGTGAGGAGGGGGCACTGCAAAGACTCCCATCCCAACAGTGCACCCGCAAAAGGTCACCAAGGAGGACCCTTTGTTCCCATTAGCCTCTGAGTCAACTGTTCCACCATTACCTCAAGAGGGAATAAGAGATGGATTGACTTTTGCCATTTAAATGAAGTTAAGGCATCTTCAGTCTCTCCCATCTCTCAGTTTCTTCCATCAGGAAGTTTCCATATACCTCTTTCCCTTTTCCATCAGAGGACAGATAGAATGAAAACCACAGTCACAGAAAACTAATCAAACTGATCACTTGGATCACAGCCTGGTCTAACTCAATGAAACTATAAGCCATGCCTCATAGGGCCACCCAAGACAGACTGGTCATGGTGGAGATTTCTGACAAAATGCAGTCCACTGGAGAAGGAATAGCAAACCACTTCACTATTCTTGCCTTGAGAACCCCATGAAGAGTATGAAGAGGCAAAAAGACATGACGCTGAAAGATGAGCTCCCCAGGTCGGTAGGTACCCGATATGCTACTGGAGAAGAGTGGAAAAATAGCTCCAGAAAGAATGAAGAGACAGAGAGAAGCAAAAACAATGTCCAGCTGTGGATGTGACTGGTATGGAAATAAAGTCTGATGCTGTAAAGAGCAATATTGCATAGGAACCTGGAATGTCAGGTCCATGAATCAAGGCAAATTGGAAGTGGTCAAAGAGGAGATGGCAAGGGTGACACTGACATTCTAGGAATCAGTGAACTGAAATAGACTGGAATGGGTGAATTCAATTTAGGTGACCATTATATCTACTACTGTGGGCAAGAATCCCCTAGAAGAAATGGAGTAGCCCTGAGTCAGCAAAAGAGTCCATTTAAAATGCAGTACCTGGGTGCAATCTCAAAAACAACAATGATCTCTGTCCATTTCTAAGGCAAACCATTCAATATCACAGTAATCCAAGTCTATGCCCAGAGCAGTAATGCTGAAGTTTAACAGTTCTATGAAGACCTACAAGACCTTCTAAAACTAACAGCCCCCAAAGATGTCCTTTTCATCACAGGGGACTGGAATGCAAAAGTAGGCAGTCAAGAGATACCTGGGGTAACAGGTAAATTTGGCCTTGGAGTACGAAATGAAGCAGAGTAAAGGCTAAGAGAGTTTTGCCAAGAGAATGCACTGGTCATAGCAAACACCCTCTTCCAACAACACAAGAGAAGACTCTACACATGGACATCACCAGACAGACAGTCAATACAGAAATCAGATTAATTACATTCTTTGCAGCCAAAGATAGAGAAGCTCTATACAATCAGCAAAAAACAAGACTGGGGAGCTGACTGTGGCTCAGATCATGAATTTCTTATTGCCAAATCCAGACTTAAAGAAAGTAGGAAAAACCACTAGACTATTCACGTATGACCTAAATGAAATCCTTTACGATTATACAGTGGAAGTGACAAATAGATGCAAGGGATTAGATCTGAAAGAAAAGAGTGCCTGAAAATCTATGGACAGAGGTTCCTGACATTGTACAGGAGGCAGTAATTGTGACCATGCCCAAGAAAAAGAAATGCAAAAGGCAAAATGGTTGTCTCAGGAGGCCTTACAAACAGCTGAGAAAAGAAGAGAGAAAAAGAAAGAAAGTAAAATAAGTGAAGTCAGTCACTCCTCGGAGAAGGCAATGGCACCCCACTCCAGTACTCTTACCTGGAGAATCCTATGGATGGAGGAGCCTGGTGGGCCGGAGTCTATGGGGTCGCCAAGAGTCGGATATGACTGAGCGACTTCACTTTCACTTCTCACTTTCATGCATTGGAGAAGGGAATGGCAACCCACTCCAGTGTTCTTGCCTGGAGAATCCCAGGGACGGGGAGCCTGGTGGGCTGCCATCTATGGGGTTGCACAGAATCGGACACAACTGAAGTGACTTAGCAGCAGCAGCAGTCAGTCCTGTCTGACTCCTTGCAAACCCATGGACTGTAGTCTACCAGGGTCCTCCATCCATGGGATTTTCCAGGCAAGAGTACTGGAGTGGGCTGCCATTTCCTTCTCCAGGGGATCTCCCCAATGCAGAGATCAAACCTGGGTCTCCTGCATTGCAGGCAGACTCTTTACCATCTGAGCCACCAAGGAAGCCCACCAGGGAAAAGAAGCAAAGGAGAAAAGGAAAAATATACCCATCTGAATGCAGAATTTCAAAGGATAGCAAGGAGAGATAAGAAAGCCTTCCTCCATGATTAATACAAAGAAACAGAGGAAAACAATAGAATGGGAAAGACTAGAGATCTCTTCAAGAAAATTCAAGATACCAAGGAATATTTCATGCAAAGATGGGCTCAATAAAGGACAGGAATGTTATGACCTAACAGAAGCAGAAGATATTAAGAAGAGGTGGCAAGAATGCACAGAAGAACTATACAAAAAGATCTTCATGACCCAGATAACCACGATGATGTGCTCACTTACCTAGAGCCAGACATCCTGGAATGTGAAGTCAAATGGGCCTTATGAAGCATCACTACAAACAAGGCTAGTGGAGGTGATTGAATTTCAGTTGAGCTATTTCAAATCCTAAAAGTGTGTGAAAGTGCTGCCCTCAGTATGCCAGCAAATTTAGAAAACTCCAGCAGTGGCCACAGGACTAGATAAGGTCAGTTTTCTTCCCAATCCCAAAGAAAGGCAATGCCGAAGAATGCTCAAACTACTACACAACTGACCTCATCTCACAGGTCAGCAAATTAATGCTCAAGATTCTCCAAATCAGACATCAACAGTACATGAACTGTGAACCTCCAGATGTTCAAGTTGGATTTAGAAAAGGCAAAGGAACCAGAGATCAAATTGCCGGATCCATTAGCTATTCGGAAAAGCAAGAGAGTTCCTGAAAAACATCTGCTTTACTGACTATGCCAAAGTCTTTGACTGTGTGGATCACAACAAACTAGAAAATTCTTCAAGAGTTGAGAATACCAGACCACCTGACCTGCCTCTTGAGAAATCTGTATGCAGGTCAGGAAGCAACAGTAGAACTGGACATGGCACAAGAGACTGGTTCCAAATAGGAAAAGGAGGACGTCAAGGTCTTATATTGTCACCCTGCTTATTTAACTTATATGCAGAGTACATCATGAGAAATGCTGGGCTGGAGGAAGCACAAGCTGGAATCAAGATTGCTGGGAGAGGTATCAATAACCTCAGATATGCGGATGACACCACCCTTATCGCAGAAAGTAAAGAGGAACTAAAAAGCCTCTTGATGAAAGTGAAAGAGGAGAATGAAAAAGTTGGCTTAAAACTCAACATTCAGAAAACGAAGATCATGGCATCTGGTCCTACCACTTCATGACAAATAGATAGGGAAACAATGGAAACAGACTTTATTTTGGGGGGCTCCAAAATTACTGCAGATGGTAACTGCAGCCATGAAGTTAAATGATGCTTGCTCCTTGGAAGAAAAACTATGACCAACCCAGACAGCATATTAGAAAGCAGAAACATTACTTTGCCAACAAAGGTCTGTCTAGTCAAAGCCATTGTTTTTCCAGTGGTCATGTATGGATGTGAGAGTATAAAGAAAGCTGAGCATTGAAGAATTGATGCTTTTGAACTGTGGTGTTGGAGAAGACTCTTGAGAGTCCCTTGGACTGGAAGGAGATCTAACCAGCAAATCCTAAAGAAAATCAGTCCTGAATATTCATTGGAAGAACTGATGCTGAAGCTCCAACACTTTGGCTACCTGATGTGAAGAGTTGACTAATTTGAAAAGACACTGTTGCTGGGAAAGATTGAAGGCAGGAGGAGAAGAGGATGACAGAGGATGAGATGGTTGGATGGCATCACTGACTCAAATGACATACATTTGAGCAAGCTCAGGAGTTGGTAATGGACAGGGAAATCTGGTGTGTTGCAGTCCATGGGGTCGCAAAGTCGGACACAAGTGATCAACTCAACTGACGGCATCTTCTTTTCAGTCACTTCCATTTTTACATTGTTTAAGCAGAATCTTTTTATTTTGGAATATTTTACTTTTGAGGAATAATCATTCACCAATCATCTTTGGACCCAAATCCAGTTAATTCTGGAGCCCCAGTACCAGTCACTTGCCCTGCCTTCTAATTCTATTTCGACATAGATGATCATGGAAACACTCAAAATCAGAATGTAGAAAGCCTTTTGTGTATTCTCTTTTTTTCACCATTTCAATGGACAAGTGCAAGTGTGGGATATAAGGAAAGGTGGGAATGTCATTCTTAATATGAGTTTGACAACACATTAATCTCAAGCTCCAGGGTGGCCAGCCTGAAGTGGGCGATGATTATTTAAAATATCCCCAGTGAAGAATTTGAAGCAAGAGCCCTCCGTTCTATAGCCACAGATGGTTAGCAGAGCAAAGCCTTCTCTGTCTTAAGAATTCCCCCTGTCAACTCCAGTGAGCACCTCCTCCCAAGGGCTGTCCTGTGGGAAGAAAGAGTGAATTCACGCACTTCACAGCCAGCTCAGTGCAGGGAGCTGGAGGCTACTGCTTTGGGGAAGCTAATGTTTATAGCTCAGCCTTGCCAGCACCAATGAGGAACACAGAGCAGATGTTATTTTCCTGGTGTTTTTACACTCCTCTGGGTTTCTTGCTTCTCTTCCAAATTTCCACCACATTTGGCTCTTTATCAGTTACTGCTACATACACTGTCTGGTCATGAAGACTGTTACAGTGATAGCCCTTTATTTATAATGAGTTAAAATAAACTAACTTGGGTCCATTGCCAGCATGAGACATTAATTTCATTTCCGCAGAAACTTTGACATCAAGAAGAGAGCCCTTTCTCAACATACCTTTTTTTTTCATTTTCTCCTCAGAGAATAAAAGCATCTCATATATAGTGATAAAAGAAACATTTGTGAATCACGTTCCAAAGGAGGAGAAAAAAAGAAAGATGACATAAAAGGGATGCTATTTTTCATGTTGCCTGTTGAACTGTCTTTGTAAGTTAGGTCCTTAGGAAGAAAGATCTACTTTGTTATAGTAGCTTAGCACTAAATGGTCCTCTAAGAGAGGAAAGTCATACTACTGCCATAGCAAATAACTTAAAACCAAAGAGTAATTTAGACACAAGGAGAATCTTCTGGATCAGCTTTTCCATCTTCTTGCAAAGGCATAGGAATATTATATTTCACTGAAAATATAAAACATAGGCCATTTTTCAGTATTAATAATGCACGAAAATATTTTACAAAGATTTATTATACAGCCACAAAACACTCTTTCAAGTGGCAAATTTTGTCAGAAAAAGGAAAAATAATAATCACTCTATCTGAATATAATATCAAGAATTATTATTTATAAAACTCACATTTTTGATCCCCCTACCCTCACCACCATGGAATCACACATTTCTTTATTTTCAGCTATGGTTTAAAAATAGACAAACCAAGAATTTTATGCTCGAATAATTTCAAATATTTCTGAACTCAATATTGTCAGAGAAGCTGTACAAAAGAAATCAAGCCATGATCACTACTATCTAATCAGAATATGTTTATTCTCTTAAATGTAAGACAGAAATAAAAGTTATTCTTCTTTTAAGATATTCAATACACTCTTAAAATGAAAATAATCTGTTGCAGGAAGCAGACTGTTCTCACCATAATCAGAGTTATTTCCTATGGGCTTAGATACAATAAGCCATAGAAAGAAAATCATTGTGAGACATGAGGCTGAGGAACTTGGGTGGTAAGTTGTTTGTTGAACAGCCTACTTTCTGTGTGGAGAAAAGGGAATCCTCCTACACTGTTGGTGAGAATGCAAAATGGTATAGCCACTATGGAAAATAGTAAGAAGGATCCTTAAGAAACTAAAAATAGTTACCATATGATCCTGCAATCCCATTCCTGGGCATATATCCAGAGAAAACTCTTAATTTGAAAAGATACATGTACCCCAATGTTCAAATACTCCTTGGAAGAAAAGTTATGACCAAACTAGACAGCATATTTAAAATCAGAGACATTACTTTGCCAAAAGGTCCATCTAGTCAAGGCCATGGTTTTTCCAGTAGTCGTGTATGGATGTGAGAGTTGGACTATATAGAAAGCTGAGTGCTGAAGAACTGATGCTTTTGAACTGTGGTGTTGGAGAAGACTCTTGAGAGTCCCTTGGACTGCAAGGAGATCCAACCAGTCCATCCTTAAGTAAATCAGTCCTGAATATTCACTGGAAGGACTGATGATAAAGCTGAAACTCCAATACTATGTCCACCTGATGAGAAGAATTGACTCATCTGAAAAGACCCTGATACTAGGAAAGATCAAAGGCAGGAAGAGAAGGGGACGACAGAGGATGAGATGGTTGGATGGCATCACTGACTCAATGGACATGAGTTTGAGTAAATTCTGGGAGCTGGTGATGGACAGGGAGGCCTGGCATGCTGCAGTCCACAGGGCCGCAAAAAGTCAGACACGACTGATTGACTGGCCTGAACTGAATGTTCATAGCAGCACTATTTACTATAGCCAAGACAGGGGAGCAACATAAATGTCCATCAACAGATGAATGGATAGAGAAGATGTAGTAAATACATGCAATGGAATACTACTCAACAATAAAGAAATTAAATAATGCCATTTGCTGAAACATGGATGGACCTAGAGATTATCGTACCAAGTGAAGTAAGTTAAACACAGACAAATATTACAGGATATCACTTATAGATACAAACAAATGTATTTGCAAAACAGAAACAGATTCATAGACATAGAAAACAAACACGATTAACAAAGGGGAAAAGGGATGGAGAAGGGATAAGTTGGGAGTTTGGGATTAACAGATATAAACTACTATATATATTAAAAAAACAAGATCTCACTGTATAGCACATGGAAATATAGTCTATCTCCTATAAAAAACACAATGGAAAAGAATATGAAAAGCAATACATATATATGTATAACTGAACATTTTTGTACCCCCAAAACTGACACAACATTGTAAATCAACTACACTACAATTTAAAAATTAAAAACAAAAACCCAGCCTACTCTCAGCCTTTCCCTAAGTGTTTCAGTTCAGTTCAGTTGCTTAGGTCATGTCCGACACTTTGCAACCCCATGGACTGCTTTCTTCCCTGTCTGTCACCATCTCCTAGAGCTTGTTTTATCTCATGTCCATTGAATAGACAATGCCGTCTAACCATCTCATCCTCTGTCATCCCCTTCTCCTCCTGCCCTCAATCTTTTCCAGAATCAGGGCCTTTCCCAGTGAGTCAGCTCTTCATAATCAGGTGGCCAAAGAAATGGAGCTTCAGCTTCAGCATCAGTCCTTCCAATGAATACTCAGGGTTGATTTCCTTTAGGATTGACTGGCTTGATCTCGTTGCTGTCCAAGGGACTCTCAAGAATCATCCCCAGCACCACAGTTTGCAAGTATCAGTTTTTGGTGCTCAGCCTTCTTTATGGTCCAAGCCTCACATTCACACATGACTACTGGAAAAACCACAGCTTAGACTAGATAGACCTTTGTCACAAAAATGATGTCTCTGCTTTTTAATACACTGTCTAGGTTTGTCACAGCTTTTCTTCCAAAAAGCAAGTGTCTTTTAATTTCATGGCTGCAGTCACCATACTTTATTATAGCCAAATAAGCATACTATTAATAAGCTGTTGAGCCTCAATCATAAGAGGGTCACAATGGTGTAAATATGAAGTACTGTTGGTATGATATGTGAACAACACAGAAATCATTTAATATCTAAGGAACTATTTTTTTCTCAAATCTAAAACAGCTAAAACATTAATAATTACAAAATTCCATCTTTATCTTTTAAAATTATAATATACATCTGTACCTTAATTTTCAAAGCAATATTTTAAAATTTGTTTTACATATAAGTGTGCCATGATTCCAACTCTTGGCTTCAAAGCCATTGTCCACACTCTGCCATGTGATGCTGAGGCTGAGCTGAAAGTCTGACAACCCTGCTCTGCTTTCCCAACTGGCTCTATGTTAGCCTTTTCTACCAGGGAGTACTAGATGGAGTCTAAGAAGTCTGGAGGATGAAGAGACATATTCCTTTCTGTGAGCTGGTAGTCTTCTTGCTGCTCCTAAGACCTCACATGGTAAAGATTCTGCTGGAAATGCAGATTCAGGTTTGATCCCTGAGTCGGGAAGAGCCTCTGGAGAAGGATATGGCAACCCACTCCAATATTTTTGCCTGGAGAATCCCATGGACAGAGGAGCCTGGCAGTCTAGAGTCCATGGGGTCACAGAGTCGGACATGACTGAGTGACTAACACCTTCAAGAGCATGGACCCAGTTACACTTCTGCACCCCAGGACCAGCTGTTTCTTGCTGTAGCACAAGCCAAAACCAGTCTGCAATATTCCAACATCTGCAGCCTGAAGGCAGCCCTCTCAGAGATGCCCACACTAGCCTGCCCTCTGTGGAGTGACACTCCAGGCTACAGAATTTTTGCCTAAGCTCATCAACATCAATAGGTCATCAACAAATTTTAGCTCCACTGGTCCTTTCCTCCAAGGTTCTAAGCTTCAATCACTTCAAACTCTTGCCTGAACAGCTGGAGCTGTTCCAACACCTCTGTAGACAACAGCCACCTCTTGTAGCTGCCATCTTTGTGGTAATTTTACCTTGTTAAAAATACTACATTTGTATGTATATATACAGCTGAGTCACTTCGTTGTACAGCAGAAATTAATACAACATAAAGCAGTTATAGTCCAATAAAAAATAAAATAAAGATATAAATACTATGCCTGCTGCTAAGTTGCATCAGTCGTGTCCAACTCTGTGCGACCTCATAGATGGTAGCCCACCAGGCTCCCCCGTTACTGGGATTCTCCAGGCAAGAACACTGGAGTGGTTTCCTTCTCCAATGCATGAACGTGAAAAGTGAAAGTGAAGTCGCTCAGTCATTTCCGACTCCCAGAGACCCCACAGACTGCAGCCTACCAGGCTCCTCAGTCCATGGGATTTTCCAGGCAAGAGTACTGGAGTGGGTCGCCAGTGCCTTTTCCAATACTATGCCTACTTAATTACTCATATTCAATATCTCTGTTCAAATAACTGGTGTGGTTTCTGTCTCCTGACTGAGCCCTGATCAATTCAATAATTCCACAGGGGCAGTGAGGCAAGCCTTACTGTTACTATTTCACAAACATTTATAGAGTAACATTGTAACCCTGGGAACGGATCACCTGGGATTTGAATTCCGATCTTGGCATTATTTTCTTAGAAACTGCTTCTAACTGAATAAAGTACTTCTCCTAGGTACCCCAGGCGTGCAATTAGAACAAACATAGGTTAAAATATCTAAGGTGGCTCAGATGAGCAGGGTTATTTAAAAGTCAGACCTTTGGACAAAGCCCCAAGGTAATTTTTAGGTCAAAGTCCTTCAATTTCAATCCGTTTTGATAGTTTTGAGAATTGGGGTTAAGATGTATTCTCCTTCCTGGAGTGTAATAAACAGTCATGATCAGAGCTACTGAAGGATGTCAAAGCTATGCTTGGGAGCCCATCCTTTGCTATACAGTTTTACAGTGGAAGTTAAAAAGCAAAACTAGGAAATAAAACGTAGCTTTCAGGATTACATTTGCTTGCTGCCAGGTATTCTATAAATATGACAACGGATCTCGGAAGCTGCTTCTAAAATGAAAGTAATGAATATTTCCTGGTGGGATGTTCAACAAGCTCTTCTAGACGTGGACTTCCTTGCTTTTTTTGGCCAAATAGTGTGTTTTATTCCTCCTGTCTGCTCAGTGGGTGTGTTTCCAAAGGTTGCTTTGTACGGTAAATTACAGGAATTCCTTTCCCATACAGCTGGAGGTGCTGGCAGCAAAGACTGAGTGAGCGGAAGAAAGAGCCAGACATGCTCTCCAGATGGCCTTCTGCCACAATGGCCGCATTAGGACGACAGCAACAAAAAAGTGAACGCAGAAGGTTCAAAAGCAAATATAGCAACTTTTACTCGTCCTCCCTTATTAGAACCTCAGGGCTGAAGCACAGGAAAAAATAGGTTAAAAGTACAACCATATCTGTAGTTCCTATGCTATACGTTAAAATCTATATTCTATACAATATGAAAATTATGTTTTTACAAAGTACACATAGAGAGATAGATGCATACGGATACTATTTTTCAACACTGGAAAACATTCTCAAGTCATATGTCCCTCTGTCTCACCAAGAATTTAACAAATTCACCTGCTAACTTAATAGGATAGGACCCATTTGATGGCTTATGACACCTCGCTCATGGATAACAAAGTAAGAAATGTCTACTAATTAAACACCTATGATAAAGCAGCCTCCCCTGCATTTTTATAGCCTCAATGTGACCATGATTTACCACCGAGAAAGTAATGTTGAATGACAGCATCTGATTTTTTTCTGGTATAGCCTCCTGCATGAGGGCGACATCCTACCACAGTGAAGCACCGAATGATCCCTAGGGACTTTAGCCGATGACAAATGGCCTATAGAGGGTGGTGTTTCCCAGCTCACTACTCAGATAGGTGTTAAGTGGTTAGTCTCTCAATCATGTCTGACTCTTTGTGACCCCATGGACTGTAGCCCACCAGGCTCCTCTGTCTTGTGGAATTCTCCAGGCAAGAATACTGCAGTGGGTTGCCATTCCCTTCTCCAGGGATCTTCCCGACTTTAGGAGTCAAACCCAGATCTCCTGCATTGTGGGCCAATTCTTTACAGTCTAAGCCGCCAGAGAAGCCCTTCACTACTCAGATAACTGTACCAAACTCAGTTTGACGCTGAAGATTACCCGATACTTCGTATCAGAGAAACCAAATGTGCTACCACCCAGAACATGTTAAATGGTCAGAAGTCATCTAATGTTATTTTTTAATATCCATCATCAAAGAAATAATGTCTATGACTCCAACCTTTAACTCATGAGGTGCAACTGTGGATATTCTACCTTCATTCTGTTAACGTTTACAAAAGTAATGAACACACAGCATGCTGATGCATTAGTTAGAAAACTGTCTAGACTGGAACCACAGGGCTCCCTACAGTGACGTGCTCTTCAGGTTGCATGTATAAATACTAGCCTCTAGGGGGAACTCAAGGCTCTACACCTTAATTTTCCTAAAGCATAAGTTAAAAGGCAAAAATCTCCATTGCACTATGAGAGAATGATCTGGCTAGGTGGATTCCAGAACATCGATTGACCCATGTTTTATAGGACTGGAGCTTTTGGAAGGTTAAAAGTTGTCTAAAGGGATTATTTTTTTTTTCTTCATGCTATTTATTTTTTCCACATAGCAAACAGGGTGAATCATTGCCTTAGAAAATTCCTCTCCATCTCTTTTGTGTACATACAGATACACACACATGTGTGTGCACGCACACACACACACACGTATACACATATGCATGTTCAAGTACACTGAGGATTATCTGATTATCATCTTTGCTCAGCCATCCATGTCCATGTTGTGAGGGAAAAATATTATGCAAAGGAATACCCAGCACTCGTGATGCACTGGTCATCATATCACATCACCTGAGATCTTCCTCTGATTTCTAACAGTATGCAGCAATAGTTGAAGCACGTATTTTTAAACTGCACTGAATACCATAAACTAGTGTGGGGACTCTGAGCATATCCTTTTGCTCTAAGAGTTTTACTTTTCTCACTCAATAGTTCCTACAGTGCCTTCTAGCTCCAGTATTCTATACATTGCATCTTCATCAATTTCTTTCCAGTCCTAAGAGCAATTATGTTCAACAACTATTGGCAGTCTAAGTCATTTTTCTCCACTGGGTGATTTCATTGATATAATGCTACTCAGGGTCACGGAGCAAAACCGCAAACATCCAGCGAGCATATAGAACTCACATCAAATATACATGACCAGTGGGCTGAAGAGGCCTGGAACACAGCTTCCCAGCCCAAACCAACCTAAACAGACAAATTCCAGCAGCATACTCACAATCTGGCTTTAGTGGAGCATACTGTGCATCGTGTGTGACGAAGTTTCTTAGAGCTTTGGGTCACAGGCTCAGCAAATGTGCACGCTGACTCTCACAACTAAAATTTCAGCCGAATGCACAGACATCTTTCATAAATCATCTGCCTGACTATGCCTGTAGCTTTCCCCCTGTAACTATGTGGCAGTTCAGAAGAGCTTGGGATGAATACAGCTTATCTGCATGAAGAGGGAATAAGATTTTCAAAGAAAGACAGAGTAAAAGCACTCCTGCCCCTCAATATAGTTGGAACTCTCACCCATTTCTATTTTGTAACTCTCATCTATTACGGATGATCAAGGAATAAATTGGCCAGAACAATTCAGGAAAAGGACAAAGAAGAACATTAGAAACATGAACTCCAATTCTTTCAGAGACTCCAACTATCAAAATGAGTTGATATTTTGGAAAATAGATCAAAAAATGATCTTAAATGCATTTAATGCAAGGCTCTCAATTACAAATCAGGAAACTGCAAACAGAGAGGTCCAGTCCTTCATGGGGATGATCTTGATTTGGGGTTTACTTTAGATGCTATGAGGTGAATAGGAAATTTTGCCTGTGCCCACAGTCCAGAGTTAAGAGAATCAAACTCAATACACCTAACTCACCTAAGTCTATTGTATCTGTTACCTATTTCTGCATAGCAACCAACACGATTTACTTAAGTGATACATCGTGATACATCGTCCCATGCATTGTCTTAGTGAATCAGCCAGCTTTGTTCACCTCATCTGGACCCACTCAAGGTGGGTGACTCAGTCAATCAGTGGTTTGGCTGGGGCTGGATGCTTTAAATGACCTCATAGCCTGAGGGCTCGGCTAGAATGGGTAGAAAAGCTGTAATACCCAGGACACTCTATGAAACCTTTCATTTGGGCTTTTTACATGATGCTGGTAGGACATGGGCATTCCCAATGGCTCAGAGGGTCAAAAATCCTCCTGCAATGTAGGAAACACAGGAGATGCAAGTTCGATCTCTGGGTTGGGAAGATCCCCTGGAGGAGAAAAACTCACTCCAGTATTTTTGCCTGAAAAATTCCACGGACAGAGGAGACTGGTGGGCTACAGTCCAAAGGGTCTCAAAGAGTTGGACACGCCTGAGCAACTAAGCATGGACATGTCCCAAGAGGGCAAAAGTAGAGTCATAAGGCCGACGGAAACAGAGGTTCCGAGGCCCTCTTCTGTCATTTCTGCCTCATTGTGCAGGTCAAAGTAAACTGCAAAGGCAGACCAGACTCAAAGGTGGGAAAATATTTAGACTCCACCTCATTTTGGAGGAGTTGCAAAGATGTGTATGTATATGTGTGCGCGTGCAATCTACCACACCCAATCAGACAAAAGTAGTTAGGAGGTTAAATAAGATGCAAATGTTACTTCCTTTGTTTTCAACAGAATATTTCCTTAGGGACAAAGGAGGCACTACAGGTCACCGACTTATGCTTTCAGATCACCACTGCTTTGAATTCTAATAAACAGAAACTATGCCATTGCTATGCTTTTATTCAATGTCTACATTCTAATTGGCATCCACTAAATTCCCAGTCATAATAATGGGGACAGAAGGAGGGACTAAAATAGATTTTTGTCAGTTTATTTTCGAAGCACATATTCTTATCTACTGTGAAAAGGCATGACCTTTTCAGCTGAGGAAAGCAATTATGTTTTTTGCACAGAGATTCTTTATATAACAACACAAAGGAGATTCACAAGTTACCAGTTTCTGGCAAGGCTAAGGCATCCAAGGCAGGCAGAGTGTAATCACGCAAACTTTGTGAAGAAGTTCAGTACATCGGAACATGGGGCTAAAGAAGTCAAGGCTTTGATCCTCAAATAGGCCAATTAGTTTTGTGAAGAGAAACTTTTCAATATAACAGTCTGATCACTCTTCTTCCTACAGAATTGTTTCCTAACCTCAAAAGAAATTGAGAGCATGATCTAATAAAATTCATATTTTGTTTATTTGCCACATATTCTGATAGATGCTACAAGGGCTGCAAAAATAAGAACTATGTAGCTTTATTCATCCAGATTTTTAAGACTGTTACCAAAACAAAAAGGACTATTCAAGCAATTAGTTTATAATGTTCAAAATGATAAAGTGATGGAGGTATAAATTACAATCCAAATTCAAAGAGGAAAGATATTACATTGGGGATCCCAAAAAATGTAAAAATATGGTGATGATTGCACTGCAATTTTATAGACTCATGGAGGAAGGCATTCTAGATAGAAGAGAGAGAGAGTATTAATTAAACAAAGTGAATGATCTACCTTTGTAAGAAGGTAGGGTCTTAAAAGGAAAATTCATGAGACAAGAGTATAAATACAGCTCAGAGCCACATTACAAAGAATTTACCTTGTTTTAGAAGGTAATGAGGAGCTAATGAAATAAAGTGCTAGTATCTGATTAATTAGGAAGATTATTCTGGCAGCAATGAATGGAGTTTATATTACAGAGGAAATGAGCAGATAGAAAGAGGGTCAGGTACCTACTAAGATAAAGTGCACAAGAACACTAAAGTCAAGAGCTATGAGCAGAAAATATCAACAGCACCAATGCACAGTTTACATCTCTTAAGGAGATGGTTGATCTACTTTTCTTAGAGATAGAGGTCAAGTCAAGAAGGAATATAAATCTTATATAAATTATATAACTGTTTGAAATGCAGAGGAGAAAATCTGAGCAAAACATGGATAGCCTTAGCATTTTCAGTTATCTAGATTCTAGTTTCTAGAGAAGAACGTTGTGCTTTGTCAGGGTACTTGATCAGTCTGGAAACTTCACCATCATCACTGCACTGGGGAAGTTAGAAGGCAGGAGAAGCAAGGCGAACAGTGGTGAAGGTGCAGTGCAGATCAGATGCATGGCTCTCTACAGAATCTACTCAGCACGATTTTGTAAATTTCTCCAGCCATACTCACAGTCTAGGGAGATGAAATGAACTGAACAATGAGAATCATTCAAGCTGAAAACCAGGTTGAATCAAGTGAAGATGGTGAGAGACTCTAGGGTACCCTATATTCTCTGTTGAGGACTTTTTGAAAACACATTCTATGGTTCTGGCTGAGTAAGGATTTGGGGGAAGGCAAAATGAGATAGGCAGGCTGATAAAGAGAGTGGGGCAGAAGCGCTGTGGATCCTGGTCAGAAGAAGGCAAAGACCTGGCTCTGTAAGAGCAATGAGAAGTCAGGAAGATAAAGTGGGCTATCGAGTCACTAGAGATTCATGCAATCCATCACCTCTATGTTGTGGGCAGGGGATGGGGACACACCCAGGCACTCTAGCCTCCTTATCCTCCTTAGACAAACCTCAAAAACAATGTAACCCATGGATAATGGAGAAAAGACTTCACCTTCCCTAGGAAACCCCTTATACTCATGAATATAATATGAGTTATGACTAAGATGATTTTGTGGTCCTTTCTGGCATGCTTTTACGATATAGTGCTTTGGTCTATAGTCATTCTCACCCACTGACCTGTGAACTAATTTGTAATTAATATCAAACACACAGAGAATGACGGAGATAATAAAAAATAATGCAAAGATATTCCTATATCTATAATTAATTGAATCAAACCATTTGCCATATTCACTTTACTTCTACTTTTAAAGGAAGATGTAGATAAAGAAACACATTAAACATTATATATGTCTTTTCTTGATCTCATTTATTGTTCTCCAATTCCAAAATAATATTTGTTCTGAATTTAGTTGTTAATGTTCCTATGTGTGGATGCATCCATGACATTTTATTTTTAATATTTTTTTTGCAAATTATATTTCATTATAGGTTATATCAAGATATTGGATATAATTTCCTGTGTTATACAATAAATACTTGTTGCTTATCTATTTTATGTATAGTAGCTTGTATCTGTTAATCTCACATTTTAATTTGTCCCCCTCTTCCTTGTTCCAACTGGTAATTGTAAGTTTGCTCTCTCTCTATATTTTTATTATGTATCTACATTCATTTGTGTTTTTTAAGATTCCACATATGGCTGATATATAGTATTTTTCTTTGTCTGACATTTCACTAAACTTAATATTCTCTAGGCCCATTCATGTTTCTGACAATGGCACTATTCCATTCTTTTTATGACTGAATAATATTCTATCATATATATACATCACATCTTCTAAGCCAAACTTTCTATTGATAGTCACTTGAGAGTAATTTTTATTTAAAAATTTTTTTATAATATACATAAAGAGTTCATTCATTTTTAACTGCTTTAATAGTGTGAATATATAATTTGTTCATTTTATGTGAATGGGCATTTAGATCTCTTGCAATTTTAGAGTAATACAAAAACCATATTGCAAAAAAAAATTTAGCAGACTGGATGGCAGCCCTGTCTGAATATGATAATTATCTGGAGCGTTTTGTTTTCTTTCCTTTTTGTTTTAAATCCAGATGCGTTATTCTATGGCTATGCGTACTATTCTGTTTTACATCATGACACACCTAAAAAGTGATAATGTTTATAGGGTGAATTGCAGTATGAGAAAAATGTTACTCATAGAAATTTAAAGTAGACCAATCATTTCTACCTCACCAAACACACACAAATACCCCAAGGGCTGCTGCTGCTAAGTCGCTTCAGTCGTGTTCAACTCTGTGCGACCCCATAGACGGTAGCACACCAGGCTCCCTCATCCCTGGGATTTTCCAGGCAAGAGTACTGGAGTGGGGGTGCCATTGCCAAGGGCTAAAGGAATCAAATCTCCACAGATTGAAAATTGTTTCCAATGTCCCCACAGTGATGTGAAGGTTAATGCTGGCTAAGCAGCCCCATTCTAAAGCAAAGATTCTCAGATTTGGCTGCACATTAGAATCTGCTGGGGAACTTCAAAAAAATCTGCTCATGCCCTGTCTGCATTCCAGATCAATTAAATTAGAATTAATAGGATCAAGACTTCAGTTATTTTTTAAACCTCTCAGGTGATGCCTTGATTATGAGAGTCACCTAAAACATTTGTTACCAATATATATCTCCATGCACCAAACTCTTTAATGCCTGGGAACTGGATGCTTAAAACCATCTCAAGCATCCATCTAGAAACAGAATTCCTGTGTCTCAACCAAGCAGTCATGAGAAGACCACTTTCTTTTTGTTTTGCCATTCACAAGATTTCTGTTTACAGTCTTCTAACATCCTACACCGGAGAAGGCAATGGCACCCCACTCCAGTACTCTTGCCTGGAAAATCCCATGCACGGAGGAGCCTGGTAGGCTGCAGTCCATGGGGTCGCTGAGGGTCAGACACGACTGAGCGACTTCACTTTTGCTTTTCACTTTCATGCGTTGGAGAAGGAAATGGCAACCCACTCCAGTATTCTTGCCTAGAGAATCCCAGGTTTGGAGGAGCCCAGTGGGCTGCCTTCTATGGGGTCGCACAGAGTCGGACACGACTGAAGCGACTTAGCAGCAGCAGCAGCAGCAACATCCTACACTGCAAAAACCTGAGGCCATTCTTGAAACACCTTTCGTCAAGGCAACATTTAACCAATTTCAAAAATGTCTCCAAAACATATGAAATCTCTGTTATGTTTCCTCCTTTTATACGGCCAATAAATGAAATAGCCCATTTCTTCGAGGTACCTGAGTTATCATTCTCCGTCCACTAGGACCCCCTCCAACAATTCTTCAGTCTGCAATCAGAATAAACTTTGAAAACTTGGAACATGATTTATTCATCAAAACCAAAAGCTCCTTTAAGAGTTTCTATTGTATTAGAACTTGTCCTCAGTCCCCATTTTAGCCTTCAAGTAACACCCTTTATCCACCACTCCAGCTCCAACTCACACTGTTTTCTCCTCTGTGGACTGTTCAATCCAGCCAAATTTTCAGTGTTTTTCCTGGATCTCACTTAGATAGAGAAGGCCACTTTAGAGTCACTTGAGAGTCTGTATTTGTTGCAGCAATCATTCCAAGCAAGCAATCTTCCCTTTCTAGATAGCATCTGTATTTAAGTGGTCCCTCTGAGTTATGGACTGTAATGGTTGGTCCGATTGGAATTAAAAAAATTAAGTCCCTCAGGAAAATATCCCGGTTGGACGTCATTAGCTTTCTGAGGGGGCTTCACACAGTAGCTGCTGTGGACACTGTCACACCACTGCACACACGTATGTCGTCATATTGTCCACTATACCAGGAAATAACCTTGCAGAGTGCAGCCAGAGGACTTTCTCTTACCTTTGTTGATGAGGTGGTGAGGAATACTGGAAAAGAACAGGCTGTGGAACCAGACTGCTTAGGTAAGTCCCCCGCTCCACTAGCAACCAACTTGGCAAACGTGGGCTAAACACTCAATCTAACCACCTTACGTCCCTTGTCTGTAAATATAGTCGTGGTAATAGTAGCTACCTTCATGTCATTGTTGTGAAGACTAAATAAATAAGATAAATAATTATATGAGAGGGGATGGATTGGAAGTTTGAGGTTAGCAGATGCAATCTATAATATATAGAAGGGATAAAAACAAAATCCTAGTATGTAGCACAGGGAACTATATTGGGGATAAACCACAGTGGAAAATACCATTATAAATGCATATATGTGTATGTGTGTGTATACACATATATATGTATTTATATATATTTATAAATATATACATGTATACACATATATATTTATATATAGCTATATAAAACTGAAGTCACTTTGCTGTACTGCAGAAATTAACACAACTTTGTAATTCAACTATACTGTTACTTAAAAAAATATAAATGCCTAGAACTTAAGTGCCTAATAAAAGTTTTATTATCCTTGCTCTCACTGGTTTATGTTTTTCAGTTCTCCTTTTATACAGGTATTCTTGCATTTTTATCATCTAGCATTCTTCCAGTTTTCAGCACCCACACCACATTTCTTTTTCCTATTGATTGTAGCAAAGGAAAAACAAAGTAGTAAAAATACTAAAATGATTAAACCTTTTATCAAATAAAAAACCCTGCCTGTTCTCCAAAACATATTAAATATCATTCTCTCCTTTTGCCACCATCATTAGTAAATTATGCTGAGACAAGAATTCAAAAATAATACCTTGGTTATGTCTACTTGAGTAATACTTTGTGTTATTCTGATTCGATTTTTTCAAGGATTTCTGGGTCTTGGAATTCCTAACCCACTTTAATAACTTGTACAGTTAAAATAACCCTTTGGCAGGAAATTCTTTTATGTCAAAGTTTATTTGGTCATGCTGAACTTTAATCCCATTTTCTTTAGGTTTGGCTTTTGTGCCCATTTTATAAAATAGGGACTTGTGATAACTATCATTACTCAGTATTTATTATAAAAAGAAACTTCCCATCTTTAAAATTATACTAGGATGTCTCGGTACATTTCTTTTGAGTTCGATTTCATATAGAAAAGGGGATTTTAAAGAAACATCAAAGGAAATGTTATTTGAGGTAATTTTAGCCATAAAATGGACCACATCATACACCCTAAGATCAAGACTTTGGTAACTTTTATATGAATTCTGACTGGAATATAAACACATTATCACTTCAATTCAGTCGCTCAGTCATGTCTGACTGTGCGACCCCGTTAATCGCAGCACCCCAGGCCTCCCTATTCATCACCAACCATGAGTTTACTCAAACTCATGTCCATCGAGTCAGTGATGCCATCCAGCCATCTCATCCTCTGTCGTCCCCTTCTCCTCCTGCCCTCAATCCCTCCCAACAACAGGGTCATTTTCAAATGAGTCAGCTCTTTGCATCAGGTGGCCAAAGTATTAGAGTTTCAGCTTCAGCATCAGTCCTTCCAATGAACACCCAGGACTGATCTCCTTTAGAATGGACTGGTTGGATTTCCTTGCAGTCCAAGGGACTCTCAAGAGTCTTCAACACCACAGTTCAAAAGCATCAATTCTTTGGTGCTCAGCTTTCTTCACAGTCCAACTCTCACATCCATACATGACCAGTGGAAAAACCATAACCTTGACTAGACGGAGCTTTGTTGGCAAAGTAATGTCTCTGCTTTTCAATATGCTGTCTAGGTTGGTCATAACTTTCCTTCCAAGGAGTAAGCGTCTTTGAATTTCATGGCTGCAGTCACCATCTGCAGTGATTTTGGAGCCCCCAAAAATAAAGTCTGACACTGTTTCCACTGTTTCCCCATCTATTTCCCATGAAGTGATGGGACCAGATGCCATGATCTTCGTTTTCTGAATGTTGAGCTTTAAGCCAACTTTTGCACTCTCCTCTTTCACTTTCTGACCAATATATATATATAAATATATATATAAAAAGTCAAGAGACTTTTTAGTTCCTCTTCACTTTCTGACCAATATATATATTTATATAAGTTAATATAATATAAACATATTATCCATGTTTAATATAAACATATTCTAGACCTGCCAGTAATTAAGATGAATAATCCCCAAAACCACTTATAGGAGGGCAAATGACAGCAAGCCAGCAGACATAAAAATGAGGTCAGATTATAAAATTTGTTCATTTACACTTTTTAACAATTTTCAGTACTTTGTCTTGTCCCTGTGAAGCACCTAGTCACCTAAACCATCCACTCTTGTGATGGATAGGAAGGTGTCCAAGAGTCAAGGTGTAAGACAGTCATCACCACGGAAGTATACACATTTGGAACCAGAGAAATTCACTGCAAGGTACCCTGAAAATACATCTCAGACACTTTTACTTTCAAGAACTACTTTACATGACAAAGCTAAGTGTAGTTACTAATACACTGAAAATAATTAATGCTAAAATCCCTCTGTAGGCTGAGAGAAGAATTTAGGTCATTTCAGGGATGGGATAATGTCTCTCTTAATTCTGCAAATCCCCTGGAATCCAGGTCAGAGATATACACACTCTAGGGAAAGGAAAATATAATTTTAGATAATGGTTGGATTATGGTGACTACAAAGATGGAATGCCTTTTAATTATGTTAGCTTACACACACGGCGGAGCCCAATGGGCTGCCGTCTGTGGGGTCGCACAGAGTCGGACATGACTGAAGCGACTTAGCAGCAGCAGCAGCAGCACACACACACACACAAATGATTACCGTTTATAAAACACTGAGAAAAAGTCAATTCCAGTAGCCATGTAAATAGTTTGAAAAATCTACCAAAGTGACTCAAGATCTCTATTAGTGACTTAGAAATCTCAAAATCCTTGTAGTAGTTGGGTAGGCACCAAAGGAAATATTTATAGAAACACAGCTGCCATTTTATGCAGTGTTAGGTGTGTGCCATATTTCGTGTACATTATTTGGGAGTCATCTTTAATGCTTTCTTTTATTTCAACTACTTTATCCTAAGTCTAGTTGCTTTTGTCTCCTAAGTATGTCTAAAATACAACCACATCTCTCCATTTCACTGCCAGCATGCTGGTCCAGCCACAGCATCTGTTCAGTTTACTCCTATCCCCTTTAAGGAGAAGGCGATGGCACCCCACTCCAGCACTCTTGCCTGGAAACTCCCATGGACGGAGGAGCCTGGTAGGCTGCAGTCCATGGGGTCTCAAAGAGTCAGACAGGACTGAGCGACTTCACTTTCACTTTTCACTTTCATGCATTGGAGAAGGAAATGGCAACCCACTCCAGTGTTCTTGCCTGGAGAATCCCAGGGATGGAGGAGCCTAGTAGGCTGCCATCTATGTGGTCACACAGAGTCGGACACGACTGAAGCGACTTAGCAGCAGCAGCAGCATCCCCTTTAAATCCATACTCCACATAGCAGCTAATGTAACTGTTTAAAAATACAAATAGAATTATGTCTCATTTCTACTTAAAGCCAATCAGTGGTTACCTAAATCAGATAAAATTAAATGAAAATACCTTTAAGACTGACCATGGGCTGACCCTATACCTGTGTGGGTGTGCTAAGTCGCCTCAGTTGTATCCAGCTCTTTGTGACTCCATGAACTGTAGTCCACCGGGCTCCTCTGTCCTTGGGATTCTCGAGGCAAGAATACTGGAGTGGGTTGCCATGCCCTCTTCCAGGGGATCTTCCTCACGTATGAATCAAACCCACATCTCTTACTTCTCCTGCATTGGCAGGCAGGTTCTTTACCATTAGCATCACCTGGGAAGCCCTGACCCTATTCCATCCTTAGCCTAATCTCTAATAAAGGCTGTAACTAGTTCAGGTAGATGGGACAGGCACCTACCTATTTGGCCCACCTCTTATTAATTTGGTACTTCTTTCTTATTGCCAGAACCCCAATTTTGTTGGAACTGGCAGTTTTCTCAACTTTCTTAGTAGTTAAGATTTGGCATCAAATTTTAGTCCATGAGATGAAAGTAGGTATGTATGCTAAGGGATTTCCTCCAGGTTTCCAACTGTATATCACCTACTCAAAGATGCTTTCTCTAATAACCCCTGGTAGAATTACACTCCCTCCTTTTAATCTCTCAAAATCTTACTTCTTCTTTAGCATTGATTACAATTTGTTATTATATTATGTATCTGTTGATTTTTTGTGTCTGAGTCCTCTGCAAATTCTGTGACAGTAATAAACAGTTATACCTTATTTATGGCTGTATATTGTCAACTCTCACAGTAGGAGATAAATTCCCGTGGACAAGAGAATGAATAAAATAATTACTTTCATGAGCATCAATGTTATAAACTATATTATAAAGCCATTATGTCAACAGACATTTGTCTTCTATTTCTTTTGGTTAAGGTATTATGATTGGTGGTGTAGGAAATATAAAAGTAAACAGAACATGCTCTTAAGAAAGACACAGGGACTTTCCTGATTTCCCTTACAAAATTAAAAATAAATTCTCCTGCCCCCCACCAAAAGATACAGACTTAATGCAAAAGAAAAACATGTATACTAATAACCATAAAGGGCAACAGGTGACATAAACACAGCAGAGATGCTATGGGAATTTGGAGAAAGGGAAATTCCTAACGAGTGTTGGGAGTCTGAAGAAGGTACCCTGGGAGAAGGTCTAAGTTGACCATGAATAAAAGTGCTGAGTGCCCAGTCACGTCCAACTCTTTGCAGCCCCATGGATTCTAGCCTGCTGGGCTCCACTGTCCATGGGATTCTCCAGGCAAGAATACTGGAGTGGGTTGCCATGCCCTCCTCCAGGGGATCTTCCCAACTCAGGGATCAAACCCAGCTCTCCCACACTGCAGGCAGAATCTTCACTGACTGAGCCACCAAGGAAGCCCGTGAGTATTGGAGTGGGGAGCCTATCCCTTCTCCAGGGGATCTTCCTGCCCCAGGAATCGAACTGGGGTCTCCTGCGTTGCAGGCAGATTGTTTACCAGCTGAGCTACCAGGGAAGTCCATATAGAGCTATATTATATCAATATATATTCATACAGAGGCACTCAGATATTTCAAAATACATTCTGTGTCTCACAGACTACTCTTATTTCCTATATATTTGACCCTTTGAGTGCCTCTGAGGGGAAAATTAACCCATTATTCTGCTACATATTTTTTTTTTTTTAAATACTGAAGTAAAAGTCAAGAGATGACATAACTTGCCTAAAGAAAGAGTCAGTGCTCAAAGTCAATAGGAACCATGATGTCAAAGCTCATTGAGTCTGGGGATCTTTCTATTACATTCATAAGAGCCTGACGATATCACATCAGATGGAGGAACCATTAGGGTGGTGCCTCATATAAATGCCACCTAGGCTTATACATCACATTTCTTCCAAAGGGTTTTCAGATATTATCTCAGTCATTTTCCAACAACCCGAAAGTAGGAGCAGCAGCTCCATCTGCATTCTCCAAGATGGGTTATCTGAGGCGGGAAGCGGGTAGTCCTGGTGAGCTACTGAGCTCTGCAGAGGTCAGACCAGACTCCAGGTGCCGGTTTCCTTCCTGGGACTCCTCCACTGATCTTGGTTAACAGAATCTCCTGGGCAGAGGTGGTGGCGAATGGGAAGTGAGACGAGAGATTCCAGAAGAGGACTATGGTTCTTCCTAGTATCTCTCTCTGGTGCCTCTGCCCACAGGACTGTTGCTTGGAAACTCTCATGGACAGAGGAGGCTGGTACACTGCAGTCCGTGGGGTCACTAAGGGTCAAACATGACTGAAGTGACTTAGCAGCAGCAGCATCTCTCTCTGGTGCCTCTGCCCACAGGAATATGAGACCTGGAAATAAGATCTTAAATGGGACTTTTCCTATTGCTTCAAATTGGTGATTAATGTTTAATTTTAAGAATGGAAAGAATATAAGTAGCTCGTATTCTAAAGAAAACTACAAATAATAAGGGTTTCTTATCTTGGGAGCTTTCTAAAACAGTGTGGGCACGCTAAGTTGCTTCACTCATGTCCCACTCTTTGAGACCCTGTGGACCTTAGCCATCAGGCTCCTCTGTCTGTGGGATTCTCTAGGCAAGAATACTGGAGTAGATTGCCATTTCCTTTTCCAGGGGATCTTCCCAACCCAGATATTGAACCCAGATCTCCTGTGGCTCCTGCATTGCTAGTGGATTCTTTACCGCTGAGCCACCGGGGAAGCGCTTGTAAGACAGTAAAAGGAGTCTTACCACCACCAAACCTCACTTTACCCTCCTGACTTCACCTACCTGTCTAATAAAAAAAGATGGGAAAGGAGAAAGGGAAGAGGTTTGCCAGAGTCATAGATTCCTGAGCTAACGGGAAATTAAAATCTGCCCCTATTAAACAAGCTAAATACGACGGATCAGAGAGACTCTGTACTAGAGGTTGGGATTCTAGTACCTCACTGGTTTTCCTTACTACAGGTATCTTGATCTTCCCTGGATCTACCTATAGGAAGGAAAAGGAAACTGACAAAATGCCAAGGTGGAAGGAGATGATTTGGGTGATGTAGCTTGTACTTGCAGTACTTGATTCCAATGGTCAAATGGGCATCTTGGAAGACCACTGAAACCACCTAGCCGGCAACCCACAGAAAAGAACTGCAAGCCAGGTGACAGTCCCAAGCTGCCAGAGGCTATGGGGTACCTGAACAGGATAAGTTTAGGAGCCCGTGCAGAAGGGATGTCGCCCTGGTGCCCCACGGAGACCTGCAACAAACCCATGCACTCTTCCACCCCACTCAGGAGAGAACCAGCTACTCAGTAACAGTCACAGGAAGACAGCCACAGCCTGGGGAGCAGCAGTAACAGACCAAGAGGAAATACAACAGTCCTCATTAGTAAGGGACAGCTTTCCTTTTTCAATTTTATTTATTTTTACTGGAGTATAGTTGATTTAAAATATCATGTTAGTTTTTGCTGTACAGCAAAGCGGTTCAGCTATACATGTCGTGAGTTGGCCAAAGAGTACATTTGGATTTTTCCATAAGGTCTTACAGAAAAACCCAAATAAACTTTTGGCCGACCCAAAACACAGATCCCCTCCTTTTTGGATTTCCTGTTCATTTAGGTCACCGCAGAGCATTGAGCAGAGTTCCCTCTGATCCCACCTAAGCACACAGGGATAAGGAGAGGAAGAAAGTGTCCAAAGGCCGGCCAAGCAATCCTGCCCTGGGCTGGCAGGTGAAGAAGGGGTAGAGGGGAGTGGACAAGCAAGCCACACCGCTCCCCATGTGTCAAGGGGCTGGAGTCTCATCCATGGTGTTGGAAGGAAAAGTTTTCTAAAATAAACAAGATTGGAATTTTCCAGTGGACAGAATTTGAGTAATGGGAAATGACTTCCAGAGTTCAGACATCCGCTAGGATATCATTAAAGAATCTGCTACCCAGCTGGGAAGAGGAATTTGACATAACACAATAGGGGAGCGAAACTGGTGAAAAATAAAGCCAGTTCATGTGTGTTCCCCACTGAGCTGGGCCTTCTCCATAGACTAGACAGACACAGAAGCAAAAATCAACAGACGCCATGAAGGCTTTAGCAGGGAAAGGAGACTATTAATAATATTAATATTTATGCTTCTCTGCAGAGAAGATTTGTAACCCACTCCAGTATTCTTGCCTGGGAAATCTCACGGACAGAAGGGCCTGGTGGGCTGCAGTCCATGGGGTTGCAAAGAGTTAGACATTACTGAGCACTCACGCATGCACAGAAATGGTTTACTGGAATAAAAACAACCCATAAGTAAAAGGCAGAAGAAGAAATAAAAAGAAGTGAACATCCGTAGGCCTCTCTTTCAGCAGAACCTGCAGTTTTCAGATTCCTACTTTTATACTCAGATGTGGACAGTGCACACTGAGGAATCTGGAGAGTTTTGTACTTAAAACACTACAAGGGGCATTTATTTCAGACATGTGGCTACATCAATTAAATGCAATGTATATTCACAACATTAGTCATTTCACACAGAAGCTGATTATAATGCATGCACCTTGCTAAAGCAGCCAAGATTCAGTGAGGCATAAAACCACAAAACATCATTAAAGATTGTATATCCCTATTTTTAAAGAACATTAAATTTTTACAGTGGTTTCCTTCTCCAAATGACTAATGGTCCAAATAATCAAATATTTTCCTTACTGACTCCACTTGACCTCACATCCTGATTACATAAACTGACCCTATCTTTCTTTAATTCAACAGTAATTTAAAAAAGTGTCTTCCCGTATTACAAACTGACAAGCATAATTTTGCATAAAATATTAAAGAATAAATGGCTCTAATAAAATATTATTAGAGGCAGCAATTTCTAATTTAAAAGACTCATTAATTTAGTTTCTGAATGAGAATAACTAAGGTAAATCATATATGAAAAAGGAAAAACAAAAGGCAATGTGATTATACAAATAACTATTTTAGGGTTAGGTAGGCAAACTGTCACTCTATGTGCTGTTTAGCATTATTACTCATGGTGTCCGATTCAATGAAAGTAAGAATTCAGTGTGAATGTACATCAGTTCAACTGATCAGAGATATCCTTAAAGCATCCTATGAGGAATGCAATGAGCTGAGAGTTGATCCAAACTTAAGAAGGGAAAGATAAATAGGGCATAGTCAGTATGGAGGAAAGAGCGAATGGATGTAAATGTCCTAAACTTTGAAGATTTCACCATCAGCAAAAGGCTATGTAATAAACAAGACATTTCCTGTCTAAAGCAAGTCATATTTGCTGCATCAATCAGGGCCTAGGTAGAAACAGATGGCACACTCAAAATGGTTTAACTGAAGAGGATTAAAAAGGACTGTTACAGAGTCACAGGAGGGTTAGGAACCTACGAAGGGCCGGGAGCACTGGGAAATGTAGCCACAGCTATTGGTCCTCAACACCAATGGTAGGAAAGCTGAAGGAAGGGACCTGATTTTCAGGGGACCTGCTGAGAGATGGAGCCAGGAGTGGTTCGGCAGGACCAGACAGGAATGGTGGAAGGAGCAGGGAGCAGACAATTCTAGAACCCCAGCAAGGGTTAAGGAATGTAGATGAGAGCTACATTACCTAATTTCTCTCTCCCTCTATCTCCCTTCCCTGGTAGCTCATCTGGTAAAGAATCTGCCTGCAATGCAGGAGACCCCCATTTGAATCCTGAGTCGGGAAGATCTGCTGGAGAAGGAACAGGCTATCCATTCCAGCATTCTTGGGCTTCCCTGGTGCCTCAGCTGGTAAAGAATCCACCTGCAATGTGGGAGACCTGGGTTCAGTCCCTGGGTTGGGAAGATCATCTGGAGAAGGAAACGGCTATCCACTCCTGTATTGTGGCCTGGAGAATTCCATGGACTATATATAGTCCATGGGGTCACAAAGAGTCGAACACAACTGAGCGACTTTCACTTCCCTCTCCCTTAGTTTGTTCATACAGATATGTAGTCATGAAGGGAGGTCTAATCTGATTCCTTTATATCTGGTTTTCCCCCTAGTTATTTCCATCTCCACCCAGAAATGAAAGCTCAATACTTCCTGTCTGGTTAATAAC
This sequence comes from Nanger dama, assembly GCA_917880005.1. Taxonomy (NCBI): domain Eukaryota; kingdom Metazoa; phylum Chordata; class Mammalia; order Artiodactyla; family Bovidae; genus Nanger; species Nanger dama. Next base: position 15,752,213 of record CAKJTW010000009.1, on the reverse strand, counting down.
TGCATGATTTTTCTTATCTTGATTTGAGTAGATTAAACATGGAGGAATGGATTTTCTCTAGCACACAATTTCTTGCAAATTACAAATACAAAATCATCCATTAAAACAAAGGTCATTGTCCTTGATTCTGGAATTAAAACAGTTAATTTTTCATATATCTTACAAGTAAACTGTAACATTACAGTCACACAGAGTTTACTGTCAAGTGATGATTCTTCTCTGTATCTTATTCCACACATTGAGTTAAATTCCAGTGTTTTCATTTGTACCAATATCAAGTTAAATTCAGTGTCTCCAAAACCAAATAATAATTTCCTTCTTTTCTAGTATTCAAACTTTTGGACAATGACATCCCTATTTCTTCAATCATGTAATGTTAGTAATTAATGCATTTTTCCTTTATGTTTTATAATAAATAATGCCTGTATAGCATGGAGGGCTTCCCAGGTGGCACTAGTGGTGAAGAATCTGCCTCCCCAATACAGGAGACCTAAGAGACATGGGTTCAGTCCCTGGGTTGGGAGGGGAGGCAATGCACCCCAGTATTCTTGCCTGGAGAATCCCCAGGGACAGGGGAGCCTGGCAGGCTACAGTCTATAGGGTTGCAAAGAGTCTGACATGACTGAAGCGACTAAGCATGCAAGCATATAGCATGGAACCACTTTTTTTTTTTTGGTACACACTTATTTGTTTATTCAAAAGCACATAATCTGAGAGACAGCGAGGCTAAAAGAATGGTGAAAAATACTACCTGTAAGTCAACAGGCATATGATCTAGGCATGCAAGGAAACAAAATGGTCAAAGTACTCAAGTAATTGCTCAAATATATGTTTGTACCACCAACTCTTATGGTATGAGAGAAAATAATGACAAATAAATGAAAAAAGGCATCAAGAAATGCTTCCTAAGGAGATGCTCAGGAAATACTAGGCAGATGAGTGTGAGAGGCGACTTTCTATTCTATAAAGGAATAGATGTGATGGGATGCCCAGTAATCCAAGAATAATGTCTGTGGACTTACTATTCTTACATTTTATTTGATTAATTCAAATTATCTGATTCAGTACAGGACTCCCAGTATGTGTAGAAGAATAAAGGAAAACATTCGCTGAGATAATACACCTTCGTCACGTCCAGAAGAAACTTGTACACCAGGTTAAAGAGTCTGGATGCTTCTCACAGATTTCTCATTGAGAGTAGGAGGAAGGGGCCAACAAGAAGGGAGGAAGGAAAGGAAAAAGGGAGAAAGATAGGGAATGCTGGAATCTGTCAGCTCCTCTGAAGTGTCCAGGGGTGATTCTTGTTCAAGGATACCTAGCTCCTGGTACTAAGTATTGTCTAGATTCTGGGAGTTCTGATTTCCCCCTCTTGTTGTTAACAAACAGATTTTTCCCAGGAAGCAACAAAATTTATGAGAACTTCATCTTATGGCCTAAAATTAGGGCTTTCACCTCCAGTATTTCCAGGACAAACAAAATCCTGATAGATCAGTTAATGTTGCATAGGTCTGGCTTAGGCCACATGGCTACGAAACTTTTCACAGGACATACTCATATGCCAATACAAATAAATACATTGATTACATGGACAATATTAGCTTTCGTAGACAATACTGCAGCTTATGTCCATTTTCTTATTCATGCCTCCCCAAACGAGAAAAACTTGATACCCTGCGCTAACTGTTCAAGGTCTTCACAGACATCCAATACTCACATCCAAATCTGTTTATCCCCAATCTCCATGTTCCAGATATAAATAAATGCCTTCATAGTAGTCAATTATCAGCCTGGGACAATGTTGCACTGAAAAATCACCTACTCTCATGAAATACATCAACCTCTGCACAATGAGTCCCCACAGAGTTACTGCAGAGTTCTAAATTCTTTTGGATTTTCCTGAAAAATATATCACCTTGATAAAAGTACTTCAGATTTTGACTAGATACCCAAGCCTTATGTTTACATAATACAATACTGTACACTGAAGAAAGTCAAGTTTTAAAGTCGAGATTTAAAAACAACAGCAAAACAGGCAGCAAATATTACTTGGAATTGGTTCTGTAATGGAAAAGGGCCAGAGAGGCTTGTCAGGGTTTCAGGGAAGGGCAGCTTTCCTTCCCAAATCCTTGCTTCCTTTTCAGTCGGTCTTCTGACAATTGGTAGGGATGTGTATCTCTGACTAGGCTGCCTGACACATTCTAAAGAACAAATAAGTAGGCTGATGACATCCTGTTCATCCCTACCATCACCAAAAGTGTTTCCTCTCCCGGAAGGCACTTTAGCTCCACCTTCTCATATTGGAAGTGAATACCTGAGCATCTTTACTTGCTATCACCATAAACAGGATCTCACAAGATGGCTTAAGTCAATTGTACTCATACCTTGATCTCAGCCCTGATATCAAGGACTTACCCTCTGGGTCTGCCTACAAGTAAATAAATAAATTCAAGGGCACGCAGGGCACTTCTCTCCTTGACTTGAAATATAGAGCATTTTAAATGGAATCATTTCTTTTCTTTGCCAGAACAGGCAAATAGCTGCAGGCTCTCACAATTGCTATTTTGAAACTCTGACTCTACACAATGCAGTATAGTGGAAAGAACGATGATTGAAGAGCCAAGACCTGTACGTGTCATAAATTCTACTCTTGCATCTATATTGAATAGATGGGTGCTCTTTCATAAAGCAGAAAGTGTTTGAGAAGATGAATAGAGTAACAACGTTTGACCTTTTAAGGTGCTGAAATCCTAAGATCATAAATCTCGAACACTTAGTGAAAAATATATTTTAGTGAAATTGCTAGAATTTCTCCCTTTGAAACCTAAACTATACAAGGAAAAACACTTCTGTGGTAAAACATAATAGGTATCTAGACAATAAGTATTATTTACCATGCTATTTCTGGTCATTTAAAACATAGTGATTAAGTAGACTACAGACTCTGGAACTAAATGCCCTGGTTTATATCTGGACAGTTCTACTTAAGAGCTTTGTACGTCTCTGTGTCTTATTTTTTAATTCTGGAAAATGATGATCATACTCATAATATCTATCTTTAGTATCATAGACACTAGATAGATCTATGTATCTATGACTATGACTATCTATCATAGTCTCTATCTAAGTATTCTGTAAAGCTTAAATGAGTAAATAGGGAAAGCCTAGAAAACAGAGCATTATACAGAGCGGTACTTTTAAGGTATTGTTATTACAGTAAGGATGATGATCACTGCACATACAAAATAGAAATAAAATCTTTCTGCATGTTCACTCACGTCTTTAAAGAGAAAAACATAGAGTCATATAAGAAATACTAGGCTTTATCACATACCTAGATGAGACTCTTTCTGCAGTTATTAAAGCAAACTAACAAAAAACAACTTTTTCCAAAGTTAACTGTAGTGGAAAAATACAAACAAGTATTATCACCACCATCACCAACACCAGCACCATCATCATAACCACCATCACCAGCACTAACACACCACCACAGCATCGTCACCACCACCACCAGCAGCATCACCAGCACCATCCCCACCAGCATCACCACCATCACCACCAGCATCACCAACACCATCCCCACCAGCATCATCATCACCACCACCAGCATCACCGGCACCATCCCCACCAGCATCACCACCACCACCACCACCAGCATCACCAACACCATCCCCACCAGCATCACCACCACCACCAGCATCACCAACACCATTCCCACCAGCATCACCACCACCACCACCAGCATCACCAACACCATCCCCACCAGCATCACCACCACCACCACCAGCATCACCGGCACCATCCCCACCAGCATCACCACCACCACCACCAGCATCACCAACACCATCCCCACCAGCATCACCACCACCCCCCCGGCCCCCCCCCCCCCCGCCCACCACCAGCATCACCAGCACCATCCCCACCAGCATCATCACCATCACACTGAGAACCCCAGCAGTAGCAGCTAGCCTGCACCGAGCAGCTTCTACATGCCAGGTGCTACTCCAGAAAATTTACACCAGTCATCACATTTTGTCCTTATAACCACTCAGTGTAATATTTACTCCTACAATCATTTCATCACTGAATGAACTGAGGCTGAGGAAGATTAAGTTACTGGCCCCTGCTCACACAGTAAATGTCAAAACCTGGAAATAAACCCTGGTTCAGAGGAGCACAGTTCACCATCTAAGCCATCATCTTGGAGACTAACATTCCAAACAAAAATGCATTTTTCAAGCTAACATTTTCCTTGTAACTTTTTTTCCCAATGATCTGGATTTCTTTGCAAATTCATGTTGTTAAACATTTTGAAAGATGTAGAATAATGAAGAATATCCCTCAAAAGAGAGGAGGGTGTTCTGTCTTGCACTATTTTTGAGATACTTTGGGAAAAGAGCAAATAAGCCATCACTGAACGCAATTTCACATATATTCTTTCTCTCATTCTTCCATATGATTTTATCATAAATATTTTAGAATCCTGGGACTTGCCAAACTAGTTAAAATGCATTTTCATTGAGAACTGATTAGGCAACATTCATCATATTTTCTTTAAGGAAGTCCTATAACTGGTGAATTTCACATAACACAATTTCCTTCCCACCAGAATCTCCAAACACATCATAAAAATAATCATCATTTCCTGTTACCCAAATGAGATAGGTTCAAGCCAAGTATTTCATTATTTCTCATTTGGTAAACTGATCCAAGAAAAGAGATTGTAACATAAATACTGCTGCAGAAGAAACTTTATAATTAAATAATAACAAACCAGGAATTTCTAGTAAAAGCAAGAAATTTCTAGCTCACTGTCTTGGACTCCTATTTCCCACAACCCCAGAATTCTTGGGCACTCCTATAGTTTACTTAGGTCGCCCAGATCTTCTTTACAAATGTGTTCAAACTTACCCCAAACTAAAGTCTTTTTGTGTGTTCATTCACATTTCTCTCCTCTTCTTTTTGTGATCCAGTCTTTACAGTCTTAGCACCTCATTTATTCCTGATCCTTTGGATTCCAACTATTTTCTGAAAGGTTAGTAACTTCCCAATCACAAAATTGAGTGGTCTTTTCTCACCTTTCTTGGTATCTCCGAAAACTAAGCAACACTGACCTTCATCTCTATATTAAAACTTTCCCCTAATTTGATTTCCAGGGCACTACACTCTCTGGTTCTCTTCTTTTTTTTTTTTTTTAATCACTGCTTTTTGTTTGTTTTCCCTATCTCTTTTTTTTTTTTATTCAACACAAATAGTGGGTTAGAACCTGAGGATGCAAAGATAACCCAGATGGTATCCCTTCTAAGAGTTCACAGTCTAAAGGAGAGCTAGACTGTACAGGGAGGATTATGGGATTAAGTGATAAGTCTTACATCACAGCAGTGATTCCCAAAGCACGACCAGTGGACCACCAGTATCAGCAGTACCTGGAAACACATAAGAAATTCAACTTTTTGTCCCTAGCCCCAGACCTACCATGCTGCTGCTAAACTGCTTCAGTCGTGTCCGACTCCGTAGAACCCCATAGATAGCAGCCCACTAGGCTCCTCTGTCCCTGGGATTCTCCAGGCAAGAGTACTGGAGTGGGGTGCCATTGCCTTCTCCGAAACCTACCATTGCAGAAAGCTAAGATACTTATTTAAAAAAATAATAATGTGAGGAAAAAACACAAGCTATATCATAACTATTTTTAAGTAGACAATTCAATAGTGTTAACTATATTTACATTGTTGTAAAACAGATCTCCAAACATTATTCGTCTCACAAAACTGAAACTCTAGACTCATTAAATGACAACTTCCCTTTTCCCCTCTCCCCAGCCCCTGATAAGCACCATCCTACTTTCTGTTTCCACAAATTTAACTACTTTAGATATCTCATATATATGATGTCATAAGGTACTTGTCTTTTTGCGACTGGCTTATTTCACTTAGCACAGTCATCAAGGTACATTTGGTTGCGACATGTGACAGGATTTCCTTTTTTCAAGGCTGTATAATATTCTACTGGGTGTATATATATATATATATATATATATATACACACACACACACACACACATATATATATGTATTTTATCCATTCAACAACTGACAGAAATTTGGGTTGCTTTTACCTCTTGGCTATTCTGAATAGTGTTGCTTTGAATATGGGCATGCAAATATCTCTGAGATCCTGATTTCAATGTTTTGGGCATATACCCTACTTCTGTAGGACTGCTGGATTACATGGTAATTCTATGTTTAATTTTTGAAGGGCCTCCATACTGTTTCCAGTAGCATTTGCACCATTTTGCATTTCTACTAATAGTATATGAAGGTTCTAGTCCCTCTATATCCTAGCTTGTTATTGTCTGGTGTTTGGACAGTAGCCATCTTAATGGGTGTGAGGTTGTTCCTTATCTTTTTACTGAAAGCTGCTGCTGCTGCTGCTGCTAAGTCTAGTTATCTCTCATTCACCTGAAGTCATGGTTTCTAACTGTTGAACTTTGACCATTTTCTCCTATTACTATTTTTCTTGAGTCTCTCATTTTCAAAAATCACATCTGTAAAGGTGTCTTCCAAATCTTTGTTCCAAATACTGTGGTTACTTCCTAATGCAAAAGTCATTCCCAACCTGCTTCTTTTTGTACACTCAAACCAAGAAAGTTTAAAAGAACAGATACTTGTTTTATCAACTACCCCTGCTACTACTGGGTGACTGTGGGGCACAGTCTTACCAATGAGATGCAAGAAAAAAATCTGGCACACGTTTCCTTTTCTGAGTAGAGATTAGAATAATACCCCCCTTTTGCTATGTGAGAAAAATACAAAATAATTTTTTAAGAGACGGTTAGGTGTTTCTAAACGATATGAATCTTGTCACTTTCCACGAATTCTGTGCACCTATTTCCAAATGATTGCTTAATTATTTCCACATGGATATCTCATTTGCATGTCAAACTTATGATAACAAAAATCAAATTATATAAAGAATCCTGTGCATGTGTCATATTTTTATGTTTTTTGATATAGCCAAGATTTTATAGACTAAGTATAACTGCATTTATGTGAATTAATAAATCCTGATATGACTAAACAGTGCAGAGCACATAATCTCTAGGATCCTGAAACTGGAGGAAACAGCATTAAGATATACAGTTTTCTTCATTTGACTGTTTTTATCACGACATTGTCAGCAGCCTGGAATAAGCTCTCGTGGTCCCTTGGCAACCTGGCTTAGCTCCGCTTGGATGCCTGTTCATTGACACTGAAGACTCACATATAACTCAGCTAACTTGAGACAGGTACCGAATAACACCAACACAGCTATAGCTACTACAGGGCAACCTAAGGTAGGCTGATCCAAACCGAAATGAACAATAGAAAGGTCATCACTGCTTTTAGCACCTGGAGTCAGTTACACTGACCTGAGAGAAAGAGGCATTAGCTAAGGCAGTCCATATACCAATAGATCCTTCAAAATGTAAATTCTCCTTCTTCCCTTTCCTGGAGGTCAATGTAAAGAGGAAGTTCTTAACCACATTTACAAGGGTGGTTACCTTCAGCAGCAGATTGAGTGAAAGTCATCATCAACTTCAAATTATTCACAGAGTTAGGAAACTTACTGTTCCTGCAAAATTTCCCACAGTCCAACAGATTCAATATCAGAAGACTGAGATTTTGGCTGACATCTCAATATGACCTTGAGCAAATTGTTTAAAATTACTTTCTAGTTCCCAGACACAACCAGGTGTCTCAGAAGTTCAACTGTAATACTACATGTACAAATTTTTTGTAATTATTAAATTTTATAGCATTTATTTGTTCTTTATGTTCTGTGATGTCCCAAATACAATCAGCACTGCTGTAAAAGGTGAAATAATTTGTATGGCTATAGGGTAAGATAATCCTCTCCTTTCATCTGCCATCCAAAAGCATTTGTACTCTGCTTTGATGTTTAATTAATTAATCGCACGTAAGTCTTCTCTTCTGTTTTACCTTTGGTGTTTCTGGGAGTCTAAACAGTTAAGCCAGTTTGCCTTGGAGAAGAAAACACACACACACAAAAATAAGTTTTTTTATAACTTTTAGGTGGCTATGGTCTCAGAAGTTCCTTCAGACAATTTCATCTAGTTAAGCATTCATGAATTTCATGAGGTCAGACTAGACTGCTTCTCCTGCCTAACAAATGTTTTGAGACAGAAAGCAAATTGTAAGGGAAAGTAGAAAATAACTCTTTATTCTCCACTTTAACTTTCTGCTATATCCAAGGTCAAGGACTCCTATAAAAGCCTTTCATTTGGGGCAGTTCGAATGATGTCTCAAAAATCAAACTGGATGATGACTCAGAGTTGTACGACTGAAAAAGAGGTACAAGGTGATTCATTGGTCAACCCATCTGGCATAAGTGTGATTTGAAAAGTGAATCTTATAAGAAGAGGTGGGGTTTTTTCTCATTCTCTCTCAAGTGTGGTTTTAGAAGACAGACCCATAGATGCAAGGTCCTTTGAAACGCAAGCAGAAGATTAGAATCAAGTATCAAAATGACTCTCATAATGAAAAATGTGGATATGTTCCTACATTATGTTTTGCTGTTTTTCTCCATTTTTGGAAAGAAATACTCAGGAAATGAATACTGGAATATCAGAATACAGATTACTGGGTTAATAACATATTCAAATAAGAACAGAGAAAACTGGTTCTTATTCATTGCTGTTCACTTGTTTCAAACTGAAACAGCTCTGGTGTAACAGCACAGGCCCAGCACCCAGCCACATGTCATCTCAAGAGAACACAGAGGAGATACCCAGACTGATCAATTCATGGAAACGTAGTCAATCTTGAGTAGTCTGATACCAGAAAAGCACTAAGCCTTCTCTTGAAAATATACCTCTGTCACTTGGGAAAGAATGTCCTGAGTGCAGGAATAGTATCTGCCATAAACAATGAAGACACCTGCATTTCTATTGCACTCTTAGTTTCTAAAGCATGTTTACATGCGTTAGCCTCTTTCCTTCCAGCAGTAGATAGAACAGGTACTGGGGTTTCCCTGGTGGTTCAGATGGTAAAGAACCTCCCTACAATGTGGGAGACCTGGGTTTGATCCTTGGATGGCAAAGATCACCTGGAGAAGGGGAGTGGTTACCCAGTCCAGTATTCTTGCCCTGGAGAATTCCTTGGACAGAAGAGCCTTATGGGCTATAGTCCATGTATTACAGTCTCTACTTCAGAGGTGGAGAAACTGAGACCCCAAGAAGATAATCTGTCCAAAGCCACACAACTAAACAGATGATCTGAGATTAGAGCATCTGATTCTAAACTTGATGTTCTTTGTTCTCAATGCAGCATCATGATTAGGTAGGGATCCCTGAGCAGACAGGGAGTTGTATCCTTGACCCCAAGTTTGAAAATATCTTTGCTACATTTGTTTCCAACACTATGTGAACCTGATTTTCCCCAGAAACCTTGTTCTTGCATTGTTGGTGTGCTTTTCAAATGGCTCTTAACGGTCTCATAATAATTCATCTCCACTTTGGTATCGTCTTTTCTCAGATACTCGTTTAGGTTGCAAGTTCAAAGTCAAAGATGCTAATACCAAGGGGAAGCAATACATGTGTGTGCTGGGGAAAGTAGAATGGAGAAGCCAATAAAACAGAATTTGAAAGACATGCTTCTGCCTTTGAGCCTACACTAACTGAAAAGTTCTCTTTACAGTTAGAAGAAAAATTATCTGAATACTAACACTACCTTAAGCATATTTTTGGCTTTGCTTGGGACCAAATGAACTTAATTCTGGAATTTAAAGTTTGAAGGCTTACCTAATAATACACATACATACAAATCTGTGTCTATTACTCTATGTACATACTCATGTTTAAAACTTATATGCATAGATTTGAATATACAAGCACACGTCCAGAATTTCTAAAATGACCCCTCAGTTTCTCTGTTGCTCAGAGGCCAGAGAAAGCCACTATGCACTTTTCGATATGCCTCAACTGAAACTCAGGAATGAAAAGCAAATGTTGTAGCCATAACACATGCTCCAAATTCCCTGAGTGGGAGGAGGCAGGGTGAGGTGGATGAGCTCTTGTTTACGTTTAAATCCTATCCAATTAAGATTTTCTTCGGAAACTGCTTTCCCATATTCCAACATGCTAAGATGACCATCAGTGTTCTTTTCAAAAAAATCAAAATGGCAGTTTAAAAATAAAATCAGTATATTATTTAAAAGTTTAAATATCCTTAGGATTAAGCCAATGCAGAGGGTGCAGCTTCAATCCCTAGTCAGGGAACTAAGATTCCACATGCCTCGTGGCCAAAACACACACACACACACAAAATAAGAAGCAATATTGTAACAAATTTGATTTTTGATGAAGACTTTTAACATCATCCACATCAAAAAAAAAAAAAAAAAACCTATATCCAAGTTTATGTGAAATATCAGTGTCTCTGAACTCACACTGAATTCTTTAGGACAGCTGCCCCCTCGGTGTTAAGCTCAAGAAATTACATCTTAGAAGATGGATTGACTTATTGCCATGAAACCTGAGTAACTCATCTAATGGCAGCTTGAAGAGAAAAGCTTTGTGATGTGGAACCAGATGTCCTTTAACTTTTTTTCAGAATGTAGCCTCACCTTCTGCTTTGGTATATACTCATAACTTTTCTCCATATGTTTAAAAATACTTTTCGCATGAATTTAAATACCAGCTGGAACCTAGTTGTAATGATCATTGCATTCAAATAACTCCAAGGAAAGCCTAAGTTTCTTTAGAATTTTCCTTTGTTTCCACTGTGACGCGTATATAAACTTCAGGCAATTAAAAACTATTCTGAGCTGAAGCAGACTAACCTTCTAAAACACTAGATTCCTCTCCTTTCTAACCAGAAGAAATGTTTTGGCAACATATCACATTTCAGGTTTGCAAAAGCAAGCAGGAATGGGAAGCCGGTGCAAGACACGTGTCCTTGGGGCCCATGCTGGGCTGTGCAGGGATCAGCCCCATCAGAGAGAATGTTCCCTAAGCTTCCACCTGCCCCACAGCTGTGCCAAGAAGGCTGCTGTGTGAACGAGACAAAGCTGGCCAGCCGGGCGCTCACAGCATAAGTCCCTGGACAAATGGTAACAACCCACAACTGACTGAAAACGATCAGAATGAGGTCAGTATCTCAGAAGGAAATAAAGGCAAGCAGAAATACTCTCTCTCAGTTTAGGGTGCAAATTAGGCTCACAAATCCTAGTGGTCAAGTATCAGATCATTTGATGGGCATTAGCAGATTAAATAAATAAGTAAAAAAATAGATGGCTGGATGGACAGACACATAAATAACTGTTCCTAGATCTGTTTGGAAGCATGATTTCATTATCCAGTTTGCTAACTACAATGGCATAAGAAGATGGAGCTCCCACTTGCCATCTCAGGTCCTTGAGTCCCCTACAAGTTCCTCTAGTTATTTCAGGGAGTTCCCAGAACCTCATCAAGTAATGCAAATGATGGCCATCTTCTTCCTCTTCTGCTCTGATTGGCCTGATGAGAGTTTCAGCTGCTGCCTTCATTCCCTACAGATGGTCCCCCTGACAATAGGTCCCTCAGGTCCGCTATCTCCCCCAGCACCCGGCAGCATTCTTCTAGGTGGCCACTTGTGCCTGGCAGTTTCCTCCCATGCCGGCTACCGGCAGCCTTCCTGTATTGAAACTTCAGGATGCAAAAGAGACATTTCTCTGAGAACAATGTATTCTGCATGGAAGTAGTAAGATGACACTTACATTCATTCTGTTTCATTAAAATAAGGAAGTCTTACAGAACATCCATTCGCAGTACTGCTTGATTATACTATTATTTTATTTCATACTCTCCTGTTTCTTTTCTTTTTCTATCATTATCTATTCTTCTCCCTTATTCCACCCACTGCATTTATCCTCTTATATTTTTCTATATACTCTTATCCTGTTATATTTCTCTATATACTCATGACATTCATTTTGCTTAACTATAAACACAATATATATATATATACATATATAAAGGCATTTTCTATTATTCATTTTCAAAAAATGGAATTCTATTACACACCATTTTCTGCATCTTGCTTTTCCCAAGTATGCAATGCTTCATGGATCTCCTTCCTAGTCTGCTTTTAGAGATCTAAGTAACTAATCATTTTTTCCCCTAAGGCTTCATAATATCCCTAGTTTGGGTACATCAGAATTTATTCACACTTTCTCTCTTATTTTTCACTATTATCAGCAATGTTCAAATATTCTTCTCCATATATCCTTAAGTACTGGTAGTTTTGTATCTCTAAGGTTGAGAGCTAAGAGTAAAATAGTTGAATCAAAGTGGACATTAACCTTTCATTTGCATAGATGCTAGCAGATTTTTTTTTTTTAGGTTGTAAAATTTTGCATTCAGTTAACACTGTAGAAAGGGCACTGTTCCCACACCCTTCCAACAATGGTCTTTAAATTTTTAACTGGTTTATAAGCAAAGACTGATGATCACACTGCTCCTTTGAGTTTGTGTACAGGACATCAGAATTCTTTGTTATGTTTCTTGGTCATATGGATTTATTTTTATGAGGGCCACCTCTTCAAATACTTGGCTCAAATTTTTGACCCTACTTCTAAACTTGGAAGAACTCTCTAAATCTCACAAGGATTACTACTCCACTAATCTCAGCATTCCATTAGGGAACACAGGGTGGATTATGCTTTGTGATCAACATGAATACAGTTGCCTGACTTGGGAAAGAGAATGGGAAAAAGTCTTAACTAATCATTTCTACTTCAACTGGAAAAAAAAAGCAGATTAATCCCAGTTTTGGTTTTTATTTTCTTTTTAGGCTGCGTTCAACAATGTTTCCATAACTCACACATCTGAAGACAGCCAATTGTGAAAATACTGAAACTACGGTTTTGCTGTCCTCCATAAAATAAGGATGTGGCTATTTCACAGTCAAGCAGTCGTCCTTCTATGGGCCCCAAAACTTTGTAAGAAACTTGTTTTGTTTCATGAGTAAATTCGTTTTCTTATTTTACTGTCACAGGGTCAGTCTTCTCCATGCAAACAACATTTTCTTCTGGAAAGTGAAGAGGTATTGATGAATATCCTTTTTCGATTGTCAGAATTAAAAAAAAAAAAAATCTCTAAACAGATGATACAGAATAAGTACCGTGCCCATGCAGAGGATAGTGGCACAAAGAAAGAACTGGAATATTTGAGAAAAGGAAAAACAATGTAAAGAGCAGCACAGAATGTAGTTCACTTGATATGTAAACTACAGAGAAGAGGAAATTAAAGACAGAGGTAGAAATGCACATATACAGAGAGTAGCCTAAATGCGGACGGGAAGAAGTTAAACAAGCAGCACTTCTGCTTCTGGTTAAGATGCAAAAGTTGCAAGACTGTCACTCCCATTGTTACACTGAGAAGAAGTCAGATAAGTCACTAAATCAGAGCTTTTATTAAATGCAACAGAAAACCGAGGATATAAGTAAACCAAAATGAAATGAAATCCAGATGATGAGGGACCTTTCATAGAGAAAGTCATGTCCAGGGCTGGTGTCACCGATAGCTGAGTGGCAGGAAAAATAAGATCTTCCATAGAAACCAGTTGAACTTGTCATGAACTTTTAATGAGCCCATGTGACCTGGTATGAGAAATCAGAATCCCTAAGGGCCCTAGCCACAGTCTGAGTCTTACCCATCCACCTGCTTTATCCCATGGGACATATAATGCAGGAAGGTAGTCCAATGAAGGACTGAGGAAAGAGAGCAGAGAGAGGGACTTCCCTGGTGGTCCACTGATTAAGACTTTGCCTTCCAATGCAGGGGATGCAGGTTCAACTCCTGGTCAGGGAGCTAAGATCCAACATGTCTCGCAGCCAAAGAGCCAAAGCATAAGACAGAAGAATACTGTAACAAATTCAATAAAGATTTTTAAATGGTCCACATAAAAAAATCTTTAAAAAGAAAAAAAGAGAGATTCAATGCTAAAGTGCACAGAGCTTTCTCCAAGGCAAGGGTGGATTCCCCCACATATTAGAATGAAGCTTGGCAAATAAAAGAACAGTGAATTAAAGAAAAAAAAATTGTTCCAGGAATCTAAGATTGGTTTAACATACAAAAATTAAGTATTTCACTACTCTAACAGAATAAGAAAAACATTTCAGCATCTCAACACATACACACCAAGGAAAAAACAAACAAACAAAAAAATTGACTCAATCCAATACATTCATGATAAAAACGCACAGAAAATTATTGATAAAAGAGAAATTCTACAATCTGACAAAAGGCATCTGTGAATAAACTACAGTTAAGATCACAGTCAATGGTGATTTATTAAACACTTTCCCCTTAAGTTTGGAAACAAATTCCCTGGTGGCTGAGACAGTAAAGAATCCACCTGCAGTGCAGGAGATGCAGGTTCGATCCCTGGATCAGGAAGATCCCTTGAAGAAGGGAATGGCTACCCACTCTAGTATTCTTGCCTGGAGAATTCAATGGACAGGGAGGCTGGAGTGCTACAGTCCCATAGGGTGGTGAAGAATCAGACACAGCTGAGTGACTAACAGTTTAAGACAATATCATACTTAATGGTGATTTATTAAACACTTTCCCCTTAAGTCTGGGAACAAAACCAGGATTTCCACTGTTACCACCTCTATCAATACTGTACTAAATGTCTTGACTAGTTAGCACAACAGAGAAAGATAAAATGCACAATGACTGGAAAGGGAAACACCAATCTTTCATTATTCACAGATAACATGACTGTGTGTTTTACGAAACTCTATCAGTTCAGTTCCAGTCGCTCAGTCGTGTCCGACTCTTTGCGACCCATGAAACGCAGCACGCCAGGCCTCCCTGTCCATCACCAACTCCCAGAGTTCACTCAGACTCATGTCCATTGAGTCGGTGATGCCATCCAGCCATCTCATCCTCTGTTGTCCCCTTCTCCTCCTGCCCCCATTCCCTCCCAGCATCAGAATCTTTTCCAATGAGTCAACTCTTCCTATAGAATCCATGAAAAAAATCCTTTAGAATATGTGAATTTCACAAGGCTGCAGCCTTGGCTACAAAGTCAATATATAGGAATGATTATATTTCTACCTATTAGAAAATGACAATTAAAACTGTACTTTTAAAATGATATCATAAAAGTCATAAACCTAGAAATAATTCTAAAAATGTCTTGTGTACTGAGCACAAATATATTGCTGATACAAGTTTAAAGTCCTAAATAAATGGAATGATATCCATACCATAGTTATAGATCAATAGACTCAATATTTTTAAGATGTCCATTTCTCCCCCACTACCCTGCTGGCTCAGACTGTAAAGAATCTGCCTGTAATGCAGGAGACCTGGGTTCAATCCCTGGGTTGGGAAGATTCCCAGAGAAGGAAATGGCAACCCACTCCAGTATTTTTGCCAGGAGAATCCTACGGACAGTGAAGCCTGGCAGGCTACAGTCCGTGGGGTCACAAAGAGTCGAACATGACTGAGTGACTAACACTTTTCCATTTCTCCAAACTGATCTATATATTCAATACAATTCAAATCAAAATCTCAAAAGGTGTTTTAATGTAACTGACAAGCTGTAATAAAATTTACATGGAAAGATAAAAGACTTTCGAATTGACAAAAACAACAACCTCAATTAAAAACAACAAGCTGTAATGGTAAAGAATTTAAATTACCAGATTTCAGGACTTACTATGAAGCAACAATAATCATGACATTGACATACAGTAGACAAATAGATCAATGGAACAGAACAGAGCAGCCAGAAACAGACCCACATGTATTAGTGGACACTGACTTTCCAGTCAAGGCACCAACTAAATGCTGAAATTACTAGGTATCTACATAGGAGAAAATAACTTTAATCCTTACCTTATTCCTATTTATTACAAAAAAATAATTTGAGATGCTTAAACCTATTATAAATGTAAAGGCTAGAACTATAAAATATTTTGGAGTAAAACACTGGAGAATAGTCTCCTGGCCTGTGGTTAGGGAGATTTCTTAGGGCAGGACACTTACTATAAATAAAAATATTGAAAAAGCAGACTTAATCAGGATTTTAAATTTCTTGATGTATTTAATTTTCTTGATGTATTTAAAAAGTACATCAAGGAAATTATTAGGCAGGACAAAGACTAACAAAAAAACTGTAACACATATTCAACAAAAACACCTGTATCCACAAAATATGAAGTTTTAAAAATCAACAATAAAAGAAAACCAATTATGATTTTACATAGGCAAAAGACTTAACAGAAACTTCATGCTTTAAAAAAAAAAAAGATGAGTGGCCAATAAGCACAGGAAAAGGTGCTCAGCATAATTAGTCATCAGGAAAATGAAAATTAAGGCCACAATGAGCTACCACTTCATTCTTGACAGCACCATTGTTAGTAGAGTAACTAGAACTCTCCTGCATTACTAAGAGTAGCAGAATAAAACTGCATATAATTCTGAAAAGCAGTAGTTTCTAGAAAAGTTAAACATGTACCTGACCCACAATATAACTATTACGCTCCTCAGTATTTACCTTTAAAAATACAAGCTCAATTTCATGCAAATACTTGCACCCAAATGCTCATCATCATTGTTATTAAAAAGCTGGAAGCAAACAAATGTCTATCAATATGAGAATGAATAAATAAATTGTGGCATATCACTACAATAGAATACCATTCAGTTAGCAAGTCACCGAGGAACATGAATGATTCTCAAAAACATGCTGAACAAAAAAACACCGGATACAAGAGACCACATACTATGTGATTTCATTCACAAACATTTTAATAAGCACAACAAATCTATGTTGGTAGCTATGGGAAAAGGGATCGCCTCAGGATCAGGACGGTGGTGATAGCTAACTGCAGAAGGACAGAGAGAAGCTTGTGGAATGAGTTTTGCATCTTGCCTTGAGTAAAGGCCACATGGTCATGTGCATTGTCAAACTCACCGAACTGAACACTTAAGGTCTGTCCATTTTATTATGTGTAAATTATACTTCAGTGAAACATAAATATGCTCTTTGTAAATATAAACCACTTATCAACAGGCAGAAAGGAAGAAAAGATGGCACCCCACTCCAGTACTCTTGCCTGGAAAATCCCATGGATGGAGGAGCCTGGTAGGCTGCAGCCCATGGGGTCGCTAAGAGTCGGACACGACTGAGCGACTTCACTTTCACTTTTCACTTTCATGCATTGGAGAAGGAAATGGCAACCCACTCCAGCGTTCTTGCCTGGAGAATCCCAGGGACGGGGAGCCTGGTGGGCTGCAGTCTATGGGGTCGCACAGAGTTGGACACGACTCAAGCGACTCAGCAGCAGCAGCAGCAATGACAGCAACATGTGGGAACACTTACTTTCATAAGGAACAGGTAACTCCCCTTGTGAACTCTGCCAAACTTAAGGGGAGGGACATCCCTGGTGGTCCAGTGATTAAGAATCTGCCTTCCAAAGCAGGGGGTGCAGGTTCAATCTCTGGTCAGGAGTGAAGATCCCACATGCCACGGGGCAATTAAGTCTCTGTGCTGCGACTACTGAGCCTGGGTGCCACAAATAAGACCCAACATAGCCAAAAGTAAATTAATTAATAATTATTTTAAATCACTGAAAAAAAAAAAAAAGACATAAAGGTGAGTATTCCAAAAGGCCAAGGCTGAGTCAATGAAGAGGATGAGAAGACCACACGGCACACATGGAAGAGAAGGAAAGAAGAAGGCCAGGGTGACGAAGCGAAAGCTGAGACACAAATCTAGGTCTTTCCAAACAAGCAATAGAGCCTTTTTTTTTTTTCATGAACAGTAGCTTGTCGCTCCATTAAAAGTTTTCCAGACATCTGCAGTTAGTTATGCGTACTTAAAGTGCTTAAAATGTCTGGATATAAGTTTTTAATCCTGTATTTGCATACTGACTTTTTCTCAATCAAACTTCAGGCTCCAAAATGAAGAATGCTTCTAAAGTTATCAGTTGAAGTAAAAATATCATATTGTGGGAGTGAAAAATGGGAGAAATCCTATCAACTATGTATGTTCCATAGTGTAGCGTGGAATCATCTACATCTTTGACTTGACCTGCTTATATTTTCAGAATTCCAATTTCTTCACTTCTAAAATGGACATAATGATACTTCCCTCAAAGAAGTTTTATGGAGCTTAAGGAAGAAGCTAAAAACTAAACATAGCACTTGGTATATACTTAGTGATCAATAATATTAATTCCTATTTTCTTACCCAGTGTACCGTATCTTCCAGGTAGAGAAGGACAGCCACAAACTTTATCTCAATAAGTACAGTTAGACACAAAACTTGTAAGAAGCCAATGGAGAAAAACAAGCCAAGTCAAAGTATATTAAATAGAAAATGGTTTTATTTTCCATTGAAAAACATAAAAACTGAACTGGATAATTCTGCCTAGGGAAGTGTACTAGAACTAAACTTACCTGTACATATAACACACAAAATACAACAAATTAATATCCAATCTACATAAAGTCAATTTTTTTGAAAGGTACAAATAGGGAGTTGTCAGTGAAAGGCAATAAAAAAGTCTTAGGACACACGTCCTCACCTGAGACGTGGTCAGTGTCTATTGAACATGGGACTCTGATCTACAAGCTAAACATCTAGCAGTCTAGAGAGACAGCAAACATTTAGTAACTCTAGAGCAAAAGGAGTGAAGTCATTGGAGCCTCCTGCAAAATACATCAGCAGTTTAAATTTCTACCATGGATAAAAACACTTTTGTGACCTAATCAGGTGTTTATAGAAAGATGGAGGTCCTCAGCTGGGTATTAAAAGAACCTTGTTCAAAACTTTCCAAAACACTGTGTTGCTTGGGAGAAAGGGAAAGAGAGAAGAGTTTAATGGTGATATTCTTTTCATTCATAAATTTCTCCTTCCTGAGTTTTGCTGTAACATATGAAAGACCCAGATTCCCAGCTTGACTCCCTAGGGCTGAACACTGTAAACGATGTGCTAAAAACACTTTTGTCTGTCTTATTTCAGTTTGTAGACTGCTAAAATAGAGCATACAACCAGTATATATGCAGAAGACGTCAACTTCACTGTTAGAACTTAGGCTCTCATACTTTAGCCATGGGCTTCAATTTCAGTCTTTAAGAGTGTTAGTGGCTAAATCGTGTCTGATTCTTTTGGGACCCCATGGACTGGAGCCCGGCAGGCTCCTCTGTCTACAGGATTTCCCAGGCAAGACTCCTGGAGTGGGTTGCCATTTTCTTCTCCAGTCCCAACCCAGGGATTCAACCCATGTCTCCTGCACTGACAGGCAGATTTTTTTTTTTACTGCTAAGCCACCAAGGAAGCCCTAGAAAATTTCCTTCAGTTCAGTTCAGTCGCTCAGTCGTGTCCGACTCTTGGCGACCCCATGAATCGCAGCACGCCAGGCCTTATGGTAAGGCGAATATCAAAAAGGTAACTCTAATTCTAATAATGAACCCATGTCCCCCCTTCCCTGTCCCACTACCTGCCAAGCATTATCCATCCATCTGCTGCAGAGGGAGACTGATTGCTATGAATGGGAAGGATGAAGGATGTGGTAGGAGGAAACAAGAGTCATTATGAATCAACAGACTCTTCTCATTCTTTACAATGACTGATTGCATTTCTGCTGAAGTTATTATGAAAGATAATCTTATGTTCAAAGAACCTAACAAGACCAGTAGTTATAATTAATAACTACTGGTCTTGTTAGGATAATAGCCACATCAAGGCCACAGATAAAATATCATTATCTCTTCAAAAACTTCTAATAGTAATATGTACGTAAACAAACATGAGATTGTAAAGTAACAAATCTATCTGACTGGTTAATTCCAAGCAATAATGAATTCAACAGAAAAGACAAGGAATTTAGTCAGCTGACTCAATTAATTGATATTCAGCAAGTGAAGAATATCTCATTGTCGTGTCCTAATACGATGAGTGGTTTACTGGGATCAACTATTTAAATAAATTTTTAAATACATGCACATTATTTCTTGATTTTCCAAAATACATAAACATTCATAATCTCATTTCATAACCCTTAAAAGTACTATGATCTTAAAATATTTAGGTTTGTAAGTGCCCCTAATCTAAACTGTACTTTAAATTCACTTGCTACTTTCTCCAATTCTGTATTCACTTCCATAATAAAAAAATAAAGAACAACAACAGAAACTTAAATAAGAAAAAGGGGCCCAGCTATTAAAAAGATGAAATAATGTCATCTGCAGCAACATGGATGGACCTAGGTGCTATCATACTGAGTGAATTCAGACAAAGAAAGACAAATATCATATGATATTGTTTATATGCGGAATCTAAAAAAAAATGGTACAAATGAATTTTTTTTTTTACAAAACAGAAGTAGAGACACAGAGGTGGAAAATAAACTTAAGTTATGGAGGAGAGGGGTGGAGGGATAAACTGGGAGATTGAGACTGACATATATACACTACTATGCATAAAATAGATAATAAAGACCTACTGTACAACACAAGAACTCTACTCAGTACTCTGTAATGGTGTATACAGGGAAAGAAAACAAACTAAAAGAGTGGATATATATATATATATTATATATATATATATATCTCTCTCGACTCTTTTATTATATATATATATATAAAAAACAGATTCACTTTGTTGTACAGTAGAAACTAACAACATTTTGTATCAACTATGCGTGCATTCTAAGTCACTTCAATCATATCCAACTCTTTGCAGCCCTATCGATGGTAGCCTGCCAGGCTCCTCGATCCATGTGATTTTCCAGGCAAGAATACTGGAGTGGGTTGCCATGCCCTCCTCCAGGAGATCTTCCTGACCCAGGGATCAAACCAGCATCTCTTGTGTCTCCTGCACTGGCAGGTGGGTTTTACCACTATACTCCAATTTAAAAAAAAAAAAAAAAGGAAGAAAGGTGCCAGGATAAAGTCTACACATACATGGAGACTATTAGCATATTAATGGACTGTGTTTCTATTTATACTTCCATCACTAGAACTAATTGTTAGTTATTTTAAGGAAGAAGTTATGCTTTAATTAACAGCATTTCATAAATGAAAGCTGGTTGCATTTCTTAAGTATGTTCAAATTTCACAAGTCTTATTTCACAGCAGGGATTCCAGTTCATTCAATACTTTTATGTGATAACACCTCTAGATCAAGGAAGAAAATCTTTAAAAGACTCTAATTAATAGGTTTCCAGAATAAAAGCCAAAAAAAAAGCATACTTAATGAGTAAGCTAATTATCTATCCCTAGAGCTTTAACATACATAACATTTTAAATGAGGCAGATTGAAGGGGATAGAAACACCTTTGGTATTTAATATTTCTCTGCTGTTCCTAAGGACTTAACCAACCCCCAGAGCTCAACATTTTCATCTCTGTAGCAGTGTTTCTATACCTCCTACCCTTCCATATTCTTCACCCTGTCTACACCTTGGGACTTTGGGAGCACTGAATCTGATCACGTGCTCAGAAAAAAACATAAAATCCCAGAGTTTCCGCTTTACTTTCCCATCACCCTGATCACTTCCCTGCTCATGACTTCTCTGCACAATTGTGCCACCTCTTCCTACTTTTCATTTGAACCATATCCCCCTTGTCCCCAATTTTATGCTTTTGTTCCCCCATTTCCCTCTCTCCTTGGCAGAAGACAAAAAAAAAAAAAAAGTCATGCTATAGGCTTTGTGTGTAATCTTTGGCCCAGCTCTCCCAATCACAGTCTATTCCTTTTCCATGTCACTTCAAAAATCGAGGAAAAGGCATAGAAAGGGAAGAGAAAAGAACAAAACTTCAAAGTAAAACCTTTTTAGTTACCAGTTTTAACCCCAATGTTTGTCTCTTAATATATTTTTATCTTTCCCTTTCAATCAGAAATAATAAAAGTAGGATTACTTAGAAAAACACAGTAAATGGAATAAAACTTTGGTTAATATTCCTTTATTTGATTTTTGCTATTAGTATAGAAACACAAGACAACAGCCAAAACAATAACTACAGCAATTAAGCTTGCAATTACTGCTCTGTAGTGGTTTTTCTACATATTTTACATATATTAACTTATTTAATCTCTACAACACTGCTTCCCCAGGTAAACAGAAATGAGGATCAACTCTCCCAAGAGTCACAAAGCTAGTGAGCAGAACGGGAACCAGACAGTCTGCCTTGACAACTCTACCTGACCGCCATCACTGTTTCTTTACCACGCACGTGCTGTGCATTTCATCAAGCATTTCTTCTGCATATTTAAAGACATGAACTTTTCTAGGTCGAAGATGAGTAGATATGCCTTCAAGACAGAATTTTTTTCTCTATTACATACCCCCACCATCCACCTATGCTATATATTTTGTGGTAAAGAATGAAAAGGAAAGAAAGACTCATGAGCAAGACAGAAATGCCTAGTGAGGGCAGAAATGAAAGCTGCACGTCCTCTCAACCAGTTATGAGTGACTCTCCAAGCCCAGTAGCACCTCTCAACTTCAAGCAGAATTCTTCCAGAACCTACTGGTCTACCTGCCTTCACAGTGTTTCCTGAACTTACACTTCATGGTGGATTATCAATACTCCCACGGCTCCCTACTTCCAAGCCTTGAAAACAGATAAACACTCATTCTCATAGGAAAGATTTAAAGAAGAAGGCTCCCGTTAAACCATCCCCTTCCTAATACCTACCGATAGCATTCTCTCCTGTCCTGAAATTTTCAGAGTGGCCTCCGGTGACAGTGCTTGGGTACCTAATGCTCTCACTTGAACCCACTGATTCAAGAGGAAGAAAATCCAGGTCCTGTAGGAAAACTAAAGAACCTAGAACAAAAGACCATCAGGACCTGACCTGACCTTCCTGTAAGGAGGCCAATTCAGCCTAGTGCTGACAGTTACTTCCTCCTCTGCTTTGCTTTGGTGCCACGAACATCAGAAGAATAGAGGCAGTTAGGGTTACACGTAAAAGAATAAACTGTGATAGCAGAACACTATCAATCTCATTTTAGAATAATAGCAATATTAGAAAGTTTTGATGTATTATTTAATCTCTTCCATTTGCTTTCTGCCCACAATGTTGCTTCTTCAACAACACTTAAAGCAGCAACAACAAAATATAAACTAACACATCAAGCCAGCCTCCCTGAAAAAGAAGAAAAAACTGTTCTGAAAGCTTTTGCTCCTAACGAATTGCCAGAGTGGCAAGAAGCCAAAAGAATTAAAAAAAAAAACAACAGCAAACCATAAACATAAGACAAGCATAAACACAGCACAAAGCACCTCTTTGAAAAATGCCAGTTACATCACAAATCTGATGGTTTGGAAAAGCCTTTTCCCAAAGAAAGAAATTAAGTTCAAGTACTTACGGTGTCATGAGACTTATCCTTGACATCATAGACTGTTAGCTTTATTTTGGTCTCCTCATAGATGGGATACTCAGATGGGAATGTGACACCAGTCAAGAACAGTGGGTCTCTTGTTCCCTGTAACAGCATAAAGCAGACAACTTTGATTCAATAAGGCAGCAACTGCAGTTGGCAGCCCGTGGTGACACAGGAGAATGCAGAGAGTGTCTGGGTCTGTTTGTTTTTCTAGGAAATGATTCTATTAGAAGAGAGATCTGAATTGCCAAAGAATGCCCATGGGCAACAACATGGCTCAGGGCCCCAAAGTACTGATAAAGCTGTAGATAGTAAATGCCTTGCACCCTTGTCAGAGCTGCTAAGAATCTTGAAAAACAATTTCTTTTCATTACATGCAGAACCATTGTTAGGGTCAGCTGTCATTACATTTAGCACATATTTAATGGATATAACCTGTGACTTATGCAAATAATCTGAGATATTGACTGATCAAATTAAAATGAAGCTCTTTTCTCAACCACTTGCTAATCTTATGCTGTCCATTTATTTCCTTTCTGTAATGATTCAACTGAAAGCCACACTCTGATAGCATTCATTTGCTTTTAGATGTTCAGCTGTACTTTTTTTCCTCAGACTGATTTGAAAACTAATGAAAGAAACTAAATATGATGGATTTGGGGCTATGAAATTACTGTCTCAGGAGGCAGTGCACAGAGTGTTTCCATGCCTCAGAATTCATTTTTAGAGAGCTGACATCCAACATTAAATTTTGCATCTATATTTAAATATGCACAGTGCTGAATATCAGGGAGATGTTTGCTAGAGTTCTGTAAGCCAGTTGTTTATGGAAGTTTCTAGAAGCTGAAGTTATCCATTTATTCATTCATTCTTTCTTCCTTTTATTTAACTAATACTGCTTTTTGTTTGGCACCGTGTTACAATCAACAACAGCTATATATATTTATATTTTCAAATCAGTGTCAAAATACATAATTTATTTTAAATCTTGACAGTATTTTAAAACTAATGAAGTTGGGATAATGCTTGAAAATAGTTTTCATATAAATGAAAAAATTTCCAATTTTGGCTGTCTTTGAATGAATAAGATAATTTTTGCTTATTCAGCTACAACTTTAACTATAAATGTTACAACTACAAATGATACCAACATTGGAGCCTAAAGTTTCCCAAGGACAGATTCAGGGCTACATGTAAGATCTGGGTCACTCCCATTGGTGATATGTGTGGAGTTTTGTCTGAATCATCTATTCCACCAATGGCAGTTAGCAAGCCTGGTCTGGAGTAGACAACTTAAACTCCTGCAGAGAAACTCCACCTTCAAAATAGACAGGACTCCCAAGCCTAAGGAAAGGGAAGCTTGGAGTTTAGAGGACGCTTTCTTTAATGCCAGAGACTAAGCAGCCCTCACTCAGTAAGGCTGTGAAATATGTGTGATGAGAACAAAATAATCAAAAGGGAAACACTTCCTCTTTTGAATCTGATCCAACACAATAACAAGTTTCCTCCCAACACATTTTGAACTTATATAAGCAACAATAAATGTAAATAGGAAATCTCTCATCGGATGAGTAATATTGACACCTTTTGCCTAGAAACATTACAGTGTCTCCAATTAATAATTTACCTTTCTTTGAAAAACACCATACTTTAAATAAAAAGATACACATGAAAGGCAGAGAATATGAAATTTCCACAGACAGTCTGAAGGAAACAGAAAAAAAACGAGGAGGGCAAAAACAGTTTTAAACATCTCTAGGTAATTTTCAACTTTCTTTTCTCCCTGCAAAGATATACTCATTCCATTTAATTAAAATTTTATATATAGTTTTTTTCTACTTAGTATTCTATTCAAAGATTCAAAGTGGGGATTTTCCTTTTACTTACTAAAGAAAAATAAGGTCTTTTATAAAAATTTTGTAAAAGGGCAAGTTCTTTCCCCATTTGTTTATCCTGGTCAGTTACAAATGCATGCTTAGTAAGCTCAGGTATGCCTTCCCAAATGACAGGAGGACAGTAACTCAGCACAGCTGTCGGCCAGGATCTAAGGTAATTCAGCTGTTTGCTCAAATCCAGACAGCGACCTAGAGATAGTGAGAGTAAAGCAGGCACACAGCACGCTCACCTCAACAATTTCGGTGCTGGAGTATCTTGTCAGACCCTGCTCCGCGGGGGTGGATTACTGAGATCTGGACCAGTGTATTCAGCTTCCGATCACGGACAGGAGCCACGAGATCCTTGCATGCTGCCGATGGCAAAGCAGAAAGAAAAGAAACTAACACCGTGTCTCAGGGGAAAACTTCTGTCCCGGGTTGGAAGGAACCTTAGCGTCAGCGCTGAATGAAATCTTCTGGGAGTTCTGGGCAGATTTTAGAGGAAGTCCCTTGGAAGTACCTTACAGAAATAGGAAGTCACGTGCGGAGCTGAACTGAGAATTCATTTCCACTGGCCACACTCGCAGCTCTTGCGAGTCTCCACCGCCCCGGGATCCTCACTCTCCTATGTGACCTATGTGACTGTGCACACACCGAGTGACTTTAATTAGTCATTAAACTCCGACTTTAACTCACACCCCTAGACAAAGTAAACGCACTGGGGCCACATCCGGGAAACTTTACGCTGCTCCTTATTGACACTGGCTGGATTAGTTCACTAGTCAGAAGACACCCTTGGTATTTACCTATCTAGGCACTCTCTGTTCACTCTTGCAGTCTAGATTCAGGGCCGGGTGGTTGCCTTTCAGCTGCACACAAACAAGCCTGAGGCACAGGGCAGAGGGGAAGAAGAGGGGTTAAAAGCTCCTCTGTCCAGATTCTAGCCAAGCCTGGGAGGCAGAAATGTGGAAAAAGGATGGGTTAATTCTTGCCTGGGGAGGCCACAGACCCAGCGAGACCTTTCCCTTGATATGCCAGGCTCATATTACAGAGGCTCCTCACCATACCATATTTACTTGAATATTTTCTCCACCCACATATCATTCCTACAATTTGGGGAAGAAAAATCCAAAACCTATTCCTTTTCAGCAGATCCATTATCTCCTCAGGTGTTTCCCTTCCTGGCTTTGAAATAGTAATTTTACTACCTGCATTTGGATCATGAAGTATCATGCAAAGTGTCCCCTCTAGAGAAAGTGTTAGTCACTCAGTCCTGATGGACTCTTTGCCAACTCACAGACCTTAGCCCCCCAGGCTCCTCTGTCCAAGGAATTCTCCAGAACACTGGGGTGGGTAGCCATTCCCTTCTCTAGGGATCTTCCGCACCTAGGGATCCGAGACTGGCTCTCCCACATTGCAGGCAGATTCTTTACCATATGAACCGCCCCTTCACTAGAGGAGAAGGTTCAAATTAGGCTGAGCTGGTGGCTGGGCGCAGGCTATCACTGCAATTGGAACTGAGAAGTAGCCCCCAGTCCTGGATTCATGGGGAGTGTGTGCTGAGCTCTATAGTAGCCACACCTCACACCTCTGACCTTTTCAAGAAAAATAGAGGGAAGGACACAACTATTTAAAATACATTATTATTCTTCAGCAGTAAGCAAGACCTTCATCCACTAGGTCAGAGGTTCTGGGGCTTAAACTTGAAAGCAAAGGAAATTATAAAGGTAATTATCACCTTGTCTTTGCTTACAAATTAGTTCATTTACAGAAGCAGATGGGACAGAGGGAAAAAAGCAGGAGTTTTGGAATGAAACAGCTGGTTTTCAGCTAGTTCTACTAGCTAAGCAATGCTGGGCAAATTAGTTAACTTCTTAACTTCTTGATAAACTTTGAGATCCTTTAAATCCTGCATGGTATTTTTGTTATTTTTTTTTTCCTTATTTAAACTATATGCCTCTAACCATACAAGAAAGCTTAGGAAAGCATGTGTGGAAAAACAGTAGCCACAGTTTATTTAGCCATCACTAGTTTTGAGTCTTTCTGCCAATTATCTATTTCTCAAATTGATGCTTTGAATTATTATTTAAGTTTTACGTACTAACAATTGGAGGCTTAGAAACATTAAGCATTCACATTTACAACACTAGAACTCATAGTTTTCTTACATCATATCCCAACAGTTCCATTTCTTCTCCTGGCATACTGAATTCCTTTCTTGCACAATGGGACCTCTTTTGGGAGAGCGACTGCCATAATTCTTTATTGTCTAACCCAAGAGATCTAGTTTTAGAAAATACTGATGCAAAGTTTCAATAATGTCAACATATCACCGGAAGGGGGAAAAAAAAGATAGATTTAGACTTTACTGTGCTTTGGTGGTTATTTTGATCATTTCCTCTACTTGCCTAATGAATGTTTATCACTCATTCTCCTGGCTTTCTGCTCACCGCATACAGCTCTCTCTTCATTCACTGATACTGACATATATCTGTCCATAGATTTTGAAGCTGGAGCCAGTTTGTTCCAAACACTTGCATTTTGTCCATGTCCTGCTAGTAGCTTCATCTCTACCTTATGGACTTATCACATTTGCTCAAAATAAGTTAACTTCTGATTTTTTATCAGACTTGATTGTGGGATGTGGTTAGTTCTCAGAAGTGACAGACTGTTCTCAATTTTATCATAGAGCCTCTCAGACTGACTCTTAAAGAAAAACAAAGACAATCTCCATTAAACCCAGATGTTCTGTCAAAATCAATTTGACAGAATTATCAAACCCAGTTGTCTGACCCCCAATACTGATGAAGTGAAAATAATCTTAATGAGACTTTATAT
Organism: Nanger dama; assembly: GCA_917880005.1. Classification (NCBI taxonomy): domain Eukaryota; kingdom Metazoa; phylum Chordata; class Mammalia; order Artiodactyla; family Bovidae; genus Nanger; species Nanger dama. The sequence continues at coordinate 15,724,111 of CAKJTW010000009.1, read as the reverse complement.
TTCTTTATATTTTAAATCTAAAATATGGTCTAGAAAACAACTAAAAGTCCCATCCTGATTGCTCATATCTTTTCCTTCCCAACAGACCAGAAATTTTACTGTTCCCTAATCTTATGAGGCAAGATATCAGGGGAAGACCCTGAGATCAGTTAGAATTCCTAATCTATATTCCCAAATTCCTCATTTTCTATTTATATGCCATTAAGTCACAAAATCCTAGAGGCTCAGTTTCTTCATCTATTTATTGGGGTGGAGGTAAGGAATAAATTAGGTCCCTTTAATGAATGGACTTTTCTATATGAAATGAAGTTTACTAATATTATACTAACATTTACAAATATCAATACCAATATTTGCCAATACTTAGTATTTTATTCTTCTGTAAAATGGTTATTGACTCAGTTACAGACTACTCCTTAAAAGCTCTCAAGGTCCAATATTTCTTTGTATGTACCAAACCAGTACATGAGTCATTGCATTTCACAAAATGAAACCCATACACGCTATGGAGCTATACATGCTGAAACTGTCCCACTGGCAGGGTGATAAATGATGAGCAATTTAATTGCTTCACGGAGGTGTTACTCACTGGTTCACCGAAAAGAATAATCTGCCTAGTAACTTTTCAGTATCCACTAAAGAAGCCTGCAAAATCTGGTTTTAAAAATAAAAAAATGTCATATTAGTTTTCCAGCCACACTTAGCATACTAGCCATTACCCACACCTACTCTAGGAGGGAGTGACCTGCATAAATGGGCTTCCTCAATTCACAGGACTCAAAGAACAGTCTAGAGTTTTACTTCATTCATTTTGTTTTACATAAGAATTCTTGAACCAAAGGGTAGCAACAAGTAAATACCTCTCTGCCATCATTCATTCATTAGATTTTTATTTTTATTTCTACCTTTTTACTGGCTTTGCTTTGGTCCAGACTATTTAAAAGCATTCTCAGAGTCCAAAATGTTTAAAATATACAAGATGTTGAGAGTTTGGGATTCAAATTGCTTGTGTCCACTGAATTAACTGTTTTATTTTTTTAAGTAAAAGGACGAAAAATCATATGAAAGCAATGATTTTTTTTTTTAAAGAAACTTACCCTTTGAAACTTTTCTTTAGAAAAATAAATAAAAGAACTACGAGTGACTATTTTTCCTGTTAATTTAGCTATAGAAACTGTCCATGTGAGGTTGCACTTCTCACTATCAGTGCTGGTGAGCGAGATGCTCACAGGCGTCTCCAGCTCAGATTTGTGCAGAGCCCAGACAGCTCTCACTCTGCTGGAAGGGAATCCTTAGTAGAGGTGTAGCGATAAAAACAAAGGGCGCTCAGTTTCTCTGGAGAGGGCTAGGCAGCAAGCAACAGGAAACCTATGCTGTGTCAAAAGCCAGGCCCTCCATCCAAATCCATTGCCTGAAGAAAAAAAAGCCCACTGTGGCTTCATTTGAGGATTTGTCCAAAGCTTGAAATTCCAGTCACTGTGACTGAGCGACTTCACTTTCACTTTTCACTTTCATGCATTGGAGAAGGAAATGGCAACCCACTCCGGTGTTCTTGCCTGGAGAATCCCAGGGACAGGGAAGCCTGGTGGGCTGCCGTCTATGGGGTCGCACAGAGTCCCTGAAGCGACTTAGCAGCAGCAGCAGCAGCAGTGTAAGTTAAATCCATAGATCTGTGACTAAATTTGGCCTAAGGACCAGAAGTTGCCAACCCCAGTCTACAACCTAACCTACTGCTTAGGTTCTTAGGGAGAAAGTTCAGATCATCTATTGCTCCTATGATTTCTCTACTATCTAAGAATCCTGAAGCTAAAGGGCAAGGGTTTCTGGGTTCTTGTTGGATTAATAGTCTGTCCACCCCAAAATACTGTGTGTGTGTGTGTGTGTGTGTGTGTGTGTTTCTTTATAAAATATCCACTTTGTTTCATTCAGTCATCATTTTTAAATCATGTCAAGTCCGTTAAATCACTCTATCCATTCTATCATTCTAGCCAACATGGGCTGGAAGCTGAAAAAAATGTCTCCTGACTCTTGTCTCAGAGAACTCAGTCCCAGAAATTATCCATCTGAAGTAGAACACAATTGTCAGTTCAGGTGCCTGTGAATTCAGCAGCACTGGCCAAATCCTCACTGTCCTCAGACTTGCACTGGGTAATCAGAGGTGCCTGCCACAGGCTTTCACAAGGGCAGTGGCCTGAGCCACTGGGGCAGTGCCAGTTCAAGGTCAACTCCAAGCAACTGTCTCTTTCCCCTAAGAACTTTCTTCTGTGAAGTCAGGTCATTTTTCTTGCCCCATTCCATTTCATCTCTCTTCTTGCCATTCAGTGTTAAGCAGATGTTAAGCAATGTTAAGCATCAAGCAGAGTTTATCCTCTGCCCTCTAGAAAAAGCAACAGCCACAAGCAGAGGAGTGGACTTTGACAAGAGTGCACACAGCTCTACAGTTCTGTTCTTAAATTTGCCAAAGGAAAACAGGCTTCGAGGAGAAACCACACAGGAGAGCAAATAGAGAATAAAGACATGTTTTTTGTTTGTTTGTTTTTAACTCAGGATAAACTTGTATCTGAACCAGGATCTGCCCTAAGGAATTATGTGACTTTGGATAAATTACTCTCTTTGAGCCTCTATTGTCTAAACTGTAAAACAGAAGTCAAAGGGCAGATTTCAAAGAGTTGTTATAAAGATTATATGATGTAATATATGTAGAATGCTAGGCACATAATAGGTCCTTTTAAATTAAGATTAATATGAATATTGACTCTCTGTGACCCCATGGATTGTATAGTTCATGGAATTTCCAAGCCAGAATACTGGAGTGGGTAGCCATTCCCTTCTCCAGGGAATCTTCCCAACCCAGGGTTCGAACCTAGGTCTCCCACATTGCAGGTGGGATTGTTTACCAGCTGAGCCCAAAGGGAAGCCTAAGAATACTTGAGTGGGTAAACTATCCCTTCTCCAGCAGATCTTCCTGACCCAGAAATCGAACCACAGTCTCCTGCACTGCAGATGGATTCTTTACCAGCCAAGCTACCAAGATTAATATGAATAAAGTTATACGCTGACACAAAAATGGATTGTGTCTATTCAGTATTCTTATAGTAATTAAATTCTCAAGATATTCCAAGTTTGTTCTGATTTGATATAACCTTATTTTTTGTTAATAGATTTATTTTACATATCTGTGATATTTTGGTACCTTGTTTCCACATAAACACAAAATAAAATGTATATTCCTTTCTGGATCATCTGTTATTTTCAGAAACCATAGTTATCATGAATATATTGCCTTCTGTGAAACCAGATGTGCACGTATACTTGTTCATTTCCCCTCTGATGAGGCACTTCCAAATGAGAAGCCAAAAAGGCAGAAAATTTTTATTTTCTGGCTGCTCTCAAAGGTACTATATGTAAATGGTAAATTCATTCTCTAAGCATGGATTTGTCTGGGAGGTTAGTGTCCCTTTACTTAGAGACAGCTGGTCCACAGGGAGGCACTGTCTTAATAACTGAGATGTCCCAAGGGGTCATGAGAAGACCTGCTCCTCTGTTCTGTGTATTCCTTCATCAAGAAAGGAAGACTGAATGCTAATAAAGCTTCTTTTTCTTGCAATTAAAAATAAATGTTACAGCTCAAACCCAATATAGCCTGATGGAAACAAATCTCTGATGAAAGCTCATTTCTTATACATTGCCTCCCTCCCCTGACTCTTCATAGGGAAAAAGGAAGCGATCCTTTGTTTTGTCCCTAGTCCCTCAAGGGACCAATCAAGCAAAACAAAAACAGGGTACAGAGGATAGGGGGCATCTTGAAGAGAAAAGTGGCCTCATCCAAACAGGGATCTAGGGAAATAACCAATAGCACTATTTGTATTTTTCCATCCTGCAGAGAATCGGTCATTTCCCTAAAGCTGTGGCCTCTTGCTGCCAAGAAGGCAGTGTTCTATTTACTTCTCAAATTCTTAGAGTTTGGTCAGCTTTCTCAAAAATGTCACATATATATATCCTTGTTCCTTGTAGTCCAGAAAATTAAATACCATTTATCTATCAACTATACGCCACTTTGGGATATGTTTCCAGTCCAATAAATCACTGGACTTCTTTCCATGGTTTCACAGTTACCATTCCATGCCCCTCTAGATTAAATGAATTTGCATCATACATTAAGAGATATCTGTAACATTTTAAAAGCTTAATAGCCCCTCTAATTACTTAGCCAGTACAATATGCTTTCCTGTTCTTAGTTTCTTCTGCATTTCTGTTCTTTATTCTTCCTTCCTCTCGGGAACTGTAAGACAACAATTTTCTGAAGACTAGGATGTCAGCCTCTGTAGCTCAGATCTCCTGAGTGGATTCAGAAGACAACACTGCCTTGTTCCCAGGTCATTGCATTCCATGATAATCAACTGTCTGCTGTAAGATGGCAGAAAGTATAGTGCTGAATGGGTCGCTCAGCCGTGTCCAACTCTTTGTGACCCCATGCGCTGTAGCTCGCCAGGCTCCTCTGTCCCTGGGAGTTCCCAGACAAGAATATTGGAGTGGGTTGCCATTTCCTCCTCCAGAGGATCTTCCAGACCCAGGGACTGAACCCGCATCTCTTGTCTCTCCTGCACTGCAGGTGGATTCTTCACTGCTGAGCCATCGCAGAAGGCCAACTCATACTAATATCCAGGAACATGTGTTGGGAACATACTCTTCACTTATGAATATGTTTTTAAGGCTACTCCTAGAAAAACATGGCTCTATATCATGCTAAGCTGATTTATGCTCATTAATAATATTCTTCTGTGTTTATTCTGTTATTTCCTGTAGAATCTTGAAGAGTCTCTAATTCCCTGAGCCTAGCACCACATCTTGCCCTCACTGTTCGTTTTACTTTATTTTCAACTGATAGAGCCTACTTTGTAACTTTTCTCATTTGGTATTTTTTTCTTATTTGTGTTCTCTTCTGCTTTCTCAAATGTCTGCTGTGTGCTCTCTTCTCTTCTATTCTAGATGATGTCTTTGCTAACCTATGTTTCTCTCAGCACTCTGAAATATGAGGTTATCAAAATCATCACTTGTATATTTATTAGACTTGGAACTACTAGGGTCAGAAATACATCTCTCTTAACAAACTACAGCATCTCCCTTCAGTTAAGAAAGCATATTTTTAAGTCTTCATAGAAGTAAAATAAAAATGTACACTTTTGCCCTTAACTGCAGTGTGGGGAGATTTTAATTTACACACACTTCTCTACAGAGTATGTGAGCTATGCATATCTACCTACATAAGAAATATTTGTTGGGAAAATTAAAGGACTGTGTAAAAACTGGACTATCAGATTAGAAAATTGTTTCTCCCACCCACCCCCTTTGTTTTCTTTGCCTTTGTCTTTTAAGATGCTGAGTTCAAAATATTAATGTTCCTAATTGAAAATTAGTATGTCACTTTCCAGGAAGGATAATTATACCCACGTAACTTGAACTTGTAACAATTAATATTAGGTTTCTAGAAAATTAGAGGGCAAAAAAGCAGCTCAGTGTTTAAGGTTGAAAGATAAGAAATCAATCCAAGGAATCAATACACACACATACAAACTAAATAAGTAAATAAACTAATAAACAAAGGCATCCTCATGAAAGGATTTCTTCAGTTCATTTCAGTTCAGTTCAGTCACTCAGTTGTGTCCGACTCTTTGCGACCCCATGAATTGCAGCACCCCAGGCCTCCCTGTCCATCACCAACTTCAGGAGTTCACTCAGACTCACGTCCATCGAGTCTGTGATGCCATCCAGCCATCTCATTCTCGGTCGTCCCCTTCTTCTCCTGCCCCCAATCCCTCCCAGCATCAAAGTCTTTTCCACTGAGTGAACTCGTTGCATAAGGTGGCCAAAGTACTGGAGTTTCAGCTTTAGCATCATTCCTTCCAAAGAAATCCCAAGGTTGATCTCCTTCAGAATGGACTGGCTGGATCTCCTTGCAGTCCAAGGGACTCTCAAGAGTCTCCTCCAACACCACAGTTCAAAAGCATCAATTCTTCAGTGCTCATCCTTCTTCACAGTCCAACTCTCACATCCATACTTGACTATTGGGAAAACCATAGCCTTGACTAGACGGACCTTAGTCGGCAAAGTACTGTCTCTGTTTTTGAATATGCCATCTAGGTTGGTCATAACTTTTCTTCCAAGGAGTAAGCATCTCTTAAGTTCATGGCTGCAATCACCACCTGTTGTGATTTTGGAGCCCCCCAAAATAAAGTCTGACACTGTTTCCACTGTTTCTCCATCTATTTCCCATGGAGTGATGGGACGGGTTGCCATCATCTTCATTTTATGAATGCTGAGCTTTAAGCCAACTTTTTCACTCTCCTCTTTTACTTTCATCAAGAGGCTTTTTAGTTCCTCTTCACTTTCTGCCATAAGGGTGGTGTCATCTGCATACCTGAGGTTATTGATATTTCTCCCGGCAATCTTGATTCCTTAGACATACTGAAATAGTCCTAGAATTTTTGCCCCTATACTACATCAGTAAAATGTTCATACAGGGAATTCCTTGGCTGTCCAGTGGTTAGGACTCAGTACTCCCCCGCAGTGGGCATGGTTTGAACCCTAGTCATGAACTAAGATCCCACTAGCAAAGCAATGCAGCCAGGAAAAGAAAAAAAATCTAATATAATACAATTTTAGGGTTTTTTTATAATTAAGACAATAAAGCAAGCATGCAGAGAAGATGAGAGTGGGGGCAGAAAACACAATTTATGGTATATTTATCACAGAGCAGGTGGCATTGGGCTTAAACTTAGCTTGTGTTAGCTGGAGTCTAGGACAATAATGTGCCCATTGACACTTCATGATTTCATTAGTTCCGTATCCACACTTTTGACTAATCAGTCAGATTTGTATATCATGAAGACTCGTTAGTCGTTATTTATTTTTACCCATAGCTCAGTAGCCTGAGTTAATTTTTTGTTAATGACATCATTCTGCTCTGTCTGGTCCTCTTTTCATTAGTGATTTAACTTTGTAACAAGAATTTTAAGACGACCAACAAACACTTTAACAATAGAATCCAAATAAAACTTGAGGAAACAATGAGACTAATGCCATAGAGAGGAAGCAGATGACAGAGTTACTGAGGAATACAGGTAATAATTTGCATGAGGGAATTGAAGAGATTTTGTTATAGAAGTTTTGCCTCAGAATTCTTGCTACATTGAGATATGAGTGTAGCTTCTAAATTATGTTACAACTGACTCACTTATATATTAAACAAAGGTCAGATTCAGATTGTTGAGAAATAGATCCTGAAATCACATTTGTTACTTTTTTCTCCTGTAAGAGAACAACATAAAAATACACCACTATATATTATGTGTATCTGTGCATTAAATAAAAACATATTAGCCTGAACTAAAAAATGGCCAAGAAGATGAAATTCACTTCTACAGTTGGGAATATTATACTAAAATAAACTAACCACTCAATTCTAGTTCTTAATTTAAGTACCACTGAAGAATCCATAGAGAAAGAAAAGAGTAACCTCTGCCTGGAACAATGTGCTCTTGAGAAATGCTCTTTGATTGTGCTCTGGAGCAAGGAAGATGCCAGCTGTACAGAAGACAGTGTATTTGCATATGAAAAGAGCAAATCTGGTTCAAATCACTGCTGTCAGTATCAAAAGACTCTCACTCTCCAGTCTGCCCCCAGCTCCCCCCCCACCCCTGCTTCTCTCATGTATTTTTCCTGTTTTCATGAATAGCACCTAGATGGCTGAGACTCTGTCCTCAAGCAATTGAATTAAAAACAAGTCTCTGCTTGTATCTCTTCTGATTTTGATCTCCCATGCTATATGATGTCAACCCCAAACTGGCCTGGCATCATTGCCTAATAGTTTGCTCAGACTTGGCTCATAGTACTTAAGCTCCAAATTCCCATTCCATGTCAGATACGAGGGCTTACAGCTTTCTGCTGCTCTTTTCAGCATGAACATATGTGCTGCTTAAGAAGGGATGAAGGTGTTACTCTGAGAAGAGAGGCAGGTCCCCCTGAATACTAAAAGAAGCATTGTGAGTCAGCTCATGGAAATCTGTAGTGTTACAACTAGGGTCACAGAAGAGGAAGAAACACAGGGAACAACCTTAAATCTTTAACTCATCCAGGGACCAAGATGACAGTATTTTTCCAGAACTGCCATAGGAGCCCTAGGGTTCTGGTTGAGGAAAAGCATCAAGCCCACCCATGGATCCGGCAGTGTACATGGTGAGTGGAGAGGGGCCGCTTCCTTGATTTACCTCTGAACCAAAACACGAAGCCAGAGTGGCTAGTGGAGACGGGTAGTTACAGGAGAAACGGCAGAAAATCCGGAGCCTGCGTTGCCAAACGCGGATGTCTAAGAGAAGTGTGCCCAAAGTTCCTAAATTTTAACTGAGGACACAGAATGACAGAAGGAATCTGAAAGTCTGAAGAAGAAAAAAAGGAAACTGGGATCTGGGAATGTTGCCTTCAGGGGTTGACTGTCCCCAGAGAAAATCTGAGGTCCATTTGTTTGGGCAGGAAGTAGCAAGCATAGTGGAAAGCAGTTGTTGAACCTGGATGATTTCATGCACAAAACACTGACTCACCATCTGGGTTTCACTAAATCCTGCATGAGGCAATTTTTAGACATGCTTTCCTGAACCAAAATGCTACAGAAAATACATTGTATATACTGTACCCAAGGGCTTGAGGTTTATTTTATTTTATTTTTAAAAGGACGTCATTGATTTATTTATTTGGCTGCCCTGGGTCTTAAACTGCAGCACTCAGAATCTTTAGTTGTGGGATCTAATTTGCTGACCAGAGATGGAACCAGGGCCCTTTGCATTGGGGCCAGAGAGTCTGAGCCACTGGAACCACCAGGGAAGTCTCAAAGGCTTAAGTTTTAGAAGGTGGAATTTAAATTAAAGTAATTTTAACATTTTGAGTAATATTTTTCTCACAACTGTATTGGACTTAGTAGTTAGATGTGGGATTAATAGCTTATGGAACTCCCTGTAGTGCTAAATATTTGACAAGTAGATTTAGAGTAGTAAATCAAAACCAGACAAGGCTAGATTAGGAAACAAGGAAGGGAAGGGAGGAGTGATGGGAATAGATGGTTAATGAACCTCTCATTGTATTGTCTATCTAGAACATCCTTTGTGGAGGGGCAAGTCATCAGTTCTCATCTTTCTTGAATTCCTTGCATCAAGCATAGATGTGATTGTCTTGTAAATAAAAGAAAAGCTAAATATTCATGTTGAATATGGAGATTTAATAGAGTCAATTCTCCCATCAGAAGATGGTTGACTCACAGGAAATAACATAAGCTTGGTACAGATAAGCTGCAGCTGGAAATGACTAGTGAACCAGGGGACATGGCACAAAGAGGAGGGAGACAGAGAATCTGCGTGTGAGAAATCACACGCGGGCTAGCTTGAGGGTGGAAAGTGTCTAGTTATTTGGAGCACAACACTATGTGGAAACAGCCCAGATCAGAAAGCCTGAGAGTGGGAGAGAGTGGTTCTAAGAGAATCCGTTTGAAGGAAACGGAGAGCACACTTTTCAGAATATTTGGGATCTTCAAGGAGAGCCTCAAGCTCAGCAGAGTGCCTGTGAATTACATGTAGAACGTGCTTCAAAGCCCTAGCTATACAGGAAGTTTCAGAACAAAAGAGCTGTTGTTTACCTTACTCCAACTAAACTAGAGAATAACCACCTTCTCAGGGAGAAGACGATGGCAACCCACTCCAGTACTCTTGCCTGGAAAATCCCATGGGAAGAGCTTGGTAGGCTGCAGTCCATGGGGTCGCTAAGAGTCGGACAGGACTGAGTGGCTTCACTTTCACTTTTCACTTTCATGCGTTGGAGAAGGAAATGGCAACCCACTCCAGTGTTCTTGCCTGGAGAATCCCAGGGACGGGGGGAGCCTGGTGGGCTGCCGTCTGTGGGGTCGCAGAGAGTCGGACACGACTGAAGTGACTTAGCAGCGGCAGCAGCAATTTCAAAACACACGTGGGACTAGATAAGACAAGACTATGAGACACCTTCTGTTTGAAGGTCTCCTTGGCAGATCTTTCTTGCTCTGTGTGAAAGTGAAAGTGTTAGTCTCTCAGCCGTGTTCGACTATTTGTGACCCCAGGGACTATAGCCCAACAGGCTCCTCTCTCTGACTATGGAATTCTCCAGGAAAGAATACTGGAGTGAGTAGCCAGTCTCTTCTGCAGGGGATCTTCCCGACCCAGGGATCAAACCAGGGTCTCCTGCATTCTTGCTCTGGGCAGTACATGGTCAAAGGCCCAGGGTCATAGATCTCAGTGCTGACCAAATGACTGTGGATTTGTTATGGAATCTCAGTATGCTCATCAGGAAATAAGGACAATAAATTACAGTTATTCTCACTGGGTGCTTGTGAAGATCTAATTAAATATGTAGGGCAAAAAGATACATTAATTTCCTAATGATGTATTAATAATGTGCTTCTTCCTTTCATGTTTCATAGCTCAAATACTCTGTGAAATAAGAATGACTATATACAACTTACTTACAGATAAGGACTCACATTTTCAGAGAAGGTAAAGGATTAACCCAGAATAGAAATTTTAGGATATCACTTAAGCAATAATTTATACCCTTGGCACCATTCTTAGTGCTTTAAGTACACTACCTCATTTAATCCACAAAATTGCTCAGGAAAGATGAGTTTTTCAGATCTGCACAGGAAGCCAGTAGCAGAATCAGGATTCAAGTGTGCTCAGAAAGGCAGCCCAGCCCATGCTCTCAAACGCTGCCCTTGGACTGCGTCCGTTCAAGCTCACACATGGTAGGCTCAAGTCAAACCTCAGCCCATTTCTGCTATTTAGCTGTTTGTTATGCTTCTTGTTATTTGTATGTGAGCGTGTGTGTGTGTGTTCTTAAGGGCATCTCTCCAGGAAGATGAGGGTGGCTCAGATGGTAAAGAATCTGCCTGCAGTACAGCAAACCAGACTTCAGTCCCTGGGTCAGGAAGATTCCCTGAAGAAGGGAATGGCTACCCACTCTAGTTCTGGCCTGAAACTTCCATAGATAGAGGAGCCTGGCAGGCTACAGCCCATGGGGTGGTAAAGAGTTGAACACAACTGAGAACCACTAATACTTTCACAGGGAATGGTTTACTTCTTGATGCTATCATAATACAGGAATCTTGAAGTCACTTTGTGAAGAATTTTGGGCATAAAATCCACACAGAAAGCAACTGTCAACTATCCAGTCTAATTACAGAACCTACTTGATCAACTCAGCCCGTGACATTCTTCCTGTCAGTTCTCTCTAGATGAACCTCGAGGCAGTCAGGTTCTGCCCATCTTAATATAACTTGCTAACAACAAAATATCAACAGTTAAATAATTGTCTTCATTGAGAATACTAAAATGAATTGCTTTTTACAAACAATTGTGTTAGCAACAATTATAAAACATTTCAAGGTCATTTCTAAATCTAGAAATTTATTTTATGAAGCAGTGTGAGTCAAGAAGCAATGGCTTTCATGCCTACGCTCAGTTCATGGATATTTACTGAATGTCTCAATGTGCCCAGCATGACTCTAGGTGACAGCCTCACAGCAGTGAATAGGAAAGCAAGTTCCTTGTTATATGGAGCCTAGAGTCTAGCAAGACATAAAGTTAAAAAATAATAATTTAGTGAGAATTTTAAACAGGGTGATTAAATTGAGAGTGTTGGGGGAGCATGGATCAGGAAAAGCTTCTCTGATGAGGTGAAATCTGAGTTGTGATCTAAAACATACCAAGAACCAGCTGATGGGGGGAGAACAAATGTCAAGACTCAAATGTCTGGCCTGTTTGAGAAGCAAAAAGAAAATGCTCAAGGATGAGAGTGAGGCTTCAGAGTGAGCTGGAAGATCAGTGCAGGTAAGGGCCTGCTCCCCAAGATCCGTCTAGAGTGTGGTAAGATATTTCAGTTTTATTCTTTTTTAAAAAATTTATTGGCGTATAGTTGACTTACAATCCTGTGTTAGTTCCAGGTGTACAGCACAGCACAGTGATTTAGTTTTATATATATATATATATTTCATTATTTTTCAGATTCTTTTCCCATATTGGTTTTTCAGGCTGTTGACTAGAATGTACTGTGCTATACAGTAGGTTCTTATTGTTTACCTATTTAATATATATTTGTGTGTGTATGTTAATTTCAAGTTCCTAATTTAGTCCTTCCCTGACTTCCTTCTTTGGTATCCATTAAGTTTGTTACCAAAATCTGTGTGTCTGTTTCTGTTTTGTAAATAAGTTCATTTATATTATTTTTTAAAAATGGATTCCATGTATAAGTGATATCATATGAGATTTGTCTTACTGTTGATTTTATTCTAAGTAATTTCACTTAGAATCCCCTGAAGGGTTTTAACTAGAGAAGTAAAGACATCACAATTCAATTTTTAAATTATTTATTCTGGCCCTTTCACTAGGAAGAGAGTGTGAAGGGGCAAGAGCAGATGTAAGCAGACCCAGGAGAACTTTGGTAACCAGCCCAGGTGAAAGCTGATAGATGCTAAGAACTGAATGCTATCGGTGGCAACGGATAGAGGTGGTCAAATTCCAAATATAGTTTCAACACAGAAAATACAGGACTTGATGATGGATTTGACATGAAGTTAGGGGAAAAGAAGAATCAAGAAAGAGAGTGTGAGGATTTGCATAACCTAATAGATGGTGATATATTTTAAGGAGATGGGTATCTTTGGGGAAATGAAATGTTTGGCAGATAGAAATGGGAATCAAGGTTTTAACTATCTTGAGTTTAAAATACCTCCTAGGAAGTCAAGTGTCTTGAGCAAATGACACTGTGGCATGGAGAGCAAGGATCAAAATTAGAGGAAGGAAGAGCTCCAGGGGGTGTTACTCAGTCATGTCCAGCTCTTTGTGACCACATGGACTGTAGCCCACCAGGCTCCTCTGTCCATGGGATTCTCCAGGCAAGAATACTGGGGTGGGTTGCCATTTCCTTCTCCAAGTCCTCCAGGAACCAGATTCTAAGATCTGATGGTTTACCTCTCAGACACAAAATTAAAGATACAATGAGAAATAGAAAAAGTAAGGGAGAATTCTGGTTAGAAACCTTGGTCTTAAAGGCATGTTCCCTTCTCATGCATCTTCCTTGATTTATTTAAGTCCAGGATATTTCTTCCCTTTAACAACAAAATGACTCTTGGTGCCTGAAATAGCCAAAAGTACATTTTCCTTCTTTAATTCCTCGAAAGTCACACAATCCACAGTGACTAAGAGAATGAGCTCTAGAGTGAGCCTGCCTAGATTCAAATCTCAACTCCTCAGGTTCTCCATAATTCAGTTCCAAAATGTAGATGATAATGGTGCCTACAACTAAACTCAGCATTCATGATGGTAAAGGACAGGGAAGCCAGGCCTGCTACAGTCCATGGGGTTGCAAAGAGTCAGACATGACTGAGCAACTGAACTGAATGGTGCCTAATGAGAGTTATTATGAGGATTACATGAAATAAAACTGGTGAAGTACCTGAAACATAGTAAATATGCAATAAATATTTGATATCCTTAAAAAAACAAGACCTTCTAGATGAGCAAGTGGAGATATTTACTGGCCAGTTGAAAAAGGGAGGAGAAAGATTATCATATTAAGTGGGAAGTAAGACAGAGATCATGACATAACTTAAATGTGGAATCTAAAATAATGAGACAAATGTATCTACAAAACAAAAACAGACTCACAGACACAGAAAATGAATCAAGCAAGCAGAAGGAGTGGGGAAGAGATAAATTAGAGTTTGGAATCAACAGATACACATCACTATATATAAAATAGGTAACCAACAAGGACCTACTGTATAGCACAGAGAACTATATTCAGTATCTTGTAATAACATATAAAGGAAAAGAATCTGAAAGAAGAACATATATATATATATATATATATATATATAAATGAATCATTTTGCTGCACACTTGAATGTAATATAACATTGTAAATCAAGTACATTTCAATTAAAAAGAAAGAAAAAAGAGAAGTGAAGGCAAGAATTACAAATTTTGGAGCTAAAGACCTATAAGTATCATTTAAAGCCATGGACTTTGAAACTGTTTAGAGCAAGAGAGTGCTTTAAGTTTTGTGAATATTAGGGTTAAACTGATACTCTGAATTTGAGCAAGTTTTGATGTGGGAATAACTTGCCTGTTCAAGCTGACTTCTTTCACCGACCTCCAGAGGTGACAGCCAAGAGCAAAGTCTCTGTCACGGCCAAGAGGACGCAATGGAGGAGGAGGGGGGGTGAGCACTTGAAAAGCTGTGGGCTTTCCTGTACCAGATACAGGAGCTCAGGTAAGTCACTCAACCCCTCTGAGAGTCAATTTCTGCTGCTGTAAAACCAGAAGAACGCCACCAGTGACAACTGCAGAAAGTCAAAGCTCAAGTAAGAAGCATTCGGGAGAAGACTGCTCTGTACAGTGGACATGCATGCTCAGTTGTGTCCAGTGCTTTGTGACCCTCTGGGCTGTAGCCCACTAGGCTTCTCTGCCCATGGGATTCTCCAGGCAAGAATACTGGAGTATTTCCTCCTCCAGGGGATCTTCCTGACCCAGGAATTGAATCCGCATCTCCTCATTGCAGGTGGATTCTTTACCACTGAGCCATCAGAGAAGCCCAATGGGGAACATGGGGAAGGGCTATTCTTTAATCTCTACCAGGTCTTCTCCCAGGCTTGGCTCCCAGGAAGCCTAGTATATTTGGATATCATCTGCTCAGCAAGAAGCTGCCCTGACACATTTCAGCCACATACATGACAGCATCATGGGACCTTGCTCCCTCATAACCTCAGCGGCTTCCTAATGAACAAAGCCGCAGGGCGGTCCTGATTCCTCAATTACCCATAAGTACCAACAGATGCTGTAAGGTAGACCTGTTCCAGTGACCTGTATTTTCAGTGATTAGACAATGGAGGGAAGACAGTAATTAGGTAAACCACACACAAAGATAAATACAAGGGATGGAGCATGTTGATCATGCACGAGAGACAGATAAGGCAGAATGTGAACGTGTTAAAAACCCCTCTAATTTAAAAATAATTTGCGAAAGCCAGGCGGAATAATCAATTCCGACCTTCCTTAACTAAATGTTCCTGTGGTATATTATTTAGAAAGAGATGGGAACAGAAGAATTAGGTATAGTTGAAATAATTCATAGCAACAAAATTCAGTTAAATGGTAGACTCCTGGCAAATAGGAAGTGAGGCCAAAAAGACATTTGTTCTCTTATGTACTTTTCATTTATTAACTGATGCCACGTATCTCAACCTCCTAAGGGATACCAAGCTAGAATTATGACCAGTGGCAATAAGAACAGCTATGTTTCAGAGGCAACACGCATTAAATCTTGAGTCACCAGAAGCCACTACTCACATGATGGTCCTCTTAAGAAGCTCTAATTAAGGGACTTCCCTGGTGGCCCAGCAGCTAAGACTCCACATTCCCAATGCAGGGGCCTGGGTTCAATCCTCTGATCAGGGAGCTAGACCCTGCATGCCACAACAAAGACCCAGAGCAGTCAAATACATCAACATTATTAATAGAAGCTCTAATTGGTTCATTTTTCTCATCCTTCAATTAAATCTCTTATTATTTCAGCAGTACAAAAACATGATGTTGGTCTTAGATAACCTTTTTCGGTCTGCCCTTCCCCCATTCTGAACGTTTAGTAATTGGCCGCAAAGAACATGACTTTTGGAATTAAGAATCTATATTCCTCCACTCCAAGTCCTATGCCCTTAGGCAAATGACTGACTTCACCTGTGAAAGGGGAATAGTAAGCAGTACCTGGCAGGTCTGTTGTAAGATCAGAGATAAAATGGGAAAAGACACATCGAGGAGATTCCTGTGTCTGTAAGCTCTGCATAGCCAGACTGTCGAGGGCACAGCACGGCTACAGACTCTGCTCAGCATGGCTTGAGACTTCTCTGAGTTTCATCTAGTGTAGCCTCAAAGCCAGTCGACTCAACACCAGGCACTTAGGAGTTCAGTGTGTGATAGCAAACTGTCATGCACAAAAATACAGTTCCAAGACTCCTGTTCAAAAAAGAACTCACTGAGTACGACAAAGTGATTTATCCAAGGTTATTTCCAAAGTAGCAAAGGTTAATCCATCATCAAGTATATTAGTACAGATATCATTTCAGGTGCTTCTATATATTAATACATTTAACCCTAGCAAGAACTATAGTAGGTAGTTACTGACACCTGTTGCTATTCTACAGAAAAGAAAATAGAGAATCAGAGACATTGTGTCATTTCTCTTAACAGTGCGTGGCCAACTGGTAACAAACACATTGCTAAAAGGCAAGAGCAGTTTTCCCACTCCCATTACCTCCCCACTCAGATTACAGACTGAAATGTGAACCAGGAATGCAAAATCATCGTCTGTTATTCTGGTGGTTGTGCTGATACACTGTTGTTCTGAAAAAAATATCTCTTCAAAAATACTGCCAGTTACTGGATTCTGTCAAAATTGAGATAGCTCCAAGAAAGATAAGTCAGGCAAATTCTTGTGTCTGTAAGCTCTGCGTAGGCAGGTAATTGTCAGAGGCACAGCATGGCACAGAGCCCATTGTGTCCAGCTCAGCATGGCCTGAACCTTCCCTGAGTTCACTCTAGCCCAGCTCCAAAGCCAGTGAGACTCAGTTCTTCCTGATACCCAAATACAATTTGCAAGTGATCCAATAATGTAAAGACTTGCATTCATTTAGAATTTTAAAACAAGTGTCTAATGTATGTGTGACAACTGTAAAATATTGCAAGAGGATTTCTAGAGCCTTAATTTATTTTCAGAGTGGGATTATAAGTAATAAAGAGGAAAATGTAAATGAGCATTAAACTCATCACCTTGGGAAACGAGCTGTAGGGTGGGTTGTTTTGTTTTGTTTTTCGTGTAGTTAGCTACCACCTTCGCCTGAATTGTCTCTTATGTTTCTTCTAAACTGGCAGACAGGGTTATCATTACCATCTTTCTAAATTCCATATATATGTGTTATTATACTGTATTGATGTTTCTCTTCCTGGCTTACTTCACTCTGTATAATAGACTCCAGTTTCATCTTTTGGACTCTGTGGGAGAGGGCAAGGGTGGGATGATTTGGGAGAATGGCACTGAAACATGCATATTATCATATGTGAAACAAATTGCCAGTCCAGGTTCGATGCATGATACAGGGAGCTAGGGGCTGGTGCACTGGGATGACCCAGAGGGATGCGATGGGGAGAGAGGTGGGAGAGAGGTTCAGGATGGGGAACACATGTACCCCCGTGGCTGAGTCATGTCAATGTAAGGCAAAATCAATACAATATTGTAAAGTTAAAAAATAAATAAAAAAATAAAACCAAACAAAATCTAAACAAGCAGAAATCCTGCTCATCTTCCAGACCTGGTCCAAATGCCATGTCCTCTGAAATGTTGTCTCTGATACCAGAGTTATAGTTAATCACTGCTTGCTCAGCACTCCCATAGTAAGACTTATGTCTTTATTTTGTCCTTATCATAGTCTGCCTGACCTTATAGTTTGTTTCTATAATATCTCGGAATTTCTTTTAGAAATAAGGAGGGAGTATACCCTGATGGTTAAAAGCTGGAGCTTCAGATCGCACAAAAGTCACACTGGATCCTGACTCTGTCATTCATCTTCCATAAGATCTTCGGAAAGTTGATCACTGGGAATCTTAGATTTTTCATCTTTCTTTCCAGTGAAGATAATATGGGAGACCCCTGGGTTCAAATTACTTTGTTATGTCTAAGTATCTTTTCCTATAAAACAAAGATGATAATAGAGCATTTACCTTACAAATGGAATTGTGAGAATTAAATAGTATATTTAGAACAATATACATTGAATGAACAAGCACTCAATAAATGTTAGCTATTTTTTTTAAATTCCCTTCATGGATCACAGCCTTGTTGTGGCAAAGGGGCTGTGTAACTCAGTGAAGCTATGAGCCATGCTATGCAGGGAGACCCAAGATGGGTGGATCATCATCACTGTGGAGAATTCTGACAAAACGTGGTCCACTGGAGGAGGAAATGGCAACCTGCTCCAATATTCTTGCCAGAATCCCATGAACAGTATGAAAAGGCAGAAAGATATGACACCAGAAGATGAGCGTCCCAGGTCTGAAGGTGTCTAGTATGCTACTGGGGAAGAGTAGAGGGCAATTACTAATAGCTCCAGAAAGAATGAAGCAGCTGGTCCAAAGTGGAAATGACGTCAGTTTTAGATGTGTCTCGTGGTGAAAGTCCAATACTGTAAAGAACAATATTGCACAAGAACCTGGAATTTTAGGGCCATGAATCAAGATAAATTGGATGTGGTCAATCAGAAGATGTCAAGGGTGAACATTGATCAACATCTTAGGAATCAATGAATTAAAATGGACAGAAATGGGCAAATTTAACTCAGATGACCATTATAGCTACTACTGTGGGCAAGAATCTCTTAGGAAAACGGAGTAGCCCTCACAGTCAATAAAAGAATCTGAAATACAGTGCTTGGGTGCAACCTCAAAAATGACAGAATGATCTCAGTTTGTTTCCAAGGGAAACCATTCACCATCGCAGTAAGCTGCCTATGCCCCCAAACACTGATGCTGAAGAAGCATAAGTTGACTGGGTCTATGAACACCTACAACATCTTCTAGAACTAAAACCAAAAATGATGTCCTTTTCATCATAGGGGATTGGAATGCAAAAGCAGGAAGTCAAGAGAGACCTGGAATAACAGACAAGTTTGACCTTGGAGTACAAAATGAAGCAGGACAGACGCTAACAGAGTTCTAAAGAAAATCCTTAAAAAAATGGGAGTACTAGACCACCTTATCTGTCCCCTTATCACTTCATGGGAAATAGATGGGGAAACAGTGTCAGACTTTATTTTTTGGGGCTCCAAAATCACTGCAGATGGTGATTGCAGCCACGAAATTAAAAGACACTTACTCCTTGGAAGAAAAGTTATGATCAACCTAGATAGCATGTTGAAAAGCAGAGACATTACTTTGCCAACAAAGGTCCGTCTAGTCAAGGCTATGGTTTTTCCAGTAGTCATGTATGGATGTGAGAGTTGGACTGTGAAGAAAGCTGAGCGACGAAGAATTGATGCTTTTGAACTGTAGTGTTGGAGAAGACTCTTGAGAGTCCCTTGGACTGCAAGGAGATCCAACCAGTCTATTCTGAAGGAGATTTCAGCCCTGGGATTTCTTTGGAGGGAATGATGCTAAAGCTGAAAGTCCAGTACCTTGGCCACCTCATGCAAAGAGTTGACTCATTGGAAAAGACTCTGATGCTGGGAAGGATTGGGGGCAGGAGGAGAAGGGAACAACAGAGGATGAGATGGCTGGATGGCATCACTGACTTGATGGATGTGAGTTCGAGAGAACTCCAGGAGATGGTGATAGACAGGGAGGCCTGGAGTGCTGCGATTCATGGGGTCGCAAAGAGTCAGACACGACTGAGCGACTGAACTGAACTGAGAAACCTGTATGCATGTCAAGAAGCAACATTAGAACCAGACATAGAACAACATACTAGTTCAAAATTGTGAAAGGAGTATGACAAAGCTGTGTATTGTAACCTTGTTTATTTAACTCCTTGCAGAGTACATCATGCAAAATGCCATCCTGGATGAATCACAAACTAGAGTCATGACTGTTGGGAGAAATATCAATAATCTCAGATATGCATATGATACCACTTTAATGGCAGAAAATGAAGAGAAACTAAAGAGCTTCTTGATGAGGATGAAAGAGGAAAGTGAAAAAAGTGGCTTAAAACTCAACATTCAAAAACTAAGATCATGGCATCTGAGATCTAAGATCTACTTGCTATCACTTGATGGCAAATAGAAGGGGAAAAAAGTAGAATCAGTGAAACATTTTATTTTCTTGGGCTCCAAAATCACTGTAGATGATGACTGCAGCCATGAAATTAAAAGACACTTGTTCCTTTTAAGGAAAGCTAAGACAAACCAAGTCAGCATATTAAAAAGCAGAGACATCACTCTGCCAACAAAGGTCCATATAGTCAAAGTTGTGGTTTTTCTAATAGTCATGTATGGATGTGCGAGCTGAACCATAAAGAAGGCCGAGTGCTGAAGACTTGATGCTTTCAAATTGTGGTGCTAGAGAATACACTTGGACTTCAAGGAGATCAAACCAATCAATCCTACAGGAAATCAACCCTGAATATTCAGTGAAGGGACTGATGCTGAAGCTGAAGTTCCAATATTGTGGCCACCAGATGTGAAGAGCCGACTCATTGGAAAAGATCCTGATACTGGGAAAGATTGAGGGTAGGAGGAGAAAGGGGCAACAGAGGATGAGATGGTTGGATGGCATCACTGACTCAATGGACATGAATTTGAGCAAACTCTGAGAGATAGTGGAAGACAGGGGAGCCTGGTGTGCTATAGTCCACAGGGTCGAAAAGAGCCTGACATGACTTAGCAACTGAACAACAACACATTTTACAATGTTGTGTTAGTTTTTGCTGTTCAACAAAGTGAATCAGCCATGCTGCTGCTGCTAAGTCGCTTCAGTTGTGTCCAACTCTGTGCAACCCCATAGATGGCAGCCCACTAGGCTCCCCCCGTCCCTGGATTCTCCAGGCAAGAACATTGGAGTGGGTTGCCATTTCCTTTTCCAATGCATGAAAGTGAAAAGTGAAAGTGAAGTCGCTCAGTCGTGTCGGACTCTGTAGCAACCCCATGGACTGCAGCCCACCAGGCTCCTCCATCCATGGGATTTTCCAGGCAAGAGTACTGGAGTGGCTTGCCACTGCCTTCTCTGGAATCAGCCATATGTATACATATATCCCCTTCCTCTTGAGTCTCCCTCCCACCCAGCCCTCCGGGTCATCACAGAGCACTGAGTTGAGCTCCTGTGCAATACAGCAACTTCCCATTAGCTTTATCCCCCTCACCTCCCCCACCATATCCACATACATGTTCTCTGTTTCTCTATTCCTGCCTGGCAAATAGGTTCATCTGTATTTTTCTAGATTCCATATATTAATGTATATGTTAATACATGATATTTGTTCTTCTCTTTCGACTTACCTCACTCTGTATGCTATTTTTAATGTTATTATCCTATAGAACTGTAGTAGGAAAAACATAGCATCTTGTTTGCAAAGAGAGAAGCACATGGTGGGTACCCAAATACCTAGTCCTTAGAAGGTGCTCCTCAAAATGATTGTTCAGTGGAATGCAATGCTTTATAAGGGAAGTATCACACTACAGGAATAAAGAAAATGGCTGTGAACTTATAATGAGGCAACAAATTAGAGCAAGTGCATTCTTAACAGTTGCTTCTCTTGCTTGAAAATCATCCTGCAGCTTATATGAAGAGGTAATATTTTTATTAATATTTTAATGAATAGATTAAATATAAAAATATACCTCTATGCTTAGTATTCCCTTAGCTTTCCTATAATACCACAAAGAAGGTAAAAATACTAAAGATATAGTAAAATCTTTCATTCTCCCATTGGAGCTTTAAAAAGTCAGAGCTTTATGATCATTTATAAAACACAGATCAGCAGGAGAGGAGAAGTGTGAACACAGGAGAAAACTGGCAAGTTTGCCTTCCTTAATTTTTTTTTTTCTTTCCGAGAAACATATAAAACAATGATTGATTTATAGCAATTCATAAACTATGAATGGATCTGACATGCAGGTTAATGAAAGCCTTAGCAAGCTATAAAAGCCACCTCTATAAAGAGATGAGACAGTTTTTGTGCAGCTTGTCAATTTGGGCATATTTTATACACATTTTCAAATTCTGAACACAGAAAACTGATCATATGATTTACATGACTTTTTTTTCCCTAGCTCGGCTGTTAGATATATGGTAGCTATTTATAGAAAAGCTAAAATCAGTACATAGAATCACATATATGATCCAAGAGAAGAACAAAGCCTTTAGAATCAGCATTCTCCTTGTCCTTATTGAACGCTACTCTAATATTTGAAGTTAGCAACCCAAGGACATCTTGTCTTTGTACCATGACATAATGCTGTGACAGAAATGAATTTTAATCACTGAATTCTAGGCTGTTACACATCATTTACCTGGTCCAGATATATAGTGGGTTGCCTGTCCACAGACCTTTTTTCAAAAAAAAATCTCTATTTCCATAGAGAAAACAGTTTCTACAAGGGTGTACTTCAGTTTGTTTATTTAGTCACATTATATATGGCAGAATTGATGTGGCTTACAGAGTAAATGTGAAATAATTTTCTATAAAGTACTTGGAATCACTGATTTTTCAGTACATACTATGATTTCAAAGGACCAGGAAGTAGATGAATCAAGAAACCTATTTGAGAATACAGATTTTATTTTCTTTTCTAGGAAGACAAGACGGCTGGCTTTTTATACATAAATTGGTATAATAATACATAAGTACTTATTGCATGAACCTGGTGTGAGTGTGTATTCTGAATTCAGAGTCTTTATCTTGTCCTGAACCAAACATCTGCTGCTGTCCTGGTCTAGAATGTGATTTCTCCTTTGTTCCCAGTTCGAGCGTTGTTTTCTTCCTTCACAAACTGGCTTTAGTTAAATCTTCTTGGAAGGGAGACCTGGCTGGCTCAAATACTAGGAATCTGCCTGCAGTGCAGGAGACCTGGATGCTATCCCTGGATTGGGAAAATCCCCTGGAGGAGGGAATGGCAAGCCACTCCGGTATTCTTGCCTGGAGAATGCCCATGGACAAAGGAGCTTGGCGGACTACAGCCCATGGGGTCACAGAGTCAGACACAACTGAGCGACTAAGCACAACACAAGTCTTCCTTGAAAAGCCTTTGACTACTTTTTTCTCATATTAGTTTGATCTTACTATATTCTTAGAGACCCTGAAAAATAGCTTAACTTTTAAGGATCTTTTTAATGACTTCAGGAGTCTTAGGCTGAACTAAACTAAAACTAGTTTGATCTCTTTAGCTATAGTAAGAGTTAATTGAAGGCAAAGAGCAGAATTTTACCCCTTCAAATATGCCCCCTTTTCTTGTTCAGCTATTTAGGTGTTTATTTAAATTAATGAACAGTTAAGACATTTATATGAGCATGTTGTAGAAACTCCGGAATATTTAATAAAATACCTTAATACTTTCCTCTGGAAAAGCGTAACAAAGGAAATGGAAATTTTACCAAGTTGTGAGAACCATGATTAAAGTCTACCATGCCTGTTCTTCCAATCTTATTATTTTGTGCACACAAAGTTAAATAAGGGTGTTTTGTTGCACATGCAGTTTGTTAGCCTGCTTTGACAACTCTTACATTTCCTTGTTGAATAGAATATTCTTTTGACAGATGATTTTTAATGACTACATAGTTTGCCATCTATAAAATATATATGTTTCACTATAAAAATAAACAACACATGCTGATTGAGTCTGAGTTGGGGATGAAGTAGAGTGGCTCAAACTTTGCTTTACCAGTTCTATATTTGAGGTGTTAGAAGAAAAGTCAAGAAATGAGATGGGCAAACAGAAACCAAATCAGTTGTCAGGGAACTTCCCTCATAGTTCAGTGGCTAAGGCTCCATGCTCCCAAAGCAAGGGTCCTGGGTTCAAACCCCGGCCAGGAAACTAGATTCCAAATGCTGCAAGTATTTTAAGATCTGGTGCAACCAAATAAATAAATAAATATTTTTTAAAAAGAGGATTAGCTATCTGAAAATGTATGATGACAGAGGACTACACTGCAGAGGTAAGTCTCCATTGTCTATTATTGATTTTCATCTGATATAGTTCTCACTATATTACTAATAAAATTATAGAAATCAATATGGGTTTATTGACTTTAGAGAAAACAGAGATATAAAGCAAAGAACTATTAAATAATTTGAACCTCAAATTAGTTTTATTTTCTGTGCTAATAAAATCTGTAGAAACTGGTGCATTTTGCAATTCAAGAGGAAGAAGTCTCTGGGGGAAAAAAATCATTTTATCATTCTTAAAAGAGAAAATAGCTTCACAAAAGGTGAGGAACCGAACAATTATTTGACGTTGAATCCCACCTCTCTAACCCTTACTCACTAGAGTCTCAGCAACACCCAGGCACCAGGATTGATCCTATCGTCCAGAGGTTCAGTCCAGGCGAAGGTGAGGGAGACTCAAAGAAGCCTGGGAGTAGGAACTCACTGGCTCAGCTCCTCTCTTACCACTGTCCTATTCTGACCCTGACATTCTCAGTTCAGTCGCTCAGTCGTGTCTGACTCTTTGCGACCCTATGAATCTGACATTCTAGTAGCCCAATAAAAAGCCCTTCACTATTTGCAATTTCCACTTTCACTTCAAAACCACTTCAGTTCATAACTTGATTTCATGCCTGATCAAAGCAGCAACCTGAGTTCCTACCCTCGAACCCCAGTCTTCTCATTCTTCCAACCCTATTACCTGCTGTGTAAGTGTCTGCTATAGTCTGCCCCCTCAGGCTGGGAGAGTCACCTGGGTCTTATGTTCAGTATGGACACTTTCCAAATCAGCCTTCACACCCTGCCTAAGTCTCTTCGGACACATAGAGGCCTTCCTCGACTCTCTATGTCCAAGATAGGCCCCAAATAGGCCCTCTGTTCTCCACACCAACTCTTCCTCCCCTGGGCACAGGCTATAGAGTTGCCCTGTTTCTGTCTGCACAAGACTTAATACTTTCTGAGAGTACTTTTTAAGTTTTCAATGCCCCCAGTAAAATTGAGATGAACGAGTTACTTGCATTTGTTAGGATTTCACTCCCTCCACCATGTCGCCACGTTCCTAACATGCTGGTGACGTGTATAAAGCGCGTGTTTCAATGTACCCTGCATCTGCTCACTTGGCTTTCATCAGATATCAGGCATCAGCATGTAAGTTATTTCAAGAACGTGACCTCACGCTGTTAAATGAAAAACACAAGAATCACATGCTCATACACACATGCCATTCTCGCCTACAGATCAACGTGCATTAGTGACCATTGCCTTGGATTCATGATATATGTGGTGTCTATATAAAAATAGGAAAACATTCTTTTAAGTATTCTATTGACTTTGGAGGAAGTGAATGGAGGCATGATAATAAATGTGATAAGTATAATCAGGGAACTAAACTTAAGAAACATTTCACAGTAATTTATTTTCTTTCATATCTTTGTCGAATGACTCAATTCTATATATAATTTCCCACAATGGTTTCAAGAAAGAAATGTTATCTGATTGTGAGAAATGATCCCTCTTCTTAAATGCCAGGTTTGTTGAAATAAAACAATTTTATTAAACTGTAAACAAAATCTGTGTTCTCTTGGATTTTTACTTATTTTTCTCTTTGTGAAAATAAAAAGGTACCTATATACTCAAGTTAAACAATGAAAGACACGTGGAAGCATAGCTATAAGTGTACAGGTGAATTACACAATTTAAATGCAGTCAACCACTAGAAATACTATTGATGATGGGCATGAGAGCCTCATCTTATCAGTACATGTTTATCTTTTACTATCAAGATATTTTTAACCAATCAACTTGCTCAACTGACTAGACATCTCCCACCTGATTAACTTGAATAAAGAGGCAGCAGTGGAACTTCAGTAAGATAAAATGATTTTATAGACATATAGACAAGACAGAAACAAACCCTTGATGGAAAGTAACTCATACAAAATAATATGATACCTACAAAATTAGTGTGGCTGTTCACAATTTAAAAAGCAAGGCCACTGAAACTCTCAATTTATTTGAATACTTTGGTACAGAATCAAGAAACAAATGTAAGAAAAAAATTATTTGGATGGATAAGCAACACAGTCCTACTGTATAGCACAGGGAGATATATTCAATATCCTGAGATAAATTATAATAGAAAAGAATATATTACAATTATATATATACATATATATGTATGTATAACTGAATCACTTTTCTGTACAGTGGAAATTAACATGACGGTGTAAATAAACTATACTTCAATAAAAGAAAATCTAACCCCAAAAAAATTTTAGTTGGAAAAAAGTTTCTTACATCCTTTATTCTATTTTGTTTCTAGATTTTTTGTAGTAAGATGCTTTGCTTTCTTTCTCATTATTAAATATGTACATTCTTAAACAATGAACAAATATTTAAGAAAATATTACTCTTTCACTAACTATATGATAGATGAAGTCTTGAATAATTTGTGAGATTAAAAAAAAAACTTAAAAAAAAATGGTGACAAAAATATACACTAAAACCTACATCGGTTTGGCTGTGATGTCTCTGAAAGAATAGTTTTTAAAAAATCTTCAAGAAATGGTATAGTTAAGGATCTTTTAAGTGCTAAGAAGTATAACAAACAGTTTGGTGGTGGTAAAGTCACTCAGTCGTGTCCGACTCTTTGCGACCCCGTGGACTATAACCTACTAGGCTTCTCCGTCCATGGGATTCTCCAAGCAAGAATACTGGAGTGGATTGCCATCTCCTTCTCCAGGGGATCTTCCCAACCCAGGGATCGAACCCAGGTCTCCCGCATTGGAGGCAGACGCTTTAACCTCTGAGCCACCAGGGAAGCAGATCAACATCACAGTTCCCTGAAGAGTCTAGATAACTTTCTTCTATTTACTCATCAAGGATTTCCTGCCATATGACAAAATAAAATTACCTGTTGTTTAAGAATTCTAGTGTATTTCTGAATAGATATGAAAAAAAGAAACTTAAAGTTTGTTTTTTTAAATGAGAGAAATATTATTATAAATAAATTCTCAGAGCTGCTCACCTCTTAAATCTATGATTCAAGCCAGAAATGTAAGTGATGAGAGCGTTGTTCCCAAACTTGACTGTACTTTCAAAACAATTAGCATAGTCTTTGAAAAAGGTCTTTGAAAAAGACAAGTAACTTTAATTGAAATAGAAGATAGGTGTTTGGTCCACGCATTCTGTCTCCATGCTTGACTAACAGCCTCTACTCCAATTACTTCTGCCTAATTCAGATTTCCCCTGTTCTCCAGGATTCAGGCAAGAAAGCTTCTCTGGGTTTTAAAATACTTTTAATGAGTCTAACAAATCTTCATTTTTTCAGAAGTCTTGCTGAAAGGTTAAAAAAATGAATATATTATCTTAAAAATAAAAGATGAGTAAGTAAAGTCTCAAATAACAAGAGTTATAGTTAGTGAGTCAGGAGGTGCCAAGGTCTTTTTGATACTTGGCTCCCTTTCTGAAAAGTGAATTTTTCTTTATTTGACAACATCTGAGAATTTTCTAGACAAATAAATAAATAAAGTATATCTTTATCAGTGGTTGTCAGGCATTGCTGCAAAGACAGGGGTGAATAGGCAGAGCTCAGAGAACTTTTAAGGCTATGATACTATTATAGTATGATACTATAAGAACACATGTTTATACATTGTCCAAACCCATAGATAATATATAACTGCAAGGATAAACCCTAATGTAAATTACGGACTTGCTCAGTCTCAGTCATGTATGACTCTTTGTGACCCCATGGACTGTAGCCCACGAAGCTCCTGTGTCCATGGGATTCTCCAGGCAAGAGTACTGGAGTGAGTTACAATTTTCTTTTCCAGGGAATCTGCCTGACCCAGGGACTGAACCCGGGTCTCTTGTGTCTCTTGCATTGGCAGGCGGGTTCTTTACCACTGAGTCACCCAGAACGCCCCCAAATTATTGACTTAGGATGGCAATAATCTGTTACTGCGAATTCATCAACTGTAACAAATGTACCATTCTGGCCGGGGGATGCTGGTAATGGGGGAGGCTATACATATGTAGGGGCAGGGGAGTACCTAGGAAACCTCTATATCTTCTGTCCAAATTTGGTATGAACTGCAAACTTTTCAAAAATAAAACCTACTAGAGAAAGAAAACAAAAGCAAAAAAAATTATGATTGTTTTCTCGATAAGTTATGCTTCAAATTGTAATACTTTGAGTGAAAGATGTAAATTTGAAACATTTCCTTATATAATAAAAATATATATTCCTAAAATAACTGGAACTTCAAATCACTACAAACTACTACAGATAGTGGAGATATATGTTTCACCTTGCCCATAACTTCATAAAATATGGATGTATTGACATTCAATGATTTGGATATTAAAATATATCTGGTGAAATTTTATACAAATAAATGTAAAAATATTAGAAATCTTTCAAAGTACTTCAGGACAATGAAAGAAGAAGAAAAGTCCAAATAGTTCATAGGAACCATATTTTTATCCCCTTTAAATGCCATTTTGCAACTAATTCCCCAATAGCACTTTGCATTCAAGTTCCTACTCACTAGCTAAGTAGTGGACCAGCCTCAGGGTATGCTTTTTTTTTTTAAACCACTGGTACATAAGCAAAAATTGTTTATATTGAAGTGTAGTTGATTTACAGTATTGTAGGGGTGCACATTTTTAATTCATCCTTTGACAAATTTACAAATTTCTACATGTGATAGATTCTTAGAGTTGCTTAAGCAAGTTAAAACTTTGAATTAAAATTAAATTCTCAAAGTCAAGGATCTGTCCACAATATCAAGATGGAAGAGCAAGGGAATATTTTTGAGTGACCAAAAAGGGGAGCACAGACCTTGTAAACGTCATAAAGAAGGACAAAGGAAAACTCTACATGAGCCCAGTTAACCGCTCAAGGAGTGAGTAATTAGACATGTGGATTTTGAGAAATGATTTGCAACAAACTGTATTAGAATGAATGTTGGGCAAAGAACTTGTGGTCAGCAGATCTGATTGACAGACACAAACCCATCACCTCTGAAGTCCTCAATCCTTGGGTCATAAGGTGACCTGCTCTATAGCTCAGATTCTTCACTTATAAACTGGGGAAAATAACACTTACCTTATAGAATGATTTTTTTTTACAGACTAATATTCATGAAATGTTAGAAAATATAAGTAACAATGATATCAGTAACATACCTAAAGTTGTAAACTATATGTACAAAAGGCTTGTTACATTTATAGCTATAAATAAATAAGAATTTCTTACCAAGGATGAATTCCAACTGTGGTTCATTTGGAGTCTTCTGAATGCCTATGAATAATAGGCACAAATTCAGATTGAATATATTTAACTCATCAAAATCATGTGAACATATATAACTCTCTAACTGCCCACAATGTATAAACACAGTATTTGGCAGAACAAATAAACTCAGTTAATCATCCAGACATATATAATAAGTCGATTCTCAGGGCAGGATGCAATATTTATAGCAAAACTAGATATGGCTAAAGATTTGATTGCTCTATTTAGTTCCATGGTCATAAAACAGAAATATTGTTTCTGTGAGGCATGAAAAATGCAAAACATATTTTTCAACTGTTTCTTTTGTATATATGTCAACAGAGATGGAAACTTCACAAAGGATGACCTCATCCAAGTCTCTGAAACAGATTTCCCTTTCACACCACTTCGACCTTGTGCTAATAGTAAATAATTAAAGAGCTATTTCTATTTAGGTTACTCAGGACATGATGATGGCAGTTATTCTGCCAATTTATTGATAGCTCAAATCAGTATTCTGTTAAATGTTCTTTCCTTTTTGGCAGTTAAGAAAAATCTATTAACATGGTTAAATGATTTAAGATGAAGTGGGAGGGAAAGTAAGTTTGAGAACAAAGGTAAGGAAATGGGAGCATCTAATGGTTAGAGGATAGAAAGGTAAGGCTGTGGCAAGTAATAAAAGGGTAGATGGATTCGTTAAGACCACAGTCTGTTTCAGAGATTCCTAAACAAGAGTGGCTGACTGAGGATAGAGCCATTTTTTTCAGTATCATCAAATGAAATATAATCTATAAAAATAATGAATCACTATGTTGTACACCTTCACCTAATATAATATTGTAAGTCAACTATACTTCAATAAAAAAGAAATAGAGATCATAAAAAATATAAAACCAAATAAACAAAACTACAAAAAGTACGCACAACAATAATAACAACAAAAATAAAGAGTGACTGAGGATTGAGACGTCATTTGTCACCACTCATGGGTGACCAAGAAATAAAAGAGTATTACAAAAATCTTTTCCTTGTTTATCTTTATTGGTACACTCATCAGATAAAACTTATACATATTAGCACTTAGTCATGAATATACTGTGTCCACTACAGACTGGCACTTGCTGTCTACCTCTGCAAGGATTAAATCATGAGCTGCTGCAGCTGCTGACCTTCAGTATCCCCTGGAAGGAATTTAGGGTGGAGATCATAAATGAGGCACTCTATGATTTGGGGAAAACAAACCAAAAAAATGGCAGAACAGGTTTTCAGATAGATATTTTCAGGAGACAATTTTATAAACCCAATTCTTGCATCTCCTCATATCTAGAAAAGCACTAAAATCCTTCACAGTGGCACCTGCTCCTCGTAACTAGCATGACCTTCATGAGAATAGCAGGAACCTTCTGCAGAAATACGTGCTTGATTGCATGTACTCCTCTTTCACCAAAGTCACATGTACACTGACCTTTCCCCCTGCTTCTTTGGAGCAGTTCCTAAGAGCTATCTGAAATGCTGTCTCCCGGGCTATAGTTTTCATTTTGCCCAATAAAACATAACTCATAACTCTTATGTTGTACATTATTTTTAAGTTGACAACTGTTAGAACCATCTCTTTGTATAAAAACCATCTGTTTTTTATGTACAGAGTTCATTTTTTTGCATTTATGGTTACTTTTATTTCCTACTGACATTTAACAATTTTAGGCTAAGAGGGGTTAGATTGACAATTATTAGGTAGGTCTTTATTAATTTCAAATACTGTAGTTTTTTTAAAGGCAATTAACAATTCTGCTATAAGCTCTAACCATCACATTACTCAAATAAACTTATTCAACCCGTGTCATTTTCTCAAGATTATTTTTATAATGTAAATGAAATGAGAGGTTAGGCATATGTTTGCAAGGGCTAAATAACTGGACAAGAATCTTTTGTATAAAACACAACACATGGCTGATTCATGTCAATGTATGGCAAAACCACATAAATTAAATTAAAATAAATAAATTAATTAAAATAAATACATTAAATTTGAATTAAAATAAATAAAATTTTTAAAAAGTTTATGCTAAACAATCTAACCCAAACTCTAAAATGTTAAGCATGACAGGAAACATATACTTCTTCCAATGATTTTAATTACTTGAGTAGCACAAAACCAACGCTCATGTTCAAATGCTAATCCTGGCCCAATAGCCAAGCTTGCTTGCTCTATTGATGTGACTTAGGTGTGGCAGCAACCACTAAGCACCTGGTATAATCATTGTGCCCTAATGTTTTCAACTGAAATATCTTTGATTTTAAAGAGAAAATTTCTAGTTTTCAAAAAATAATTCCACATGAGAGTAGAAATATGTTCAATAGAAAGTGTGCAACAATAGCCTCCTAAATGGTGTCTTGGACCCTCCTTGTGCATCCACAATCGGGTCTCCATCAACATCCAGAGTGATTTTTAGAGCTAATCAATGAATATAGTAAAGTTTCAGGATATAAAATCAACACTCAGAAATCCCTTGCATTCCTATACACTAATAATGAGAAAGTAGAAAAAGAAGTTAAGGAAACAATTCCATTCACCATTGCAACGAAAAGAATAAAATACTTAGGAATATTCCTACCTAAAGAAACTAAAGACCTATATATCGAAAACTATAAAACACTGATGAAAGAAATCAAAGAGGACACTAATAGATGGAGAAATATACCATGCTCATGGGTCGGAAGAGTCAATATAGTGAAAATGAGTATACTACCCAAAGCAATCTACAGATTCAATGCAATTCCCATCAAGCTACCAGCAGTACTTTTCACAGAACTAGATCAAATAATCTCAAGATTTGTATGGAAATACAAAAAACCTCGAATAGCCAAAGCAATCTTGAGAAAGAAAAATGGAACTGGAGGAATCAACTTGCCTGACTTCAGGCTCTACTACAAAGCCACAGTCATTAAGACGGTATGGTACTGGCACAAAGACAGAAATATAGATCAATGGAACAAAATAGAAAGCCCTGAGATTAACCCACACACCTATGGACACCTTATCTTCGACAAAGGAGGCAAGAATATACAATGGAGTAAAGACAGTCTCTTTAACAGGTGGTGCTGGGAAAACTGTCAACCACTTGTAAAAGAATGAAACTAGACCCCTTTCTAACATCACACACAAAAATAAACTCAAAATGGATTAAAGATCTAAATGTAAGACCAGAAACTATAAAACTCCTAGAGGAGAACATAGGCAAAACACTCTCCGACATAAATCACAGCAGGATCCTCTATGATCCAACTCCCAGTATACTGGAAATAAAAGCAAAAATAAACAAATGGGATCTAATTAAAATTAAAAGCTTCTGCACAACAAAGGAAACTATAAGCAAGGTGAAAAGACAGCCTTCTGAATGGGAGAAAACAATAGCAAATGAAACAACTGACAAACAACTAATCTCAAAGATATATAAGCAACTTATGCAGCTCAACTCCAGAAAAATAAATGATCCAATTAAAAAAATGGGCCAAAGAACTAAATAGGCATTTCTCCAAAGAAGACATACGGATGGCTAACAAACACATGAAAAGATGTTCAACATCACTCATTATCAGAGAAATGCAAATCAAGACCACAATGAGGTACCATTTCACACCAGTCAGAATGGCTGCGATCCAAAAGTCTACAAGCAATAAATGCTGGAGAGGATGTGGAGAAAAGGGAACCCTCTTACACTGCTGGTGGGAATGCAAACTAGTACAGCCACTATGGAAAACAGTGTGGAGATTCCTTAAAAATTGCAAATAGAACTGCCTTATGACCCAGCAATCCCACTGCTGGGCATACACACCGAGGAAACCAGAACTGAAAGAGACACATGTACCCCAATGCTCATTGCAGCACTGTTTATAATAGCCAGGACATGGAAGCAACCTAGATGTCCATCAGCAGATGATTGGATAAGAAAGCTGTGGTACATATACACAATGGAATACTACTCAGCCCTTAAAAAGAATAAATTTGACTCAGTTCTAATGAGATGGATGAAATTGGAACCGATTATACAGAGTGAAGTAAGCCAGAAAGAAAAACACCAATACAGTATACTGACACATATATATGGAATTTAGAAGACAGTAATGATGACCCTATATGTGAGACAACAAAGAGACACAGAGGTATAGAATGGACTTTTGGACTCTGAGGGAGAGGGAAAGGGTGGGATGGTTTGAGAGAATGGCAATGAAACATGTATATTTTCTTGTAAGAAACGAAGCGCCAATCTATGTTCAATGTAGGATGCAGGATGCATGGGGCTGATGCACAGGATGATTCAAGTAGAGGATGTGGGGTGGGAGGTGGGAGGGGGCTTCAGCACTGGGAGATTGTGTTCACCTATGGCTGATTCGTGTCAATGTATGGCAAAACAAATATAGTATTGTAATTAAAAAAATAAATAAATTTAATAAAAAAAATTCGAGTACTGTCTTAGTTTTCCAATTGATCTTCAAATAAAGATCAAAATTCTTAATAAAAAAAAAAGAAACTATATACTGTTCTTAATACACATTCAAGATCAATGGTTCTATTTGATATTGAACCATTTCATAGACTATTATTTACCTCACCCAGGATAAAAGAGGAGAGACATATCATAGACTTAGAACACTGAAATAATAGTGCAAAGGAACAAAGTTATTTAATTTGGGGGTTCATTTATACTCACTTGTGAACTGAAAGTCCCCGGTGTCATTTGCCTGGGGGTAGGCAGAAAGTTCTGGCCTTCTTCTGATGCTCCTTCCTCTTTGATTTCCATGATCAATCTTCACAGTTCCTTAAACCTTCCCAATGTTTGTGCCCAAATGCCACGGCCAAAGATTTCTGGTTTAATATAGGTGTATTTTCAGCTAAAGTCCTGATATTCCCACTCTGAAATTCTGCATTTAGGAAACAGAAACAGCAAAAGCCTCAGTCAATCCGAGTTGAGTATAAAGCTAAAAACTCAAGGTAGGTAGAGCCTACAGCTGCCTTCATATGAACTTCCTTCCCGCCTCTCCCACTTTTATTTTCAGAATCTATCCACACAATGTATCATAAACTCTGGGTTAAATGGGTATTCTCTTTGTAATCATTTTACTGTCATATGAGATACTTCTAAATCCTGAGAGGTATATTCTTTCTCTTCTAATTCATTTTGTAAAATAGCACATAGCTATAGGAGCTGCTAAATTAATGTGTACCTTATTTAGCAGCAAGAGCAGATAGCATCTTCACAAAGCATTAGCATGTTCAGCCAAGGTGTATCTTACTATCATTCCTTCCATTAGAACTGCCCCTTATGCTTATCTCTCTACCCACTTTTGTTACAACACTTTTCATGAGCACGTTAAGATCATTTGGCACACACTCTTCTTCCAAGATGAGCTAACAGGTTGTTCAGGGAAGTTCCAACTACTTCATCATTATACACAGCTTCTTGCTTCTCTGCCTAATCAAAGTTTAAATGTTTAATGATTGGGATATAAGGTGAAAAGAATGAATAATAATTCTAAAAAGGTAAAAGTCTAGGGCAAACAAAAGGAACAGCAAAATGATGAAAATTAGCATGGGGAAAGAAAGCCTCCAAAAATTTAATACCCTGTTACTCAGACAGACTCAAATAGTATTAAATTCATTTTGATTTTTAGCATGTTATACATGACCAAGAGTGAATTAGGGAAAAAAAATCAGTGTTGTCTTAATTCAAGTTACCACCTGAATTAAAATGTATAAAAATCTTTAAACGTCTTCCCAATGCTATTTAATGAGATAGCAGCAATGGGGTTTGGTTTGGAATACTGATTTGGTTTTCAACTTCACAAGTTCATAAACTCACTCTTTGTTGTTTTTATCAAAGCAACTTCATTTATAATTCAGCTCTAGTGTTTAAATGTCATCTGGCAAAAATTAAATCCAGAGAGCATCTTGAATCTTTAGAACATATTACAATAAGGTTGCAGATAAATACACATTGGCTTCTAAGGATTTAACTAGGAATACTTGCTGGGGTAAAAGGCTATAGTACTATCAATAAGACCAAATCCATTAATTTGGTAATTATATTTTTATTGAGTTATAGTTAATGTACAATATTACATAAATTACAGGCATACGACATAGTGATTCACAATGTTTAAGGTTATACTGCATCTATAGTTACTATAAAATATTGGCTATTATATTCCCTGTGAGGTACTATATATCCTTGTAGCTTATTTTATACATAATAGTTTGTGTCCCTTAATTCTCTACCCCTATATTAGAAACCAAAGCAAAAATAAATGGAACCTAATTAAAGGAAACCGTCAACAGGATGAAAAGACAGCTTACTGAATGGGAGAAAACATTTGCAAATGACATGACTGATAAGGGGTTAATATCCAAAATATATAAACAGCTCATACAACTTAACATCCAAAACAAAAAACCCAATTTAAAAATGGACAGAGATCTGAATAAACACTCTTTCCAAAGAGGAGAGACAGATGTGCTAATAGGCACATGAAACTATGCCAAGCATCACTGATGATGAAGGAAATGCAAATCAAAACCACAATGACCTGTGACCTCATACCAGTCAGAATGGCTATCATCAAAAAGAACACCAACAAATGTTGGAGAGGATGTGGAGAAAAAGGGAACCCTCATACACTGTTTGTAGGAATGTAAACTGTTGCAGCCACTGTGGAAAAATCATTAAAAGTATATATATATATATATGTATATATATATATATGCACACACACACACATATATATACACACATATATATATACATACACACACACACACATATATATATAATTTTGCCATTTGAAACAACATGGATAAACTTGGAGGGTACTATGTGAAGTGAAATGTCAGACAGAAGAAAACAAATACTGTATGACATTACTTGAATGTTAAGTCTAAAAAGTACAACCAAGTAGTGAATATAATAATAAAAAAAAAGAAGCAAACTCACAGATACAGAAAACAAATTAGTAGTTTCCAGTGTGAGAGGGAATGGGGAGGGGTAATACAGGGGTAGAAAATTATATTTTAAATTAAGATAATATTTTCTTGTTGGATTATTTAAATTTAGATATCTTTTTAATAAGGAAAGACACATATTTATCATACCACATTCTTTCAAGAACCTATTACAAATGCATTAGCATTAGTGGAATGCATTAGCATTAATATCTATAATATCTGCCATGTATGTGGGACTCAGAGACATGGATTTTATTAACTTGTACTACACACTTTGATCAAAGACTCAATCCTTAATCCTGATCAGTCATTTTAAAAACTGTAAAGGAGATCTAAATAAGGCAGTATGGATATCCTAGCAAAATAATAACCTGGTACACAAATGCAAATAATTAACAAATGTCAACTCTATGTGTGGGTTTTGTACACTTGAGTAATTTGAGGGTGAGTGCAGAGGGCTAAACTAAGATGCCCACAAAGACCCACTAACAGGGCTTCCCTGGTGGCTCAGACAGTAAAGCGTCTGCCTACTATGCGGGAGACCTGGGTTCAGTCCCTGGGTCAGAAAGATCTCCTGGAGAAGGAAATGGCAACCCACCCCAGTATTCTTGCCTGGAAAATCTCATAGACGGAGGAGCCTGGTAGGCTACAGTCCATGGGGTCACAAAGAGTCGTACACGACTGAGCGACTTCACTCACTCACTCAGAGAGGACTAAACTAAGATGCCCACAAAGACCCACTAACATAGTCCCATTTTAAGCATGCCATTCGAAACTGAAAAATGAACTCAATTTTAGAGAGGATGGAGCCAGACCTATGAAACAAAGATTATCTGACAACCTTTTATGATTCTATTCATTTCCATTCTATCTTTGCTGCATTTGAGGACAAATTTCAGGTTTGATAGTTATTAGCAAGGCACAGACCTCAGAAGGAATCAGCTATAGTACTGGCAAAGTAAAAGCCAAGCGTTTCCAGCTGATAAATATAGCCTTTACCTAGGGTTATGGTTAGGTGCAGGAGTTCCTTTTCTGTATCTGCTTGGAAACTTTTTGGTTTGGAGATCATGCATAAAAATAGACTGAGGTTTTTACATACCACACAGAAGTTTAAAACACCCAGAGACTAAAGAATTCTTAAAGCAGAAAGAAACCACATTAAGTCTACCTTAAGCAGACTTGATTTTTAGAAAGCTTTTGTTGCTGTTTTTTAGTAGCTAAGTCCTGTCCCACTCTTTGCGACCTTATGGACTATAGCCTGCCAGGCTCCTCTGTCCATGGGATTTCCCAAGCAAGAATAGTGGAGTGAGTTGCCATTTCCTTCTCTAGGGCATCTTCCCAACCCAAGGATCAAACCTGCATCTCCTGCATTGGTAGGTGGGGTCTTTACCACTGAGCCACAAGGGAAGCCCCTTTAAAAAATTTATTGAAAGTCAAAGAAAATATACTAGAATGTGACAACTTGATAAGGAGATCAACCTGTTTGAATGCAATTCTAATATTCTAGAAAAATAAAATAATAAGAATTCATGACAACATAGAAGCAGATAACTAGAGAATAAAACTAGATCCAAACCAATTAGAATCTGGATTCAAATCAATTACTAAATAGAATTACCTAGACTTGGTGATGGAATTAGATGTGATATCAGAGTTGAGATAAAGGAAGACAGAAATTTCACATGGGACCCAGTCTAGTTTGGACTATTAAGCTCTCTGTAGAATACACTAAGTCCCCTCCATGTGAACCTTCAAGTTGTGAACTCTCAAAGATGCACACATGCGTTCCATCAACGTCAGACGAGAATGCAATTGCAGCTTGCCCTCTGTTTCCTACTGCTGATGACCCTTCAGGTCAACCATCTCCCACCTCCTCTCCCTCCTCCACTCAGCAACTCTTCTTGCCTGTTCACTCCATGTCAGCTGCTATATGCCAGCTGTTGTGCTATATCACTGTCCTTTTCAAGGCACTATACTGTAAGATTTAAAATGTTTTCTTTTTTGTGTGTTTGTTTTCTATGTATTTTGCATGAAAAGTATTATAAGCCTATTACAGTATAGTACTATATAGCCAATTGTGTTAGTTGGGTACCTAGGCTAACTTTGTTGGACTTACGAATATGTTTTCAGAAAGTAACTCATTCATATGTGGGGAACTTGAAGAAGGAATTGCAGTCAAAGATGATGAGTTTGATTTTAAGCATGTTGTTTCTGAGATGCCTTGATATTCAGAAAGCAATTGAACACATGGGTCTAGATCATGGGAAAGATATTAAGGCTCTTAAAATATATTTTTGGTCAATTACTGTTGACTAATGGTCAAAGTCAAAGGGATGCATAAAGTCACAGAAAGCAAGGGCATGCAGTGAGAAGGAGGAGGACTGAGGACTCAACCTTAAGGCACAAAACTATATCAAAAAGCAAGAAGAGATGTCGCCTGGGAAAGGGACCAGCAATGATTGGGAGAGCAGAGAGGAGTGACTAAGGGTAACAGCATCATTGTTTCTCAGAAAAACAAGGCCACTGGGTTAAAAGATGACTTCACTTTTTTAAAGAATGGGGACATGTGTGCACATTTAAATACTGAAAGGACATAACCAAAAGAATAAAGAGGAATTAAATATTAAAAAGAAAGGAGAGGTGAGGAAAAGATGGCAGAGGAATAGGACGGGGAGAACACTTTCTCCCTCACTACTTCATCAAAAGAACATTTCAACGCTGAGTAAACCCCACAAAACAACTTCTGATTGCTGGCAGAGGACATCAGGCATCCAGCAAAGCAGATCACTGGCTTCAAAAACAGGTAGGAATAAATATAAAAGACAGAAAAAGAGACAAAGGAGGTAGGGAGGGAGCCCCGTCCCAGGAAGGGAATCCCATCCCGGGAAGAGACTCTTAAAAGAGAGGTTTCCAAACATCAGGAAACATTCTCGCAGGAGAGTCTGTGGTGAGCCCTGGAAGCACAGAGGGCAACATAACAGGAAGGAAAAATAAATAAATAATTAAAACCAACAGATTATGACTTCAACAGTAAAACCCCCAGTGGATAAGCAACGCAAATGCCTGCATCCGACAGCAGCAAGTGGGGGTTGGGCAGGGAGGAGCGCAAGGCGCCAGCGACAGTGCTTTCTAAGAATTGGGCCTCGGGAGACGTAGGCTGCAGGGCTTTTCTCGAGAATCGGGGCATAACGGGGCCAGAATCAGGTCCACGCTTGGCCAGATGAACTATCTTGGACTAGCAAACCAGACTGTGGGATAGCTAACACACGAAATGCTCGAACATAAGACACCGACAGGCCCGCGCACAGAACAAAGGACAGATCGGAAATAGCCGGCTGCAGACCATCCCTCCAGCGACAGGCAGCCAGAGCCTTAAGTGCTGGAAGGGGGCAATCGCAGCTCAAGAGAGACA
Source organism: Nanger dama (assembly GCA_917880005.1). Taxonomy (NCBI): domain Eukaryota; kingdom Metazoa; phylum Chordata; class Mammalia; order Artiodactyla; family Bovidae; genus Nanger; species Nanger dama. The sequence goes on along the minus strand of CAKJTW010000009.1, from coordinate 15,684,667 downwards.
CTACCTACCAAATTGCAAGCAGGTTTCTTTGCTAATTAAGACTTCTGGGGTCTCTAAACAGTCATTATCTGCCTGAGAAAGAGCCCCAGCAGCACTCCCAGAAAATTGGGTAGCACAGAAAGGCCAGAAATCGCAGCAATTGCGCTCGCCAAACTCCCTAGCTACTTGGACCTGGGAAGGGCACAAAGCGCAGGCTCAACCAAATCTACGCCTCGGAGGGCTTCCTGAGCCACGAGCCAGAGTGGCTTAGACCGGGGAGGTGCATGAAGCCTAGGGCAGGCCTCAGACGGTTATCCGCAAGAAGGGGTAAGCCCAGCATGGAGTCCATCACCACCCTCCCTGTGTCAAGACGGAAATCAGACACCGAAGAGACCAGCAAACAGAGGAAGTCAAACAGAGGGAACTGCCTTGGTAGCGACCCCACACAGCCCACAGCGCCAGAGAAAGAGCCATATATACCTTTACTACTTTTATCATCAATATTTTTTGGGGGTGGGGGGTTGGGGTTGATGTGGAAGCGTGATTTTTTTTTAAGAATTATTTTTTAATTTGTTTTGAAAAATTTTTTCTTCTTTTCTTTTTCGTCTTTTTTCTAAACTTTCTTAAATTTATAAGTCCTCTATGTCTCTATTTATTATTTTTATAACCTATTATTACTTTTCCAAAAAACCCCTATTTTTACCTATTTTTAAAGCAAACGCCATATATAGTCTTTTTGGTAGTGGAAGTTGTTGTCTTTTAATAATTCTGGAGTCTTTTATTTTTTTATTTTTTTTTAACTTTTTCTCCTTCTTCTTTTCTTTAATAATTTATTTTTGAAAATCCAATCTCTACTCCAGATTTTTAATCTTTGCATTTTGGTATTTGTTGCCAATTTTGTACATTTAAAAACTTAATCTTCAGTGCCCAATTTTACATGAGTGCGAGATTACTGGCTTGACCACTCTCTCCTCCTTTGGACTCTTTTTCTCCACCAGGTGGCCTCTGTCTCCTCCCTCCCCCTCTTCTTCTCTACCCAACTCTATGAATCTCTGTGTGTTCCAGAAGGTGGAGAACACTCAGGGAACTGGTTACTGGCTGGACCTGTATCCATCCTTTTCATCTCCCTCTTTTATCCTCCTGGCCACCTCTATCTACTTCCTCCCTCTCCTCTTCCAGGTGTAACTCTGTGACCACCTCTGAGAGGTCCAGACTTTGGAGCACACACAAGAAAGTGGTTACGGGCTAGCTTGCTCTCTCCTTTTTGATTCCACCTCATCCCATACCACTCACCTCTAACTACCCCCTCCCTCTTCTCTCCTCCAAGTAACTCAGTGATCCTCTAGGGGTGACCCTCAAGGTGGAGAAACCTATCATCTTTAACTTAGATGTTTTAACATTAGTGCTGCATAGATGGAGAAATCATGAGGCTATTGTAAAAAAAAAATCTGAAAACCAGAAACAGGAGGCTTAAGTCCGAATCCTGAAATCATCAGAGAATTCCTGAATACAGGGAACATTATCCAATAGGAGCTCATCAAACACCTTCATACCTACATTGAAACTGAGCACCACCCAAGGGACAACAAGTTCCAGAACAAGACACACCACGCAAATTTTCCAGCAATACAAGAACAAGCCCCTGAGCTTCAATATACTGGCAGCTCAAAATACTCCAAAACCACTGATGTCTAATAACCCATTACTAGACACTTCACAGCACTCCAGAGAGAGGAAATCCAGCTCCACCCACCAGAACTCCAACACAAGCCTCCCTAATCAAGAAACCTTGACAAGCCACTGATACAACCCCACACACAGTGAGGAAGCTCAATAATAAAGAGAATTCCACAAATTCCCAGAATATAGAAAGGCCACCCCAAACACAGCAATATAACCAAGATAAAGAGACAGAGGAATACCCAGCAGGTAAAGGAACAGGAGACATGCCCACCAAACCAAACAAAAGAGGAAGAGATAGGAAATCTACCTGAGAAAGAATTCCGAATACTGATAGTGAAAATGATCCAAAATCTTGAAATCAAAATGGAATCACAGATAAATAGCCTAGAGTCAAGGATTGAGAAGATGCAAGAAAGGTTTAACAAGGACCTAGAAGAAATAAAAAGAGTCAACATTTAATGAATAATGCAATAAATGAGATCAGAAACACTCTGGAGGCAACAAATAGTAGAATGTCGGAGGCAGAAGATAGGATTAGTGAAATAGAAAATAGAATGATAGAAATAAATGAATCAGCGAGGAAAAAAGAAAAATGAATTAAAAGAAATGAGGACAACCTCAGAGACCTCCAAGACAATATGAAACGCTCCAACATTCTAATTATAGGAGTCCCAGAAGAAGAAGACAAAAAGAAAGACCATGAGAAAATACTTGAGGAGATAATAGTTGAAAATTTCCTAAAATGGGGAAAGATATAATCACCCAAGTCCAAGAAACCCAGAGAGTGCCAAACAGGATAAACCCAAGGTGAAACACCCCAAGACATATATTAATCAAACTAACAAAGACCAAACACAAAGAACAAATATTAAAAGCAGCAAGGGAAAAACAACAAATAACACACACGGGGATCCCCATAAGAATAACTGCAGATCTTTCAATAGAAACTCTTCAGGCCAGGAGGGAATGGCAAGACATACTTAGAGTGATGAAAGATAATAACCTACAGCCCAGATTACTGTACTCCAGCAAGGATCTCATTCAAATATGAAGGAGAAATCAAAAGCTTTACAGACAAGCAAAAGCTGAGAGAATTCAGCACCACCAAACCAGCGCTCCAACAAATGCTAAAGGATAGACTTTAGACAGGAAACACTAAAAGGGCATATAAACTCGAACCCAAAACAATAAAGTAAATGGCAACAGGAGCATACTTGTCAATAATTACCTTAAATGTAAATGGGTTGAATGCCCCAACCAAAAAGCAAAGACTGGCTGAATGGATACAAAAACAAGATCCCTATATATGCTGCTTACAAGAGACCCACCTCAAAACAACGGACACATATAGACTGAAAGTGAAGGGCTGGAAAAAGATATTCCATGCAAATAGAGACCAAAAGAAAGCAGGAGTAGCAATACTCATATCCGATAAAATAGACTTTAAAACAAAGGCTGTGAAAAGAGACAAAGAAGGCCTCTACATAATGATTAAAGGAGCAATCCAAGAAGAAGATATAACAATTATAAATATATATGCACTCAACATAGGAGCACCACAATATGTAAGACAAATGCTAACAAGCATGAGAGGGGAAATTAATAATAACACAATAATAGTGGGAGACTTTAATACCCCACTCACACCTATGGACAGATCAACTAAACAACTAAAACTAAAGAAACGCAAACTTTAAACGATACAATAGACCAGTTAGACCTAATTGATATCTATAGGACATTTCATCCCAAAACAATGAATTTCACCTTTTTCTCAAGTGCACACGGAACCTTTTCCAGGATAGATCACATCTTGGGTCATAAATCTAACCTTGATAAATTCAAAAAAATCAAAATTATTCCAAGCATCTTCTCTGACCATAATGCACTAAGGTTAGATCTCAATTACAGGAGAAAAACTATTAAAAATTCGAACATTTGGAGGCTGAACAACTGAATAATCAACAAATCACAGAAGAAATCAAAAAGAAATCAAGACCTGCATAGAAACGAATGAAAATGAAAACACAACTACACAAAACCTGTGGGACACTATAAAAGCAGTGCTAAGAGGAAAGTTCATAGCAATACAGGCATACCTCAAGAAACAAGAAGAAAGTCAAATAAATAACCTAACTCTACACCTAAAGCAACTAGAAAAGGAAGAAATAGAGAACCCCAGAGTTAGTAGAAGGAAAAAAATCCTAAAACTTAGGGCAGAAATAAATGCAAAAGAAACAAAAGAGACCATAGCAAAAATCAACAAAGCAAAAAGCTGGTTCTTTGAAAGGATAAATAAAATTGACAAACCATTAGCCAGACTCATCAAGAAACAAAGAGAAAAAAAATCAAATCAACAAAATTAGAAATGAAAATGGAGAGATCACGACAGACAACTCAGAAATACAAAGAATCATAAGAGACTACTATCAGCAATTATATGCCAACAAATTGGACAACTTGGAAGAAATGGACAATTTCTTAGAAAAGTAAAACTTTCCAAAACTGAACCAGGAAGAAATAGAAAATCTTAACAGACCCATCACAAGCATGGAAATTGACACTGTAATCAGAAATCTTCCAGCAAACAAAAGCCCAGGTCCAGACGGCTTCACAGCTGAATTCTACCAAAAATTTCGAGAAGAGCTAACACCTATCTTACTGAAGCTATTCCAGAAAGTTGCAGAGGAAGGTAAACTTCCAAACTCATTCTATGAGGCCACCATCACCCTAATACCAAAATCTGACAAAGACACCACAAAAAAAGAAAACTATAGGCCAATATCACTGATGAACATAGATGCAAAAATCCTTAACAAAATCCTAGCAATCAGAATCCAGCAACACATTAAAAAGATCATACACCATGACCAAGTGGGCTTTATCCCAGGGATGCAAGCATTCTTCAATATCCGCAAATCAATCAATGTAATTCACCACATTAACAAATTGAAAAATAAAAATCATATGATTATATCAATAGATGCAGAGAAGGCATTTGACAAAATTCAACATCCATTTATGATAAAAACTCTCCAGAAAGCAGGAATAGAAGGAACGTACCTCAACATAATAAAAGCTATATATGACAAACCCACAGCAAACATTATCCTCAGTGGCAAAAAATTGAAAGCATTTCCCTAAAGTCAGGAATAAGACAAGGGTGCCCACTTTCACCACTACTATTCAATATAGTTCTGGAAGTTTTGGCCACAGCAATCAGAGCAGAAAAAGAAATACAAGGAATCCAAATTGGAAAAGAAGTAAAACTCTCACTGTTTGCAGATGACATGATCCTCTACATAGAAAATCCTAAAGACTCCACCAGAAAACTATTAGAGCTAATCAATGAATATAGTAAAGTCGCAGGATATAAAATCAACACTCAGAAATCCCTTGCATTCCTATACACTAATAATGAGAAAGTAGGAAAAGAAGTTAAGGAAATAATTCCATTCACCATTGCAACGAAAAGAATAAAATACTTAGGAACATACCTACCGAAAGAAACTAAAGACCTATATATCGAAAACTATAGAACACTGATGAAAGAAATCAAAGAGGACACTAATAGATGAAGAAATATACGATGTTCATGGATCAGAAGAGTCAATATAGTGAAAATGAGTATACTACCCAAAGCAATCTACAGATTCAATGCAATTCCTATCAAGCTACCAGCAGTATTTTTCTCAGAACTAGATCAAATAATCTCAAGATTTGTATGGAAATACAAAAACCTCGAATAGCCAAAGCAATCTTGAGAAAGAAGAATGGAACTGGAGGAATCAACTTGCCTGACTTCAGGCTCTACTACAAAGCCACAGTCATTAAGACAGTATGGTACTGGCACAAAGACAGAAATATAGATCAATGGAACAAAATAGAAAGCCCTGAGATAAATCCACACACCTATGGACACCTTATCTTCGACAAAGGAGGCAAAAATATACAATGGAATAAAGACAGTCTCTTTAACAGGTGGTGCTGGGAAAACTGTCAACCACTTGTAAAAGAATGAAACTAGATCTCTTTCTAACACCACACACAAAAATAAACTCAAAATGGATTAAAGATCTAAATGTAAGACCAGAAACTATTAAACTCCTAGAGGAGAACATAGGCAAAACAGTCTCTGACATAAATCACAGCAGGATCCTCTATGATCCAACTCCCAGTATACTGGAAATAAAAGCAAAGATAAACAAATGGGATCTAATTAAAATTAAAAGCTTCTGCACAACAAAGGAAACTATAAGCAAGGTGAAAAGACAGCCTTCTGAATGGGAGAAAACTATAGCAAATGAAGCAACTGACAAACAGCTAATCTCAAAGATATACAAGCAACTTATGCAGCTCAACTCCAGAAAAATAAACGAACCAATCAAAAAACGGGCCAAAGAACTAAATAGGCATTTCTCCAAAGAAGACATACGGATGGCTAACAAACACATGAAAAGATGCTCAACATCACTCATTATCAGAGAAATGCAAATCAAAACCACAATGAGGTACCATTTCACACCAGTCAGAATGGCTGTGATCCAAAAGTCTACAAGCAATAAATGCTGGAGAGGATGTGGAGAAAAGGGAACCCTCTTACACTGCTGGTGGGAATGCAAACTAGTACAGCCACTATGGAAAACAGTGTGGAGATTCCTTAAAAAATTGCAAATAGAACTGCCTTATGACCCAGCAATCCCACTGCTGGGCATACACACCGAGGAAACCAGAACTGAAAGAGACACATGTACCCCAATGCTCATTGCAGTATTGTTTATAATAGCCAGGACATGGAAGCAACCTAGATGTCCATCAGCAGATGAGTGGATAAGAAAACTGTGGTACATTTACACAATGGAGTATTACTCAGCCCTTAAAAAGAATAAATTTGACTCAGTTCTAATGAGATGGATGAAACTGGAGCCGATTATACAGAGTGAAGTAAGCCAGAAAGAAAAACACCAATACAGTATACTGACACGTATATATGGAATTTAGAAAGATAGTAATGATGACCCTGTATGTGAGACAACAAAAGAGACACAGAGGTATAGAATGGACTTCTGGACTCTGAGGGAGAGGGAGAGGGTGGGATGATTTGGGAGAATAGCATTGAAATAGGTATACTATCATATAAGAAACGAAGTGCCAGTCTATGTTCAATGCAGGATGCAGGATGCTTGGGGCTGGTGCACGGGATGGTCCAGGGAGATGATGTGGGGTGGGAGGTGGGAGGGGGCTTTGACATTGGGAGATCGTGTACACCTGTGGCTGATTCGTGTCAATGTATGGCAAAACAAATACAGTATTGTAACGTAGAATAAAGTATTAAAAAAAAGAAAAGAAAAGTTTTCGTGTTGAAGGAAAAAAAGAAGAAAGGAGATGATTGAAGGGGCAAGGAAAATCTGGATGCTAATATCTGCTATAATGAAAGGAGGGGTAGAATAGAATAGAATAGCAAATTAGATATGATCTGACATGGAAGGGAGAGAAACTTAAGGATATTTGCCCCATGGCGTCAGCATTTTTTTTTTTTTTTTCAAAAAAAGGACATATTTGTGAACTCTGGGTAAGTAAAGATGTCTCAGCCTCACTCCAAAAGCACAGTTCATAAAGAAAAATGTTAATAAATTTGACTACTTTAGAAGAAATATATTCTGTAAGCCAAAGGTACCATATAAAGTGTGAGATAATTTATATACTGGGAAAATACATTTGGAACACAGAAGTTTTCCGTTTCTGTTTACATGAGGATAGAAAGACTCCTACCAGAAACTCAAGAAAAAGCTGAATAGCATATAAAATCCTAATTTTTCCCTTGCGTAAGCAGAGAGCTGAGGTCTCAAAGCAACCAACCAGCCTGAGCTCTTAGCAAAGATAAATTCCTCCAGAGAGCAGAGCTGTCTTTCACCAGAAGAAGGAATGTCAGGCTCCAAACAAGTTTGAAATGGAAATTCAATCAAAACATTTAATGACTTACTAAAGGTCAAGGTAGGTTACCATGAGCACATACAGCTACTGAGAGCCACAAACTCAAAAGCAGTTTGTATCCACCAACAGACTTTTTTCTTCATGAATCTCACCAGATGCTCATGAGAAAGACTGGGAGCAGAATAGGATATGAAGAAAGCATCCTTGATAATGCAGGATTGTGGGAGGCAAGCAGCAGAAAAAAACATAGTGCATCACTTGGACCCGCCTCTCTCCACAACAGAATTGGCCAACAGTGTTGCCATCAGGGCACAGGTGAAAACTCATTGTGGTTAGGGGATGGGACAAGAGAAGGTGCCGGGAGCCAGCATGAGGAATCCCACCTGTGGCAAAGGTCGTGAGGAAGGAAGCCTGACAAAACGCAAGGGCGTGATCAGGCTTCAGGGGTTCCCCCTGGAATTTCCTGAGCATCCACCCCCCAAAACCAGAGTCTGACTGCTTTACTGTGTTATGCTTTCCACCTACTCTTCTGACATTAACAGGGGGCTGTCCCCTCGCCACCTTTTTCTGGAAAAAGTTAATTTAGAGCTTTTAGATAATAAATCTCCTGGGCATAATAAGAGTGTTTCAATCCAAAAACCCCTCTGATGGCTTTCTAGCCTGCCTGCCAGACTCTTAGCTGCACATGTGATTGGTTGCGGCCTCCTGACTGCGAGAGGCACAGGAAGCTTAAAGCATCCTAGGAATGTAGGGGCTTCTGAGGAGTCAAAATCATGAGAATAGGACTGATTAAAGGTTTCATTTGTTGAGCCAATACTTGCTGTACTTGCTGCCAAATTTTCATATCTTTTATTTGTAGATATAGTTGGTATATAGAAAAAACAGGTAGTAGACCTGAGTCTAAGTGAACTCCGAGAGATGGTAATGAACAGGGAGGCCTGGCGTGCTGCGATTCATAGGGTCGCAAAGAGTTGGACACTGGACTGAACTGAACTGAACTGAGACCTGGTATTAGCAACATTAGATCTTTGAGTTAAGTACTTTCTTTGTTATAACCCATTGCACCTTTGTTCTACAGGAATGTAACTTTATTTAGTACTTTGAAGGTGATGCAGAGTAAAGAAAAAACTCTTCTAGGGAAAAAAGATTTTCTGGTTGATAGACATTTATCTAGGAAGAGAGCCATAAAAATCTTAACAGGCCTCTTGGCCAGAAGATAAATGTAAACCACCTGAGACCTTTTGTATACGGGAAGGTATGCAAAAAGAAAGCCTGGTCTCAATGAGGGTCAGGACTGCTGCCCCTGCATAACTCTGCATATTCCATTATTTTTTTATGTGCAACTTGGGATATATAAGCTGACTTTGAAAATAAAGTTGTGAGTCTTGCACCGATGCTGGGCTCCCCCATGTCGTTCTTTTCTCCCTTTTCCAGATGAATTCCCATCTGGAGCGTGGAGGCTCGCTAAGTCTACTTACTTGCCCTGGCTTCTAAGATCCACACAAGAGGGAGCCCAAGGCAGGGCACCCTCCACTATTCAAGTGAGTGCTGGTGGCCTAACGTAGATGGTGCAAACCTCTTGTCTTGAGGTTTTATTAGTTTTCCGCGTCAACCAAATTATTCAGAATCTTTTCTCCACTGATTTTCCTACTACACTATTCTTTCCTACTCTCTTTATATTTCTAATTAAATAGTCCTTTCCCAGACTCTGACTCCGCTTCGAATTCCCTGGATCCACTAGAGCTGGACCCTGGCAAGACAGGGAAGAAAGTTTCCTGAGATTGTTCCATTACAGATCCTCTATTTCTAAGAGAAGGACAGAATCAGTGAGAAAGCCCTATACATAAGGTCCAAGAGCTCAAGACAACAACAATAAAAACACAGTCAGGAGAAAAGCAAATAAGTGATCAAGGAAACCAGACTCATACTATGCGGAAGTTGGAATTATCAGAAAGAGAATACACTAAAAGCTGTAATGGAAAAGGCAGACAAGCTGCATGACCAGATGGACATTTTTAGCAGAAACTATTGGAAAGAATCAAATGGAAATGCCAGGAATGTAAAAGACAAAAATATTTAAAGACATCAGAACCCTGATCTAGGAAGCGCAGAAAGAACCAAGCAGAATAGTCACATCACACACACACCCCAATAATCAAACAAGCAAAAAAAAAAAAAAAAAAAAAGCCCTTGTACATATATCATATTCAAACTACTAAAAACCAAAATTAAGGGAATTTTTTTCAGGTAACCAGAGCAAAAAATGCAAAGTACATATAGAATGTTAGAAATAAGAAAACATTTTGGACTGCTTAGGAACTATGTAAGTGACATATTTAAAGTTCTGAAAGAAGAAAAACTATCAGATGAAAATTCTATACAAAGTAAAAATTACCTGTAAAAATGCAGAGAGACAAAGACTTTTGCCCAGACAAATAAAAAGTGACAAATTCATTACAAGCAGAGCTGCACAGCAAGAAATACTAAAGGAAGTTATTCAAGCACAACATAACAGAAATATCTGGATCTGCAAAAGAAACGAAGAGCACTATACATGGTATAAAGGAAAATAAATGTTAATTTGATCTTTTCTTACTTTGAGTAACTAAAAAGATAATTTCCCAAAGCAGAGGTTGGCATAATTTTCCTCTTAAGGACAGATAGTAAATATTTTAGGCTTTTGGAGTCACAGAGTCTCTGTCAGAGTCACTCAACTCTGATGCTACAGTGTGAAAGCAAATATTGAAAATACATAAACAGGTAGGCCTGGCAATGTGACACTAATATTTTATTTGCAAAACTAACTGGTATTCAGAGTTTGTTTGACCTGCAGACTAGTATCTACCAAACACTGGTCTGAAGCACAATTAATAGCAAATACATTGCATGCTTCTCAGATCAGTTCAGTTGCTCAGTCATGTCTGACTCTTTGCAACCCCATGAATTGCAGCACGCCAGGCCTCCCTGTCCATCACCAACTTCAGGAGTTCACTCAGACTCACGTCCATCGATGATATCGGTGATACCATCCAGCCATCTCAACCTCTGTCGTCCCCTTCTCCTCCTGTCCCCAATCCCTCCCAGCATCAGAGTCTTTTCCAATGAGTCAACTCTTCACATATGGTGGCCAAAGTACTGGAGTTTCAGCTTCAGCATCAGTCCTTCCAAAGAAATCCCAGGGCTGATCTCCTTCAGCATGGACTGGTTGGATCTCCTTGCAGTCCAAGGGACTCTCAAAAGGGTTCTCCAACACCACAGTTCAAAAGCATCAATTCTTCAGCTCTCAGCTTTCTTCACAGTCCAACTCTCACATCCATACATGACTACTGGAAAAACCATAGCCTTGACTAGACGGACCTTAGTCGGAAAAGTAAAGTCTCTGCTTTTCAATATGCCATCTAGGTTGGTCATAACTTTCCTTCCAAGGAGAAAGTGTCTTTTAATTTTATGGCTGTAATCACCATCTGCAGTGATTTTGGAGCCCAGAAAAATAAAGTCTGACACTGTTTCCACTGTTTCCCCATCTATTTCCCATGAAGTGATGGCACCAGATGCCATGATCTTTGTTTTCTGAATGTTGAGCTTTAAGCCAACTTTTTCACTCTCCACTTTCACTTTCATCAAGAGGCTTTTTAGTTCCTCTTCACTTTCTGCCATAAGGGTGGTGTCATCTGCATATCTGAGGTTATTGATATTTCTCCCAGCAATCTAGCACATGTAAAAATAACATCAGTAGCAAGATGATCAGACTGAAGAACAGGGAGTTATTATTGCTTTTACACTAAAATGATAGGCTTCTCTGGTCACTCAGATGGTAAAGAATCTGCCTGCAGTGGAGGAGACCAGCATTTGATCCTTGGGTTGGGAAGATCTCCTGAAGAAGGGGATGGCTACCCACTCCAGTGTTCTTACCGGGAGAAGCCCCATGGACCGAGGAGCCTGGTGGGCTATAGTCCACGGGATTGCAAAGAGGTGGACACGACTGAGTGACTTTAACTTTCATTTTCATGCTAAAATGATAGTATACAATTATATCACTAAAATATATAAAAGTAGACTGTTCTTAATCCAACCACATCAGATAATTACATTAAATGCAAACAATCTACACACACAGACACAGATACTTCACTTAAAGGAGTGAGACTATCAGCTTGCATAAAAAAGTAAGTCCTGACTATACGCTTCATGCTGTTCTATGCTTAGTTGCTCAGTTGTGTCCGACTCTTTATGACCCCATGGACTGTAACACAGCAGGCTCCTCTGTCTGTGGGGATTTTCCAGACGAGTATCCTGGAGTTGGCTGCATGCCTTCCTCCAGGGGATCTTCCCAACCCAGGGATCAAACCTGGGTCTCCTGCATTGCAGGCAGATTCTTTACCAGCTGAGCTACCTGGGAAGCCCTTCATAGTTATATTCATGCTTCATATAAACATGAAATATATATATTTTTCCAGTAGTCATGTATGGATGTGAGAGTTGGACTATAAAGAAAGTTGAGCACTGAAGAAGTGATGCTTTTGAGCTACGGTGTTAGAGAAGACTTTTGAGAGTCCCTTGGGCTACAAGGAGATCCAACCAGTCCATCCTAAAGGAAATTAGTCCTGAATATTCACTGGAAGGACTGATGCTGAAGCTGAAACTCCAATACTTAGGCCACCTGATGAGAAGAGCTGACTCGTTTGAAAAGACCCTGATGCTGGGAAAGATTAAGGGTGGGAAGAGAAGGGGACAACAGAGGATAAGATGGCTGGATGGCATCACTGACTCAATGAACATGAGCTTGAATAAGCTTTGGGAGTTGGTGATGGACAGGGAGGCTTGGCGTGCTGCAGTCCATGGCGTCGCAAAGAGTCAGACACAACTGAGCAACTCAACTGAACTGAAATGTGAAATACATGCTTCATAGTTATTTTAAATAGAATGACATACATAGGTTAAAGTAAAAGGATCAAAAATGTAAACCATGCAAACACGCATCAAAAGAAAACTGGAGTGACTATATTAATATAATTAAAATAGATTTCACACCAAGGAATATCAAAAGGGACATTACACACATGTGCCTAACAGCAAAGCTTCATAATGCATGAAGCAAAAACTTAACTGAAAGGAGAAACAGACAAATCAACGATATGCTTGGAGATATCAACATCCCTCTCTCAGTAATGGACAGAAAAAGTAAACACAAGTCAGTGAGGATATAGTAGACGTAATAACACTGCCAACCACTTGACCTAATTGACATTTATAATACAATGAATTCAACAGCAACAGAATACATGTATTTATTTCAAAGTATATATTGAATATTCACTAAGATTATATCTTAGATCATAAAATAAACCCTAACAAATTAAAGAGAATTGCAATAAAACAAGTTTGTGTATATAATACACACTCACACTCATTAGAATCAGAATGAAATTACTATAGTACATATCCAAATATGTTTGAAGGGAAATTTAGAGTATTAAATGCTTATAAAAAGATTTCAAATCAGTGATCTTAGTTTTCCCTTACAACTAGAAAAGGAGGAAATAAAACCTAAAACAAGTAAAAAAAGAAATAATGTGTGCAATTAAGATAACCAATAAAGATTTAGTTTCCAGAAGAGTTTAAGAATGTTAGAAAAACAAACCCAACAGAAAACACTAGCAAAACATGTAAATAAGTAACTCAAAAATATTAAACACAAATTGCCAAGAAACATATTAAGAGATTTTGAACTTTACTAGTTATCATGGAAAAGCAGACTAAAATTATATAACCATCAATAAGTAAAAATTTCAAAGTCTCAAAACCTCAAATATTAATGAGAATTTGGAGCAACAGAAGCTTTCATGCACTGAAGATATTCTAATCATAATGGAAAATAATTTAGTAATACTAGTAAAGTTGAATGGAAAAGGAAATGGCAACCCATTCCAGTGTTCTTGCCTGGAGAATCCCAAGGACGGGGGCAGCCTGGTGGGCTGCTGTCCATGGGGTCGCATAGAGTCGGACATGACTGAAGTGACTTAGCAGCAGCAGTAAAGTTGAAAAGCAATTCTACTTTGAAGCATACATTTGAGAAAAATTTAAACAAATGCATACCAGAAGACAGTTGAAAGGATGTTTACAATGAATTAACTTCTAATAATAAATTTTGAAATAGCCTGTCAATAAGAAACTAGAAAAATATAATGTGGTCTATTCATCCTATATAGGATGAATTTTCATTTCAAGTATCAACACTGATTAACTTCACAAAGCATAGAGAAAAGAGAAAGACTGAAGAGGACCATCAGACAGAGAGAGGAGAAAAAAAAATGGCACTTATAGAAAATTTTAAAACATATAAAATAATATTCCAGTTCTGTATTGCATAAGGGTTCATATACATCATAAGTCCAATCATAGAGAAATGTACAATAAATGCTAAAAGCAGAATTGTTATAATATTTGGGAGGAAGGGTGTGTGAGGTGTGATCAGGAGGGGGATTGAAGGGGTCTTCAACTCTACTGAGACAGTTTGACTTACTAAACTGGGTAAGGACTTGCCTAGTGGTCCGGTGGTTAAGACCATGCTTATGACGTAGGGGGCACAGGTTCGATCCCTGGTCAAGGAACTAAGAATCCACATGGCATGTGGCACAGCCAAGAAAATTTTTTTAAAAAAGAACTCTCATGTAAAAAAACAAAACTGGGTAACAGGTATAAAACATCTACTATATTTTTCTTTGTGACTTTGGTATGTCATAAATACTCATGAATTTAACTAAATTATGTTAATATGTTGAGAGGAAATAGGAGGAACACAGAGCTTCGGGAAGAGTGATGGAATCTTGTGCTGGTCTTTCCGAGCACTGGATGAGGAATGGGTAGGTGGGACAGTTGTATGGATCCATCTGAGCCTGGAGACACAGGTTCATGGAGACCTCCATCTAACTGTGTGACTCTCTCCAGCGGGTCTCATCAGCCTGGTGGAGAAGGACAGTTTAGTTGACATAGTTTTGGGGTTCTGTCTACAGATGCAGTGAGAGAAGGGTGAAGCCAGGGATGTAATACTAACGTGGCTGAAAGGTTTCTAGGCTAGATTGGGAAGTCATTAAGGGGAAAGATGTGACATATTGGAAGCTGAGAGAAGAATTTAGTCCTAAGTGATAAGTCTAGGGAACTTTTATGGGGTAAATGGGTAGACAAAACAGGGAGGTGTTTGCAGTCACTAGAGTCCATAAGATAAAGAATTGGTCCCAGGAAGGATGCTAGGTGCGGTTATTCCCATGGTCATTGCAATGGCCCAAGAGAATACATGGGCCAAGAGAAGACCTTGTGTCTGGTAGAAAAGTGCACAGAGAACCAGAGTTTGGCCAATGAGCAGGATCAACAGGGGTGGAGGTGTGGCAGAGCCAGGCATAACAGCTTAGGAGGGCTCTCATGACACATGGAAAAGAGTAACCCTGCCTCCAGGCTCTGTATATGTGGCCAGTCTTCATTACACTAGGCAGCAAGGTAGCAGAATACTGCAGAAAAGCAGGTCCCCATTATGACAAAGAGACAAAATATTTTCTCAAGAGGTAGAAGGCAGGTGGGACTATTTTTCATAGGAAAAAAAAAAAAGACTCCAAAGACCTTATGTAATTTTCAAAAGGGAGAGGATCCAAGGAAGACTGAGTCATAGCCAACTAAGCTCATGGCAAAATGGGAATGAAATAGTGGGCCAGGATACTTGACAAGAGGCTCCTGTGGTTTAGGATGTATCCCAGGATAACATGGGTGTGAAACATCGTACCATGGGCTGTTCTTTGTTTCTAAGTGAACCTCTGGTTAAAAATGCTTCTTGGCCTGTTCAGGCTAAAGTCCAGAAGGAGAGTATTTGGAGGCTTGATGACACTATATACCTGTGACTTTCATTTAGGTTTAGAAACAGTGCTTTGATGTGATGTGTCAAAAAAATTACTTTTTTCCAACCATCTCAAAAAAACACAAAAAAAAACACTAGGTAGCAAATTTCTGGAGTGTAGCCTAGCTGGTGCTAGTGGTAAAGAGCGTGTTTGCAATGCAAGACACATGGGTTCTGTCCTGTAGAAGGAAATGGCCACCCACTCCAGTATTCTTGCCTGGAGAATTTGGTGGACAGAGCACCCTGGAAGGCTACCGTCCATGGGATCGCAAAGAGTTGGACACAACTGAGCAACTGACACACACATATTATGTTGATGGCATAACTTTTCATGGGCTTCCCAAGTGGCTCAGTGGTAAAGAATGTGACAGCCAAGCGGGAGATGCGGGTTCAATTCTTGCCTGGGAAATGCCGAAGACAGAGGATCCTGGCGGGCTACAGTCCACCAGGGTGGCTAAAGAGTCAGACATGACATAGCGATTGAACAACAAATAGCCTTTCAGTAACTAAGCTACTAAACTGCTCACTTCATGTTAGTGTTGCAAAACCTCCTGGAGCCAGGACTTCACTCTGATAAAGCAGATATAATTCAGGATGCTAAATCACTTTAAAACCTTCTAAACAGCCACACTTTGCAATATGTACATGGATGGGCTGAACTTCTGCGGATCAGCCAAATGCTGCTATCTGGGGACAAGAAGAGATGAAAAAAGGAACACGATCCAAATGAAATTTACCTCTACCTTCTCAGCTCCTTTCCCCTCAAGGGAAATGTCAAGTGCTTTGAAGCCTGCCATTACTGCAAGAGAATTCCATTCACTTTTGTTCAACCAGGATCATAGTTCAGTTCAGTTCAGTTCAGTCACTCAGTCGTGTCTGACTCTTTGCGATCCCATAAATCACAGCATGCCAGGCCTCCCTGTCCATCACCATCTCCCGGAGTTCACCCAAACTCATGTCCATCGAGTCAGTGATGCCATCCAGCCATCTCATCCTCTGTCGTCCCCTTCTCCTCCTGCCCCCAATCCTTTCCAGCATCAGAGTCTTTTCCAATGAGTCAACTCTTCGCATGAAGTGGCCAAAGTATTGGTGTTTCAGCTTGAGCATCAGTCCTTCCAAAGAACACTCGGGACTGATCTCCTTTAGAATGGACTGGGTGGATCTCCTTGCAGTCCAAGGGACTCTCAAGAGTCTTCTCAAACACCACAGTTCAAAAGCATCAATTCTTTGGTGCTCAGCTTTCTTCACAGTCCAACTCTCACATCCATACATGATCACTGGAAAAACCATAGCCTTGACTAGATGGACCTTTGTTGGCAAAGTAATGTTTCTGCTTTTGAATATGATATCTAGGTTGGTCATAACTTTCCTTCCAGGGAGTAAGCCTCTTTTAATTTCATGGCTGTAGTCACCATCTGCAGTGATTTTGGAGCCCCCAAAATAAAGTCTGACACTGTTTCCACTGTTTCCCCATCTATTTCCCATGAAGTGGTGGGACAAGATGCCATGATCTTCGTTTTCTGAATGTTGAGCTTTAAGCCACCTTTTTCACTCTCCACTTTCACTTTCATCAGAGGCTTTTAGTTCCTCTTCACTTTCTGCCATAAGGGTGGTATCATCTGTGTATCTAAGGTTAATGATATTTCTACCGGCAATTTTGATTCCAGCTTGTGTTTCTTCCAGTCCAGCGTTTCTCATGATGTACTCTGCATATAAGTTAAATAAGCAGGATGACAATAAACAGCCTTGATATACTCTTTTTCCTATTTGGAACCCGTCTGTTGTTCCATGTCCAGTTCTAACTATTGCTTCCTGACCTGCATACAGATTTCTCAAGAGGCAGGTTAGGTGGTCTGGTATTCCCATCTCTTGAAGAATTTTCCACAGTTTATTGTGATCCACACAGTCAAAGGCTTTGGCATAGTCAATAAAGCAGAAATAGATGTTTTTCTGCAACTCTCTTGCTTTTTCCATGATCCAGCGAATGTTGGCAATTTGATCTCTGATTCCCCTGCCTTTTCTAAACCAGCTTGAACACCTGAAAGTTCTCGGTTCATGTATTGCTGAAGCCTGGCTTGGAGAATTTTGAGCATTACTTTACTAGCATGTGAGATGAGTGCAGTTGTGCAGTAGTTTGAGCATTCTTTGGCATTGGCCTTTCTTTGAAATTGGAATGAAAACTGACCTTTTCCAGTCCTGTGGCCACTGCTGAGTTTTCCAAATTTGCTAGCATATTGAGTGCAGCACTTTCACAGCACCATCTTCTAGGATTTGAAATAGCTCAACTGGAATTCCATCACCTCTACTAGTTTTGTTCGTAGTGATGCTTTCTAAGGCCCACTTGACTTCACATTCCAGGATGTCTGGCTCTAGATGAGTGATCACACCATCATGATTATCTGGGTTGTGAAGATCTTTTTTGTACAGTTCTTCTGTGTATTCTTGCCACCTCTTAATATCTTCTGCTTCTGTTAGGTCCCTACAATTTCTGTCCTTTATCGAGCCTGTCTTTGCATGAAATGTTCCCTTGGTATCTCTAATTTTCTTGAAGAGATTTCTAGTCTTTCCCATTCTGTTGTTTTCCTCTAGTTCTTTGCATTGATCGTTGAGGAAGGCTTTCTTATCTCTCCTTGCTATTCTTTGGAACTCTGCATTCAGATGCTTGTATCTTTCCTTTTCTCCTTTGCTTTTCGCTTCTTTTCTTTTCATAGCTATTTGTAAGGCCTCCCCAGACAGCCATTTTGCTTTTTTGCATTTCTTTTCCATGGGGATGGTCTTGATCCCTGTCTCCTGTACAATGTCACGAACCTCCATCCATAGTTCATCAGGCACTCTATCAGATCTAGTCCCTTAAATCTATTTCTCACTTCCACTGTATAATCATAAGGAATTTGATTTAGGTCATGTTCTCAATAACAGGGGTTTATTATTATGTTTCATCTTTCAAAAGTAATCGCAGAATTAAAAATATGATTGCAGGGAAAAGTTTTTCTTTGGGAAAAAATGCATAAGTTGGCAAATATTTTACCTAAAAAACAAAATCAAGCATATATTTAAGGTCAAAATCCTCTCTGCCTTCTCATGAGGGTCCTCAACAGACAGAGGATAACTCTCATCAGAACAATGGATGCACACTCAGGGGCAATGATTCTGCCCAGGAAAACCAATTAACCAGTTGTGTCAGAGGACAATTGAATTCCCCAGGCCATCAGCATGGTTTTACCACTAATATTAAATTTGGTGAGGTGATGCTTTGTCATGAGAGGATTAAAGATGTGAGCTGTCAAGGTTCCACTTTGATCAGAAGTCCAGCTTTGGGGGCTCAGTATTGAATTAGTTAGCTATGCTTCCTTTAACATGAGGAAGCCTCACAGACATGAAATACAAGACACATAGACAGAAGATAACCAAAAACAACACTATTTGAAGGCTTTTCCACTGAAAATGTGGTTCCTGGATCTGCGGTGTCTGCATCACCCGGAAGCTCGTGAGAAACACAGAACGTTGAGCCAGACCCCAGATCTACTAAATGCGAATTCACACCGTAGCACAGATGATTCTTATGCATATTCAAGCTTGAGACCCACCACTTTAAGGCAAATATAAGGTAAGAAATAGTTCTAAATCACAATGAGTATTAGATGGTCATCGAAACTAGCAAATTCTTGATGTTCAGGACAGAACAGAAAGAAGCAATACAGAGAACTCCCTAGAACAAGCATAGTTGAAGATTTATGCCTTTGGCTCACTGTCAGAGGTCAGTCTGCCTGCTGCTCATTTGTTTCAGTTTCGGATAAGAATGACATGTGTCTCCACTATATATAAAGTAAGAAAGAGAGGCTGTCAGTTCCAATGATAAGGCATCCTTAACCCTGAGAACTCAGAACACTTCAGCATCACAACAGATTTGCACCAGACTTTAAAACCTTAGTCGCTCAGTCTTGTCTGACTCTTTGCAACCCAGGGACTGTAGCCCGCCAGGCTCCTCTGTCCAAGGATTCTGCAAACAAGAATACTGGACCTGGTGCCATCCCCTTCTCCAGGGGATCTTCCCGATCCAGGGCCCTGACCCGGGTCTCCTGCATTGCAGGCAGATTCTTTACTGTCTGCACTACCAGGGAAGCCCAGAACTTAAAGTTTCTAACAATAATCAAAGATCCTAACAGGAAGCACTTGGAGCAGCTTTGGGAATATAGCGAGTCTGCCACCTGATTTGTTAAGCTGTGTTCTGTGTCGTCACAAAAGGAAAGCAATCTGAAGAATTACAAAGTAAATATGGGAAAATATGCTTGATTTCATCTCAGTCAACTCCTCCCAAGAGGGTGGTTACATAGTCTACTATAACAACTCTTTCAAACACTGAGATAAAATGTTCTAACACAACACAGAATCGAGACTTAAGGAAACTAGGGTTTATTCCATTTAAGAGATGAGAACATTGAGACCCAGAGGTGGGATAGAAAAGCTCCACAGGCTTAGCAGCCACTCTGGGGTTGGTTAGAATTCCTTTTGTTCTAAAGTGGGCTTTTAACCTTCTCTTTTTTAAAATTATTTTTTATTGGAGCATAGTTACTTTACGATGCTATGTCAGTTGCTATTGTGTACCAAAATGAATCAGGCATACATATACATAAATCCCCTCCCGTGTGGATTTTCTTCCCATTCAGGTCACCATGGTGCACTCAGCAGAGTTCCCTCTGCTATACAGTATGTTCTCATTAGTAATCTATTTTACACATTGCTATCAATAGTGTTTATAGGTCAACCCCACTCTCCTAATTCACCCCACTCCCTCCTTGGTATCCACACATTTGTTCTCTACATCTGTGTCTCTATTTCTGCTTTGCAAATAGGATCATCTACACCATTTTTTCTCGGAGAAGCCAATGGCACCCCACTCCAGTACTCTCGCCTGGAGAATCCCAGGTGGAGCCTGGTGGGCTGCCGTCTATGGGGTCGCACACAGTCGGACACGACTGAAGCGACTTAGCAGCAGCAGCAGCAGACCATTTTTCTAGATTCCACAGATACGGGTTAATATACAATATTTGCTCTTCTCTGTTTGTCTTTTCTCTTTTCTTCACAGTATGACACTTTTGGTTGCTACTCATACAACATCCAAAGGATAGGAATTTTCATCGAACGTTCCAGAAAAGGTTGAAATTTCAAAAATTTTTTTCTATAAATACTTCATGTGACACATGACATTTTGCTTACTTAACAAAAGCTTGTAAAACTGGTCACCAGCCCTAAACACATGGCTTTTTGTTGTTGTTTTTTTTTTAATTGCTATCATACAGCAGAGGTTTAAAAAAATGTTACAAGAGAGTTTTATAGAAATTTACTAGATGCTTGGGTATTTTTAAATGGCTTTCTCTGTCATCTGAAAATTATCTAAAGGACAGGAGTCTACTGTCTGTACTTAAGATCACAGAGCTTTTCTCCTGATACTATTATTTGGCAGCTGTGTGTTCCAAATGTAATGGCTCCTAGCAGTCCATCTCAAGCCTATCTCAAGAAGCAGAGGCGTGCAGAGAGAAGTTTAATTTGGATGGAGGTTGATTCTTCCTTCACATGTACTAAAGAGGACTTTGAGGAAGTGCTATCTCAGCAACATCAAATACTGCAAAATCCTTAATGTCCCACACATCCACCCAAGGCCAGTTAAATACTATGAGTTTGAGAAAAACGAAAACTGAAGCTTTGGCTCTATCCTCAGGCCATTGCTAATACAGACATCAGAAGTTATTCATTCACAGAACCAACTGAATTCCTTTTGAGACTACATTTCAGGTTCAAATTAGTATTGACTGAATTAGCTATGGTTTCTGATGATTAATTTCTCATTTTCTTTTGAAATCTGAAATTTCAAAGTAAGATAATAAATTTAATTAAAATTTTATCTTCTGCTTTTTATTATGACAGGCAAAGAATAAATGCATATTTGTGATCATTACAATTTTGCTCTAACTAACTCTCCAGAGATGTTCATAGTGTGCCTGAGGTTATCTACAAAGAATATAGTATGACCTAACTAAGATTTCTCCATCATACTGCTTACTGCATACAGATGATAAGTCTGAATTCTCTCACTGAAAGCAGTTTCTCTACACTCAAATGTGTACATAATCACACATTCTACCTTAAAATATTTACTCAGTAAAACCGCACTACAATAAGAGCAAGCGGTAGGTACTCAAAAAAAAAAAAAAATTTAATTGTTAAATCTGAATTGGGTAGAATATCAACAAAAAGAACAAGGCTGAGCAGTGAAGTTCCAAGCCATTGTTCCACCTGTAAATTAATTTAATTTCTCTGGCGCCTCTCATGCAACTCAGGAAATCATGGATTAATTGAGTGAATTCCCTTTAAAATATGAGCTAATCTAGGATCAGCTAGAATATATATGCATGCTGAATCACCTCAGTCATGTCTGATTCTTTGTAACCCTACGGACTGTAGCCCGCCCGGCTCCTCTGTCCATGGGATTCTCCAGGCAAGAATACTGGAGTGGATTGCAGAGCCCTCCTCCAGGGGATTTTCCCAACCCAGGGATCGAACTCATGACACCTGCAGCTCTTGCATTGCAGGTAGATTCTTTACCACTGAGCCACCAAAGCTTCTTTCAGCTAGAATATATGAAGGGTTATTACTGAGACAGTATGGAATTCAAGTATAATTTTATGTGAAAGTAAGTCATTGATTTATGCCTGAATACTGAATAAATCTTTTTCCTTTCCCATCTTTATAGTCTCAAGCTAAGGCTTTCCAACTTTTAGGGCTGTTTTCACTTCTCATGTAAGGAGAAGTAAGGAAAGAAAATATCATAATCATTAATTCATGTGACATGTATTTATTGAGAATCTGCTATATAGAATAACCTGTTTAAATGGAAAAGCTTTTTATATTCTGTCCAAAGTACTAATTGTTAATCCTTAAATAGCATAAGCAATATAACACCCACCTCTTCACCCTCCTCTCCTTCCTCTCTCCAACCCCCTACTCCCCAAACCCCTCTCTCCCTCCCATAAACATTTTAGCACTTAATACTGCCTGGTTCCTTTCCCACTGGTGAACTACTCTGGGAATTTCTTTATCAATTGATTTCCCTTTGTCTGGCAAGTTCTTAAGTGTGTCTCTGTTTGACCTGACTATTTCTTGATGTTGTTCTAGGGTCTTTTATAATTCAACTCTGTTAGTCTGGTGTGCATATCTGAATCCCTCTCATGCCCGTATGCTTAGTTGCTTAGGTGTGTCTGACTCTGTGACCCCATGGACTGTAGTTGGCTGGGCTCCTCTGTCCATGGGATTCTCCAGGCAAGAATACTGGAGTGGGTTGCCATGTCCTTCTCCATCTTCTCCACCCAGGGACTAAACCCATGTCTCCTGTGTCTCCTGCACTGGCAGCAGGATTCTTTGCTGCTGAGCCACCTGGGAAGGAATGGCATGCATTGTTACAGCAATTTAGCAGGAGTGACATAGCAAAGTGGTGAAGAGAGCTATTCTGCACCCAGACTGCCAAGGTTCTGCACCTTTGGGATCTAGGGCAATTAACTAAATCAAACCATTCCTTAGTTTCCTCATCATAGGTTGGGAAAATGGTAATACCTGTTTAATGAATTGTGGAGAGGATTAAATAAATATATGCAAAATTTTAAGTACTGCATTTCTAGCAGAAATGGACCAAGGAAACTGTATATGCCTCACTGATTACAAGTAGATACAAAAAGCAAGCTACTTGAGCATCTTGAAAAATAAACAAAAGCAGGAAAGTTGTGAGAGGGAACTAAAGTGTAAAGAGAGAAACCGCATGCGGTGACTTTTCATTTTCCCCCGTTTTCTTTCAGTTTAGATCTGAAGGAAGTTCTTGTTTTTGATATGAGCCAAAAAACTGTGGCAAGTTTAAAAGAATTTAAATCATGTATGTATGTTTTCAGAACATAATGTAATTAAACTAGAATTAAACAACAGAAAAATATCTAAAAAATACAAATATTAGGGAAATAGGTAACACACTCTTTATATAACCACTGGGCCAAAGAGGACATCACAAAAGTAATTAGAAAATAATTTGAATTATGAAAGTAGAAAATAATAATGAAATTTGTGGAATGTACCCATGATAGAAGTACTTATAAAAATTTATTATATTAATATTAGAAAAGTTTCAAATCTATGATCCAAGTTACCTTAGGAAACTAGAAACAGTACATTCTAGTAAAACTAGAAAGACTACATTCTCCCATAATGGAGGGAATAATACAAATTAAAGCAGAAATCAGTATGACTGAAAATTAAAACAACTGAAAAAAATTCAATAAATCCCAAAGATGAATAAAATTGATAAACTTATCCAGACTGACCAAGACAAAAGAGAGAAGCTATACATTAGAAATATCAGGAATGGAGAAGGAGACATCACTACAAATCAGAACTTAAATAATAAAGAGATATTCTGAATAATATGAAAATAAATGTAACAATTAAACAATGTCTTACTATATAGCAGAGTGAACAGTACTCAGTATATTGTAATAAACCATAATGGAAAAGAATCTGAAAAAGAATATATATGTGTATGTATAACTGAATCACTCTGCTATACACCAGAAAGTAGCACGTTTTAAATCAGCTATAAAGTGTAATTATATAAAACTGAATGAATTGCTTGAACAAAAACTGCCAAATCTCACTCAAGAAGAAATGTATAAGCTGAATAGTCCTGTACCTATTACAATAGTTGGATTCATGTTTAAAAGCTACAAACAAAACTCCAGGCTAGATGACTTTCCTGATGAGTGGTACTAAAAATTTGAAGAACAAATAATAAAAATCTACACAACTCTTTGAGAAACCCAAAATGGAGAATAATTTCCAATTTCTTTTATGAGGCCAGCATTATCCCAGTGCAAAATCAAAGATGCTATAAGAAAAGAAAAATACAGAAAAAACATGCTCATGAAGTTTGACTCAGAAAAAATATCAACCAAAGCTTAGCTATAACAGATCTAATTCAACAGTATATAAAAGTAGTTCATTCTAGAATGAATCAGTATACAGAGGGGTTTTTCCTGGAATGAAACATTAAAAAAATCGAATACATATGATCATCTCAAAGATGAAAAAAAGTAATTGACAAAAATTCAACATCTAGAAAAAAAGAAACTCTCATTCAGAAAATTGCTTAATAAACAAACAAATAAAAAACTCTCAGCCACTTAAGAACGAAAGAGAACTTTGATTATGGAAATCTACAAAAGTGTTACAGTTACCACCATAACTAGAAAATAAAAGACTCAATACTTTGATGTTAAGATCAGAAATAAGGTAAGAATTTCCACTCTCACCTTTCCTCTTCAATTTCACAGCAGAAGTCATAACTAAAGCAATAAGGCAAGGAAAAAACAAAAGACATACAAATTGGAAAGAAACAAATTTGCAGACAACATGATTGCCTGTGTAGAAAATAGCCAAAAATATATACCAAAAAAGCTAGAAAAATTCTATCAAAGTTGTGCAATATAAAGTCAATATACAAAAATCAATTGTCTACAAAATAGCTATGAAAATGGAAAAATAAACTTTTAAAAGTACCATTTATTATAGAACCAAAAACAAAAAGTTAGAAACAACATCAAACAAAATATGTACAGAATCTTTATGCTATAATCTACAGAACACTGATAAAAGAAATAAGACAAAATCAAATGAAGATATATATATATATATATATATGTGCGTGTATGTTTTTATGTATTGAAAGTCTCATGATTGTTAAGATGTCAGTTTTTTCTAAACTGACCACTAGGGGCAGAGCTAGGCTCCTGACTGCAAGGTACATAGCTGTCACAACTAATATATTTAGAAAGGCAACTGGACTCATGGCTGATGTGACAGCAACCTGGTGCTCAATGGCCTAAATTCATGCTACCAGCAACTCAGAAACCAGTGCTCAACCAAGCAGCAGCAAACACTGTCAGAGGTCCAGTCCCTTGTTGAGCTGTTTGGTAAATGGTAATAAAAATAGAGTGGAGGGTAAAAGGAAAGAGCCATTCATATACAGTGTGGCTGGGCTCTCATTGGCGCTGTGTCCAGCGTCACGTTATATACTAATAAATGGGCAACAAGGAACAGTGCCTGAACATAACGCACAACAAAACAGAAAGCAAAGTGGGTAAGTTAATTATCTCAGCAGATAACCTGCAACTGCTTCATGGAGGAGATGCTATTTCGCCAGACTTTAAGAGATTTATACACCAGAAAGGTGGCTACAGATAAAAGGAAAGGGAAGCAGGGAAGAGGGAGGGAAAACGAGAGAAAATAAGGAAGAAAAATACCAGAAGTGGAGGCAGTACGAACAAAGACCTAAAGCTACAAATGTAGAATATGCATAAATAACAGGAAATTAGCTAGTCGGATGGGAGCAGAGTGCATGGAGCAGAAACAGGAAGTGGGTACACTATCATTGAATGAAATCATCCACAGGGAGGCATAACCGCTTGTGTTTCCAATGTTAGACATGGTGGTTGTAAACCAGAAGATAGGGCAATCAGGGTTACCTACTTCCTGCCCTGTTAGTTCACTGCATCACTCTAAGTAAACAAATACTAACTGAGCAACTCTTATGCCTGTTACTAAACAAATAATAAATGAGCAACACAGAGGCAAAGTACTGTGAGTAATTCTAAAGCAATATGTCACTATACCCTTAAGTGGGATTTACAGTCTGGACAGCAGAATCCAAACTACTCATAATTAAAAACAAAAAAAAAAAAAAAAAACCCCACAACAAATAGCTCAGGTAAAAGGTTTAACGAATCGGCCTTCTAGTCTTTGCCTCCAAGGCACAGAATCAATAAGCAATTTCTGAATCTACGGTATTGGCAATATTCTGTGCTAGATATTAAATGTACAGTCTCAAATTTAGTTTTGTTTCCTTTTCACTTTTTCTCTTTCTTCCCTTCTTTCTAGAACTGCAAGACGTTCTCTAGAAGTTATCTAATTAACTAGAATTTATCTAGTCAGTGTGTAAGTCAAGAGACAAATGCTAAAGAAACCACACTGTAGAATGGATATTTTTAAAGGACCTCTTAAAATACCCATCTTATTAATGGATAAACTGAGATTGAGAACAATTTGAAAATTTGTCCAGAGTCAGACACAGAATGAGTTAGGGCGGAGGGATTTAACTCCAGTTTGAACACTTTAAAAATCCATTGTTTTTATATTGAGCAATATACAGTCCCTGAAAACAATTTAAAGAAATTAAAAGAATTGTCATTTAGTTGTGAAAATTCCTTCTGAAAAAGGAAACAGAGAAGTTCAATCTCATGCCAGAAAGCGTGTTCCCCAGGCACCAACTCATTCTAAAATAGGTGATTATTCAACCTAGCTGTAATATTACCCTCTCTGTTTTCCTCCCTGTTTTATGTTTTCATGTTAATCATTTTACTTTCTTTTCTTTTTTTTAAGCCATATTCAATTAAGATTTCTAATTAGTTTTCAAATTTGAAACACATCTCTAGTAGAAAGCAAACAACAAGAGTAGTAATTAAGGGACAGCTGTCTCATCTTTCTGGGGATGAAACAAGGCTTTTTGTTTCTAAGTTATAAATACTAGGGAAGTTTTCAAGATTTTTTTAAAGAAATAGTTAATTGAGTAGTTAACTGAATTGATAGATACTGAATTGATCTTTAAAAGTCAGTGTTCTTTATGACACATGCTGAGAACCTTTCTTCTGGGATAACCTTCAGTTCAGTTCAGTCGCTCAGTCGTGTCCGACTCTTTGCGACCCCATGAATCGCAGCACGCCAGGCCTCCCTGTCCATCACCAACTCTGGAGTTCATTCAGACTCGCGTCCATCAAGTCAGTGACGCCATGCAGCCATCTCATTCTCTGTTGTCCCCTTCTCCTCCTGCCCCCAATCCCTCCCACCACTATGAACTTTTACTGCTGCAAATACAGAATCTCCACATTTTATACAAAACCAAATCATTTCTTTAGATTCTAAAGTAGGCACTAACCCAAGATAATTTCCTCACTTTTAAAATTATGTGACTTTTATAAATAAAGGAGAATACGCACTTTCAGCGAACAGAAATAAGAGCAGCTAAGATGCAGATACTATTTTTTGTGTGGTTTTCCTTTAAGAGAACAAATTTACAAACATTAACAATTGAAAATTACTTCAGTTCAGTTCAGTCACTCAGTTGTGTCCGACTCTTTGCGACCCCACGAATCGCAGCACACCAGGCCTCCCTGTTCATCACCAACTCACGGAGTTCACTCAAACTCATTTCCATTGAGTTGGTGATGCCATCCAGCCATCTCATCCTCGGTTGTCCCCTTCTCCTCCTGCCCCCAATCCCTCCCAGCATCAAGGTCTTTTCCAATGAGTCAACTCTTCGCATGAGGTGGCCAAAGTACTGGAGTTTCAGCTTTAGCATCAGTCCCTCCAATGAACACCCAGGACTGATCTTTAGGATGGACTGGTTGGATCTCCTTGCAGTCCAAGGGACTCTCAAGAGTCTTCTCCAACACCACAGTTCAAAAGCATCAATTCTTCGGTGCTCAGCTTTCTTCACAGTCCAACTCTCACATCCATACATGACCACTGGAAAAACCATAGCCTTGACTAGATGGACCTTTGTTGGCAAAGTAATGTCTTTGCTTTTTAATATGCTGTTGAGGTTGGTCATAACTTTCCTTCCAAGGAGTAAGCACCTTTTAATTTCATGGCTGCAATCACCATCGGCAGTGATTTTGGAGCCCCACATTGTTTCCACTGTTTCCCCATCTATTTCCCATGAAGTGATGGGATCGGATGCCATGATCTTCATTTTCTCAATGTTGAGCTTTAAGTCAACTTTGTCACTCTCCTCTTTCACTTTCATCAAGAGGCTTTTTAGTTCCTCTTCACTTTCTGCCATAAGGATAGATTACTTATTAAGCTTTTACTCCAGTATTCCTTATTGGTACTTTCAGGTATTATTTTCACATATAAAGTATAACCAGGATTTGAAGCAATTAACCATATAATTCAGGTCAAGAAAAATCTTCTGCTTGAAAAGCAAAACTACTGAAGCAAACAGTTTGTTTGTTTTTTCCTGGTTTGAATTATCCAGATTCTAGAAAATTATTAAACACAACTTAATGTGCAAATCCATAAAACAGGTCAAGTTACCTAAAAGCAGGCCAGCCTCAGGGGGATAAGGAACCCCTTAAAATACATATTTCTAAGACAGAAACGTCTAAAACAGTTCCTAATGTAAACCTGGAAATAATGGTTAAGTAATAGCAAGTTCACTAAAGGTGCACACACATACACAAACACATTCATATACGTATATACTACAGAACTTCCCAGAACCTATGTTGATGCGTGTTTAAAGCTCCTAAGAGTGGTACAGTATTCAGAAATTTTCAAATCTTTTTGATCCCAAACCGTTTTATATAGAACAGATCATGGAACTAGTATTTGGACTCATTGGGAATCTTATTGCACAGTCATAAGCTTTTTACGCTATACACTGGCAGGAGGTGTAGGAGGGTAGGGTTGGGTGGTAGATTTGAAAGCTTCAATTAATACAACCAGGAGACCAGAAGAAAGACCAAATGACATAGGACAGAAATGCCAAGGGCAAATCGTGGCCAAGCAAATCTGGTCTGAAAACGCTTCTACCATAACCACTAAGACCCTATGGGACTAGGCTGATTGCCATAGTCATTCATTTTCCTTCTCTTTGGCTGTGCCATAGGGGATGTGGGATCTCAGTTCCCTGAGCAGGGATTGAACCTGTATCTCCTGTGCTGGAAGCATGGAGTCAGATACACTGGGTCATCAGGGAAATCTCATTTTTCAACTTCATCTTCTGCTTCTCTCCACCTCTGTGACCTTCCTTAATCTGTGTCAGTTATGTTCTTTATTCGCTGCTGTTCTTTCTACCTGGGACTCTTTTCTTTATACTTCAGCTCTTAGCTTAACACCATCTTCCACAGAAACACCCTCTGTTTAGTCTATCTGTAATAGATTCCTCTCTTCTTTCACAGTATTTTCCCTACAGAATCTCTCTTCATAACATTTATCACAGTTTTTATTTACGTATTGATACTTGTTTATTTATTTCATGTCAAGTTCACAGGACTACAAGCACCATGAAGGCAGGAATAGACTATGTCTGTTTTGTCCAAATTTATGACCACCAAATACCTCATAGATGAATGTTTGCCATATAGCAGGCCTTTTATAAATATGTGTCAACTTAATAATAAATAATAATAATTCATTCCTTCACATATCTCCCTGAGTGAAAGTTGCTCAGTCGTGTCTGACACTTTGCAACTCTATGGACTATACAGTCCATGGAATTCTCCAGGCCAGAATACTGGAGTGGGCATCCTTTCCCTTCTCCAGGGGTCTTCCCAATCCAGGGATCAAACCCAGGTCTCCTGCACTGTAGGCAGATTCTTTACCAGCTGAGCCACAAGGGAAGTCCATGTCTCCCTTGGCCTGGCCTAACTGAAATCCTCAAAATTGATTTAATGTATACATAGAACTAAGTTTCTCTTTAGGATATAATCATCTATCTATAATATGCAGTCACATACATTCTAAAACATCAAACTTGCATTTTTGTAAAATATTTTTATAATGGCGGCTGTAGGTATGAATAAATCATCAATCGAAATCAATATTATGGGTCGATTATTGAGAACGACTCTCATACCTGCTTTCTTGTATTCTTCAAATACTTCTACTCTTTATTACTGCCTTGCTGATTTCAGAGCTCTGCAAAGAACAAAAAGACAAATGTTAGGATTTGGTGTTTCACCAGGAACTCCTCTTTAAAAAAAAAAAAAAATTACTGGAGTACAGTTGCTTTACAATGTTGTGTTAATGTCTGCTACATGGCAAAGTGAATCAGCTATACATATACACATATCCCCTCCTTTTTTAATTTCCTTCCCACTTTGGTCACCACAGAGCACTGACTATACTTCCTGTGCTATACAGTAGGTTCTCATTCATTATCTGTTTTATACATAGTATCAATAATGCATATATGTCAATCCCAATCTCTCACTTCATCCCAGGCCTTCCTTCCCCCTTTGGGGTCCATATGTTTGTTCTCTACTACATCTGTGTCTCTATTTCTGCTTTGCAAATAGCTTCATCTATAGGAATGCCTCTTTCCTAGGTAAAATATTTAATTTGCTTGTAATGCCCATTATTCCAAACTTGAGGACTTATGATCACAAGATTCATGGAATACAGCTATTTCTTATTTGTATTCAACTTAATCTGCTTCTTTCAGCTCACAGAGGTCTACAGGAAAGAAGTCTAGCTGACTCATTTATTTGCTTACATGCACCAAGCACTATTCTAAGTTTTTGGATCAACTCATTTATTCCTCATAACTACTGGGCCAGCAAGGGTTAACTCAGCAGTCTTGAGTTACTGAAATGCTACCCTTTCTAAAGAAAGGTCCTTCTTCAGAAATGGCCTTAGTCTAGCTCCTGGAAGATGACCTCTGAGCTCTTGGAATAGGCTGACTGATAAGAAAGTCTCCACAAGTGTTTCTGCTGCTCTAGTAGGCCAGATACATTTATGGTGAACACCTGTATTTGCTTGAAGAGGGGTGGCTGAAATCTAAATAGTGAGGTCAGTCATCTGGTGCTGCAAGCTTCTGTGACTGACCTCTAATAAAACTCTAGACACCAGAGGTCAGCTGAGCTTCCCTGGCTGACCACATGTGACCACTTCACACATGTGGTCACACATGGTGGCTGAGAGAATAGGGCACCCCCATGTGCCCTTAGGGGCTTCCCAGGTGACTCAGTGGTAAAGAATCTGCTTGCCAGTGCAGGAGGCAAAGGAGACATGGGTTCGATCCCTGCGTCAGGGAGATCCTCTGGAGTAGGACATGGTGACCCACTCCAGTATTCTTGCCTGGAGAATCGCATGGACAGAGAAGCCTGGTGGGCTACAGACCAGGGGATCGCAAAGAGTCAGACACAACTGAGCACGCACACATGCAGGTGCCCTTAAGACATACAACACCTCCTAGAACTAACACCAAAAAGGGATGCCATTTTCATCAGTGGGGACTAGAATGCAGAAGCAGGAAGTCAACAGATACTCAGAATAACAAGACAAGTTTGGCCTTGGAATACAAAATGAAGAAGGGCAAAGGCTAACAGAGTTTTGTCCAGAGAACATGCTGGTCATAGTGAACACCTCCTCCAACAAGGACATTACCAGACGGTCAATACCAATATCAGATTACGTTCTTTACAGCCAAAGATGAAGACGCTCCCTACAGTCAGTAAAAACAAGACCTGGAACTTACTGTGGCTCAGATCATCGGCTCCTTATTGCAAAATTCAGGCTTAAATTGAAGAAAGTAGGGAAAACTACTAGGCCATTCAGGTATGATATAAATCAACTCCCTTATGATTAGACAGTGGAGGTGATGAGTAGATTCAAGGACCTAGATGTGGTAGACAGAGTGCCTGAAGAACTATGGATAGAGGTAGGTAACACTGTACAGGAGGCAGAGAAACCAAAGAAAAAGAAATGCAAGAAGGCCAAGTGGTTGTCTGAGGAGGCTTTACATATAGTTGAGGAAAGAAGAGAAGCAAAAGCAAGGGAGAAAGGGAAAGATATACCCAACTGAATGTAGAATTACAGACAATAGCAAGGAGAGATAAGAAGGCCTTTTCAAGTGAACAATGCAAAGAAACAGAGAAGCGAAACAAAATGGGAAAGACTAGAAACCTATTCTATAAAACTGGAGATAGGGAACATTTCGTGCAAGGATGGGCATGATAAAGGACAGAAACAGTAACAAGGTGGCAAGGATACACAGAAGAACTAAACAAAAATGGTCAAAGTGAATCAGCTACACATACACACTGCTGCTGCTGCTGCTCGGTCGCTCCAGTCGTGTCCGACTCTGTGCGACCCCACAGACAGCAGCCCACCAGGCTCCCCCGTCCCTGGGATTCTCCAGGCAGGAATACTGGAGTGGGGTGCCATTTACACACACATGTCCCTTCATTTCTGGATTTCTTTCCCATTAAGGTGACCACAGAGCACTGATTAGAGTTCCTTGTGCTATACCGTAGGCTCTCATTAGTTATCCATCATATACATAGTATCAGTAGTGTATATATGCCAATACCAATCTATGAGTGTGAGTATAACAGCCTTTCTGAATCTAGGGAACCCTCTAACAAATAACTGAGACTAAAGATGGCCTTTGGGATCCCCAACAAACCACCCTGTGAGATACGATTTCCCGTATAATATAGACAGTGAAGTGAAGTGAAAGTCATTCAGTCATGTCTGGCTCTTTGCGATCCCATGGACTATATAGTTCACCAGGCTCCTGTGTCCGTGGAATTCTCCAGGAAAGAACACTGGAGTGGTTAGCCATCCTTCTCCCGGCATCTTCCCGGGGATTGATCCGGGATTCCTGTGCTGCAGCCAGATTCTTTACTGACTGGGCCTCCAGGGAAGGAACTGGCAATGGACAGGGAATTCTGAGGTAACCCAGAATTCCACAGCTAGTTTAAGTGTCAGGATTTAAATCTGAACCCAATGATCTGGTTCAGGCATTTTATCACCACTATGACATGTGGTTTATCAAAATATTTATTATGTGCTGTTCAATACGTGTGTCAAAAAATGCCACCTGGTTCTTTTTCTTATTTTGTTATCAAGGATGATAATTTTCAAATTGTAAATGTACCATCAATTACCAAATTTCATTTTGTCTGTCAACAAAATAGCAATAACTTTTATTGAGTTAAAGTTGTACTTTCCGCTGTATTTTATTCAAAACAAACTTTCTCCCAGTCATGTCAACAATGCAGATGTGATGTTAAGATTTTCTCACTCACAGCCTCATATATTTCTTCTATATGGTTTTTAATACAGGGGATGAAAACTACAGAGTTAGCTTTAAATCAAACACCAGGTTTTATTTAATTTGGGGAAAACAAAACACCTTGTCATGGTTTTTCTTAAGATTTATAATATTTTGAGTCTACTGCTGCTGCTGCTAAGTCACTTCAGTCGTGTACGACTTTGTGCAACCCCAGAGACGGCAGCCCACCAGGCTCCCCCATCCCTGGGATTCTCCAGGCAAGAACACTGGAGTGGGTTGCCACTGCCTTCTCCAGTGCGTGAAAGTTAAAAGTGAAAGTGAAGTCACTCAGTTGTGTCCGACTGTTAGCGACCCTATGGTCTGCAGGCCACCTGGCTCCTCCATCCATGGGATTTTCCAGGCAAGAGTACTGGAGTGGGGTGCCACTGCCTTAAAAGATCCAGAATTCCCCTGAAGTGTTAGAAAAAATAGTTTCATAACAGGAGAAAGCATGAAACTCATCAGTTGCCATTAAAGAAAATGTAAACCAGCTACTGATTTCTAAACACAGTGGATTAAAATAATATGCCAGTTATGTACAAAAGTCATGAGTTCACTATATTAAGCTTTTTTCAGGTAGACTCTGCAAAAAACACTTTGGTCTAGTTACTCATTTTCACTAGGTGTGTGAAGTAGCTTTATTCATTCAACTTATTCTAACACTGGAAAAAAACCATAAGTCATTATCTTATCTTTTTAAATGCACCCTAAACTAACCATGGGACACTGTTGTACACATATGGATTCCTGTGTCTTGCTCTTATCACTCAGACTGCACATCTCTTGATATTCTGAAGTGTCACGACTATCTCAAAAGCAAGGAGTCTACCTTGCAGTGTGGATGTTCAGAGGCCAGTGTAGTCTCAGAGTGTCCAAGCAGTCCTTAAAATAACTTCCAAAATGACAAGTAAAGAATGCAGGGGAAGGGCAATCCCTCACATAGTGATGATGAAATACATGGAACGTAAACTGGATAACTGTGAAAGGGCAAAGAATAAACGTTGACGATATAGAAGTATCAATGGTGTTACGTGAGCCTGAGTCTTTCATCCTTGTTTTGTCCCCTTTATCTTGTTATTTGTTAATTCTCAGCTTCCATCACAAAACAAGAACGAATTTACCCAAACCCACCAAGGTGTTGGGTTGTCTTAAACAAATATCCCACACAGTGAATGCAGACAAAAGCCCTATTTAACACTTCTCATTGCCTTCACAATAAATGATCAAGTAGAATACTGGCCTTAATTAGGACATAAAGTTTTCTTTAGAAAATAGAGAATTCTATCTTAGACAACTTCAAATATTCAACTAAATTGAATATTATTGACTAGCAATAAATTAGGCAATATTTTTAAAATGGTGTAGCCTCTATTGGGCTCTACCTTATGCTTCTTGGGTTCCTATATTCATCCCCTGTGGCCCTAAATGGGGCAGGCTCTCATGACTCACATGTTCCCTCTACTCAGGAGTTCTGGTGTGATGGGGATATAGCCAAAGTCAGAGCTGGATAGCTGCCTTTTCCACATTGGCCCATGAAAGCACGCTGGGCTTGAGATGCCTTGTTGTTGATCTCAGACAGCCTGGTGACTCCAGGTCAAGAGTCCCATCAGTGAGAAGTTTGGGGATGCTATACCAAAGGCAAGAGCTAAGTGGGGTGGGGTTTAGAAAGGATGAGGAAGAGATGACATATATGTCAGGATGTTGTATAGTATAGAGATCCTCTCTGCTTCTGAAAAAGTTCAACTATTTGTCCCCTAAAAGATTCAGCAGTTAAAACTCGTTTCACAGATATTATATATAACATACACAAATATATATACACACATAGTAGAATTACTAGAATCTGTCTCTGAAATAGATGTGAAAATGTAACCCTATCTCAAAAGTAAACTTTTTAAAAATTAAATTTTAATTAAAGGATAATTTACAATACTGTGCCTCCTTCTTAAACCTTCCTGCCACCTCCTACCTCCCACCCCTCTGGGTTGTCACAGAGCATTGGATTTGAGCTCTGTGCATCATACAGCAAATTCCCACTGGCTATATAACTAAAAGCAGACTTTTAAAATCTTACTTTAGGTCTTCAATTTCCAACCCTTACTGTAAAAACAAAATAGGATTTATAATAGCTAAAAATGAGATTATTCTCAATTGCTGACACTCTTCACATCAACTAAAAAACTACAAACAATTTTCTACAAGAATTTAGAAAATGACTCAAGAAAAGTCTCAGGATACAAGATAAACTTGCAATAATAACTTCAATATAACAGCAATAAACAGAAAGTAAATTTTTAAAAATAAATGCAACTCCCAGTGGCATCAACCATCCTGACTCATACAGCAGTAACAAAACCAGCAAAGTACTTATGAATAACTCTGTAAAAAAAAATTATTAAAAGCTATAAAGGAAATAAGGAACTATAACATGCACGAGCAGGAAAGTACTTACAACAGAAATATCACTACTGCTGAAATTAATGTATATTTTTAGTGTAATTCAAATCAAAATTCTAGTAGGGGTAATTTTAGAGTCTGTCAAAACTTTCTAAAGTTTACTTGAAGAAAAGTGAAAGTGAAGTCGCTCAGTCGTGTCCGACTCTTTGCGGGTCGACCCCGTGGACTGTAGCCTAACAGGCTTCTTTGTCCATGGGATTCTCTAAGCAAGAATACTGGAGTGGGTTACCTATTTCCTTCGCCAGGGGATCTTCCCGACCCAGGGATCGAACCTGGGTCTCCCGCATCAGAGGCAGACGCTTTAACCTCTGAGCCACCAGGGAAGCCCTACTTGAAGAAAGAGTCATGGATTATAAAGAAAATTTTGAATATAAATATTAATGAGATGTTTTGTTCTAGCTAATGATAAAACACATTGTTGTGACACAACATTTAACATAGTACAGAACTGGCTTAGAAATTGACATATAAGATATCCCAGACACATCCTATTTTATGCATTTATTCAACATATATTTAATGCCTGTCATATGCCAAGCACTATGTTAGTTATTGAAGGAAAACACAATTCCTGCCCTCAGAAAATTTGAAGGGGGGTGGGGAACTAGCTATTTTCATTTTGATAGAAATTGATACAAATGGGTATAGGACTTTATGAATGCATATAGAAAAGAAATCTAATAAAATGGACACCACTAATTAATGAAAAAGAAATTGTTTCATAAGTAATGCTGAGATAATTACCTATCTTTTGAAACAAAAATCTAATATGTCCCATTAGATATAGATATAAGTTGCAAACATATTATGGAACTAAATACAAATGAAATGCAAAATAAAAAATAAATTTAAATGGAATTATTTATATGTCTCTTTGGAGAGGGCAAGTCTACTTCCGAAGTATATAAGTACTAAAAGAAATTAGAAAGAATAAGACAGGTTGATTGGACTACATGAAAAAACTTCCCTAGGTAAAAAACATAAAAAGACAAAATTAAAAAGCAAAGCAGATGTGAAATTATTTGCAGCAAATACATCAAAATCTATTTTATATAAATACTAAATACCAAAATCAAAATGAAGAAAGAGCTCATTAATGAACATATGGAAAAATGTCCAACTTCATTAGTACTCAAGGAAATAACCATTAAAACAATGATCGACAATATTTCATCTAACAAATTGGCAATGAAGAGAAAATGTTCATGTATGGTGCCATTTTGAAATTGTTTTGAATGCCACTTTTCTAAAACCTGTAAGAGCTCTAAAAGTATTCCTATTCTGTTGCAGAAAATTTTGAAAGAATTCTCACTATATAAAATTCATACAAAATGCTCATTTCAGGGACAGTCTATTTGAATATCCACTAATCCATAGCACCATTTAGATAACTGCTAGTCAAATAGTCATCATCCTATCACAGGTACCATACCCAATTCAGAGGAGGCATGCAAGAAATGTCTTGAATATTGACTAGATGAACAAATGGGCTTATTTCTTCATCATTAAAATAAATAAAAGTGGGGCTCTGGCTTCTCAAAAAAGTTTTCATAGTCTTTGATCTCAGTTCAATTCAGTCACTCAGTTGTGTCTGACTCTTGTGACCCCATGGACTGCAGCATGCCAGGCCTCACTGTCCATCACCAACTCCCAGAATTTACTCAAACTTATATCCATTCAGTCAGTGATGCTGTCCAACCATCTCATCCTCTGTTGTCCCCTTCTCCTCCCACCTTCAATCTTTCCCAGTATCCGGGCCTTTTCAAGTGAGTCAGTTCTTCGCAATAGGTGACCAAAGTAATGGAGTTTCAGAAACAACATCAGTCCTTCCAATGAATATTCAGGACCGATTTCCTTTAGGATTGACTGGTTGGATCTCCTTGTAGTCCAAGAGACTCTCAAGAGTCTTCTCCAACAACACAGTTCAAAAGCATCAACTCTCCAGTGCTCATCTTTCTTTATAGTCCAACTCTCACATCCATACATGACTAGTGGAAAAACCATACCTTTGACTAGACGGACCTTTAATGGCAAAGTCACGTCTCTGCTTTTTAATATGCTGTCTAGGTTGGTCAAAAGTTTTCTTCCAAGTAGCAAATGTCTTTTAATTTCATGGCTGCAGTCACCATCTGCAGTAATTTTGGAGCCCCAAAAATAGTCTGTCACTGTTTCCATTGTTTCCCCATCTATTTCCCATGAAGTGATGGGACCAGATGCCATGACTTAGTTTTCTGAATGTTGAGTTTTAAGCCAAATTTTTCACTCTCCTCTTTCACTTTCATCAAGAGGCTCTTTATTTCTTTGCTCTATGCCATAAGGGTGGTGTTATCTGCATATCTGAGGTTATTGATATTTCTCCTGGCAATCTTGATTCCTCCTTGTGCTTCATCCAGCCCAGCATTTCTCATGATATTCTCTGCATATAAGTTAAATAAGCGGGGTGACAATATATAGCCTTGACATACTCCTTTCCCAATTTGGAACTAGTCTGTTGTTCCATGTCCAGTTCTGACTGTTGCTTCCTGACCTGCATACAGATTTCTCAAGAGGCAGGTCAGGTAGTCTGGTATTCCCATCTCTTGAAGAATTTTCCACAGTTTCTTGTGATCCACACAGTCAAAGACTGGCATAGTCAATAAAGCAGAAATAGATGTTTTTTCTGGAACTCACTTGCTTTTTTGATGATCCAGCGGATGCTGGCAATTTGATCTCTGGTTCCTCTGCCTTTTCTAAATCCAGCTTGAACATCTGGAAGTTCACAGTTCACATACTATTGAAGCCTGGCTTGAAGAACTTTTAGCATTACTAGTGTGTGAGATGTGTGCAATCGTGTGGTAGTTTGAGCATTGTTTTGCACTGCCTTTCTTTGGGATTGGAATGAAAACTGAGCTTTTCTGGTCCTGTGGCCACTGCTGAGTTTTCCAAATTTGCTGGCATATTGAGTGCAGCACTTTCATAGCATCATCTTTCAGGATTTGAAAGAGCTCAACTGGAATTTCATCAGCTTCACTAGCTTTGTAGAGATGCTTCCTAAGGCCCACTTGACTTCACATTCCAGGATTTCTGGCTCCAGGTGAGTGATCACACCACCATGATTATCTGGGTCATGAAGAACTTTTTTGTACAGTTCTTTTGTGTATTCTTGCCACCTCTTCTTAATATCTTCTGCTTCTGTTAGGTCCCTACCATTTCTGTCCTTTATTGAGCCCATCTTTGCATGAAATGTTCCCTTGGTATCTCTAATTTTCTTGAGAAGATCTCTAGTCTTTCCCATTCTGTTGTTTTCCTCTACTTCTTTGCATTGATCACTGAGGAAGGCTTTCTTATCTCTCCTTGCTATTCTTTGGAACTCTGCATTCAGATGCATATATCTTTCCTTTTCTCCTTTGCTTTTCACTTCTCTTCTTTTCACAGCTATTTGCAAGGTGTCCTCAGACAGACATTTTTCTTTTCTGCATTTCTTTTTCTTAGCGATGGTCTTGAGCCTTGTCTCCTGTACAATGTCACGAACCTCCATCCACAGTTCTTCAGGCACTCTATCAGATCTAATCTCTTGAATCTGCTTCTCATTTCCACTGTATAATCATAAGGGATTTGATTTAGGTCATACCTGGATGGTCTAGTGGTTTTCCCAACTTTCTTTAATTTAGGTCTGAATTTGGCAATAAGGAGTTCATGATCTGAACCACAGATCATGAGTCAGCTCCTGGCCTTCTTTTGCTGACTGTATCGAGCTTCTCCATCTTTAGCTGGAAAGAATACAGTCAATCTGATTTCAGTATTGACCATCTGGTGATGTCCATGTGTAGAGTCTTCTCTTGTGTTGTTGGAAGAGGGTGGTTGCTATGACCAGTGTGTTCTCTTGGCAAAACTCTTAGTCTTTCCCCTGCTTCATTTTTTACTCCAAGGCCAAATTTGCCTGTTACTCAAGGCCTTTGATCTAGTAATTCTAAGTCTGAGTTTCTATCTAGGGAAGTAATCCTAAATGGGGAGGGGGGGGGAGAAAAGGTGTATACATAAAGAATTACCACAATAGATAAAACTAAGAAATTGCCTAAATATTCAAGTATAGAGGAATCTTTATAAATATTGTGTTATTTTAATTTGGTGGAATAGTATGTCATCATTAAAAAGAAGAGTTTAGAATTCAGGTTTAGAAAGACTTATGCAAAATATTAAAAGTGAAAAGCAAGTTTTAAAGTTATATATCTTGTATATCAGTGGTACCCAAACTTTTTGGCACCAGGGGCTGGTTTCATGGGAGACAATTTTTCCATGAACTAGGGGGTGGGGGACTGAAGCTGAAGCTCCAATACTTTAGCCACCTGATACAAACAGCCAATTCATTGGAAAAGACCGTAATGCTGGGAAAGACTGAGGACAAATGGAGAAGAGGGTGTCAGAGGATGAGATGGCTAGATGGCATAACCGACTCAATGGATACGAATGTGGGCAAACTCCAGGAGGTGGTGAGGGACAGGGAGGCCTGTCATGCTGCCGTCCATGGGGTCAGGAAGAAGCAGACACGATTGGGCAACTGAACAGCAACAGGGGGTGGGAGATGGTTTGGGATGACTTAAGTGCCTTAAAGATTATCACACATTAGATCCTGGAGACTGGGAACCCCTGTACAGGTATACTGTAGTAGGTAAGACTCAGCATAAAATCCTATCTTCATTAACGGTATCTCCATGAAGAATTTAACCTCTTCAAGTCTCAGTTTCCTTATTTATAAAATGGGACGGTAGTAACAATATTGTCTATTTAAAAGACTTTAATTTTTAATTAAATTCAAATTAGATAACTCGAAGTGTTAATATCAAATATTATATAACACATATTCAGTAATCACAGATATAGCTTTTATTTGAAGTATTAAACAAAGCTAAAACATATGCACACCAGAAAGTCCATGTGCTAATATATTAATACATTGGCAGCAGTTACTGTGTGATGGATTTGGCTGTTCACTACCTTTGGAACATCTCTCCTACACTTGGGAAATCTTTACATTACATGTTTACACATCACAATGATGGATACCCCAAATCCACTTTGCAGTCTTCTTTACATGTTACGAGTCTAAGTGATCCACGAATGGATAGATACTTGGTGAGAATGCTAAGGTGAAAGCCTGTGATGAAGGCTTTTCTGATAACACACCCTTGGAGAAGGCTTCCATTTTTAATTTATTTTTAAACAAAGTATAATTTACAATGTTGCATTCGTTTCTGGTGTACAGCAAAACTATTCAGTTATATATTCTTTCTCA
This sequence comes from Nanger dama, assembly GCA_917880005.1. Classification (NCBI taxonomy): domain Eukaryota; kingdom Metazoa; phylum Chordata; class Mammalia; order Artiodactyla; family Bovidae; genus Nanger; species Nanger dama. Next base: position 15,643,525 of record CAKJTW010000009.1, on the reverse strand, counting down.
TAGTCTTTTCTGTGTTAGCTTAGTAGTCCCAGACTCCCAATCCATCCTTCCCCCACTTCGTCTCCCCTTGGCAACCACAAGCCTGTTCTTTACGTCTGTGAATTTGTTTCTGTCTCATAGATAAGTTCATTTGTATGACATTATAGATTCCACATATTAATTGATATCATATGATATTTGGCTTTCGCTATCTGGCTTACTTCACTTAGTATAATAATCTCTAGGTCAACCCATGCTGCTATAAATGGCATTATTTTTTCTTCTTTTAATGGCTGAGTAATATTCTGTTGTACACATATACCACATCTACTTAATCCATTTGCCTATTGATGGGCACTTAGGTTGTATCTATGTCTTGGCTATTAAATAGTGCTGCAGTGAACACTGGGGTTCATGTTCAGTTCAGTTCAGTTCAGTCGCTCAGTCGTGTCCGAGTCTGTGACCCCATGAACCACAGCACACCAGGCCTCCCTGTCCATTACCAACTCCCAGAGTCCACCCAAACCCATGTCCATTGAGTCAGTGATGCCATCCAACCATCTCATCCTCCGTCATCCTCCGTCATCCCCTTATCCTCCTGACCGCAATCTTTCCCAGCATCAGGGTCTTTTCAAATGACTCAGCTTTTCGCATGAGGTGGCCAAAGTATTGGAGTTTCAGCCTCAGCATCAGTCCTTCCAATGAACACCCAGGACTGGTCTCCTTCAGAATGGACGGTTGGATCTCCTTGCAGTCCAAGGGACTCTCAAGAGTTTTCTCCAACACCACAGTTCAAAAGCATCAATTCTTTGGTGCTCAGCTTTCTTCACAGTCCAACTCTCACATCCATACATGACCACTGGAAAAATCATAGCCTTGACTAGATGGACCTTTGTTGGCAAAGTAATGTCTCTGCTTTTCAATATGCTACCTAGGTTGGGCATAACTTTTCCTCCAAGGAGTAAGTGTTTTTTAATTTCATTGCTGCAGTCACCATCTGCAGTGATTTTGGAGCCCCCCAAAATATAATCTGACACTGTTTCCACTGTTTCCCCATCTATTTTCCATGAAGTAATGGGACCAGATGCCATGATGTTAGTTTTCTGAATGTTGAGCTTTAAGCCAACTTTTTCACTCTCCTCTTTCACTTTCTAGGAGTCCTCAAATTTTTGGAAAATGATGTATTAGTCATTAAAGAGAAGATGACGTGTTAAGAAAAAGAAGAAACTCTGACCAAGTAACATATCTTGAGCAGTTAATGGCATGCAGTTCACATGCATATCTCAGAATCTCAAGGGACGGCAAAGATCACTGTGGAAAAACTGTCATGTAGTCTTGCCACCCATCTGTCATCTGAAACGCCTTATTCCACCTCCTGACCAAGTTAACACAATCATCAGTACTGAGTTTAGCAGTTCTCTACCCCAGGAAGAAAATATCAGTAATTCTGTCTCTAGTTATTGTTGACCATTAGAAAGCTCTTCTTTAAAACTGAATCAAAATACATTATTTACAAAATTTTCTTTTTTTTTTTTTTTTACCCTCTGAGTATATCTCCAACATCTGAGAATTCCTTATACTCCCATCTTGGATATGCTATACAATGCCTTAAAATCACTTTATAGCAACACAACTCAAAAGACATATCTACTGCACACACTTGATACTTTGATTCTGTGTCAGTCTATCATTCTCTTCTGTTCCAAAGCAGAGATGTGAATTGCTAGATCACAGAAACTGTCTCTTCTCTCTCTTCAGATCACAAACTCATCATTTCTTTGACTTCCATCAGAGGAAAACTAACTTGTACTGGGCCATTGTTTTAAAAGAAATTTGGAACCCAATACAAAAATCACACATTATTTTTTTGGAAAAGAAAATATTTCTACTTCTTTGTTTTTCTTGAAGAAGCTAGGCAAAATGAAATAGTAAAAACCGTTCAAAACTGGGAATCTGGCAATACAGGTTCTAAGTCCTGGTTCTGCTAACAAATCCTGTATCATCTATAAAATCCAGCTCCTTCCATCCCTTAAGGGATAATTTAGATTCTTAATGTCTAATGACTGGATTTCTAATAAAGAATTAGATCTCTAAGTTATTACCAGATTAAGTAAATTTAAAATAAAACTACATTGCATTTGTATTTAAGATTTCCTTTTAACCAATAAAGAGAAATATTAAATGGGATTGGAATCAAATGCACATCACCATTAGTTATCCATCTGATCACCATTAGGTATGCATTTTGTGTGTGTGTATTCTTGGAAACTGACATCATTGACAGACAATTGTATTCAGAAGATGTGATACATATAACCACATTACTCAGACATAACTAATGGAATGTTATTCAGCCATAAAAAATGAATACTGCCATTTTGCAGTAACTTGGATGGACATAGAAAGCATTGTGCTTAGTGAGGTAAGTCAGAGAAAATCAACTTTATGATATCATTTATATATGGAATATAAAAGTAAAACAAAGGAATGTATATACAAAACAGAAAAAAACTCATAGATATAGAATCAAACTTGTGGTTCCCAAAGGAGAGAGGGAATGGGAGAGGAATAAATTAGAGGTATGAGATTAATAAATTACATATAAAATAGATAAGTATCAAGGACATACTGTATAGCACAGGAAATCACACCTGATATCTTTTAATACAGGCTTCCCTGCTAGCTCGGCTGGTAAAGAATCCACCTGCAGTTCAGGAGACCAGGGTGCGATTTGTGGGTTGGGAAGATCTCCTGGAGGAGGGCATGGCAACCCAATCCAGTATTCTTGCCTGGAGAATTCCATGACAGAGGAGCCTGGTGGGCCACAGTCTAGGGTAACAAAGAGTCTGACATAACTGAGTGACTAAGCACAAAGTGCACATCTTTTAATACATCAGAAATGGAATATAATCTGCAAAAATGCTGACTCACTATTCTATTCACCTGACGCTAACACATTATTGTAAATCAACTAGGTGTCAATTTAAAAATGTTATTGACTCCTTGATCCAATTTTTGGCTGAGGCGGGTAGGGAAGGAGTCCCGTTTTTATAAAGCCCTTCAGAACCTGGGCTAAGACAGACCTCAGCATTTTTCAAGCAAGTGGCTTAGTCACCCTGAATATGGAATTCCAGCAGAGAGACTAGGGAAAACAGAGAATGAGGATCACCAGAAAGCCCTATATGAGCCTGGTCTGTACTCTCACATGATGTGCCTGAGGGCAAGATGGCTTGAGCAGCTGAAATACTACTCCTTTCCAAGGAATCAGGATCTCTGATGAACAACCGGGCATCTCCATGACAGCCCAGAAGAAAGATTTTGTGGGTTTCAATTAGACCAAGGCAGTTGACAAATATTTGTCTATACTGATGCCAGAGGCTAAATAATGAAGTAGAGAAAATGAATGATTTGGTATTGAGGGCTTTGGTAAAACTGGCATCACAAACAGGTGAAGATGAGGATAATCAGAAGGTGATGAGCTACAAGCCCTTCACAAAGGATAGACAACCGAAGTCCAGGACCAAAGCAGCTCTGGATGAGAAACGTCAGAATGTCTCTGACATTTTATGACATCTTCTAATATGACATAGAAGTCATCTGAGAAAAGAGAATTAGTAGGACTGTTATTTTCAATCCTATAACTGAACTGTGGTCTTTTAGACCAGTACTTCTATGCCATGGTACAGAGATCAAGTTGTCGGGGATTGGACGATAGACAGGGGAGGTACAGTCCCTCATTTTGCCAGTGTAAAGCAATCACTCCATTTTTCTTAAAGCAGGGCCAGCCAGATTAAAACCTTTAAAAATCCTGAACTTCAAAAACATTACCATGTACCATCTCCTACCTTGAAGTGAAAGTGAAAGTCGCTCAAAGTCGCTCAGTCCTGTGGGGCTCTTTGCGACCCCATGGGTTTATACAGTCCAGGGAATTCTCCAGGACAGAATACTGGAGTGGGGAGCCTTTCCCTTCTCTAGAATTCCCCTGTCCCCACCTTATACTATTTGAAATAAAAGCAATACTAAACTATACAGTAAGTGTAACAAAGTCCAATAAAATTTTGATTTTTTTCAAATACACACACACACACACACACACACACACACACACACTTCTCTTCCCTTATACGTTATTACATAATATTAAGTAGAGTTCCCTACCCTATACAGTAGGCCTTGTTGGTTACATTTTTAATGTAAGTAGTGTGTATATGTTAATCCTAATTTATTAATTTATCCCTCCCTCCACTTCCCTTTTCCCTTTGCTAGCCACAAACTTGTTTGTTTTCTGTCTGTGAGTTTCTTTCTGTTTTGGAAATAACTTCATTTGTATCTTTTGGGGTTTTCTTTTAAGATTCTACAAAAAAGCAATATCATATGATATTTACCTTTCTCTGGCTTACTTCACTTGGTGTGATGGTCTCTACGTTCATCCATGTTGCTATAAATGTCATATCTTTCTTTTTTATGATGAATCTACTTTTCTGACTCTTTTTACTATCACATCTCTTCATACATGTTAAGAAATTAAATGTTTATTGAGTAAATGACTGAAAAAGTCAACAGATGTATACATTAAACAATATGTTGCATACCAGAATTACTTGGGGATTCAAGAGCCTCAGTTAGAATATTTGGGGTATTTTGCATTTTGAAAAAGCTCCCAGATGATTTGATTTCATCAGCTTTGGGAAAAAATTGATGACTGATTCCACTGAATCTAAGGTAAAACTTTTAAATCACATTTCAGACAAAAATGCAATGTGGTTGTAATTACCCAAACATAAATTGATAGGCCTATGGTAGCACCAGAAAGTTGAGAGATTATTGGAATCTACTTCTTCGAAGATGTAGTGATAACCTTGTAGGAAAGGACATTTGTTCTATTTGTGCAGTCTAGTGTATGGGAAGTAGTAAAAAGATTAACAGTGAATGAGCCTCAAAGTAATAATCATCACAGTAACATTACCTTTAGTATCCTCATGAGAGTGAGGAAACAAGAGAAACAGTTAAATATTAGAGATAAAAAACATGGTAGCAATATGTGGGTATTAGTTGCAAAATCATTTTAAATTAAAATAGAGAAAGTCAATAGCCTACAAGAATCCTAGTGACTGCATACCAGATTCCTTACTATAAACCAAGGAAAAATGCATGCTATGATTCAAAACTATAGGCATGGCTAATAAAGGGAAACGATGATATTATTGTAGGGGAAATGGTACCCGCTTTTATTTTGTTTAAAGTTCAACCAGCTCTGTCCATTTGGATATAACACAGCTTTGAAATTTTGCTCTTTTGTGTGTGAGCAGCTTCACACACAAGCAGTAAATACTACAAGTCAAATGCCATAAACCATCCCTGTAAAAGATCATCTTTCAAAACATGGTCAGACGAGCAGAGTGAAGATGACAGGAAAGCCCTCAAAATAGCCTAAGACGGAGTATTATCTAGGAATAAAATGTTTTCCCTCAAAAACAACTTTGAAGATTACCTTTCAAGGAATGTCAAAGCAAATAAAAGCACTTTTTCAATATATCAAAAGGAAGGAGCCAGCTAGAGATTCAGCAAACCCATGATTACAGTCTGTCAAAGATAACTTAGGACTTAGAGTCTTAAAAAAATAAAAGAGAAGAAACAGACTAAATCTGATAGGATGCTTTCTTTGAAAGGAAGAACGTTAAGAGACACCATGTATTGTCCCCTAAAAATGTTAGATTAGAGGTACAGAATGAAATAACTATATAAGACTCATTGTAGCAGGTAAGATTTTTGAGGATTCATTATTTTCAAGGCTGATACCTAAAGATATCTCATTATCATCCTTGCTTTAGTTGTTTCCATATTAGAAGGACTGGTTGAGATCGAAAGTAGTGAGGCCAAAAGAATAGGATCAAGGACCAAGAATAGAATTATCCTACGGAAGATGGGATCTAGAAAGCTATTGAGATGCACGCTATTACAGAGTTCATAACAGGAGCAACAAGAAAATCACACCTTGAAAACCCCAATGGCTCTAGAAAGAGATTTCAGAAACCAGGGTTATGTTTGAGTAGCAAAGGCACAAAGATCGGTGTCAGAACTCAGAATGTTACTAGGTTGATTTCAATATGGCTCCATAATTGTAGACGGAAGGCTGCCATTGTGTTTCCCTAAAGCAGTGCTGTGTCAGAGCTGCTGCTCCAGCTCATGTGAGTCATATCTCCCTAAATCTGCACTTGTCCATCTTAATGGCTTGAATGGGAGTACTTATTTAGAAAATGGGCAAATACTAAAAACCAGAACTTTTTGTTAGTTTCGTTCTTTATAGAGCCAGTTTAACAGCATATCTCTGCCTTAAAGCGTTAAGTTCAAGACACTTATGAAGAATGATTCCAAAAGAAGAAAAAATTTAGAGGACACATACTAAAGAAAACACAAGGATGATGATCCAAGAGCTCATCTGGTTCTATAATAGATGTTGTCTGATTAGATACAAGATACTTCTGAAATAATGTTATGCCATTCAGGGACGATGACTCCAAAAGAAGAAACAATTTAGAGGTGACATACTAAAGAAAATACTAGGATGATGATGAAAGAGCTCATTGTTTAATTAGATGACAAAATATTTCTGAAAATAATGTTATGCCATTCAGGGAGATGAAGATAAGCAAAATTAATGTGAATATTAAATGCTTTTGGTTTATTTATAAATGGATGGGCTTATCTCTCTCACAAAAAGAAGCTCCTGGATTAAAAAAATTCTGAGGTATATGATAGAGAAGCAAAAGCACGGGCAAAAGTCAAAAGAAAAATGACACTTAGATCCAGCAAACCCCGTCTGTGCTACAAGAAGTATAGAACAAAAGGGTCCAACATAAGAAGCAGATCTGAAAACTATAAGAAATTGAAAAAGAAATAGAAGATGACACAAGTAAATGGGAAATACACAATGCTCATGAGTTGGAAGAATATTGTTACAATACAAATTCAATGCAATGCATATCAAAACACCACAGGCATTTTTCACAGAATCTGAACAAATAATCTCAAAACTTGTATAGAACCCCCAAATCCCTAAATAGCCAAACACCGTTTAAAAAGAAGAACAAAGCTGGAGGTATCACACTATAATTTTGTGGTATAGTTGATTTTAAACTGTGCAACAAAAATATAGCAATAAAAACTATATGTTAATACAATAAAAATAAAAACAGATCAATGGAACAGAGTAATCCAGAAATAAACCCACACTTATATGGCTCTGTGAAATAGAACCAAGACTATATAATGGGGAAAAGACATCCTCTTCAATAAATGGTTTTGGGAAAACTGGAGGACAACATGAAAAAGAATGAAACTAGACTGTTTTCTTACATCACATACAAAAATAAACTCAAAGGGGATTAAAAACTTAAATGTGAAACCTGAAATCAAAAATCTCCTAGAAGAAAATGTAGAAAGTATGCTCCTTTGACACTGGTCTTAGTAGTAATTTTTTTAAATACATCTCCTCAGTCAAGGGAAACAAACAAACAAAAGTAAACAAATGGGATTACATCAAACTAAAAATCTTTTGCACAGTAATGAAAACTAATCAACAAAATGAAAAGGAAAGCTAATGAATGGGAGAAGGTCTTTGCAAATGATATTTCTGATACGGGGTTAACATCAAAATATATAAATAACTCATACAACCACACACACACACACACACACACACACACACACACCAACAGTTGAATTAAAAAGTAGTCAGATGACCCACATAGATACAGTCACATGGAAAAGATGCTTAAAATCACTAATAGTGAGGGAAACGCAAATCAGAATGAGATAGCATCTTGCACCTATCAGAATGGCAATGGTCAAAAAGACAATGAATAATACCAAGTGTTGCTGAGGGTGTGGAGAAGCAACTCTAGTGCACTGGGTGGCAATATAAATTCACACAGGCACTGCAGAAACTATAGAAAATATTCTGGAGTTTCCTCTAAATAAATAAAAATAGATCTACCATATGATCCAGCAATTTCACTTCTGGGTATTTTCTACACACACAAAAAAAAACCCCTCACTAATCCAAAAAAATATATGCACACTAAGGTCCACTGAAGTATTATTTCCAATAGCCAATATATGAAAGCAACTTAAGTGAATGGATAAAAAAAGATTATATATACAATGAGCTATTAGGCAGCCCTAAAAAGAATGAAATCTTGTCATTTACAACATGAACTGAGAGGGATTATGCTAAGTGAATAAGTGAGACAGAGAATTGCAAATACTGTATGATATAACTTATATGTGGGTCTAAAAAATACAACAAACTAGGGACTATACAACAAAAAAAAGCAGACTCACAGAAACAGAGAGCAAAGTATTGGTTACCAGTGGAGAGAGCTAAGAACGGAGGGACACTCAATGGTGGGTGAGTGGGAGATATAAGTTGTTGGGTATAGGATAAGCTACGAGTATCTGTTGTACAACATGGGGAATATAAACCAATATTTTATAATAACTATAGATAGAAAGTAAAAGTGTTAGTCACTCAATCATGTCTGATTCCTTGCAGCCCTATGAAATATAATGTACCAGAGTACTCTGTTCCAGGGATTATCCAGGCAAGAATACTGGAGTGGGTAGACATTCCATTCTAAAGGGGTTCTTCTAGACCTTAGTGATCAAATCCTGTGTCTTCCACATTGCAGGCAGTTTCTTTACCGTCTGAGCCACCAGGGAAGCCCAAGTACAGAGTATAACCTTTAAATATAACCACTTTATTGTATACCTATAACTTAAATAATGTTGTACAGCAACTATACATCAATCAATAAATAAAAGAGTCCAAAAAAGTGAGTGTATTTTCTGTCTTAGGATCCAGCAGAATCCTGGAGTTCACTAATACACTGCCCTACCCTATTCAGCAGAGTGTTGTCCAACAGATGGTTCTTCAATGGTACAAATATATTCTAACACATTCTGTTCTAGAGTGTGTCCACTACTACATCTGACTATTGAGCATTTGAAATGTGCCTAGCATTACCAAGGAACTAAATTTTTAAAATCTGATTTTAGTTAATTTGAACTTAAATAGCCATATGTGGCTAGGGGCTGCTGTCCATATTGCAATGCCACTTCATAAGTGAAAACGAAACCATCCACCAGATACATAAAGGAGCAGCATCATTCTCAACTTTATAAGAACAGAACTTCCTAGGAACCAACAACATCCTCTTGCATAGGGGCCAGATTTCACTCTGGTGAGGCATCGAGTCAATCATCAAACCACGTGCATTAAAGGAACAGAAAGAGCCTCATTGTGGTGTGGGATGGCTTCCACCCTTGAGGACTCTATTTGGGATGGAATAGGTTAATACTCCTGCCCTTCTCCTCCCTCCTAGACTTCTAACTCTGTTTCAAATTATTAGAAACTGTGCATTCTTTCTGCTTCCGACTTTGTGCTAAGCCTCCAAGAATGGGACCTGCCCCAAGCCAGACACAGTCCATCTGCATTTGTCCAGCTCTGTCTGATTGAGAGGCTAAGTTTAATTTCAGAGTGAAGTATTAGAAGCTCCATCTGGCATCAAGTATGTCACATCATCTAGTTAAGCTTTTATTAGTAATAAAGCTGTTATTAAAAGCTCCATTTGTCTGATTTGTGTCTACTAATAAGTTCCTTCCAAAACATGAAGGAAAAGAAAAATAATTTATTGATCACCTCTCCTCCTCCCCTCAGAACGTCAACACTCAATATAGCTGACGTTTAATGGCTTCAAAAGTAAAATGTAAAATGTGTCTTTCTGGTGGACTCTCTTTATTCTGAAACTACTGCAATGATACTGCTGGGCTTATGTATGTGTGGGCTTATATTAAGGCAGCCATGTGTCAGAGAAGTAAGCCATGTGAAAGTGCTTTGTACTGAGGTTATGGTCTTTCCTGACCTTCTTGAACTGGTCCAGTGCTGCATTATTTGCTTTCATAGCATCTAGTCCTACTCCTTTGTGACACATCATATCCTAATTTGTGCGATTCATTAGTGAACAGCTTGCAATTCCCATTAGGTTATAAACTCCATAAGCTTCATAAGGAAGAAGACTTTGTGAATCCTTTAATCATCATTTTATTTCTACCATTTCGAATAATGACCAGCCCATAGATGATTTGCTCCCTAAATAAATAATTCAATATTTAACTGCATAAAAGATTATCATCAGTATGAGCGGATATTATGATGCTAGTTTAATTTTTGGTTCATTTTATGCATTGGCCCCAGAAATAAAGGTCCTATAAAAGGAGAACCCTAGTATGGAGGAGCATAATAATCTCCAGGAACCCAAAACTAATAGTGGTCAAAGGATAGTGACTGGATTCATGCTGTTTTTGCTTCCATTTCACAGGTCAATGCCAAGGGTCTGAAAACAGATTAGTTAAATAATTCAAAGTACATAAGAATGATGCTCAGGCAGCAAAACCAGCCTCCACTTGGTGAATGGCATTATGTTCAAAGCACACTAAAAAGCATAAAAGAGTCAAGATTGGAAAAGGTTTTTTTTTTTTTTTTTTAAACCACTTTCCCAAAATACCTCCTTGGACATTTTTGGGTTCATAGAGCAAAGGCAAGTAAGAACTCTCTGTGAGTAGATATTATTAATGGACTTAAGAAGCAGTAATAACTGTTATTCATCCTTAAAATTTCCATGTTTTGCATCACAGTTTCCCTAAAATCGTAGAAAAATTTGTAAACTTGAAACCCCGTGTTTTATGAACTTAGGTAGAGCCTATGTTTATTTTTTTGATCAAACTGGAAAGCAAGGAATTAAGACAGAATTACTACAACTATATGATTAAAAGCAGTGAGATGGTCTAAAAATAAACAGCAACCAGAACAGTTCTGTGGAATTCAAGAACATCCTCTAGAGAGCCTCAAAAATTCTTGCTACTGTGTAAATGAGAACTCAAGATTATTACCCTTTGGACATTTAATGAAAATGTGATACTGAAAAGATGGCAAACCCATGAAATCTAGGGCTCAAAATTAATTAGAAAATGCTGAAATGGGGGTCTGGAAATCTTTAGACTACTTCTTGAGAATCTGAATCATGAATCTTAGTGATAGAATAGCTGATAAGAACTAGAGATGTTGTACATTATAAGAGGTCTATTGTAAAGAATTTCAGAAAAATATTCCTTAGAACACTATGTACAGTGCTTATTACTGTTTTTAAGAATATTCGAAACATAAGCAGACCCAGAAAACAGCATCTAAAGCCATAAGGTAAATGAAGTATGAGGGCTTCCCTACAGAGTTAGATTAAAATTTAACACTTTGCTAACTTGGAAACAGAAGCTGAGAAATAGTATCAACATGAAAAATGAGCATCTTAAAAGTCAATATAACTTGTAAATTTAATATACATTTGTTTAACAAACTCTGTATTAGGACAGACAAATATGCTTTCAGGAAATAAAATTATCAATATTTTAATAACACCAATAGATATATATCTGGAATATTCATATATCTGATAATTTATCTGATAACTTATCTGATAATTTATCTGATAACTTATCTGATAATTTATCTGATAACATATGAAAAACTTAAGACAGTTATTAAAAATCTGGTCCCATCACTTCATGAGAAATAGATGGAGAAACAGTGGAAACAGTGTCAGACTTTATTTTGGGGGCTCCAAAATCACTGCAGATGTTGACTACAGCCATGAAACTAAAAGACACTTACTCCTTGGAAGGAAAGTTATGACGAACCTAGATACCATATTAAAAAGCAGAGACATTAATTTGCCAACAAAGGTCCATCTAGTCAAGGCTATGGTTATTCCAGTGGTCATGTATGGATGTGAGAGCTGGACTGTGAAGAAAGCTGAACACAGAAGAATTGATGCTTTTGAACTGTGGTGTTGGAGAAGACTCATGAGAGTCCCTTGGACTGCAAGGAGATCCAACCAGTCCTTCCTAAAGGAGACCAGTCCTGGGTGTTCATTGGAAGGACTGATGCTGAGGCTGAAACTCCAATACTTTGGCCACCTCATGCGAAGAGCTGACTGATTGGAAAAGACCCTGATGCTGGGAGGGACTGGGGCAGGAGGAGAGGGGGATGACAGAAGGTGAGATGTCTGGATGGCATCACCGACTCGATACACATGAGTCTGGGTGAACTCCAGGAGATAGTGATGGACAGGGAGGCCTGGCGTGCTGCAATTCATGGGGTTGCAAAGAGTCAGACATGACTGAGAGACTGAACTGAACTGAAAGGAACCCTTGGATACAGCCTGTTTTTAAGTTTTAAAGCCACAACTTCCAATAACTATAACTTAAGGCATCCAAATACTACAATAAGAAGGGCCTGAGTATATAACCAATTAAATTCTAGAATATTTTGAAAAAAGCAATTTAAGCAATAGTTGATATGTAATTTTCTAAAAGAAAACATCCAGCATTAAGGAATTCCTCAGAAGAAATTTTCTTTGTTCAGATATTATGAAAACAATTACAATTAGGGGTCTTGTGTTAAGTTTTTGATTAATAATGATTTCTATGTTTAAAATATCTACCCAGTCAAAGAGGGAGAGGGGCTACAGTTTTTATCAGAATGTTAACTTGTCATGTGGGGACTAAAAACAGAGATCCCTGACTACTCATCAGAAAATCCTGGTTCTGTGTGAGCTTTAGCAAATGAGTCTGCTCTTTTCCAGAGAATGTAAACAGCTTTCAGAGAAAGCATGTGTAGATACATTTTTTTTGACTTGACACAAGGGGAGATATAAAGTTACTTTGATAGAGAAGAATTTGATAAGCAATCAGAAACCAGGCACAATCTCAACCTTCATTTAAATGTTTTCAGGAACATTTCATTGGAGTGAAAATTTTTTCATTAAGAGAAAACAAACCAAATTAAAAAACCCTTAGGTATTTAACTTTTAGACTGAAAGTCTGTATTTCTGAGCCTCAAAGAACAGTAAATAATGATACTCATGCAAAAAGGGCTCTTTTCCAAAGCCCGGGTTTATGTGAACATCATATAGATTAATCTGAGAAGGCAATGGCACCCCACTCCAGTACGCTTGCCTGGAAAATCCCATGGACAGAGGAGCTTGGTAGGCTGCAGTCCATGGGGTCACTAAGAGTCGGACACGACTGAATGACTTCACTTTCACTTTTCACTTTCATGCACTGGAGAAGGAAATGGCAACCCACTCCAGTGTTCTTGCCTGGAGAATCCCAGGGACGGGGGAGCCTGGTGGTCTGCCATCTATGGGGGTCGCACAGAGTTGGACATGACTGAAGCGACTTAGCAGCAGCAACAGCATACAGATTAATACTCTTTTCAGCTAGGAAAACAATTTATTTCTCATAACATAGCTCAAATAGTTCATTTGATCCTCAGGACATTCCTAAAATAAATAGGAACGGGTATCATGATTTACTTTTTTACAAAAGTAAAACTCAGTCTTAAAGAATTAGTGAGTGTATCAAATAGTCGCTTACTTAATAACATCCACCACATGAACTGATTTAATCAGGGGTTCAACTAGGTTAAGAAATTGACATTTCAATGAATCTGTCTGATTCTAATCCCATACCCTTAACCCACTATATTTTAAATCTCTTGTCCAAGGGAGCATGCATTTACTATTAGAATTAACATTGAATCTCCCCAAATAGTGTTTTCCCCATCAGACCAGTGGCCTCCCATATCTGTCCACAACTGAAGGGCAGTGTGTGTAAGACTGACAGTGGCCACGCATTCCCCCTTTCCCTTTTTCATAAGCACACACCTAGACCTCCAACCCTCCTGTGCCGCTGGGTGTGGCCATATGTCTGAGATCTGATAAAGGAGTGTAGACAGAGGGTCTGTCTGGACACTTACCCCAGACCTGACCCATAAAATCCTCTTCCAAAATCCACTGTGTTCTCCCCTCCTTACTCCTAGATGAATAAGGAAGACATCAAGAAGTACAGATCCACAAGAAGAAGGATCCTAGATCCCTATATCGTGATGCTATACTTCTATCAATGCCTACCACGAATGGCCAAATTGAAATTTATATGAACAAGAAAGAAACTTTTTTTTTTTCAATAAGCTACTAAGATTGCGGAGTTTCTAAAGGGGTTGCACCAGTTCTTATGCTCACCAGCAAAATGTGAGAATTTCATTTGCTTCACAGTCAACAAAATGTGATGCTGTTAGTCTGTCAGTCTACAGATCTCAATAACTCTGGCTTTAATTTGCATTTTCCTGACAATTTGTCATTTTAAGCATTTTCCATATGTGTTTCATTCATTTGTCACATGTTCATTTGACACTATTCCTATCTTTTCCCCATTCCTCTGTCCATTGGATTCTCCAGGCAAGAATACTGGAGCAGGTTGCCACATCTTTCTTCAGGGGGTCTTCCCGACTCAGGGACTGAACCGGAGTCTCGTGTACTGCAGGATTCTTTACCACTTGAACCGCCTGGGAAGCCCCATGTATAGAAATAGATTTGTGTGTAATCGGCCTTGCGCCCTATAACCTTTTCACATTAACTTATTATTTATAATAGTTTAACTTTAGACGTCAAATTTTCCTACATACATGTCTTCTATGAATAAAGGCAGTTTTAATTATTCCTTTGTATTATTATGACTTTTACATCTTTTTCTTATCTATTCATATTGATGAGGACCTTCAGTACAATGTAGAATAGAATCATATACTTTGCTTACTCTTGATCTTAGCTGGAAAGCATTTAGAATCTCACCATTAACTAAGAATGATGTTTGCTTCAGAGTTTTTCCCATGAATGGGTATTGAGTTTTTCAAATGCTTATTCTGTATCTATTCTCTTGTTCATATAATTTTTTCCTTTCTTCTGCTAATGTGGTACAATATAAGATTAAATCTTGAATGTTAAACTAATCTTGCATTCCTGGGATAAACTCCAACTGCTCATAACAAATTATCCTTTTTATGTATAATGGAATTGCATTGCCAATATTGGGTTAAGAATTTCTCATCTCTGTTCATGAGGGATAATGGAATGTTTTTTCTTCTAATGCCTCTAGGTTTAGAATCATGATGTCATAAAGCAGGTTGTGAAGTGCTCATTCCTTATATTTTATGAAAGTTTGTATAACATTGGATATTTTTCCCCATTAAATATGTATAGATTTCATTAGTGAAGCCTCATGGCCAGCAGTTTTCTCTATGGGACCACTTTGAATTATAATTTATCAGATACAAGACTGCCATATCTTTTATTTTTTCTTATGTCAGTTTCAATAAGTTTTGGCTTTTAAGGAAAACCTTCATTTCAACAAAATTGTAGAATTTATTGGCCTGAACTGAATATCTTTCAGTTCAGTTCAGTTCAGTAGCTCAGTCATGTCCGACTCTTTGTGACCCCATGAATTGCAGCACGCCAGGTGTCCCTGTCCATCACCATCTCCCAGAGTTCACTCAGACTCACGTCCATTGAGTCATTGATGCCATCCAGCCATCTCATCCTCGGTTGTCCCCTTCTCCTCCTGCCCCCAGTCCCTCCCAGCGTCAGAGTCTTCCACTGAGTCAACTCGTTGCATGAGGTGGCCAAAGTACTGGAGTTTCAGCTTCAGCATCATTCCTTCCAAAGAAATCCCAGTGCTGATCTCAGGACATGTACTATTAGCCTCTCTTTAAAATCCAGTACTAATAATTTGTACTTGGTCTTTTCTTGGTCAGTCTTGCTAAGGATATATCAACTTGATTTTGAAAAAAAATACTTCTAGCCTTTTAACTTTTTGTCTTTTTCCATTTATTGCTTTTCTGTCTTGTGTTTATTATTTTCTTTCTTCGGCTTACTTTGGTTTTAATTTTCTCTCTCTTTTCTAGTTTCTTAATGTGAAAACTTAGGTCACTGATTTTAAGTATTCTTCTTTTCTAACATAAGCATTTAAAAGTGTTCATTTGTTCCCAAACACTGCTCTGGATGCACTTCACAATTTTAATGTGTTTTGTTTTTATTTCTACTTAAATTAATGCATTTTCTAATTTCCCCTCGGAAATCCTTCTTGGCCATGAGAAACTTGAGTCATATGCTACTTAAATCTCAAATATTTGGTCAGTTTCAGGTAACTTTTTTTTTCAATTTAATTCTACTGCACATATTGTGGGTCAGAGAAACTACTCTGTAAAAGGGAATTTGGGCAGGTATTGAAACTTCTTTTATGGTTCAGCATATGGTCTATTTTGGCAAGTACTCCATAAGTACGGGAGAAGTGTGTGTTCTGCAGATGTTGAGAAAGGTATTCTACAAATATAAATCAGATCAAGTTGATAAATGGTGTTTTCAGATTTTTAATGTGAAGTGATGGTTGCTCAGTCATGTCCCACTTTTTGCAATCCCACAGACTGTAGCCGCCAGGTTTCTCTGTCTATGGAATTCTCAAGGCAAGAATACTGGAGTGCGTTCCCATTCCCTTCTCCAGGGGGTCGACCTCCTGACTTAGGGATCAAACCTGGGTCTCCTGCACTATAGGCAGATTTTTTACCATCTGAGCCACCAGGGGAAGAATTGATTTTGGCAGGGAAGTCTTTCAATTGTTGGGGGAGGCCTGTTAAAAATGCTTACTGTGATTGAGCATCTATATATTGTCCCTTTAATTCTGTCAATTTATGCTTCATGTATTTTAAACTGTTATGGGTGCATAACAAAGACTTCCCTGGTGGCTCAGACGGTAAAGCATCTGCCTGCAATGCTGGAGACCAGGGTTCAATCCTTGGGTGGGGAAGATCTTCTGGAGAAGGCAATGGCAACCCACTCCAGTATTCTTGCCTGGAAAATCCCATGGATGGAGGCACTTGGTAGGCTGCAGTCCATCGAACTGCAAAGAGTCGGACAGGACTGAGCGACTTCACTTTCACTTTCACTATGGGTGCATACCCCTGGAAAAGGGAACGGTCACCCACTCCAGCATTCTTGCCTGGAATTCCACGGATGGAGGAGCTTGATGGGCTACAGTCCATGGGGTCACAGAGTCCGACACGACTGGGAGACTGAGCACGCACTCACACATGGATGCATACATACGTAGCATAGTTATCTCACCTGACCTGTTGATCCTCATATCATTATGAAATATTTCTCTTTTTCAAGTAACAATCCTACTCTTAATGCTTACTTTGTCTAATCTAAATATAGCTACATCCACTTTCTAATTATAGGTTATTGTTCACATGTTACATATTTTTCCATCTTTTACCATAACATATGTCAACGTCTATATAATAAGAGTTGATCTCTCATGCTCCAACTCTTTGCAACCCCATAGACTGCATGTATATACTTATCAGATTTGAGTTTTTGTTTGCTTTGTAGAACTTCAAAGCTATTATTCCATGGCTTTCTGTATGCCATTGTTTCTGATTTTAAAAGCCATTCATAATTCGTGTTACAGTTCTAAGTGTAATGTTCACGCTGTTGGTTGCTCTCAGTTTTCTTCCTTTATCTTTATTTTTCAGCAGTCTAACTATCATATGACAAAGCATGATTTCGTTTTTATTCATCCCACTTGTGGCTTTTCTGGGGTTCTTGATTTAATAGGTTAATTGCGTTATTTTCAGCAAATTTGGGAGTTTTTTGGCCATTATTTATTCAAACATTTATCACCCTTTCTCCTCTTATTCTGGGACTCTATTTTTAGATACTAGACCTTTTGACATCACTTCACATGTAACTGAGACTGTGTTTATCAAAAAAAAAAAGTTTCTTTGTTCTTCAAATTGGTTTATTTCTGTTGGTCCTCCTTATCTTTTCTTCTGCAGTTTCCACATACTGTTCATCCCATCCAGTAATGTATTTAAAGTTTAAATTTTGTACTTTTAAGTTCTAGAATTCCAGTAGGATATTTTTAGCTTCAAATTTGCTGTTGAGAATCCCTGTGTGTTTACTGACTTTTTCCTATTACTGCTTTAAAACCTTGAACATATTTATGATAGTTACTTTAAACGGTTCTTATAAAGAGACTGCTATAAACACCTAATTTTAGTGTTTTATTTTCAACATCTCAGTCATTTAGCTTTCTGTGTGGACTACATTTTTTTTCCCGCTCTGGAACACATTTTCTTCCTTCTTCACATGACTAGTAATGCACATTTTGTTTTACTTTATGCTAGCTATTGTATATCTTAAATTAATGCAATCTTGAGCAAGGTGTTTTTCTTTAAATAATGAGTTTAGTTTGGACAGGCAGATAAATTACTGGATGATCTTCTCAATCTCATCAAACTTGTTTTTATTTTTTTGTTACAGAGGATTTACTTTATTTTATCTTCAGATTTATGATGTGGCCCTACCTTCATGGTATGGTTCTTACTTGCAAAGCATGACTTTTCTGGGATTTCAACTGGTTGAGGTATTCATCGGTATTATTCTCCTCTTGGACAATCAGACTATCGTCTCCTCTAACACTGCACAATTTCTGGCACCTCCAGTCTAGTAGTAGGCCCTCAGCACATTTCTGTCTTTGAATCAGATACTTTAGCTCCACATTCAATCTCTGTCTTTTCCTCTCTATTAAATCTCCACTCTCTGCTCAGGATCACTCCCCTGCTTCAAGTCATAAATTTCAAAAGAGTGTGAGGCTCAACTGACATTCTTTTCCTTTCAGGAAGGAGCAAATTCTTGGACTATTGCCAATGACTGTAGACAGCTGTTTACTATATTTTGTCCAGGTTGACAGTTGTTTCCATCAGGAGGGTAAGTAAAAACCAATTAATTTGCTGTGGATGTAAGAAGTCTTGTATAATAAGCATCTTAATCACTAATATTCTACAAATTCCAATATTGTACTTTAAATTAAAAATGCATTAACCAATAAATGTTAGTTAAATATTATACATAAAGCTATAAATGTATCTCTTAAAAACATTAGTAAGGCTTCTTTGACACGGATTCCAAAAACTGGCTGATCAAGGGGGTAGGAAAATATTTCTGGGTTTTGAAAATCCTCAACTCTGCTTTGAGACCAAAAAGAGGGTAAAACTGTAAAAGCCATACATATGTATAAAATATATATGTATCTCTATATATACATATATGTGTGTATATATGTATATATATAGTTATTTCCATAATAATTGTATCAAAGTAGAGCACCATTAGTAATGCAATAGAACACGAGATTTTACATATATTTCTACATACCAAATATTTTATTTTGTTTTATAATGATGTAAATTAAGAATAATATAAATTTAGTGTCAGTCTTTGAAAAGGCAGAATACCAAGTTCTGCCAAACCCAGACAAAAATAGGCAAAAGTTTCCACAGGTTTCTCTGTCCTCCAGGAGTCTCCCCTGCCTGCAGCCATCCTGGGTACTCAGCCTGGGTTCTCAGCCTTCACTTATCCCAGAACCCTTAGGTGTGCCCCTCAACCCGAAAAAGGTATTAACAGCTCTTCAGTGTCAAGTAGCCACGATCCTTTGACCACTAGGATTTTCAGCTATTTTATTAAATCAAGAGTTTGAAATGAGAGTAACTTCACTCTGCCTTTCCAAGGCTTTTGATATCATTGCTTTAGTTTCATGAAAGCTTTAAAATGTATCACAAAATGTCCCTAATTTCTCCAATTTTTTAAAAAGATTTATTTATTTATCTCTGGCTGTGCTGGGTTTTCCTTACTGTGCACAGGCTTTCTCTAGTTGCAGAGAATGGGGGCTACTCTCTAGCGGTGGCGTGTGGGTGCGTGGGCTTCTCCTTGCAGTGGCTTCTCCTGTGGAGCATGGCCTCCTAGGCACCTGGGCTTCAGGAGTTGCAGCACACTGGGCTCTAGAGGATGGACTCAGTAGTTAGGCATGGACTTACTTGCTCTGAGGCATGTGGGATCTTCCAGGACCAGGGATCTGATTGATGTCCCATGCATGGCAAGGTGGATCCCTAAACCCTGGACCAACAGGGAAGCCCTAATCTCTCTAGTTTTGTTGCTTTGATGCTGAATGACTACTATGACTTTGTGGGAATAGTAGTTTTCTTCGGTCAATCCTTGCTCCATAGCTTCCAGTCCAGTTCAGCCGCTCAGTCATGTCTGACACTTTGCAACTCCACAGACTGCAGCACGCCAGGCTTCCCTGTCCATCACCAACTCCCAGAGCATGCTCAAACTCATATCCATCAAGTCAGTGATGCCATCCAGTCATCCCATTATCTGTTGTCCCCTTCTCCTCCTGCCTTCAATCTTTCCCAGCATTACGACTTTTCCAGTGAGTCAGTTCTTCGCATCAGGTGGCCAAAGTATTGGAGTTTCAGCTTCAGCATCATTCCTTCAAATGAATATTCAGGATTAATTTCCTTTAGGATTGTCCTTGCAGTCCAAGGGGCTCTCAAGAGTCTTCTCCAATTCCACAGTTCAAAATCATCAATTCTTCGGTGCTCAGTTTTCTTGAGTTCAGATTTCTCATCCATACATGACCAATGGAAAAACAATAGCTGTGACTAGACTGACCTTTGTCAGCAGAGTAACATCTCTGCTTTTTAATGTGCTGTCTAGGTTGGTCATAGCTTTTCTTCTAAGGAGCAAACATCTTTTAATTTCATGGCTGCAGTAACCATCTGCAGTGATCTTGGAGTCCCCAAAAATAGTCTATCACTGTTTCCATTGTTTCCCCATCTATTTGCCATGAAGTGATGGGACCAGATGTCATGATCCTAGTTTTCTGACTGTTGAGTTTTAAGCCAACTTTTCACTCTCCTCTTTCACTTTCATCAACAGGCTCTTTAGTTCTTCACTTTCACCATCTGCATATCTGAGGTTATTGATATTTCTCCTGGCAATCTTGATTCCAACTGTGCTTCCTCCAGCCCAGCATTTCTCATGATGTACTCTGCATATAAGTTAAACAAGCAAGATGACAATATACAGCCTTGACATCCTTTCCCGATTTGGAACCAGTCTGTTGTTCTATGTCCAGTTCGAACTGTTGCTTCTTGACTTGCATACAGATTTCTCAGGAGGCAGGTAAGAGGGTCTGGTATTCCCATCTCTTGAAGAATTTTCCACAGTTTGTTGTGATCTACATAGTCAAAGGCTTTGGCATAATCAACAAAGCAAAAGTAGATGTTTTTCTGGAACTCCCTTGTTTTTTCTATGATCCAACAGATGGGAATTTGATCTCTGGTTCCCTGCCTTTTCTAAATCCAGCTTGAAGTTCACGGTTCATGTACTGTTGAAGCCTGGCTTGGAGAATTTTGAGCATTATCTTCCTAGTGTGTGAGATGAGTGCAATTGTGCAGTAGTTTGAGCATTCTTTGACATTGCCTTTCTTTGGGATTGGAATGAAAACTGACCTTTTCCAGTCCTGTAGCCACTGCTGAGTTTTCCAAATTTGCTTTCAGGCCCTGTAGGTAAAAGCCACATGAAAATGGCTGCTGTTCAGCTCAAGTTGGGAATGTTTTCCTCTCTCTGGACTTCCAATGCAAAAGCACTACAGCTTTCAGGTATCTTTGAAAATGTGATTTTTGTAATTTATCTATCTTTCTAGTTCTTTTTTTTTTTTTTCATTTTTATTCATTTTTAAATTTATTTTTTTTTTTAATTTTAGACTCATTACTTTATGATATTGTAGTGGTTTTTGCCATACATCGATGCGAGTCAGCCATGGGTGTACATGTGTTCTCCATTTTGAACCCCCCTTCCACCTCCCTCCCCATCCCATCCCTCAGGGTCCTCCCAGTGCACCAGCCCTGAGCGCCCTGTCTCATGCATCAAACCTGGACTGGCGATTTATTTCACATATGGTAATATACATGTTTCAGTGCTATTCTCTCAGATCATCCCACTCTCACTTTCTCCTAGAGTCAAAAGTCTCTTCTAGTCTGTCAGCAGTCTTCTTGGCCTCATGTGGCTTACCGCATTCTTCTTTGAAGAAGAAGCCCAGTTTTGAACTTGATATAAGTGGAATTATACGATATATATCATTTATTTTTGTCTGGCTGCTTTTGCTCAGTATTATTCTCATTGTTCTCATTATTTTCACTCATTATTCTCATGTATGGATGTGAAAGATGGACTATAAAGAAAGATGAGCACTGAAGAACTGATACTTTTGAACTGTGGGTGTTGGAGAAGACTTTTGAGAGTCCCTTGGACTGCAATGAATCCAACCAGTCCATCCTAAAGGAAATCAGTCCTGAATACTCACTGGAAGGACTAATGTTGAAGCTGAAACTTCAAAACTTTGGTCACCTGATGTGACTCATTTGAAAAGACCTTGGTGCTGGGAAAGATTGAAGTGGGGAGAAGGAGGGGAAGACAGAGGATGAGATGGCTGGATGGCATCACTGA
Source organism: Nanger dama (assembly GCA_917880005.1). Classification (NCBI taxonomy): domain Eukaryota; kingdom Metazoa; phylum Chordata; class Mammalia; order Artiodactyla; family Bovidae; genus Nanger; species Nanger dama. Next base: position 15,621,242 of record CAKJTW010000009.1, on the reverse strand, counting down.
CTCAATGGACATGGGTTTGAGTGAACTCCGGGAGTCGGTGATAGACAGGGAGGCCTGGTGTGCTGCAATGCATGGGGTCACAAAGAGTCGGACATGATCTAGTGACTGAACTGAACTGAACTGAACCTCATTGTTGTTGAGTATTCCATTGCATGCTACTGCTGCTGCTGCTAAGTCGCTTCAGTTGTGTCTGACTCTGTGCGACCCCACATACGGTAGCCCACCAGGCTCTGCCATCCCTGGGATTCTCCAGGCAACACTGGAGTGGGTTGCCATTTCCTTCTCCATCCATTGTATGACTATACCAAAATTTACTTATTCCTTCTATCATTAATGTTTGTTTGAGAAATTTCTACTTTCTGACTCCTATGAACAGTTGCTTTGCAAATTCTTGTAAATGTCTGTGAATAGATAAATATATGTTTGGTAAATGTATAGTAATAGAATTGCTGGATCATGGATACATATGTGTTCATTTTTAGTAGCTACAGTCAAACAGATTTCACAGTGACGATTCTATCAATATTTACATTTCCATCCACAGTGTAGGAAAGTTTCCACTTATATATTTTTAGTTGGCTATACTTTTTCTAAGACTTTAGCCATATTTTTAGTAGGGTATTGCTTTTCCTATTGTTTAGATAAATTTTTACCTAAATATATTTTACATACATTCCCATATATTATGTTCTTTCTAACTATACCAAATATCCTGGAGTAGGAAATGGCAACCCACTCCACTATTTTTGCCTAGAGAATTCTGTGGGCAGAGGAGCCTGATGGGCTACAGTCTGTCCACAGGGTCTCAAAGAGTAGGACATGACTGAAGCGACTTAGCACACACACATGCCAAATACAACGTGCAAATTCCTTTAGATCACTCATACTTTGAGTTATTCATATATCATCTTCAGTTCATTAGAGCAGATAGTTAAACCTTAACTTTATCACAACAACAAATTCCTTATCAATAGATTTACCTGTCAGTATTCAATATAATGATGTGAAATATCACTTTATGGCTGACATTTATTAAACAAAATTAGGAAAAACCTAGATTCACTGTTATTCTTTGGAGATAGAATTAAAAGGTGGTAAATATCATAAACAATAAAAACAACAAAGCAGAAAGAAAAAGTGATGTTTATATTTTAGAATGCTTACAGCTATATAATCAGAGTAAAACTGATCTGTAATTAATGAAGTGAAGCTATTTTTTGTTTTGTTTTTGCCTTATGTGGGTTTTCCACAAAATACCACATATGAATGGCTGTGGCTGCCACATTTCTTCAGCATGCCCATCCTAAAGAGGCTTTTTCACTGACACTTTATTAGCCATGTCACATTCTATTACCCCAGGTATGAGTAATGCCAGGTCATAAACAAATAATGTTGAGCTTCAACTCTCCAATTCTAACTGTAACTATTAGCATCACAGGATGTCAAACTAACAAGTGATACAATATTCCCAAATTATATTCATCTTGATGTTCAATAAAACAAATTTTCAGTCTAACATGTGTTTACAACACTGTCTCTGGAGAGCTTACATTTTTAAAAAGTGCAACAGAGAGTTAAGGCTACATTTGTTAATGATAAAAATCTCAAATTGATATGGAAGAGACTAACAAGCCCCAACAGTTTCGAACTGGCTTTAAATTCACAAAATGTGTCATACTGTTCTAATCTCTGCCTCACTTAGAGTATTTTTTTAATTTTTTTTTTAATTAGAGTATATTTTAACCAAATGCCTTATTGGCTAGACACAGGATAAATAAACCAAAGAGTCAGTTGTAAATAATTATATCCACAAAGTTGTACTTACAGAAGGAAAACCATGTCTAAATTCTTGACTGCCTTTCAATTTCATTGACTTGAAACAACACTATCTTCCAACAACAGACTTCTTCTCCTACCAGTACATTACCACTGGCTCAGCCACTGCACTAAAAGCCTACAGTGTACTCTGTGCTGGACAGAAGGATGCAAAGGCTTATTTCTACTAACACATGCCCAATCACTACCCACCAGAAGCATCTAGAGAAAATGAAAAGATATTTCAAAATGAGCTGAAGCAGACTGCTTTCAGTTATGGCCAAATAAGGCACAGATCAGATTTACTGGCACAGAATATGCTAAAGGTATTCACAAATAAAAAGATAAAACTATAGTAAAAGGACATATATATATATATGAGTTATGTTTATGAGTTTAAAGGGACTTGAAATCATGATACAACTTTTATTACTATCCTGCAACTTATTCTTTATCTTTATATTAACTTTTCTTAGGTGATTTCATCAGGGGAATAAGTCCGTATTCAAAAGTGTCAACCCAAGCTATATATGACCAGAACTCAGATCTACCAGGCTTTACCAATCACACCATTCTTCTAATGGGTAAGTCACTTCCCACAAAGCAATGTGACACAGAAATTAACTGAGAGAATTATAGCTGCCTTAAAAGTTGAAGATGGCTATGACTGTGAGAAAGTCAACTGTCATAACAATCTATAATTCATTTGAAATGCTCTGGTTTAGATTAAAAGATAATCTTCACAATATATTATTAGAAGACAAAATTATGAGTCAGAATTGTCCAATATATAAAGAGCAAACTAAAGGCGAACCTGTGTGTCTTTGTAAATATCTAGTCTCCGGTTTTAAGAGAAGAAACAATTTTACAAAATGTACATAGCATTTTGAAAAGTTACTCAGACAGGCCTTTCTCCCTGGAAGGACTAGTTATCAGCATCTTTGAAGCTGCATAATGCAGAAGCTGTTCCTTTATTCCTGTGATCTGCCTTGGATCTTTGAGGATAAAGAAAAATGTCTATTCTGTAAAAACCATTGAACTTATCTAGGAGTGAGAACTGAGGTTTAATCCCACTGAGAAAAGCTCTGGTTGTTTACTTGACTTATCGAGAAGCCAACAACCCAGCATTGAGAGAGAGAAGACAAATAATATTTAATAAAGGCCTCAACCATGCAAAATAACAATAACCAATAACCTGAGAACAGGGAGACATTGTTAGTACATGACACTTGATTAAAAGGAAGTTTAATCAGGAAACAATGGTTTAAAGTAATACAAAATAAAACTTAAAATAGCTGTTAATTGTGTTGTATCTATGGGGCTTTCCAGGCAGTACTAGTGGTAAGGAACCCATCTGCAATGCAGGAGACACAAGAGACATGGGTTTGATCCCTGGGTTGGGAAAATCCCCTGGAATAGAAAATGGCAACCTGCTCTGGTATTCTTACCTGGAAAATTCCATCGACAGAGGTGCCTGACGGACTATAGTCCATGGGGTTGCAAAGAGAAGGATGTGATTGAACATACACACACGCGCACACACACAAATGTATTTATACCTGTGTGTGTGTTAGTCATTTAGTCATGTCTGACTATTTGTGATCTCATGGACTGTAGCTCGCCAGGCTCCTCTGTCCATGGGATTTCCTAGGCAAGAATACTAGAGTGGGTCGCCATTCCCTTCTCCAGAGAATCTTCCCCACCCAGGGATAGAACATGGGTCTCTTGCATTGCAGGTAGATTCCTTACTGACTGAGCCACCAGGGAAACCCAAAACCTCACCCATCATGGGGTTTGAACCCACAACCCTGAGATTAAGAGCCTCATGCTCTACCAACTGAGTGAGCCTGGTGGCTATCTATACCTATGGTCTCCTTTATTGAACAGACTCAATGAAGCCAACTAAGAATGAATTATGTTACTCAAGTTATACAATAATTTTGTGGGGTTTTTAGTGATTTTATTTACAAGCTATTTTTTGTTTTGTTTTGTCTGAGATTTACTGCACAGGAATAGAAATAGCTTTCACCAGGAAATGAATGTGTAACTGTTCAGACAGCCCATGGAAACAGCTACTCTGAGAATGTTGTTATTCATCACCCCTCAAAAGTCATGACTACAGAAAGATACCAGTTACCAATTCAACAATTCCCCAAGTATTCCTTACTTTAACCAATTAAAAAAAGAAAAGATCAAACCCACAGTCTGTTAAGAAAGTATTTAAAATCCCTTTAAGCCCTGAAAGAGTGGTAAAGAACCAGCCTGCCAATGCAGGAGAGATAGGAAACATGAGTTCGATCTCTGGGTCAGGAAGATCCCCTGGAGGAGGGCATGGCAACCCACTTCAGTATTCCTGCCTGGAGAATCCCATGGTCAGAGGCGCATGACAGGCTATAGTCCATAGGATCACAGAGTCAGACACTACTGAAGTGACCTAGCATACTCGTATACACACACACACACACACACACACACACACATATCTAAATATCTTTACTTCTTTTTCACTACCCTAAGCCTGAAATCTGACCAAAGGCCCTTCGTGACTGAGAGTCAAAAGGCCAAGTCCCTTGCTTGGACCTAGGCTTCCTCAAGAATGCTTTGCTTGAGTCTTCGGAAATAAACTCAGGAGCTCCTCTCTATTCACATCAAGCTCTAAGGTTTTTGCCAATTCTGAGTCAAACCAATAGCTAGCACTCCCAGAAACTAGGAATGTCATGCATGGGAGAACACGCATGAATTTTCCTCCATAAAGGATAAGGCTTTGTGAAATTCTGAGAACTTCACTGAAGGCCAAGAGCAGGACCTAATAAACTGTGTTTTTGGAGATAAACTACATGGTTAAAACATGCATACTTCTGAGAAGGTTGACTTTAATAAACTTCGGTGTCCCCTATATTTGGGGATGGAGAAAATACATTAGGCAGATTGAGACCCTGAGGCCAAAAGATTACAGAGAGACTTGGGAATGGAATGGTTTTTCAAGGAGCAATAATAATTTTAAATTCTTGCAGATGTAAATTCTTTCTCTACTTCTTTGATATATAAATCCTCTCTCGGCCTCTGGCCAATTTTACAACCAAAATTAAAAAATATCTTTCTCAAGGATCCAGGAGTCTTATCTTTGAAATGTAAGCATTAAGAAATAAAGTGCCAAGAAAAGGTAGACTATTTGAATAAGCCAGTGTCTAGTAAAAAGACTGAATCAATAATTAAAGTTTCCAAACGAGAAAGCAAAAAATAATAAGAGTTCAGTGATGAACCTTCCTACCAAACATTTGAGGAAGAAATTATACTAGTTTCCTACAATCTCTTTTAAAAGACAGAAACAGAAGGAATATTATCTAACTCTTCGTATGAAGCCAGCATAATTCTAATACCAACAATAGACAAAGACATTACAAAAAAAAGAAAACTAGACCAATCTCTCATGAAAACAGATGCAAAAATCCTCATCAAAATATTAGCAAATTGAATTCAAAAAAGCATAAAAAGAATTATACGTGATAAACAACTGGAATTTATCCCAGATATACAAGACTTGTTCAACATTCAAAAATCAATTAATGTAATCTATCACATGAACAGGCTAAAGAACAAAAATTATATCATCATATTGATTGATGCAGAAAAAATAGTGGACAAAATTCAACTTTCATTCATGACATAAGCTCTCGGAATATTATAACAGAGGAAGACTCTCTCAACTTGATAAAGAATATACACAAAAAGCCTACAGCTAACACTATACCTAATGGTAAGAAATGTGAAACCTTCCCAGATGGGTGGATCTCAAGGATGTCTCTTCTCACCATTCCTTTCCAATGTGGCATTGGAAGCCCTTGCTAACAGAATAAGACAAAAAAGAAAAGAAAGGGTATGAATACAGGAAAAAGAAAGACAAACAGTCTTTGTACGCAGATAATATGATCATTTATGTAGAAAATCTGAAGAAAAAAAAAAAAAGAAAAACTGACCAAAAACTCTTGGAACTAATAAACAATCACAGCAAGGTTGCAGGGTATGAGGTTAATATACAAAAGCCAAATGCTTTCCTATATACCAACAATGTACAAGTGGAATTGAGATTAAAGCCACAAAACTATTTACATTAGCATCCCACAAAGGTTAAATACTTAGGCATAAATCTAATAAAATCTGTGCATGGTCTATATATGGGAAACTTTAAACTCTGATGAACAAACTCAAAGAAGTACTAAATAAAGGGAGTAATATTCCCTCTCTGTGAACAGAAGACTCAATATTGACAAAATGTCGATTCTTCCCAACTTGACATATAGATTCAATGCAATTTCAATTAAAAAAATCTCAGCAAGTTTTTTATGGATATTGGCAAACTGATTATAATCATTATATGAAGAAGTAAAAGGCTCAGAATAGCTAACACAATATTGAAGGAAAAGAATGAAGTTTGAGGACTGACACTACTCTAATACTATAGTAATCAAGATATTGTAGTATTGGAAAACTAACAGAAAATAAAATAATGGACTAGAAAAGAGAACCCAGAAATATACCCTCATAAACACAGTTGACTGATCTTCAGTGAGAGAGCAAAGGCAGTGCAATGGAACGAAAATACACTCTTCAAAAAATGGTGCTGGAAAAACTGGATATCTTTATCAGTAAATATTATTCTAGATATAGACCTTTCTCTTTTCACAAATATTAATTCAAAATGTATGTGGACATAAATGTAAAGCTCAAAACTACAAAACCCCTAGAAGATAACATAGGAGAAAACCTAGAAGACCCTAGCTAATGACTTTTTAGATATACTAACACATACAGATGAAGGAAAAAAATGATAAACTGGACTTTCTCAAAATTGAAAACTTCTGCTCTGTGAAAGATAATATCAAGAATTAGAAGATACACCACCAGGAGAACATATTTTCAAAACTCATATGTGATAAAGGACTAGTACCCAAAATATATAAAGAACTCTTAAAACAATAAGTCAACTTAATTAAAATATGTGTAAAAGATCTGAACAGACACCTCACCAAAGAAGATATACAGATGGCAAATAATCTCATAAAAGATGGCACACATTTTATGTCACTTGGGAAATGAAAAATAAAATGGCAATAAGATATCACTACATATTTATTAGAATGGTCAAAATCTAGAATACAGACAACACCAAATTCTGGCAAGAATGTGGAGCAAAAGGAAATCTCTCATACATTGCTAGCAGGAATGCAAAATGTTACACCACTTGGGAAAACAGTTTGGAATTTTCTTATCAAAATTAAACATACTCTTACCATTTGATCCAAATACTCCTTATTTTTCACCCAAAGGAATTAAAAACTTCTATCCATACAAAAACCTGCACACAAACATTACAGAAGCTCTATTCATAATTGCCAAAACTTGGAAGCAACCAACATGTCCTTCTACAGATGAGGGGACAAACTGTGGTATAGTCACACAGTGGAATATTATTCAATGCTAAATAAAATGAGTTATCAAGCCATGAAGCAAGTTTTAAGTACATGCTTTTCCATGAAAGAACCCAATTAGAAATGCCCACATGCTGGAGGATTCTAACTATACCACTTTCTGTAAAAAGCAAACAATGCAGATAATAAAAACATTAGTAGTTGTCACAGGAGGGAGAGGGAACAAGAGGTGAATAGGCAGAGCTCAGAAGGCTTTTAGGACAGTTAAACTACTCTGTATAATAATATTATGATGAACATAACTCCTAATACATTTGTCTAAACTCATAAAATGGACAGTATCAAGAGTACTCACAGGTAAGCTATGGGGTTGGGGTGATTATGATGTGTTAATCTGGTGCACCCTTGGTGACAAATGCACCACGATGCTGAATGACACTGAAGTGGGGGAGCTGGGTGTGTGAGGAGGCAGAGGACATACAGGAAATCTCTGTACCTTCTTCTCGATTGTCTTATGAACCTAAAACTGCTCTTAAAAATGAAGTCTTTTTAAAAAAAGAAATACAGTGCTTTCTTTTTTAAAGCTGAATAGTATTCCATTGCCAGGCTTCCCCAGTGCATCAGTAGACAAATAATCCACCTGCAATGCAGGAGACATGGGTTCAATCCCTGGGTCAGGAAGATGCCCCAGAGAAGGAAAGTGACAATCCACTCCAGTATTCTTGCATGAAAATCCCATGGACAGAGGAGCCTGGTGGGCTACAGTCCAAAGGGCCGCAAAGAGTAGGACAGGACTGAGTGAGTACCATGCACAACACATTCCATTATCTGTATACACCACATATTCTTTACTCCATTCATCCAGGGATGGATGCTGCAATGAACATTAGTGTGCAAACACTTCAAGATTCTTAAAAAGAAGAAAACCCTGTCATAAGCAACAACACAGATGAACCTTGAGAACATTATGTTAAGTGAAACAAACCAGCCATAGAAGAACAAATACTGCAAGGTTCCATGGGTATGAAGTATCTTAACAAACTCACAAAAGCAGCAAACAGAATCATGGCTGCCAGAGGCTGGGGGAGGAAAAAATGGGGAGTTACTGATTAAGGGGTATTAACCTTCAGCTATGCAAAATAAAAACGGTATGGAGATCTATTGTATAGTATTTTACTTATAGTCACTGTACTGTGCACTTAAAATTCTGCTAAGAAGTAGATTTCATGATCTCACTTAGGCTTTTGTAGAGTTTCCCCACACACACAATAAAATATATATCGTGTTTCTATCTCCCCAGAATCTATAAGGGGTAACTTAGAAAAGCACCAATTAGTAAATACAAATGGCCTAATCACATTAACCAACCTGCCTGCTAAATTCCAATACTTCATCTAGGAACTGACAGCTGTTGACTCCTATGTCGCAGACCCAAAGATGTAGAAACTGCAGTGCCTCTCACCTTCCATAGAATATCCTGAGAAGAAAACCTGAGTCACAGTGATATAATGAAGGAAACTTACACTCCACTTTAGGAAATAGGAAACCAGAGACAAGAGAAAGTTAGACTAAATGGAAAATTAGAACTTCTGGAAAAGATAAATGGATATCTGAATAAAATTTAGCTAAGCTCAGGAAAGTTTGTGGATGCATGTGGGTGTGTATACACACACACACACACACACACACACACAGTTAACAAAGTTGATTTCCAAACCAAAGATTTCATTAAATAGAATGAAAGAGTGGATTATCATCACCTGGAACTACAACTGTAGCTACCAACTGTAGCTTAGAGGATCAAGAGTTGCATTATAAAATTGAGAGCAAAACAAGCAATAAACATTGAAATGGAAAATATAAGAGAAAAAATAATAGATATGAGATTTGGAGAAGAGATACAACCTAATATTCAAATAACAGAAATCTTAAGAAAAGAACAGAAGAAGGCAAAATGATAACTGAACCATAGTAGAAGATAATTTTTCTGAGGTGAAGAATAATTTAAAAGGATATTTCAAATGCCTTACCAAGTTCCAGGCTTTATTGCTAAGAAAATATATATTCCTAGGCCTATGCAATTAAAAATTCAGAAGTCTGAAAGCAAACAAAATAATGTATGAGCTTAAAACAACAAGGAACCAGCTAGCAAACAGAAAAGAAAACCAGAACAGTATGAGATTTCTCATAGGAATCTCACGGACAGAAGAATAAAATTTAGAACTAACTGAAAGGAAAGCTTGGCAACACTAGAATCCTTTCACCAACCACAATATTCATCACCCATTAGGGTAAAAAACAGTATTTGAGAAATAATAGTAACCACCCATACACTATATATGAAGAAAATACTTAGAAAAATACTATAACCAAATAACTGGATTGGCAGTTAAGATGAGGGAAGGTAAGTTGAACAAAGAATACAGAGTGGGCTGAAATAGTTATGTCTTATGCTCTGATTATGGGTTCTGAGAAAGTGAAGGTTGTTGTTAATGATAAAACAGGAACACAGGGTATTTTGAAGCAATATATTAAAAAAAGCCTTTAGCCTTTATCTTCTCTAGCAGTAATAAACTTAAAAATGGAAAATTATACCACTTATAATACACACATATATACAAAATACAGAGAAAAGTAATAAGATGGCATAAGACATGATATATGAAGAAATACATACGACTGTATTCAAAGTAAAAGTGTTAGTCATTCAGTGTGTCCAACTCTTTTCCATGAACTCCTTTGCCCACCAGGCTCCTCTGTCATGGGATTTTCCAGGCAGGAATACTAGAGTGGGTTGCTATTCCCTTTTCTAGGGCATCTTCCCAACCCAGGGATCGAACCTGGGTCTCCCATATTGCAGGCAGAGTCTTTACCATCTGAGCCACCAGACTATTGCACTAGAAGATACTAACAAAATCTGAACCAAATAGGAAGGTCTTTAGATGAGAAGACATAATATCATGAAAATGACCATTTCCCTCCCAAGTTAGTACATACATTTAATGGAATTACAAATCAAATCTCAACAGGAATTTAAATAGAATTCAATAAAAATAATTTGTGAATTATAAGAGAAATAGATGTCCAACTACACCTAATGAAATCATGTAACAGAACAGTGATAGGGTCTTAAGAACTTATGATAAAGCCAGTGTATTACTACCATATTTAATATGACCTGGTAAAGAACAAAACTAGATCAATGGAATGACAGTATAGAAATGGATCTTGCTATGTAGATTATTAGAGAAAAGTAGATTATTAAATAAATGTGGGCACAATTAGTTACCTAAAAATGTAATTATTTATCTCTATTTTATATCATGTGCTGTGCTTAGTTGCTCAGTTGTGTCTGACTCTTGCAACCCCATGGCCTGTAGCCCCCAGGCTCCTCTGTCCATAGGGAATCTCCAGGCAAGAATACTAGAGTGGGTTGCTATGCATTCTTCCAGGGGATCTTCCCAACCCAGAGATTGAACCCAGATCTCCCCGCATTGCAGGCAGATTATTTACCATTTGAGTCACCAGGAAGCCCAGGGGATCTTCCCAACCCAGGGAAGATTTTATATCATATGCAAAACTAAATTCCTGACTACTTATAAACTTAATTATAAAAGTTCAATATTGGAATCCTACAAAGGATTCATATATCTGATTATATGAAAACTATAATCAGGCAAACAAGTCAGTAGACAAATGCCAAGCAAATGGTAGACGAAAGGATTAATTCTCTATAATCTACAAATGTATTAAAAGTATTAAAATTAATGGGAAAAAGACAAGCAGCTGAATAAAATAAGAGCAAAAGTCTATGAAAGGGCAATTAAGGAAAAAATGCTTAAATCTACCCATCCCTGGGGAAATGCAAATAAAGCACAATGAAATATCACTTTAAACCTAATAGACTTCTGAAGATTAAAAGAAAAAAAGCTATAACACCAAATAATGACAGGGATGTGGGAGAAAAAGGCCGTTTACCCTGTTCTCAGAAGTCAAAGTGTTACAGGCTTTTTGAAAGCAATACAGCAACATCTATTAGAATTATAAATGCATTTGCTGTTCCCACTCCTGGGAATGTGCTCCATAGAATAAAAACCCCAGTTCATTAACACTTATGTACCTGATGATTAGGGCCTCCCTGGTGGCCCAGTGGTAAAGAATCTGCCTGCAAAGCAGGAGACCCAGGTTCGACTTCTGGGTTGGGAAGATTCCCTGGAGGAGGAAATGGCAACCCACTTGCCTGGGAAATCCCATGGACAGAGGAGCCTGGCGGGCTACAGTCCCAAAGAGTGGGACACAACTTGGCTACTAAACCACCACCACAATGGGATGATTATTGCTCTTTTGTTCACTCCAAAAATAAACACAGAAACAAACAGCAGAAGCCTTGTTAAATGAGCACCCATATATAGGGAAATGGCTGAGTGGATGATGACATATCACACAACGGGATATTACTCAGCTATTCAAGAGAGTGAATTAGAGGTTTACCAACTGACCTAGAAGCATTTCCGCTGAAGAGCAGCAGAGCATGCCACCCCGTAAAGTGCCACTTTGCATACAGACTATGTTGAGCTGGAGAAGAGAAGTTCTCTGTTTTCCCCTTACCCACCTGAAAGCAGAATACACACTCCTCTGGTGAAGATGTCACCTCCCTACTTCTCACACCAGGAAGGGAATACTAATTTTATCACTAGAGGTAAGATCACACTGAAGAGTCTACACAAACACATCTTACTAACTAGACTTATCTATCATGAGCTTCCCCATAAATTTGTCTCCCTTCCATTTGCCACCCCTAGAAGTTCAAAGTCCTTTTCCTTTGTCTTTGCCCTTCTCTGCAAAATTATTTTGCTTTGATAGGATGCCATCTAAGTCCAAATTCTGGCAATCCCTTTGAGTTACTTATCAAGTTACTTATCACTAAGATTTCTTCCATGTAAAGTGAATGGAATGTGTTGATAAACTGTTTTTCTGTTCTTAGTATGTTGTTTTGTCAATCTAATTTAAAGAAACCCACTCCAGTATTCTTGCCTGTAAAATCCCTTGGATAGAGGAGCCTGGCAGGCTACAGGACCCTTTGAATCCAGTGAGTCTCAAAGAGTCAGACACAACTGAGCGACTGAGCACCCACACATAGCCAATAAACCCAAGATGGGTGGAAAAAAAGTTTTTTCTTCCCTACACCATACTGTATGGTTGAATGGGGAAACAAAGGGACATAAAAATGCACAAAAACAATTATTTACAACATAAATGATTACAAATATACATATAAATGATTGCAAATCACATAAACATATTTATATTATTCCAGGAGCATCTAAAATGGAAACTTGGAAGAATCACTATTAGGATGCCACCAAGAATTACCATGCTTTTATAGGTGGTTAATACAGCGATTTGTGTTGAAGATGGAGGAGAAGAGTAAAAAAAAAAATTCAGGCCCCCACAAAAAGAATAAAATAAAAGACCACTAAAAATAGAAATGATTTAAATGTGTAAAATTATACATATGAATACAATTTTTAAAAATTTAAAATATCACAAAGAGTCGGATATGACTGAAGTGACTTAGGATGGATAAATGGATCACTCTGATATCATTAAAGCTCTTTCCTCAGTGATTAGGGAAGTTTCTGTGGATATGTTCCGGAAATAATTGGGAGGCAGTGGGCCCACACACAGCCTTTGGCACTGACTGCAGAGTTCATGACCCATCCCCACCATGGACTGGAGGTGAGACTTCCACTGCACTGTTCACTTTTCCAAACTCAAAATTTTCACAACTGTGAAATAAGGTTGTGAAAACATAATGCAACAATGTAATTAAACTGCTTAGCACAATGCCTGATACATGTGAAGTGCTTAATAAATATTGGCTATTAATATTATCATTCTTATTATACGTACTGCAAATGGACCAGCTGTGGGTCCTTGTTAGACAAAATGAGGAGAGGTGGACAGCAAGATGATTTTGAGGTTCAAGCATGACTTGGAACCATGCTGCTATATTTTAAATTCTCCTTCCTAGGTTAAATTCTCTCTTCCTAGCAAAGAAAGTTAAAACCTTCTTATACGATCTTCAGTTCAGTTCAGTTCAGTTTAGTTGCTCAGTCGTGTCCGACTCTTTGCGACCCCATGAATCGCAGCACGCCAGGCCTCCCTGTTCATTACCATCTCTCGGAGTTCACTCAGACTCATGTCCTTCGAGTCCGTGATGCCATCCAGCCATCTCATCCTCGGTCGTCCCCTTCTCTTCCTGCCCCCAGTCCCTCCCAGCATCAGAGTCTTTTCCAATGAGTCAACTCTTCGCATGAGGTGGCCAAAGTACTGGAGTTTCAGCTTTAGCATCATTCCTTCCAAAGAAATTCCAGGGTTGATCTCCTTCAGAATGGACTGGTATCCTCAGAATTGGTCTTTCACTCAAGCACAATAATTCTCCTGTGCCCAAACATTCTGTTTCTCAAACAATTCTTGCCATGCCTACTCAGAGTTGCTATTAGGTTCCAGTATGGAAGATGGTGAGTCACACTTTTTGATAATCTAGTACATGCCAGGCATGACGCTATACAAAGTAATGTTGAAAAGTATGCTCTATCTCCCTCATCTTGTAGATAAAGGAACTAATATTCCCATAGTTTAAATTAATGTAAACATTTGTTTTGATGTCAGCTGTGTCTAGTTCCAAATCCCTGGCTTGTCTAATGCAGCCTGTTGCCATCGATATATACATGTGCTGTAAAGAGTAAACATTCTGCAAAAAGGAGCAGGATATTTAACAGGAGGTTTCAGTTGTCTTAGAGTCTTGGCTGAGGTCCTGAAATTGAGGACAGCAGGTGATATATCTTCACACATTCTAAATAGAGGTGCCAGACACTCCCACCCAGACGTGCGGAGATAAATCTAAACATGTCTTTACCTTCTTTGTCTATCACCAGTCTAAATAAAGTGGATGAAATAATGGAGCTTTTAAGGAGCTTGTTAGCTGGGGAACTTGTTGAGCTTTTTGCCTCCCCACTTTCAGATTATACTCAAGAGGCATCCCATTACAGAAGGACCTGGTGACTGGGCATCTGAAATAGAGGGCAGTGTGCCAGGTTACTAGAGCCCCAGGCAAGAGATAACTTGTTCCTTTCCTTCTGTTTCTTCCTCCCATCCCAACCCTGGAGGACTCATAGACTTCAGCTCGAGGGAAAAAGAGAGTGTAAGAATGAAATGGAGGAAGAACAACAACAAAAATAAATAATTCATCCACCCTTCCTTCCCCATAGTTGGTCTAGGGAATTCTTGTGTCAGGATTAAGCTGGAAAGAGATGACTTAAATTGGATTAGAGGTGAAAGTTATGTGATTGTACCATATTTCTAATATCAGAAAATGACAGTTCTAATATTCAATGATTGTTTTAATATTATTTCTGGAAAGATATGGGCTCTTTCTGAGAGAGTCTCCAGTGGTAGAGAAGGGAGACCCAACAAAATCTGTTGGAAGGCAATGGTGAGAAGGAATAAGGCCATTTCTTGATCATGTCTTAATAACTGGTTACATAAGAAACCATTACTTCTTCCCTTCCGCTTTGGTTGACATTGTTCATATCTGTGGCTCTCTCAAAAATTTCCCGTCATGCTAATGTCACTTTCCATGACCCTGTTTCCATAATTTCTTTCATAATGTATCTGTATTAATTAATCTTTTTATTTTTACTGCATTCCCATAGACTTAACACCCAATCAGTTATACAGTTGTAGCCATGGATATAGTCAGACTTCTCTGAAAAAGTGAGTTCCTTCAAAACAGGCATAGAGTCTTATTTTTTTCTTCCTAGTTTTAGCTTCCAAGGTGGTTCAGTGGTAAAGAACCCTCCTGCCAAGCAAGAGACGCAGGTTCGATCCCTGGGTTGGGAAGATCCCCTAGAAGAGGGCGTGACAACTCACTCCAGTATTCCTACCTGGAGAATCCCATGGACAGAGGAGCCTGGCAGGCTACAGTCCATGGGGTCACTAAGACTGGAACACTATTTAGCAACTAAACAAAAGTACAGCATATTACTTATGATAAAGCACTTAATCAACTTAAGCTCTAGTTGATTAAATTGCTGTAGAATGAACTGCTCGTTGAAATCAGTCACAGAATCCAGGACCATGCCATATCTGTTGTGCCCCAATATTTCTCAAGGATAAATTCGGAAATCATCCCTCAGGCAGCAGGCCATTGTGTCTGCTTTCCTGTGGATTTCCCAGGTGAGGGTCAAGATAACTCTGATACAGATGGCCATTCATGAAATAGAGACCCAGGACTTCCCTGACAGTTCAGTGGTTAAGACTCCACCTTTCAATGCAGGGGATCCAAGTTCGATCCTTGACCAGAGAACTAACGTCCCACATGCCCTTGGGTGTGACCAAAAATCTTAGAGAGAGAGAGAGAGAGAGAGAGAGAGAGAGAGAGAGAATAGAAGCCCAGATGTCATCAGTGCACAAAGCAAACAACTATTAGCCATCTGCTGTTTGTGTGTCCAGCCTTGGGAATGAAAGATGATGAAGATGAAACCTGCTCTGTTATTTAAACCCATGTTTCGAGCGGTTCAAAATGGATCTCAGATTGGAAAATGAATGATCATCATTTGCTGAGAACAGTGGAAGCTGAAATCCAGAGCTGATGGAACCCTGGCTGTGCCATGCTCACCTCTATAAGATGAATATATGGAAACTGAGGCAGGCACAGGCTGAGGGCCATGATCAGGCCATGGCGCCAACATCAGATCCAACCTTTCCACAGACATCCTTTACTGGAGTGTGTGACAGATGCAAAAATCCCAACCCAACCCCTGACTTAATAATGGCATGTCCCAGTTTCATGCTAAGTCCACAAGCTTATCAAAATCCTGAAAAAGAAGGCCTTAATACTTTCCTCAGCTTGACTAAACTTCAGATGTTTTCTTTCTGAGGATAGGCCCCTGACCTCTTTTTCCTTATTTACTTTAGAAAACTTGTCATTCTTTCTCTACCTCTTTGAAGTGTAAATCTTCTCCCAGCCTCTTGCCAGTTTTACAGCCCAGGAATGCCTTTTTCAAGGACCTCTGGACCATCCTTTTGAAATGCAATCAGGAAAACTAGTGCCCTTATCAACCAGTCTCTGTGGGGAGGTGGGGACTTAATTTTCACTGTTGTTGGTCAGTTGCTCAGTCATGTCCAGCTCCCTGCAACCCCATGGACTGCAGCATGCCAGGATTCCCTGTGCATCACCAACTCCCGGAGTTTGCTCAAACTCATGTCCATTCAGTCGGTGATGCCATCCAGCCATCTCATCCTCTGTCGTCCCCTTCTCCTCCTGCCCTCAATCTTTCCCAGGATCAGGGTCTTTTCCAATGAGCTGGCTCTTTGCATCAGGTGGCCCAAGTACTGGAGCTTTAGTTTCAGCATCAGTCCTTCCAATGAATATTCAGGGTTGATTTCCTTTAGGATTAACTGGTTGGATCTTCTGGCAGTCCAAGGGATTCTCAAGAGATTTTTTTCTAGCACCACAGTTTGGAAGCCTCAATTCTTTGGTGCTCAGACTTTAATTTCCATTGGCATCAATTAGTAAACACAGGTGCCTTTGTCATTTGTACATAGACCAACCTGCTGCCTGCTGGAGGAAAGGTCCTCCAATACCTTCCCGCTAGCTCCAGCACTTTTCCACTAGTGCTGAAAAGTTCTCCAGCCTTTTGTTTCACTGGAGTTAAGTGTGATTTCTCTTCTCGGTTGCATTAGTCTTTCTTTTTTTTTTTTTTTTGTAAGCTGTATTGGGGTATATTTATATACAGTAGATTCACCACATTTAGGGGTACAAAATAAGAATTCTGACAAGGATTTACAGCAGTGTAACGACCACCACAGTCACCATACAGAATGTTTCCACCACCTGGAAACGTTCTTTGATTCACTGCAGTCAGAGCCCGTCCCTGATCCTCTGGCTCTTGGCAGGCACGGATCCACTTCCTGTCACTGTAACGCTGCTCCTTCTGTAATTTCACATAGATCGAATCATCCAGAGTGCAGTCTTTCGTGTCAGGGTTCTCTTGAGTTAGCAGAGAGCTGTTGAGAGTCATTCATACTGTGCATATCAGTAATTTGCTCCTTTCTATAGCCGAGTGGAATCGCATTGTATGAATAGCCATTCACCAGTTGATAGTTTATTCAGTTGTTCCCAGTTTGGGGCTATTAAGAAGAACACTGCTGTGAACACGTAAGTGTGAGTCTTTTTGTCGACATATGTTGTCATTTTTCTTGGTTAAATACCTAGGAACGAAACTGCTAGGTCACATGGTAAGTTCATAGTTAACTTTATAAGAAACTGCATTAGTCTTTATTAGAGTCATTCTTGCCTGTTCAGCCTCACCCAGTGCACCTGTTCTCTGATGAACACTGTAATATATTTCAGCCATAGCATACTGATGGTCACATTGTGATTAGCAAAATCTTTAATAACATTTCTTGACCAGTGGTTCTCAACCAAGAGCAATTTTGCCCAATAGAGGACATTTGGTAAAGTCTAGGGGCATCCCTGGTTGTCACAATTAAGGAGCAGGGATGGAGGAGGTTTGCTTCTAATGGGTAGAGGCACCTAATGGGTAGAGGTCAGGGATGCTGCTTATCATAATACAGTGTACAAAGAAGCCCCTTAAAACAAATGAGAATTTGGGGCAAAGGTGAAAAATGCATAGTTGAGGAACTCCGCTAAAAAATAATCAAGATTTTAAAAGCACTCTTCCTTAAGTCTCAGCCTTGTCAAGAAAATTATGTTGTGCCCAAAGGCTTGTGTCAGAATAAGTTAGATTATTGGCCCTAAAAACAACACAAGCTGGCAACTAAAAATAACTATGAAGACAGACATCTCATGGTATCCTCAGGGGAGTGGTTCCAGGCCCCACTGAATGGATACTGGAATCTGTGGGTTCTCAAGTTCCTGATATAAAACTACAGAGTACAGTCTGCTCTACAAGACGCAGAACCCAGACACAGAGGGCCAGCTATAACTCTGGAAAAGAATATCCTTGAGAAACAGGAGTAGAACCAATAAAACTTATTTAATATTGAATTACCTTAACACCAAGTGAATCCATATTTTGCATGTCTACAGCTGATGCTGTGCAGATTCTATTACTTCCTTACTATGGCAAAGTGGACTGGTTATTTAATTCTCAGGGTTAGGTTTCTCATGGGTATCAAAGAGGAAAAATAATGCCTGCCTCTCCTTGTCACGGTAAAGACTTGACAAGATGACAGTCTGACAAATTGAACTCCCTGTATATGATGATGACTTAAAAACTGCAGTAAGAAAGGAAAGTAGGGATCTCAGCACTGACTGCTTAATAAATAAGTGAGGAAATAAATGACATCTAATTAAGTCCAAAGTTTATCATTTAATATTTTGAGACCACATTATCTCTTCAAACACCATTATTTTTATGAGAAATTAAGATCCAGATAATTCAATCTGTGGGCTCCTGGAATCACTCTGTACTCATAATCACATGAAGATATTTCCTAGTTATAAACTAATTAGATGTTTAATTAGCCTATAGGGGCTAATGAACTGCCACTCCGCCATTACCTCCTTTAGAGGACTAGCTCAATCAATTTGGGTACACAATAATAATTATGATTAGTCCAATACAGATTGCCACCACCTATCAATACCTTACTGACAAAAGTTAACCCATGGCCCCCTTAAAAGAAATTACTAAATCTGCAAATGCTCACTTAGTAGCTGGCAAGTTAACTTAAATGGGTTACCTGACTTCTATTTCATTTACTCAAAGTTATGAGTAATTATTGTATGAGCAGTTATTGTAGCAATGATAAAGAACAAATATGCATTTAATTCACTTGTGACACACTGATCTCATTTTATTTGGCAAGCACACAATAAAAAAGTTAAACACCTACCCTCCTTCCCTTTTTCACACAGCTAGAGAATCTATATCAGGACAAACTGTCTTCAAGTGATTCTATGTAGTTCAGATGTAAATGAGTTTAGCTCATTTATTTAATAAATGATCTAGTGAATTCTCATCAACTCCACATTGAGTAATAGACCTAAGAAATTATGCCTTATTTTTATTTGTCCTACACTTAGAGCTTCTGTTATTTATATGTGTTTTTGCTTTCTTGGCAATATGTTAAAACATTATTTGAGTTTTCTCCAAGAGCTATATTTTAAATTTAAAATGTATTAGTCCATGAGCAGTAAAAGTGTGAAATCCCTTAACTTGCCACTCAACAATTCATTACTAAATCAATATATGAAGAATGTTTTTAAACCACCAAAACAATGGATAACTTCCTTCTAAATTTTCTAAACTAATTTTTCCTTCAAATAGACTTGTCAGTTCCAAATTGAACATGACTTGGGCTTCTGAGATCCTGAGAAATGAGAGAGATCTTGCTTAATTTTCTATTCCTATACAGAGTAGAGTAGAATTAAATTTTCAAATTTCTTCCCTCTTTATGAGCTCCAGAGGGTACATTTTGGTTAGCTCAATATGCTATTCCTACTTTAACTCATAAGTTCATTTTTCAATTTTATTCTAAAAATTGAGTCAAAGAATAAAATCTTCAAAGTGCTAGTTCTCACTAATGTACTTCTCCAAAGGGGCATATTACGGATAACCTCAGTGAGGTACAGATCAGGACAAACTGCTGAGAAGAATTTTTAAAAAAAAAGAAATATTAGGAGCAGAAAAGTCCACATCATCACACTTTACAATAATCTTAACATGAAGGCAAATGATCGGTTGGACAGTACATTTAAAAGGGCAAACTTTTTATCATCTAGAAATCGTCCATAGACATAGGCTGGAAGGCACTTTTCTGTGGGACACTTAGTACCAGTTATAGCTTCTGAGTTAACCAAAGTTAGGATGTTTACTTGTTTGGAAAACAAAACCACAGTCTAAGTAGAAAAGGGTGTAAACGATGTAATCTCTGAATCTCAGCCTTGGTTGTACCTTAGAAACACCTTTGAAACCACCCCCTCTCATGTTTTGGCTGTGCTGCACTGCACTGCATGCAAGCTCTTAGCTCCTCAACCAGGAATTGAACTTGTGCCCCTTGCAGCAGAAGCCCAGAGTCCTAAACATTGGACTGCAAAGGAAGTCCCACTTTTGAGGCTTTTAAATACTCAAATGCCCATTCTGCCCCCAGAGCAATTCAAACAGAAAGTGTAGGCTGGGAACCAGACATCAGTAATTTTTTAATGTTTCCTCGGGTAATGTTAACACGCAGCTCAAGCTAAGAATCAATGCTTTAAAGAAAAAAATGGAAAGCTTTTTTTTTTTCCCCCATGACATTTGCCACTATAACAGATTTAAGAGGAATATTTGGATGTGTTTTCACGACTGGAAACAGAATTGGTTGGAGCAGAACAATCACCTTTCCATTTCCCACCTATAACATTTAGCAGGAGGTTTAAAGCCACTTCTGAAATAGCTTTTTAAAATTTTTATACTTTTTAAAATAATACTCAAGCAGGACTTTGAGATCATTTCCATGTGTGTACATTTAAGTTGATGCAATTTGATTTGCCATAGTCATTTACAAAGTGTTGGAGAAGACTCTTGAGAGTCCCTTGGACTACAAGGAGATCCAACCAGTCCATTCTGAAGGAGATCAACCCTGGGATTTCTTTGGAAGGAATGATGCTAAAGCTGAAACTCCAGTACTTTGGCCACCTCATGCGAAGAGTTGACTCATTGGAAAAGACTCTGATGCTGGGAGGGATTGAGGGCAGGAGGAGAAGGGGACAACAGAGGATGAGATGGCTGGATGGCATGATGGACTTGATGGACGTGAGTCTGAGTGAACTCTGGGAGTTGGTGATGGACAGGGAGGCCTGGC
Organism: Nanger dama; assembly: GCA_917880005.1. Lineage (NCBI taxonomy): Eukaryota > Metazoa > Chordata > Mammalia > Artiodactyla > Bovidae > Nanger > Nanger dama. The sequence goes on along the minus strand of CAKJTW010000009.1, from coordinate 15,600,120 downwards.
GTGCTGCAATTCATGGGGTCGCAAAGAGTCGGACATGACTGAGCAACTGAACTGAACTGAAGAAAGGAAGCTAAATATTCCTAACTCATGCAATCAACTCTAGGTCAAACAGAAAGTTCAATCACTGGTTATGCAACTTTTTTCACTAAAAGCAGAACAGTAATATTAAAGTTGGCATAAGAATATCTTAACATAACAGAAGAAATAACGTTCAGTTCCAATATATTCAATATTATTTTAAAAATACCAAAATTAGTATATTAACTTAGTAATACCATAATTAGTATATTAACTTAGTTGAGGATCTTTTAGGCACCATATACCCACCATAGACCCTAGGGATAAAAATGTGCCTGAAAAGATACATCTCCTCTCTCATTGACATACAGCTCAGCTGGCTGACTTGTAAGTCAGGCCAAAAATTTTGACCCCATATGTATACAAACTGGAAACAAAATACTATTAAACTTCAGTGATATATTGTCACAATTTGCCATTTGTCCATATAACACATTTTCAAGTCATCTTGGTTGATACTCTTTCCCTTTCTCTATACCCCAGCTTCTAAAAGATCAAAAAAGACTGATAATGTGAACATTATTATTTGAGCTTGTGCAGATTTATGCAAAAACAAAATATGGTAAATGATTCTCAAATCTCCACTGCCTCCAAATTTTCTATTCCATTCTCTTTCCTACTGTTTCTCATCATCATTGTAATTATCATGACTATCTAAGCAGTTTAATACTTCACTGAAAAATATGTCTGAAAGCAAATCCATGGCATTAGAACATTATTGTTGATCCACTTTGAATTTTTTCAGTTCTTAATTATTCTATGTTTCCTTATAAAATATTTGTGCTCAGTATACTGTTACATACTGCAGGAGAAAATTACTCATAATACACCACCATAGCAACCATATGTAATATCTAACATCTTTGCAAGCTTTTCTCTGTCAAGCTTTTACAGTTAGTCACACTGAATTTAAAATTCTGTATGCAGCTCTTTCATTTTATTCATACTATATTTTAAGGATTTTAAATTTGCATTAACAACTATATAAACCTGATTTGAACTGGTATATGGCTGAAATTCTTAATATTACAGAGTACTTCAAGAGCTTCAGAGCAAATATTTATACACTGCCTTCTATGTGCCAGGTACTAGATTCTGAAGACATGGAAGGGGACAAAAACAAGATTCCTACTCTGTGGAGCTGATATACTGTGGGGAGAAACAGACAATGAAAAAATAAACAAATCAAAAAGATAATTTGAGGTCGTGAGTTTTAACACTCATGGGATTCTGACTCTGGAAATCCAGGAGGTTCTTAGGGAGATATGCATTCTCCAAGTAGACAATGTTTGAGCTTAGATTTGAATTACAAAGCAAGAATCAGCCATGTGAAACTCTCAAGTGCATGGAAATGTAAGAGGAATGCACTCAGGATACCAACCTGGAAATTCCTCATTACCTGTAATAGACCCTCCTGCAGGTGCAGACAAAGAGTAAGCAAACTTTGAGGATGTCTCTACCTTGCCAGGCCTCACACGGTTTCTCCTGAGCCAGATCTCAATCTTTCTTCATCCTTTCCCGCACAGGCACTTAGAGGCCAATGCCTTCATCACATTGCTCACCAATCACAAGAGGATGGATATGACCAAATAGTGTTTAGTTGCTCAGTCGTGTCCAGCTCTTTTGCAACCCCATGGACTGGAACCTGCCAGGCTCCTCTGTCCCTGGGATTTCCCAGGCAAGAATACGGAACTGGGTTGCCATTTCTCTCTCCAGGGGATCTTTCAGACTCAGGGATCAACCCAGCATTGCCTGCATTGAGAGGCATATTCTATACCACTGGGAAGTTCTTCGATCTACTGGATATGACCAAATTCCTGCCAAAGATGTAGTTAGACTTTATCATATAATATGATCAAAATGTGTGCTGGACTTTCTTTTTACCATAAATTTACCATGAATCTTTGCATTTCAAGTTTATGTTGCTGTTATTGTTGCTTTTATCAATTTTGGAGCTGACTTGTGTCAAGCTTGTATAAGTGGTTTAGTATTATAGTTAAGAGCATGAGCTATGGACAGATTCTAACAGAAAGACCTGATCTAAGCTACTCAGACCAGCCACAATTTCCTTATCACAGTCAAAATTATATGAGTTTGGCACAGAGAACTCATCTTAGAGGCTGACACACAAACCTTTAATTAACAGGTAGGGTAGGAGACTTCCTCAGCAGTCCAGACTCTGCACTCCCGATACAGGGGGCAAAGTTTCAATCCACAGTTGGAGAATGCCACACCCCATATGTCATGTGGCATGGCCAAAAAATAAGAAGATAGAAACAATACTTTAGAGAGTCATTGGCTTCTAATCTGTACACTTAAAACAATAGGTGGGGTAGGCAGAGATAGAGGAAGAGAGAAACAGCATAAATTCACACACACACACCCCTTGAGATTATTTTAAATATTGTATGGATGAAGATCTTACTACATGGCAGTTAAAACAAAACAGTCTAGTTATGCCATATTACTCTTTAGCATATTGAAACTTTACAGCTTAGGATACTGTATGTGGTCTGCTAAGAAGAGCATCCATTTTCACTTGGATGAATTATATAAGGAGGGTTGGGGGAACTGGAAATCCCAAACTCCACTAACCCCTTGGTCATAGATATCACGTCAAGTTTCAAACACAATCACAGTGGGACATTTAAAAAAAAGATGCTAAGGGTCCTTTCAGTTCTCTTCCATATTTCCTTCTGTTCTCAACGCTCCCATTAAACTGTTGACTATTTCCTTCTCACTAACACAACACTCCTGTCTTGAGATCTAGAACTCTTCATTTGGAATAGAGCTAAAAATTCAGAGGGATGACTGAACCCTGTACCCAAGGAAAGGAAGGAACCAGAAACAGACAAAACCGCAGCTTTTACACTAGCCTCCTCCACTGACATTACCTCAGAGCAGGTGAGAGGGGGTTGACCAGAAAGCTCCATTTTCTGGTGCTTGAGATTACATGACGTATGAAGGGTTCCTTGGCTAAAACAAAACTGGAAGACCACTAATCCAGGAAATGTGAAGGCCTTTTGTAAACTATAGTGTGATTTACAAATGCTAGTTCTTAGTATTATCATTGCTGTTTGTTTCTTGTGAAAATTTAAATGTCTATTTTATGGGGAAATTGCTTAATTAGATAATAAATTCCAAGAAAAAGCACAGTTCCAAGTCAAAGATTCATTTTCATCTCTAGCATTCTGTGCAATAAGCACATTGAAAATGCTTCCTAAAGGAATTCCTAACGGGATTCATTTATTGGGGAAGCAGGAACAGTTGACTAAACTCTTTTCCATCACAAAATTAATTCACATGGGGTCAACCCAGTCAGTCATCTTCTGTAGAAAAGAAATTTGCCACTGGGGATGTCCCTGGCTGTCCACTGGGTAAGACTGATCTTCCACTGCAAAGGGTGCAGGTTTGATCCCTGGTGAGGGAACTAAGATCCTGCATGCCTCATGGTGTGGCCAAAAGGAAAGACAGAGAATAAATTTGAATCAGTTCTAATGAGATGGATGAAACTGGAGCCAATTATACAGAGTGAAGTAAGCCAGAAAGAAAAACACCAATACAGTATACTGACACGTATATATGGAACTTAGAAAGATAGTAATGATGACCTTGTATGTGAGACAACAAAAGAGACTCAGGGGTATAGAACGGACTTTTGGCCTCTGAGAAAGAGGGAGAGGGTGGGATGATTTGGGAGAATGGCATTGAAACATGTATACTATCATGTAAGAAATGAAGTGCCAGTCTATATCCGATACAGGATACAGGATGCTTGGGGCTGGTGCACAGGGATGATCCAGAGAGATGAAATGGGGTGGGAGGTGGGAGGGGGTTTCAGGATTGGGAGCTCGAGTACACCTGTGGCTGATTCATGTCAATGTATGGCAAAACCAATACAGTATTGTTAAGTAGAATAAAGTAAAAATAAAATTTAAAAAAAAAAATAAAGAAAGAAATTGGCCACACCTCTGATTCTTGTGAAGATATTCAGGGACATGTTCCCTGCCTCCTTTGCTTGGACATGAGATTCCTAAGAATCTAAATTCAATTACTGCAGCCTGTATGGTTAGCCCCAGGTTATAGCCAGACACAAAAGGAATACTGAAAAATAACAACAGGATTCTGGCTTAGCTACAGGATACAGGACTACAGGATACTACATGGGACTCATGTAAATAATAGTAGCAAAGACATGTCAAACTACGTGTCAGGCACTGGTTAAAGTGCATTACTTAGGTTAGTTTATTTATTCTCCACAGCAACCTGATGGGCTCAGAACCACAATTAGCTCATGAAGCTAGATGAAGCCCAGAAAGTCATTATTAGAGCTAGAATTCAAACCCAGGTCATCTCAAGCTCTAGAAATGACCGCACAATGACTTAGCTTTTTAGTTTCAGTGAAGTCAGGAAAAAGAGAATAGATTATATCTTGTTCTGATTTCTGCCAATTTTAAGTATGCCCTTGTGTTTGACATCTTCGTTTGGTCCCTCTGGTACCACCCATCACATCTCTCGATCTGGCTCTGTGCTCGAGAGTCTGACCTGTATGCCTAGCATCAGTGGGCTTCCAGTCACGTCTGGCACAAGTTAGAGATCAGAGGTCGATGGGAGGGTAAAGTCAGGGTATTTGTTTTCCCACGTCTCTCAGTCAGGTCACCACTGGTCAGCTGTCTCTCTCTGTTGACGCCACAATTCCTGTCAAATGACTCACTTTGCTCTGGATTTCCTTCCTCTTCCTTCCTCTGCCCCTAAAGATTTAGAGATAATAGTTCTCTACTGTTACAACTGCCATAGCACGGAACCATAATTACTATTTTCTCCAAACCCTGACCACATTTTTTAAATGGTCTTTTATTAACCTTTTCTCAAGCCACTATTCCAGGAATCTGAGCAAAGAATTCCATTCTCCATCTATTGAGGTGGCCCCAAAATTCATTAAGGATTTCCCCAAACATCTTCTAGAAAAACCCAAATGAACTTTTTGGTCAACCCAACAGTTTACATATGACTGGACCCATAAAACAAAAGACAGCATAACCCTCACTATCCCAGCTTTTCACTCTCTGCACCTCAGGTCCGGGAAATAAATTCTGCAGCTGTCCAAAAAGAGCTCCATTCCCCCTACTAAAAGGCAATGTGAAAATTATTTTTCAGTTTCCTTGGTTTTCGTTAGAGGCCAAAAATTGAGGTCTACAAATAGAAAAGCATTTTTTTTAAGATTTTCAAGTTTATTGATACTTTGGAAGTTTATAATTTTATTTCTATTGTGTCTACATTGATTTCAGCAATAAGACTTGTCATTTGTATTTGGTACAGTAGTTAAAATGAAAGAACTAGAAGTGCCAGATTAAAGATGTGTAAATCTCAAAGATCTAATATTGAAATGAATAAAACTAATTAAGAAAGAATACAATGGTATGAATATATTTGGGCTTCCCAGGTGATGCTAGTGGTAAAGAACCCCCTACCAATGCAGGAGACATAAGAGACCCAGGTTCGATCCCTGAAGTGGGAAGATCCCCTGGAGGATGGTATGGTAACCCATTCCAGTATTCTTGCCTGGAGAATCCCATGTACTGAAGAACCTGGTGGGTCTACAGGGTTGCAAAGAGTCAGATATGACAGAAGTGACTTAGCACACGTGCATGAATATATTTATATAAAAAATTTAAACATGAAAAACAATGTTACATCCTGCAGAACAGTATTTTTGCTCTAATGATAGTCCTTGGGTCTATTAAAGCATCCTGAACGTCAGGCAGCAGGCAGTAACAGACTATTCATGATGGGTGTTGGTCTTCTTGAGTTGAATGACCTTACTGACCTTATGACTGAAGCGTCATAAAGCAGACACTCTTAGTCTAGTTAAATGCAAAATATCTGATCTATGAAACTGATAACACTACACAGCTGACTTCTTGGAACCAGGTAGTAATACTTCCAGGAAATGTGATTCCCTGGTGCAGAAAGATACCAGGTGCGTCCTTGTTTTTCTCTTAATTTAATTAGCCATTCATCAGCAACAATGCAAGTTTATGAAAATGTCTCGACTTCAAATAAAGAGTGTGAGTATCTGAACTTACTTTAACATCTCTTCTCCAAAACATCTCAAGTTGATCTTGTCATTAACTTTAACAGCTCACTCTCTGGTGACAATAGAGGCTATTTCCATTGAAAAGGATGCAAGAATACCCTGGGCCATAATTTTAAAAAGTATGTTTCCCTACCTACTCCTCTTCCCTAACCCACTTTAATAGGGCTGGTAACTCTTCACTGTTCTACCCTGGTTTTCATGTTATAAAGTTATAAAGTCTAACTTTATAACTACAGTCCCTCTGTCTTGGTTAGAAGGATGCATTTCATTTTACCATTTTTTTAATTAAATTTATTTATTTTTTTAATTACAATACTGTATTTGTTTTGCCATACATTGACACGAATCAGCCATAGGTGAACACAATCTCCCAATGCCGAATCCCCTCCCACCTCCCACCCCCCATCCTCTACTTGAATCATCCTGTGCATCAGCCCCATGCCTCCTGCATCCTACATTGAACATAGATTAGCGTTTCGTTTTTACAGGAAAATATACATGTTTCATTGTCATTCTCCCATACCATCCCACCCTTTCCCTCTCCCTCAGAGTCCAAAAGTCCACTCTATACCTCTGTGTCTCTTGTTGTCTCACATGTAAGGTCATCATTACTGTCTTCTAAATTCCATATATATGTGTCAGTATACTGTATTGGTGTTTTTCTTTCTGGCTTACTTCACTCTGTATAATCGGTTCCAATTCCATCCATCTCATTAGAACTGAGTCAAATTTATTCTTTTTAAGGGCTGAGTAGTATTCCATAGTGTATATGAACCACAGCTTTCTTATCCATTCATCTGCTGATGGACATCTAGGTTGCTTCCATGACCTGGCTATTATAAACAGCGCTGCAATGAACATTGGGGTACATGTGTCTCTTTCAATTCTGGTTTCCTCAGTGTGTATGCCCAGCAGTGGGATTGCTGGGTCATAAGACAGTTCTATTTGCAATTTTTAAGGAATCTCCACACTGTTTTCCATAATGGCTGTACTAGTTTGCATTCCCACCAGCAGTGTAAGAGGGTTCCCTTTTCTCCACACTCTCTCCAGCATTTATTGCTTGTAGACTTTTGGATCGCAGCCATTCTGACTGGTGTGAAATGGTACCTCATTGTGGTCTTGATTTGCATTTCTCTGATAATGAGTGATGTTGAACATCTTTTCATGTGTTTGTTAGCCATCCGTATGTCTTCTTTGGAGAAATGCCTATTTAGTTCTTTGGCCCATTTTTTTATTGGATCATTTATTTTTCTGGAGTTGAGCTGCATAAGTTGCTTATATATCTTTGTGATTAGTTGTTTGTCAGTTGTTTCATTTGCTATTGTTTTCTCCCATTCAGAAGGCTGTCTTTTCACCTTGCTTATAGGTCGGAGAGTGTTTTGCCTATGTTCTCCTCTAGGAGTTTTATAGTTTCTGGTCTTACATTTAGATCTTTAATCCATTTTGAGTTTATTTTTGTGTATGGTGTTAGAGAGGGGTCTAGTTTCATTCTTTTACAAGTGGTTGACCAGTTTTCCCAGCACCACCTGTTAAAGAGACTATCTTTACTCCATTGTATATTCTTGCCTCCTTTGTCGAAGATAAGGTGTCCATAGGCATGTGGGTTAATCTCAGGGCTTTCGATTTTGTTCCATTGATCTATATTTCTGTCTTTGTGCCAGTACCATACTGTCTTAATGACTGTGGCTTTGTAGTAGAGCCTGAAGTCAGGCAAGTTGATTCCTCCAGTTCCATTTTTCTTTCTCAAGATTGCTTTGGCTATTCGAGGTTTTTTTGTATTTCCATACAAATCTTGAGATTATTTGATCTAGTTCTGAGAAAAATACTGCTGGTAGCTTGATGGGAATTGCATTGAATCTGTAGATTGCTTTGGGTAGTATACTCATTTTCACTATATTGATTCTTCCAAGCCATGAGCATGGTATATTCCTCCATCTATTAGTGTCCTCTTTGATCTCTTTCATCAGTGTTTTATAGTTTTCGATATATAGGTCTTTAGTTTCTTTAGGTAGGAATATTCCTAAGTATTTCATTCTTTTCGTTGCAATGGTGAATGGAATTGTTTCCTTGACTTCTTTTTCTACTTTCTCGTTATTAGTGTATAGGAATGCAAGGGATTTCTGAGTGTTGATTTTATATCCTGCAACTTTACTATATTCACTGATTAGCTCTAGTAGTTAACACAACTACACAGAACCTTTGGGACACTATAAAAGCAGTCCTAAGAGGAAAGTTCATAGCAATACAGGCATACCTCAAGAAACAAGAAAAAGTCAAATAAATAACCTAACTCTACACCTAAAGCAACTAGAAAAGGAAGAAATAGAGAACCCCAGAGTTAGTAGAAGGAAAGAAATCCTAAAAATTAGGGCAGAAATAAATGCAAAAGAAACAAAAGAGACCATAGTAAAAATCAACTAGCCAGACTCATCAAGAAACAAAGAGAAAAAAATCAAATCAACAAAATTAGAAACGAAAATGGAGAGATCACGACAGACAACTCAGAAATACAAAGAATCATAAGAGACTACTATCAGCAATTATATGCCAATAAAATGGACAACTTGGAAGAAATGGACAAATTCTTAGAAAAGTACAATCTTCCAAAACTGAACCAGGAAGAAATAGAAAATCTTAACAGACCCATCACAAGCACGGAAATTGAAACTGTAATCAGAAATCTTCCAGCAAACAAAAGCCCAGGTCCAGACGGCTTCACAGCTGAATTCTACCAAAAATTTTGAGAAGAGCTAACACCTATCTTACTGAAACTATTCCAGAAAATTGCAGAGGAAGGTAAACTGCCAAACTCATTCTATGAGGCCTCCATCACCCTAATACCAAAACCTGACAAAGACACCACAAAAAAAGAAAACTACAGGCCAATATCACTGATGAACATAGATGCAAAAATCCTTAACAAAATCCTAGCAATCAGAATCCAGCAACACATTAAAAAGATCATACACCATGACCAAGTGGGCTTTATCCCAGTGATGCAAGGATTCTTCAATATCCACAAGTCAATCAATGTAATTCATCACATTAACAAACTGAGAAATAAAAATCATATGATTATCTCAATAGACGCAGAAAAAGCCTTTGACAAAATTCAGCATCCATTTATGATAAAAACTCTCCAGAAAGCAGGACTGGAAGGAACATACCTCAACATAATAAAAGCTATATATGACAAACCCACAGCTCACATTATCCTCAATGGCGAAAAATTGAAACCATTTCCCCTAAAGTCAGGAACAAGACAAGGGTGTCCACTTTCACCACTACTCTTCAACATCGTACTGGAAGTTTTGGCCACAGCAATCAGAGCAGAAAAAGAAATACAAGGAATCCAAATTGGAAAAGAAGAAGTAAAACTCTCACTGTTTGCAGATGACATGATCCTCTACATAGAAAATCCTAAAGACTCATTTTACCATAATTTGATATTTACAAAGCTAAATGTTTGCGGAGGTAAATTACTCACTGTCTTTAGTTCATCATCAGAAGATTTCACAAAGGTCTTAAAAATCTGTAAGCATATACAATTACCAGTGGGATAGATAAAATGAACTGATATCTCCGAATTACAATTTCTTAGAAAAATGGCTGGAGATGAACGTGTAATACACTGACAGATTTCAGCAATAAGCATTTGGAGAATGTCTCCAGGGTACTTCAGGCCTGACAGGAAACCATGACCGTGACCAAAGGTTAAAAGACAGGAACTGCAGATCTTACTCCTCTAATTATAACTTTGCCACCTTCTTGATGTGCCAGAACTCCTACACTATAAAATGATAATTATCTGTGTAACCTGATTGGCAGAGTAATTGGCATTAACAAAAGTGACTGATATGTATAAAGCACAATATAAAAGAAAAAAAAAACTGTGTTACTTTGCCTTGAAGAAACAGTCAAAAATTATTTTAAGTGATTGAGAGCCACACTGTCCTGAAACAAAGTCAAGATATAGTGTCTCTTTCAAACTACTGATGCTGTTCCTTTTCCTCCCCACCTATATTAGGCAGCCAGCCCCTAAGGTCATCGCCAGTGATCATCACCTTCTGGTCTTCACACACTCACACAGTTCTCTCCCATACTGGTCAGGTTTGATCTGTGTATCCAATAAGATATTCTAAAATGACAGTGTGTGATTTCCAAGGTTAGTTCATAAAAGCCATTTGACTCCTGCTTGTTCTTATAGCACTCGCTCTGGGAGAAAGCAATTGCAGCGTTTAGGGGACATTCAAGTAGCTCGGTGGACCAGCCCCTATGATGAGGCATTGAGATGTCTTACCAGAGCCAGCATCAACGGCCAGTCGTGCGATTAAGTCATCTTAGAAGCAGATCTTTACTCCCCATCGAGCTTTCAGATGAATGCAACTCCATTAACATCTTGACTGTAACCTCATGAAGTCTCAAGCCGGAATCACTCTACTAGGCTACTCCTAAATTCTGAGTCCATAAAAATTGTGTGAGATAATAAATGCTTGCTGGTATAAGCCACAGAGATTTTTGGGGGTGAGGGGTAATTTGTTATATAGAACTAAAATACTATTTATTCTGATTTTCTACTTTATACAAAATTTACCTTGATTGTATACATATTCTTTCTCCCAACCTTCTTACACACACACACACACATTTTCAAGCAAGCCCTGTGTCCAAGAGTATGGCAAAATGTTTAGGAGCAACAGGAGGGTGTGCACATTTTGATAATGACACAATTTTAAAGAACTGATGCTCCAGGATATATAAGTCCATAGTTAGACCTGTACAGATAATGAAGGTCTGTCCAAAAAAAATGTCCTCAGCCAAGACAGTGTTTACAGAAATAAACACCACATATTTGATCTTCATCATGTATATACTCTAATGTATTCATAACACAGTAGCTTATTTCATTGTCTTATAGCAGCATACGTGGAATACTGGTGATATCATGTCACTACCCAGAAAGTTATAAGTAGTGAGTTAATGGCCTGCCATTAAATCCTGTTAACTTCAGGAACTGAGTCATATTATCTCAACTGATAGTGAAACAAATAAGCTACATGATTAAGAGGAACATCTTGCTGAAATACTGTGAAGGTCTAGCAGTACACGTAAACTAAGTATCAGTTTCTGCAGTAGCAGATAAATTTCAAACAATTATTCACTGTAACTTTGCTATGAATTGTGATTGTTAATATATTATATAAAGAGAGCTAAAAAACTAATATTACCCAAAGAAAATAAATCACTGTTCCCCACTTGCCTTTAACATTTCAGGTCAACACTGAAAAGTAATAAAGTTAGAGAAGATACACATTTATTGTTTTTATCACTATATTTCCAAGACTGGAATAACAGATGAAAAATCACATCTCTAGAAACTTTTGAGCACACGTAGAATTTTTTAGCGAAACCACTTGAAAACTGTTTTCAGTATTGGATTCCAATATAGTAAAACACCTGGAAACACAGATTACTTTGATAGTAGTGATGTGAATTTCTCTTAAGAATATCAGAATTCTAAATCAAAATAATAATATTGAATTGTACTTCAAATGAGGTTTTACTGTACACAAATTTAGTTTAGTTTCTGCAAAGGTCAGAAATTTTCTTTTATACAAGCCCATAAAATAATTTTTAAAGCTGTAAGAATTATACCAAAATGAAAAATTCTAAAAGAATGAGATTCATTATTTTATCTTCAAAAAATGGCAGCAGAATTTTACCAAATAGAAAACAGCATAAAGGATAATGATTATGGAGCAACAATTACAAAATGCTTTTCTGAAACGCTCTGATGAGTTTTAACTCTTTGAACTAGATCCTACACATCTATGGGCATACTTCATTTTACTGTGCTTTATTGCATTTTTAAAAATTGCAGGTTTGTGGCAAACTTGTCCTAGTGGTTCAGCTGGTAAGGAATCTGCCTGCAATGCAGGACACCTGGATTCGATCTCTGGGTTGGGAAGATGCCCTGGAGAAGGGAACGGCTGGCTACCCACTACAGTATTCTGGCCTGGAGAATTCCATGGACTTTATAGTCCATAGGGTCACAAAGAGTTGGACACAACTGAGTGACTTTCTGGAGAAGGCAATGGCACCCCACTCCAGTACTCTTGCCTGGAAAATCCAATGGATGGAGGAGCCTGGTGGGCTACAGTCCATGAGGTCGCACAGAGTCGGACACGACTGAGCGACTTCACTTTTACTTTTCACTTTCACTTACTGGAGAAGGAAATGGCAACCCACTCCAGTGTTCTTGCCTGGAGAACCCCAGGGACAGGGGAGCCTGGTGGTCTGCCGTCTATGGGGTCGCACAGAGTTGGACACGACTGAAGCGACTCAGCAGCAGCAGAGTGACTTTCACCTTGTACTGAGCAAACACATCAGCACCATTTTTATAACAGCATTTGTTCACTTCATGTCTCTGTGTCACATTTTGGTAATTCCTGTAATATTTCAAACTTTTCCATTATATATAATTGATAACTGTTATAGTAATTGGTGATCTTTGATGTTACAATTATAATTGTTTGGGGGCAATTACAAACAATGAAAATACTGTTGAGACACAAACATATTTAAATCCGGCCAATTAATAATCCAACAATGGCTTTTAAGTGTTCAAGAGAAAGGAAGAGTCACACACCTTTCACTTTAAATCAAAAGCTAGAAATGATTCAGTTTAGAGACGAAGGCGTAATAAAAGCCAAGACTGCACCAAATTGTAATTTGCAAAATTGTAAATGCAAAGGAAAAGTCTTAAAGGCATTCAAAGTGCTACTCCAGTGCTATATACAAGTGATAAGAATGCCAAAAGCTTTTTACTGACGTGAAGAAAGTTTTAGTGGCCTAGATAGAAAATTAAACCAGTCACAACAGTCCCTTAAGCAGAGACTAATCTGGAGGAAGGACCTAACTCTCTTCAATACTTTGAAGACTGGGAGAGGTGAAGAACCTGCAGAGAAAAAGTCTGAAGCCAGCAGAGGTTGGTTCATGAGGTGTAAGAAGCCACCCCCATAATATAAAAATGAAGCAAGTGCTAACGTAGAAGCTGCAGCAGGTTATCCAGAAGATGTAGCTAAAATAATTAATGAAGGTGGCTACAGGAAATAACAAAATTTCAGTGTAGACAAAAAAAAAAACCTTTATTGGGGAAAAAAAAAAAATGCCATCTAGGACTTTCATAACTAGAAGGAAAAGTCAATGCCTAACTTCAAAGTTTCAAAAGATAGGTTTCCGCTCTTCTAGGGGCTAATGCATGCTAAATTGCTTTAGTCGTGTCTGACTCTTTGGAACCTTATAGACTGTAGCCTGACAGGCTCCCTTGTCCACGGGATTCTCCAGGCAAGAATACTGAAGTGGGTTGCCATTTCATCCTCCAGGGGATCTTCCAGACCCAGGGATCAAACCCATGCCTCTTTATGGCTCCTGCATTGGCAGGCTACTTCCTTAACAATAGCGCCACCTAAAGCATTAGTCAAAAAATTTGTGCTTAATCAATTTATTGTTCCCTGGTGACTCAGACGGTAAAAAACCTGCCTGCACAGGAGACCCAGGTTCAATCCTTGGGTCAGTAAGACCCCTGGAGAAGGAAATGGCAGAGGAGCCTGGCAGGCTACAGTCCATGAGGTCTCAAAGAGTCAGACATGACTTAGTAACTAAACAACGTCGTGTCAAAATTATATCCTTGTGAACCAAGGAATTTAAGACATACCTAGTATTTACAAATCTTTAAATGAATTGCTTATTTAGTAAAATTGTGAGTGGATTTATGCTTAATATCATTTCAAAAGGACTGAGTTATTTTACCTTGAGAAATCATTGATGATTTAATCTGAAAATCCTTGTGCATTGATTATATCTACTTATATATTCAAAGCAGTCATTTCTCCTCAATAATTTTATAATATCTGTTGAATGAGATAAAAAATTTAAAAATAAAAGTTTTCAGCAATCAGTTCTGGCAATGTTTTGGGATCAATGCATTCCATGTGTTTGAAAATTAAAAATCAACCTTTATGTTGCTCTTTGTGTTCTTGAGTTTTATTTTTTCTTTCCATATAAAATTGTATGCAAGAACTACTTTTATTATATCTTCCCCGTCAAAACCTACACTGAATATAATGATCTGCACAATAATTTTTCAGAAAAAATCATGCCATCAGAGAATTACTTGTATGTCCATTTTACGCCTGGCTAAAAGGAATGAGACTTAGGCTCTGACATCAAGGAGATGGAAATAGAACCAGAGAAATCAAGTTAAATTACATGAAATGATTAGGAAAAATTAAGTGCTATGATGTGTAACAGCATTTCCCCAAAGGTCCATGAGATGTTAACAAATGTTTTATTAAAAAAAAAAAAAAAGGCTTCCATGGTCAAATAAGTTTGGGAAATATTTCATAAAACATTACAATGTTGGCAATTCACGAAGGCTATTAGCATATTAATGACAAAAATTTTGTAGCAAATTAAATGATTGTACTTTGATTAAACCAGAATATTCAAAAAGTTTTCAATCACAGAAGCTTTTGTTAAAATGGTCTCTTTTTGATGATGAAAATTTCATAAGAGGAAAAATAATACAAGTATTTGCCACATTAATGTAGTATATTTGGTTCAGATTTTTTTAATCAAAACAATAATAAAAGAGGACTTATGCCATTAAGGCTATCCTTCCATCCCTTTTTCCTCCTTCTTTCCCCATTGGTTACCATCATCCTTAAATTGGTGTATGTTCTTGTCCATATATTTAATTTGACTTAGATATATAGGATTTCTCTGTTTTAAATTTGTAAAAATAATATCACTTTTGTACATACTGTAATGTATTAATTTTATTCAATATTATGTTTATGAGAAAGATCCACAATAATACATATAGGTTAACTTCATCTATTTTATTTGGAGAAGGAAATGGCAACCCACTCTAGTATTCTTGCCTGGAAAATCCCATGGACAGAGGAACCTGCAGGGCTAGAGTCCATGGGGTCACAAAGAGGGGACATGACTAAGTGACTAACAACATCATCTATTTTATTAGAAGAATTATGTTCTTTGACCACAAGCATACTGGAGTGGGTTGCCATTTCCTTCTCCAAACCTATTGACTACACGTGGCTTATTCCCAATGTTTTACTTTTATAACGAACATCATTGTGCACATTCTTGTACATATATCCTTTTGTTCTGTTGAAGAGATGTTCTAGAGTATATACCTAGAAATAGAATTAAGTCATAGACCCCAGCATCATTAGGGGCTTCCTGGTGCCTCCGTGGTAAAGAATTTGCCTGCCAATGCAAGAGGCAGAGGAGACGTGGGTTTGACCCCTGGGTAGAGAAGATGTGCTGGAGAAGGAAATGGCAACCCACTCCAGTATTCTTGCCCGGGAAATCCCATGGACTGAGGAGTGTGGCAGGCTACAGTCCATGGGGTGGCAAAGAGTCAGACACGATTTAGCAACTGAACAACAACCTGTGTTATTATCTTTAGTCAGTATTTCAAACTTCTCTCCAAAGTAATTAAGTTACACACCAGCCAGCACACCGCAGGAATTCTCAGGGACTCACATCGGTAGACCCTCAGATATAACTTTATGTTAATCTGATGTGTATGAACTTATAATGTGCTGATATACAATGCTAATATCCCGTTTTAGTTTTGAAATCTGAACATATTTCCATAAACACCTTGGCCATCTGGCTTTCCTTTTTGTGAAGTGGGAAGATTTGACAGAGTTGATTCTCTATTTCCTAAACTAATCCTTCATTGTTCAAATACGCCATGAATAATTTCCCTGGTTTATGGTTTAATTTTCATTTTGTTTACTTCTTTGGTTGTATTTTGATGAGATTTTATGATTTACAATTTTCTAAAGCTTGTACTTTGATGTCTTATGTTTTCTTCCAAAATTTTCAGTTTTATCTTTCTCACTGAAGTTTGTATTCCAAGGGCTATTTGTGTATTGTGTTATACAGACATTTAATTGTCCCGGTGACATTTCTTGACCAATCTATCCATTTCATACCGATTTTTGATGCCACCTTATCATATACCGAGTCTTTGTAATGTAGAGAAGATCAGTAGCAGTTGAGAGAAGGGAGAGAATTTACTGTTGTAACTGCACGAAGAAAGTGGTCTTCAGGTAAGGGCTGAAGACTGGATGGATGGAAATAAAGGTTTTCGTGTCAGACAGATGCTCGTTCTTTTCTCTTCCGTTAATTCTGCAAGTTAATCTTACCGCCAAGAAATTTCTTCACCTGTGAATGGCGATAATACAATTTATCTAATAGTATTATTTTATAAGGTATTTTAAATGGTCATCACATCTCTTGAATATAGTGGTTATTTAAAGAGGTTAAAGTAGTAACTGTTGCCCTGTTTCAGGAGGCTTGATAGAAGTATCTGCTTGGGTTAGACGGAAAAGATAGCAGCTTTGAAAAAAATTTCTAGGAATGAAAAATGATACAACTGGGGTATTCTCTGACTATAAAGGTGAGAACTGAAGATGACTCTAAGCTGAGGCTTTGGGGGAAAGGTAAGAGGGGCTGAAGACCCAGAGGTTCTCTTAGTGTGCTTCCAGCAGGAGTCATTTCTGAGAATTTAATACAAATGCAAATTCAAGACCCCAGACCTCCCGATTCAGTGACGCTGACACTTGGCCCAAGATTTTAACAATGCTCCCCACCCCTGGGTGATTCTGAAGTTCTCTCAAGTGTGAGACACAGGAGCTTAGAATCTGATGATAAGAGGTGATGCAGAGAAACGAGGTAAACACGGAGTGCGTGAAACGTCAGAGCTGAATACGTAGATTTCTTACATGAACGTCTGAAGTTCTCCCTTTCTGATGTCTTTGCTTGCTCCCAGACACTGGTTTGCTCTACTGAATGGCTTCCCAATCTCAGAATGATTTCTCGGCTTTCAGGTTCTCCTTGCAGCCCATCTCCTCAGCAAAGCAATGTCAAGTCTGAAAGCCTTAATTACCCTCCAGCCTTCCCCCAATCTCCTTCCCACATGTTCTTCTCCTGCTTTCAGCTTGGAGCTTCCTCAGGGAAGGCAATTTGTCTGGCACCATTTCATCTCACATTAAGTACCATGTACATTTCCAGAGCTTTCTATATAATAAATGGGGATAGTAATAGCTTAGAACACAGCTGTAATAGTAGGAATCCCTGGTCATTAAACATAAAACAGTGATCAATATATGCATGCCTAGTGACCCTTCTCTGCCCCCCAGAAGACCTGAAAAGAATATGCTGGATCTGTACTGTTTAAGAGTACTTTTATTTAAAAAACAAATTTCATCCCGAATCCAATAGGAGTAAGTGTTAAAAAAGAGGTGAACAGTAGCCAGCCACAGAAAAGTTACCAATTTTCAGATTACTCCATAGTGTTTTTTAGAGTTCTATTGATTCTTTGAGACAAAAGTAATAAATAATAAGAGATTTCATTACAATAGCCTATCAGGGACCTGGCCGGTATACTAATTTCGGCCATAAAACATGTCAGTTTCAACTGCAAAGGATCAGCTCAACCATGGTAACAAAGATCAGTTGTGTGAGATAAGTAAATCTGCTGTGTCACTGCTGGGAGCAGCACACACTTGGGAAAACCACCTTCATTTTGAACTAGTGCTGGCTGCCTGGTGACATCTGGGAATCCATGTTTAATAAAATAAAATCACTCTTTAGGAACTTGGAACATGTCACATTATTATTCTTAAAATAAGATAATTCCTATGTTTCTTTATGTGTTCTTCCTTTTGCTTTATCATTTGTATATTTGCCATGTTCTATTTGTTATAAGCAAATTGCTAATTCCATCTCACACTTGAGGGAAGAGAATTACACAAGAGCATGAATCCCTAGGGGCTTGGGATCATCAAGAGTCAAGTCAGACACTGCCATCTACAATGGTCATCTCTGGGAAAAGCACTCGTGTGACTTTTGTGTTGCAAAGAGAACTAACTTCTCTCTTCATTACAAGCCATCTTTACTTGGAAGATTCATTAACCAACAAACTTTAATGATTCAGGCGTGGGTATTTTTATATATTTGCAGAATTGAATATTTCTGAATTACTGAATATTCTGAATATTTCAGAATTACTGAAAATGAACAAAGTCAGTTTTGTCAATTAGGGAAAACAATGTTGATATCCAATATACCGATTCATTGGAAAAGACCCTGATGCTGGGAATGATTGAGGTCAGGAGGAGAAGGGGGGAGACAGAGGATAAGATGGTTGGATGGCATCACCGACTCAATGGACATGAGTTTGAGCAAGCTCTGGGAGATGGTGAGTGTCAGGGAAGCCTGGGGTGCCGCAGTCCATGGGGTCTGAAGGAACCAGACATGACTGGGCCACTGAACAACAACATTCAACATGCTATGGAATTTAAATATTTAAACGAATGCTAGAATTTTGGAAAGCTTGTATCCGGTAACAGCCTTACTAGTTTCTCAAAACATCAAACCTTTGCTAAAAATTTTGGCAGCAATTAAAAAAATGTTGAGTTTGATATTATATAATGAAATGTGTTAATATTTGAAAGTGCTGTGAAGCCAGTGTTTTTCAAATGACCAACGGATGCTTTCACAGAATCATGGATGTATTAATTTAAATGCAAGGCACACGAATGGAACTCATGGAACAGTATGAAAAGTTCATTAATATGGTTTCGATTACATCTTGCAGTCAGTCTTTAAGAAACTACGACTTACAGAGCCCTGTTATCGTTCAGTCTCTAAGTCTGGTCTCACTCCGCAGCCCTGTGGCCTGCAGCACGCAAGTCCTCCCTGTCCTTCACTATCTCCTGGAGCTTGCTCAAATCATGTCCATTGAGTCAGGGAGACAGTCTAACCACACAGAGTGCTAGTGTGGTGTAAAAGCAGAATATCTACTAATATCTGAAAAGGGTATTAAAATACTTCATTTTCAACTACGTAACTGAGGCTGGATCTTTTCCATGTACTTCAACCACCAAAATAAATGGCAACAGTCTTACCACTGTGGAAGCAGATATGATAATCTAGCCAATTTCTATTAAGCCAAACACTGAAAATATTTACAACTATATTAAAGGCATATCTCATCTCATGAAATTATTATTTGAAAAATAGAGTGTTTACATTATATTTATATTGTTACTTTTAAATGAATTATTTAAGAAAGCTAGTGGGAAGTTGCTATATAACACAGGGAGCTCAGCCTGGTGCTCTGTGACCACCTAGAGGGATGAAATGGGAGGAGAGGTAAGAGGGAGACCCAAGAGGGGAGGGATATATGTATACTTACAGCTGATTCATGTTGTTGTATGGAATAAACCAACAAAACATTGTAAAGCAATTATTCTCCAAGTAAAAATAATTTTTTTAAAAAACAGAATCTCTTTAATTCCCAGAATGATATATATTGATAGATATAATCCACATAAACCAAAGTTCTTTGAGTTCCTCAATACATTTTAAGAGTGGATCCTAAGACAAAAACATTTGTGAACCATTGAGCTAGATTTTGCTGTTTTAACAATCATCTCAGAAGCTGAGCGGTTTGAACAAGATTATTTATTTATTAGGCACACCACAAGTTCACTTGTGGAAGCTGAGGGATGTGCTCACTGTTTCCTCAGGAAACCAGGCTCACAGAGACTATCTCATCAAGCTTCTACCCTCACAAAAATGAGAAAAACAGGGGTATGGAAAAATCTGCAAAGCCTTATAAAGTTTACCTGAAAGTTACATAAGCAACTCTTACTTACTAGTCAGCTTCCTAAGACAGCTACATGGCCACACCTCATTCAAGCCAACAGGGACCTAGTTTTTCCCCAAATGAAAAGGAAATCCATAAATTAGTGAACAATACAAATGACCACTAGATATGCCAACTCCCCTCCATAGACATTAGGAATACTGAGTTGAAAAGGATTATGAGGTTGCTAGTAAGCTCATGAGGTTCACTAATTTCCCAAAGCTATTGAAACAAATAACACAAATTCAGTGTTTTAATTCAATGCAAATGCATTTTATGAGAGCTCTGGAAATCAGAAGTCTTAAAATCTGAGTGTTGGAAGGGATGCCTTCCTTGCAAAATCTCTAGAGTCTAATCGGTTTCCAGTTTGTAGAAAATATGGATTAGAACAATATCCGTTCCTTCAAACAAGTATAATTGTCCACCTGCTAGGTATGAGGCACTATTGTAAATGCTGGAGAAAGTGATCAGACATAAAAGGCATAGTCTCAACTCTGAGAGCTTCCCTTCCAGTGGAAGGAGAAATAGCATGAACATGTAAAGAAATACGCACATATGTGTTAGGAGAAGGGTAGGCACAACAAAGAAAAGGCAGGACGAAGTGACTGAGCGTGATGCGAGAGGTGCTGCTTAGAGAAGGGCCTGTCTGATCAGGCAAGGATTGAGCTGAATAAGAGGAAGAAATTATGAAGTCTGGAGGAAGAACATGCCGGCGCTGAAAATAGCAACTGAAGAGTCCTTCACAGGGGAGGATGCTTGGAATATCTGAGAGGCAACAGGTGGGCCAGGGTGTGGCTGAGGAGCAGGAGGAGAGGAGGAGATGAGGTCAGAGAGAGAGAGAGCTAAAGTGCAAACAAGCTAGTGTGCCAAGGACCGTGAGAAAGACACAGCCCTTGCTCTGAGGTGGGCAGCCACAGTGCCACTTACTTATTTTACAATGTCAGTTACATTTTTAAGGGGTCGCTGACTACTGTGGGGAGAATATAACCCCAGATGGTGGTGGGTGTGTGTGCTCAGCTGTGTCCGACTCTTGGGACCCTGTGGATTGTAGCTCACAAGTCTCCTCTGTCCATGAGATTTTCTAGGCAAGAATACTGGCATGGGTTGTCATTTCCTCCTCCAGGGGATCGTCCCACCCACAGATCAAACCCAAACCCAGTCTCCTACATCTCCTGCACTGCAGGCAGATTCTTCACGGCTGAGCCACCAGGTAAGCCCTCAGGGCAAGGTTAAAAACCTGAAGAGTAATCAGGAAGTCTGAAATAACATAGAAAGGAGATGATATTGATTTGCATTAGAACTGCAATTGTGGAAGTAATGAGAACTGTCTGGATTCTAGATAAAATGTGGAAAAAAAGAAAATTAAGTCAATACTGATGGATCCATCAATACTGATGGATTAGATGATTTGGGTGGGAAAGGATTCTTACCAAGAAAAGTGACCACTCTTCAAAACCAGAAGATAGGGAGAGATGGAGGAAGGGAGGGAAAAAGGGAGAGAAGGCTCCAACCAACTTTTCAGTTATAATATTTTGTACCAGAAAGAATAGGTCTTCTTGGAAAATTAATTCTGGGACTTAGAGAAGCCCTTGGATATTAATTAGAAGAAAGATGAATCTCACACAAGCAAAACATGCTTACTTAGCACAAAAAACATGAACGGCATTAGGCAAGTCCGGCTCAAGTAGCAGCTTCTGTACATCTGTGTAGTCAAGAAGCAATTTCCTTTTTAAGAGTCCAAGCTGATGATGTCGCTTTCAATGTTATTATAATATGATTTATTATTATCTAATCCACACTTGAGTAAAATGGCCCTGTCCTTCTCTGAACAGAATAAAATTTCTTGAGTAGAATTCAACAAGACCTTGTGAAGGTCACATATGCTGTCAATTCCCCAGTCTCAGGCTAAAGGTAAAGATTCTACAAAATGAACCATGACACTAGCAAGAAGGAGACTGTTTCTCCACAGAGGAGCCAGCATTTGCTAGTGCCATCTTGAAACTTCCGTTCTTTGGTTTCTTTCCAAAATATCGATATTAAAGCCTTGATTAAGCTGAATAGAACCACTGAGCACATATATTATGCATGTGCTTTTTAATGCATGAGAACATTTTAAATAAATAATATGTTTTGTTTTAACTTAGTTTTGTTTCAACAGCCAAATATTAAATTCTGAGTCAAGCCACACTGAATTAGAAAATTGTGTTCTAGGTAGCCAATCTCTATTTTCAATGTATCACCATGTTAATTTTATTTTCTGATTATCATTAGATGCATCCACTTATATCCCTTGCCACTACCACCATCCTGACCCAAGCTAGATCCATCTGTAGTCTGGGAGGTACAATCTCCACTCGCCTGATTTCAGCATGTCTTTCCAGCTCTGATCCTTCTCTGCAGAGCAGTCGGAATCTTCCTCCCCTAAACTCAAGCCACATAATATTTTCCCTCTGCTTAAACACTCATAAAGGCAGACTTCCCTGGTGGTCCGCTGACTAAGACTTTGCGTTCCCAGGGCAGGGAGCTCTGGTCAGGGAGCAGTATCCCACATGCCACAACTAAGAATCAGCACAGCCAAATAAATAAATATTTTTAAAAACTTAATAAAGGCTTCCAAAAGTTCACAGGATAAAGAAAAACCACTGGAGACCTGCAGATGCCTGCAAGTAGCCTCTCCACCCTTTTCAGCTGGGGAGCCCTCGTTTCTCACTGCTCTTGGCTCTTGTCATTGCTCTAGTCATTTCCCAGACTAGTTCTGCTCCCAGTCATCCAAGATCTTTGCACAGGCTGCCCCACTGCCTGGACATCCTTTATTCCCATCCTGTCTTAGCTCTTCTTTAATTCGACATCTATATATTTAAATAATCAACTGTGATTATAAAATGAATATTTGAAGGAAAAGAAGCTTGGTAAATTCAGATCTTTCAACTCTACTCAAAGGCCATTCATCTGCTGACTTAATGCCTCATGGGCTTCCCTTGTAGCTCAGTCGGTAAAGAATCTGCCTGCAATGCGGGGGAGCTGGGTTCGATCCCTGGGTCGGGAAGATCCCCTGAAGAAGGAAATTCCAGTATTCTTGCCTGGAGAATTCCATGAACAGAGGAGCCTGGCAGGCTACAGTCCATGAGGTTGCAAGAGTCAGACATGACTTGGTGACTAAATCACCACCAATGTCTCATGGGTTTCCAGAAAATCTTTTAATTTTGTTTTGCTGTACATTAGCAGCTGTAAACTCTAATGATAAGTATTTGTGGTTTTTATAGTAGTGCTAAGAAAGAGGTTCAGATGTCACTAACTAATGCACTTTGAAAGCAAATGAACCATATGTCAAAAAATAAAGCCTCAAGAAATAAGTGAATCAGAAAATCATTTCAGTGCTACAGTGTCCAAAATGACAAGTCTAAAAAGTGATTGTGCTATTCACCCTTTTATCTTTGAAGGTCAATGTTCAACACATAAAAATACATCATCAGTCTCACAGTCTGAATGAGCTCAATTTCGGTTGTATGAATATATATATATATATATATATATATACATACACACACACACACACAAGACAAAGGTTCTCACTGCTCTGGAGAAGCCATAAGGCTCTGCTCAAAGGACTGTCTGCTCTCAAATCACTGCAGGACAAATTGATGCATCTTTCTAGAGGGACCAGACATGAACTCTTTGTCTGAACTTTATCTGAGCTAAAGACTCAAAACAATAAGCTTTCAACCTTTTGTCTTGATTATTAACAAACAGAAACCAAGTTTTCCCTGGATTCTAAAATTGAAAAAAATACTTCTGAAAAAAAATCAAACAATAAAAACAATGTCAAGGGACTTCCTTCATGGTCCAGTGGTTAAGACTCCACCTTGCAATGCAAGGGACGTGGGTTCCATTCTTGATTGGTGAATTAAGATTCCCCATGCCTTGGAGCAATCAATCCCATGCACCACACATGGAAGGTCTGTATGTGGCAATGAAAAATCCTGCATGCCACAACTAAGATGTGACACAGCAAAATAAATAATGTCGAGCTTCAGTTGAGGCTGACCCAGCAATTCCCCAAGAACACAGGAAGAATTGTTTCTGACATTTTTAAGGAGGAGGAAATCCATTCTCAATCACCCTCCCCATATTACTCTTTCAAAATTCCCGTATTACGCTTTTCAAAAAACTAGACTTTGAAAAGTAGTTTGATTTTCAGGAACAAAGTGGGGTGAAGCTAAAACTAAAAATTTCACTTTGACCTCATTAGCAAAATGCTAAAGGAAGTAAAATAATGTGTTCATAGAAGCAGCTGGAATACAATCCACCTTTATAAACTGTAATGACAATTCATGAATGCCTGGACCTGACACGTGCCTCTTTAAACACAGAACCAGAGCTAGTGTGGTAGTCATCAGTGACAGTCATCAAATTCCTTTTCTGTGCACACAGTAGGACTGCATTTATTAAGATGGCATGGCTGTGAGCTTGTGTTGGCAAACAAAATATCAGAAGTTATGGGTGCCATTAACAGCTCACGCATAGTTGGCAATATTTCTTTCCAACTACTGCTGCACTGGCATGCTGTAGATGGTAGGAACGCCATCATTTTGGATCTCTAATTACAAAGACATGGACTAGAGCCCCAGATAACCCACCGTGGACCTGCATCTTGAGTGAGAAGTATGCCTTTGCTTTTTCAAGTTTTTCCAAGTTGAACTGCTTCATTTACCTAACATAACCTAGCCCACCCCGAGTGGTAAACTCAAGTCATCAGAAATAATTTTGAATTTTATACTGTGATTATAGACATATACATATAATCATTTATTTTAATATGGGTATCATGGGTTTTCCCAGGTGGCTCAGTGGTAAAGAATCTACCTGCAATGCAGGAGATGAGGGTTCAGTCCCTGGATTGTGAAGATCCCCTGGAGGAGGAAATGACAACCTACTCCAGAATCCTTGCCTGGGAAATCCCATGGACAGAGGAGCATGGCAAACTACAGCCCATGGAGTCTCAAAAGAGCTGGACACGACTTGGTGACTAAACAACATGGGCTCATAGAATGAATGAGAGCAAAGGATACACAAACTGTAGAATGTTATCAGATTTCAATCATTAAAATTCCTTACTCTGCAGCTCTCTTACATTTCCTTTTAGGCTTTTTAACCTGAGAGAGAAAATCTGTATGCATTTCTATAATCACTGGAGTAAGTACTCTTTCACAGGTACAGAGCAATTTCCTGGTTACTGAAAACAATACCATTTGCTTCTCAGATGCATCCCCTAGGGAAGTCAGAGTTCATTCTCTAGTGTTTTCTAGTCTTATGTTCATATTAAAATGTCTGAAAGAACATCCATTTTCATGTATTATCTAAAAGGAGTACATCTTTTATTATATTATCTAAAGGAGTACATTTGTACCATCTTGAGAGATGGTACAAATGACTAAATTTATGCACAATTTGCTGAGCAATGCCAAACACTGGAAACATCATGAGTCAGTGGACGATTCAACAGAAGTCCCTGAGCACCTAGAATCGCATCTTTTGTCCCCTGTCTGATGATGTCCCTTGAATTAAGTAACAACTCAGAGACCAAGAAAAGCTGAGGGAGAGTTTAGTGTATCCACCTACACAGAACAGGGTAAATTTGTTTTTCTTCCTTCCAGAGAAATGTCAACAATTTTCATGGTATTTAAGTAAAAATAAAACTCTGAGCAGGGACTTCCTATATTTCAGGCAAAGCACTATTTCCTTGCCCGTGCAAGTCTCTTAACTCTTCTTAGAAGAATCTGGACATAAGTGAGAGCGAGATGTATGGCAGTGGAACAAGAGTAAGCAGTTTGCTTTCCCATGGCTGTGATTCTTGATTTATGAAGAAGAAATGCAAGAAAAGAAAGTGATCTATAACGACTCCCTTATTTCTAATACAAGGCTAATAATGCCACTTACAATTTAGGGATGTGAGGATTAGATGAGCTATTCCACACAAAATGCCTGGCACAGAGTAGGGGCTCCATAAATTGTAACTGCTATAATAAAATATTGTCTAAGCCCATAAATTCTTGCCATATAGACATTTCCCAAGTTTAATTTACAAACATCCTCTTTTGTTCCACTCCATACTCTTTTCCAATGGAAATCTCATCTAATCTCCAGGCTTCTGTTATTAACCCAAAAGTAAGATTTGTAAGTTTACATATTTAACCCTTCCCTGATTTCCAGACTTATATTTGCAGTTCCTTCTGGAACACTGAGTGGACGACCCACTGTTTGCTCAAATTCTTTATGTCCTCAGCATCCATCATATCCCCAGTCTGGTGCTGATTTTAGACATGGGCAAGGACGGCCCTTGTCTTAAAGTCTGATGTGGATTGGTCTACTTTGACAGCATTCCTCTCCAGGGAACAAGATTGATTCATCAGAACAAAGAGGTCTCATCACTGTATAGTTGTAATTGCCCTGCTTTCTTCAAGGGCAAGTAAAATTATTGACAGATTAATAATATAGAACTAAATTTCCCAATTATCTGTATAAGAATTAAAATAAGCATTCAATCCTTGGTTCATGAAATCTAACAGAGTCTTAAATTTAATATTTCTATAAACAATGCTAGTTGATTTGATAAATCTCTTTTCTGTGTATGACTTGGTAACTAACTGCCCTCCTTTTCCCCATTTTCCACTTCAGAAAACATTTCTGATTTTAACTTCTAAAAACTGGGACTGAACGACTTCTAAGCAGGGAAAAGATAAATGACCATTAATGCAACTGATAATTAACCACCTGAAAATTAACAAGAGTCTTCGCCATCGTTTTCTGCCATTCTACGATTTAGGATTTCACTTCCCTTTAAGTAGAAAAATGATTATTTTTTCAAATCCAAAGAAGTGGCAGCTGCATGTAGACGAGTGTGCCATGGCATTTCTAGAGCTGAAGTTGCCTCTTCCTGCAATTCACCAACAAGCTTCTCACAGGGAATTTGGGCAGTGCTATGCATGATGGGAAAGGGTTGCCTCAACCTGGAAGGCTACCATGTTCTCTGATGACCCCATCCCTCTATTATCAATGAACTGATTCTAAGCAAGCAAAATAACCAAGATTGGAGGAAATGATATTTTCTTTTCTGCCTCTGGCAAGGATCTACCAGGTCAATTGGACAGGTCACTGAAACTTTTTCCCACTTCACTTTCCTCATCTCTCAAATGCACTGCCCTCTGGTACCTAAAATTATGCTTCTATATATGTGACCTATTACTTTGTGGGAAATTTAAACACACTACAAATCACATTTTTAGGAGTAAGTGGTTCGACATGCTTCTTCATTGCATGTGTATTATGATTCATAAGATTACTTGATTTTGGAAAACATGATGAAGAAAGACAAAACAAAAGAGCAAGTAAAATCACTTGAATGAGGACATGAAATCAATGATACCATTGATTCAGTGGTTATAGGATAAGGTCCAGTCAAGGAAGTAGATACACACGACATACCATGTACTGATGATCACCAATTATCATCTGCAAAAGTCTACATTTCAGCTCATAAGAGTGCAGTTTCCAGAATTCCTCATATTCTTTCTCATCTATAATTTCCCAAATATTCCCTGTTTTTTTTTTTCTTAGAATTGCTCATTTGGCAAGAAAAACCATACACCTACTTGAAGATGCCATTCACTTTCTTCTAAGAGGCAACCTTGATCACTCCCAGGAAAGATTAAGAATTAATGAAAAAAGTACTGTTTTGGTAACTGTTTATATGCCTGTGTCTCCTGCTAGACTGTAAGAATCTCAGTATTCCCAGACCTAAGATAGTGTTGGATGTAAAGATAGAACTTGATGCAATTTAATAAATAATATAAAATTACGCAGTGAAAAAAATTTTAAAAACCTCTGTTTTTTTCTTGTCGTTTGACATTTCATTGCTATTTCATGAAATGTTTAAAGGTTAGCTTTTTGTCTCACTTGTGCTTCTGTCACTATGATCTTAAAACTGAAAAATGTAGACAGTCAAGCATTATTTCTGTCTAATGTACTTGAAATGAGCTAAAGATTTTTACCTAATGTGTTTTCTGTGCTGGCACAACCAGTATAAGATCTGGCCAAATGTGATGTTTTCACAAAAAACCTTGCATCTTCTTTCAAATCTTCTAAGGATTAAAAACCAAACTATGGTACCCAAATGTAATTCTTAGAATTTAATCTAATGTTTATAGTGAGCACTCTTACAGATCATACTAGTCAATAATTACCATCTATAAAATAAATTTTACAGATCAAGTTAGAGGTATTTGAAAAAGATTCACAGCCTAGACAATACATGGTGATTTTTTAAGGGATTAACTCTGGAAGTATTATTTTGGCTTGATGAACACTATCATTTTGTAAATGTCAACAACCATCATAGTCCACCTAAAGATATGTTTTTATCGAACTCAAATATACTATTTTAATGTTAAAGGCAGAGGTCACAAGCCACTTCCTCAACGCTGAAATGAAGTTTTCCATGGGACGTCCCTATAAGTCTAATGGTTAAAACTCAGCTCCCATGAACAGAGGAGCCTGGTGGGCTACAGTTCATAGAGTGGTGAAGAGTCAGACATGACTGAGCGACTGAGCACGCACATACTACCCCTTCAGGGGACACAAGTTCAATCCCTGATTGGGAACTAAGATCCTGCATGCCACACAGCACCAAAAACAAACAAAATACTCCTTTGGATTTCTTCTTTGGCCCCTTCAGCTTCCTTATTACAATGAACTCCAGAGAGAAGACAGAGAGGAAATGAAATGGCCCGTGTCTCTTACACACGCTGCAGTCATCTAGAACTTCAGTATATGTAGTCAGTTCCCAGAACCTCCATCTGAGGCTTGAATGGGGCCGACCTTGGATGAGTGTAATGGCCGGAACTTGACCCTCTTTTAACGTGACCTTCCACTCCTACTTGCCATTCTCCAAACAACACCACTCCAGCCATCCTAAATAATTTTCAAACAGTTTACTACGCATAGATTCCAGGAAATAGGGAATGATTATAAGCAGAGACATTACTTTGCCAACAAGGTCCGTCTAGTATGGGTTTTTCCAGTGGTCATGTATGGATGTGAGAGTTGGTCTGTGAAGAAAGCTGAGCACCAAAGAATTGATGCTTTTGAACTGTGGTGTTGGAGAAGACGCTTGAGAGTCCCTTGGACTGCAAGGAGATCCAACCAGTCCATTCTGAAGGAGATCAGCCCTGGGATTTCTTTAGGAGGAATGATGCTAGAGCTGAAACTCCAGTACTTTGGCCACCTCATGCGAAGAGTTGACTCATTGGAAAAGACTCTGATGCTGGGAGGGATTGGAGGCAGGAGGAGAAGGGGACGACAGAGGGTGAGATGGCTGGATGGCATCACTGACTCGATGGACGTGAGTCTGAGTGAACTCGAGGAGTTGGTGATGGACAGGGAGGCCTGGTGTGCTGCCATTCATGGGGTCACAAAGAGTTGGACACAACTGAGTGACTGAACTGAACTGAACTGAATCGTGTTTAATTTAAAAAGACAAGTTAATTCATAGAGAGCAAAGGAATACTCTCAAAGTAAACACAGTGGTATACACTAGAACTGACAGCTGCTGAGTCCTGAGTGATCAGTAGATGTAGGTTTCTAGAGGTGCACATGGGGAGTGGGAGAAATAGGGCCTCAGTGGAAATGCGGGCAGGAGAGATTCATAAAAGGGAAGCCCAAGAATATGCCTTAGATGGAGGCTGAGTACATACATGATGTCACCTAAATGAAACAAATAGAAGGTAACAGTCTCACAGAGCTGAAGTTACCCACACACACGTACACAGGAGAGATGAAAGATATCTTAACACATGAACTCTAGAAATATTTAATAATTATTCTAAGATTTACCTATAATTGTTCAAATCTTAGTTTCAACATGTATAAATTCTTGTTCAAGATGTATAAATTCTTATTTCAGGAAAATGTATTCTTCCCAGTCCTTTCTTGAAAACATTTTGTACCTTAAAAACAACAACAAAACCCTCAACTAAACTTGAGGATTCTGAGAAATGACCATCACTAATGACCTTTATAGGAGAGACACCAAAAAGCACAGCTGGCTTTTGATTGTTCACCATGCCCCTAAGTCCTTATGTAAGTGGCTTTCTATGCTCCTTTTCTTTGTAAGCATTATTTTTCAAACATTAACATGTTCAGCACTGACTGCTAAATTGGTTAAATCCACATGACAAAAAGGGCAGCCAACAATCTGGAGTGTGTTAAAAATGGTAATACTTTACAAACAATGTCTTGCAACAGAGTAGAAATTTATAAAAAAATAATATTGACATTCTAACTGTGATCTAGTAAATTCATCAGGAGCATACACACACACACACACACACACACACACACACATGTATATGAGAGACAGCTATAATCTTTCAAGCAAACACATTATTTTGCCTAAATATCTGTAACATTAGGTATCATAATTCTTTGTGATATCACAAAAGAATCCCTTGAATGAATATTCCAGTTTAAGAAAATATGATTCAATCTAAGTATAACCTTAAAGAATTTGAAGAGTTCTTTTATTATAAATACTGAGAAGCATATAAATTACTCCTTGGTGAATGAGCCAATTTGAAATTCTAACTATTTTCAAGATAAATAATATCCATTCACATACCCATATTGTAGGCATAGGCATGAAGGTCGTAAAAACACTTTTCCCAGGATTATTTTAACAAAATGATTTCCCTGCTTCCCCGGTGGCTCAGCAGTAAAGAATCTACCTGCAATGTAGGAGACGCAGTTTTGATCCCTGGGTCAGGAAGATCTCCTGGAGAAGGAAATGGCAACCCACTCCAGTATTCTTGCCTGGAAAATTCCATTGACAGAGGAGCCTGGTGGGCGATAGTCCGTGGGGTCACAAAAGAGTCAGACACGACTTAGCAACTAAACAACAACAAATTTAAATAAGACTTCCTTCCACTTAGATACTACAGAAGAACTTTCATAGTTAGAAATCACACGTTCTTTTACCAATAAATGCAAAAAGAATCAGTTAAAAAAAAAAAAAAAAAGGCTTGAGAAAGGGTCGGGAGCTGCGTTAGGCATTACTGATAAAATGGAAGCATGACCCCAAACCCGTCTCCTCATCTCTCAGGCACATCCCCGGGATGGAGTTAGGCCTTGTGATTCTGACTTGTTCTTTCCTTTCTTCAGCTGAGTTGGCTGGAAAGAATGTTAAGGTGCTTGAGAGAAGCATGAGAAAGCACAAAGCCTTCTGCAGTTTTGCCCAGAAAATAATCTATAAAATAACCATTGACATTTGTTCAAGGATCTTTACAAAGAATGTTCCAGGATAAGCACGTAGGCCACAGCTTGAGACCATGGGAAGAATTATTATCTGAGACCTGTTTGTGAGGGGAATGTTTATGGCAAAAGAAGTTTGTTGAGTTTAGGGTTTAGGAATAATTAAGAATAGCTAGAAGCCGTTTTAGGAGATAGTGATCTTAAGATGCTAGGGGCAAACAGGATTTAGAAAGATAAGAAATAAACTGAGGAATGTGGCATGAGTTACAATGTAATCGCAAGTTAAGTATAGGACACATAAGAGAAAGTAGATAATAGATGCTGCTGCTGCTGCTAAGTCGCTTCAGTCGTGTCTGACTTTGTGCGACCCATAGACGGCAGCTCATCAGGCTCCACTGTCCCTGGGATTCTCCAGGCAAGAACACTGGAGTGGGTTGCCATTTCCTTCTCCAAGATAATAGATAGTAAAGCCAATTCTGAGAGAATCTCTGAAGCAGGAACTCTGTAGGACAACGATTTCTGGAGACAATAAATCTGGGTAGGGAAAACTAAAAATGTCAAACCTCTAACCTAATGCTTTTGTCGAAGTATAAAAAGAAAACCTGAAGCTTGAAATAAACATAGTTCCATACTATGAGTCAGAGGCTACATCAGCATCAGCCAACACTATTCACCCCTTCAGGCTGATTCCCTGGCTGCTGGAGCTGGACTCCGGCAAAAGAGACACACATTGAGGCTAATATTAGATGAAATGCTATGAACATGATCCTAGCTCTGTTTAGGCCTCTTTTCTGAATAAGAAAAAATAAGGTATCAATACATACCCTCCTCCAAAAACACACACACAGATATCATGCTGAGGAGACAGTCATTTGTGATAACAGCTCAGTGATAGCTGATGTAGACCAGAAATGCTCCTTCATTCTCCAAGCAAGAAGTTTGGATGATCTCCAGGTTGAGAATGCAAGACTGGCGTCAGGCTGCTCACCACACCAGCTGGCTGTTTGCCAAGCTTGTCACCCAGATACCTGTGTGTCTGGAGAAGTCATAAACAGCCAGATGGCATTTACCTTGTGTATCCACAGGACCACATAACAGCAACACAAAAATATTTCCTACCGAAGCAGAACATGATTCAGAGCATATTTGAATGAAGAATATTATCAGGCAGATTAATTCTGCTTTTAAAGATTTATCTGTATTAAGTCAACCAGTCTGTCAATGAGGTGAGTACTCATAGCTGATACATGATGGAGGTCACAGTAGCTGAGGACACCTGCATTGATGGGTTAAACCGACCAATCACATCAAAAGATTTCATCAAGAGTCAAGAACACAGATTACTGTGGCCTCCTTTCCCCTGGCCTCCTCTAGTCATTATCACACTGTGTCTGGCTGATGTGAGAACAAAACCTAGTATATTTTATATAGAACAGTGAGTCTCAAAGTTTCTCCCCTGGTTCCCACAGTAAAATTGTCTGAGAGAGCTCAGTGAGGACATTGACCAAACTGAATAAACTTCCACATTAGTCCCATCTCCAATGTTCAGTTCAGTCCAGTTGCTCAATCGTGTCCGACTCTTTGCGACTCCATGAATCGCAGCACGCCAGGCCTCCCTGTCCATCACCAACTCTCGGAGTTCACTCAGATTCACGTCCATTGAGTCCATGATGCCATCCAGCCATCTCATCCTCTGTAGTCTCCTTCTCCTCCTGCCCCCAATCCTTCCCAGCATCAGAATCTTTTCCAATGAGTCAACTCTTCGCATGAGGTGGCCAAAGTACTGGAGTTTCAGCTTTAGCATCATTCCTTCCAAAGAACATCCAGGGCTGATCTCCTTCAGAATGGACTGGTTGGATCTCCTTGCAGTCCAAGGGACTCTCAAAAGTCTTCTCCAATACCACAGTTCAAAAGCATCAATTCTTTGGTGCTCAGCCTTCTTCACAGTCCAACTCTCACATCCATACATGACCACAGGAAAAACTATAGCCTTGACTAGACGGACCTTAGTAAGCAAAGTACTGTCTCTGCTTTTGAATATGCTATCTAGGTTGGTCATAACTTTTCTTCCAAGGAGTAAGCGTCTTTTAATTTCATGGCTGCAGTCACCATCTGCAGTGATTTTGGAGCCCCCAAAAACTGCCCTTTTGAATCTGGTGTATGTTTTGTGCTTCTGTTTGGGATATTTGATTAAAGAGTTTCTTGGGAAAAGTGGGGACTAATAGGGCTTCCCTGGTGGCTCAGTGGTAAAGAATCCAGTGCAGCATCGGATTGCAGGCAATCCTGCCAAAGCAGCAAACATGGGTTCAGTCCCTGTGCTGAGAAGACTCCTTGGAGGAGGAAATGGTAACCCACTTCAGTATTCCTGCCTGGGAAATCTCATGGACAGAGGAGCCTAGGGGGCTAGGTACCTGGGGTCACAAAAGAGTTGGACGACTTAGTGAGTAAACAACAACAGGGAGAAGGGGAGTACATTTTTATGATAAATAAAGTTAGGACATTTTAGATAGCTTTTAGAAACAGTAAAATAATATACAGAAGGAAAATACATTATGGAGCTTTTAATGAAATGACTGATTCCAGGAGGGAAGAAGCATTGACTATGGAAATAAAACATCTGTGCTTGACTCCGGATCACCTTTCATCACCTGCCTATGTTATGCTTCTTGTCAGAAATACTGAACAAAGAAGCCGAAAATCTAACTTTCTCCACTCCTTTGGCTCTGTTCTGGGATGCGATTTCACTTCTGCCAAGGAGAGGTCTCACCCTGAGACTTGGAGAATGTGAGGAAGATGGTGACAGTGCAAGGGGCAGATGGGCTCCCGCACACGTGGGTGTCAGCAGCCACTCGACTCCAAGCTCCTCCCTGGCCCAGTGGGCACAGGGAAGCTCTGGCAGCAGCGGGGTCATGGCGGCAGCAGCTCCTGGCCTCTGGAGCTGGGGGTGGTGTCCGTCTGATGCCAAAGGCACCAGGTGGGTGCCTGACTTTCATGCCTGCAGCCTGTTAAAGATTTTCTAAGCACTGATCCTTGTGTCAAATCCATTTTGCCCAAAGTACCCAGAGTTGTTTTCTGTTTCTTGCACTGAACTCTAATGATAAAATGCCATTATGTAGGAAAAAATAATGTATACTCTGTAAGCATGTTTAATGACATTGAAATTCTGAAAACATTCTTACAGAGTGTAAGGTTGATACAAATGCCTCTTTTTGTCCTGTATTATTTTTCTCTTGCGCCAAACACATATCTAAGCATTGTTTCAGATTCTCCAAAAATCTCTCTCTCTCATTCTCTCTACCCCCCAGTCCCACTCTATTACCCTCCATTTGCCCAAGACTTTTCTAATTTTCAAAAGCTTCCTGCCTTCTTACCCTCCCCTGGTGTTTTTCTTCCGTGTCCTAACTTCAGTCTTTATCAGACCTCCTTATTCCTCTAATACCTAAAGGTCTTCTTGGAATGTCAGTCTTCTCTTTTCTTCTCTATCAATCAAGATAATTCAGCTGTCCCAGCTCCCAGTCCCAAACTAAGAAAGAAAATTTTGTCTCAATAATTAGCAAAACAAAAGAATATCTTTACAATTCTGGCGGGGGTTTGAGGGGTTTGCTTTTTATTTTGTTTTTAGCATGAGCCTGACATTCTACTCTTTGCCTTAAAGAGCTATCCAAATTTTTCTTCTAAGTGCAATTCTCTGCCTAGCCAGAGTTCTGCTGCAAAAATAACAACAGAAAAAAATAAAAACAAATTCTTCTTTATTAGAGCATAAATGACTAGCTGATTATCCAAAAGGCATTCTTTCCTTTCATAGTTCAGAGTTGTGGATGGGAAGCAGTGTCCAGGTAGGGGTGACATTTCCAAGTCCTCTTTTGGTTAGGTCAGCATCATGACAAGTTTTGGCCAAGAGGATGTAAGATGAGCAGTCTTTGGGCTAAGGTGGCTATGTATCCAGTGGGCCTTCTCCATAATCTTGTCTTCTTCTGAAATGACCTGTAAGGCCATGGGGTGAGGATAGGGGCATTCAGATTGAAGGTGACAGTATCCCTGAATGACTATGTGGAGTCGTCACCATCCATTAGACAGTGACATAACCAAGCAATACTCTTTTACTGTTTCAAGACACATGGGTTTGGGAGGTTATTTGCTAAAGCCGTGGGCCTCACCATAACTGTTTCAAGCAACACCTGGGTTAGTCCTGTTTCATCAATGATTTGAATACAAATATAGAGGATAAGGGGTTTCCCTGGTGACTCAGATGGTAAAAAATCTGTCTGCAACATGGGAGACCCAGGTGCAACACCTGGGTTGGTTCTGTTTCATCAATGATTTGAATACAAATATAGACGATAAGGGTTTTCCTGGTGACTCAGACAGTAAAATATCTGTCTGCAACATGGGAGACCCAAGTTCAATCCCTGGGTCAGAAAGATCCCCTGGAGAAGGGATTTGCAACCCACTCCAGTATTCTTGCATGGAGAATTCCATGGACAGAGGAGCCTGGTGGGCTACAGCCTATGGGGTCACAAAGAGTCAGACATGAGTGAGCAACTAATACACGCACATACATATAGAGAAAAAGTTTCTTAAATTTACAGGTAACACGAAGTTATATATATGAATCAGAAAATGTACTAAAAGACCTGAGTCATGTTTCCCAAAGATTTTTAAAGCTATCATGGTAGACAACTAAGCTTTGGTTCTGATACTCAGTAGCATATGTATGAACAAGAAAGCAATTTATATGGGAAAAAAAATGTACAGGTGTTAGTTCTCTAAGATTTTAATAAGCCAATGTTTGAGGCAGCTGCCAACATTAATGCAGTATTAGGCTATATTAATAAATGTGCACCCTCCAGTTCATGGGCTGTTAGTCTCACTTAATTCTCCCCAACTATATCTGGACTATTTGGTTTGGTTCAGAGGGATAGATTTTAGAGGAATGCTGAAAAATTAGAATCTGTGATCAAGAGAACAAATAAGAGTGAGAGGGACATAGGGTTTATAATATATTTAATAGATTGGCTTAGAGATCTAGCTTGCCTAGGGAGGAATTTTTATGGCAAAACAAAACAAAAGGTATAAAATGCTTGAATGTATGTGTGTTTTTTTGCCTTTTAAAAATTTTTTATTTTATTCTACTTTACAATATTGTATTGGTTTTGCCATAATTTGACATGAATCAGCCGCATGTGTACATGTGCTCCCAATTCTGAAACCCCCTCCCACCTCCCACCCCATATCATCTCTCTGGATCATCCCCGTGCACCAGCCCCAAGCATCCTATATCCTGTATCGAACATAGACTGGCACTTCATTTCTTACATGATAGTACACATGTTTCAATGCCATTCTCCCAAATCATCCCACCCTCTCCCTCTCCCTCAGAGGCCAAAAGTCCGTTCTATACATCTGTCTCTTTTGTTGTCTCATATACAGGGTCATCATTACTATCTTTCTAAATTCCATATATATGTGTCAGTATACTGTATTGGTGTTTTTCTTTCTGGCTTACTTCACTCTGTATAATTGGCTCCAGTTTCATCCATCTCATTAGAACTGATTCAAATTTATTCTTTTTAAGGGCTGAGTAATACTCCATTGTGTATAGGTACCACAGCTTTCTTATCTATTCATCTGCTGATGGACATCTAGGTTGTTTCCATGTCCTGGCTATTATAAACAATGCTGCAATGAACATTAGGGTACATGTGTCTCTTTCAATTCTGGTTTCCTTGGTGTGTATGCCCAGTAGTGGTATTGCTGGGTCATAAGGCAGATCTATTTGTAATTTTTTAAGGAATCTCCACACTATTTTCTTATCTGACCAAAAAACCTAAAGAGTTTAGAAAACAAACAAGATATGCTTCAGGGAGATAAATAAAAGCCCTTGACTTTGCCCCCCCCGCCGCCTTTTTTTTTTTTTTTTTTGCTCCAGATATGTTAGGGAAATTGAATACAGAGGAAATCTGTGTCCAGTGTCTTATTTGAAATCCTTGGGTGTATCAGGGCATGAAGATACCCCATTGTACAGGCATAGGCTTCAGAGGGTGGAGGAGATTCTTAGGAATATTCAGGAACAAAGTTGTATGGGAATATCTCAACACAAAAGCTTCCCACATCAGAGAATGGTATAGAAGAAAAGCCAAATATTTTGTGTCCCAGGAATAACACAGCTTCCCTGGTGGCTCAGAGGTTAAAGCATCTGCCTGCAATGCGGGAGACCTGGGTTCGATCCCTGGGTCAGGAAGATCCCCTGGAGAAGGTAATGGCAACCCAGTCCAGTATTCTTGCCTGGAGAACCCCATGGACGGAGGAGCCTGGAGGGCTACAGTCCATGGGGTCGCAAAGAGTCAGACACGACTGAGCGACTTCACTTTCACTTTAAGAGGGAGGAAGGGAAAGAGAGAGAGGGAAGGAGAGAGAGAAAGAGAGAGTGTTAATGAATCTATAAAGGGCTTTAGGATCAGGATAATGGATATTGCAGCAGAAGATGATACTGGGTCACACTGTTCTCACCAGGCAGCAAAATATCAGGAGATGCCAGAATGCAGCTTGCCACTGAGGGTCAGATAACTGTGTGCATGGGCAGGTGAGAGGCTCAGTGAGACACAGGTCTCCACGGCCCCCAGCTTGTGTTCCAGAATGTGATAAAAGTCCTCTATGACATAAGTACTGCATAGAGTGGAGGGAAAAACAGTGGAGAATGACTAGGAGCTGATTGAGTTCAAACTAAAATAGAGTTTATATGGAAATGGCAAGGATCAGTGAAAGTGGCACTAGAGGTAAAGAACCCACCTGCCAGTGCAGGAGACTTAAGAGCCTCAGGTTCAGTCCCTGGGTCGAGAAGATTCCGTGCAGAAGGAAGTGCCAACTCACTCCAGTATGCTTGCCTGGAGAATCCCATGGACAGAGGAGCGTGTTGGGCTCCAGTCCCTGGGATCACAAAGAGTCAGACACAAATGAGGCGACTTGGCATGAGAATGAGCATGTTTGCTGCCATAAGGCAGAAGAGAGGTTCCAAACTGATAAGCATAAAAAAATAACATTACATGTTTACATCTCTAAATTTCGTGACCAGTAGAATTTAGATCCTCCAGCTGAAGGCAGGGAGAGCACTGCCTTCTACTTCCAAGTGGTCTCTTGTACTTACATCCACTGAGTACGCATGTGTATATTAGTCACTCAGTCATGTCTGATTCTGCAACCCCATGGACTGTAGCCTGCCAGGGTCCTCTGTCCATGGAATTTTCCCCAAGAATACTGGAGTGGGCTATCATTCCCTTCTCCAGGGGATCTTTCCTACCCAGGGATCGAACCCAGATCTCCAGCATTGCAAGTGGACTCTAACTTCTGAGCCACCAGGAAAGCCTTTTAAATGGTCCATTGTACTTATATCCATCAAGTAGCCAAGAAGGGATTTCTGGATAATCCTGGGATCAAAGCACATCCAGTTGGATAGGATGGAATAAAAACTGTCCATGATTATTTAATTAATTCAGAATCAGAAAAGACATTGCATGATCATATCACCTTTTGTCCTGAATGTCTTGGGCAGAAATGGAAGGAGAGATCCTAAAAATGAAAACCCAACCCCACAAAAGAGATTTTTGATTTTTATTTCTTGAGCATAGCCTATTTCATTTCCAAATAGTGGGATCAAGTTTGTGTGACTTAACGATACCTTCGCATGCAGATTGGATAGGGTGGCCCTGAGCAAACCTCTCATGGCAGCAGCCTCACATGTGTGCAGACTCTGAACCTGAGTTGAAAAACCCAGCAATCATGCTACTAGATTTTCTAACTTCCAAGCTTGAGCTCCTACTCCTTTGTCTGCTTTCTGCAACTATTGTAGGGTTCAACTGCAATCTGGGCATAGATATACTCCTGTCATCTAGGTGAAGTCTGAGGCAATCTGTGTCTACAGGAAGTTTTCCTTGATTAAAAGAAAAAGTAACAGATAATGTGTTGAATATCTTTGTATGCCAGAGGTGATATTTAGTGCTTTATATGCATCATTCTATTTAATGTGCCATAAGATATGTGTTAACAACTCAGATATGTAAATGATAGCACCCTAATGGAAGAAAGTGAAGAGGAAATAAGACTTTTGATGAAGGTGAAAGAGGAAAGTGAAAGGCTGGCTTATAATTCAACATTCAAAAAACTTTTTAAGATCATGGCATCTGGTCCCATCACTTCATGGCAAATAGATGGGGAAACAGTGACAGACTTTATTTTCTTGGGCTCCAAAATCACTGTAGATGGTGAATGCAGTCATGAAATTAAAAGACACTTGCTCCTTGGAAGAAAAGCTATGACCAACTTAGACAGCTATTAAAAAGCAGAGACATCAGTTTGCTGACAGAGGTTCATATAGTCCAAACTATGGCTTTTCCAGTAGTCATATATGGATGTGAGAGTTGGACCATAAAGAAGGCTGAGTGCCAAAGAGTTGATGCTTTTGAATTGTGATGTTGGAAAAGACTTGAGAGTCCCTTGGGCAGCAAGGAGATCAAACCAGTTAATCCCAAAGGAAATATTCATTGGAAGGACTGATGCTGAAGCTCCAATACTTAGGCTACCTGATATGAAGAGTCAATTCATCGGAAAAGACCCTGATGCTGGGAAAGATTGAAGGCAGGAGGAGAAGGGGACAACAGAGGATGAGATGGTTGATGGCATCAGGAACTCAATGGACCTGTTTGAGCAAACTCCAGGAGATGGTAAAGCACAGGGAAGCCTAGCATGCTGCAGTCCATAAGGTTGCAAAGAGTCAGACACGACTTAGCAGCTGAACAACAAGGTATGTGTATGTCCTTGTGTACAGGTGCGGATATGTGTATAAGGGTGTATGTTTCTTTTTCACCCACATGTGTGTATTATACATCTGTGTATGTGTGTAAAGAAGGAACACACACTGTCATATATATTGGCTATGTAGCCAGAACACCTCAATTTTCTCTCGTTAGAAAATATATATGTATTATTTATAAACACGTATAAAGTAACAGGTAAAGAATCTGCCGCAATGCGGAAGACACAGTAAACGTGGGTTCTATCCCTAGGTGAGGAATATCCCCTGGAGAAGGAAATGGCCACCCACTCTAGTAGTCTTGCTTGGGAAACCCCATGAACAGAGGAACTTTGCAGGCTATAGTCCAGTGGTTCCCACAGAGGTGGACATGACGGAGAGACTGAGCACATATATATAAAGTATATAAATTTATGTAAGGTGTAGCTATATAATGTATATAAATTCATTAAGATAAATACATACAAATTTACTTTAGGGGAGAAAATTGAGTTTAAAGAATTTGACAAGATCACTATGTGGAGTACTTTGCTTGCTTCAGTGGGTCAGATTTTAGAGGAATGCTGAAAAACTAGAATTTGTCATCAAGGAGAAGAATGAAGAATGAGAGGGATATCGGGATTATAATATATTTAATAGGTTGGCTTAGAGACAGCTCTTGTCTGGGGAGGTGTTGCCATGACAACTGCATCCAGCTCCTGAAGATCAAGATGGCCAGCACCACTCACCCCAGCAGCTTAACCTGGCAGAACTCTCAGGATGTTCTGTAGCAGAGGGCCTCTGAGGATCCACCTTCCGATAGGGAAGGTAGATTTCCCACAAGTTCCAGAGGGCACATGTCTGGGCAGTTCTGCCAGCAAGGAACCTCAGCAATTTCTCTATTGTCCTGTTGTAAAGATCTGGTTTTGCCCTCTCCATGGAGGTCTGAATCTCAGGTTTGAAGGCAGGAGGGAGGGGAAACTCTTGCTGAGGGCTCTGTCTCAGCCCTGGAGAAAGTGACTATTCCTTCTGTCCACTATCCTTTTTAAAAAAACATTTTTTTAGTTATTTTGGCTGCACAGGATTTTAGTTGCAGCCTGCAGGATGTTCATTTGTTGCAGCATGTGAAATCTTAGTTGCTGGCATACAGGATCTCGTTCCCTGACTAGGGATCGATCCCAGGTCCCCATGTTTGGATCTAGAGTTTTAGCCATTATCTCACCAGGGAAGTCCACACTATTCTCATATTATTAGTTGTTCCAATTCTCCCTTACAGTTGATCGTTCCTTACACTAAACTTTCTCTGTTCAAATTAATGTGTGGTTTCCATCTCCTGATTAGATCTTGACTGAAAGAATAATGAAAACCTTCCTTCTCCATAATATAATACACAGTCCTATTTATCAACATGAATAAATCATCTCATTTTCATATTTGAAAACTCTAAGAAAAACTAGCAGATTATTTGAACCTCATCTCTGATATAAAATTTAAATGTCTGCCCATCTTTAATCTTCCTTGCTCTCAACTAATACACATTAAGCATTTTTTAGGATGGCATCTGAAACATAAAGCAGGACCACGGAGTCAAATATTAAAGAGTTAATTTTGTGAAATACTGTTCTCTTCTTAGCATTCAAATGAATCTTGACTTCCAGATCCACAGCTCTTGGATACTTTTTTTAAATAACAAATTGCATATGAAGCTTATTTCCTTCTTGAGTTGGGAATATTGTAAACCAATGAAGTCATTTTGCCAGATCAATAATAACTAGATTGTATTCTTGTAACATGCATAACTCAGTAAGACAAAATAAGATGCTGTGTATCCCAATGAAAACTCAGTGAATGAATAAGTCTTTTACACCGTATAAACACTGTAAATTTTCCTTGTTCAAAACGAGCATCAATTGGTTTGACTGTATAATAAAATAAAGGTAGCAGATGTTCAGAGAGAGGAAAGAAATGCATATTTACATGCTCAGAAACATCTTTCTCACTATCGAGAGTGGAAAAAATCCCTCTGGAAATATCATAGTTCTTGGGTCTAGAAAATTGCATTCATTGGAACTGGAAGCCCATTTCTGAAGTATCAATGTTTTTCATGATTTAAAGTGCATCTTGTTTGCACTTCCAAATTAAAGTATAATATTCTTACATTTAAATGCCTTAATCCCAACAGAAAACATTGCAGTTGTCCACATTTCCCATCTTTCTATTTCAATCACTGCATAAATGCTGTTTCCAATTAAGCTTGTGGTGTGCTTTGTTCTACGGTTTAACTCTGCTGGTACCATACCACTTCTTTGCTGAACTGCAAATCTGGTAAATATGAGTAATTTTCAAGTAAATGAATTTTATGCAAACTATTTCCACTGTCACAC
Organism: Nanger dama; assembly: GCA_917880005.1. Classification (NCBI taxonomy): domain Eukaryota; kingdom Metazoa; phylum Chordata; class Mammalia; order Artiodactyla; family Bovidae; genus Nanger; species Nanger dama. The sequence goes on along the minus strand of CAKJTW010000009.1, from coordinate 15,557,722 downwards.
GATTAATTCCCCTTTAGCATTATAATCTATTACATTTGTGGATGATAAGCAGAAAATAAAATGGAACCTTTCTTTCTGATGGAGCTAAATCCATTAGTGAAACTTCAAGCTGTGTAGCTAAAAGGTCACTTTACTTCATTGTAATATGTGTTCTTTTTCTTAATTTTAGAATTGAATTGTAGAGTCAGCATTAAAAGAAAAAAAAAAAAAAAGCTCCTAATGATGTGCAGTAATGTTTGCTGTTCATTGCTCAACACTTTTTCCTCTTTAGATCGTCAAACATTACCCAAACTTTAAAATGCATAGATTTTTCTGTGGCCTTAGCAAATGTTTCAATAATTTCATGTTGGATAAAATTACCAAAACATTTCTAAACTATTTTAAAACTATATGAAAAAGTCTCCTCTCTTCCAGAAAGAAACTCTCCCGCACTGAGACAACAGACTCTCAAGATAAAAGGCATCGGTGTAAGTGCAGATGTGTCCACCAGGGGGAGCCTCAGAAAAAGACCCCCGAGAGCCAGCCACAAGGCTACGGATGCCCCCATTCTACACAAAGGTCTAATACCGGGAAGAAGAAAAGTGAAGAAAAGTCTGTGTGGAAGTTTTCTTTGGAGACAATTGCACCCTGTAGCTGAAACCTAGGGAGAGGCTCTTCAAGAGGGTTCCTCAGAAAGTGTAACGTGTGCCTGTGTGTGCGCGCGTGCTGAGTCACTTCAGTTGTGTCTGACTCCTTGCCACCCTATGGACTTCAGTCTGCCAGGCTCCTCGGACACCTGGGAAGCCTGCAAAGCGTGACGGCTGCAGGTTGTTTGTGCTGAGGGTTGGGGGAGCATGGTGCACCAGGGTCTGACTTCTTCCTGAAAAGTCTAAGGAGAGAGATGGAATGAATACCTGCTCTGGCAGCATAATCACGAGTGTTACTGATGGGTTGGAATCACCCTGGTTCTATGAGCTCATCAGAACAAATCTGTGGGTGTTTTCTGCGAATCAGATGTGGAAGAGCTGGAAGAGCTGGACTGTTACTCCAAGAACAAAAAGACAGCGGAAAGAGAGTAGAATGAGGCCATGTAGCAGAGTTACCACAGGCAGAGTGGTTTCACCAGCTGGATGGATGGAACCCTTTCTCCAAGTCAGTGACATTGCTATCAGAGGGAACCTTCTAAAGAATCTACAGAAGCGTCCATGGAAGAAAAAAAATTGTGTAACTCCTCCTGCAAGGACAAAAAATAACAAAGTATGCTGTGATGCTGTCACTCAAAAAGAATGGTCTCCACGGGAAGATGGGGAGAAAAGGGAACCCTCCTGCATTGCTGATGGGAAAAAAAATGGATACAGCCACTATGGAGAAGAGTCTGCAGATTCTTTAAAAAACAAAAAATACAACTATCATATGACCCAGCAACCCCACTACTGGGCATGTTCCTTTAGAAAAGCATAATTCAAAAAGACACATGTACTCCAGTGTTCATCATGGTACAACTTACAGCAGCCAGGACATGGAAGCGACCTAGATGTCCATGGACAGATGAATGGATAAAGAAGATATGGTACCTATATTATGAAGCCATAAAGGGAACAAAATTGGGTCATCTGCAGTGATGCAGATGAACCTAAGGTCTGTCACACTGAGTGAAGAAAGTCGGAAAGGGAAAAACAAATATCATACATTAACATATATATACAAACTAGAAAGATGATTCTGATGAACCTATGTGCAGTAATAGAGATGGACGCAGAAGTGGACATGTGGACACAACGGGGCAGGTGGGGGGGCAAATTGAGAGAGTAGTATTGACACATACATGCTACCACGTGTAACACACACAGCTAGTGGGAAGCTGCTGTGTAACACAGGGATCCCATCCCAGTGCTTTGTGATGACGTAGAGGGGTATGATGAGTGGGGGAACGGAAGGTCAAGAGGAAGGGGATATATACTTACAGTTGATTCGTATTGTCGTACAGCAGAAACTAACACAACCTTGTAAAGCAATCACCCTTCAGTTGAAAGTTTAATTAATTTTTAAAAAGAGAGAAAGAACGATCCCCATGCCCTGATGCTCCCTTCCCTTCTCGTCCTGTTTTGACTCTGGTAGGGTTGTAGGCTGCAGTCCATGGGGTCACGAAGTCGGGCACGACTGAGCGACTTCACTTTCACTTTTCACTTTCATGCATTGGAAAAGGAAGCGGCAACCCACTCCAGTATTCTCGCCTGGAGAATCCCAGAGACGGGGGAGCCTGGTGGGCTGCCGGCTATGGGGTCGCACAGAGTCGGACACGACTGAAGTGACTTAGCAGCAGCAGGGTTGGAAGCAACATCAGGGAGGGAAGGAGGGAAGAAGGGACTGGCCTGAAGATGGAAGAGACTGATCGATTCCTGCAGGCAGGTGACCCTCAGCTGGAGGAGGGACCAAATATAGATTGAGTGTGGACTAATATATTAGACTGGACGACCTAGTTTCTGAATCGAGACTGTATTTTTTTGTATAAAGTGACCCTAGAAATTCTTATTATCCAAGAGTAATAAACTTGTTGAAAGTTTCATCCAGTAATGGAGGAAAAACTTCTCCTACCGAATATATTTTACATGGATGGTGGAAAACAAAGTCTAATGGGTTTTATGGTTACATTCTGGCAGTTGTACTTTTTCAGTTACATATCCTATTTACGGAATTCTTTAATATGAATCTGAGAGCCCCTGATTATACATGTGTAGGAAAGAATGGTTTATATAAATGTATCTATGTTAATGACCAAAGAGTTATGGGTTTTCAGGATTAGAATGCAATACATTGGGGCCTCCCTGGTGATCCAGGGGTTAAGACTTTGCCTTCCAATGCAGGGGTGCCGGTTCAATCCCTGGTCAAGGAACAAAGATCCCACATGCCTCATGGCCAAAAACCTAGGCATAAAGCAGAAGCAATGCTGCAACAAATTTAATAAAAACCTTTAAAAAAAATAATGCAGTGTATTAAGGAGGCAGCACCTATAAGGTGAAGATTTGACGTATTTACAGCTCAACTTTTACAACAATAATAATGGTAATAGCTAATAGCTAAGTACTTCCTTGGTGCCAAAGAAATGCCATGTCCTGAAGGCTTTATAGTGGGAATGTGAATAAATGCTCTCATCAACCCTATGGGGTAGGTAATATATCCTCCTCACTACTCTTCTCTAAAGAGAAGGTAACCAAAGCATAAAGGAGGTGACGGAGTAACTCACTCAGCGTCACTGAGAGATGTATGTAGAGATGAAACTCTCAACTCATCTCAGTGATAGCCACAGAGAAACAGAGGCGAAGAAATCACACATGTGCCCTGTAGAACTCCAGCCCTGGCTGTCGGGGAAGCTCACACGCAAGCTTTCTTTACCTTCAGTTACATTCTCTGTCACATGCTATCCAACCTTGCCGGTGAAAGCAACAATAGATGTTAGATCTAGTACAGATGCAAAAATGGCTTGTAGTTTAAGCAACTGGGGTGGTAAACTTCAGAAGAAATGACTGAGATATTCATTTCTCAGAGTCAATTTGTTTCATTGAAACTAAAATTGTGTATTGGATAGAGTAAAATACAACTGATAGCATCTGGCCAGAGTATATGTCCCGGAATGAGCAGTCTAGGAGACTGGAGGGGCACAGTGAAGGCTCTCCTTGCTAATAAGCCTCTTACCAGCTGGAGGGATTCTAATGTCATGTTGCCACAAAGATGTTAAAAGAGTCAACATGAAGAGTGAAAGTGGAAGTGCTTAAAAGTTGTTCAGGAATATATTTGTAATCTATTATTGTTAAGTCAAAATAGAATCCTCAATGTTTTGAAGTAAGTTTTAAAATGCTTTTTATTAATCCTAAAATAGAAAATGGTCACATCACTCAACAGTGATGCAACTTGGACAAAATATACCCTTAAGTACATAGAAAAAACCTAAGGGACTGTTCTATTCCCCATACATTCAATTTTCCAGTCTATAAAAATTATACATGCTTTTTGAATAATATGAAAATAAAGCATATAGAAATCACCTCTAATTTTACCAGTCCAATGCAAACATTATTAATATCTTATGCTCTTGTTCAAAATTAAAGATCGTATGATATAATCTCATCTGGAGTATTTCGGAGTATGTTCTTTCAAATCATACTTTTGACTGTACATTTCCTATTGTAGAGCAATACATATGTTCTTTGTTCCTCTTTTCCTGATTCCATTGCTTTTTTTTTAAATACATTTTGTATATTTTTACCAAGGCAAATAGGACAGCAAATAAGGCCTCAAAAAGCTGAGCAGTTGCTCCTTACAAAATCAAAGAGAGAATTTACACTCAAATCAATAATATATATGCAAATATATTTCTGGGGTCTCAGAAGCCTTTGAGAATACTGGGCAGACCTTTTTTAAAATAAAACTTCTGACTAAATAGTGCATATATGCCAACCGTCCCACTGAGCTCCTGAGGCTCTTTCAGATGGATTGAAGGACCTTTCAGCTTCTGGACCCTCAAGACCTTGCAGAATTGTCCAGGCACTAGTTAAACATTAACTACCATAACTACCTAAGGGTACCTCCATCACTCTACACTGATACCCTGCAATCCAATTAGCAACATTTGGCAAAAGAAGAGTGACCTTCACCTTGTGGCTCACTAGCAATTCAGAGAGTGAAAGAGCCAAATGGGCCATCAGAGGTCACCGAGTTTATATCTCATTTTACATCTCAGGAAAATTAAGGACCCTGAAGGTTAAGCGGCTTGGCTGAAGTGACACAGTGCTGAGAGAGGGGCATATTCTGGCTGGCAGGAAAAGGCTGCTGCCACCTTTCCTGGAAGGAAAATACCACCGCCATTTATTTATACTAAAAGAATATCTTCTTGCTTCTATTGTATCATGTTTCCTTATCTGTGGAGAACACATCTGGAGACCAATTTAGAATCTCATATGTTTGGTCTCTCGAGACTAAAAATTTTGTTGTCGTAGTTTAGTAGCTAAGTCATGTCTGACTCTTTTGTGACCCTGTGGACTGGGGTCTTACAGACTCCTCTGTCCATCGCATTTGGGAGGCAAGAGTATTGGAGGGGGTTGCCGTTTCCTTCTCCAGGAGATCTTCCTGACCCAGGGCTAAAACCTGCAACTCCTGCATCGGCAAGTGGATTCTTTACCACTGAACCACCAGGGGAGCCCTTCAATATTATGGGAGCCCACAGAAAAATCACTGGCCCTGTAGTATTCAGGTAGCCACAACCCAGCTTCATGCATTGATCACCACCATATTTTATTTGAGAGACTGCATTCTTAAAGATTGAGAAAAAAGCTAAAACATCCTTCAGTGTTTTTGCAAAGAGACGTAAAAGCTAAAGATTGTTATTAACACTGGGTGACAGGTTGTGATTCTGAGCAGGGGTAAGTTTGCAGAGAAGCCCAGAGGAACAACTTTGAAAGGTAAAAACTGTCTCAAATTCCTCTCTGGTTGAAGAAGGAATTCATAGGGCCTGGACTCCATCTTAGGCCTGTTCATGCTGATCATGCTCGGCCACCTTTGCAATGGACTCTGAACTCTGTTTAGTGCCTATGAAAACAACAACAGAAGGATAAGACCCCCTCCAGACAGGGTAACCTTGAAGATCGTATTTAGGTTACTCATCGCTTAAGAGAAAACATACACTAATCACCCCTTCCTCCAGACAGGCCATAAATTTTTCTGTATCTATCGGAGTGTAACCTCGGGTTTATTGATTATTGGCTAATTGTTTGACTGTTTGAAGACATGAGCACATAGTATGTGAATGATGGGTTATTGGGATTGTATTTTCCTTTTTTATGTAAGTCTCAAGGAATTTGGAGTGGTGGGTTCAGACACGTACACATGGGGTATAAAAGATTTTCCACGAATGCTGGTCGGGGTCCTTGGCTAAGAGGAGACTCTGCCTTGGGCCTGCCAGTGTAATAAACTGCGCTCCACTATCTGCATTGTCCTTCTCAGTGAGTTTGTTTCCTGGAACTCATGGCTACAACATCGTGACTGCAGGGCTCTCTCCCTGAAATACTTAAAAACTGAAGAACCAAGTCATTCACACCAGTCACTCCAAAGCAGTATTTCCAGCACGCAGCACTGAGAGACTAATGACTTGATGGCAAATGAATGAACATTCTAAGCTGTGATCTGAGTATTTTAAGCCTTTCTGTCAATAACACAACAACACTTCAAAGTATATCAACATCCAAACAGGACACTGCTCTGTTTAAAACAGATAACCAACAAGGACCTGCTGTATAGCACAGGGAACTCTGCTCAATATTCTGTAAGGACTTAAATGGGAGAAGAATGTGAAAAAGGACAGGGGAAAAAAACGTTTAAGTCATCAAAGGAAAAATCTCCTTCCTGAAGTAAGTAATAAAATCAATATATAAATTAGTCAGAGAAAAGGTCAGCCCAGATGGGTCTATCTTGTAGAAGAAAGACAATATGACATGAAATTAATGTGTTTGAAACTTAAAATATGTGTTAATGGTAAAGCAAACCTGATTGCCTCCATGGCAATCCATCTAAATTGTTTAATCTGGAAAAATTTCCTATTATTGGTAAACACTTTAGTATAAAGCAGTTATCTTGATCAAGTGCTGTATAGATATATTATGCGGCACTCTACAGAATCCTAAAAAGTGTCATCATTCTAGACTGCCTATTTTCAGCATAACAGGGTGGGAGCAAATAGAATATACGTTTTTTCCATTTAACATGCTGACAGAAAATCATTCTAAAACGTATTAAACTTTACGAGGTCTTCCTTAAAAGTACATTGGGCATAATGTCATTTTCCTTGATGACCCAGAGTTATTATGGTGAATATTAATTATCACACTAGGCTGCAATAAAATCATGTCTGTGAGACCCTCAGAAATGTATTCTTTCTATGGACGCTAGAATGACTGAACGTCAGCATTAAAGAGGACTTGAGAGCTTAACTAGATTTTTCAGTTAAAAATGAGGAGGCTAATGATGAGACAGGAGCAATATGATGTAACGTGTAACAGTGACCTGCCTCAGGTCTCCCAATTTCTTCAGGGTCCTTTCTGTAATAGGGAAGAACCTTTGTCTTCCACTACAAGTAAATCACTAAAGGGATGTTGCCTGTAAGCTTAAATTCTATTGGATGTAAGGGCCCGTCTCTGTGAATCCCGCCTCTCAGGTAATGAGCATTAAAATACTTTAGTTTAGCTTTGACCAGGCCCACCTGTTAATAACCAGGAGGAGGATGAAATTAACACATCGCCTTTTGGTGGCTGATGGAAACCAGGAAATGTTTGACTTTATGCTCTCCCCTTTTAGTATAAAAGGAGCCTGAATTCTAACTCACACAAGATGTTTCTTTGCGATGCGAGTTCACCATCTCTGTGGTTTGCTCACTTTTTCAATAAAATCACTGTTCGGAGCTTGTCTCTCGATTATTGGCCTGTCACATGCAAACGGTATGAGCTTAGAATCAGTAACATTTCAAAACCCCACACTGTACACCACAACCTGGGCTTTTCGTTATTCCTCTTTTTGTTAATAGTTTTCTCTATCCTTCTTGTCAGGTTCTCTGCTCACCTTCCTCACTGTGGCTGGTTATTCGGTCTCCAGCCCATGACAGTGCCCTCTGGTGATGACCAGTGCTGTTCTGTCATAGAGGGAGGGCATTGGAAGCCCATGGTCATCAGGGGGTGAGGGGGTGGAGGTCAGGATCTGGGGAGCACTCAGGGAAAATTTAGGAGAGTGACTGAAAATGCAGAGGGTAAACTAACTGAACCTCAATCAGGGGGTCTAATCAAATGAGCCTAAAGTGCAGAGCCAAAGTGAGGAGGGGAAGCAAGAACATAAAAGATGGCAAGGAAGAGGATGGTCCAGGAAGCAGAGAGCCACGGGAGGCAGACAAGGGGAATATGACTGGCAGGGATACTGTGCTGTCTGTTATCTCCTGTCCAGCATAACTATATAGTAAGTTCCCTACATGCGAACCTTCAAGTCGTCAGCTTTCAAAGATGCTAATATGTGTTTCATAAATGTCTGGTGTGAGTGGAACTGCAGCTTGCCCTCAACTCCCCTTTGCAGGCAGTCTTTCAGCTCTTCTCTCTTTCCTCCAGTAAGTAACTCTTCTTGCCTGTTCACTTGATACCCCTATATACCAACTGCTATACTGTACTACTGTACTTTTGAAGGTTCTATACAAGATTAAAAATGTTTTCTTTTTCTGTTTGTTTCTTATGTATTATTTATGTGAAAAAGTATTATAAACCCATCACAGCACAGTACTATATAGCCGGTTGTGTTAGTTAAGTACCTAGGCTAACTTTCTTGGATTTACGAACAAACTGGACTTATACATGTGCTCTCAGAACGGAATTGATTCCTATGTAGGGGACTTACTGTACTTTGAAAGTAAATAGAGTTGCAGGGACGGAGGATGCCTGCTTCCTTTTATAGCTCCTCGATCAATTCAAGTTTGAAGCTGACTTAGAGAACTCATGCTTTAGATAGTGAGACATGGATGTCACAGAGATCTGGGTGAGTAACCTGTTGGTCTGTCTTAACTGAGGAGAACAGGTTTTGGGTATAAGGCCTGTGACAGTTCTTGAGTCTTTCTTGTTCACTTCCTGAGAATAGCTTTTCCTGGCTTTGTCCCTGAGCCTCTGAGGTTTCAGATCTACTAAATTCCAGGTGGGTGAAGTGTTCCCTTTTGCTTTGGTTCCCATGTCAATAAACAGATAAGGCAACAGCCCGAAGTAGTAAGTAGTGGGGGAAATGGCATTCCCGCAAAAATGAAGCCAGCTGCACTGGAGCCTGTTCTAAGGGAACACTGAATTCTCACTTAAAAAAAAAACAAAAACACCCTTTTGTCTAAAATGAGACGCCTGGGGGCCTTGGGGGCAAATCACTTGTCCAGGTTTATACAATGGCAAGGCCATTGACTGTGATTAAAACCATCAAGTGTTAGGGGCTTCCCTGATAGTCCTGCAGTTGGGACCCCATGCTTCCAATGTAGTGGACATAGGTTCGATTCCTGATCAAGGAACTAAGATCCCACATGCCACACAGAGCAAAAATAGGGGGAAAAAAAAAGGAAAAACAAAATAAAACCCATCAAGTGTCAGAGCTCTGCACTCCCAGTGGTGGTCAGAGGACAGGTTATTATCACCTCAGAGAGGAAACGCTCCCCGCCTGGTGGGCAGGGGAGGGTCTATGGTACTTTCTCCCTCATGTTTTCTTGTGGTGGCTTTGCTGCACTGTCTGCAAGACAAATTGGTATTCTCTGTAGGACAGACAGGATGATTCATGCTGTGTGCTACATAATTAAGGTCTGTGAACTCAAAATGGTCAAGCCAGGATGTTAGCAATCTTGGTAGGAAAGTGGCTCACGGAAGCAGCCACGCTGCATTCTTTGTTTGAATCCCTTTGAGGTGGGAGAGATAAGGGAACTTACCTGAATAGTAAGAGTTCTTTCCAAGATTTTTCTCCCCTACCTCTCTCATCTCTATCATGAAATATATATGTGTGTGTGTGAATTTTTAATTTCAGAGCCAAGAAACTAGGTTTTCCTCTCATCTCTTGTGCTTTGAAGTGTTAGGGGAAGCACACTGATGGAAACCGCCCACCCTGGCCAGGTACCATAGTAACCATTTGCATGAGTTGTTTTATGACAGGAGATCCTGATAAGGAATACGGAACTAATAAGCCACCACCAACTGGAAGAGTTCGGGAAAGGTCTAAAGGAGACAGCGAGTCCATCCACTTTCCAGAATCCCTCTCACTAGCATCCATCTCGGCTGAGTGATGCGTGCACCACCAGGAAAGACTCTGAATTAGAATGATTGGTCAAAGACCACCTGGAAACTAATCCCATCACCAGAAAACCTGACATTGTGAGCCACGCGGCAGAGCAGTTCTCCTGGGTTCCCTTACCTACTGCTCTCCACCCGGGTGCCCTTTCCCAATAAAATCTCTTGCTTTATCAGCAGATGTGTCTCCTCGGACAATTCATTTCCGAGTGTTAGACAAGAGCCCAGTTTCGGGCCCTGGAAGGGGTTCCCCTTCCTGCAACAAAAGTACTTGTTCAAACCAAACAATGATTGAGCTGCTACAACAGACCACAGGACCAAGCACTTCAAAGCCACATATGAAGACTACAGGGATGTTGCTTTCTTAAACGCTCACAGTCTAGGAAAGACAGATGTAAATAATGTACATAGGCACTTACTTAACTAGCTGTGTGGCTGTGGCTAAACCATGTAAATTGCATAAACACGGTGTCTTCAAGTGTACAGTGACAAAAACAGTGCTTATCTTGCGAATGCCATCATGTTTTTAAAGTCAAAGTATATAAATCCCTGAATGGTGGGTCTCATACCTGTTAGGTACTTAATAACCACCAGTTAGTGACAACCCAAGTGAATAAATACTCTAACCAAGGCAAGATGACAATGAGTCAGAAACACAAAGGGAAGAGAAGTCTACTCTTCCCACAAGTGCATGTTTACGGCTTTGTGGCCGCCCAGCAGGCACACATCCTTTCTTTGGCAACAACATCCAATTTCCTTGGACAAGCCCCCCATCTCCCGTGCCTCAGCCCATGTGTTTCTGAAGGAGTTCACACCATTTCTGACTGCTTGGCATCACAGGCAGTCTTTTCAAAGCTGCAGCAGAGCCTGGGTTACAAAGGCAGCCTAAATACTAAATTATATTGCACTAAAAATGGAAAGAATGGGGCATTTTTCTTCCGCCAATTTTCTGTCTGAGATTGCACAGAAGTAAGTTGTGGGGAGAGGGAAGGGCAAAAAGATGAGGCAGGAAGCTGGATCTGAATTGTAAAAATGTCCAAGGGGTATTTTTAGGCAAGGATTTGCTAATATTCTACCATTAAACTGTTCGCATTTGTGATGTAAGTCCTTTCCATTTCCCCAAACCTGTTGTTATTTGTCTTACACACAGAAGGTCTTGTGTGAGTGTTTCTGTTTGTTTGTTTTTAATCTGTGTTGACACAGAGTAGAAGGATAGTACGCAAGGATGGGCACACTGATCCGTAAACTAAGCCGACCCAGCTAACACAGAAGCTGGGAGTGCCAGATGGCCAAGAGAATGTCAATTACATGGGGGCAGGGGTGTGTGTGTTAGTTGCTCAGTCCTGTCTGACTCTTTGTGACCCTGTGGACTGTAGCCCACCAGGACCCTCTGTCCGTGAAATTTTTCAAGCAAGAATATTGGAGTGGGTTGCCATCTCCTCCTCCAGGGGATCTTCTCGACTCACGGATCGAACGTGAGTCTCTTGCGTCTTCTGCATTGACAAGCGGGTTTTTCACCACTGAGCCACCTGGGAAGCCCCAGTTGCCTGGAGCAAAATTTAAAAATCTGGATGGCAAGAAGGCATAAGCTAGGACACAGAGGAGTGATTTGAGCCCGTTTCATCTACTTTTGAGGGAAGGGATACTTGAGCTGATGCTGGGGTTTTAGTTTCAGTCCTATTCAGATTCATCTGAACCCTGATGCAATAGACAGTTTGAGTTCCCTGTTTAAATCCCTGCCCTGGTTTTGTACTGGGAGCATATGATGGCCAAACTGTGGGGTGCCTATTTCAGAGGAGAAGGAATAACTCAGCATCAACCAATTAGGTCATGGGATTTCTACTACAGCCACAGAAAAGCTGTGCAAAGAACTCTAAAATCACGCTGATAGGATCTGGGTGAAGAAGCTATTTCAGATCGCATGCTTGTGGCAGAAATCCAAGCACATGCAATGTTCTATGGGTTCCCAAGAGTATTTTTAACTTAAGGATTTTTTGATGTGGGCCATTTTTAAAGTCTTTATTTAATTTGTTACAATATTGCTTCTGCTTAATGTTTTGGTTTTTTGTCAGCAAGGCATGGGGGATCTTAGCTCACTGACCATATCCCCTGTACCGGAAGGTGAAGTCTTAACCACTGGACCACCATGGACGTCCTTGCTCCTTAACTTTTGATGTGCAAGTGGACCACCTAGAAACGCGACTAAAATGCAGAGTCTGATTAGTAGGCCTGAGGGAGAACCTGAGATTCTGTATTTCTAACCAGCTCCCAAATAATGCTAAGGCTGATGGTCTGGGGTCCATACTCGGAGCAGCAAGGCTAGATTCCCTCATGATTCCCTCATGAAACAACAAACAACAGAGGTCCCTACGTGCTTCAGACAAATTAACCTCAACATATATAGTATTCCTTGAACCTCAAAGTCATTATGGAAGAAAAAGAACGTACTTACTGGAACCCTCCACTATCAGAGCTCAGTGTCAGAGAAACTGGATTCCAGTTTCTCCAGAAATTGCAGTCCTTGGTAAGCCTCACATATTACCAAAAGCTAGAGACTGTGGAAACTACAATACCAAGAGCTATGGAGAATTTACAGAAGGAAACAATATTGATTCTTAGGGAAATAAAAGAATTGCTACCATTTGTTTAATGGTTACCATCTGTCAGCCACTGTTTAAAGTGTTTTATCACTTAATTCTTAATATTACCGTAACTGTAGTGTAGGAACAACAGTTATCTCTATTTTAGATATAAGGAAGCTGAGACTCAGTAAGTTAACTGCCCGAGATCACACAGCTAACATTCAGCAAGACGGGTGTTTAAACACAGACAGTCCTGCTCTAGTCTACACGTGCAGGCTGCCTAACTTGCCCTCCTCTGTTCCTTTACACTCCAGATTCACCATCAGTAAGTCCTGCCAATTCTGTCCATTCACTAGCTTCAAAGTCAACTTCCCCATCTCCACTACCACCTTCTACTCTAACTTTATCTCTCCTCATTTAGGATAACACATGGTAAGTCACTTCAATCGTGTTCGATTCTGAGATCCCATCAGAGAAGGCAATGGCACCCCACTCCAGTACTCTTGCCTGGAAACTCCCATGGACGGAGGAGCCTGGTGGGCTGCAGTCCATGGGGTCGCTGAGTCAGACACGACTGAGTGACTTCACTTTCACTTTTCACTTCCATGCATTGGAGAAGGAAATGGCAACCACTCCAGTGTTCTTGCCTGGAGAATCCCAGGGATGGCGGAGCCCAAAGGGCTGCTGTCTATGGGATTGCACAGGGTCGGACACGACTGAAGTGACTTAGCAGCAGCAGGATAGTATAACACAGCTATTAAAAAAAAAAAATCCTCTAACTGGATTTCTGCACTTTCTTGAAAAAAAGAAAACTTAAAAAAAAATTTGAGGGCTTCCCTGGTTTGCAGCAAGACTATTACATCACACTCCAAGTGCCCACTACCTAAATCCTTCAGTGGCTTTCTGTGGCTTCTAAGCTAACAACAAACACACTCAACCAGGGGCCAAGGCACTTCAGGATTTGATTTTGTTTTCCTTTCCTGCTGTCTCTTCACCATAGGACCCCTCACACCCTGGGCTCCACCCAGTCTGTACTTTAAACTGACTTTTTTTTTTTTTTTAATTTTCAACCCCACTGATGGATTTTATTGAGGTGTGAAAATAATTTAGTTGGTCAAGATCAGCATTTTAATGAAATGGGAGAAGAAAAACACATCAGAGTATTATTTGTCAGACTTTTTTTCCATGATACAGGTACACTTCATGATGAAAATCCTATTTATAACCAAATATCACAGAGAAAAGAAGAATGATGCCTCTTGCACACCATGATCTCTCTTGCCTCCAAGCCTCAGCAGATGTCGTTTCCTCTACCTGGGAAGCTTTGTCTCGACCCCTATGCCTAGGTATCCCTGTGTACCCTTCTGGGATCCATGGCACCCATGTTGGGGTCTGAAGGACCCAGTGGGGCTGTCAGCATCTATCCACTGTCATATACACAAGTGAGGAAGACTGAAAGGAGAAGCTGTAAAGAGTCCAACTATTTGGCTACAGGAGGGTGACCCAGGTATCAACACCAAGAGAGGGGCTGGGAGAGAAAGTGGGAAGCAGAACCAGCAGAAGTTCCTTCAGCCATCAGGGCACAGCCAATTGTTCCCCAGGACACTTGAGCACACCATGAAGGACACACGGGAGGCTGACCAAACAGGGCAAAGATGCTGTATTTAGAAAGCCAGTTCAGCAGCCCAGGCGAGAACCCGTGAGCATGTTTGTAAAGATAGCAACTGCCAGGTGGAGAGCAAAAGAGCAACCACGAAAGACTCTAAGCAGGGAGGCTCTGCCAAGCTGGGTTACAATGCAATCCATCTCATGCTTTTATTAGATGCTAACTAGTGCTAAGGGTTTCCACAGTAGCTCAGTGGTCAAGAATCTGCCTGTAATGCATGAGATAAAGAAGACCTGGGTTTGAGCCCTGGGCTGGGAAGATCCCGTGAAGGAGGAAATGGCAACCCACTGCAGTACTCTTACCTGGAGAATCCCCTGGACAGAGGAGCTGTCCTGCTCCTTGGGCTGCAGCCCAAGGGATCACCAAGAGTCACACGTGACTGAGTGACTGAGCATGCACAACTCGCTGTAAACAGGCATTTTACAGTTGACTTTTTATATAGTTTCTAGGCCCAGCATTAATAGAGTGAAGACCTTGAGGTTGGTTGGAAAAAAACATTCCTATGTGTCCGCCTATTGTCAGAAAGGGCATCTATTTATTTATTTTTCCAATTTGGAAAGGAAAGGAGAGAATTTTTAGCTGCCGGTGACCTGTTGGGGCATGAAGGCAGGATTATAGAGATGGACAAGATTTTAATCCTCTGAGTGGTAGGTAAAGAACCTGATGCTCAGAGTCTCCTTGTTTTACAAGCTAAGTGCTGGAGCTGCAATCAGAACCCAGGGCCTTTGCAAGTCAGGGAGGGCTTTGGCCACGAAACCTCATGGGGTCAAATTGCAGTTTCTGAACACAACCCACAAGAATCTCCTCTTTACTTCCCTGGCCCCACAGGTTCTGTGCCCCTTGTGCCATTGACCAAGAGGGAGTCCCCATGAATCACACCTTGGTCATTGAGACAGGTCACTGCTGAAGTCCATGAATCCAGCATGTATGTGACCGGAGAAAAAGAGTTACTGCTTTTTAAGTGAGGATATGGATGAGGGTTATGGGAACTGAAATAGAAAAAAGGGCAAATGTTAGAGACAATCTGGAAAAAAAAAAAAAAAGGTAAAATAACTTAATGTCTGACTAGGTGCGAGGGATGAAGAGGAAAGAAGTATTTAAAAGAAAGAGAGAGAGAGAACCCAAGACTTGGAGACTGGAAGGAAAGCTGATACCACTGACCAAAATGGGGTCACAGGTGAAGAAAAGGCTTCCAGGGTCACACAGAGAAAGACCGTTAGCTCTGCCTGGGATAAATTAACTTTGACAAGAGGGCAGGATATGCACTGGAGATTGCCTGCTGATGTGTTATCTGAGGAAAGCAAGTTTTATATCACCTAAGGCAGTTTTATTTTCACTCTGAGTCAGAAAGACGAGCTGAACGGTTAGAACGAGACGGGAAAGGCCTGAAGAGGTGCACAAATTGCAGGGGAAAGTATTGATTGCTGTTTGGATTATCTAAGCTAAAGCCTGGGAAACCTGCACTCTCTCCCCATACATTCAGGCAGGAGGAGCAGGAAGACAGCGGGCTGGAAGGGGCTCTTTCTTCTCTTCTTGTGATGTATCAAAACCACACAAAGCTGACCACCGGGGGCAGCAGCCGCCTCCCGCATCATATCCCAAGCCAGGCTTGGAGGCAGCTGCTCAGCCCAAGAGAGGTTTCAAAGCAGCTGCCTGCAGAGGTTCCTCCCGCAGGCGGAGCATCTTCTCAAGCGCTCAGAAGGCGGACACAGCTGGAGGGAGGCTGGCAGCTTGCCCGCGAGGGCTGCTGGGAAACTCACGGCTGGGGGGGGGTGGGGGGGGGGGCGGCTGGGGGGTGGGGGGCGGCTGGGGGGTGGGGGGGGCGGCGGGGGAAATCAAGAAGGGATAGAAGTCAGAGCCGAACTGGATGGTAGCAACTACCCAGAGAAGAGGCAAGAGCGGAACGTATCGAGTGCCTTGAGTTCCCAGAAATGGTACTTCTGTGAAAGGCAGACTCACCACAGAGGATGCCTTCAGAGAACTGAAGACGCACAGAGGCCTTGAAGCTCTTCGAATCCACCCACCGCCACTGCCTCCCACAAACAGGCCCAAGGCCTCCACCGAAGGAACAGTCAGGGAGGTCGCACGACCCACGCTGTGTCCTGGTATTTGTAAGCATCCCCTCCCCCCACCAGTACTTTGGAGCACTTAAGTCGATTCCGATATTTCACTGATTACTGCTGCTGTTGCATTTTAAATTGTCTTCTTGGATAAATGAGTAAAAATGTTTTCGAACACACTGTCAAATTCCTCTCCAGAAAGACTATGTCACCCAGGCAGCTGTCAGCAGCAGAACAGGCTACACAAACTCCCGATGACGCACACATGCTCCAAGGGACCTTCTTAGCATCCCTACATCATTGTGATGGGTGTGGCTGCAGGAAACAGAAACCCCCTAATTGTGGACAGTCACCACAGGTATCTGATAAAGAGTAAAACAAACTATAGAGCTGGGAATGGAAACTACCCATGATGAAATATGGGGCTTCCCCGGTGGCGCCAGTGGTAAAGAACCCACCTGCCAATGCGGGAGACATAAGTAAGAGACGTGGATTCGATCCCTGGGTTGGGAAGGTCCCCTGGAGGAGGGCATGGCAACCCACTCCAGTATTCTTGCCTGGAGAATCCCATGGACAGAGGAGCCTGGCAGGCCACAGTCCTTACGGTGACAAAGAATCAGACATGACTGAAATGCATGAGGAAACCTAAGATGAAACTGAGATAAATTCCATATAAAGGGAAAAATGGATTTGAGATCCCCAAAATTGGTCCAGCAGGAAGGGTAGGGGGGTCTCTGATGTTTGTTCTTGCAGAGCTTCGTGTCATCTGTGGAAACAGCCATCCTTTCCCTTCTAGGCTCTGGCCTTGCCCCCAGACATACCAGGAACTCCAAACAAGTGATTCAGAGACAAAAGGTCCCTCTGGTTTCAATGAGGCACAGTTGCTCTGGTCTGGGTGTGACTTCACTGCCCAGTTTTTGTCCATCAGAAGCTCTGCTTCCTTATCAGGCCCTTGATTCATATTCATGGTACCAACCAAGACAACCACACTTGGTCTTTTCAATCCTGAAGCACTGTTCACAGTCTTTCATTCTGAATTCTCCACCTTCCCTGCCATCTCAAAACTGTGGATGACCCCATAGAATGGCCACATTCCTCTGTCTGAGCCTTCTGACCACCTTGATCCCCAAATTCTGAGCCCAGTCTGTGTACTTAGGTCACTTGTTGCCCATGAAGCCGGCTGTAGCTGGATATTTAGACCAACTCTGCTTGGTCCTCTGGATTCATAGTATTTATCTGTCCTGCCCCCTTTCCTTTCCACACTAGCGTCTTCCAGATTTCATCATCTTGACCCAAATAAGACACTGACCATGATTTGATTCTGGCAGCAGGAAAGAAGAAAGATGAAAACTGCAAGTTAAGGAGGAAATACAGCTTCTTTTAGAAACAGTTATTACTAACATACCTAAATATGAAGCCTAAAGGTAAGGAAATTATTCAATCCATTGGAACTGTTGGATTGGCCAAAAATTTCATTTTGGCTTTTCTATACAATCATATGGAAAAACCCGAATGAACATTTTGACCAACCTAGTATTTACGGTAGACTAGGTTGTGCTCCTGTTATCAAATTTCCCAGGGAATCTCAGTGGCTTCACATAAGAAAGGTCTATTTCCTCCCCTCCTAAGTATTCAGTGGGTGTTTAATGCATGCGTGCTCAGTTGCTTCAGTCATGTCCAACTCTTTGTAACCCCATGGACTGTAATCCACCAGGCTCCTTTATCCAGGGGATCTTTTCAGGCAAGAATACTGGTGTGGGTTGCCATTCCCTCCTCCAGCATATCATTCTGACCCAGGGATCAAACCCACATCTCTTGTGTCTCCTGCATTGCAAGCAGCAGATTCTTTACCTGCTGAGTCACCTGGGACAACCTCAGTGGGTGTTAGGAAGTGGGAAAGAATTGTTTCAGGTAGGAACTAGGCTAAAGGAATCCTCAGCTTCTTAAAGTTTCATCAGAACCAAGTCTCTTTCTTGATTTCTTGGCAGATGAGGAGGAACCAGAGGATCACAGAGGGTTTTCACAGCCTCAGTTTGGAACTGACTCTATCATTTCTTACAACTCATTAGCTAGAGGTGCACATAAGGTTCCGCCCATCTGCAAGGAAGTGAGAATCCCAGTTTTTTCACATGGTTCAAAAAGCAGGAGACCTGGAGGCTGGAAATGCTAGTAACATCTGGGCCACAATGATTCTAGGTGACACAGCTCTGGAATTCTCCCAATTGCGGTATGAGCTGAAGGGCTAATGCACCTGCAGTTGTGACAACACCTCTCATTTTTAGTTGACAATAAGCAAAGCTGTCTGCAATAAGAGTGATTAAAAATGAATGAATACGCACTGATGGAATGATGAAATGACAGTGCATGTGTTAAAAACTGTGAACCTGAGCAATCTGAGCATGGTTATTTCTGTTGTTAAGTGGCTCAGTCATGTCCAATTCTTTGCAACCCCATAGACTACAGCATGCCAGGCTTCCCTGTCCTTCACTATCTCCCAGAGTTTGTTCTAACTCAATTCTATTTCACACTTCTATTTTTGTTTCATTTTGGTGGTTTGAGGAGAATGGTTTTTTAATACTAGTTTGTAATGTCTACTTTGTATTTAATGAACCAAGATTAAAAGTGGAGGATCTGCCTCTCATTTTTATGGATAATCGCCTATAATGTTCAAAAAGCATAACATACAAATAATATCTTGTTAACAGCAACTTTTAATGCTTCAATACAGCAATAGAGTTGCAAATAGAAAATTATATGCATCTGTCTTATCAATATTGTGATTTAATTCTAGTGTATCACCTGCACTTCTACACATATTTAATCTTGTAATCATAGCCCTCTACAGACAAACCCATGATAATTCAATACATATTTGAGTTACAGCAATAGTTTTCTAGACCTGGCATTAGAGTGCATGCGTGCTCAGTTGTGTCCATGGACTATATCCCACCAGGCTCCTTTGTCCATGGAATTTTCCAGACAAGAATACTGGAGTGGGTTGAGATTTCCTGCTCCAGGCGATCTTCCCAACCCAGGGATCAAACCCTCATTTCCTGAGTTTCCTGCTTCAGCAGGCAGATTCTTCACCACTGAGCCAGACTGGGCATTAGGATGCTTTAAACTCTTAGTGCATAAAATGAACATCTTGCCAAGAGGACATTTAAGATAATGAGGAAAGAAAGCTATTGAATTACCCTTAATCACTGCTTACTCTTCTTCCTCTTATTACATGTTGAAAAAGCTTTGAGTTATTTATTTACATTTAACTCACAGACAAGGCTTTTATACACTTGAAAAGCCTACAATAAGATTAGGATGGCTGTAATTCTGTTCATTAAATTTTCCTGGAGACATCTGAGCAGGGTCCTAGGTATGGTCTCTGTAGCACCTCATCAACTCACATCAGAAAAGCAGCAAGAAATACAAGTAATCAAATATTTTTTAGTTGCCAAGTCATGTCCAACTCTTCCAAGATGCCATGGATGGTAGCCCACTGGGCTCCTCCATCCATGGGATTCTCCAGGCAAGAATACTGGAGTGGGTGCCATGCCTTCCTCCAGGGGACCTTCCTGACCTGGGGATCAAACCCTAGTCTCCTGCACCGGCAGGCAGATTCTTTACCACTGAGCCACCAGGGAAGCCAAGCAATCCAACAGGTGTTCTCCAATTTCCCACATGGGGTTTATCAAGCAATGTTTTCTGTACTGAGATCACCACAAAAGTATAAGTGTTTCAGCAAGACCTAATTCTCAACAGCTGAAGATTGTCATTTGAGAGACATCTTTTGAAAGCCTCCTCTGCCCCAGACATGTGTCTCTTCCAAACACATCCAGCCCCCTACAAGGATCACAACTCTGACTGAGTCCTCCCTTCTATAGCTCTAAGGCTCCATGAGCATAGGGCAAGCAGCCAGCCTGTCTGTGGGATTTAAGATACTTCTTAATCCCAAAAGCTGATAAACGCTAGTATTAATTTTCAAAATCATTCTCACCCAGTTTCGTAAAATCCTTACTATCATTTTGGTGAAAACTGAAGTGAGCTTTTTAATATCACCTGTTGTTCTCCAGGGAGTAGTTGCTAAACCAGCAATATAAATTTCAGAGAACAATATTTAACAAGACCATACTTAAATTTATAGAATATATATGTTAAAGCCAAACTCACTAATGATGTAACTCACAAATATACAGAATATTAGAACTTATAATATTTTTATTGGAGCTAACAGAAGGCCAAAAATTAAAAATTAAAAAAATTCTCGACTCACTAATTTTTCTAAATCTATTTTCTGGTGGGAAAGAATACAAAGAGTAGAAAAGAAAGTGAAAGGACGTGTTAGTTGCTCAGTCATGTCCTACTTTTTGTGACCCCATGGACTGTAGTCCACTAGGCTCTTCTGTACATGGCATTTTCCAGGCAAGAATACTGGATCTGGTAGCCATTTCCTTCTCCAGGGGATCTTCCTGACCCAGGAATCGAACCTGAATTTCCTGCATTGCAGGCAGATTCTTTACCTTCACCAGGGAAGTCCAACATAGAGTGCTACTAAAAACAAAAGAGACACTTGAGATGAAAATAAATTTCTGAAACAGAAATCAATTCAGAAAATTATTCCACTTGAATAGATACCAATTTTATAAACAGAAAAACTGGAAGAGAAAAACTATATGACATGTTCAAGTTTCTAAAGTTCATTTGTGAATGGAGTGGGAAAGATAATGCTTTTCTCCTAACTTTAGTTCAAATATCTAATTTGAGAGGTTTTTGGTTTTTTTTGGTACTGATTCTCTAAAGATCTGTAAAGACTGAAACGGTTTTGTTTGGTTTGGTTTGGTTTGTGTGTGTGTGTGTGTGTGTGTGTGTGGACACTATTAAGAAAGATTCTAACTAAAGTATATAAAAACAATATTTTTTCAAAAAATTTCTATGTACATTTCAAGTCTCCAGCATCCTGCCTAGATTTCTTTCTTCTCTTTTCTCACTTTTTCTTTTTTCTCCTTGAGATTCTCACAGGGGAAAAAAGAGGGAAAATAAGATTTCATGAGAGGATAGTTCTGACCTAGAGAGAGAAAAAGAAGATCTTTAACACAGAGAAAAACAGAGACAGATCTTTAAAGAGATGGGTGGGAAATATTACTACATTGTTTTGTTTATGTGGATATAAAGAAAAAGGGACCAAAATTTTGTTGCTTGAACAAGGAGAGGGTTTTTCTTATGAGGCCCTGAAAGGTTTTATAGTTGAAAAGTAATGTGAAAAATAATAACTTCTGCCACTGAATGATTGTTATAAGGCTCAACACCTTCAATAAAAAGATGCGTCTGTTCAATTTCCAGTCACATCAAATTCTCATTACAAAAAGCTAAATCTCATCTCTCCATGAGCCAGACTGTATCAAAAGTAGCAGCTTTATGCATTATGTTTTGTAACACACACTTATATCCCATATCTCCCAGGTCACAAAGCAAATTCTAGGACCTTTTCCCCTCAGTGAATGACAGGCTTGGATGCTAAGCTTCTGTGAGACCAGGAGCAGGGAAGCACTGGTAACCAAAATGCCCTTGAAAACAAGAAAGAAATTCTGGCACTTTTTGGAAACAGAATTTTCCAGCTCCCAAGCGCATGTATAAAAACAATTTTTGTGCTAAAGAAAAAAAAATCAAGTATTGTTGAAAATTTAATTCAAAATCCATAAGAAGGAAAATAAGAGATGCATTAAAGCCAATAAATAAATAAATAAATCCCTATGAAAGAAAACTGAAAAGCCTGCTTAGTAATTTCCATGCCATTCTCTTATGTGATTTGGAAATGTTCAATACTGTTACATCCTTCTAAGGTTTGGGGAGAGAATAAAATGCCAAGGGGGTTAAAGTTCCCAGACAAATCACGAAAATCAGGACAGAAAGGTGCAGACTCTAATGATGAATGCTAGGATTCAGAGCGAAGGCTCTAATTCAAAGCACAACTTACCTTACCAGGACAGAGGCCAACAGACTTGACCTTAGACAGTTTTGCCCTTTAGAGAAAGGTCTTTTGAGCAGTGAAGAGATCCTCCAGTAGGCAAAAAGATGAATATCATTTCAAAACAGAAAATAGGTCAACTGATATGGCTGAATGAAAGGTAGATATTGTCAATTTTTTAATGCAGTAAAGCTGAAAATGAAAGGTAAAATTCATGGATACAGGAATGATATGCTTTCTTTTTGGCAGCATGTCCATTCTCATACTTAAGAGTCTGTTATTTGCTGTGCCTGGGAATGTTGGCTTCATTTAAGACTAAATCAAATCAAGTAATTAACTAAAGGGTACATGCTTATTTATATTGCTCACGAATTGATGCAAACAGTACTCCAGAATAGGATAATTGAAGAAGAATTAGATGATAGTGCTGAAAAAAAAAAATCAACATTTGGCAATAAAATGGTTTAAGGATTAAAGAAATAAGGGTATTTATAAAGCAAGACCAGTGACAATGATGAAAAATTATAATGCATCTTATATAATCTCCAAGGTAGACTGTCCATCCATTATGGAGATAATAATTATAACTATAAATTGTGATTATATTAATATAATTAATATAATGTATTATGTTAATTATCATTATATTATTATCATTGTAAATTATGATCAATTCATATACATAGACCCATGGAATAGTCTGCAAAAGTGGCCATAATACTTTGTAGTGCCTCCAGTCAATAAGTGCAGTTTATTTGCTCATCCTTAAATCTGAGCTGGTGTTATAACTTTCTTTGGCTAATAGAAAGTGGCAGAAATGGTATTTTACCAGTTCTGAATCTAAACCTCTGTCTCTCTTTTAGAACCTGCCACCTCCATTCTGAACAAGTCCCAGGTCTGGTTGGTCTAGCCTTCAATAAACTGAGGAAACCACTGCACAACAGCTGCGATTCCTCCAGCCAGCAAAAAGCCAGTCCTAGAAGCAGAGCCACCTACCTGACCAGCAGCTGACCACAGACGCAGGAGTAGCTCCATTTAACTACCCAGCTGATCACAGACCAACCTGCCAACCCTCAGGATGATGAGCTTACATAAGCAGTGGTGATTTTAAGCCACGAATTTTTGTGGTGATCTGTTACATGACAAAAGATAGATGATGGCATCCATATATTCTAAGAAGCTTCATAGAAAATGTATTATTAACTTAATTTACCAAAGCTCTGTTGAGTATGAACTATTCACTGGGCAAAATGACAAAGTCCACGAACACTGTATTGAGGAGACAGAGTTCCCTGGAGCACAGTCCATCCTGGAGATGTCAGGAAGACTTGCAACAAATATACCTGAGTGAGGACTTGAAATTTACTAATGAGGGGGCCAGGCGAAGTATGTGGGGAGAGTTATTTCAGTTACAAGGAATGGTAAATGCCCACAGAAGTTAAACAGCAAGGTGTAAGAATGAAGATGGGCTTCCCTGATGGCTCAGTCGGTAAAAAATCTGCCTGCAATGGGGGAGACCTGGGTTTGATCCCTGGGTTGGAAGATCCCCTGGAGAAGGGCATGGCAACCCACTCCAGTATTCTTGCCTGGAGAATCCCATGGACAGAGGAGACTGGCAGGCTACTGCCCATTGGGTCACAAAGAGTCAGATATAACTGAGCGACTAAGCACACACACACAAGAAGGAAGATGCAGGAATTTCCATTAGTAGAATATAAGTTTTTAGTTTGGAAATGGCAAGATACAAGAATAAGAAGTTAACAGGAATCAGACCATGAAAGCTTTTGGTGGGCTCATAAACACCTTGGGTGGAAGAGTCTTGATATAGGCCTAGGACAGTAGTTCTCAGACATGAAAGCACATGAAAATCATCTGGTGGCGATAAGAATAGAAATTTCTAGGGCTCTTTCACCCATAAATTTTGATCCAATAACTTGGTGATGGAGTCTAGACTCTGGGCTTCAAATTTTGTTTTAATTTCTGTCTTTAATATATAACCCAGAAGGGTCTGATGTAGGTTGTATATGGGCCACACTTAAAAAAAAATCACTAGGAAATGGGAGGTCTCCTGAAATGATTTCAAAAAGAGTAACTCAGCACTTCCTGTATTATTTCCAGTTTGGCATTTAAGAATGATTTTTTTCTGGCTGAGTTTGGTAGGTCAATTACCTACTCAAAGAAAGAGACAAGGACAAAAAAATCTGAATGAGGTCAGTGGAAATAAAATTTGGAGACCAATGTGTGAAATATTTAGGAGGCTAAATACCAGGGATTTGGGTTGACTAAAGAAAAGGAGGTGGAGGGGAAGGGAAGTGTCAAGGATGACACCTAGATTAAATTAGATTTAAAACAGCTTTTAAATGTTCAGAAAGCACTAGTTTGGAAGTTACAGGTACATATTGAGGAGTCATCAGTATACAGGTATAAACCAAACTATGGGAGCTGGGGAGAGTTCTGAGGAGTTCCCAGGAGGGTGAATAGAGGAAGAAGGGATAAAGCTAATGGCAGAACCCAAAAGTACAGAAACACTTGAAGGACACATGAAAGATGATAGCAGGTTGAGAAGCTGGGAGAAAATACTACAGAGTGAAGAGAAAAAAATGGCTACAGTGAAATTATATTCCCAGTACCCATAAATTGGCACAACTCCAGGCAAACTAAAATGTTTGGTCGCCCTACTTAAAAATTAAAATGTGTCATTGAGAGTCTCTTGTGATCACTGCCAGTCTCATTTCATTAGAATTTTGGGTGCAGAAGACTGAAGAGTGTGGTTTCACTGTTGACCTTGAAATAAAAATGTGAAAACAGAATTCATGTAACCCTTTTAAGAAAGTGTAAAGTATACAGAAAATTATAAATAAATAAATATGCAAAAAAAAACTACTTAGGAACTTTGGTAAACAACTTTAGAGAGTCTCTCTATCCATAAATAATTTTAACTTACAAGGATCTTTGATTTAAATTGTACATATTACATGCATACACATGGGGCTTCTCTGGTGGCTCAATGATAATCTGCCTGCTAATGCAGGGGACAAGGTTCAATCCCTGGGTCAGGAAGATCCTCTGGAGAAGGAAATGGCAATCCATTCTAACATTCTTGCCTGGAAAAATCCCATGGACAGAGGAGCCTGGTGGGTTAAAGTCCATGGAGTCACAAAGAGTTGGACACAACCCAGCGACTGAACAACATCATATATATAAAACATGCACACACACACACACACACACACACACACACACACACACACACACACACACACACAGGAGATCAAATCAAAATGACCAGAGTAGGAGGATACAAAACTCATCTTCTCATGAATATATTAAAAGTACCTCCACATGTAGAACAATTCTTACTGAAAACTAACTGGAAACTGGCAGAAAGACTCCTGTACAACCAAGGCTGTAAGAAAGATACATGTGGAGTCAGGTAGGAAGGTAAGAGTGAAAAAAAAAAAAAAAAAGAAGAATCCCATTTAAAATCACATCAGAAAGAATAAATTACTGGGTATTTTCTAAGAATAAACTTAACCATGGAGGTGAAAGACCTATATTCTGAAACTATAAAATATTGGTAAAGGAAATTGAAATTGATACAAAGAAATGGAAAGATTTCCAATATTCTTGGATTGGAAGAATTAATACTGTTAAAATGTTCATAGGTAATACGGGTAACAAAGCAACCTATAGATTTAAAGTACTCTGTATCAAAATACCCAGGATATTTTTCACATAAATAGAATAATCTTAAAATTCATATGAAACCACAAAAGACTCTGAATTGACAAAGAAAAATGTAAAACATATTTGGAAAAATATTTGAAAAATATAAAACAGCTATAGGTATTATGCTCTTTAATTTTAAACTATATGACAAGGCCATAATAATCAAAACAGCATGGCACTGAACAAAAACAGAGACATAGATCAATGGATTAGAAAACTCAGAAATGAACCAATATACCCATGGTCATTTAATCTACAACAAAAGAGGCAAGAATATACAGTGGAGAAAAGACAGTCTCCTCCATAAGTGTGCTGAGAAAACTGGAAATCTCCATGTAAAGGAATGAGATTAGGACGTTTCCTCACACATTGTACAAAAATGAACACAAAATGGACTAAATATCTAAATGTAAGACTTGAAACCATAAAAGTCCAATAAGAGAATATACATAGACATAAATCATACCAATATTTCTTTGGGTCTGACAAAATAAATGAAAGCAAAGTTAAAAAACTGGAAACTAATTAAAAACTTTTTGCACAGTAAATAAAAGCCTCAACAAAACAAAAACTAACCTAATGAATGGGAGAGAATATTTGCAGATCATATACCTGTCAAAAGGTTACTATCTAAAATACTTAAACAGCTCATAAAATTGAGTTGTAAATAAACAGTTCATACAACTCAAAAAAATCAAACAACCCACTTAAAAACAGGCAGAAGGCCTGAGCATATTTTTTCCAAAGAAGACATATACTATAAGAAACTTGAAAAGATGCTCACTGTGCTTCCCTTGTGGCTCAGCTGGTAAAGAATTCATCTGCAATGTGGGAGACCTAGGTTCGATCCCTGGCTTGGGAAGATCCCCTGCAGAAGGGAAAGGCTACCCACTCCAGTATTCTGGCTGAAGAATTCCATGAACTGTATATTTCATCGTGTCGCAAAGAGTCAGACACTATTAGAGAAATGCAAATCAAAATAACAATGAGATATCACTTCATACTTATCAGGATAGCTATCATAAAAATCCTACAAATAACAAATTTTGGAGAAGATGTGGGAAAAAAGGGAACCCTTGTCCACTGTTGGTGAGAAGGTAATTTGATGTAGCCACTATGTAAACAGTACAGAGGCTCCTCACAAAACTAAAACTAGAACTACCATATGATCCAGCAATTACATTTCTGGGTATATATTCAAAGAAAATGAAACCATTAACTCAAAAAGATACATGTACCACTGTGTTCATAGCAGCACTATTTACAATAGCCAAGATGCAGAAGCAACTCATTTGTCCATCAACAGACAAATGAATAAAGGTGTGTATGTGTGTGTGTGTATACATATCCATATATGTGTGTGTATATATGTATGCATAATAGAGTATTACTCTGCTATAAAAAAGAATCAAATTATGTTATTTTCAAGAAAGTTGATGGACCTACAGAGTATTATGCTCAGTGAAATAAGTTAGACAAATACTTTGTTATAAGTGAAATCTAAATAATTTTTTAAAAGAATGTATATAGCAAAATAGAAACAGACTTACAGATATAGAAAGCTAGTGTATACAAGTGGAAGGAGGGAAGGGCAAGATAGGAGTATGGGATTAAGGACTACAAACTACTATGTATAAAATAAGCAACAAGGATATAACATACAGTATAGGGAACTATAGTCATTGCTTTGTAATAACTTTAAATGGAGTATAATCTATAAAAATAGTAAATCACTATGTTGTACTCCTGAAACTAATATAACACTGTAAATCAACTCCACTTATTTTTAAAACTTGAAAAAAATATATATACAGATCTATAGTAATAAACATAATAAAAATGTGTCTTTTTCAGAGAATATTGTCATTCCACATGTAATAATCTATATCTGAGTTGGGAAACGATTGCTGTAAAGGGCCAGTAGCAAATCTTTCAGGCTTTGTGAGCCATATGGCCCCTGTTGCAGCTACTCAACTCTGCCCTTGTTCAGCAGCATGCAAGCAGCCTTAGGCAACATGTAAATAAATGAGCAAGGAAGATCTGGCCCATAGGCTATCGTTGCCAAATGCTGATCTATATCATAATTTTAATGACTTCATATTGCTTATGGCTGTACCATAAATTATTTAACCAACCTTCAAGAAACATATCCCAAGGAGATTTTCAAATGTTTGGAAATGTATGTAGAAATATGTTAATACCACTAATGTATAACATCAGCAGGGGAAACTTGAAACAATGTAAATGTTCATCAAAGGGAGATTAATTAGATAATTTGGGGTATACATGATAATTTCCTTCACAAATTCTAAGTGGTATATTTAGAACATCAAGTATAATTTTATTTCTCTTCTGAATTATCCTGCCCCTAATTTAGATCAGTTTTTTCCATTGCAGAGATCTGAATTACTTTTTAAATAAATAATAATGTGAGCGGTCATGTTGTTCTGATTTGACTATTACAGGAAGATAAACATGTATAATATTATAATGCAATATGTTTGTGCTCAATCGTGTCCAACTCTTTGCGACCCTATTGCCTATAGCTTGTCAGGCTCCTCTGTCCATGGAGTTTTCCAGGCAAGAATACTGGAGTGGGTTGCCATTTTGTCCTCCAGGGGATCTTCCCCACCCAGGGATCTAACCTGAGTCTTGGGGCTCCTGCATTGACAGGCAGGTTCTATACAGTATACAGTATTATATAATCCACAAAACTTACATTTTTCCACTAACCCATCAATGTTCTTTATGGTTCAGGATCCAATCCAAAAATTACACTTTGTATTTAGTCATCATGTTTTCTGCGTCTCTTTAAATTTGAAATATGTCCTTAGTCTGTCTTTGTTTTTCACAACATTAACAATTTTCAAGAGTGTTGTTCAGGTACTGTGATATCTCAGTACTAAATGAGCCCATCTACTGCTCAAATCTTGGTTTCTAAACACCATGCTCCAATGAAATAAAACTATTAGTCTCTTAAGTCATTTTGCTAATTGCAAAACTGGTACAGAAAAAAGTACAAGAAGGGCCTAAAATACCTTGTGGTGCCAGACAAAATCAAAGTGCTTGAAAAAAAGAGAGACAGATAGGTATAATCTAAAAGATACAGGAGCCAACAAAATCACGATTGTGATAGGCTAAAACCTATGGAATAAAACAAATTCATTTGTCCATACTAGTAAAAACGTGTGAATAGATGAATGGATGAGTAAATAAAAAACTTTTCCTGACAAATTTCCAACTGGGAAACACTCCAGACATAATTGTTTTAGGCTAGAATCACCAACAGATGCTAAAATCAGTGGTTGGTGTTATTCAGTTGCTCAGTCCTCTCCAGCTCTGTGACCCCACTGACTGAAGCATGTCAGGCTTCCTTGTCCAAAATTAGTGGTAAAGGGTGATAAACAAAAGCTATATAGTTCAGTTCAGTTGCTCAGTTGTGTCCAACTCTTTGCGACCCCATGAATCGCAGCATGCCAGGCCTCCCTGTCCATCACCATCTCCCGGAGTTCACTCAGACTCATGTCCATCGAGTCCGTGATGCCATCCAGCCATCTCAAACTCAGTCGTCCCCTTCTCCTCCCGCCCCCAATCCTTCCCAGCATCAGAGTCTTTTCAATGAGTCAACTCTTCGCATGAGGTGGCCAAAGTACTGGAGTTTCAGCTTTAGCATCATTCCTTCCAAAGAAATCCCAGGGCTGATCTCCTTCAGAAGGGACTGGTTGGATCTCCTTGCAGTCCAAGGGACTCTCAAGAGTCTTCTCCAACACCACAGTTCAAAAGCATCAATTCTTTGGCACTCAGCCTTCTTCACAGTCCAACTCTCACATCCATACATGACCACTGGAAAAACCATAGCCTTGACTAGATGGACCTTAATCGGCAAAGTGATGTCTCTGCTTTTCAATATACTTTCTAGGTTGGTCATAACTTTTCTTCCAAAGAGTAAGCGTCTTCTAATTTCATGGCTGCAGTCACCACCTGCAGTGATTTTGGAGCTCAAAACATAAAGCCTGACACTGTTTCCACTGTTTCCCCATCTACTTCCCATGAAGTGATGGGACCAGATGCCATGATCTTAGTTTTCTGAATGCTGAGCTTTAAGCCAACTTTTTCGCTTTCCTCTTTCAATTTCATCAAGAGGCTTTTGAGTTCCTCTTCACTTTCTGCCATAAGGGTGGTGTCATCTGCATATCTGAGGTGATTGATATTTCTCCTGGTAATCTTAATTCCAGCTTGTGTTTCTTCCAGTCCAGTGTTTCTCATGATGTACTGTGCATAGAAGTTCAATAAGCAGGGTGACAATATTCAGCCTGACGTACTCCTTTTCCTATTTGGAACCAGTCTGTTGTTCCATGTCCAGTTCTAACTGCTGCTTCCTGACCTGCATACAGATTTCTCAAGAGGAAGGTCAGGTGGTCTGGTATTCCCATCTCTATCAGAATTTTCCACAGTTTACTGTGATCCACACAGTCAAAGGATTTGGCATAGTCAATAAAGCAGAAATAGATGTTTTTCTGGAACTCTCTTGCTATTTCCATGATCCAGTGGATGCTGGCAATTTGATCTCTGATTCCCCTGCCTTTTGTAAAACTAGCTGGAACATCAGGAAGTTCACGGTTCACGTATTGCTGAAGCCTGGCTTGGAGAATTTTGTGCATTACTTTACTAGCATGTGAGATGAGTACAATTGTGCAGTAGTTTGAGCACTCTTCGGCATTGCCTTTCTCCGGGATTGGAATGAAAACTGACCTTTTCCAGTCCTGTGGCCACTGCTGAGTTTTCCAAATTTGCTGGCAGATTGAGTGCAGCACTTTCACAGCATCATCTTTCAGGATTTGAAACAGCTCAACTGGAATGCCATCACCTCCACTAGCTTTGTTCGTAGTGATGCTTTCTAAGGCCCACTTGACTTCACATTCCAAGATGTTTGGCTCTAGATTAGTGATCACATCATCGTGATTATCTGGGTTGTGAAGATCTTTTTGTAGAGTTCTTCCGTGTATTCTTGCCACCTCTTCTTAATATCTTCTGCTTCTGTTAGG
This sequence comes from Nanger dama, assembly GCA_917880005.1. Taxonomy (NCBI): domain Eukaryota; kingdom Metazoa; phylum Chordata; class Mammalia; order Artiodactyla; family Bovidae; genus Nanger; species Nanger dama. The sequence continues at coordinate 15,526,872 of CAKJTW010000009.1, read as the reverse complement.
TCCAGACCATTTCTTTCATTTATCGAGCCCATCTTTGCATGAAATGTTCCCTTGGTATGTCTAATTTTCTAGAAGAGATCTCTAGTCTTTCCCATTCTGTTCTTTTCCTCTATTTCTTTGCATTGATCGCTGAAAAGGACTTTATCTCTTCTTGCTCTTCTCAATTCCTTGTCCAGAAGATCTTTTGTTAAATACAATGAAATACAGTAACTTTACAGTGGAGAAACCAGATAGACATCACCATCACCTAGGGATCAAAGTCACCATTTTCTGAAATGGAACAAACTGACATCATATCCCTTCGGACTTGATGCCTGGAGAAGGTCACAACCTCACTTTTTGGTATCTTTGCCAAAAATGTAAAACCTGAACTTAAACAGGAGGACATGTCAGAGAAAATGCATCAACTGCCAGAGCCTCGTTAACGTAGTAGTAGACATACTAGGGCACACTCACATGTTAGATGCACTTTCAGTTTGGCCTTGATTCAGTTCACAGAGATCCACTGAAAGACTTTTAAGAAGAAAATGACAGGGTGACAGCTGTGTCTCAGTGAGATTAAGCTGGCAGCAGAGGGTAAGATACAAAATGAAGAGGGTGGATATGAAAGCCTGGGAAGGCACTTGCCTGATAGGAATCTGTAACATTATTTCAGGCACACGGTCATAGTAATCTCCACTAGGGTAATGGCATTTGAAATAGAGGAGAGGAGAGCAAGCCAAGAAATAATGAGAAGAAAAATCAAAATTAGTTTTCCACTCACTGAATGTGAAGGGGCTGCAGAAGAAGGAAAAAGGAGGCTCGTGTTACTAGACTGAGCACCTGAGTGTTTAGGTAGCAGGTGGATCAAAGAAGGAGGAGATCATGGAATTAATTCTGTTCTGTACAGATATTTGAGACTTCTTCAGAACATTCTAAATAAAATGTCTAGCAAGGAGCAGTCAAGATCAGTCTGCTGTCGGTGGGAAGAGAGATAGCCTGTAGGAATGGATGCATCTTCCATTAAGAAACTGAGTTTGAAGAACACATGTACCTTCTGCAGTGTCACGATGCCAGTAAGGGGCAGAACTGCTATTTCAACCCACTTCTTCCCAATTCAGAAGTCTCAGTGACCTAGAGGAAGTATGTATAAATTGAGACTCTCCAAAGGCTTAAATAGCTTCCCAGGCAGTGCTAAAGGACCTGCCTGCCAGTGCAGGACACGTAAGAGACATGGGTTTGATCCCTGGGTCAGGAAGACTCCCCTAGAGGAGGGCATGGCAACCTAGTTCAATAGGAGTCTAGCAGGCTACAGTCCATAGGGTCTCACAGAGCCGGACATGATTGAAGAGACTCAGCATGCACGCAAAGACTTTTAAAAATTGCAAACATCAGCATTTATCAATTTCTAAGTCCACAAACAATCATGCTTTGTACCAAATTATGAGCTACTCTTTTCAAAACATGTAAAAGAGTAAGGTAAGTTCCCCTTTTGTCTGTGAGTCCCATTGGGCTTTACATGAAAGTAAAGGCCATATTTCAGAACCTCCTAAGACTTCCAGCTGTTACTTGACTGGCAGTGCCTAGTCAACCTCAGATATCACTCACTCAAGTACTATAATTTTACAGATCGGTTATCTGGTCCTGCACATTCAAACATTTATGCATAGGCTAGAGGGAAAAGCCTGGGTATAAGTAGTTGAATTCATATCAGGTCTTCCAACTTGTTGTTGTTTTAATTTTTACTGAAGTCTAGTTGATTCTGGGCTTCCCAGATGGCTCAGTTGGTAAATAACCCATGTGCCAATGCAAATGATGCAAGAGATACAAGTTTGATCCCTGGGTTGGGAAGATCCACTGGAAAAGGAAATGGCACCCCAATCCAGTATTCTTGTCTGGAGAATCTTATGGACGGAGGAGCCTGGCAGGCTACCGGCCGTGGGGCTGCAGAGTCAGATATGACTAAGTGCATGCTCTCTCTCTCTCTCTCTCTCTCACACACACACACACACACACACACACAGAGACACACAACTTCATGGTTGATTGACAGTGTTCTGTTAGTTTCATGAGCACAGCAAAGCGGATCAGTTATACATATACGTATGTCCACTCTTTTTTAGATTCTTTTTCCCTTATAGGCTAATACAGAGTCCCCTGTAATCCCCAGAGCTAGAGTTTTAAATTTCAATGCTCTGTATTAGTTGGCAGAAGTGTTGAATCCTGAATATCTACACTGAAAAGGAGTTCATTCTCTGAATATATTTGAATTCACAAAAAGCAACATAGTTGAGGTCAGCTCTGAGGGTGGACAGGAGACCTGTTGGGTTCTAGGGCATCACTGAGGTTTGACAGGAACGAGGACCCGGGAAGAAGTTGCTGATCACTAACCACGACTATAACAGCAGTTCCCTCCACTGGGGACAGGTGCTGTTCACATCCCACACCCCACACATTCCACCCCAATTTTACTCATCATCCTTCTGTTAAAGGCAGGTGATAAGACCGGAGGAATCAGAGTGCCCCCTATCCATTCCTCAGAAAGGCTAGTATGAGTAAGAAAAATCTCTCATCATAGTTAATTCTTTAAAAGAATTTATATTTATATTTAAAGAATTTATATTGCTGAAATCAGTAAGTTTACTCTCACTAAATATGTTTTCCTTATTTCTGATACCTGTAACTAACAATGAAATAAATAAAAGCACACTGAGAAAAGTACACATAAAAGGCATATCCCTGCATAAACACAACTCTTCTCTTAAATTGCCACAGCCAAAGTAATCACATTCTTAAATGCTTCTCCAACCACAGTTCATTACATACTCTAGGAAAGGTGTTTCATTATTGCCGTTTATTTATTTATGCACCTAAAAGGAATAAAAACCATTTCTAATTCATACTCTAAGCACATTCTATCTTCTTGCAATTAAAACACAAATTTACTTAAGACACTGCTTGCCTAAAACAACCATGTTTTCAAAATAGACACTCCATGAAATTTGTTAGTAACAGCTGAATGCTCAGGAGCAGAGCAAAGCTTCAATTAAAGGATTACAGTCCTGGATTTAAAATGGGAGAGGCTGGAAGTTCAGGACTGAACATTTCTGCTCTGCATTCACTGTTTCTGACTATAGTTTGGTTTTGATTATTCTTTTCCCTTTTCCTTTCTTGTTTTCTTTCTGCCTTTGTGTAGAATTATAAATTACAGGGAGAAAAAGCAGTCTGATCTTACCAAGGTAGTTGTTTTTCTCAAGTTGTTTCTTTTATTTTCAAGTTGGTTCCCAGCCCCACCTTTGTGCAATCTAAACCTCCATTTCTGGTGAGACACCAAGGTCCAAAGTCTGCCCCACAGCACTACCTGAATACTTGAATTACCCAGGAACCAGCTTGCTCACAGGAACTCTGTTTTCCCTTATATAAAAATGAGCTTTAGAAATGTTTAAGCAATAAAACAATTAAAAATATTTAAGCCAAAAAAAAAATCAAACTCAACTAAGTGAAGAAATAGCCTGGATGTTGGAGTTCACTGCTACCAATCAACATGTCCTTTCTCTCTCTCAATAATACCACAGACATTTCTAAGCAACCCAAAGAAGTTACTGAAAATTGGCACTTAATGGATTTTTCTAAAAACACACAAAATTGACAACTCGTAAAAAACCATTGGTCATTTTCCCATCACTGATATATTAAGAGCAGAAGGAATGAACCAGCAATCTTGTTAGATAATCGTACTTAGTCACTGAAGATGATATTATTTGATCAGACATCCTTCAATGTGTAATTCAGTGCTACTCAGGATTGAGGCAGAATTGCTTCTCAGCTGGATAAAAAAAAATACCAAATAAATATTTTTGAACTTCTCAGTAGGTGAAAATCCAGTAACTCTGAGAAACAATTCATAGGCATATGGAACAAATTACTATGGTAATTGCAAAAGGATTATGAATACTTATAGGTCAGTAGTCTTGACCTTTTCAAAGCTAACCGGTCCTCCGAAACTAGAACTTAAAAATAAATGAGATGGTTGCAATGGTTTCCTTTTTTTTTTTTTTTACATGAATGAGAGCAAGATAATGAATTATTTAAAAATACTATCTACATTTTTGATGGGCTCCCAGGTGGCGCTAGTGGTAAAGAACCTGCCCTACAATTCAGGAGACAGAAGAAACGCAGGCTGGATCCCTCCATCTACTCCGCCAGTCCAAGTTCAATGCATGATACAGGGTGCTCGGGGCTGGTGCACTGGGATGACCCAGAGGGATGGGATGAGGAGGGAGATGGGAGGGGGTTCAGGATGGAAAACGCATGTACACTCATGGCGGATTCAAGTCAATCCAATGGCAAAACCAATACGATATTGTAAAGTAAAATAAATTAATTAATTAATTTAAAAATAAAAGAGACAAGATCCTTTGGAGGATGGCATGGCAACTCACTCCAGTATTCTTGCCTGGAGAATCCCATAGACAGAGGAGCCTGGTGGGCTACAGTCTACAGGGTCGCAAAGAGCTGAACATGACTAAAGTGACTTGGTACACATACACCTACACTGTTACTTTGTATATGGGTGTGACCATATGTATACCTGTGGCTGATTCATATTGATGTATGGCAAAAACTATCACAATATTGCAAAGTAATTATCCTGCAATTAAAATAAATAAACTAATAAAAAAACAAAGAATATTTTTGTTTTACTGGGAACACACTCACATCCTGTCCTGCTGTCTTACAAATTCTAGATGGCCCCTGGATGGCAAGAAAAAGGGGAAATTACACAATCTTCCTTTATGTATCTTAATTCTGACCTTACATTTGGAAAAAGTGAAGGATAATTCTGGCCAGTGTTTGTTCAATTCTGGAAGAGACAATATCAATTTCATAGCAATGCCATAACCATTTACTGCCATCATAGCAGGGCCATTGCCTGATGAAAATATAATTGGAAAAAAATCTTCTTATGTGGCATTGTAAACCATCTGCCATATTCGGGTTTTACTATATGTAGCAAACTCAAAAAGAAAAGAAAAAAGAAACAGAAATTTCTGGAACAACATCAGCATCTAAGAACTACAAAAGATCACATTACTAGGGAAGGAAACACAAAAATAAATAGCAAATTAACATGTAAAAATACCTCCCACTGCAAATAATAATGGATTTGTACTGCTTTATCCTGTTCCTATGTGTGCTTTGATATATTCCCAACCTTTTAAGGAGTGATTTACTTATTTTTGTTTGTTAACAACCACATAGTGCTGTGTGCCCAATCTAAGAACTTTATAACTGTGAAATAACTCTATTTGCATAACAACATTATACAGTAAGTACTGTTATCATGCCCATTTTACAGATGGAAAACGTGAGCAAAACAGTCAGGATTGAAACAGACAGTTTATAAGAGTATCTTTACTCTAACCACTATAATATGTGATTGCTTCCTTTCTTTCCTATATAGTCATAAAATTTTCTCTACAATGTAGGTTATTCTCAAAAACTGAGGATTATATTCTGAGATGAATTTCAGAGCTAGCACTAACATCCAAATTTACATTCTGGTACTCCGTAATTTATGCTTCTTTCCTGAAAAGCTTTCATATAAAACACAGGTCCACATAAAAGATGAAAGACGCTTTCATGCCACCAGTGATGAAGAAGACAGTGATTAGACCCACTGTGAGTGCGCTATTGATATATACAAATATATGTATATTGTGTATAAAATGAATGCCACCTCTCATTCAAAAATATTCTCTATATAGGAAATATATAGATAAGAAAATAAAATCAACATTATTTTCCCTCCCTCCTCCTCCAAAATATGATTTCTTGTTTGTAGTGAATAGCTATGTGTAAGAATCAATAAGACACTTCTATCCAAAAGAGAAGATAACAAAAAGTAATGAGTAAATAAAACTAAGAAAAAATTAATTATTATCTCCCTACAAGAACTAAAATATATACGAAAGAAGTCAGATCATTTTTCAGTGACTGTTAAAGAACAGAAAGAAACTATATTTGCTTCTTTAGGTATTTCATTTCATACCAAATAATGAACCAATTTTTAATATTAATATGTTCTCTTGCTAAACAACCACATCCCAGAAGCCTCAGACTTTTCTTTCTCTCTCTCTCTTTTTTTAATCCCTGAGTACTCATTTTAAAATTAACTTAGAGCCCTCATTACACTAGTTCCTTTATCCACTGAAAATTTTCAATGCATTGTGAAAATTAAAATCATCAGCCTCCTGAGGGGTGCTGGGCACTGGTACACAGAGGCCTAGAGTGAAGTGTACCTGTGCAGACAAGCTCTGGGGTATCTCCCCCCCTAAAGGCTCCTCTAGGAGGAGGTGGGGAGTCACAGTGATGTGGGTGCAGCAAGGAGACTCAATCTCTTAGCAATCCTAAGGAGATGATGGGAAGCCAACAGACATCAAAATACAACATGGCTTCTCACAAACAAAACACTACTTTCTGGAAAAAGCACACGGAGGTGAGAAATTTGCCTGTGATTATTGTTTAAGATGAAGGACTCTCCCTGCTCCTCCACTTGTAGAATTAGTACAAATAGAGATAAATAAGCAAGGATCTAGTGATCTGAGAGTTTTTTTATATGGAATGTTTTATCTGGGTGAGAATGTTCCAGCTTCCCCTCTTATTAACTCTCTGACCTTAGACTAGATTGTTATGCTTCCAGTACCTTTCTTTGCTCTACTGTAAAATGGAAAGGACAATATTCATGTACCTTCCACATTTGAGTCTCATGGTTGGCACTTCTTCAACCGTCAGTGAATGGCTGACAAGCATTAAACAGGCACTCAGTAAATATAATATATGTACATAGTGCTCAGTCGCTCTGTCACGTCTGAGTCTTTGCGACCCTATGGACTATAGCCCGCCAGGCTCCTCTGTTCATGGGATTCTCCAGGCAAGAATACTGAGTAGGGTGCCATTTTCTCATCCAGGGGATCTTCCCCACCCAGAGACTGAAACTGCATCTCCTCTGTCTCTCAGCATTGCAGGCAGATGCTTGACCGCTGGGCCACTAGGAAAGCCCTATATATGTATCTACACATATTTATATATCGTATAATTATATACAGTCTATTTATTATATAAGTATGTGTTACATATAGTATACAATAAACATTGCATATTATTATAAAATATATTAATATTGCATGTGATATTTACATCTATATACTCTATATTATATATATATTTGCTTATGTGTATTTAAAGAATTACAGTGGCAGGGAGGGCAGGTTGGCTGGTTTGGGTGGGCTAGACAAGATGTGACTGTCCCCCACCCACAACAGTCTCTAGCTGTTGCGACCCTTACCCCCAAACTCCCTGTTCCTGCAGGAGGAAAGGAAATGGCAGTACTGAAAGTCCTCTGCATATAAACAAGTTCCTTTCCAAGAGTGTGTTGTAAGTCCAATTTGTTCGTAAGTCCAACAAAGCTAGACTAAATACCCAGCTAACACAATTGACTATATAGTACTGTGGTTTGATCTCTCAAGTCAAGAAGATCCCCTAGTGGAGGAAATGGCAACCCCCTCCAGTACTCTTGCCTGGGAAATCCCATGGACGGGGGAGCCTGGTGGGCTACAGTCCATGGAGATGCAAAGAGAGTCAGACACGATTAAGCACGCATGCAGTCTACATAGTACTGTTCTGTAATAGGCTTATAGTTCTTGTCACGTAAGTAATAACACAAAAATAAACAAAAAATAAAGAAAATATTTTAAATCTTACAGTACAGGACCTTGAAAAGTACAGTAGTACAGTACAACAGCTGGCATCAAGTGAACGGGCAAGAAGACTGACTGACTAGAGGAGGGAGAGGACGTGGGAGATGGTAGAGCTGAGGGATCATCAACAGGAGACAGAGTTATTGCTGTACAGTCAGTAAGTCAAGTCTAACACTTTGCGACTCCACGGACTGCAGCACACCAGGCTTCCTGTCCTTCACTATCTCCTGGAGTTCCCCCAAACTCATGTCCATTGGGTTGGTGATGCCATCCGGCCATCTCATCCTCTGTTGAAGGACAAGCAGCAATTTCACTCATGCCTGACACTGATGGAAAGTGTGTTTAAAAGTTCACAACTTGAAGGTTCATAGGCAGGGGATGTACTGTGCCCAATCCCAGTACCAAGATCTTTATCATATAAAAAAGGGTTGCTAAAGCCAAAGAAAATGAAACCATTCTTCTGTCATCTGCTTCATCTACCCTCTTTACTGCTCTCTGCACCCTCCTGCTTTCCACAGTGGAGAACTAAAATTTATGTGCCAGTGACTAGGAGTGGGGAGAGGACCCCATGGGATGGCCAGCCAAGCACATATTTGGAAACCAGAATAATTAACTGACATATCAGAGTAATGTGTTATATGCCAACCCATGGAGAACCCCCAAGGGGTGAGGGTTCAGAAGTGGCTTCTTCCATCTCTCTGGTCTCTTTCTGAGCAGTTCAGCATGGCCTGGGTCTTCCAGAACACATACATGTTCTTCAATAGAAAGCATTCCTCTTGTATTTTCTAACATGCATCTTGTGCTACCCAGTCTCTTTGTTCTTTAAACACACCTTTCCCTTTCTTCCATATCCAGGGCCCCACATCGATTTATGGCTTGCTTCTGGCACAGGTGAGCGGTGATTCTTTGCTCCTAAAATAACATTGCAGGAAGCAGAGAATTTTGTTCCTGAGGCAGGCTATCATGCTTCTGGCCTGAGGACAGAAATTTTAATCAGCCATACACCTGACTACCTGATTAGAGAGGGGTTATCTCCCCCAGCCTGTTTCTAAACCACACTGGGCAGAAAAAAGTATCAGTCATCAACTTACTCTCAAGGTCTATTTTTAAAAAAAAAAAACCACCTCCATCTATTAAATCTGGCTTGAGCCATATTTGGTGAAAAAGATATATGTGGAGGGAGCAAGATTTAGCATACCATTACAGACTTCTTGCACTAAACCATAGGCTGACCGTGTTTAGCTTGAGAAGGCCACCAGTGATTTCTGAGAGGCCCTCTTACTGGATCACTGCCATTGCCACCTATGGTCTTGACTTTAATCTCCTCCTCATTAAACCCATCTTGAATTCCACTGACGATTATATTCTCCATTGTCAGGGGTCTCTCTACTTACAACTTCTTTGTTATACATATGTTTATTTATTTGCACAGAATTCTACAATTTACAAAACACTTACACACACACACATATTTGGTGGCACAGTGGCAAAGATTTCACCTGCCAATGAAGAAGATGGAAGAGATGCTGGTGCAATCCCTGGGTCGGGAAGAGTCCCTGGTGGAGCAACTGGCAACCCCCGCCTGTATTCTTGCCTGGAGAATCCCATGGACAGGAGAGCCTGGCGGGCTACAGTCCATGGCATCTCAAAGAGTCAGACATGACTAAAGTGCCTGAGCACACACAAAGCACACACTATTCCTCCTTTCTCCAGTGTGTATATTCTTTTAGTCAATTACTTTGCGCATGCTGATAGGAAAAATGGTATTATCCCCATCTTACAGGTGTAAAATTCAGAGAAATTAGGAAACATAACTGAGGTCACATAGCTAAAAACTGCCAAAGTCAAAATTCTAACCACGACTGTCATAGATGCCAAATGCCTTAAGATGATACTTACGATACTACAAAATCTGAGTTCCTATATATCCAACAGTATACCCAGCTGTTTACAGCTAACCTTCCTACTCTAGCAAAGCCATTCTTTCAATTCTCCTCCATCTTTATCGGGAGGAATGTTTCCTTCCCTTGTACTCTCTGTGTCTCAACTGGAATATTCTTAAGACTTCTTATTCAGTATCTCGTGATCTAGAATCTTTGATAGCCTTTTATCTGCATATGCATACATGCATGCTAAATTGCTTCCAGTCCTGCCCAACTCTGTGCAACCCTATGGACTGCAGCCCACCAGGCTCCTCTGTCCATGGGATTCTCCAGGCAAGAATACTGGAGTGGCTTGCTATGCCCTCCTCCAGGGGATCTTCCCAACCCAGGGACTGAACCCACATCTCTTATGCCTCCTGCATTGGCAGGTGGGTTCTTTATGACTAGCGCCACCTTGGAAGCCCTTATCTGCATATGGTCCAGTTCAAATCCACTGTTCCTCCAAGCTTTCCCACATCACCACAGCTGAGCACCATCCCTCTTCCTTCACAGTCCTATGTGGTTATTTTCTACCCGTCATGTGGACATCACAAGCAGGCCCTCCTGTCATTAAATGCTCTTTCTGCAGCAACTCTCAGCCTTCCCTTGGCTGGAGAAAGTGACATGGAGATTAGGGAATGAGAGGCTCCCCTGAGACACCATGTACTCATGTCACCTTCTGTTGAGCTGTCACTGGAGACAGAAAATGCACCAATTTATCAACAGAATACTTTTCAAAACTGTCAGGACTCAACTCAAATATCCTCTTCTCCTTATTGCCTTCTCTGTCTCTTTAGTTAGAACTTAGCAAGCTTTCTCCTATCATATTAACTAGTGCTGGCTCCTTATAGAGCATGTACTACAACAAGCTATTAGGTATTTTGTTTGTTTCTAAAGAAGTCTCCCACCTTCACTTCCATAGCTCCCTGGACGCATGCAAAGTGACAATCACTGTGACCTACTGTGGCCTGGCTCCAGACAGATAGATTTCATTCAGTGTTATGGGGCCAGGTGAATGAATGAATGAACAAATGAAAATGTAGATTTCATGCAAGCCAGAATGGTCTTCCTAAATGACATTTAGCTAGCACTGAAAGCCTCAGGCTATCCAACGAAAGCCTTGTTAATCCTTAATTTGGCTGAAATAACTCTCAACTCTGATAAGGGTCAAAAGAAGAGAAATTTACTGTGGAATATGGTTTCCCTTAGGAAGTTTTAGCCACGTTATTGTTGGCTCTTAGTTCAGCCTCAAATCCCAGTCCGCTCATCGTGCAACAGAATCACAATGAGAAGCCAAACAAAAGGAAAAAAAAATAGAACAGGAGAAAAGAGAAAACAAGCAGAGTTTCCACTGGACGAAGCAGTAGGCAGAGTCACTCAAGGAGAAAGTCAAAACAAGAACTAATGCCACTTTAAGAAAAACAACAACTGCATATTTCTTTTTTTCTTATTAATTAATTTATTTTAATTGGAGGCTAATTACTTGACAATATTGTAGTGGTTTTGGCCATACACTGACCTGAGTCAGCCATGGGTGTACATGTGTTCCCCGTCCTGAACCCCCCCTCCCACCTCCCTCCCCATCCCATCCCTCAGGGCGGTCCCAGTGCACCGGCTTTGAGTGTCCTGTTTCATGCATCGAACTTGGACTGGCGATTTATTTCACATATGGTAATATACATGTCTCAGTGCTATTCTCTCAAATCATCCCACCCTCACCTTCTTCCAGAGTCCAAAAGTCTGTTCTTTATATCTGTGTCTCTTTTGCTATCTTACATATAGGGTCATTGTTACTATCTTCCGAAAAAAAAAAACAAAAAACAAAAACTGTGTATTTCGAAGACCTACTCAAATTTAACAGATGTGACTATGGTGGGTTATGAGGTAACCAAGATTAGTTAACTGAATTAAGGTTTCCTAACCAGCCATTTGCTTTCTCCACTGTACCTTCCTGCCTTTCTAATATATTTCTATTGATGCTATATTATAAATTTAAAAGTCCTACAGTTAAAAAAATAACAAATATTATTAATAATAGTAATAAAATAATAATGTATATACGCCTGAGTCCTATTTCCTCATCAATAAGGTGAAGTGATCAGAAGAGCTATGAGAGGAATTCATAGAGGCTTTATCAGTATTAAATAAAAGAGTATAAGGTGTCTAGGACACAGAAGGCATATTGAAAACATTCAATAAATATTACTATTATTGGTAACTATCACTTGCCTCAAACGCATGCCTGTCTGAGTAAAGATCATCCTGGAAAAGCTGGCATGAAAATAGTAGTACAAGCATGAGATATTTGATGGTGATGGTTTAGCCACTAAATCATGTCTGACTCTTGCGATCCTACGGACTGTACCCCGCCAAGTCCCTCTGTCCATGGCATTTCTCAGGCAAGAATACTGGAGTCAGTTGCCATTTCCTTCTCCAAGGGATCTTCCCAACTCAGGGATCAAACCCAGCTGTCCTGCATTGCAGGTAGATTCTTTACCAACTGAGTCACCAGGGAAAAAAAAATACTATGCTCTACCATTATACCCGTGACCTCTGTGGTTGCTATGTATATCACCCACCTGGTTGCTCAAATAATTCAAGGTGCAATATGAAAATTACATACTGTGTGTGCTCAGTTACATTTAAGAGATTGAATCCGAGCCTGTGCCTTTTCACAGGTATTACAAATCCACTATGTTATAGGGCAGGAGCTCTTAGCTTTTAAATTAGCCTGGATATCATTAGTGGTCTCCCAATATTGCACATGTAACATAGCTACAGTTCCACTCGGTATCCAGCGGGGACTAATTCGTTTGTTTAACAAATATTTATTGAGCTTCTAATACACACCAGGAATATACTTGTGCTGAGAATGTAGCAGTGAACAAAGACGATAAAAATCCCTGACCTATGATATCTACATTCTAGTGGAGCGTGATCCAGAATAGTAAAGAGCAGAAATAAAAATGTTTAATCTTTGGAAATGCCATCTCATCAGCCCAAAGATAAGTTGTCTTTACATTTGAAATAAAGGGATTTTTTCACAAAAAGTTGTCTTTTACCATGACATTATACAATGGTAAGGTTGGGGATATGACTTTCTGTGTTACTACCTATTGTTTTTCCTGATACACCTTTAACTTTCTTATTTGCCCAAAGGAGACCAAATGAGAATAATCTATCAAAGAAAAAAAAAAAAAAAACCTATTGGCAATAAGGACAGTAATTATAGATAACTTAAAGCAGAAATAGCAAAGCTTTAAAAGGAATGCACAAATCCTGCCTCCAGGGGAAAGAAAGGGACCAAAGTCACTTCTTTGGCCCCATCACCCTGTCTCCACCATTCCCACCTTCCTCCCTCACTCTGGTGTCTGAAACTGTTAAAACTGGAAGTAGCACCTGTGGTTACCTATCCATGCTGCTACCTATCAGCCCCAACCCCACACACACCTGCTGGAATAGAAATATCAAATCCAAATCCAGAATTTTTAAATACAAGAGAACAAATTGTTCTCTTGCAACAATTCCAAGAGAACAGAAAGAACCATCTGATCTTTGGTAGAATGTGCTCTCCTTTCTGTTATAAGGCTCATACTCTGTATAAACATTTTATGTAAAAAGATAGAAATGGGTGATATGCAGTGAGAGGAATGGTGAAAAAGGTCAACGCTTATTAAGTTCAAGGTGCTACTCTACACTACACACAGAAGCAAACTTGGTCCTAGAAATGGGGACAGACATGATGCCCATTTTACAGATAAGGAAAGTCAGAACTGAAGACTACACTAACGTGCTCGAGTTTTCATGACCGGTAGCTGACGGAGCAGTGGCTCACTCTCTGACAGCTTACTGCTGACTTCCATATGCTTAACCAACTGTCATTCTCAACACCATCAGCTCCATCTTAACTCATGATTTCCCCATTTCTGTTTCTTGTAGTAGACAGAAAAACTCTTGTCAGACAAGTTATGCCATGTAATTTTATATTGACCAGAGATATTGAAACAAGCTTAAAAACTATAAATCACTGAAAATCTCCCAATTCTCATAGTTCTGGGGGCCAGAAGCCCAAATAGCAAGGCACTGGTAGGTTTGGTTTTTCCTGCAATGGCCTTTCTCCTTGGCTTGCTGATGGCCACTTTCTCCCTGTCTCCTCACATGGACAGGAGACATCTTTCCTTTGTACACACGCACTCCTGGTGTTTCTCTGTGTGTTTAAATCTCCTTTTCTTACAACAGTCAGATCAGATTAGGGCCTACCTTTGGTGGCTCAGAGGTTAAAGCGTCTGCCTGTAATGCGGGAGACCTGGGTTTGAACCCTGAGTCGGGAAGATTCCCCTGGAGAAGGAAATGGCAACCCACTCCAGTATTCTTGCCTGGAGAATCCCATGGACAGAGGAGCCTGGTGGGCTACAGCCCACGGGGTCGCAAAGAGTCGGACACGACTGAGCCACTTCACTTCATTTCTTCACTTCACTTATTCACCTCTTCTAAGGCCCCATCTCCAAATATAGTCACATTCTGAGGCACGGGCTTTTGACATAGGAATTTTAGGTAGCATAATTCACTCAGTAGCCAATTCTAGCTTTTATAAATTTTGCAACATCAATCAACTTACAATCAGGTCTCCTTCGTCTGCATTCTTTAAAGTGATTTACCCATCTTGACTGTGACCCGTTCCATTTCCTGGCAAAACTTAACTCTCAGAGAAATTATGTCCCTCTTCACTTTAAGTTTCTAGGGAACTTGTGACTGTGGACTCACAACTGAACTGTAAAGATGCTTTAGTTTTATCATCTATCCCTACCAATACATACACACATACAAGCAACAGCTACAGTTTTGCTAAACTTGGTATGTTAAACATTGTATTGAACATCTGCCTTAGTTCATCTAACACAATTTGTTGATTCCCTGAAACAAAGCTACATGGTCTCTCCATTCATGGAGGAAACATCTAAGAAGGGAACACTGGACTAGTGGGGAGGCAGATAACAAACAGGCAAGTAGATAAGCACAAATCACATTCATAATGTAAGTTATGGAAATCTACAAAGGTCAGGAAGAGGCTATGATTGGGAATGCCAGTGAAATGGGAACACCAGTGGGTTGGGGGAGAAACTTACTTGATTCTGGGTGGTGAATGATGGTCTCTCAGAGCTGGAGACATCTCACTCGAGGTCATAAGGATGAGAAACACCCAATCATAACTATATAAAAAGCGAGGGAAAAAAGTGATTTCAAACCAAGCACTGCAAGTACAAAGACCCTCAAGGCAAGACAGACACTGGTGTGTTTGGGGACCTGAGGATAAAATGCAGAAGGCAACAGGTCACAGAATGAAGAATCCAGCTCTTGCTTATGCTGTCTAGCAGTTGACCTGTACAAGCATTAACCAGTATAGCGCTGTGATCAAGAAAGGAGGCCCAGGAGTGAAGGGCCTGGGTAGGGATGACATGCTTGAGTTCTAATCCCATCTCGGCTACTTATTCACTGTGCTGACCTAGATTCAACTTTCCAGTTTCAAAAGCATTAAGGAGTTGTTGCATCTGCAGGTCACTGCAAACGTGACATGAATTAAACAATGTAAAGCACTTAGCGTTTGGCACATCATCTGCATTCTGCAAATATTAGCTATCTTAACATGAAATAAGCCCAATATACAGTTTCCTCTCTTCGTACTAATTCTTGTATTAAACTTAAAACTGTATATAATTTTAATAGTTAGAAACTTTTTTAAATTAATGATCTCTAACTAAGAGATATAGTTAATTTGAAGAAGAGTAAGACTTTAAGACTTCACATGACAGCTATGGCTAAAACTCAGGTGTTAGTTTCTGCCAAGAAAACATATCCCAGTGCAGGTTACAAAGAATATATTTATATGATCTGTTTTTATATTCAAATATTAGAAGAAGATAAAAATGTGCTAAATATGCAATTTTCTCTCTTTTTTTTTTTTCCCCCTCTCCTGCCCCTTAAATGCTTGAAACATTTTGGAAGACTCAGAGAAGGCAGAATCTGTTCCTTTTTATGGGGTAAAGTTAAATCAGAGAGAGAGAGAAATTAAACAAATAAGGGCACAATCATTCAATCCACCCCTCACACAATTTCAACTTCTGGGGCAGATTAGAAGTTTTGCAGTTCAGCAAGCCTGAATTCACTCATTGTTACATGAGATTTTATGTTTTTATATAACATCTGGTCCTGGTTCAGAACATGTCTTAATTGCACATTATGAATAGGATTCATCTTTAGATCAAAGAGTAATTCCAGACTCTCTCTCCTCTCACTTCATCACTGTGAGGTTTCAGGAAGAAATATGTCTGAAATAAGTGTAGAATAGGGGCTACACAGGGCACAGAGTAGCATATCTTGTTATTATTTGGGGTGTAAAGAATGGAACTGAAGAAAAGAGAGCTGAGAAAAATCCATCAGTTTCAGAAAAATATACTTTTGTTGGCTCTTTGAAGAAAGGATATGAAATCTGGAAGGACAAAAATAAGGACACATTCTATATTCCTTAAAGAGTTTTAAGAACTTTTTCTCCAAGTTTTGTACTGCACAAAGAAAAGCACTCAGGTATTTCCCCAGAGCCGTTATCTCTCAGATCTAGCTCCCAAATCCTATTGGAAGTCAACGAAGGGCAAGCAAGCAGAGTGCCCAAGTTACTGTCAGATTCACAGGCTATTGATTGATACGCTGTCCTGCAAATCATCTTAAGGTCAGCAGGCAACAATTAACTCTCCAGAAACTATGGGCTACAAAGAAATAGAGAGGAGTTCTGTTCCTCCCTTAATAATTACTTCCAATAATTTGTCTTCCTTCAGATTACCTGGAAAGTGGACCATTGCAATTATTCTAAACTGGGCATCAGCGAAGGCACATTGTTCTTTGAGTGAGAAGATCCCAGAATATTGCAAGGATATGACTTTTGTAACCAGCTGGTGCTGAATCTACACGAATTGAGGATGGGGCAGTAGATGCAACTTAAAAATACTAGAGGCACAGGGGAGGGATAAATTAGGAGTTTGGGATTAATATATACATAGTACTATAAATAAAACAGATAAAGAACAAGGACTTGTAAGGCACATGGAAGTATATTTAATATCCTGTGATATACTATAATGGAAAAGAACATAAAAAAGAATGCATACCTAGGTATAACTGAATCACTTTGCTGTACAAGAGAAACTAACACAGTATTGTAAGTCAGCAACTGTACTTCAATTTAAAGAAAGGGTGGGATGGTTTGGGAGAATGGCAATGAAACATGTATATTTTCTTGTAAGAAACGAAGTGCCAATCTATGTTCAATGTAGGATGCAGGATGCATGGGGCTGATGCACAGGATGATTCAAGTAGAGGATGTGGGGTGGGAGGTGGGAGGGGGCTTCAGCATTGGGAGATTGTGTTCACCTATGGCTGATTCGTGTCAATGTATGGCAAAACAAATACAGTATTGTAATTTAAAAAATAAATAATTAATAATTTAAAAAAATAAATAAATAAAATAAATACTTAATCAATTTAAAAAACTATAAGAGGTAATGGCTAGCATGAGTGAGGCTCTCCATATTTCGTAATTGTGTTAAAATAAAAGAATATTAATCAAATGAAGGAACAGCCTACTTTAAAAAACCATTAAGAGATACACCACTGCTGTGCATTGTGGGAGCCTGCAATCTGGCAAGCATGCGTTGTGCACACTGCTTCTCTTCCCCAACACCTGTACCTGCTGCTGCCAATTTGTTTCTACTGTAGAAGCCCTAGTGTTCTTAAACACCTTCTCCACTCACGCCCCTAATTGGCTAAAGAACACAATCATCAAATGGTTAAGAAAATACATCTACTCCTGGATGGCTAAGGGTTGGGAAAAAGAGATGTTACAAAATTATAAATTTGTTTTTAAAGACTGAAGATGGACCGAGAATCTGTACCCTATATTTAACAAAGCTGTCAAGTGAAACCACAGAAATATGCACAAGAAAAAAGCACATGCCCTTATGTTTGCTTTACCTAAATCAGTTCAAGTGGGTGGAAAGAAACTCAGGGAACCAGAGGTCTGTGAAACTTTAAGTAGACTGCTCAAACAATATTTTGCCATGTGTGTAGGAGAAGCTGGGCAGAGAGGATGCAAATTAAAATTTATGTTACCTGGAACTAGACAGGTTCCAAAGAGAACATCAGTGACTCATACAGGGGATAGTGCTAGGTATTAATAGTAGCAGAATCAGTCTATAAAGAAGATGATCTAACCAAAGAAAAAGTTCTTTGGAAAAAAACCTTTTCAACAAAATAGTGAGTATAAAGTACATCTCTTCATCGAATGGGCATGGGCCAAGGCCCTTATGGGAAGCATGGTGCACGTCCCCTATCTGGCACGTTTCACACTTGTTCATCTGTGACAGCTGAGGAAAAATCAGAAAAAAACATCAAATGTCCCCACAGTTCCCTATAAAACCAAAATGAATAATATAGTCCACATGATCGTGTCATAACACGATGAGCGTGGCAGTTTACATTTGCTATCGGTGTTTAATGTACAATTTCTCCTAACCAGAGATTAATTACCATTTATATTGGGTTATACATCTATAATACAGAGAATAGGCCACTAAGATTGAGGCTCTCTTTTACTATTTTATGAGCTGTGTGACCTTCATCTGAACTATCTAAACCTCATTTTCTTTATCTGAGAAATAGATATAACAATAATAGTATGCCTCGTACCTCCAAGGATCAAATTAAATATATGTGTATCTCCAGCTAGGCTGGCTACTTTTTTTGCTGTGAATGAGGTCATATTTATTTTTAGACCCAAACTACCCTGATTCCAAGACCCTATCTGCCTAAGCAAGAAGTCAGCCCCTCTCAGAGATGCCATCAATGACTTTTGAGACGCTAGAAACGGGACTTTACGCACTTCTGACATTCTCCCTCTCCTCTTCAGCTTCCACTCTCCCCTCCCGCTGTCTGAATCTTACTAGGAAAAGGGAGCCTTACCGCTGCCTCTGAAGGAGGCCATTGTGAGAACACTTTGGTTGTGAGCCACGGCGGCTGCCAACTGAGGCTTGTGAAGCTGCTAGTCTTCAACTTGCTAAACTCCTTGATTCCCTGTGGAGCTGGGCAATACGGTCTTCTTCCCAGCTCTGTGATCACTTTACTCGTGGGCCATGGGCAGCGCCACCAGCTGGAGGGCCACCTCTCTCTAGAATCTCAGTCTCCTAAGCCTTCCCTCTCCTTCCAAATGAGATCACAGTGCACAGAACTCCACAGAGAAGCGATCCTTTGTCATCCCATCTAACCATCTGTCTTCTTCCATCCCTCACCTCAAACAAAACCTCTATAAAGTCTTTACAGTTTCCATATAAGTGAAAGTCACTAAGTTATATCTGACTTTTTGGGACCCCATGGATTGTAGCCCGCCAGGCTCCTCTGTCCATGGGATTCTCCAGGCAAGAGTACTGGAGTGGGTAGCCATTCCCTTCTCCAGGGGATCTTCTCGACCCAGGGATCCAACCTGCCTCTCTTGCTTTGCTGGCAGATTCTATACCATCTGAGTCACCTTCCAGTTTTAAAGCCCCAAGCAAATATATGGATGCAAACACATACTAGTGATAATTGCAAGATGGATGGGATATACAAACAGCATGAAAGACTCAGCAGTTAACTGAAATACCTGTATGTGTGTGGATGTATGTATTTATCCAATATTATTCCAATGATATTCCAAATATTCATGGAACTAGTTTATTGAAATAGTCTGGAGATTTGTATCAAAAAACAATAGTATTTATTTCATAAAATAGCTTTAAAATTCACTCTTTTGGATTATCCTTTCTTCCCTGAATAACACCTCAGAAATGCCCCCATAGTCTTTTCTGATTGTGTTCAGGTATTGACAATTGCATCAGTAGGTATTAAAAATTCTCTTCCAATCAAAATGAAAACTTTAATCTCTCGGTCAGTTTACAGCTTCTCTCCATCCCCCGCCTGTTGCCTCTGCCTTAGAAACCTGCTATGCACTCTGTCCTCCCTCCTTGTCTGATATGCTCTGCACTCTCCTTCCCCGGAGGCTCAGTGGTATAAACAATCAGCCTGCAATTCAGGAGTTGCAGGAAACGCTGGTTCAGTCCCCGGGTCGGGAAGATCCTCTGGAGGAGGGCAGGGCAACCCAGTCCAGTATTCTTGTCTGGAGAATCCCATGGATAGAAGAACCCAATGGACTACAGTCCATGGGGTCACAAAGAGTCGGACACGATGGGAGAAACTTAGCACATACTCTCCTATTCTGACAGGTAGAAAGAATGAACAAAAGAAAATAAATCTTGTTTTGTTTCTAAAAAGCTTTGTAAAGATAAATTATTTATTTTTAACACTTGCACATATACATAGACAAATTACTAAGATAATTAAGTTCCCATGGACCCCCACCCCAGTTTCCACTCTCATTAACATCTTACATTCAGACAGCATATGTGTTATTATTAGTGAACCAATACTGAATTGATTGATATTGGGTTGGCCAAAGAGTTTGTTTGGGTTTGTTTGTTTAGATTAACTGGAAAAACTGGAATGAACTTTTGGGCCAACCCGATATTATCAAAAGTGTATATTTTATTCAGACTTCCTTAGATTTTCCCTAATGTCTTCCTTAATTCTTAACCAGAATCTCATCCAAGACACTTCTGTGCCATTTAGGCATCCTGTCCCCTTAGGATCCTCTTGCCTAAGACACTGTCTCAGACTTTGCCAGTTTCTGGTGATCTCTTTCAGGAAGACTGGCCAGCTGCTTTGCAGAGTGTTTCTCACTAGAATTTGTCCCAGCTGTTTTCCACATGATTAGACTGGGATTGAAAGGAAGTCCGCAAGGTGAAAAGCCATTTTCACCACAGCACATCAAGGATACATGTTATCAGCATGACATGACTGTTGATGTTGACCTTGATCCCTGGATAGGGCACCTTTTGTCAGGTTTCTCGACTGTACAGTTACTCTTCTTTCCTCCATTCCATGCAGTAATTTTTTGGAAGAAAGCCACGGTGTGCCGACCACACGGAAGAAGTGAGAGATACATGTCACCTTTTTGAAGGCAGAGTATCTACATAAATCATTTGCAATTCTTCTACAAGAAAGATTTATCTATTCTCCCCTATGTATTTACTCAATTATTTCTTCCTATCTGTATGGATTCATAAGTGCTTATTTTACTGTTTGAGTTATAATCCAATGCTATTTTATTTTGTCATTCAAATTATTCCAGCTTCAGCCACTGAAAGTTCTTTCTGTTGGTCCCTTTGATAGAGTCTCAGCATTATGTGCTTGTGTATAGGGCGGGGAGTTGTTCTTGTTACTGTTATGTGTTGTTATTGCTAGCTCTTTCTTGATTTCTGGAAGAACAAGACATTCTAGGTCCATTTATGTATGCCTTAGATGCAACCATTTTTCCAAAGAGCCTTGGTTCATTTTATTGAAGACTGATATTAGAAAGAAAGATCTTTAGTTTTGTTTTTTCTCATTCTTTTTAACAACTATACAGTATGTGCTTTATGGATGTATCACAATAATACATTTAACTAGTCATCGATGGGTGTGCATTTAGGATTTCCCCAAAGTTCTCATCCATTGTTCTAATCTGTAACATTAAGGAGAAAAATATAAATTAACCCAATTACTTCAAACATTCTAAATAATGTTGGAAAGTAAAGCGGTTGCTATGACAAGGAAGTAACGCTCCCATAAGTATAGATCTTGTTCCTTCTGTTGGGTTATTTCACGAGGTAAATTTTTAGAAATGTGTTCCTGGGACAAAGTGAAGAACATTTTTATGGTGTTTGACATGCATTGCTGCTTCACATTTTAAAAGGTTTGTGTCAGTTTCCTATGCCAATAGCAATAAAATAATAGCTAATATTTTTCAAATCTTTATTCTGTACCTGTTATTATTATAAGTGCCTTATTTCTATTAACCCCACTCCAGTACTCTTGGCTGGAAAATCCCATGGACGGAGGAGCCTGGTGGGCTGCAGTCCACGGGGTCGCTAAGAGTCGGAGACAACTGAGCGACTTCACTTTGACTTTTCACTTTCATGCATTGGAGAAGGAAATGGCAACCCACTCCCGTGTTCTTGCCTGGAGAATCCCAGGGACGGCGGAGCCTGGTGGGCTGCCATCTACGGGGACACACAGAGTCAGACACGACTGAAGCGACTTAGTAGTAGTAGTAGTATTTCTATTAATTTCTTTGTCTCACCAAAACCCTAGAAAGTAGATATGATTATTTAATCAGATGAGAAAACTGTAGCATGGAGAGAAAGTTATTTGCCCATAGTTATATAACAAGTCAGAAACAGAGCTGGATTTGAGCCCCATCCATCTGATTTCAGAATTTGGAGCACTTGATTATTGTTTTACATTGACTGATTACATTCTGCTGTTTAGTGGCTAAGTCGTCCAAACTCTTTTGCAGCTTCATGGACTACAGTGCACCAGGCTCCTCTGTCCATGGGATGGATTTCTCGGGCAGGAATGCTAGAGGGGTTGCCATTTCCTTTTCCAGGGGAACTTCCTGACCCAGAGATAGAACCCCCATCTCCTGCACTGGCAGGAAGATTCTTCACCACGTGAGCCACTGGGGAAGCTCGACTAATTACATATGTCATATCAAATACTTAGATATTAGCATTCTGGCAAGCAAAAAAAAAAGACATCTATAATAGCATAAAACACTGTCTTAAGATCGCTTCACTTTGATTTCTTCGACCCTTAGGTATAATGACTTTCCTATGTTTTTGTTGCTGGTGTCATTTTGTTTTATATGTGTCTTCCTTTAAGCAAAGTGCCCATTTAGATAGATTTTTGCAGTCACCACTGGAACCTGCGCTTTAGGAGTCTGTGAGGTTTGGCATATCCCCTGATTTTCAGTGACAGGGAGAAAGATATTAAGTCTTTCCCATCTTGGTGTCACCTCTGGCCTTTGCCTGTTTCTTTCTGATTCTCCCTCTTGGATGAAGTTAGTCCCTGGGCACCTCCAACAAAGTCTCATTCAACAGCATGCTCTTGCTAACAGTTTCCATAGCTACAAACTAATGTATCAGGGACAGAAGTCCCTGAGATAGTGAACCTTTTTCTAATCTCCCTTCTTAAGATACATTCTTGCGGCAAAGTGTCCACTGAGGGGCAGAAATGTCAGAGGTTAGTCAAAATACTTTTTATTATGGCATGATGGAATCTCAAGGTACATCATGTACACCATTGAACTATACTTAATGAGAACGTCAAATGCGTTAACCAAAGTTGGATATTTTGAGAGGGAAAGGAGAACTTTTTGTTTTATTTTCACTGTCTTAAATAAATCTGGACACACAGTCATCCTAGCCATTGTAAAGAATCAACCCATCAGTGTGCAAGCCATTGGACAGTCATTCCAGGGGCCTCTTTCCTTTCACTCTTCACATTAGCAGGTTCCCCTCTCCTGGTCATATAGCATCACTTTCTTTGTCATAAATCCACCCTTTCTCCTTATGAAATGCTGAAATAGATTTTTTTTCTCCCAAAGATGGCCATTTCCAAGAATGATCATCGGCCATGTGATTCTGCCACTTATTCTGAGGTAGAGTTTATTTTCCCTCACCTCAAACTTGAACTGGTTTGTGATTTACCTTGATCAACAATAGTATGCGGAGGAAGTGATGTTTTGTGATACCTAGAGACTGGACAGTGTAAGCAGCTTTTTTCAGGCAGCTCACTGCAGGCAGCAGCTCTCTGCAGGAGATCCCTGGTTCTTGTCCAAAGCTATAGTCGTACCTTGCTTTTAAACCAGGATCCCCCATGCTCAACTCATCTCTAGCCCAAGCACACCTTTCAAATCCTGTAGATTAAATTCTTTGGATCACAGAAGTAGAAATGAAGCATAAGTAACTAACAATGGCCGGATCTTCTCCCAAGCTTCCCCTTCAGGAATCTCCCAATCCAGCTGGGTGAACAAGACAGAATCTAAAGAAAGATCACAAGAAGCTGACAAGTCAGCAAACAAGCCTGCACACAGTGGAGGATGGTGATGACTCTGACCCTCTATCTCAATAATTAAGTGAGATTTCTCCCCTGTTACCACTTTAAAAACTTTGACGGCCAAGCAGAATCTCTGGAGTTGGTTCTTGGACATGAGTCCACCTTCTCCCCAGGTTGCCACTTCCTGAACAAAGCAACCTTTCCATTCCCACCAACACTTGTCTTGGGAGTATTGACTTTTAGAGTGACAAGCAGCAAAACCTAAATTCAATAACAGCAGCTTTTTCCTTTCCCCTTCTATGTTTTATTCTTTTAGAGAATAAGCAATTCATTCTATTTTTTTAATTTATTTTTAACTTATTTTTCAATTGGGGGAAAATTGCTTTGCAGTGTTGTGCTGGTTTCTGCTGTACAACAACATGAATCAACCATAATTATACCATATCACCTCTCTTTTGAGCTCCCTTCCTCTCCCCTCATTCCAGTCCTCTGGGTTATATCAGACTGCCAGGCTGGGCATCCTGTGTTATATAGCAGCTTCCCACTAGCTATCTATTTTACACATGATACTGTTTATATGTCAATCTTTTGTCCTTTTAGAATCATGCACTGAGATCACATTTATGTGAAGAAGCTCAGAATGAAAACTTCAGCAGCAAGATCAATCCCTCCAAGCTGAGGCCAGCCACCTCCCCCAACCTACAACCCTAAATGACTAAGCCTAGCAAAGACCAGCAGAAATACTACTTAGGCAACCCACAGAATTACAACCATGAAAATGAACCATGTTTTGCTTTAAGCCAATAAGTTTGGTTTTTTACACAATGAAGGAAAATTGTAACAAAAACTTAAAATAAATTATTTTTTCTCTCCACAGTTCTTTACACACTTGTAGTCTAGTAACTACAATAAAGCCAATTGGGATTTATCCAAGGCATCAAGTTTTAAAGACTCTGCAGGCTTTATAACCACCGCAATCTTGAGCAAATGGCCTCTCTGCTACCAGCTAAAGCAGCAAGCTTGCCCCTGTCAGCTGTTTGGCATAAAATAGGGACTTTGTACCATCAAGATCCACTCTCATATCCCTACAGGTTTCACATTGCACAGATTAAAGGGCATGATTTTCTGCTTTTTTGTTCTGCCCTCCAAAATTAATGTCAACTCAGTTTCCCTCAAACACACAACATCTTTTACTTCCTGGTCTCTAGAGCCACTGTTCTTCCATCAAAAGCTTCTATTATGATGAACCTGAGTACTGACCTGGAAGAATTACATTATGTCATCCGACTCTTACAACATCAACATGTACAGGACACCAGGAAGAATAAATTTCTTGTTCTACTTTTCCCAAATGATCAGGACTCCAATTCAAGGACTGTCTTATACCAGAACTTGTGGACTTTTTCTGCTTATTTATATATACTTTAATTCCCAAATTAAGAGGGTTTTAATATACCCTGCAGATTCCATGATCACAGGTAGAGAATTATGTAAGTCAATGGTGCCAACATTTACTGGATTCAGGGCTTAGACAAGGCTATTATCAGTTCTTAAACTTTTCACAATAACTTCTATAGGCTTTTCAAATAATATCCAAAGAAAAATAGTTGAGGTAAATGTGCAAATTTAGATGACACGTGTGCGTGCTAAGTTGCTTCAGTCGTGTCTGACTCTTTGTGACCCTGTGGACTGTAGCCCACCAGGCTCCTCTGCCATGGGATTCTCCAGGCAAGAATACTGGAATGCATTGCCATGCCCTTCTTGGGATCTTCCTGACCCAGGATCAAACCCGAGTCTCTTATATCTCCTGCATTAGCAGGGGGGTTCTTTATCACTAGCACCACCTGGGAAGCCCTTTATATAACAAAGACCTAGGTAGTTTTTTACTTGACTGATTCCTTGAGCCACTCAGAACTCCTCTTTATCCTAAAAACTAAATAATCCCCTCTGACACAGGATTCAATTCTGGAAGGTGACTATCAGTGGGTTTCAAAAGCAGACTTGTGCCACGGTAAACCCCCTTTATCTGAAAGCATCTTCCCTTTGGGGAGACTCAATGAATATCATGGTAAGTGTCATTTACAAATCAGTGGTCACTCACTACAATTTGTATTCACTGGGGTAAAATATCTACCATCTATCTTTAAGGCTACTATCTATCTTTAAGTCTACCATGCCTTTTTCTGGAACACCTAGAACTGTAACAGGCAACAGTAACTAAAGTATCACCAAGCTAGGAGCTTACTCCCTTTAACAGAATGTAGTTTAAAAAAAAAAAAAAGCCTCTAACTCAGCAGTAAATTTGTTCTGGAAATGAGTACTGTTTTAATTAAAAGAGAGAGACTGAGACAAACTTACTGCATCAGGAAGAACTAAACAATTTAAAAATATCAGATTACAACACAGCTAGCTGTTCAAATACATACTGTCAAATATTTTGGATCTCAAGATTATTTACCTAAAGGAATTTTTCAGTCTTTTCACATGCAATATTCTGGCCTTGAAAGTGCTAAAATTCCATGAGGAAGCTGCTGGCAAAATGAGCATTTCATTAGAGAAAGAATACTGAAATCAGTTAACTCTGAACTCAGATCAGATTAAAAATGAGAAGAACTGAAAATGACAACGTCGACTATCTGTGGTACATGGTGAAGACTTAAGTGAAGATCAGAGGTAAATTCTTTAAAAGACAAAGAAAAAAAAAAAGAACTAAAAACATTTGCAAATTATAATTTTGCCTTTTTTCCCCCTTATTCTAAAGACTGTACACTCGATGTAGAATTGGAAAGTTTAAAACTATAAACAAATGAATAAATATAAAAAATAAAATATATAGAACATTTTAACAAGATTATTAACTCCTTATATTTTGCAATATTCTTTTTCTTGTTACACATACGGTATTACAATGAAAATATAATATTATACTCTCACATTTTTTACTCAATGTTTTGGCATGACTATATCCCTTATGCCCTTAAATAAAAATAGAGAATAAAAACAACAAAAGATAAAAAGAAAAACTTTAATGCTGTGTAAATTCCATCTTATAGATATCCAACAATTTAATCATTCCCTTTTTTGTTGAATATTATGGAAGTACATAGAATGCAGACAAGCATTTTATTTAAACATAAAATTAGCCACAAAATTGAGTATATGTGAACATAAAAAACTACAGTAAAGGCTATTGTGGTAGTTTTTTTTTGTTGCTACATACTTTGAGCGCTCTCTACTTGGATAAATTAATACAAAGCTTTTATAAATTGTCATCTACGTGTTTATGTGTATGATGGAGCTTCACATGTTCAAAGTGTTTCAATCCTGGTGGATACAAAGCTTGACACTAATATTGGTCTGGTACTGAAATTTCTTGGTCTCTAGAGAGTGTACACTGGATTCTGGTCTGTGACTCTGATGCAAAATAAAAACTAGAGAACTCTGAAGTTGTTTTTTCAGATGTCTATGTACAAAAGAAGTTAAAAACTAATGATATGTGAAACCTCTGTGCACAGACATGCTTATTTTTGACATGTGATATCAGCTTTGTTCCACAGAATAAAGATGGAGAAGACAAATTTATAAAGAAGTTATACTTTTTTTAAGAAAACAAATTAGCTTTTGCCATTAGGAGGTTGCCATTAGGAGGATATATCCTGCTTTGGATGAAGGGAAGGAAAGAACCTTCTATTTTTGTCCTCAGTTTTTAAATATTTGATAATCTGTTTTTCAATATGGGTGGTTATATTTCTAAGGTGCAACTGGTCACAGCCCCCTCTATGGACAAGGACACCATGAAGCATGGCCAGGCATCAGCATGGAACAAGGTTCTATGTACCCCAGGGAATCCCCCAACAATTTTCCATTACCTATTTACTGCCACAGCTTCAGGGCACAGGGAAGCATTTAAAAGGCTTTGTGGGGTGTTTTGTTTTGTTTGAGGATGAATAAATGAATCACCTAGGGCCTGATGCTTTCTAATTATAGACAGCTGTAGTGACTTTGGGCCCTCCCATTAGATTTCCTAAAATAAAGGTAGAGATTTCCTTTTGAAGTTTGCTGCCAGAATTACCAGGACTTCTTCTCTTCATTGGTCACCTTGCATTAGGTGAAAGCCAATAAAAGAACAGTTATTCTACTCACTGCCACAAAATATTACACCTTCAACATTATAATGAGTTTGGAGAAAACAAGGGATGACAAACACACATGATATAAGTGGTCATAAAACAAATCCTCTTTTGTGTTGCCAACTTATGAAGGATTTATAAAGCCTGGAACTGTACTTTGCCTTCTTGCATGCATGCTCAGTTGCTCAGTCTTGTTGCTCTTTGTGACCCCATGGACTGTAGCCCATCAGGCTCCTCTGTCCATGGGATTTTCCAGCAAGAATAGTGGAGTGGGTTGCCATGCCCTCCTCTAGGAGGTCTCTTGGATCCGGGGATCGAACCCTCATCTCCTGCATTGCAGGCAGATTATTTACCCATTGAGCTATCCGGGAAGCCCCTTTCCTTTCTTACTGCCTTGAAATCTTCCATCCATTTCTCTCAAAATCAGTCTCTGGTTTGTCTCTACTGTATCCCTTGTGTCTATAACAATGCCTAAAAGATAGTAGGTGCTCAAAAAATATTTAGAGACTTCCTGTGTTACAGTAGTAACCTCTGGTCTCCATCATTGCTCCCCATCTGATCCACCTTGAACAATACCATTCAAAACTCACTGAAAGACCAGTTTGGTCATGTCCCTCTCCAATCACGAATCAGCCTGCAGGGAAGGAATGGAGACACAGATGTGGAGAACAGACTTGTGGGCGCACCGGGGTAAGCTGAGGGTGGGACAAACTGAGAAGGTAGCGTTGATAATACTCAGTGTGCATGGCGATATATACACACACGTGCATGCTGCATGCTAATTTGCTGCAGTCTTGTCTGACTCTTTGTGACTCTTCTAGCTATGGGACTCTCCAGGCAATAATACTGGAGTGGGTTGCCATGCCCTCATTCAGGGGATCTTCTCAACTCAGGGATCGAACCTGCATCTCCTGCAACTCCTGCTTTGCAAGGAGATTCTTTACTGCTGAGCTGCTGGGTAAGCCCACTACCAGATGTGAAATAGACAACTAGTGGGAAATTGCTATATAACACAGGAAGGGAGGGAATATATATATACATAATTATGACTGATTTGCATTGTTATACAGCAGAAACCAACACAAGACTGTGAAGCAATTATACTCCAATTATAAAAAAATAAAACTGGAGTGCATTAAAAAAAATCGGCAAAAGCTGCTTTTGATAGCAGCATCCACAGCCAATCCACTTATTCTCAAGCTCTGCTCTATCCATGCTATATCCTACCTCTCTAGTCAATGCTATCATCACTAATTAAGCTCACACTTTGAGATCCCATCAGGCCTTGCCAAGGTCTATTCCTAACCTCCACCCTTACCAAAATGCAAGCACATCCACATACATCTCCATGACTCCTCATAACTGATCCAGAAGAGCCTACCTTTCTTTCTCTCTCTTAAAATCCCCTATGCTTCAAGAGAAGTTCAAATCTTGCTTTGTGAAATGTCTTTTCTCGCTCTATGTTGAGGTTTTCTTACTCTGAATTCATACGTACTTACTATTTCATTCCTCTCTGTTTCTTCCTGTGGTTTGCCTCTCAACTGGATTCCCTCCTCAATGCTTCCAACAATTTTCCGGTGTCAATGTAAATCACTTTAAGGCTGTGAGGCTGTGTAGAAGCCAGAGATCACAGAAGCTGCCTAATAACTGGCGCGAGGCTAATTCAATTCAGCATCCTAATATTGGGTCAGAGACCCAATATTTCCATGTAAAAGTCACAGAAATGAATCTGAAGGTTTCAGCTCAATCAAAATGAAGGCCTGTGAGCATATGATTACATGTACATAAATAAATGTATGTTTTTATCCTAAAAGACAGAACTCAGCTTTCTCTCCTGTTTTCTCTAGGTATTTATGTCTCTTTCCCCCTTTTCTGAGAGATTAACCTGCTCAACTTCACATTGTTGGGTACCATATTAACTCAAAAGTGTTTAAAACTTCACTGACAGGGACCTGAAATGAACACTGTCCTCAAAATGCTTTATCAGTGATAAAAAAATATGATCCAAAAGAAAAGCTTATCTAGGGTACCATCTATAAATATCCATTGTGCTGATGGCTTCCTGAAAAAAAAAATTTATCTGCTTAGTTGCACTTATTATCCTAATTTTATACATACTCATTTTCTCTTGAATAGGAAAAATATTTCTTGAAGAGTCAACTATTTTCTAAACCATTTGATATTGTTAGTTTGTTCACTGTTCCTGCCACCCCAGTGCAGCTGAAACAAGAATTTAATCACAATTCACCTAGCAGTAAAGAATGGCAACCCATTCCAGTATTCTTGATTGGAGAATCATGTGGACGGAGGAGCCTGGAGGGCTGCTGTCCATGGGTCACACAGAGTCAGACACGACTGAAGCCACTTAGCATGCATGCTTGCACTGGAGAAGGAAATGGCAACCCCATTCCAATACTCTTGCTTGGAAAATCCCAGGGACAGAGGAGCCTAGTGGGCTGCCGTCTATGGAGTCGCACAGAGTCAGACAAGACTAAAGTGACTTAGCAGCAGCAACAGCAGTAGCAGCTAACGTAGCACTGTCCAATAGAACTTTCTATAAGATGGAAATGCTATATAATTTGCACTGTTGGAGACAGAAGTCATTAGCCATACCTGATTACTGAGCACTGAAGTGTGGCCAGTGGGACTGAACAAGTGGAGCTTTCATTTTAGTTAACTGAAACAGCCCAAGTAGCTAGTGACCACCATTTTAGATGTTGCAATTCTAATATAATCAACACTGTTAAGATTATGCATTTACTGAAATCACAAAGGATAAATAAATGACATTCAGGATAAAATGACACATATTTTAACAGTAAATGCCTCTCATACTTGAAGTTTATATCTCTGGGTAAGTAAAAATGAAATGGTATGGAACTAACAGAAGCAGAAGATATTAAGAAGAGGTGGCAAGAATACACAGAACTAAACAAAAAGATCTTCATGACCCAGATAACCATAATACTGTGATCACTCACCTAGAGCCAGACATCCTGCAATGTGAAGTCAAGTGGGCCTTAGGAAGCATCACTATGAACAAGGCTAGTGGAGGTGATGGCATTCCACTTAAGCTATTTCAAATCTTAAAAGATGCCAGAAAATTTGGAAAACTCAGCAGTGGCCACAGTACTGGAAAAGGTCAGTTTTCATTCCAATCACAAAGAAAGGCAATGCCAAAGAAAGCTCAAACTACTACACAATTGCGCTCATCTCACATGCTAGCAATATAATGCTCAAAATTCTCCAAGACAGGCTTCAGTAGTATGTGAACTGAGAACTTCTAGATGTTTAAGCTGGATTTAGAAAAGGCAGAGGAACCAGAGATCAAACTGCCAACATCCGTTGGATCATAGAAAAAACAAGAGAGTTCCGGAAAAACATCTACTTGTGCTTTATTGACTATACCAAAGCCATTGACTGTGTGGATCACAACAAACTCTGAGAAATCTGTATGCAGGTCAAGAAGCAACAGTTAGAACTGGACATGGAACAACAGACTGGTTCCAAATTGGGAAAGGAGTATGTAGGGCTGTATATTCTGATTCTGCTTATTTAACTTCTATGCAGAGTACATCATGAGAAACACTGGGCTGGATGAAGCACAAGCTGGAATCAAGATTGCCGGGAGAAATATCAATAACCTCAGATATGCAGATGACATCACCCTTATTGTTGAAAGTGAAGAAGAACTAAAGAGCCTCTTGATGAAAGTGAAAGAGGAGAGTGAAAAAGTTGGCTTAAAGCTCAACATTCAGAAAACAGATCGTGGCATCCAGTCCCTCCATCATTTAATGGGAAACAGATGGGGAAACAGTGGAAACAGTGTCTGACTTTATTTTTCTGGGCTCCAAAATCACTGCAGATGGTGACTGCAGCCACGAGATTAAAAGACACTTGCTCCTTGGAAGAAAAGCTAAGACCAACCTAGGCAGCATATTAAAAAGCAGAGACATTATTTTGCCAACAAAGGTCCATCTAGTCAAAGCTGTTTTTTCCAGTAGTCATGTATGGATGTGAGAGCATGTACACCCAAGGCTGATTCATGTCAATGTATGGCAAAACCCACTACACTATTGTATAAAGTAATTAGCCTCCAATTAAGGTAAGTAGATTAATTTTTAAAAAATGCTGAGTTCCAAAGAATTGATGCTTCTGTACTGTGGTGTTGGAGAAGACTCTTGAGAGTCCCTTGGACTGCCAGGATATCCAACCAGTCCATCCTAAAGGAAATCAGTCCTGAATATTCATTGGAAGGACTGATGTTGAAGCTGAAAATCCGTTACTTTGGCCACCTGATGTAAAGAACTGACTCATTGGAAAAGACCCTGATGCTGGGAAAGATTGAAGGAAGGAGGAGAAGGGGGCAACAGAGGACAAGATGGTTGGATGGCATCACCGACTCTACAGACATGAGTTTGAGCAAGCTCAGGGAGGTAGTGAAGGACAGGGAATCCTGGTATGTTGCAATGTATTGCATCACAAAGGATAGGACATGACTGAGTGACTGAACTGAAATAAAGATAAACTCTTAGAAAGAATATTCCCCAGGTGTCAGAAGATGTGTGTTTTCAGGTATGTTCTTAGTAGTTGTGTGGCACTGGGAAAATTGCTTCACGTCTTGGGTACTTAAAAATTTAGAACGTGTGATTACCTACTTTGAAGTTATTTGATTCTATATTAGTCTCATACTGTTCAAACTACCCTAAGGATATTTTTGAGGCTCAACTGAGAAAAAAAAATATGTCAGAACACTTTGCAAATTGAAAAGTGACACACCAAAGCAAGACTACTTAAAAAAATATATGATTCAGGATCACTAGTTCTCAAATTTACTAGGATCTTGATGCTGATTCCCTTGTTCCTAAGTTTTTCTGGACCACCACAGAATATATGATAGGATACACAAATAAGAATCTAGAATATGTCAGATCTTGTTTTGTTTGCTCCAAAGAAAAGCAAGTAATGACAAGCGTAAAACACATGATCAGTTCAATTCAGTTCAGTTCAGTTGCTCAGTCGAGAGCAGTGTTTTCTCCAACACCATAGTACAAAAGCATCAATTCTTTGGCACTCAGCTTTCTTCACAGACCAACTCTCACATCCATACATGACTACTGGAAAAACCTTGACTAGATGGACCTTTGTTGGCAAAGTAATGTCCCTGCTTTTCAATATGCTATCTAAACACACAATAACTAGGAATTAAACACTTTATCTTGCCTGAGTATTTATAAAATAAATATCTTTTATTTCTTCCATTTATGTGCAAAACCTTAACAAACTTATCAAATGCTTCAGTTCTCCTCTGGATGGTCCTTATTGAAGGACTGCGTTTGGCAGCCCACTCTAGAGTGCACGAAGGACGGTACACACTCTTTACAAATACTGGTGTGCTATCCACAGTCCCATTCAACTAGCCACATTCACATACTGCCTTCCAGTCGTGGCTCTCTTGCAAATGGCCCCTGTATTGAAAAGCAGGTCACCGTCCATGTTGCTTCTGCCTTCAGGGTGAGGGCCCACGCATGCCTACTCACTTAATAGTGTCCTACTCTTTGCAGTCCCATAGACTGCAGCCCTCCGGGCTCCTCGGTCCAATGGATTCTCCAGGCAAGAATACTGGAATGGGTAGCCATTTCCTTCTCCAGGGGATCTTCCTGACCCTGGGATCGAATCCAGGTCTCCTGTATTGCAGGCGAATTCTTTACTGTCTGAGCCACCAGGGAAATGCTTAAGAGGATACATTTGTATACAGAAAGAAAATATGAAACCTTTTTATTATTTCAGATCAGTTCAGTTCAATTGCTTAGTCATGCCTGACTCTTTGCAACCCCATGGACTGTAGCGCACCAAGCTTCCCTGGCCATCACCAACTCCCAGAGCTTACTCAAACTCATATCCATTGAGTCAGTGATGCCACCCAACCACCTCATCCTCTGCCATCCCCTTCTCTTCCCAATCTTTCTGAGCACCACAGTCTTTTCTATTGAGTCAGTTCTTCAAGTCAAGTGGCCAAAGTATTGGATTTTCAGCTTCAGCATCAGTCCTTCCAATGAATATTTAGGACTGATTTCTTTTAGGATAGATTGGTTGGATTTCCTTGCAGTCCAAGGGACACTCAAGAATCTTCCCCAACACCACAGTTCAAAAGAATCAATTCTTCGGTGCTCAGCTTTCTTTATAGTCCAACTCTCACATCCAAACGTGACTACTGGAAAAACCATAGCTTTGACTAGACGGATCTTTGTTGGCAAAGTAAAAGTATATTTAGTGTCTATATAAAGAAACTAAGACAAAAATTATGCTGCACAACATTTAATATACATTGGGTAGAGACTGCTAATTACCTACAGCAATATCCATCCTTTCTCACTTAGTTACAAACTTCCAACTTTTAGTTCGATGTGTCACTTAGAATAAATGTTGTGATTATCTGGTCTTCTTGGCAGCTAAGTTTTGGGCACTGTGATGTAATCACAACACTGCTGCTTAAAATGTGACTATAATGGCTAGAGATCCAGCAGCAACCTTATACTATGAAGAAAACCCACATGAGGAACAAAGTTCTGGAAGAAGAGAGTTTTTTTCACTGACCTTTTGGAGCTACCAAATATTCAACTGTCAAATTCCAGATTTCACATGAAAGAAAAATAAAATATCATCTAGTTTAAGACCTTATTTTTTAAATAATTTTTTATTGCATACAACTAAATCTAAGCTTAATTGACATATACAGATTAGTTAGTACTGCATTTTATACTCTGCAAATTAATATACATAATATACGCAAGACCTTTTTCTCCGATAGGATATATAATAAAATAGCATCAAGATTACAGGGCTCAAGAACTGTTACATGCAACTACCAAAGTCATCTCTACTTTAAATTAATAGTGTTTAGTGGGTTAAACCATGAGCTCCCCTGGTGGCTCAGCTGGTAAAGAATCCAACTGCAATGCAGGAGACCTGAATTCGATCCTTGGGTTGAGAAGATCCCTGGGAGAAGGGAATGGCTATCCACTCCAGTACTCTAGCCTGGAGAATTCCATGGACTGTATAGTCCATGGGGTCTCAAAAAGTTGGACACAACTGAGCGACTTTCACATAAATGGGTTACCATAGTTCAGACACTAATTTCACTGCAGCAGACTCTTAATGTCTGGAAGCGCTATAGCTATAGATCCTTGGGAAATCTAAAGTTCACAACATATAGATCCCAAGAGGCTCAGAAGGTAAAGAATCCTGCTGCAACACAGGAGACCTGGGTCCAAGCCCTGAATCGGGACGTTCCTCTAGAGAAGGAAATGGCAACCCACTCCAGTACTCTTGCCTGGAGAATTCCATGGACAGAGGAGCTTGGTGGGCTACAGTCCATGGGGTCGCAAAAGAGTCAGACATGACTGAGCAACTAATTTTTCACAAATAAAATTTCTGTCCAGAGGCTCATGGTCTCTGAATATATCTGTCTGTCACACATCACAAAGAAAAATGCTTAAATCACCACACAAAAAGCTATTCAGTGATAAATGAAGAAGGTAAGAAGTATCAATAGTTAGATGCTGGTGGTTGGCTAGATTCACCCATGAGTTAATGGCTTAGTCCCACACATCAGCCTCACAATGCATATTACTCACATCCATACCTTAAACTGCAATTAAAAAATTATGTCATGACCCTTGGAGTTGCTTGCAAATGATTGCATCCTCCAAGGTTGATTCCACAATTAACACGGGTTTGCTGTTCTAAACAGACAGTTTCTTCTGCAACCCTCTGAGCTCTAGAAAGATTGTTAATAGAAACTCCTACTTAAACTCAGTGGTCAAAATAACCCCTCAACTGACCAAAATCTGTTCACATCAAGAGCCCTTCTACTCCTAGTTTGTTATCATTCATTCCACTCTTTGGCTTTCCTTGAGTACCAGGAGTTTCTAGCCTACCGGAAGGCTCTGTACCTACAAGGCACTGTCAATTAAGACAAACTGAGACTAAAACAAGTAGATTGCACCCATCCCTGGCTGCAGAGACATGAACGTAGCTGACATATACTCACTCCAACTTGCACACATTCACAGCTGCCCTGCCTCACCTTCCCTCTGAGTCATATCCTCTCAGTGAGGCAGCTGGGAAGAGGAACACCTAAAGACGGGGACCACCGTCACTCACTGCCCTGTGCCCCCCACCCTCCCCCAGACCTCCCCACAGCACGACCTGCCTGACATCAATGGGAAGTTCACCACAGGGAGCCACCTTCCAGCCAGATCGTCACACTCCAGAGAAGGTGCTCAATGACCACCGGGGGAGACGAAATCTCATGACTTCATGAGGGAACACTCCCACTAATTTCATAAAATTGAGGCTGTGAAGCAATAAACAAAAAGCTGTTGCTATTCTAGGTGCCGAGTATCTTGTTTCCAAGCAGTATCTCCTGGAGTTCAGAAGAAAGGGCACAGATGAAAGGCAGAAATTGCATTGACTTCATCAACTGTTAAATATGTCAGCCACAGCAGAAATCCTATGAAAGCCCTGGACAGAGCACACACATATTGTCCTTCGCCTGCCTTGCCAAGGTGGACCACGTGGACACAACGTCCTGGAAACGCAACAGAGAAGACAGCACACCAGCTGGAGTTTCTCCTGTCACTTGTCATTCCTCAGGACTCATCTTCTCTTGTTGAAGACTGGCTACTAAAAGTTATTACAATTTGTCCATCAAAATATCACACTGAAGTAACAATATGGCAAAATGCCATCACAATGTTGACAGCGTAATTCGAATCATACATGCTAGAGGGAATTAAGGAAAACGTGATGCTATACACTTTATGCGTTACAGTCATTTTTCCAGTGGGTAGATAAAGAAATAAATATCAACATGAGATTAAAGACTACATTTCAGAAGTAGATCATAAAAAGGGATGGAAAAATATATTTAGTTAGCAACTAAAGTAAGGATTCTTTCTGAAATGTTTGGGTTCATGTGATTTAACACAGACTCTTACTCCCTGAATTTGAAACCAAGTAACAGCAGTAGGGTTTCAGTTAGCCTAACCTTCTTATTTTAAAGACGAAGAAACTGGGGCTTTAAAAAGTAGAGGATGTTTACATCCTACTTTACAGAATTACACAGATACTTAGCCACAGAGTCAGGAGAAGAACTTAAACTTTATTCAGATTTTGAATCTTATTTTTTCACTTTCTTCGCATTCTTGTTTGTATTTCCGAGATTAACCTTTTTATTTATTATTTTCCAAAGACTCACTTAAAGCATAACCTTTAAGGGAGCTTTTTGGAATGATGGAATCACTCTGTATCCTGATTGTACTAGTATTTACAGAAGCATATATATATATATATATATATATATGCTAAAACTCATTAGAACTGCACACCACAAGAAGTAAATTGAAAACATCTAAAAATAACTTTCAATGTTGTTGAAGAAGCTGACTTTTTAATCTAGTGTATATAAATTTCTCGTACTACAATTTATCATTTATTTTCGGGAGAAAACCAAGAATCAAATGAGGACATTTTAATCCCTTTGTCCACTATTCACCTATTCACTGATTCTGTTGTATTTGATATCCTACTATTTTATTGTATGCAATTTCTCTATCATCAAATGTCAATGTAAAATAAGGAAATAAGAAAAAAGCATAAATCTTTCTTCCTGTCATGGACCAAATCTGCCAGAGAGATAGGTGTGGGGGAGGGGCGTGGGGGAGGGGCGTGGGGGAGGGGCGTGGGGGGAGGGGCGTGGGGGAGGGATTTTTATGATGTACATGAGAAAGGAACCAGTAGAGAGGTAAGCTATTTGATTCTGTCTATTGATTGTATCTATTTAGGTCAATCAATTCTAAATAGTTCACGATGGGGGTCAATTATATTTAGTCCAAAAAGACATTCAGGAGGAAAACAAATTTATTTTTAATGTCAATCATCTGTATTTAACACAAACATAAGGGATAAATTCAGAAGATCACAGCATAGTGAAAAGAACATGATAATGAGTCTCACAGTGGAACTCAAATTGCAACTCCAACATCTTTGAATCTTAATTTTTTCACTCATAAACAGAAAAATCCTCTCTTCCTCAATAAATAATTATGTGGATGAAATATTATGATGCATTAAAAGGCTGGATGGTATCACGGACTCGATGGACGTGAGTCTGAGTGAACTCCGGGAGATGGTGCTGAACAGGGAGGCCTGGCGCGCTGCGATTCATGGGGTCGCAAAGAGTCGGACACGACCGTGTGATTGAACTGAACTGAACTGAACATATAAGACACTTCCAAGTGCTGTGAACAGTATAATTTATACATCTGCAGGAAAAGTCCAGAGACAACTGTTATTATTCTAATCATATAGATAACAAGGACACAGAAGGTTAAGTAACTTTATGGTTCTTGCTGTTCAGTCGCCAGTTTGTATCTGGCTCTGCAACCCCACGGACTACAGCATACCGGGCTCCTCTGTCCTCTCTGAGTTTGCTCATATTCATGTCCATTCAGCCAGTGATGTTGTCTAACCTAACCTCATCCTCTGTCATCCCCTTCTCCTTTTCCTTTCAATCTTTCCCAGCATCAGGATCTCTTTCAATGAGTCGGCTCTTCACATCAGGTGGCCAAAGGATTGCAGTTTCAGTTTTGACTATATGGACCTTTGTTGGCAAAGTGATGTCTCTGCTTTTTAACATGCTATGTAGATTTGTCATAGCTTTCCTTCCAAGGAGCAATCAACTTTTAATTTTGTGGCTGCAGTAACCAATATCAGTGATTTGGGAGCCCCCTAAAATAAAATCTATCACTGCTTCCACTATTTCCTCTTCTATTTTCCATGAAGTGATGGGACTGAATGCCATGTTCTTAATTTTTGAATGCTGAGTTTTAAGCCAGCTTTTTCACTCTCATCTTTCACCCTCATCAAGAGGTTCTTTAGTTCCTCCTTCACTTTCTGCAATTAGAGTGGTATCATCTGCATATCATATAATTATGTTGGAAACTGAGGTTTGGATCCAGCATTCTGGTTCCAGAGATCACTTGCTTAAACAACAAGCCATCATTATTGCCTCATGTATAAATGACTTGGCACAGAGTAGATGCCCAAACAATGGTTGCTGCTGTAGTTTTTTACTTTTATGGTAAACTTATCTCTCTGGTCTCCTGGAATCTCAAAATGGGACAGGGCTACAAATGAGAATGATATAAATAAAACCACTTTGTTAACACTGTGATACTTTCCATTCCAATTTCCTTTAACTAATGCAGCGAAGTCAGAGATTTCTTTTTAATGCTGATGTTAAACTTTTTAATATGCTGAAGGTTTACATTTTTTTAGAAAGCTCCCAGCCCTTCATCTCTCTCTCCCAAGCTCTGGATGCAAATGCTCAGCTGCTTCTAAACATCTCCATGTGCATGGTATACCAGTTTACAATGGTTAGAACTAGAGGGGGCTGTGGAAGATAAAGAGATGGAACATAAAATGAAATAAAAACGGAAATTTTTGCAGTTCAGTCCTAGTAAATAAATTGCCTTTCTTTGAGAAAAGAGCCCAAGAGATTGCCTAGGTGAAGAAGGAGAAAGGAAATCTCCCTGGAAAACAAGGTTACTTAGTGGAGAAACATCAGTGAAGGAAATCTCCCTGGAAAACAAGTTTACTTAGTGGAGAAACATCAATGAAGGTCAGTGATGATCCAAGAAAAGAAAAAAAGATTAGGGACCTTCCCTGGAAGG
Source organism: Nanger dama (assembly GCA_917880005.1). Classification (NCBI taxonomy): domain Eukaryota; kingdom Metazoa; phylum Chordata; class Mammalia; order Artiodactyla; family Bovidae; genus Nanger; species Nanger dama. Next base: position 15,487,327 of record CAKJTW010000009.1, on the reverse strand, counting down.
CCAGTGGTTAAGACTCCGCCTTCCAACGTAGTGGGGGCAGGTTTTTGCTTTGGACCCTGAGACTCCTCTACAGGTTCCTAAGGGTCCTCTTATCCCAGCACTTGTATACTTCTGACCGCTAGGGGCAATCCATGGGAACTGCCTCACACTAGGCTTTACTGCTCACTCTGCTTTCCTTGCCCAAGGTCTGTCACAGGCTCAAAGTGTGTATATCTCATCCATCTTCTTTCCTGTTGTACCTCCTCTGATTCCAGTTGATATTTTCCATATCCAGGACTACCTGGACCTCCTCTAAAAGTCAAGGGGGATAAATGTACAGAGCCTCTGCTGCTGCTGCCCACTCCCTTGCTTAATCACAAGGTTCATTCTTGCCTTGGTGAATCAGACTGTGCTCTAGGGAGCTCCCATCATGTGACTGGGATTGGCACACAAGATGACACCTATGGGTTTTGTCCTCTTACCTGTCTTGTCTATCATTCATACTTTACCAGAACCACCCTCCTAAAACAGAGACCCTGCGTAACAGAATCCTAAGATGGCCTCCAACAGTCCCATTCTCAATGCACATGCCTGGTAGATTTCTCTCCTTTTGAATGTGGATAAACTGTGCATGGGATGGACTATCATCCCCATGATTACATTAACAATCAGTTGGCTCTGATTTTTTCAAAAGGGGTCTAACTGGGTAAACCCTTTAAAGTGACATGGCCCTCCCCAAGGTCAGAGAAATTCGACATGAGGGAGATTCTCTGATTCAGCCTATTAAGACAGAGAGAGCCAACTGGCAAGGACTTGAGAGCAACCTCTAGAAGCCGAGATCAACTCCCAACCAACAGTCAGCAAGAACTCAGGGACCTCAGTTTTATAGCTACAAATAACCAGATTCCACCAACAAGAACATGAGCTCTGAATAGGACCCTGAGCTCCTAGTAAGATTTCAGCCCATCTTACACCTTGATTTCACACTCATGATACCCTGAGCAGAGAACCTGGCTATATCATGTCCAGACTTCTGCCCCAAAGAACCATGAACAAGTAGATGGATATTGTTTTAAAACATTGAGTTTGTAGGAGTTTTTACACAATAATTTAAAAATACTAATATATCTACCCTATTGTTTCCCATTTTAAAATCTTATCTCCCCCAAGGGGCAGAAAAAAAGCTAATTGCCCTTAACATTTGGTGAAATATCTTCAAATAAATAAATATTTAATGCTCTAGAATGAATATTTTTCCATTCTGCATTATATTTCTTCATCCAATAGCATCCATAAAGCTATGTTTTATCCATGCAAATGAAAGCCTCAAATACCTAAGGTATGATTAAAGGACTCTGCTTGAGAGACATGTGCAAGGGGCCATGTCTGCTGTCACTGAAGCTTTCAGCACACAGCTCCCTTGTACAAGAGCCCTTCACCAAGACACTAGGGCATGACCCGAATGACACTCTTCCATCTTTGCACCTTTGTAGAATATCAGCACACCTCAGCCAACTCACTACTCTCAAGACATGTGTCAGTTTCTAGAGCACCATTTTCTTGCTGTGACTATTCTCTGGGTGTTCAGGTTGTCTACATTTTTATTTGGTTCATCTTTTTGATGGGCATTTCATAAGATTGTGCTAAGTTACTTCAGTCTTATCTGACTCTGTGCAACCCTATGGACTGCAGCCCACCAGGCTCCTCTGTCCATGGGATTCTCCAGGCAGGACGACTGGAGTGGGTTGCCATTTCCTCCCCAGCGGATCTTCCTGATGCAGGGATCAAATCAGTGTCTCTTACATCAACCTGCATTGTCAGATGGGTTCTTTACCACAAGCCCGACCTGAGAATACAACCCCATTATATTATGGAATTCCTAATGCTTTGTATCTTTGCAGAGAGAGTGTATTCATTCTCTATAACACACTGATTTTTTCCAAGGAGATCCCCAATCACATAATAAGCACAAATAAGTGTCTAGGCTGCACAACAGGAAAGGCAAACTGTGGGTGGGGTGAGGTGGGGTTGGGGATGTAGGAGCACCAACAAAATATAAAAGGGATAACACAAAACATGTCTTTCTTGAGCAATAATCTATTATGATTCAGTCAAAATACATTAATAAGAGGCAAATTAAAAACCCTTCTCAAATTTTATTTATTACTTTTCACCCATTTTATTTTATAAAAGCGGGATTTAACCAACTTTCTTGCAATACCCAACAAACAATATATACTACTGCATAGATGAGAGCATGGTGTTCTCTTACAGAGTTGAAAAAAATAAATAAAAGTGATGGCTCAGTATTTCCTCTCGAGCCTAGACTGATGGGAAAGAGGAGGTTCTTAGGCATATATTAGAACTGCTTCCCAGGGAAACAGAGTCATTCAATGTTGACTGTTAACGAAAGAAAGAAAGTGAAAGTGTTAGTCGTTCACTCATGTCCAAGTCTTCGTGAATCCCTGAACTGTAGCCCACCAGATTCCTCTGTCCATGGGATTCTCCGGCAAGAATACTGGAGTGGGTAGCCATTCCCTTCTCCCAGGTATCTTCCCAACCCAGGGATCCAAGCCAGATCTCCTGCACTGCAGGGAGATTCTTTACCATAATGAGTTGAATTCTAAACCTTGGAGGATGTTGAGTTTCATTTCTCATTCAACAAATGTTTACAGCCTGTTTTTACAGTGGCAAAGTATATAAGAAATGGCAACTAACTGGAGATGATCAGAGTTTGATGTAATAGAGTACACATAACAGGACTGATGTCAACAAAATGGATATAGAGGGGCTGCTTCAGCAAGGAGAGATTATTTCCTGAGGCATTGAAGGAAACTCTAGAGTGGGTTAGCATATACATCTGTGTGTGTGTGTGTGTGTGTGTGTGTGTATGTGTGTTTGAGTGAAGGGGGAAAGAGAGAACGCATGTAGAGGTAATCCTTGAACTGTGTCTTTAAAAATGGGTAGGCAATGACAGGTTGTGTAACAGAGGGTATTTTTAGGCAAGAAAACAACATAAATTCATGAAAAGGCAAAGCAGATTTGAAGAAAAGGTTGACGAGTTTACTGTGATAAGGAAAAAGATATAAAAGAAGCAAGAGTAAAATGTGATCTGGGAAGCAAAATGGGACTTACTTGTAAAAGGTTTTATGTGGCAGAACAAAGGAGTCATTGTTTTCCTATAACTAACTGACCCTAACTGACCTTCTTCCTCATTCTTCACAGAGACCCTGATCCCATGGCTGACACCTGCTGTAGCCAATAAGAATAAGCCCTTCTAAAGAAACTGACTAGAGTGATGGATCGTGAACATAGGATCTAAGCCAAACTGGAGAAATGGAGACAGTGACGATTCAAAGATAAGCATAGTACCTAAGCTAGCCATTTCCTCGGAGTCTTCTTACTGGATATTGGTGGCACGGAGGAATGGTGGCCAGGAAAAGTCTCTTTCCGTCTTCTGGTGGCAAGATTTAAGGATATAAGCTTAACATTATGGCAAGTTGTGTTCCCAGCCATAATGACAAGGCTTATCTACCATAGCATCAAGTCAACATCTAAAGAACATACAAGGCACAACAATCAGTGGAAAGTGTCATCCCAATGGCGTTTTGGCTTTTTAAATGTAATCATTACTAAGAGTAAGCTTTTATAGCCCTTTTCAATAATTTGCCAGATAAGCCAATACTTTTATATCCAAGCTAATTAAAATCATATTTCTGTTAGAACTAACCCAATAATTCTGTGTTTTATTTTGAATCTTTTATTTTTGGCCAAATAAAATGCTTTTAAAAATTGCAGGTACTTTATTTTAAATTTTTAAAAACATCAGTGGCATTTTATGCTTTTGAGAGGGAGGGGCAGTATTCAGTTTTTTAACAAGTAAGCTAAATGAACTTGACCAAGACTTCTACATCTGTTTATCATGAACTGATTAATACAAATTAATACTGTTACTGACAGCAAATAGGAAAGCTGGATACACTGGTTATAAAAAAGAACATATTTTAAAACTTTGTAGAACTAATAAGGAGGCTTCTCTGGTGGCTCAGTGGTAAAGACTCTGCCTGCAATGCAGTAGCTGGGTCGGAAAGATCCCCTGGAGGAGGGCATGGCAATTCATCCCAGGATTCTTGCCTGGAGAACCCCATGGACAGATGAGCCTGGCAGGCTACAGTTCATGGGGTCGCAAAGAATTGGACATGACTGAAGCAACTTAGCACACATACATGCAGAGCTAACAAAAGGGTAAAAAATTGACAAGGCCAAAATACAGAGGAGGACAGAGGTTCAGGAAGGTAAGTCTGACTTTAGGGCCACTTTTTCATGGAATCTGAAGGGTCCTTTAAGAATCAATCTATACAGTTCATCAGCATATGGAAGAATGAGAGTAGAGCCCAGGTCCTACTAAGGTGGAGAGATAAGTAAATCTGCCTCTTTAGGTTCAGACATAAAAAGGCTTAATGTTAGAGGTAACAGGGAACCCGCAAGTGAAACCCCCTCAAAGGGACTGCAGCTTGGCTCCACAAATGACTGGAATGGATTCAAGGCACTCCTGTCTCATCAAAGCCACTAGGTGCCTGGAAGTAGGTAATATAAATCCTCTCAGCAGGAAAATAATATCATGCCAGGACTCTGACTATTATTGTTTCACTGTATAAACCAGAATGAGGATACAGGACAACAAGTCAATAGGGATAAAACTCTCCAGATACAATTGAAATGGATTAATGTGATCTCAAAATATAGAGTAGACTTTCAAGTGACTAGGCGTATATCATCAGAGAGATAAGAAAGAGAGCTCATACATTCTGGCAGACAAGTAGAAGCCATAAAGAATAACATAAAAATTCTAGAAACAGTAAAGTATGAAAACTAAAATTAAAAACTCAATGGATGATTTTGAAAGCAAAATAGCAACAGCTGCAAAAATACTCAGTAAACTTGAAAATGAGTTGGAAGAAGCTATGTTTAATGAAGTATAAAGAAAAAAAAGTGAAAAATATCAAAAAGAGACTAAGTAAATAGAAATACAGAGGGTAAAGATCTATAATTTGGAAAATAGGAGCAAAATAAAAAGAGAAGAAAAGGGTAACTGTATTATGTGAAATACCAAGTAAGCTACAAATTCAAAAGACTGTAGCAACTTAAACTACACAAAATAAAATGTCACCTATAGGTAAACACATCACAGTAAACTAACAAAGAATTAAAGATGAAGAAAAATACCTTAAGAGGTAGAAAAGAAAGGATTAACTTCAAATCAGCAACAATTATTTTAACAGTTAACTTTTCAACAGAATAAAAAAGGAAGTCGTAAAAAATAAAATGATACATGCCAAACAGAGTTCTCTGCCAAAACAACATATCCTTCAAAAATGAAGGTGAAATAGAGATATATCAGGCAAATAAAAACTAAAACAATTCATAAGTAGCAGACCCATAAAAAGGAAACACTAATATAGATCAATGTAAGTTTAGAAACAGAGGAAGAAATAAAAAGCAATGAAAATAAGATATATATGAATATAACTACATATTGATGCTATGTGATAAAAATAATATCTTTATTAGCTTTAATATATATGAAGAAGGGCTTCCCTTAGAGCCCAGCTGGTAAAGGATACGCCTGCAATGCAGGAAACGCCAGTTCATTTTCTGAGACAGGAAGATCCTTGGAGAAGGGATATAGGCTACCCACTCCAGTATTTTTGGGCTTCCGTGGTGGCTCAGCTGGTAAAGAATCTGCCTGCAATGTGGGAGACCTGGGTTCAAACCCTGGGTTGGGAAGATCCCCTGGAGAAGGGAACAGCTACCCACTCCAGTAAACGGCAACCCACTCCAGTATTCTTGCCTTGAAAATTCCATGGACAGAGGAACCTGATAGGCTACAGTCAATGGGTTTGCAAAGAGTCAGACACTGAGAGACTAACATATACCCAATTAATAAAAAGCTAGAGGGAATGATAAAATAAGATAAATAAAATAGATGAACTGAAGAAGAAGCATCACTTAAGAGCTTGAGGACATGAAAAGATTAAAAAAGGTATTAGAAATATTTTTATGTAAATAAATTTAATTACTTCAGAGAAATGCAAATTACTTTAAAAAACTGACCCATATAATTGCATCACTATTAGGAAACTAAGATCCACAATAGAAAACTCCAAATTTAGATTGTTTCACTGCTTGTTTACATTTAAGTATATGATCTATTTTGAGTTAAATTTTGAAATACCTCTAAGATTTGTATCTAGATTCATTTTCTTTCTGTGCATAAATCTCCAGTTGTTCCAGTACAATTTGTTGAAGAGATCATCTTTGTATTACTGTATGCCTTTGTTCCTTTATGTAAGATCAGTTCACTATATTTATGGGAGTGTATTTCCAATTTAGCTTCTCTTTCATTGATCTATCTTTCACCAATATTACACCATCTCCATTACTGTAGCTTTACAGTAAGTCTTTAAGTAAGACAATGTCAGCTCTCCACTTGGTTCTTCCTCCTTCAATACTGAGTAGGCAATTCTGGGACTTCTGCACCCCCGTATAAATTTTAGAATCAGTAACTTGCTGGGATTTTAATTGGAATTACCTTGAATCTATAGATCAAATTGGGAGAAACTGACTTCTTAACAATATTGAGTTTTTCTATCTAATTAATGGCATATCTCTCCGTGTACTTAGTTTTACTTTGATCACTTTATCAGAGTTTTGCAGTTTTTCTACATAAAAATCTTATATATGTTTTGTGAGATTTATATCAAGTATTTATTTGTTTTGATTGCTAATACAGTGGTAATGGGCTTTTAATTTCAAATTACACTTGTTCATTGCTGATTTGTAGGAGAGTGATTGACTTTGTATATTAACCTTGTGCCCTTCCACCTTGCCATAACTGCTTATGAGTTCTAGGAGTGTTTTTTCTGATATTTAGGATTTTCCACATAGAGGATCACGTAATCAGAGAAGAAAGATAGGTTTGTTTCTTCCCTCCCTATCTGTCTACCTTTTATTTCCCCTTCTTGTCTAACTGCATTAGCTAGGATCTCCAGTACAATGCTGAAAAGTATAAGTGAGAACAATCAACCTTGCTATGTTCCCAGTCATAAGGCTTCTAGTTTCTTGTTATTAAGTATGATGTTAGTTGCAGGGTTTTTGTTTTGTTTTTATAGATGCTTTGAGGCAATTCCCCTCTATTGCTGGTTTGCTAAGAGTTTCTATCATGAGGGAAGTTATATTTTATCAAATGATTTCTCTATATCTCTTATGATCTCTGTATCTCTTATGATAGGATCATAAAATTTTTCATAATTTGATGTGATGGATGACATTAATTGATTTTTGAATGTTGAACCAGGCTTGCATATCTGGGATAAATCTACTTGGTTATGATACACAAATATTTTACATATTATTAGGTTTGACTTACTAATATTTTGTTGAGGAATTTTGCATCCATATTCATGATGGTCTGTAGTTTTCTTTTTTGTAGTGATATCTTTGTCTGCTTTGTATTAGAGGAATATTAACCTCATAGAATGAGTTAGAGTATTTTTCCTTCTACTTCTACCTTCTGGAAGAGACTGTAGAGAACGTGGTAATTACTTCCTTAAACGTTTGGTAGAATTCACCCAAAAATCCATTTGAGCCTGGCACTTTCTGTTTTTGAAGGGTATTAATTATCGATTCAATTCCTTTAACAGATATAGGCCTATTTATATTTTGTATTTTTTCATTGAGTAAACTTTGTCAAATTATGTCTTTCAAGGAATTGGTCCATTTCATCTAGGTTATCAAATTTGTGGGCATGGAGTTGTTCATGTTAAAATGCGTCCTCCTGAATACTTTCACAGGTATTAACTAGCGCTGTTTCTTGACAAATATTTTTGTAAGGTATAATTTGTCAAGTATACCATAGGCACAGAAGGTGCCTGACAAAGACAAAAACTCAAATACTACAGTTTCCCACCACCATCCTGGATCAGAGTGCATTAGCTATTTCTAGCTCTTCATGCTTGAGTTCACCTCATTTTATCAATGACTACCCTGCTTGCTGTCTTTGAATGGGAGATATTAATAACACTGTAACATGAATTAGCTGAGAAAAGAGAAGTGAATCATTTATTTCCAGATATAACCACAGGTAAAAGTGGGAATTCTTAACACTGTACATGTGCCTTATCCAGTTCTGGATGTGTTCATGCAAGAACTAAAATTAAAAGTAGAAGTCTTGGGAAACTTTTCTGCTTATTGTAATTTAATAATAATAATGATTAAAATATGCAAAACTTCAGACAAATACTAAACTACATGGGATACCAGCAGTATAGATGTACACTAGAGGTGTTGTAGGCAAATCAGTAAAGAACATACTTTGCAATTCTATGAATTTAGTGTAATTCTAATAAAATGTCAACAGGCAGTTAACAAACTAGGCTTCCCTTGTAGTAAAGAATCTGCCTGCAATGCAGGAAACCCAGGTTCAATCCCTGAGCTGGGAAGATGCCCTGGAGAAGGAAATGGCAACTCACTCCAGTATCCTTGCCTGGAAAATCTCATGGACAGAGGAGCCTGGTGGGCTGCAGTCTGCTGCTGCTGCTGCTGCTAAGTCGCGTCAGTCGTGTCCGACTCTGTGCAACCCCATAGACAGCAGCCCAACAGGCTCCCCTGTCCCTGGGATTCTCCAGGCAAGAATACTGGAGTGGGTTGCCATTTCCTTCTCCAATGCATGAAAGTGAAAAATGAAAGTGAAGTCATTCAGTCGTGTCCGACTCTTATGACCCCATGGACTGTAGCCTACCAGGCTCCTCCATCCATGGGATTTTCCAGGCAAGAGCACTGGAGTGGGGTGCCATTGCCTTCTCTGGGCTGCAGTCTATGGGGTCACAAAGAGTCAGGCACGACTGAGTGACTAACACTTACTTACTTAGTAGTACTAGTAGTACTTAACAAATTTTAAAATATATATGAAAATGTCAAAGGAAGAACTAAGATACTCTTTTAGAAGAATGACAAGATAGGAGGAATTATCTATTGATAATCAAAACTTTTTATAAAGCTACAGTAATTAAGATAATACAGGGGCTTTCCTGGTGACTCAGTGGTAAAGAATCTGCCTGCCAATGCAGGAGCCATGGGTTTGATCCCTGGTCTGGAAAGATCCCATATGTCTCAGAGCAACTAAGTCCATGAGCCACAACTATTGATCCTGTGCTCTAGAGACTGGGAACCATAATTACTGAGCCCACTTCCTGCAACTACTGAAGCTTGCAAGCCCTAGAATCCATGCTTCACAACAAGAGAAGCCATAGAAATGAGAAGACACATGCACCACAACTAGAGAGTAGCCCCAGATTGCTGTAACTACAGAAACACCCATGCGGCAACAAAGCCCCAGCATGGCCAAAAATTAATTAATTAATTAAATTATTTTAAGAAAAGACGATGCGGTATTGACACAAGGATGAACTAATAGAGAAACAGAATGAAACAGACAGCCCAGACACAGAATTATTAATGTATGTATAGTTGAATTGTGAGACAGTTGATGCTGTAGAGCTGTGGAATAAAGATAACTTTCAATATCTTGTACTAGAATAATTACATATCTTTATTTTTTAATGGTTTAAATATGGAAGCTAAAACAGCAAAGCTTTTAAAAGATAGTATATGGTAATATAACATCAACAGCTCAGCAAAGGGAAACATTTCTTAAAAAGAATTTAAACGGCACTAAACACAAAATGAATGAGGGATAGATTGGACTGCATCAACATTAAAAGCTTCTCTTCATTAAAATTTACATTAAAAGGGTAAAAGGCTACCCAGAAAGCTGGAGAAGATTTCTGAAACACAATCAAGAATTTCCAGCAATTAAAAAATAAACATAAAACAACTAACACAATAGAAAAAGGGTTAAGGGCCTTTCAATAGCATTTGCAAAAGGAAGATAGCCAAATTGTCAATAATCAAATGAAAAAGCACCCGTGCTCATTAGTCTTCAGGGAAATGATAATTAAAACCACAAGATATCATTATACACCCAGTCTAGATGTGTTCATGCAAGAACTAAAACTGGCTAAACTTGAAAAGATTCCAATCACCAGTATTGGTGAGGATGTGAAGCAGCGGGAACTCTCTTTTACTGCTGATGAGAATATAAATCAGTACCACTTTGGAAAACATTTTGACAATATCTAGTAATGTCTACTAATATTGTCCAGGATATTTGGACAATACCTACTAATGTTACAGACAGTAGTAACCTAGGATGGAATAGCTGGATTCCTAGGTATATTTTCATAAGGAATATGTGCACACATGCCCCCAGGAGACATGTAGAGAACATTTTTAAAGCAGTATCATCGGTAATTTTCCCAAAAGCAAGCTAAATGGCTAAAATGTGGCGTCTTGCATGCCTGCGTGCCTGTGTGTTCAGTCGTGTCCAGCTCTTTTGTGACCCCATGGACAATAGCCTGCCAGGCTCCCCTATCCATGGTTTTTAACAGGCAAGAATACTGGAATAGTTTGCCATTTCTTACTCCAGAGGATTTTTCCGACCTGAATCATGCAATAAAACGCACCAAAAATTTTAAAGGCTGCAGCTTCTCACAATAACATGAGGAATGCCATAAACACGCAAAAGGGGACAGAACAGAGTTTGCTTCACAGAATTTACATAATAAAGTTCAAAGACAGGAGAGGTTATACAAAACGATTAGTAAGGATACATCAGAGGTAAAACGATACAGAAAAAATCAACTAAATGACTAAATCAACGAATAACTCTAGCGATTGTATTTAAGAGAATGGGGGTACAAAGAGGCTGGCTAGCTACAAGAGTAGTCACTTTGTCAGTCATTAAGGACTTTGTTTTGTGTGTGTGTGTGTGTGAATGTATGTTTGTGCAATTTTCTATATTTTTTCTATATTTCAAAAAATTTTTAAAGCTAAGATCTACCTTAACAACAATTCATTCAATCCTCATCTCACCTCATTATTTGGAATATATTAAACTTAGGCTTATTTGCCTGATCGATTTTCAAGGCTTACCATGGAAATACTTAACAGACAGTTAGGTGGAGGTTTTGGTGAAGATTTCATAAAATGTCAAGTTAAGATGGAGAGCAACAAGTTACTAAACAGTAAGTGTAATGCTGAGTGACTTTTTTCATTGAGTCACATGTGAAAAGAACATAATCAAGAAAACCAAGACAACAGCAGGATTCTACATCAACTCCCCCATAAGAATATCTACTCCTACTTGTGTAGGAGTATACTATATAATATATATTATATATAAATATATTTTAATATTTATATTTCATATATTTTATATATTTATATAAATATAAAAATACATAAAGTATATATACAGGAGTATATAGATACTCCTGTAGTATATAAAATATACTACAAGAATATTTTCTAACCGGAGTTTCAAAGATTCAGTAAATGATATTCTTTCTTCAAAGTATTTAAAATTATGAACCAATTAGACGTGAAATAATTTCACAGGATTATCCATTGTGTTTAGCTTACTAAAACTTAAATTTAAGTCAAGATTTCTTGCCAAACTTTGGTGCATAAAAGAATATTATTGTCAACTAGTTTTAGTTAATTTCAACAACAAACTGCCTGCCAATGCAGGAGACGCAGGAGACACAGGTTCTGTCACTGGGGCGGAAGAGCCCTGGGGGAGGAAATGGTTGGTAACCCGCAGATGAAGCTGGTGGGCTATAGCCCATGGGAGTCAGACATGACTGAGCCACGGAGCATGCAGGCACACAGCAACATAAAAGGACAGATACTTCAACTCCCTGAAAGATTTTTATTTCTTTTGTGACTGCATTTAAAGAACAAACAGAACCTTAACTTTATAGTATCAATTTATTCTATTGAGAAAAAAAAAGTATATGCAAGATCTGGTATAAATGATTATATAATTACTGAACGTCAAGATGTATTAATACTATTTAAAACTATGTTGACATTGCAAGCTGTCAGTCATCAACAAGTAAAAGTATATAGGACATGTTAGATAATAAACCCATTCAGTAATTTTAAAATTTGCCTCTCACAATTATAGCAATATGAAAAAGGGAAGGACACTTGTAAACTCTAGTAGGGAGTCTCAGAAATTTTGGTCAATGGAACGGGAGAAAATTTCAGTGAAAGAAATATCCTACTGACCAAAAAGAGGTCACAGGATTTGGTAATTAGGATATAAAAGTGATATAAGAATGGGTCGTTCTATGCCATAGTAGAGGCAGAGGTTTAAATGTTTAAATGTTTAAAAGTTTAAATGTTGAGTGGGCATCAAGGCAGCGGAGATAGTTGTATGTTCCAAATATTCTTTCTCCCTTTTCCCTTTAGTATAAAACCCCCAATTTAAATTTAGCTAAATAGGTAGCTGTGCTAGTAAGATGATGCTAAAGCTGAAACTCCAGTACTTTGGCCACCTCATGCGAAGAGTTGACTCACTGGAAAAGACTCTGATGCTGGGAAGGATTAGGGGCAGGAGGAGAAGGGGACGACAGAGGGTGAGATGGCTGGATGGCATCACGGACTTGATGGACGTGAGTCTGAGTGAACTCCGGGAGATGGTGATGGACAGGGAGGCCTGGTGTGCTGCGATTCATGGGGTCGCAAAGAGTCAGACACGACTGAGCAACTGAACTGAACTGAACTGATGAAGTATGTATATGTGACCATGAGTCTGAATGGTGGCCAATGAGTGGGATGTGATGTTTCAAATTCACAAGAGCACACCTTCTTCAATTTTCACTTTTAGAAAATTAGACAGGATGGTCAAGGTAGAGAGAAGCATTTTTTGTCCAAGAAGTGGAAACCAGGTATAAGGCTGATGAAACAAAACAATGAAAGGAGCCTGGGTCTTTGTCACTGGAAGCATCATATCAGCTCTGGACTTCTTCCTCAGACTATTGCATAAGACAACAATAAATCCCATTTCTCAAGCCACTACCATTTTGCTCTTTTTTTCAGCAGTTGTACCCATCCTAATGAACACTGCAAACCATAAACCAAGAAAAACAAGAACTTCAGAAGAAAAGAAATGAAATTGTAATACATTATATGGTTCAGCTGTGAGTAGCATGTAAACCTAAACAAGATTTTACCAAAGATTGTGATTATAACTTTACTAGTAGATAGGAAGAAGAGGAAGATTTGAGAACTAAATCCCCAACTTTCACGGAGATAAATGAGTAGATACCGTTTAGATTTAAATGCATAATTAAAGACGTAGCTGTTTAGGCCTTCTGTTAGCAGGAGAGGGAGGAACTACCAAAAGAAATAACTAAAATAGTTGAAGGTATCTGTTTACAAAGAAAGTGAAATTCAAGAGTCAGGAGGGGTAGAGCAGTGACCTGCTGATTTGTTTTGTTTATTTATTTATCTGTTTGGCTGTATCTTTGAGCAGATTTTAACTGTGAACATATATCATTTTTTAAATGATATTTTTAAAAAAATAAAAACAGTTTAAAAACAAAATGTAGTTAGCAGAGGGACTATACATATAATGACTATACATAATGCCTGATGCCAACTCCTTCTTGCTTTCATTGGTACAAAGAAGACAGGACCTGAAGAAAGAGATGCCGGTAAAAAAAAAAAAAAAGTAGAGAAAGGTCAACACTGACAAGTTGGGACAAGAAACAATATTCGTCTACATCACAGTTTTGCCTAAATCCTGCCCAGCTGTGTGTGGAGAAATAAAAGCCGACCTTAGAGGTGGTTTATCTGTTTCATGGTCTCTGGAGCACACAGTTCAAGTGAAGTCCTGCTGATAGCCCTGCATGATTTCAGTGAATCTTCAAATACTTCTTCATAGCTGTGGAGGGAGCACAGTATAGTTGAAGGAGCTTGGACATCAAAGGGAACAGATCTGAATTCTAATCCTCCCTCTTGTCCTTATCACCACAGTTACCTTGGGCAAGTTGCTTCACCAGACCCCAATTTCCTTGTAAATAATGTGGAAGTAACAGTATTTTTTACCCTGGATAGATAACAGAATCAAGTAAGATAGAACGCGTACAATACTGAACTAAGGGCCTTGTTCAAAGCAGATGCTGATAAGCAGTTCTTTCTTCTTGTCCTTCATTATTTTCTTTTCCACCATTTGTAGTAAATGAGTTATTTACTGCTGAAGTCCTAAATAAATATTCATTTAATGACTGTATGCATGCACATGCATTCTCTCTCCCCTCCTGCCTCCTTCCTCTGGTCCTCTCTCTAGCTCATCTCAGTTAGGTTCTACTATGAACTTCCAAATGCCTCACAATTTGAAACAAGGTAAGAGAAATTTCTTATAAAAGAACTCATTGCTTCTCAGCATCGTCCCCTCGACCAAAAAAAAAAAAAGTGTTTTGTTTTGCTCTGGTTAGTTTGCCTACTATAACAAATTGCAAAATACACCTTTACTCAAGGCTAGGAAACTAAATCACCTCAAATTAGTAGCAAGATACATAAAATGAGTTAGTAAATTGAGACCATAAAGGGCAATGTTCTCTTACTTCTGGTCTACACAGTTTCTTGCAAATAGAACAATAATAAATAAGTCTTAAGGAAATGCACACACTCAGAACTTGGGTAGAATTGTATCATTTCAAGGAAGTGTCAAGGGCTTGCTTGATCAAATTTTTTTTGGTTTGTTTCTCATTCCACATTGTTTTGGATTTTCTAGTTCTTGTTTTCAAAGTCAAACTTCCCTCTTTCCCAAGGAGGGAAAGAGGGAAGCCTTTATAGCCTCTCCTACTTAATACTACAAAGGAGAAAACCAAGTCCAGGCTACATTTTCATTTTCACTTGAAACTCAGTTATTCGATTAAGGTCAAGCTATGGCTTTTCCAATAGTCATGTATGGGTGTGAGAGTTGGACCATTAAGAAGGCTGAGTGCCGAAGAACTGATGCTTTTGTACTGTGGTGCTGGAGGACTCTTGAGAGTCTCTTGGACTGCAAGGAGATCAAACCAGTCAATCCTAAAGGAATCAACCCTGAATATTCATTGGAAGGACTGATGCTGAAGCTGAAGCTCCAATACTTTGGCCACCTGATGTGAAAAGCTGACTCATTGGAAAAGATCCTGATGCTGGGAAAGACTGTGAGCAGGAGGAGAAGGGGATGAGAGAGGATGAGATGGTTGGATGGTATCACTGACTCAATGAACATGAGTTTGAGCAAGCTCCTGGAGATAGTGAAGGACATGGAAGTCTGGAGTGCTATAGTCCATGGGGTCACAAAGAGTCAGACATGATTGAGCGATTGAACAATAATAACAACAAATATTTTTAAGGACACTTTGGAAGAACTGTGGTTCAGTTCAGTTCAGTTGCTCAGTCGTGTCCGACTCTTTGCGACTCCATGAATCGCAGCACGCCAGGCCTCCCTGTCCATCACCAACTCCCGGAGTTCACTCAGATTCACGTCCATGGAGTCAGTGATGCCATCCGGCCATCTCATCCTCTGTCGTCCCCTTCTCCTCCTGCCCCCAATCCCTCCCAGCATCAGAGTCTTTTCCAGTGAGTCAACTCTTCACATCAGGTGGCCAAAGTACTGGAGTTTCAGCTTTAGCATCATTCCTTCCAAAGAAATCCCAGGGCTGATCTCTATGAGGCATATAAAATAGTGAGTAAGGAGAAGACCCTGCCCTCAAAATAATGTTCTAAAGTGTGAAATGACACAAATATCCAAAGAAGCACAATTCACAACAGATCTGGACTTCCCAGGTGGCCCAGTGGTTGACTTTGCCTTCCAATGCAAGGGTTGCTGGTTTGATCCCTGGTCAGGGAACTAAGATCCCACATGCCTCCTGGTCAAAAAACCAAAACATAAAAACAGAAGCGACATGGTAACACATTTGATAAAGACTTTAAAATGGTCCACATCAAAAAAAAAATGTTTTAAAAAAATTCACAACAGATCAGGACCACCATAAGGGAATACAATCCTTTATAGCTTCCAAGGGGAAAATAAAGAAAGAGAGAACATGTAACTGAAAGGGTTCCTGAACCTAGTACCTGCACAATTCACTTTCAGATATATCTTACTCAGTTATCACAGCAACTACATGTAGGATGAGAAGTTACCAATTTGGTCTAGAATTCAGGTTTTCTGTCTTCAGATCCATAGCATTTCAGGATGGTTTCAGACTTCTTGAAAAAACAGTAACAACAACAACAGTAAATAAAAACCCTCCTGTGAATCCTTTTATCATTACTGTACAGCATCAATTTTCCTGGTTGAAATGATACTTATGAAAATCATCTCGCCTAGTGGTCCAGCTCAGTAGGTAAGCTCCATTATCTCCACAGTTGGACAATTCTTATCATTTTAGTTTCTAAATTTTCATTTACAGGAAACAGTAGATGAACATTTTCTGTCCTTGGTGAATTCTCATTCTGCTCTGGAGCACATCATGGTTCCGATGAACCACATACTCTTTCAAAATTGCCCAAATCTAAGAAAGAGAATCCTCTGCATGCTCATTTTTAATATCTGGCTTGAAAAATTATCTGACAAGTGCAGCTAATTTTGTGTACCCTGAATGTTAAGTGTTTTAAAGCACCTGAATGAGTTATAATTCTTTAAAAAAATACCTTTGCCTTACATTTTCCATAATTAACTAGCATGAAGCTATGGTTAAGTAATAAGACTTAAAAGGATTCTGTAAAGTTAATGAGAGGCATAGTTAATTATATAAGTATAAAAGTTGGAATCTGTGGCAATATACTTTGGATTATAAGTTTAATGTAACTTGATTTTTATCATTTACATGCATCATTCCATTGAAAGTCCACATGAAGGGCGTGGGGAGCTTCCAGCTACTCCCTCTGCTATTTTCACTTGGACTTTTATTGGCTTCCTGTACATTTTCGTTGGTTTTCAAAAGCAAGACTTAATGTCATTTAGAAAGCTAATATTATTCTTAAATATTGACAGTGATATAAGAATATTTGTTGGATTAATTCTGAAAGGCAAGCTGCAGGTAAAATTGACACTTCAAGTCAAGATTGAGAGCAAAATTAAATTATACTCCAGGAGAAGATTTTAAAATTATCTCATCCAAAGGGAACCCTCCTACACTATTGATGGGAATGCAAATTTGTCCAGCTACTATGGAGAACAGTATGGAGATGCCTCAAGAAACTAAAAGTAGAATTATTTATATGATCCAGCAGTCCCACCCTTGGGCATACGTCCAGACAAAACTATAATTCAAAAATATACATGCATTCTGTATTTAGAGCAGCACTATTTACGATAGCCAAAACATGGAAACAAGCTAGATGTCCATCAACAGATGAATGGATAAAGAAGATGTGGCACCTATACACAATGGAATATGACTCGGCCATAAAAACAATGTAATAATTTCATTTGCAGTGACATGGATGGGCCTAGAGATCATCGTACTAAGGGAAGTAAGAAAGACAAATACCATATGATATCATTTATATGATGTTCATATTATTCACTTATAAAATATGACACAAATGAAGTTACCTATGAAACTGAAACATACAGACATAGAGAACAGACTTGTACTTGCCAAGGGGGTGGGGGGCAAGGAAGGATAGTTTGGGAAGTTTGGGACTAGCAGATACAAACTATCATATACAGAATGGATAAAGAGCAAAGTCCAACTATATAGCACAGAGAACTATATTCAATATCCTATAAAAAATAATGAAAAAGAAAAAATTTAATAAATAAATAAAACTATGGTATACAAGAGACTAGGAACATGTGCAATGATATAATAAATTTCAACAGGCTAAATATCATAACCAGCAATTGTCTTTATCCTGTGGAAGAATAACACAAGAGGAAATGAGCTTAATTTCCTCAGAAAAATTTCAGTCAGACTCCTGACATTCAGTCCTCAAAATGAATTATCAACAAGATGAGGTACATTTTGAAAACAGGCTACAATCTCAGTATTAGGTAACGCTGGAGAGCTTTTCCACTTGTAATATCATATTTTTTGCGATAAACTATGGGGGCTTCTTAATTTAGTAATTCTCTCACCATTGAAAAATCCTTTAAAAACATAAATAGATCTTTCTTTCACGCTCTATCAGATCTTAAGGATGCTTATTTAAAATAAAAATCTTTCAGCTCTCATTAACCGATAGTGCAACAGCTGCTGACTACGAAACAGTAAGGCTGCCACTTCCATTTGAAGTAACAGATGCTGGAAGTCTTCGCAACAAAGCAGGAGACAGTCCCACTGAAGCTATCAGTAGGTGCTTAGCTGGGGAGAAGATGTTAGGAAATGGGGCCCATGAAGTGCTGCTTTGAGCTCAAGTCTTCTAGCTGATCAGATAAGGAGAGAGGCAGACAGGATTCCAAAACACAATCAATCAAAAGAATGGGAGACTTTGAACACAGTTTGATCCTTTGCATACATGTAGTCATGCTCTTAAAAACTTTCCTGCAAAATCTGGAACCTATCTTGTTACTGTTGTGTTATTAAATAGCACCCTAAGTGTGATTTTTGAAGTATTCATAATTTTAATCTCTGATGGCCTTGATGACTAACTGTCCCCACCCCCTAAAGTTTGCCCTCTCTATTTCATAGCCTAATGTTGATTTCAGGATATATTGCTCAGTCAGATACACATTTTAGATTTGTCCATGTAACTAGTTCTCAACAAGGGAAGATGAGAAGGACTATATTATCTCCATCCTGAAGTTTTAAAGAAGCTGGAGATAGACCTGGAGGTAGCAAACCAAGAGGCGCTGGAAGATGGTAGAATCAAAAGGCAGAAAGAGTTCTCTGAGTAACCTCTCGGAGGATATTGTCCGCTAATCAGGAACACCCACACAGGACCCCTACAGAAGTGAAAAACAAAGAAAATGTGGTATTTATTAAGTGGACTACCTAGAATAACCCTACAACTGTGTGTGTGCTCAGTCATGTGCTCAGTCTTTGTGACCCCGTGGACTACAGCCCACCAGGCTCCCTTGTCCATGGGATTCCCCAGGCAAGGATACTGGAGTGAGTTGCCATTTCCATCTCCAGGGAATCTTCCTGACCGAGGAATCAAACCGGCGTCTCCTGCATCTCCTGGCTGGCGGGTGGATTCTTTACCAGTGAGCTACCTGAGAATCCTACATCTAGAACAAAGTAAAGAAAAAATACCTAGGATTTCTGTCTTTTTAAAAATTCTTATTTTATATTGGAGTATAGTTGATTTCCCATGTGCTAGTTTCAGGTGTATAGATAAATGATTCAGGTATATGCCACTGCTGCTGCTGCTGCTAAGTCACTTCAGTCGTGTCCAACTCTGTGCGACCCCATAGACAGCAGCCCTCCAGGCTCCCCCGTCCCTGGGATTCTCCAGGCAACAGAATTCTCCATGCAATTTTTCAGATTATTTTCCAATTTACATTATCACAGAATATGGAGCAGAGTGCCCTGTGTTTTATAGTAGGTCCTTGTTGGTTATCTATTTTTATATAGCAATGTGAATATGTTAATCCTGAAGTCCTAATTTATTCCTCCCCAACCTTTCCCTTTTGGTAACCATAAATTCATTCTGTATGCATCTGTGAGTCTGTTTCTGTTTTGTAAATAAGTTCATTTGTATCATTTTTAAAGATTCCATATATAAGTAATATCATATGATATTTATCTTTTTCTGTCTGACTTCATATTTATTTTGATTACTGGCTAGCAAAAGGTCAGATAAATGGTTACAACCCTAAAATAGATGGGTTGGTCTTAACATTGAAAAATTAAAACTGAAAGGCATTTCATAATTACAAACATTTAAAAATGGCAGCGGTCATCTTTTTCATTAATGATTGAAAAATTATTAGAACAGGTTGGGAATGCCTTGTTGAGATAGCTTTCCATGTTGGTAACTGAGAGACTGAAAGAGGTTAAAAATGTGGTTGAGGATAGGAGTGTGAGAGCGCAACAAAGGTCATTAATGTTTTTCTAGTCTAGAAATGCTCAAGCAAGTTATTCCATCTCAAATTTATCCTCCTTGATATGGTTAATATCTTTCTTAAGTATCTGCTAAAATATTAAGTCAGATTAAAGATGTGACAGCACTTGAAAACTGTCAAGTACTAAGAAATGTAAAGAAAATATTTGCTAATTTTGTTGTTGTTGTTTAGGCAGTTTAAGTTCTGTCTGACTCTTTTGTGACCTCAGGGACTGTAGCCCACCAGGCTCCTCTGTCCATGGGCTTCTCCAGGCAAGAATACTGGAGTGGGTTGCCATTTCCTCCTCCAGGGGACCTTCCCCACCCAGGGACTGAACCCATGTCTCCTGCATTGGCAGACAGATTCTTTACCACTGAGCCGCCTGGGGAGACCATCTTTGCTAACAAATTAAGATAATCAGAAGAGGTCTGTTAGATAGAAGGATGACAAAATTATATTAATTTCATTTTTTTCTGATTAAATTGAGAAGTTCAAGGAAATCTGCAATTACACATTAACATAGAAGTCTAGAATTAAAACGAGAGTAAGAAGTGGGTGTTATATTTAAGAAGAGGCTGAGTTAACATTTCAATGCAAAGAATGTATCTTCTTTTAGAGAATAAGACTATTTGAACAACGAGATTTTTTTTTCAATACAGGAAGCAAGTTGTTTTAAGACATAGCCATTTAATTCTATATTTTTAAAAAGTCTATATAAATTTGCTGAATAATTATATTTCAGAGTTTTGAATAGACCACATATTATTTCATAAAGAAAAACTAATAAATTTGAGATTTGTATTCATTTAAGAGTTGAAAGACTATTTTAATTGTTTTGATCTGTTTCTGAGAATTTCTATAGCAACTGTCACCATAGTTTTTAGATTTTTCAGATAAAGCTATTAAAAAATTAGAAACCTTTCAATCAGTTCATTTTTTTCCTCTGATAAAATTAAAGAGTATAGAATATGAGAACATAAAAAAGAGATGCATTTTTTTTAAAAATGGTTGCTTATTTCAGCTATTTATCTTGGGAAAGTATTTCTGGATAGTCCAAGAAGATAACAAAGAACTAAGATGTATCAGAGAAATGGCTCAGGTTTATGAGTTCTTTGAGGTAATTAGTGTAACTTCATTTCACTTGGGGAATGTCAAGAACCTAACTCTCAGGACTGAGGATTCTAATTCTCCACCTGAGGGATCCACCGGGCTCACAACAGCTTCAGTTCTGGGCTGCATAGGAAAGCATGCAAGGGCCCTGCCTTGGAAGACATTAACTGAGCATCTTGCTGATTTTTCCACCAAACATGCCATTCATCACACCCCCATCTATGCCATTCATGCCAGAACTCTGATGGCAGAGGACTAAGCCATGCCCCATAAAAATATTTTCATCAAGGCTCTTGGAGCCTGACTTGTGACTCATCTACTTAGTCCTACTGTTCTTGACACACATGGAGTTCTGTATCTGAGCTAGGTCTGCCTACTTCCACTGCAAACTATTTGCCTGCTTGCTGGACCCTGAATCTCTTTGCCATCTCTGCTTCCTACTGCATCCATGTAAGCTCTGTCCCTTGTCAGCTTTCTATCTAATATTCCACAAAGGTCTCACCTGGATGAGGTTGCTGCTGCCCAAAATCTGATCCTATGACATATACAAACTGGGGAATATGAGGGTCCATTGTCAGACAGATTCTAACACTTGAGAATAACAGAAAATTTTTTAATCAAATTAATTCCCTTTTATTCAAAACCATAAAGCAGACAACAAAAGAAAATAATAGTAAGTCTTATACTTAGTGTTTATAAATATAAAAATAAAGCTTTAAGCATTTATCCAATTTAAAGGCAAATACTGATAGGATGTAAATATTTGAATTCATGAAGAGAAAATAAAAAATAGAGACCTAAGGGTAAACAAAATTATAAGAAAGCATGGTAAAAAGAAAATATGAACAAGACAACTGTAGTAAGAAATTAACTCACATTTTTTAACCCAAATTCTATATTTCATGTATCTTTTTCTCAAAAAGTTAACTTTTAGTATTGTATTCTAAAGAAATAATGATTGATGTATCTAAGGTAGCTACAAAGTTATTCACTGCAGTTTTGTTTACCACTGCAAAAATGAAACTAATGTAAATAGTCAAAGGAATCTATTTAAAAATTCTGATATAGTGAGATACAATCTCATTAGATCATACAATATCATTAAAATATTTCCATTAACTATGCTGCTGCTAAGTCGCTTCAGTCGTGTCTGACCCTGTGCGACCCCAGAGATGGCAGCCCACAAGGCTCCCCCATCCCTGGGATTCTCCAGGCAAGAACACTGGAGTGGGTTGCCATTTCCTTCTCCAATGCATCAAAGTGAAAAGTGAAAGAAGTTTCTCAGTCGTGTCCGACTCTTATTGACCCCATGGACTGTAGCCCACCAGGCTCTTCTGTCCATGGCATTTTCCAGGCAAGAGTACTGGAGTGGGGTGCCATTGCCTTCTCCATTAACTATATGAAGTGATAAAAAATTTCAGAATATTAAGTAAAAAATAGTGCTAAAAACAATAGGATCTCATATATAAAATACTTTGCTTGCTAAATGTGTTATATGTATATATAAAAATTAAAAATATACATCAAAACACTAACAGTTGAGGGAGGAGATTATTGATTTACATATAACTTATCTTTAATTTCTAATGATTCTCCAAGAAACACACTTTTACATCTGTAATAAAAGAATAAAAATATATATATAATCTCAGGCTAAAGAAAAATTTAAAAATCTATAAATCACAGCAGGATCCTCTATGACCCACCTGCCAGAATGATGGAAATAAAAGCAAAAATGAACAAATGGGACCTAATTAAACTTTAAAGCTTTTGAACAATGAAGGAAACTATAAGCAAGGTGAAAAGACAGCCTTCAGAATGGGAGAAAATAATAGCAAACAAAGCAACTGAAAAAGATTTAATCTCAAAATACACAAGCCACTCCTGCAGCTCAATTCCAGAAAAATAAACTACCCAATCAAAAAAATGTGCCAAAAAACTACAGACATTTCTTCAAAGAAGACATACAGATGGCTAGCAAATACATGAAAAGATGCTCAACATCACTCATTATCAGAGAAATGCAAATCAAAACCACAATGAGGCACCATCTCACACTGGTCAGAATGGCTGCTACTGAAAAGTCTACAAGCAATAAATGCTGGAGAGGATGCGGAGCAAAAGGAGCCCTCTTACACTGTTGGTGGGAATGCAAACTAGGACAGCCACTATGGAGAACAGTGTGGAGATTCCTTAAAAAACTGGAAATAGAACTGCCATATGACCCAGCAATCCCACTGCTGGGCATACACACCAAGGAAATCAGAATTGAAAGAGACATGTGTACCCCAATGTTCACTGCAGCACTGTTTACAATAGCTAGGACATGGAAGCAGCCTAGATGTCCATGGGCAGATGAATGGATAAGAAAGCTGTGGTATATATACAAAACAGAATATTACTCAGCTAGGAAAAAGAACACATTTGAATCAGTTCTAATAAGGTGGCTAAAACTGGAGCCTATTATACAGAGTGAATAAGTCAGAAAGAAAAACACCAATACAGTATATTAATGCATATATACGGAATTTAGAAAGATGGTAACAATGACCCTATATGCGAGACGGCAAAAGAGACACAGTGAACAGACTTTTGGACTCTGTGGGAGAAGGCGAGGGTGGGATGATTTCAGAGAGTAGCACTGAAACATGTCTAAAGTTCGATGCATGAAACAGGGCAATCAAAGCCAATGCACTGGGACAGCCCTGAAGGATGGGATGGGGAGGGGGGTGGGATGGGATTCAGGATGGGGGACACATGTACACCCATGGCTTATTCATGTCAATGTATGGCAAAAACCACTACAATATTGTAAAGTAATTAGCCTCCAATCAAAATAAATAAATTTTTTAAAAAAATCTATTTATGAGAAAATAACAGAAGAGTTTAAAAACACAAAGATGAGGAAGAGCTTAAAAGTAAGTGAAGCTAAAAAGTAATTGAAAATAGAGCCACCACTGGCACCAAAAAAATTAAATAAATTTAAAGAAGATTTAATGACATTATACAGCCATTAAAATCATGGCTCACTCAAGTTTATTAATGATTGTCTTGTGAAGAAAGCTGAGCGCAGAAATGATGCTTTTGAACTGCGGTGTTGGAGAAGACTCTTGAGAGTCCCTTGGACTGCAAGGAGGTCCAACCAGCCCATTCTAAGGGAGATCGGTCCTGAGTGTTTATTGGAAGGACTGATCTGAAGCTGAAATTCCAATACTTTGGCCACCTGATGTGAACAGTTGACTCACTGGAAAAGACCCTGATGCTGTGGGGGATTAGGGGCAGGAGGAGAAGGGGATGACAGAGGATGAGATGGCTGGATGGCATCACCGACTCATGGACATAAGTTTGAGTAAACTCCGGGAGTTGGTGATGGATAGGGAGTCCTGGCATGCTGCGATTCATGGGGTTGCAAAGAGTTGGACATGACTGAGCGACTGAACTGAACTGAACTGTGATACAGCAAAGTAAAAAAAAAAACAAAAAACTATGTGTATATGACAATCCCAACTAATAAAATACACAATAGATATGACATTACATTAATATATTAAATGCACATGTAAGAAAGTTTAATACAACTATATTATGTACAACCCATATTATGACATACACATTATAGAAACAGACTGGAAGAAATAAAGTAAAACACTCATAATGATTTTCCTGAGTGATTCATAAGTGATTTTTTTCAATGTTCATAGCATATTTTCATATTTCTAAATAAATTATTATTTTTACAATCAGAGAAAACCTTTAAAATATAAAATAGGTATCAGTTATTAAAATCATTCATTTCATTGATATAAAAGATGAAATTTGAAGAGGTAAAAAATGAAAAATAATCAAAATTAAGCCTTTTTTCTGTTTTTTTTTCCTAAATAAGTTAATTAGAGTCATAGCTCAGAATCTAGACTTATAGAGAATGATATTTTTAACAGCAGCAGCAAAAATCAATCAAATGAATTTCCTTCTTGTAACATTTTTGAGGCTGCTCTAAGATTCAGCCCTTGGAAAGAAAAAAATTTTAATATGCAATTGCTATTCTGTGTGTTTGCAGGTGCTTTCTCTCCTATAATTCATTAATGTCCAATGACATCATCAGCACTGGCATGGGGAACAAAGGGTACAGATAAGGGCTATCAGTCAACCTTTTAATTTGCTAAAATCCCTTAATGAGAACTAATAACCCTTAATATTCATTTGCTTGATAAACAAGCCATTTGATTTGAATGGAAGGTCAACTCAGCCTGAGGCTATTTCCCTGCTGTTCTGTCAGATTTTAATGGCTGCTGGAGTGCAGCTGGTATAAAAACACACACCAAATGGCCACCTCTATAGTTAAGCATGGACTTTACAAATAAAGGACGTCACTGAACATGATGTATTTCTCAATCTTCCTGAGCTGGGGTCAGTCTTTGTGGTCAGACACTTGGAGCCAGTGTTCTGGGGGCAATGTTGACCTTCAAAATAGGCTGAAGAAACACCACCAGATGAGGATCATCAGTGAGACTTGATGCATAACTGGAAGGAGTGCTCAGGGTCTATGTGCCTAACTGTAGTTCTGTTTTCCATTCCCGCTATGCTTGTCCAATCTTCGTGTTTCAGGTTTTCTTCATTTCCCCATCTGTCCTCCAGTGTCTTTCCCCAGAGTCCAGACTCACTTGCTCTGGACTGTACCACATACTGGAAGCTACTTTCACCATCTCATTCCTATCATGATACTGAGAGAATCTTGTTCCACAAAGTCCCAACAACCAAGCCTGATAACCATACTGCGCCGTAACTGGCCAGTTTGAAGATGACCTTTACCTGGACATGAAAGAGGTCAGGTGTTCAGGTTCTATGGTCAGACTACTGCGTTCCAGTCCTGTGTTAGTTACTGTCATGTCTGACTCTTTGCAACCCCATGGACTGTAGCCTGCCAGGCTCCTCTGTCCATGGAATGCTCCAGGCAAGAATGCTGGAGTGGGTAGCCGTTCCCCTCTCCAGGGGATCTTCCTAACCCAGGGATCAAACCCTGGTCTCCTACACTGCAGGCAGATTCCTTACCATCTGAGCAATCAGAAAAGCCTTTAGAGACGCTTGGGTAGAGATAATTGGGTTTAGGAGTAGAGTTCAGGAACTAACTGCTGAGATTACAATTCAAGGTTAAATCTTTGTCTTAGGAAGTCTAGATACCTAGATATGATTCAGTCAGTTCAGTCGTTCAGTTGTGTCCAACTC
Organism: Nanger dama; assembly: GCA_917880005.1. Taxonomy (NCBI): domain Eukaryota; kingdom Metazoa; phylum Chordata; class Mammalia; order Artiodactyla; family Bovidae; genus Nanger; species Nanger dama. Next base: position 15,461,058 of record CAKJTW010000009.1, on the reverse strand, counting down.
TATGACCCCATGAACGGCAGCATGCCAGGCCTCCCTGTCCATCACCAACTCCTGGAGTCCACCCAAACCCATGTCCTTTGTGTCGATGATGCCATCCAACCATCTCATCCTCTGTCATCCCCCTCTCCTCCTGCCCTCAATCTTTCCCAGCATCGGGGTCTTTTCAAATGAGTCAACTCTTCACATCAGGTGGCCAAAGTACTGGAGTTTTAGCTTCAACATCAGTCCTTCCAAAGAACACCCAAGACTGATCTCCTTTAGGATGGACTGGTTGGATCTCCTTTCAGTCCAAGGGACTCTCAAGAGTCTTCTCCAACACCATAGTTCAAACGCATCAATTCTTCGGCACTCAGCTTTCTTTATAGTCCAACTCTCACATCTATACATGACTACTGGAAAAACCATAGCCTTGACTAGACGGACCTTTGTTGGCAAAATAATGTCTCTGCTTTTTAATATGCTGTCTAGGTTGGTCATAACTTTCCTTCCAAGGAGTAAGTGTCTTAATTTCATGGCTGCAATCACCATCTGCAGTGATTTTGGAGCCCAGAAAAATAAAGTCAGACACTGTTTCCTCTGTTTTCCCATCTATTTGGCATGATGTGATGGGACCAGATGCCATGATCTTCGTTTTCTGAATGTTGAGCTTTAAGCCAGCTTTTTCACCCTCCTCTTTCACTTTCATCAAGAGGCTCTTTAGTTCTTCTTCACTTTCTGCCATAAGGGTGGTGTCATCTGCATATCTGAGGTTATTGATATTTCTCCCAGCAATCGTGATTCCAGCTTCTGCTCCTCCCAGCCCAGCATTTCTCATGATGTACTCTGCATATATTAGTGTCAGGAAAAAAGCAAGACTATCCTAATATAAATTTATCTGAAAAGCTATGTGCTGGGTGCTTAGTCGCTCAGTCATGTCTGACTCTTTGTGACCCCATGGACTGTAGCTGCCAAGCTCCTCTGTCCATGGGATTCTTCAGGCAAGAATACTGGATCTTCCCAACCAGGGAAGAACCCAGGTCTCCTGCATTGCAGCCAGATTCTCTACCACCTGAGTCACCAGGGAAGCCCAAAATTCTGGTATGGGTAGCCTATCCCTTCTCCAGGGGATCTTCCTGACTCAGGTCTCCAACACTGCAGGTGGATTCTTTACCATTTGAGCCACGAGGGAAGTCTAAGAATTCTGGAGTTGGTAGCCTATCCCTTCTCCAGGGGATCTTCCTGACCCAGGGGTCTCCTGCATTGCAGATGAATTCTTTACCAGGTGAGCTACCAGAGAAGCCCTCAAAGCTATGATAACCTTGAATTTCATACAACAAGAAAGATAATTAGTTCCAGAACAGTAGATGGGGATGAAAATGTAGATATAGGCGAAAACACTAATGCTTTAGAGCTGACCCACCAGTCTTGCTAAAGTGTACAAAGATCATCAGCCAATTTATCTTTCAGAGCCCTTGAATGATTATAGAATTACATATACTCTCTTTTGCATGACATCATCATATAGACCAACTTTCCTTTGCATTCTTTATCCCAATATGTTCCTATTTAAACTTAGTGCTCCAGTTAAACAACTTATACATTTCCTGCATTCACGGTTTGGCTCTCACAATTTCTAATTCCTGGACATTCATCCTACTTTGTAAATCTGTTGCCACTCTAGTCATTTTTCAAGACCTGTGTCAAATGCAATCTCACTGCATGATATTGCAACTTGAATTGGATAGAAAATATGGGCAGAAAAACGAAGGGATAAAAGTAGTTGCAGTCCTATTTACCATCATTGCCAGTGATACTTGGGAAATAACTGCTGCTTATCATCCTCATAACTTATGGCTCTGAGGGCACAGAAGTCTTAGTTCACAGAGAGTAACATTTTCACCAGAGAATACAATAAAAGTCACATTGAACCAATTAAGGTTTTTATTTTACTAAGGTATAATTTACCCTTTTTAGTGTATGATTCTGAGTTTTGTTAAGTGCATATAATCGAAGTACCATCACCAAATCAAGATCTAGAATAATTACATCACTCCAAAACATATCCTCATGCTGCTTAATAACCAAATCCAGCTAGTGCTCAATGCCTCCTATCTCAATGGTTACTGTCCTTACAGATCTACCTTTTCCAGAGTAGAATCATACAGTATATAACTTTTGTGCCTGGCTTCACTCACTTAGTATAATATATGTTATTGCAGGTATCAATAGTTCATTCTTTTTTATTACTGAGTAGTAGTATTCCACTGTATGGAAGTACCATAGTCTATTTAGTAACCAGCTGCAAGACATTTGCATGCTTTCCACTTTTGGATATTAGGAATAAAGTTGTTGTAAACATTCACATACAAGTTTTATTGTACTTATGTGTGAATCTAAGTTTTCATTTCTCTAGAGCAAGACCTCAGAGAGTGGCTGTCGGGTACAGAGGATAAGAGTGTATCTGCCTTCCCAAGGAACTTCCAAACTTCTTTTGAAAGTGGCCATTCTGTTTGCCTACCAGCAATGTTTGAAAGTTCCAGATAGTCTGGGTCCTTGCCAGTCCTTGGTATAAGTACAGTCCTTTATATTCCTTTTAATAAAAAAAAAAATTAGACATTCTAATTGATATATAGTAGTATCTCACTGTGCTTTTAATTTGCTTTTCCCTAATTTCTAATGATACTGAGCACTTTTTCAAGTACTTATTTTACATCTGTATATCTCTTTTAGAAAAGCATCTCTTTAGTTATTTTGCTTTCTATTGGGCTATTCTATTTTCTTACTGAGTTTTGACAATCTTTTATATGTTCTAAATACAAACCCCATACTAGATACATGTTTTGCAAATATTTTCTCCCCATCCAAAGCCTGGCTTGTCTTCATTTTCCTAAGAGTGTATTTTGAAAAGCAGAAGATTCTAATTTTGATAGTCTAATTTTCAATTTTTCTATAAATCATGGTTTTGGAGTATTTGCATAAGCAAAGGTCACACATCCTTTCTCCTATTATTTTTCTACAAGTTTTATAGTTTAGGCTTTACATGTCAGTCCATGACTCATATAAAGTTAACTTTTGTGTATTGTATGTGGTATTGAAGTTCATTTTTTTGCATATGGATATTCAGTTTTTCCAGTATCATTTTTGAAATGACTACCTTTCTCCAGTGAATTAATTGTGCTTTTTTGTCAGTCACTTGTCTATCTATGTGAAAGCCTATTTCTGAAGTTCCTAATCTTTTTCATTCATCTGTATGTCTATCTTTTTCTAGTATCACACTCTGTATTACTTATTACTATACTAAGTCTCGGAGAAGGCAATGGCACCCCACTCCAGTACTCTTGCCTGGAAAATCCCATGGACGGAGGAGCCTGGTAGGCTGCAGTACATGGGGTTGCTAAGAGTAGGACACGACTGAGCGACTTCACTTTCGCTTTTCACTTTCATGCATTGGAGAAGGAAATGGCAACTCACTCCAGTGTTCTTGCCTGGAGAATCCCAGAGACAGTGAGTCTCCGTCTATGGGGTCGCACAGAGTCAGACATGACTGAAGCGACTTAGCAGTAGCAGCAGCATACCAAGTCTTGAAATTAAATACTGAGTCTTTTGTCTTTGTCTGCCTTTTTAAAAATCATTTCAGGTCTTTTAGTTCCTTTGCCTTATCAACTTTTGAAACCAACATTCTGATTTCTATAAAAATATTTTTATATTGATTGAGATCACATCAGTCTTTTCCTATATGGGATTAATTTTATTTTTCTCCATATTAACATCCTGCTTTCCAGCATTTTAAATGTTTATAAATAGCTCTAGAATTTACTATTTTTCCATTGTGGATTTTTTTTCTGTTTTCAATATAGTAGCCTTATGATATTTTCTGCAAAATTTTAGTATAAAATTGTTCAAATATACAGAAAAGTTAAAAGATTAAAGGTGGCTCAGATGGTAAAGAATCTGCCTGCAATGAGGGAGACCTGGGTTTGATCCCTGGGTTGAGAAGATCCCCTGGAGAAGGGAATGGCTACCTACTCCAGTATTCTTGCCTGGAGAATCCCATGGACAGAGGAACCTCGTGGGCTACAGTCCATGGGACTGCAAAGAGTTGGACACGACTAAGAGACTAAAACTTACACAGACAAGTGGAAAGAATTTTAGTGAACACCCACATACCCACCGGCTAGATTCTGCAATTAGATTTTACCCTCCTGTGTTGGTTCTTAAGGTAAAGATATCAGTGCAACCTGTAAAATATATGAGAGACAGTCAGTCACTCGTGTCTGATTCTGTGAAACCTCATGGACTATAGTCCACCAGGCTCCTCTGTCCATGGAATTCTCTAGGCAAGAATACTGGAGTGGGTAGCCATTTCCTTCTCCAAGGGATCTACTTGTCCCAAGGATCAAACCCGCATCTCCTGCACTGCAGGAAGATTCTTTTCTGTCTGAGTCACCCAGGAAGACCCTATAAAATGTACACAATTTATAAAGTTGCACTGATATAATTTCTTTCTTTCTCTCTCTCTCTCTTTTTTTTTTTAAAATGTGTGTGTGTGTCCACACTGCACAGCTTATGGAATCTTGGCTCACTGATTAGGGATTGATCCTGGGCCCTCAGCAGTGAAAGCTATGAGTCCTAACCACTGGACTGCCACCATGGAATTCCCCGCACTGATACCATTGGAAAGAGTCCTGTTGAATAGTAACCTATAAATGCTGATGGTCACTCTGGGCTCTTCATGTCAGAACAACAGCAGACAGGAAAAGAGTCACATATCTGACTCTATTTTGACACGGTAGGGATACTGTTACCCAGTGGGGGAAGAGAATAATAAATTTGCAACCTGATAATGATGGGCATTTCTTTGTTCTCCTACCCAGTGTTGATGGTGAACTGGCAAATCCACGGTGTACACTGGCCTGTGCAGGGCATGGGAATCAGGGGCTCTGACTCTTCAGATATATAGATCAGCTCATCGGGTAAGCCATCTAGAAGCCAGCTAGACTGGCAGATGTTTCAGACAAGGGTGGATGTAATCTAGAATGAGTCCAAGCTGATGGAGACCGTATCAGTCACAGCCACACATTCTATTGCAGGAGCAGGACTGACACTGACCAGACTAAATTTCTTTTTAATTTCCCCAGAAAAAAAAAAAAGAAAAAAAAAAAGCCAATGACGATCCAGGAGGAGCCATTCCTAGATGAGGTGAGTTACTACTTAAAGCAAGTGAATCTGAATGAAGCCAGCACCAAGATAGCCTGTTAGGCCCAGGCACTCACCTCCCTAGCTGCCAGGAGTGTTGGCTGTTAACAGCCCATGACCCAGAAGGCAGATGGGAGCTGTCTCATCCTAGGCACATTTCTACCAGGGAAAGTCTGCTTCCAATGATGTGAGCCCTACATCCTTGCCAAATTTGGAACTATTCCAAAGCTCCCTATAGAACTGCCTGAAAGTACGTGAAAGTGTTAGTTGCTGAGCAAAGGGGTAAACCCTTTGCAACCCCATGTACTGTAGCCTGCCAGGCTCCTCTGTCCATGGGATTTCCCAGGCAAGAACACTGTTAAGTAGCCATTCCCTTCTCCAGGGGATCTTACTAACCCAGGGATCAAACCCAGGTCTCCCGCATAGCAGGCAGATTCTTTACTATCTAAGCCACCAGGGAATTGTCTGAGGCCTCCCTCTAATGTAATGACATTTCTGTTCAACCTTTCCCCCTGCCCGCCCTGATCCTTCCAGTTTCTTGCAGAAACTGTTTCCAAGAGTACTTTCCAGTAAATCCCCAAATATAAACCTACTCAGAATCTGGAACCTGGGTAATGTGTCCTAAGATACACCTGCACGCACAGTATCTCTAATGTTGCTCTTTCTATATATCTGAGGTGCAGTCTAGCCCTGTGTGGTCTTAAAGCTTCCTTGGGTGTTCATGATGTGCACTCCTGATTGGGTACCAATGACCTTATGTATGGAGTTTGGCAATGTTTTGCCCCAATTCTGATAATAAATTTTGAAGAAAAAGATATTAATATACACCTGTCAAAGTTGTAAAGTTCATGAAGAAAGACTTTTGTCATGTTGAGATCAATGGCGGTGAAAACATAAATTTGCTTTTTCAGAGGCAATATCAATATGAAGGCAGATCATCATGACATTATTTATTAGAAGACTATGTTGATGGTATGCTGAATTAAACCTAAAAGGCCTGCGGAGTGGCCATTAGGAAGAAGTGAGTCACCCAGAGAGGTGACGATAGTCCTGTAGTCCTGCAACATTTCTTGTTCCTGCTAGTTAATAAAACCAATCTTATTTTGTTAGAAGAAATATTTAATTCAAAGTATCTGATACTGATAAAACTAGTAATAAAGACTTAGGTTCCTCTTGGGAAGGAATGTTTTAAATGGTATAGACTCTAGGGTCAGCATGTATTCTCATTAGACCACTGACTTTGTGTGTGAATTTGGGCAAATCAGTTTACATCACTAGGTTTCATTTCATTTTCAGAATGTTCATGGTGAGGTTCATCTGACTCAAAAAGATGTTGAATCCATGATGGGCTCAGTCTCTCAGCTGTGTCCAACTCTTTGTGACCCCATGGACTGTGGACTGCCAGGCTCCTCTGTTAATGGGATCTTCCAGGCAAGAGTACTGGAGTGGGTAGCCATTTCTTTATCCAGTTGATTCTATGATGTGATTCTTCAAAAAGAAGACTGAGTATAAAAGAGATTGAAAGCTCAATGTAAGAATGGTTAGTGAAAGGAAAGTTGTATTTGTCACATATCCATTCATGAGATAAATTTTTAAAATATATTTTATACTGGAATGAATGTTACACAGCTGGTCCTCAAATGGCTTTACTATAAACATGAGTAACTGACCAGAAGTTAGAGCAGCATTAAGCAAGTTGGATATCTCATCCATCCATGTATGACATCAGATTGAGTTTTTAAATTATGAACATAGATACGTTGCATTATTTTTTTTGAATTTTATTTCAGAATTGTAAAGCAGTATTCCAAAATAGCTGTTATAGAGAGGTTTCACACACTAATTAAAATAAATGCCATTAGAGGGGTAATGTTAGTTGGCGTGTACTTAAGAATGGCTTCCTGGTTGGCTCAGACGGTAAAGCATCTGACAGCAATGCAGGAGACCTGGGTTCGATTTCTGGGTCAGGAAGATCCCCTGGAGAAGGAAATGGCAACCCACTCCAGCACTCTTGCCTGGAAAATCCCATGGATGGAGGAGCCTGATAGGCTACAGTCCATGGGGTTGCAAAAAGTTGGACAATCTCTTCCCTTGTACCATTAGCAATCAAACCCATACAGAGGTTTGTGTTCTCATCCTCATCTAGCAAGAAAACACTATTCCAAAGAATAAACCTTCAGGGTATCTCTATAGGATTCAATCTTTGCACAGAAAACCCTAATGATCACACTCATTATACCAAGATAACCTTAGTCAGCCAAGTAGGAAATAAGAGCTGTACATCATTCAATTGTATTCCCTATGTCAATACATTTTTTAAAATAGATACACTATGATTTTAAGGTTGTAATGATGATCTGTGACCTATTTCTAAAGTGCTATGTGAACATTTTGTTCAAAATGTTCTGAACATTTTGAAAGCATTTATCTTAATACACTCAATTCTGAATTATCTATGCTTATGGGAGTCTGATAATGAGTCAATACCTGAATTTCACAGTAAATGTGAAAATTGACTCAAAGCAAGGCCAAATTTTTACCAGTGCTATGAACACATAGTATACAGTAACTGGCTTTTCTTATTTTGGAGATACAAATGATAATTAAAATTATGAGATGTAGATAGCATTAAGTTTGGGGGATAATTGGAACAAGAAAAAAACAGGATTATTTTAGAAAAAGATAAGTATTTCCTATATGATTGTATAAACTTTTATGATTATTCAACACAAAAATACAATTATTCAATTAATTACAAAAATAAACCTATCCCTGGTCAGGGAACTAGGATCCTGCATGCCAACTGATGTGGCAATAAATAAATAAAATTTCCACCAAACAACAATATATCATCTTTTAAAAATAAATTAACCAAACTTCTGCACAGTGAAAAAAATGGAATATACTATGGTCTTATCTGGGCTTCCCAGGTGATGCTAGTGGTAAAGAACCCGCCTGCCAATACAGGAGACATGAGACGCAGGGTCGATTTCTTGGTCAGGAAGATCCTCTGGAGGAGGGCACGGCAACCCACTCTAGTATTCTTGCCTGGAGAATCCTATGGACAGAGGAGCCAGGATGGCTACCGTCCATTGGGTCCCAGAGTAGAACAAGACAGAGGCGACTTAGCATGTATGCAAGCATGGTCTTATTTAGACACGGAGACTTGAACAACTAAATTTAGGAATGGATGGCAACTCTTCCTGAAGACATAGCTTCGTTTCTCATTGGTCTATTTCCTTCTCAGCAATGGACTGGCTGGCTGGTTTCAGCTAGCCTTACTCTTCATCTACTTTGAGTTCTGATTTGGAGCCATAACCTCACAATGCATAAATCTAATTATAGGTCTTCACTGGTGAATTCAAACTAGGCTTGATTATTTTTAGACTAATTTTTAAATGACATTTTAACATAAAATATTAAAACTTCACAAATTCCTATTAATTTGATTTCCTCACTTTGTGCCAGGAACTCTGGCCAAGAAATCAATAGGAAAGCAAATCAAAATATTTCTTAGCTAGACCGCATTCCAAAATTACCTACCTCATGCCAAATCCTACTGCCCATTCTTACCCATCACATCCCCCAAGGGAAGCACTTCAGCTAACATGATCATTTGTTTTCGGTTTGCTTCCAAATTAAAAGGCATTTAGTTCCTCCTGTAAAGTAGCTATTGCCAAACAACCTGAATCTTTATTTATAACTGGTTATTCATCTTTAAATAACCATGAAAAATGAAAAAAGATGGAAAATTATAGAACCAAAGACTCTTGCTTGATATTAAATGGTTTCCAGTAAGAACACAATTTAAACCTCTTTTTTTTCTTTTCAACAAGTTACTTACAGGCAATTTGAGAATTGAAGTCATTTGGGGAAGTTATTATTTTTACTAGAGATGTGCTAATTCACCAAACACAGTCCTAGAACTATGCTGCCAATCCTAGAAATATCTTTTCAGTTATCTTCCTATTTCCAATCCCCGGGCTTAGGACTTTGGAGAGGCTTTCACACTACCTGGACAAGGTAGAGAGGAATGAAGAGGTTCTCCTTCCTTCCTCATCGTTGACTCCATAGCTGTCAAGCAACTAGGCGTACTTAGACATAAACCCACAATCCACAGGAAAATCAGACACTCTTCCTAAACATTCACAACAGTCAGAAAATCCAAGTACCATTTACTCCTTACTGAATTATCTTGAGCAAATCCCTTTCCAGGAGTCAAGGGGAATAATACTTTCCAGCCCCAAGACTATACATTCATATGGAAAGTCTGCTGGGCTGACTGAGTTTTCACTCAAATCTATATACAATGTATATTATTATTAATATATGGTTAGTTAATAGCAGGTTGCAAGCAGAAAATCTCACTCTTCCATAGTTTTAATCAGTATATATTCCTATTGACAGTAATTACACAGCCCTTTAAACAGTCTAAAACACACTGTTATGCTAATGTTATTTTCTCTAGTCCATATGGTCTTTTATGAACCATAGATCTGAAGTCAATACCCTTTCCTAGCACAGGCATTATACCACTATTATTCTGTAAAGAAGAGAACCGTCTTGTTCAGAGTAACTGATTCCACATAACCCAAGGAAGCTAGGAACATGTCCTTTATTTAACAAACATGGGAGAGCCCACTGAGCCAAATTAGACTTTACAAAATTCTAAATACAATTCAACAGCAAGATAAAAGGCATTTCAAGCAACTGCAACTCTTCCTTCTTCTCACTGTGGATGCTAATTAATTAGCTGTTCTTGACAACTGGGTAAAGATTAAAAAAATAGAGAGCAAGAGATTAAAAAGGCAGGAAAGGTCAGGCGTCTAAAGCTTTAAATTAAAGAGTAAATTTTAAAGAGTCATTAATTTTGGCATTAAAGCAAACATCTGGATAATAAAGGGCCAAAAAGAAGGAGAGGAGAGAGAGAAAAGAAGGAAATAAAACAAAATGAAAGACTTTTCAAGGAGGTAGATGTCTGCAAATGCCAAAGAAATGAAGGTTATTAATTATGAGAGAAAAAAAGAAAACCAAGATGAGAAGGTTTATAGCAGAAGGCAAAGACTGTTGATTTGGTCTAATGCCATTTTTTAATGTGCCTTGAAATTCCTTAAAACTCAAATTGTGTTATATGGCATTTTAATGCTCCATGCGCATTCGATCTTAATAAATATAGCTAGCAGATATTGCTGTCTGTGCTTGACAATATGTCATCATGTATAATTACCCCACATCCAAGCAAAAACAACTCAAAAGTTCAGTCACAAAGCGCACCATTCTTTCTGCTCAGCGAGCAATCTCGCCTTGCTGTACACCTTGGGGAAATTCTGTATACCACTGTTATACTGCTGAGCTTCAGCCTCATCCTTGAAGCAATATCTGTAGTAAAATTATTTCATCTGCTTCTGACATTTGAAAACAAATATTCTAATGATGTGGAAAATGATTTTACAAGAAGTTAATTTATTCTTTCCATTTCCACGACTTCTCTAGTTTTTTTGACACTTTTTCCCCAGGAGAGAATATTCAATGTAATTACTTGGCAAGACTCTGTTTCTCTCTCTCACTTCCTCTCTCTCTATCCATTTCAGTTTTAAAACAATACCTCCCCATTTAACCTTGTGCAGAGAATGTAAAATAAAAAAGACATCTTAAAAAATATGAAATGTTTATTGCATTCTTTTTTAAATTATTTTTAATTTAAGAATAATTACTTTATGCAATTTTCTTTTCTGTCAAATTTCAACATGAATCAGCCATTCAGTTCACTTCAGTCACTCAGTCATGTCCGACTTTTTCGACCCCATGAATCGCAGCACACCAGGCCTCCCTGTTCATCACCATCTCCCGGAGTTCACTCAGACTCACGTTCATCGAGTCCATGATGCCATCCAGCCATCTCATCCTCTGTCGTCCCCTTCTCCTCCTGTCCCCAATCCCTCCCAGCATCAGAGTCCTTTCCAATGAGTCAACTCTTCACATGAGGTGGTCAAAGTATTGGAGTTTCAGCTTTAGCATCATTCCTTCCAAAGAAATCTCAGGGCTGATCTCCTTCCAGAATGGACTGGTTGGATCTCCTTACAGTCCAAGGGACTCTCAAGAGTCTTCTCCAACACCACAGTTCAAAAGCACCAATTCTTTGGCGCTCAGCCTTCTTCACAGTCCAACTCTCATATCCATACATGACCACAGGAAAAACCATAGCCTTGACTAGATGGACCTTAGTTGGCAAAGTGATCTCTGCTTTTCAATATACTTTCTAGGTTGGTCATAACTTTCCTTCCAAGGAGTAAGCGTCTTCTAATTTCATGGCTGCAGTCACCATCTACAGTGATTTTGGAGCCCCAAAAAATAAAGTCTGACACTGTTTCCACTGTTTCCCCATCTATTTCCCATGAAGTGATGGGACCAGATGCCATGATCTTCGTTTTCTGAATGTTGAGCTTTAAGTCAACTTTTTTCACTTTCCTCTTTCACTTTCATCAAGAGGCTTTTTAGTTCCTCTTCACTTTCTGCCATAAGGGTGGTGTCATCTGCATATCTGAGGTTATTGATATTTCTCCCAGCAGTCTTGATTCCACTGTGTTGCTTCCATGCCAGCGTTTCTCATGATGTACTCTGCATATAAGTTAAATAAGCAGGGTGACAATATACAGCCTTGACGTACTCCTTTTCCTGTTTGGAACCAGTCTGTTGTTCCATGTCCAGTTCTAACTGTTGCTTCCTGATCTGCATACATATTTCTCAAGAGGCAAGTTAGGTGGTCTGGTATTCCCATCTCTTTCAGAATTTTCCACAGTTTATTGTGATCCACACAGTCAAAGGCTTTGGCATAGTCAAGAAAGAAGAAATAGATGTTTTTCTGGAACTCTCTTGCTTTTTCGATGATCCATCGGATGTTGGCAATTTGATCTCTGGTTCCTCTGCCTTTACTAAAACCAGCTTGAACATCAGGGAGTTCACGGTTCACATATTGCTGAAGCCTGGCTTGGAGAATTTTGAGCATTACTTTACTAGCATGTGAGATGAGTGCAATTGTGCAGTAGTTTGAGCATTCTTTGGCATTGCCTTTCTCTGGGATTGGAATGAAAACTGACTTCCAGTCCTGTGGCCACTGCTGAGTTTTCCAAATTTGCTGGCATATTGAGTGCAGCACTTTCACAGCATCGTCTTTCAGGATTTGAAACAGCTCCACTGGAATTCCTTCACCTCCACTAGCTTTGTTCGTAGTGATGCTTTCTAAGGCCCACTTGACTTCACACTCCAGGATGTCTGGCTCTAGATGAGTGATTACACCATCGTGATTATCTGGGTCATGAAGATCCTTTTTGTACAGCTCTTCTGTGTATTCTTGCCACCTCTTCTGAATATCTTCTGTTCTGTCCAGACCATTTCTGTCCTTTATCGAGCCCATCTTTGCATGAAATGTTTCCTTGGTATCTCTAATTTTCTTGAAGAGATCTCTAGTCTTACCCATCCTGTTGTTTTGCTCTGTTTCTTTGCATTGATCACTGAAGAAGGCTTTCATATCTCTTCTTGCTATTCTTTGGAACTCTGCATTCAGATGCTTATATCTTTCCTTTTCTCCTTTGCTTTTCACCTCTCTTCTTTTCACAGCTATTTGTAAGGCCTCCCCAGACAGCCATTTTGCTTTTATGCATTTCTTTTCCATGGGGATGGTCTTGATCCCTGTCTCCTGTACAATGTCATGAATCATTCCATAGTTCATCAGGCACTCTGTCTATCAGATCTAGGCCCTTAAATCTATTTCTCACTTCTACTGTATAATCATAAGGGATTTGATTTAGGTCATACCTGAATGGTCTAGCAGTTTTCCCTACTTTCTTCAATTTGAGTCTGAATTTGGTAATAGGAGTTCATGATCTGAGCCACAGTCAGCTCCTGGTCTTGTTTTTGTTGTGTGTATAGAGCTTCTCCATCTTTGGCTACAAAGAATATAATCAATCATATTTCGGTGTTGACCATCTGTTGGAAGAGTGTGTTTGCTAGGTATACATATATATACATATATCCCCTTCCTTTTGAACTTCCCTCCCAACTTCCTCCCCATCCCACCCCTGTAGGTTGATACAGAGCCCCTGTTTGAGTTTCCTGAGCCATACAGCAAATTCCCGTTGGCTATCTATTTTACATATGATAATGTAAGTTTCCATGTTACTCTTTCCATACATCTCACCCTCTTCTCCCCTCTCCCCCATGTCTATAAGTCTATTCTCTATGTCTGTTTCTCCCTTGCTGCCCTGTAAATAAATTCTTCAATACCATTTTTGTAGATTCTGTATATATGCATTAGAATATGATATTTATCTTTCTGTTTCTGACTTACTTCACTCTGAATAATGGGCTCTAGGTTCACCCACCTCATTAGAAATGACTCAAATGCTTTCCTACTTATAGTTAAGTAATATTCCATTGTGTATATGTGCCACAACTTCTTTATCCATTCATCTGTCTGTGGACATCTAGGTTATTTCCATGTTCTAGCTATTGTAAATAGTGCTGCAATGAACAATGGGATACATGTGTCTTTCAATTTTGGTTTCCTCAGGGTATATGCCTAGGAGTGGGATTGCCGGGTCATATGGTGGTTTTATTCTTAGTTTTTTGAGGAATCTCCAAACCATCTTCCATAGTCACTGTATCAATTTTCATTCCCACAAACAGTGCAAGAGTGTTCCCTTTTCTGTACACCCTCTCCAGCATTTATTGTTTGTAGATTTTTGATGATGTCCATTCTGACTGGTATGAGGTAATATCTCATTGTAGTTTTGATTTGCATTTCTCTAATAATGAGCAATGTTGAGCATCTTTTCATGTGTTTGTTAGCCATCTGTATGTCTTCTTTGGAGAAGGAAACTATAGGCAAGGTGAAAAGACAACCCTCAGAATGGGGAGAAAATAATAGCAAATGAAACAACTGACAAAGGATTAATATCCAAAATATACAAGCAGCTCATACAACTTAATACCAGAAAAACAAACAACCCAATCAAAATGTGTTTATTGTATTCTTTTTGGAAGACTTTGTCACTAATGTCAATAAAAATATAAACACTGGAAAACAAGTCATGTTTCTACCATAGGTAGCAAATACAATAATGATCCTTTAAAAGTCATTATGTCAATGATAATATAATTACAATATTATTTTTATTAAAATAGTATCATCATTTCCTCATCATAATCTTTAAAACAAAGTGTCACTTTAATATAAACAAATGACTGAGACAATTTGCAAAGCAAGTCTCTCAGGAAGAACTCAGGCAGTTTGATAACTGGATTACCACCCTGACATTTTCATGTGCCTCTCTGTTATAGAATAACTCTCTTATTTAAATGACCAGGATTCAACATTGGATGAAAGTCAAACTTAGCAATAATCTGCAAGATGAAATCAACAACTTATTTTACTAAGATAAAATGTTATATTAAGAGAGATAAACATTACAGTTTAATTATCAAAATGAACACTAATTTTACATTATACAAGATCATATCAGAATGACAGACTCAGTATTTTTAATTGTCTTAATGAATAACCATCAAAAATTATTTCCATTTACTCTGTCACAACTCTTTTCAGACATCCAACTTGCTTTATCGTGGAGTAACTATTTTGATTATGTAGAAAAACAACAAGATTTGAGAGATGCAATGAGTTCTTAATGTTTAGAAGTATTATACCACTGCATACTAAAATACTGTTTTCATGCCAGTCATGAAATATGAGGAAGCACAAGTTGATCATAATTTCATATTTTTCAGTTGGACAGGAAATAATCAGACTGACAACATAAAAGATAGCCTCAGAATTTTGCATACATTTAAAGTAGACAATATTTGCTTGGGAATAAAATGTATTTCCTTGCTTCTATGAAGCTGGACATCTTTAGAGTCCACCCTGATAAATACCAATCTTTTTTGTGTATTTATCCAATACACTATTGATTTTTCCTTCCAGTAGTGCCTGTTATTTGCCATGCACAGAAATGGTGAAATAGAGTTGCTGGATGAATTAAATTGTATGAAGAGAGAGTTCTGTTAGGAAAAGGTCAATAACCTGTATTTCCTATGGTTGCTCAAATCTCACCAAGGTTTGTAATCAGTAAAGAGAGGTTAGATTCTAGCTATTCCCCAATCTAAGGCAGAAATTTCAGGATAAACTCAGGTTCGTCAACATGGAATCAATAATTCATTACTCAATGTGTCCACCCTTCTCAGGGATAAAAGCAGTGTGCTACTAATATTTTACCTGCTTCTCCTCACATTTTTGTTAAAATGATGTTAAAGCTGATTTAAGACAAAAATGTTAATTTTCTACTTTTACAATTATTATTAAAGAGATTTGCAAAGGTTTCTAATGAAAGCACCAAACAAAGAACAATGAATTTATCAGTTTTGCAAAAGAATAATTTTTCTTTCTTTTTTATTTTTTTTACTTTACAATATTGTATTGGTTTTGCCATACATCAACATGAATCTGCCACGGATGTAGACGTGTTTCCCATCCTGAACCCCCCTCCCACCTCTCTCCCCATACCATCCCTTTGCGTCATCCCAGTGCACCAGCCCCAAGCATCCTGTATCTTGCATCGAACTGGTGATTAGTTTCTTATATGATATTATACATGTTTCAATGCCATTCTCCTAAATCATCCCACCCTCTCCCTCTCCCACAGAGTCCAAAAGACTGTTCTATACATCTGTGTCTCTTTTGCTGTCTCGCATACATGGTTATCGTTAGCATCTTTCTAAATTCCATATATATGCGTTAGTATACTCTATTAGTGTTTTTCTTTCTGGCAGAAAGACTAATTTTTCTATAAAATTAAGTCCCAAGTATTTGGAGGTAAGGAGATCCTGAAGTTCAGCAGAGTCCAAATGAATAAGTTCTTACTAATTTATCAGCACTCTTCTACATCTGATTTAATAATAAAACATTGATAACATATAAAAGTAGCAATGAGTCACTCACTGACAATCTGACTTATATCAAGGCACTGACCGCATACCCAAAGTGAAACTGGCACCGCTGTTCTAACTGACTGCACAGCTGAACATCTTTAGAGTAGACATGCTAATGCTTCTCTCCAGTTTTGAGAAAGCTGGCAATGCCCCTGCCCATGTACAGAAGAGACAGAGTCATTTTTTTTACTGAAGTTTATAGTTGATTTACACTGTTTCAGGTGTACAGAGAAGTGACTTAGGTATATGTGTGTATGTGTTCTTTTCCAAATTCTTTTCCATTATAGGTTATTACAAGATGCTGACTATAGTTCCCTGTGCAATACAGCAGGTTCTTACTGCTTATCTATTTTATATGTAATAAAATTAGATGTCAATCCCAAATTCCTAACTTGCCCCTGCTTCCCCACTTAAAACATGATTTGTCCCCTTATCTGTCATTTCCTTTGGTTTCTTTTGAGTGATAGTAAGATGTGGAACAATAAGAGGACCAAGTGCTGACATGTATGGAAATATGCTGTGTGATGATGACTCTTGCGGTATTTCGATTCATATTTGTGATTGCTGAGAATAACTTAGTTCTTTCATTTTTTAAATCTTCATAGCAATTATAAATTTGTTTTCCATGTCTGTGAGTCTGTTTCTCTGGCTGGTGGCTCAGATGGTAAAGAATCTGCCTGCAGGTTCGATCCCTGGGTTGGGAAGATCCCCTGAGAGAAGGGAATGGCAGCTCATTCCAGTATTCTTGCCTAGAGAATTTCAGGAACCAAGAAGACTGGTGGGATACCAGTCACAGGATCGCAGAGAGTTGGACATGACTGAGAGACTAACACTTTCACTTTTCATTTATATAATTCTTTTGATTCCATAGGTAAGTAATATTATACGGTGTTTGTCTTTCTCTGTCTGACTTACTTCATTTAGTTTGCTAATCTCTAGATCCATCCATGATGTTGCAAACGGCATTATTTCATTCTTTCTTACAGCTTCTTTAAGAGATAAGTGACATGCTGCTGTGTAAAACAAAACATGTGCATTAATCAAGAAGAGTTTATCCCATTGACTCTTGTACACACTAAATCCTCCGTGGGGTGGAGGACAGAGTGGGGGTGGGCTGGGGACAGATCAGTTTGACTGCAACATGCTGTGGAGCACAAGGACAAAAAGCAGACTCTCCATATCCCCACTTAAAACATGATTTGTCCCCTTATCTGTCATTTCCTTTGGTTTCTTTTGAGTGATAGTGAGATGTGGAACAATAAGAGGACCAAGTGCTGACATGTATGGAAACATGCTGTGTGATGATGACTCTTGTGGTATTTCGATTTATATTTGTGATTGCTGAGAATAACTTAGTTCTTTCATTTTTAAATCTTCATTGCATCCTTATGTTGTGAGCCCTTTCATGGATATGAGAAATTTAAGATTATTTTAAGCTCATTCAGTTGAGTTGCTCAGTTGTGTCTGATGACTCTTTGAAACCCCATGGACTGCAGCATGCCAGGCTTCCCTGTCCATCACCAATTCCCAGAGCTTACTCAAACTCAGGTCCAGCAAATTAGTGATGCCATCCAACCATCTCATCCTCTGTCATCCCCTTCTACTCCTGCCTTCAGTCTTTCCCAGCATCAGGATCTTTTCAAACAAGTCTTTTCTTCGCATCAGGTGGCCAAAGTATTGGAGTTTCAGCTTCAGCATCAGTCTTTCCAAACAATCAATATTCAGGACTGATTTCCTTTAGGATGGACTGGTTTGATATCTTTGCAGTCCAAGGGACTCTCAAGAGTCTTCCCCAACACCACAGTTCAAAAGCATCAATTCTTTGGCATTCAGCTTTCTTTATAGTCCAACTTTCATACCCCTACTGGATATGACTACTAGAAAACCATAGCTTTGACTAGATGGATCTTTATTGGCAAAGTAATGTCTCTGCTTTTTAATATGCTGTCTAGGTTGGTCATAACTTTCTTTCCAAGGAGTAAGCGTCTTTTAATTTCATGGCTGCAGTAACCATCTGCAGTGATTTTGGAGCCCCCAAAAGTAAAGTCTCTCACTGTTTCCATTGTTTGCCCATCTATTTGCCATGAAGTGGGACCAGATGCCATGATCTTGGTTTTCTGGATGTTGAGATTTAAGCCAACTTTTTCACTCTCCTCTTTCACTTTCATCAAGAGGCTCTTTAGTTCCTCTTTGCTTTCTGCCATATGGGTAGTGTCA
Organism: Nanger dama; assembly: GCA_917880005.1. Taxonomy (NCBI): domain Eukaryota; kingdom Metazoa; phylum Chordata; class Mammalia; order Artiodactyla; family Bovidae; genus Nanger; species Nanger dama. The sequence continues at coordinate 15,442,680 of CAKJTW010000009.1, read as the reverse complement.
TCTGCATATCTGAGGTTATTGAGATTTCTCCTGGCAATCTTGATTCCAGCTTGTGCTCCATCCAGTCCAGCATTTCGTATGATGTAGTCTGCATATAAGGGGTGTTCTTGGGGACCTCCAATACTGAAGTGAGAATTTTAAAATACTTATAAAACATTTGACATAAAATAAACATAAATTTGTAAAAAAATTTGATATAAAATAAATATAAATTTGTAAACTCTTCCAGATCTCTTAAAGTTGTCTTTCCATACCAACTTCGGCAGCTTTTGTGAACACTTTTCAAAGATGAAAATGAATTTAATTTATCAAAAGACCAAGTCTCTTTTCTTTTGTATCCATATCTTACCAAGTTTCAAAAGTCTTAATTTGGTTATTTAATGACTATAACAACCAATTTCTGAACCAAGTGTGTAATTCTTTGAAAAACTAAAACAAAGTGCTTTCTCTTTTACAAGGAGTAGAAAATATTCCTACAGAGTATTGATGTGTGAAGTTAAAATCTCCTCCTCCCAGGGACTCTGAACATGGGATTCTGAGAAACAGGCAAGGAATTGATATCTAGTATTTCATCATCAAAGGAAGTGTTCTGTTTTGAAAGTTCAATATTAAGAGAAAATAATTTTGGTACCTATAAGATATCAATCAGTAGGGTTGGAAAGAAGCCCAAAACAATAATATTTTAATATATTGGGGTGGCAGGGAAGAAAGTATTATACAATAAAAGCATCGCAATGATTATATATTATGAATAAATATATGTACACACACATATATGATAAATGGAAATCCTCTCAGAAGAATTTAATTCTTGGGTTTTGAGTTAGATGACTATTGTAGGTAAATGAAGGCTAACTCAGCCTAAAATTTTCTTATTATTTTTTGATTGCCTAGCAATATGGCCCTAGAACTTCCTGAGTCAATTTAATAGACTACATGCATGTTACACATAGAGACTCCTTCACTTAAATGTGTAGCCTTGGAAGAAGACAAAATATTTTTTTCAGTGTATTTTGTTTGTGCGTCTGTGGAAGAGGAGGGGACTACAGGAGTTATTCTGTAAAAACTTTGGCCAGGCACTGACAGCGCAAATCAGGACCCTTGCTGACAATGGGATAGATCACAACACTGGAGGGGATGTAAGTAACTTTCACCATCAGGGAGCCTTTTGAAGGACACTGGTGCACAGACAAAGCATGGTGATTTACACAGAACACCAGACCAGCCTCCATGTGGAAGTGAAAAGGAAAAGCAAAGGGTATTGGTCTTTGGTAGTTTCCAAGGGGCATCGGTGAACAAGCTATAGAAAAGAGAAATACTATCTACAACTTGGAAGATTAAAGGACTACTTAACAGGCTTATAGGAGCCAACCCGATGCCTACCAACAGTTGGGAAAGAAGAGAGACAAATGCCTTTTGTCAAGTTACGGTGACCCTACGCTTTATTCTCTAGGCTGAAGACCTGGGGATATAGGAATCACATATCTAAACAAACCAGCAGATCTGAATACAATCTATTAACTATTAAAACAAGTGTTACTATGATGGTTTAGTCGTTCAGCAGTGTCCGACTCTTGCCACCCCATGGACCCCATGGACTGTAACTCACCAGGTTCCTCTGTCCATTAAATTCTCCAGGCAAGAACACTGGAGTGGGTTGCCATTCCTTTCTTGAGGGGATCTTCCCAACCCAGGGATCGAACCCAAAGTCACCTGCATTGCAGGCAGATTCTTTATTGTCTGATGCTCCAGGGAAGCCCTGTTAGTACAGAGTGACCTAAACAAGGGAGTTCCAGAGCCAAAGCTTGTTGAGGAGAGGAAGGAAATTTGGGAAACCTTCATAGAGACACTGGTGCTTGAACTGAGTCAGGAAATGTGACCATACATTTGCCAGGCAGCAGCAGGCCTGATGGGCATTCCAGGCAAACATACAGAGGCAAAAAGAGCATGGTGTGTTCCTAGACTAGCCATTATTTGAGTAGACTAAAGCATAGGGTATACAAGCAGATGAACAGGCAATAAATCTGGAAAGGTATAACTTGGGTTTGTCCATTGCAAAGCTCCTTCAATTAGTATGCATCACAGAACTTTCTCTGGAATTTTTGCAGTTAGTATGCTAGCAAGTGACGGGTGGAGGCAGTTGCTACTAACATGGTTGCCCCGTGGATACGTTTGCCAAGATTTGGTTGGGTATTATGAAAACACACACAAACACATGCACAATCGGACATTCTTAAAAGGCAATCTGGTCCTTCAAGAGGGCTTCCCGGGTGGCACTAGCGGTAAAGAACCTGCCTGCCAATGCAGGAGATGTAAGAGACACAGGTTCTATCCCTGGGTCAGGAAGATCCCCTGGAGGAAGGCATGGCAACCCACTCTAATATTCTTGTCCGGAGAATTCCAAGGACTGAGGAGCCTGGCAGGCTACAGTCCATAGCGTCATACAAAGGCAGACACAACTAAGCAACTTCGCACACAAGCACATACATGCCTTCCTGAATGACTCTACCAGAAAGGATTACACAAACATGATCCCATTGTGGGGACTTGATATATTACTATCAAAAGGTTTCGTATAAATTGTCCAAGAGCATACAATTAGTTATTTACAGGGATACAAGTGTAACAATACTTTCAGACAATGTTTTCAGGAGTTCAGTCCAAGTTAACCATTTTCAGACAGGCTCACCTGTCTGGGATTCTCCAGGCAAGAACACTAGAGTGGGTTGCCGTGTCCTTCTCCAGTGCATGAAAGTGAAAAGTGAATGAAAGTGAAGTCACTCAGTCGTGTTCGACTCTTTGCGACCCTATGGACTGCAGCCTACCAAGCTCCTCCATCTATAGGATTTTCTAGGCAAGAGTACTCGAGTGGGGTGCCATTGCCTTCTCCAGGAGTTCAGTCTAAGTTACTACAAAAATTCCTTCCTCCATCTCTCCATTCCTACTTAGGCAAAGACCTCCACTACTAGTAATTCCCAAATAGCTCAATGCTGCTGCTAAGTTGCTTCAGTCATGTCTGACTCTGTACAACCCCATAGACGGCAGCCCACCAGGCTCCCCCATCCCTGGGATTCTCCAGGCAAGAACACTGGAGTGGGTTGCCATGTCCTTCTCCAATGCATGAAAGTGAAGAGTGAAAGTGAAGTCGCTTAGTCGTGTCTGACTCTTAGTGACCCATGGACTGCAGCCTATCAGGCTCCTCCACCCACGGGATTTCCCAGTCAAGAGTACTGGAGTGGGTTGCCATTGCCTTCTCCAAAATAGCTCAATAGGCACAGAATTTACAAAGGCCTTAGAATTTAGAAAAGTGGCAGAAAGGTAGTTTGTTAATCTAAAAATAAAAACTCATCATTTAATTATGATTTTGTATCTTTCATTAATATTTCACTGCATTTCCCCAAGTGTTTAGGGACATGAGTTTTGAAAACGCATCCTTAATACTTGGCCACAGCCACTTTTGCTTGCAATGAAGAGCCAAGAGCCAAAATGTGTTTAATTAAATAAGACCTTTTACAACTAACAACCAAAAAGATGTCCTTTTCATTATAGGGGACTGGAATGCAAAAGTAGGAAGTCAAGAAACACCTGGAATAACAGGCAAATTTGGCCTTGGAATATGGAATGAAGCACGGCAAAGGCTAATAGAGTTTTGCCAAGAGAACACACTGGTCATAGTAAACACCTTCTTCCAACAACACAAGACTCTACGTGTGGACATCACCAGATGGTCAATACTGAAATGAGATTGATCATATTGTTTGCAGCCAAAGATGGAGAAGCTCTGTACCATCAGCAAAAACAAGACTGGGAGCTGACTGTGGCTCAGATCATGAACTCCTTATTGCCAAATTCAGACTTAAATTGGAGGAAAGTAGGGAAAACCACTAGACCATTCAGGTATGACCTAAATCAAATCTCTTATGATTATACAGTGGAAGTGAGAAATATATTTAAGAGACTAGATCTGATAGAGCATCTGATGAACTATGGACAGAGGTTTCTGACATAGTACAGGAGACAGGGATCAAGACCATCCACAAGAAAAAGAAATGCGAAAAAGCAAAATGGCTGTCTGAGGAAGCCTTACAAATAGCTGTGAAAAGAAGAGAAGCAAAAACAAAGAAGAAAAGAAAAATATACCCATTTGAATGCAGAGTTCCAAGGAATAGCAAGGGAGAGATAAGAAAGCCTTCCTCAGTGATCAATGCAAAGAAATAGCAGACAAGAACAGAATGGGAAAGACTAGAGATCTCTTCAAGAAAATTAGACATACCAAGAGAACATTTCATGCAAAGATGGGCTCAATAAAGGACAGAAATGGTATGGACCTAACAGAAGCAGAAGATATCCAGAAGAGGTGGCAAGAATACACAGAAGAACTGTACAAAAAAGATCTTCATGACAGAGATAATCATGATGGTGTGATCACTCACCTAGAGACAGACATCTTGGAATGTGAAGTCAAGTGGGCCTTAGAAAGCATCACTACGAACAAAGCTAGTGGAGGTGATAGAATTCCAGTTGAGCTATTTGAAATCCTGAAAGATGATGCTATGAAAGTGCTACCCTCAATATGTCAGCAAATTTGGAAAACTCAGCAGTGGTCATAGGACTGGAAAATGTCAGTTTTCATTACAATCCCAAAGAAAGGTGATGCCAAAGAATATTCAAACTACCGAACTCATCTCACACGCTAGCAAAGAAATGCTCAAAATTCTCCAAGCCAGGCTTCAGCAATACATGAATCATGAACTTCCAGATGTTCAAGCTGCATTTAGAAAAAGCAGAGGAACCAGAGATTAAATTGCCAACATTCGCTGGATCATCAAAAAGCAAGAGAGTACCAGAAAAACATCTATTTCGGCTTTATTGACTATACCAAAGCCTTTCACTGTGTGTATCACAACAAACTGGAAAATTCATAAAAAGACAGGAATAGCAGACCTCCTGACCTGCCTCCTGAGAAATCTGTATTCAGGTCAGGAAGCAGCAGTTAGAACTGCACATGGAATAACAGACTGGTTCCAAATAGGAAAAGGAGTACATCAAGGCTATATACTGTCACCCTGCTTATTAAACTTATATGCAGAGTTCATCATGAGAAAGAAATGCTGGCTGGATGAAGCACAGCTGGAATCAAGGTTGCTGGGAGAAATATCAATAACCTCAGACATGCAGATGACACCACCCTTATGGAAGAAAGTGAAGAACTTAAGAGCCTTTTGATGAAAGCGAAAGAGGAGAGTAAGAAATTTGGCTTAAAGCTCAACATTCAGAAAACGAAGATCATGGCATCTGGTCCCATCCATCAGTTCATGGGAAATAGATGGGAAAACAGTGGAAACAGTGGCTGACTATATTTTGGGGGCTCCAAAATCACTGCAGATGGTGACTGCAGCCATGAAATTAAAATGCTTACTCCTTGGAAGGAAAGTTATGACCAGCCTCGATAGCATATTAAAATGCAGAGACATTACTTTGCCAACAAAGGTCCATCTAGTCAAAGCTATGGTTTTTCCAGTAGTCATGTATGGATGTGAGAGTTGGACTATAAAGAAAGCTGAGCACCGAAGAATTGATGCTTTTGAACTGTGGTGTTGGAGAAGACTCTTGAGAGTCTCCTTGGCTGCAAGGAGATCCAACCACTTCATCCTAAAGGAGACCAGTCCTGAGTGACTGATTTGAAGCTGGAACTCCAATACTCTGGCCACCTGATGTAAAGAGCTGACTCACTGGAAAAGACCGTGATGCTGGGAAAGATTGAGGGCGGGAGGAGGAGGGGATGACAGAGGATGAGATGGTTGGATGGCATCACTGACTCAATGGACATGAGTTTGTGTAAACTCTAGGAGTTGGTGATGGACAGGGAGGCCTGGTGTGCTACGATCCGTGGGTTCGCAAAGAGTCGGACACGACTGAGCGACTGAACTGAACTGAACTAAAATATACCTTGGTTGTGTTATTTCTACAAGAGAAAAAAGACACTTCTCTGATACTAATTATGTGGCAAAATTATAACTGGACTAAGTTTACATAAGACTATAAAAAATTAGCCAGAGTGATAATCCAAACCTCAAAAGGTGAGTTTGAGCACTGCATTCTGGTTATATATTAATAGAAGGGAGTAAATCTAAGAATGTGAGTGTGACTATGAACATTTCTAAATTTTAATATATTTTAAATATACTGCTGCCCCCAAAGTGGATATTTATTTTGTCTGACCTTATTCCCTGATTCAGACTTAAGTGTGTCTTCCAAAATTCTGAAAGGAGTAATGCTGAGTGATAAGGCAAAGGTTCGCTACGGCTTCAGATATGCTGCTTCCCTTTATAAGCCATGGCAATATTACTTAATAAGCAGAAGCTGACTTCTGCCAACACAGTCCTCTACTTGCCTGAGACAGGGAAATATATAGTACTTTACAAGAACATTTGAATATTTACCATTTTATAGATCCTCCTTGACTACAGAGAAGAGGAAAAAAGCCAATTGCACTTTAGAACAATCCTTCATTGGGGAGACGGTTTTAGTGAGTAATATTTCAAAGACTGTTCAAGGGGGGAAAATGTTTTATAAACAATAAATATTTTAGTGACTCCATGGTGAAAATTTCATAGTATGGGTTTTTTTATATGGGGTTCTTCCATTCCACTATCTGCAGTCACTTCTAAAAATACAAATGGTCGAAAGTTTCCTACCAAGCTAAACTCATCTGTAAATTTCCACATCAATTGCACTTTCTCTAGAATCAGATAGGTTTCTATGTATTTGTAAATGTATCCATAGTATTTAAAAATACTTAAGACAACTGACTTAAATAAGTAAGTCTATGAAAATTATCTACTGTTGTATAGTAACAAGAGATTAACTTTACAGAATAAATGTACCATAGATTCAAAAATAGATTATTGAAGTTAGTAAAACAAACTACAAGGCACATGTCTGTATCCTAGAAAGCTTATTTTCAACACTGGATGCAAGTGAACCCCTAAGATGCTGATCTGATTTTACAAACCCTGGAACTGGACTTGAGACTTTCAAGACTTTATCTTCTGTTCCCTAGATAGCCCGTAAGGGTTTATTAAATTCTCTAGAGTATTTAAATGCTTAAGTGAATATTCTAGTTCTCAATTAATGAAAAGTGGAAGTCAAGACAAGCTTAGGGAGGAAATGAAAAGTCACCATCTGTAGGTTAAGAACACTGAGCAGGGGAAACTCTGATTCTGATAACCTTGGCTGCCAAGTTGAAAAGCAATATATAGTTGTATCATGGGTCAAAGCCAAGAAATGAAGTCCAAGTTGAGAACCAGTCTGAGCCCAACTGGCCCTCTGTGGAAGCTTCCCTGGTTGCATAACATGTACCCCCAAACAACTTCAATTATAAATCATTATCTCCATTTATTCCCAGGCTCCATATGCAATCTAAAATTTGGAAAAATAAATCTTTCTTAAGAGAGAATAACTCCAACAAAGAGAAGATTATGTGTCTCCTTTATGTCCTTTCCCTCTAGAAATTAGAAAGCAGGCCATCTGACCCAAGAAAAACTGGACAGCAGAAAATATTCATTGTGTAGGAGTTACAGGATGATGACTAAGACTTCTTATTAAGAATAAAATAGATTTGAAGAAGAAAATTTGTTGTAAGGAAAGGTTTCATTTCCTGATCAATGGAAACAGTGATGATTTCAGAAGGAAAAAAAATCAGGATTCTTGAGAAAAGTGAGGAGAAACAAAAAGTTTAGCAACTAGTAAGATGGGGGATTTTTTTTTAATTGAAAGATAACAGTGTTGAGAGTTACTAAAAAGAACATCAGATAAAAGAAGATGTGAAATTGACCCACTGACAAAAAACTGGCTCTAAAGCAGAGAGGAGCTGAGCGGATTATGCCAAAGGACGCAAAGATTAGAAAGAGCATTTGATTACTTTTACTTATTAATTTTCAATTCATTTCAAAAAGGCTTCAAAGGACTTCCTAAAATAGCTACAATACCAAAGTACAAACTTAATCAATGAAAAAAAAATTAGAAAGACAGAAATTAACCACCGAAAATTCTATAAAGCTCTGATTGGAGTTTGGACACAGAAATACAGAGCATAAGATCTTCTAGAACTGCTTGAGCTGAGAAACAAATTCAGCTTTATTTTTTCTTGGATGCAGAGCAAAAAGGGATGTGGAGAGAGTGAAGTTACTAATCCTTTCTCTTAGCGGATTGTCCTTCCTCAGGGAAACCCTTGGAGGAAAACAAAACCTAGGCCTAGTCCAGCTAACAGGAGGTGTGAGGGTTCTGCAGGGCAAAGCCAGACAGGGAGATGACAAGCAGAAATAGTAAGAAAGTGGGAGGCATGGCGAACCCCAGGGCCTCTTGGCTGCTGTATCTAAATTGCTAGGAATAGAAGAGAAGCCCTGGTGACCACGAACGACACGGATGACATTTGCTGAGATGTTCCCAACAGCGTGGGATGTAATGGGACCCTCCTTATACACACCCCAGGTGCCACATTTTTCCTCCCTGTCAGGCTCAGGCACCACCTGTCCTGCCAGGAAGACACTGTCCTTGTCCCCATACGAATCTCTGCCCTGCCTGCCCCCATTCTTTATTTCCCTCTCCAGGCAGTCCCTTCCATCTCATCCTAGGGGACCGGTCCCACTGTGACAGGTCTAACTTTAGTCCATGGCTCTTTGCCTCACAGAAACCCAACCCTAAGCTGACAGCATAGGTGACCGATTCACCCTCCCATGACCCGCAGTCCATGGATGGATAGCAAGGCTGCACTCAGCCTTCTCCTGCCTGTCATTTCTAGCCCATCATCTTTTCTCATCTTACAGTACTGTATTTCAGATAATTTTGTCTTCGGGACATTTTCCTCAGTCATTTTATCATCAGAATGGGCTATGTCATCATTACTAAGTCATCGTCTCTAGTAAACAACTGGAAGCTATTTCCTTATCAGGTAGCTCACATCTGCTGCAGGCAATATAATTTGTTTTCTTTATGAATATTGAAGTAAGAGCGAGATTCTAACAGGGAACACTTCAGGACCATACACACGCCCCCGAAGGTGGCGCTAGTGGTGAAGAACTCAGCAGCCAGTGCCGAAGATGTAAGAGACATGGGTTCGATTCCAGGGAAGATCCCCTGGAGGAGGGCATGGCAACCCACTCCAATATTTTTGCCTGGAGAATCCCATGGACAGAGGAGCCTGGTGGGCCGCAGTCCATGGGGTCACAAAGAGTCAGACACGACTGAGCAACTGAGCACGCACACACACACACACACACACACACACACATGCACTATGATGTTTCTTGACTCCATGATCTGTACACGTTATTTTCTTTTCTCTGGGATGTTTTACCATAGCATTTTTATCTGGCCAATATTACCCTTCCAAGAGTCTCCTCTTTTGTGGTACATGTCCTGAGCCATCCCAGGAAACCAATGACAACTGCACCTTGTATAGACACTAATAGCAAAAAAAAAAAATCTCTCACAGAAATTAATTAATATATTTGTTTGGTATACTCTACTGAGAAGGACTAGTACTTCAAGTGGAGGTCCCAGTACAATGGCAGACAATAAGTTTTTGTGCAATAAGTGAAATTTTCTCAAATTGCAATATCTTACACAAAATATATATTAGAAGTGCTTTCAATAGACAGTGCCAATCTACCCATGATAATCTACTTGCTTACGTTTAAACCAGGAAATTAAGATTCCTTCAGCAGACTCTGTTTCAGGACCATTTTGGAACAAAGGGACTATGAATTATTAATATTTGAAGAACTAATGATATTATTCTATTTAGTAGTAACAAGTCTCATGATCTGTGATACTAAACTCCTTAAAGAGGTAGCCCTAACTGATAGTATAGTTTGTATGGGACACAATATGGTTCACACTAGAGCATTAAAAAGTATCAGAGTTGTTAGAGATAAACATTTTGAGTAAAAAATTCAGCTTCACATAAATGCATATGTTCATATATGGTGGAAGAATTCTTTACAAAACAGTGTTTATCTGCCTCCTTTCCTATAGAGCTAAGTTCACCAGTACTAAGTTTGGTTTCATGCAGTTTTAAAGTCAAACTTTATCATGCAAAACTGAAGGGAGGAAGGGACAGAGAAAGAAGGACAGAAAGAAAAGAAAGAGAGATAGATATGAACTACCATCTACAAGATAAAGTGAATTGACATTTATATATTTAATAATCTTTTCCATGATGTAGTATCTTTTGTACTGCCTTGGGGTATTATTAAGAAAGTGAGTGACATGCTGAGCTGTATTTTGCTGATAAGAGATCTGGTCACCATCAGCACCATGCCTTTCCAGGTCAGCATCCAGTTCTTAATATCCTTTTAAGACACAATAGAGCATCTTTTTATTGATCCATTAATATATGACTCAGGTGTGCTACAAAGCACACAATCACTGCCTAAGAACTTGAGCCAACAAAGTGCTGGCACATAGGGTAACATGATCTAGAGGGTTTTGGCCTAAATATAACACAGAGAAAAATGTTTCAAAGGTCATTTTTGTTCTTCTTAGACTACAGAAAATATTCACCATATAAAACAAAGAGTACAAGAGTGGAGCTAGGAAAGACACACAAGGAGAAAAAGGTGTATTTTGAAATAAGGCAACAGTCTTCTAATTTTGACTTCCCACTCCCCAGTTTCAACAGTGGTTTCATCTGCTGTCTCCCTCTTCTGCATCAGCTCCCACAAGGGACCTAGCTGCCTTCAAAAGTTTCTTCCCTTAAAAAGACTAGGTTGGGGCTTACTGTGCTCTTGCTTTAGTGTCAATTTAACACTGAAACAATCTTGAAAGAAAGTTGGCTAACCTGCAGGGAACTGCTGGAAAACTGGCAAAAAGGACCAGAGAAGGCATTGTAAATGGTCACCTCCCAACTCTCCAATCGTCTCCTGGTGCCATCAACTTCATTAAAAATATAGAGAGAGACTTTTTAAATGGCTCCCAATACTGACTTTTATATCTCAGTGAATACTGAAATTGATTGCATTGTAAAGAACAACAAAGGATAGAAATTAGTCTGGAGGGCCTCCAGCACCTGCCCACGCACCCACCTCCAGAGACCTGGAATCATAGGTCCCAGACCTTTTCCCTAGCAGCTGTTTTTAGAGACGCTTACTCATACGGTGTTTACGGCCAACAACTGGTCTCTTTTTTTCCACCGCTGTTTCAAGCTCTGAATATAATTCTCAGTTATCACAAAGCCTACGATTCAGTCCATGATGACCAGCTGACCTGCGGGACTTGACAAAACGAAGAACTCAGCAGGAACCGTCTGTTAAAATCCATCACCATGAGATGATGAAGCTCTAAGCGCATTTCAGTCCCCGAATGTGTCTCATTTCCTTCTCATCTTGACATGATCTTCAGCTGTAACTGTTACCACATTTTCCAACAAACTCTTAAAAGTCCAGTGAAAAAACTCAGAGGGGAAATGATAGCCCTTTTGACATCAAGACTTGCATGTGGTTTTGAAGCATTTTGAAAAAGAAAAAAAGCAGTGAGTCCAAAATGCCTACAAGGGCAAGCTTTTTGCTGTTGTCCTGTGTTTTAGTATTCAGAATCTACAGCATACCACAACAGATGCCATAAAGTTCATGTTTAGAAAACAGATGCTACCAGAAAAATGTCTCCTGATTAATCCTGTAATACTCAGGCTGTGCACTTAATAAGGTCAAACAGTGATACACATTTATGAAAATTACCAAGAGGTGAGAAACCACTGAAGAAAATGTCAGAGCAGGTACCCTATGTCTCAAAATCATTAATGAGATTGCACCTATTTATCCCATCAACAATCCAGATGGAGAAACAAAGTCTCTGCATCCTAGTTACCTGACTCAGATAGCATCAATTTATCCTCTGATTATGGAGTACTCTGTTTGCCATCTCTCTTCTCTAAACTTCTTCAGGCTAACTCAGGAAACAGAGAATGTGGGGTGGATACATACCAACTACAAAATCCCAAACTACTGACATCGGGTTACAAAGATCCCTTTGTTTACGCGTTTCCTTTGAGACACTGAGTGGGGCTCCACATTCACAAACTTAGGGGGAATCAGAAGGCTTGAGTTCCATGTCTGACTCTGTCACTCACCAGCCAGGTGGGCCCACCACTTTCCCAGGCCCCACTGCCTCCTCTGGAATGGAAGGGATGGATCTGATAACCTGAGAACCCCTTTCAACTTAAAGCTGATGAATTTCCCAGTGTTCTCAAAACAAACTAATACCAGCCCTTCATACAGAACAGAAAGCTTATGGGTCACAAGAAATGATTTCTCTATCCCCACTACAAACCTCATTCAGAAGCCACAAACTGGACAGATCAGGTTGGGTTCCCACATGACTTACTGTTTAAATAGATTACTAGAAACACATAAACGAACAATACTAGAAGAGAAATAAATACTGAAAAGAAAAACAATAGAGAATATTAATAGGAAGTATTTTTCCCATCATTTTGTAATTCATTCCCTTCCCTTTGCCAGCAGATTTACAGTGAACCTAAAAATGTTCTTCGGAGAAGGCAATGGCACCCCACTCCAGTACTCTTGCTGGGAAAATCCTATGGACGAAGGAGCCTGGTAGGCTGCAGTCCATGGGGTCGCACAGAGTCGGACAGGACTGAAGCAACTTAGCAGCAGCAGCAGCAAAAATGTTCTTGGACTTAATTTAACAAAATGTTCTCTGATTAAATTACTTAATATTCTTAATAAATATATTTGCTTTTACTATATGCACAAGAATATAAGCTGAAGTTCTTCAGGAAAATCTTTTTCTCTTGTAGGAGCAAATCTTAAGAAATAGCCACTTTCTTATTTAAAAACTAACTATATTTTACTATTGACCCAGTAAGAAAATAAGGCCCTAGGGAAGGGACATGTGTGACTAATTCTGTGTTACCTCAAACATCTTCTTATCCATTACTTGATTTTTTTAATATTAACAACTCTTTTATCTGTGCAGCAAATTTTATAAAATAATCTATAAATTGCACAAAGCATTACTTGCAAAATAATCCCCTTTATGAAGACATCAAAATCACTGACTATTTCAGGATTTCACAAAGTTCTGAAATCAAGGTTCAGTGAGCCAGGAAACTGAAGAGTCCCAAATATGGAGCTAATTCTCAAACAGGCCTGCCAAAGTTGAGGCATGCATTCTGTTAGGCAGAAAGCTCAAAACAAATGATTCTGCCAAAACCGAACAGCTATTTTGTTTCCATATAAGTAAACTTAAAAATTAATACATTAGTTCAGTTCAGTTCAGTTCAGTCGCTCAGTCGTGTCCGACCCTTGCGACCCCATGAATCACAGCACACCAGGCCTCCCTGTCCATCACCAACTCCTGGAGTTCACCCATACTCACGTCTGAGTTGGTGATGCCATCCAGCCATCTCATCCTCTGTTGATCCCTTCTCCTCCTGCCCCCAATCCCTCCCAGCATCAGAGTCTTTTCCAATGAGTCAACTCTTCGCATGAGGTGGCCAAAGTATTGGAGTTTCAGCTTTAGCATTATTCCTTCCAAAGAACACCCAGGGCTGATCTCCTTTGGAATGGACTGGTTGGATCTCCTTGCCGTACAAGGGACTCTAAAGAGTCTTCTCCAACACCAAAGTTCAAAAGCATCAGTTCTTCTGTGCTCAGCCTTCTTCACAGTCCAACTTTCACATCCATACATGACCACTGGAAAAACCATAACCTTGACTAGACAGACCTTTGTTGGCAAAGTAATATCTCTGCTTTTTAATATGCTATCTAGGTTGGTCATAACTTTCCTTCCAAGGAGTAAGCGTCTTTTAATTTCATGGCTGCAATCACCATCTGCAGTGATCTTGGAGCCCAAAATATAAAGTCTGACACTGTTTCCACTGTTTCCCCATCTATTTCCCATGAAGCGATGGGACCAGATGCCATGATCTTCGTTTTCTGAATGTTGAGCTTTAAGCCAACTTTTTCACTCTCCAAGTTTTAATAAAGCTGAAAACATTCTTTTCTGTGTAAAAGATCTGAATCCCTTAGTCCTTAATGTATTGTTAAGCAAAGGATCATTATGTGATTGCAACATTCCTCATGCAATTATCAGTAAATTGGTAGCTTATTTTTAATTTAAATTTTATTTTATTTTAATGGGAGGATAATTACAATACTGTGATGGTTTCTGCCATACATCAACATGAATCAGTCACAGGCATATACATACCCCCTCCGTCTTAAACCTCCCTCTCCATCCCACCCCCTCTAGATGTCACAGATCCCAGACTTTGAGCTCCATGCATCATACAGCAAATTCCCACTGGCTATCTATGTTACATATGGTAATGTATATGTTTCAATACTACTCTCGGAGTAGTTTATTTTTAAAATACTATGCTCAAGTCTATGATTGGAAATAACTAGTTGAAGGAAAAATAAGATACTGAATCATATGGTTAGCAGCATATCTCAAAGGTGGGAACTTATCCAACACTTATGATTTAATATACTGTGTGTTAAATCAGTTACATAATGCTCATTAAGACAGCTTCAGTGCTCTATTCAGCAAAGTACTAAGTTATCCATCCATAGTGCCAACTGCAACCAAACCTTAATTGTTCAACAGAGGTCTCAATGGTTATATGCATGCCATTCACACAAATGAAAGCAATATTTATCAGGATGTTAACTTGAAAGTGAAGTGAAAGTGTTAGTTACTCAGTCGTGTCCAACTCTTTGTGACCCCATAGATGGTAGCCTGCCAGGTTCCTCTGTCCATGGGATTCTCCAGGCAAGAATACTGGAGTGGGTAGCCATTCCCTTCTCCAGGAGATCTTCCCAATCTAGGGATTGAACCTGGGTCTCCCTGCAGGCAGATTCTTTACTATCTGATGGGATGGGCCAGGAAGAACCAAAACCTGGACACTGTCACTCAAGTCAGAGGTCAAGTTCTAGGAGAAAAAGCAGGGACTGTGAGAGCGAGACCGGTGCCCTGGACCAAGCAGGAAAATGCTGTGTCAGAGGAGTGCTTGGAAGATGAAAAGATTAGGAAGATACTAGGAATCTAGAAAGACAGTGTTTATGGTCAAGGAAGGCAGATAATGACACCGGTCTAATGAATGAACCAAACTGCATTCTGATCCTAAAATAGGTCAGTTCCTCCCTGCCCCGTTCCATGCCTTCTAACATAGAGGGTGTCCCTAGACTTACTAGCACTGACTATAGTCCTTCAGTTCAGTTCAGTTCAGTCGCTCAGTCGTGTCCGACTCTTTGCAACCCCGTGAATCGCAGCATGCCAGGCCTCCCTGTTCATCACCATCTCTCGGAGTTCACTCGGACTCCCAAGTCAGTGATGCCATCCAGCCATCTCATCCTAGGTCATCCCCTTCTCCTCCTGCCCCCAATCCTTAAGAGGTCAAAAATCCACAGAAGAACTTCACAAGAGATTCTCATACAATAACCAATCTCATCACATAACTGCCTAGCAGCTCCAGGAGAGAACTGAAAAACAAGGCTATCATCCTCAAAGAGAATAATACCTAGTTGCAGGGATAAAATATACACCCACATCTGTGCAAGGCAATAACTGACCCAGTTCCCAACTCTGTGACACAAACACTCACCTAGCCCCAAGATCTGCCTCTTAAACAAATATACCATCAGGGTCTACCCAACTTCATCACTTACTTCTCTGCTTACACCCACTGAAGCTATCCTATCCTGGCATCTGCAGGGCCCACTCAACCCCTGCCTCCCTCTTTCTCACCATCAGCTGCTACTTACATAGCTCGCTTAACATCTCAAAATAGGCACTGGACAGTCATCCATTTCTGTGCCTCTCAATTCACCAAGTCTTTGTCATCCAGCCCACTGAAGGTCCTAGTGATGGGGCAAATTGGATAACACAAAGGATATCCAAGCAAAAGTAGTTTTATAGTTCTATTCTTTTATTGTAAAATTACTTATTCTATTACCTCCCTTTACAGACTTTACTTGTTTTTATAAAAGCACTTTTCTCCAGCAAGGAAGCGGATCAAATCTCAGTGTGCAGCCCAGCATACTCCATTGTATGCATTTATTCTGAACATGGTGAGTCGGAGAGAGTAAAGTACAATAGGGAAGTTGGCAAGCTTTCACTTTCTCTTAGTTTGAAAGTGTATCAGCTAGAGTTTATTATCCCAATGATAAATAAGAAAAAAATAAAAAACAAACTTCTTAGAATCACATCTTAAACATCTAATGCTGTTGTCAGTTGTAAGCAACCTACATTATGGTTCTTATTAAATTATCTGTTATACAATACTTCATAATTTCCAGGAAAAAAGAGACATGTACATGATAGACTTCTAATGAAAATATATTTGAGATGAAACACAGGGTAAAACTCCAATCTCCCTTTCCCCTCTGATACTGCTAAGTTTTCCTCAACCCACACCACCGCCATCAACCTTACTTCTAGAAAACTGCCTGATTTTATGGAGTCACCATTAATAAAAAAGAGTCTGATAGCAACTCTGAAAGTGAATTATATATATTAGCATTTAAATAAAAATAATATTCTAACAAAATACGTAAGCCAAGTTTACTGTTTCCGGAACTAGGTGTTTAATCACATGATAATTTTCTGTTCATCTTCTAAATATACCATCCAATTAGATAAAATTATCAATCAATCTCAACTGAAAAAGGTTTGGTTTTTTTTGCCTGAATGCTATTTATTGAAAAGAGCAGGAAACAGGAGTACAAGTACCCTATGGAGGGAATGGAACAAAACAAGGAGTACAAGTCTGCCTCCTGCTCAGCAGATTCTCCTGTTGCCCCACTGAGCCATCTTGTTGTTAATAGGCATCTTAAGGAAGCGGTCAGACTGCATGTAGGTAGCTATTTTCTCCAAAGCCTGAAGGGAAAGCACGCAAAATCTTATAAAGACTCTAACCCAGGCCAAAAGACCCATTTCAAAACAGTAGCATTTGCATGCTGCCTGACTCCACCCCCATGTCCCTCATCCCCACCACTTCTTATAGATAGCGCCTTCAAGGTATAGAAGGACGCCAGGGCCTTCCCAAGACTTAAAGGTTTAGAGGTGTCCAACCACTGATCCCTTTAGGGAAAAGTTGGTGTTAGGCAAGAATATACAACAATGGGGTCCCTTGAGGGCCCAGGCCAGCCTGTGTCTTTTTTTTTTTTTTAAAGTACAATACTGTATTTGTTTTGCCATACATTGACATGAATCAGCCATAGGTGAACACAATCTCCCAATGCCGAAGCCCCCTCCCACCTCCCACCCCACATCCTCTACTTGAATCATCCTGTGCATCAGCCCCATGCATCCTGCATCCTACATTGAACATAGATTGGTGCTTCGTTTCTTACAGGAAAATATACATGTTTCATTGCCATTCTCCCAAACCATCCCACCCTTTCCCTCTCCCTCAGAGTCCAAAAGTCCACTCTATACCTCTGTGTCTCTTTGTTGTCTCACATATAGGGTCATCATTACTGTCTTCTAAACTGGAGAAAAAAGAAAAAATAACCCACTCAGGATAAACTGAACCTTGGTTTAAATCAAGATAAGCAACCACAGTCATCTCAACTGCTAGCAGGAACACACCCTGTCACTAAAGAAAACAAGGCAGTCACAGATCTCACAGTTTGAAAAAAAAAATCATAATAAAATGTTATCTTGACCGATTTCAAATCCACACATTATTCAAAAATATTTTTCACAGAAAAAAAAAAACCACAGAGGAGATAAAATTTGACTCATCTTAGCACTGAGGGGAGAGGTCATCTTTTTTTTTTCCTTTCCAGCATTTTTCCTGTCACAGCTTTCCCACATTTCAATTTCCACTGAGGTGACTCTGTCTTCTCACTCTCCTGATTTTTCTCTCACCTTCTTTAGACCTCTTACTCCCGTTACCAGACTCTGGATCTCATCATTACCACTATCCCAAACCTCCAAACTTCAATTTCAAGCACCTCATTTCCTTATTTTCCACACTCACTCTGTTGACTCCAATCAGGATCTACAGAGCAGTTCAGCTCCTGGCAAAAATTCTATGTGTGATCTTTCAGGCCTGACCCAGGGCCGTTTCAAAGGCTTTACCCTGGCAGGCCTCAGGGAAGAAGGCTGCCCTCCACAGTCCAGATGGGATGCACAGCTGATGCCTCACAGGCCCTGAGAGGAGGTGCCGTCAAGGGCTCAGGGTCCCCAAGGCTGGCCACAGGCTCCTTGGCGGGCTGTACTCTCAGCTCTGCACCTTCATTCAGCGGCCTTTTTTTTCTTGAACATTTACTTATCTGGCTGTGCTGGGTCTTAGTTGCACCATGTGCGATCTAGTTCTCCAACCAGAGATCGAACCCGGGCCCCCTGCATTGGAAGCCTGGAGTCCTTGCCACTGGACCACTGGGGAGGCCCCCAGAGGCCTCTTTACTAGGATCTTTAGCCAAGACTTTCCTCAGGAACCTCCACCTAGACTTTCTTACTGGAAGGAGGGAAACTTTATTTTTTTAATTTCTTCTTCTTTTTTTTAAATTGAAGTACAACTGATTTACAATGTTATGTTAAAGGGGAACCTTGAAGGTATTTGCATCCACTCAGACTCTGTGCTTTTTCACTCCTAGCCCTTCCTTTGGGCCCTCTTCCCTGAATCCGTAAAATTGCAGAAACCTCTTGTTCACGGCTCCCTTGGCAGTAAAGCGATTCCCCCACATCTGTGTTGATCCACAGGATCCTCAGCCAGCCCTGGAAGAAATGGAAAAAGGGTGTCCTTGCTTCCTCATGGGTTAGCCTTTTACTTACACTCTCCTAATAAGTGATTAAAGCCTTGGCAGCTAATTTTTACTTTAGTTTATTGTCTTATTTGGCCTTCCTGGGTAGCTCAGCTAGTAAAGAATCCACCTGCAATGTAGGAGACCTCAATTTGATTCCTGGGTTGGATAGACTGGGAAAAGGGATAGACTACCCACTCCAGTATTCTTGGGCTTCCCTGGAGGCTCCGACAGTAAAGAATCCTGCCTGTAATGCAAGAGATCTGGGTTTGGTCCCTGCGTTGGGAAGATCCCCTGGAGGAGGGCATGGCAACCCACTCCCGTACTCTTGCCTGGAGAATCCCATGGACAGAGGAGCCTGGGAGGCTACATCCCATGGGGTTACAAAGAGCTGGACACAACTGAGCGACTAAGCACAGCACACTGTCTTCATCAGCAGCAGGTCTGATGCTGGATAGTCCTGCTCAGCTCTTTCCATCTCAGCCTGGCACCCATTGCCTGCAATCAATTGTACTATCACCTTCTCAGCGCTCCTTACCTCCTCACTGCCTCACTTCTACTCTCACCAGCTGAAAAGCAGTTAGTCTTTCTATACCACCTCCTATTTACACCCCAAACTACCTTGACTCTTGCATGCTGTCTCACTTGGGAGAACCACACACCTGGCACTCCCCATCCATACTCCTCTCTGTGCGGGAGAGTCTGTCTGAAGAAAATCTTGTAACTACGCTGACTGGTGCCACTTCTGGATCCATGATGTCCTTCTCAGTAGGCTCCTAAGACAGCCTGGCAACCACACTCTGAAGCACTGGTCCATTCTCACTTCCATATGTCTTGAGGACTATCCAATACCTCTGTTTCTATTAAATATCTGCAGCGCTCTCCCCTGTACTTCTGTTTCTCTGATGACCTCCCTTCCTCGTTCAATGAGAAAATATGAGCAATCAGAAGACATGCAAGTGCTCACCCACATCATGTTCAATCCCTTAACTTCATCTGCACCTGTACGTCCTTCATCTGTTCCATTATTATGGGTCAACTCTGCAGGCTCTTGCTTCCCTGATGGCTTAGTGGTAAAGAATCCACCTGCCAATGCAGGAGTCACAGGAGGCCTGGGTTCGATCCCTGTGTTGAGAAGATTCCCTGGGGCAGGAAACGGCAACCCACTCTAGTATTCTTGCCAGGGTAGTCCCATGGAGAGAGGAGCCTGGCGGGCTACTGTTCAGTTCAGTTCAGTCGCTCAGTCGTGTCCGACTCTTTGCGACCCCATGAATAGCAGCGCGCCAGGCCTCCCTAGCCATCACCAACTCCAGAAGTTCACTCAGACTCACATTCAAAGGGTCACGAAGAGTTGGACATGACTGAGCGACTAAGCACACTTGCGTGGTGATGTCAAGTTGTAACTTCCAAAGCCACAGAATGTGGGGCAGTTAGACAGACAAAAATGAATAATCTGGCTTCAGAATAGGAGTATTTATGCAAGCCTTTTATTATTTAAAATGAACTCATCAAATTATAAGCTGCCATCTTAACTTAAAAATGCACTAGATAGATTGTATGATTTCTCTTTCATAACTGTACAATACTGAATTAAATATGGTTTTAATAATTCTTCTCTATAAGGTATCTGGTATTCTCTCAACTCAGTCCTTAGCGAATTATATCTTCAAAGATAGGACCAATCAGATTTCTATAGACCTATATATTTCTGTTCTTCTTCCCATTGTAGGAGAGAGAATTTCTATTCTTCTAGATATCAATTTCAAATTCTATTAACCCCTTTCATTACTTCTTTACAAAAAAAAAGAGTAGTCTTATTTAAGAAAACAGCAAGCATTGCATATTTGCCCGATTTATTAATCCTGTGATTTTGTCCTGGGTCACTCTCATGAAACTAAATCTTTAATTTTTGTGGCAAATGCTTTGCTCGACCTCAGATTATAATCTTTTCTTAGAACCAGGTCACATGACCTTTCTGTGAAATGATGTGTGGTTTTTGTGTTTTAGCATCAGTGAAATGCCTTGAATGTATACTTTTGTGTCAATTTTCAATACAAAAACTATCTGGGCCAAGAATATTTAGTCAATACCATACCTAAAATATTGCAAAATGTTGAAAACTCAGATGATTTAAACATTTGTTATTTCAAAAACTGTTAAGGTCATATACCACTCAGAGTTACAGACTGAAAATTGGCTCTGCTATCTTAAGCTGTAAAGGAATTTATTGGGGAGATGCAGGGCTGATGAGAGGCTAGAAAATCAGTTCTTGGAGGACTGGTGGGAACAAGGGGACCCCAAGGAAACAGCAAGAATCACAGAAAAAGTCACAGAACAAAACAGTCCGATCTGCATGCCACTGCTAACAGCCTCTGCATGAAAGTTTCAGGAAAATGCAGATGACTCTCAAGTTCTGTCATTATTACTTCCTGACTGTGGCAAGGCAAGAGGAGAGGAAAATACATCCATCCCACCACCACGCCCCCTCCTATCCAGTCTCTGCACAGTAGGAGTCCCTAATAAGATGTGGTACAGCCAACAAGTCATGAAGGCCGACTCCAGCCCATCGTCAAAAGAATGCCTCATAGACTCCATCATTCCGAGGGCAGCCACACCCCACCAGGGGGAGTTAAGCTGAAATGATACTCAGAAATACCCAGGAATCAAAAAAAAAAAAAGATAAGCACAGAGTAGCCAGAAAAAAAAGGCACTGTTACAAAGAAAGGAAAAGGGCTTAGCTTCCTTGTTTACTGACTCTATACTGAAATATATGAAATAGTGCATCTATTTTTAACATCCTGGAAATTGACCATTTCTGCAGCCAGATGCCTTCATAAGTCATTGCTTACATTCAAAGCTTTCAAAAATAAGAGGCTGGTACCTCTGCTGATATGCAGAAAACAGAGTCAACTATGGAGAGACTGAAAATCTGACATTGTGGGGGGTTAGTCCTTCTGAGCTTCTATCGTTAAGTTTGCTGTAGGTAGACAGCAAACTACCTCAGTTTCTCAAACATGAGTAAATATAAGGAGCATCTAGAATATTATGACGACACATCATAAAATGAACGACATCCAATCAGGTTACTGGGAAAAAAGGCTCCCACTAACACCAAAAGCTCTCCTAAGTCAAGCCTCAGTCAGGCATTTGAGAGCTGTTAACAACCCTACCTATTCAAGATTCCCCTGCCTTTTAACACCACACATGTCACTTGTCATCTTTTCTGAGCTTTTAGAGCCCTAGACTCTGTAAGCTTTAGTTCCTTATTAAATTATCCTTTTAAGTTCAAAGTGTCTCTTACCGTTAGACATCTCATGTGTGTTCACACAGCTCTTACTGATGGGGCCAGCTTTAAAATGATCTACTCCACTCTGCTGCTCTGAAGTGATCTACTCTCCTGTAAGGGGAGTAAATCTTACAAGGTCTCAGAATGAGGAAAAAATTTTCTTTCTAGTTTGTTGATGCTGTATCTGTATGAGATGATGGATGTTCACTAGACTTATCGTGGCCATCATTTTAGAGTGTAAGTCAACTCACTATGCTGTACCCCTGAAACACATCCAGTGCTCTATGGCCATTATATGTTCATGCTCCATCACTTCAGTCGTGTCCAACTCTTTGCAACTCTATGGACTGTAGCCCACCCGGCTCCTTTGTCCATGGGATTCTCCCAGGCAAGAATACTGGACTGGGTTGCCATTTCCTGCTCCAGGGGATTTCCCTCACCCAAGGATCAAACCCACAAACCTAGCACCTCTTGCATTGCTGGCAGATTCTTTACTGCTGAGCTAACCAGGAAGCCCAATATGTCCACTATACCTCAATAAAATTGTAAGAAACAAATAATCTCTTCTTTTTACCAGTCTTTCTCTTATTTATTTATTCCAAAATGTATAAAAAGAGACTACTTCTTCAATAGATGAGTGTTTAAAAACATGGTATTTGGATTTACTTTGGATTGACAAAATATAACTTTTTGGATAAAGATGGATATTTGCAAAAAATTTTTCCTAATTTGGTTCCACAGAATTACTAATCTTGTCATGGGCTCCATATAAAGTCAGTTGACACTGAAAAGGTCTTTTTAAAGCAATGTTTATATTTATTGGCTTCCCAGGTTGCTCAAACAGTAACGCATCTGCCTACAATGTGGGAGACTCGGGTTCAATCCCTGGGCTGGGAAGATGCCCTGGAGAAGGAAATGGCAACCAACTCACTCCAGTATTCTTGCCTGGAAAAATCCCATGGACTGAGGAGCCTGGTAGGCTACAGTCCATGGGGTCACAAAGAATAGGACACAACTGAGCGACTTCACTTTCACTTTCCCTAGTAAATCAGTTGGTAAAGAATCCACCTGCAATGCAGGAGACTCCAGCTCTATTTCTGGGTCAGGGAAGATCCCCTGGAGTGGGGATAGGCTACCCATTCCAGTATTTTTGGGCTTCCCTGGTGGTTTAGATGGTAAAGAGCCTGCAACGTGGCATGCCTGGGTTTGATCCCTGGGCTGGGGAGATCCCCTGGAGAAGGGCATGGCAACCCACTCCAGTATTCTTGCCTGGAGAATCCCATGGACAGAAAAGCCTGATGGGCTATAGTCCATGGGGTCACAAAGAGTTGGACACAACTGAGTGACTAAGCACATATCTAACTTATTGAAGACTACTATATTTAGTGTACTTATTTTAGAATCATAAAGATGCACGTAGAAGCCTGATTAAGAAACTTACTAGTTTTGCTACTGTGGACAAGTTAGTTAGCCCGTTTTAGGACTGATTCCCTTATCTGCAAAAGGGAAATAATGATATGCAATGACTAAAAGGGAGAACTTGTGAAAAGAGCAAAACACTTTGGCACAGTGCCCATTACTTTCCCTGCTCTCTCGTGAGCCTCTCAAAGGCATACTCCTTCTTTAGTTACCATACATGGGACACCCTGCTGTCCTCAACTGCCAACTGGTAGGGACAGAAGTGTCTGCATCAACTCCCCACCTGAAATCAAGATTTTAAGTTGAAGAAGTTTTATGAAGGGGGATGCCTGTGGTTTTGGCCCTTCTGAACAAAGCCACAGGCTCATAAACCACAGATCTGTCTCTGAAATATGGGATATTGCGGGGGGGGGGGGCTGCACTGGGCCACTGTCACGAGACATGGGCTCTTTGCTGGGGCAAGCAGGCTCCTCTAGCTGCAGCACACGGACTTCTCTCTAGATGTGCCTCATGGGCTCTGGAATGCATGGGCAGTTGTGGCCCATGGAGGCTTAGCTGCCCCATAGCAAGTGGGATCTTTATTCCCGGACCAGGGATCGAACCTGTGTCCCTTGCATTAAAGGCAGATTCTTAATCACTGGACCACTGGGGAAGTCCCTGGATTTTTAATTAAGAAAAAGTTTTGACTTTTTAAAGAGATGAGTAAATATCTTACAATAATCATGTTCTGAAGTTAGTTGGAAACAATGGATAGACCACAAAACTATTATGGCCAAAATTACTGTTATGGAGATATCCTGAGGGGCAAAGATGACAGGATTAGCATTAAAAGGATTATTAAGAAGCCTAGGGAGAACAAAAGCTTCAGAACAAAAGTAAAATGAGCTCCTAAATTTGACAGTAAGTCTAAACAAACCAGCACAGAGTTTGGTGCTTATGTATAGAATAAATATGTAGCTTATATTCTCTGAGGTAGCTGAATCACCTGCATCATATCCCATTGTCCTTAAAGGAATGTTGCAATTACCAACATCCCTCAGAATTTGTTTCCCCACCCCAATTCATATGCTGACATCCTAATCCCCAGTGTGAAGGTAATAAGAAGTGGGGCATTTGAGAGATAACTAGGTCATGAAGCTGGAAACTTCACAATAGGATTAGTGCCCTTATAAGAAGAGACACCAGAAAGCTTGCCTCTGGCCCCACCAACTAAGCACACAGCTAGAAGGCCACTGTCTGTAAGTCAGGAAGAGGCCCGCATCAGGAACTAAACCATTCACATCATGATCCAGCACTTCTCAGCCTCCAGGACATAAGAAATGAATGTTGTTGTTTAAGCCATGCAGTCTATTGTATTTTTGTTATGGTATTCCAGGATAACTAAAACAATTATCCTGGGAAATTTAAAATTAATTTGCCACCAGTGCTCTGAATGTTATCGTCTCTCACTTGTTCAAAGAGTCCAGTCATTTGCATGTCCTTCTTCCCTGAATCTTTTACCTTCTCCTTTTCTATGCACTCTTTTCTATCAAGAGGTAAACATGCTGAAGATTTCCTTTTTGCTTAAAGGAATGACAAGAAAGCTGGCTCTAAAATCCCTGTTCCTCTATGCCACCACCCTCATTCCTTCCATTTACTAATGTCTTAAAATAAATGTCAACAAACAAATAAATGTTCACTAATATACTTTCTAGCCCCATTCTTCAATCCACGGTAATCTGCCTGCTGCCCCTTGCTATGGTTGTCGTTCAGTCACTAACTACTGTCTGACTCTTTGCAGCCCCATGAACTGCAGCGCCAGGCCCCTACCTTTCCCCAAAAGTGCTCCTCATTGTTACCGTGTCAATTGACTATCACTACATCCAGTGAATTTCTCAGTTCTTCTCTTACTTAGCATTTCAGAAGCATTTAAAATCACTGACCATTACTGTCTTGAAACTCACTATACTCTTCTGGGTTTCCAACAACCATTATCCTCAGCATCCTTTATGGGCTCTTTTCTCCTGTGACTATCCCTGAATTACTGCTTCTGCTAGGTCCTCTTTATTCCCAATCTAAATACATCTCCTGAGCAGTGTCCTACATGCCCCTGGATTTGGTGAACACTTTGGTGTCTAAGATGGTCAGTTCTCTATCTCCAGATCACTCTTCTGTTCTGTAGCTCCCGTAACTTCCTCAGCATCTTAAGTCTAACAAATTCAAATGAATTTATCATCTCCCACAAACGGGCTCATCACCAAGTTAATGGATACAGTTAAAAGTATAGAGATTATTATCCTTCTCTCCTTTTAACTCTCATCAAGCCCGCTTATTCCTCACCACACAAAAACAAGTCAATCATATATTCCTCACTTCCAAAAAGCTCTTTACGTCTCTCATCAGCCCTTCTATGGACCAAGACCATTTATCACACTGATAGCTGCAGATGGAGGAGATGCAGCCTAACAGTTAAGGGCATAAGGTTTCCAAGCAGGGAATGAATCTTAATTCTGCCACTTATACGTTATGCTACTTGAAACAATTTGCTTCATTTTCTACACTTTCATTTCTTCACATTTACAACTGGAATACTTATAATGCCTAGTCTCACAGGACTATTATAAGATTAAGTGAGATAATTCAAGAGGCCTTGTCACAGTGCTGGGAAAGCATTAAATACTCAGTATATGTTAGACAGTATATTCAAGTTGACAGCCTTCTCCTTGGTACATATTTTCCACAATGTAAAATGAGCGATTTTCAGAAATAGAAATCTAGTAAAGTCACTGCTCAAATTTAAACCATTTGGTGGCTCCTGTTCAACATGATATAAAATCCAAGTCCAGTAAGAGGTTTACCAGATTGTCTGAGACCTGGTCTCTGTCACCTTCTCAGCCTTATTTCTCAGTTTTTATTACTGCTCTCTATGTTATAGTCATGGGTAATTTCTGTCAGTTCCCTCTTGTTCTCACATCTCCAAATTTAGCAAATGCAATTCCCTTCATTTGAACATCTTTTCCAATTCCTCTGTGGTTAATATCAATATAGTCATGTTCTGGCATTCATAGATACAGCCTTGACTATGAATATCCACAGCATCTTGGAATGCCAAGAGCATTGTTTTGTTGTGATTACTAAATTGTCTGTCTCCTGCTCTGAGTTTTAAGTTCTGTGAGGGACAGAAGCATGTTTATCTGTCTATCTAGAGATACCTATCTCTCTCTCATTTATCTTTGTAAGTTCACAAACTTGCATGCTTCTTGACTCATGGTAGATACTTATTAATAATAACAATTTGAGGAGAGTGTATCAATAAATGAATAAATGATTTAGACTGCTGAATGACCTTAAACACAGGAAAGGGGTACCCTGTTCATCATCTAGCCTACTCAGGAGTACACGATTAATGGGAAATCTCTCATGTATTTGATTGACATGAGTCAATCCCTAGAGCTCAGTCTTCAGGATTGGTAACTAGACCTTAAAACCATCTAATCCACTGAGCTACAACCACCTTAGGCTGACTAGGCTGAGGCTAAATAAGTAAGCCTGCTTTTTCTACTTTTTTCAAAGACAAATCCCATAGGTTTAAAGCAGGGATTTTATACTCATATGCCTACAGGGGCCAGACAAGCATCCTAAGTGAATGGCATGGGTAAATGCACATTGTGTAATTGACAGGGAGCTGGGGAGAGGGGAGAATTACTGAATGAATGGACAATTTAGGCCTTTACTAAAGGAAGAGACATTATTAGACATTATTAAGTTCCAGTGAAATATTCCCAGATCTTCTGGCTGTTTTTTGTTTGTTTGTTTGTTTTTTAACCTGGAAAGCTAAACTTGCAAGTAAAGCTACTAATTTTAAAATCTGACTTAATATAATGGGGAACAAACAAAACATATTTAGGACCCTATCCAGCTTCTGTGAATTATCAATTCATTATCTTGGCTTTAAACCAATTGCAAAAAGAGAGAATTTGAGAATGCAGACAGGTCTGTACCAGTCCGTCACATCCATCAATACCCTAAACTTGGATCAGCTCCTTCTAGTAAATGACAACTCTAAATTCAATGTTATCCTCAAGCACTCTCCTAACAAATATCCTTCTCACTCTCAACAGAAGATCTTGATTACTAATTTATAAAGAAAACCACCAGTATTAGTAAACAATCATCTCATCTTCCCATTCTCCATGTATAAACTTAACTAACATTGGAACCATCCAGCCTCAAAGGAGAGGTGATCCTTCCCATCCTTAAGTGGAATTCTTCCCCCATTGCCCCTAATATATCACCTCTATGAATTATCCCCTTCTCTCAAAAATCTTCAACATCATCCTTATACTCAACTTAGCAACAATTTCATCTTTGGGGGAACAAACATCCTTTGACTGTCTACTATCCCGTCCTCTTATTTCCTTTAAAATAAAGCTTATTTTTCATACTGTTCTATAAGCCTTACTGGTGGGCTGCAGTACATGGGGTCACTAAGAGTCAGACACGACTGAGCAACTTCACTTTCACTTTTCACTTTCATGCATTGGAGAAGGAAATGGCAACCCACTCCAATGTTCTTGCCTGGAGAATCCCATGGACAGCGGAGCCTGGTGGGCTGCCATCTATGGGATCATACAGAGTCAGACATGACTGAAGTGACTTAGCAGCAGCAGCAGCATATAACAGGAAGTAATCATTATTTTTATTGATCTACACTAAGTCCTCTGATGTCCTCCCAAAATATGACTTAATGTCATCTGTTCATTTGATAAATATTTATTCTCCTAGTTAAATGTCAAACACTGCTCACAAATGGTCTGTTCCAAATCCCAACTGAGGTTAAAGCTTCTCAACACAGTTGACTTATTCTGCCATGGGTAATGGATCTCCTGCTTACATGTCATAGAGACAGAATAAAATAGAGAAACGGGGACAAATGGTTTAATTGGCAGAAAAACAAAACATCTATGAGCACAGCCATGAAGTCTTAGCAACAGTCAAATAAGTTTGAATAAGTTATTCTGTTGATTGTGACTACAGATGGAAGAATACAAATTCTGTATGTATAAAAGAAATCGCGTTTCTGAAAGTTTCAACACAAAGGAGAAAATATGAGACTCATAGTCATGAAGGGAATGTGGGCAATGGTTATAATGGGCTATCTTTTATCTTGATCATGACTGTGTTTTTCAAATCATGAGTTAAGACCCCAGGGTGGGCTATAAAATATCAACTTAGTAGACCACTGCTAGCATTTTTTTTTAAAGAAATTACATAGAAGAGAATAAAAATAGAGGACATGGCACGTATAAAAAGTAGTTATTATGTCATGAGAAACTGTGTAAATTAGTACATATGTACATGTACAGTGGATCACAGGATAAAATGTATTTCTTACTGTGCATTAGGAGGTATATACATATATATATATATATAAAAACCATTAGTCTTGAACAAGTAACCTATATTCTCTCTCTACAGCGTTTTAATATCCAGTTTCAAATGGTTGTTTCTGCTCTAGTAAATCCACTAAAATTGTTCTTGATAATGTCACCCACAGCCTTCTACTTGTCAGAATTGAGGGACCCCCTTCAAACACATAGTTGAATTCTCTGCCATGCTGAATATTGTTCATACCTCCTTCTTATTTGTGTTGCCTTTGGTTTCTGTGACATCACTTTCTAATGATTCTCTTGCTATTTCCCTGGTGTTTCTCTCTAGATTTTGTTCCTTCTCTCAGGCTTCCTTGGTAATCCCAGCATTTCTGCAGATCAGAACACAGGCCTCTGAGATGCCATGCACACTAAGACTGAACCTTGTCTCTGCCACTTACCAGCTCCAGCTTACTACAGTAGCTCCCTGGCCCCATCTACTACCATCTCTCACCTGGATTATTGCAGTAACCTGTTGACTCATCTCCCCTTGTATCTATTCTCAAAGGGTAGCCAGAGTGATCCTGGTAAAAGGAAAGTCAGATCGACTCATTCCTTTGATCAGAACCACCCACTGGCCCCATGATCTCCTTCAGGTTTTTGCTCAAACAGCATCCTCCTAGTGAGGATTTCCAAGCCTCTCTCTTTAAATATGCTTTTACAAGACACCTCGTCCCAATTTCTTGCTTTACTCATCTGCACAGTCTTTGTCTAAAATACGTACAATTCTTTACTTTGTTTACTGTCTGTCTCTTCTTACTGGAATATAAGATCCAGTAGGACATCAGGAATTAGTGATCCATTTCAGGAGGCCTTCAACAGTACATGAACAGTAGGCTTCAACAGTATGTGAACCGAGAACTTCCAGATGTTCAAACTGGATTTAGAAAAGGCAAAGGAACCTGAGATCAAATTGCCAACATTCGTTGGATCATCAAAAAGCAAAAGAGTTCCAGGAAAACATCTACTTCTGCTTTATTGACTATGCCAAAGCCTTTGACTGTGTGGATTACAACAAACTGTGGAAAATTATTCTTCAAGAGAGGGGAATACCAGACCACCTGACCTGCCTCCTGAGAAACCTGCACGACCCCGAGGGATGGGCTGGGGAGGGAAGAGGGAGACACGGGTTCAGTATGGGGGACACATGTACATCCATGGCTGATTCATGTTGAAAACCACTATAACATTGTAAAGTAATTAGCCTCCAATGAAAATAAATTAATTAATTTGTTTTTAAAAAAGAAGCAACAGTTAGAACCAGACACGGAACAACAGACTGGTTCCAAATTGGGAAAGGAATACGTCAAGGCTATATACTGTCACTCTGCTTATTTAACTTATATGCAGAGTAGATCATGCGAAATGCTGGGCTGGATAAAGCACAAGCTGGAAGCCAGATTACCAGGAGAAATATCAATAACCTCAGATATGCAGATGATAGCATACTTATGGCAGAAAGCAAAGAGGAACTAAAGAGCTTCTTGATGAAAGTGAAAGAGGAGAGTGAAAAAGCTGACTTAAAATTCAACATTCAAAAACTGAATATCATGGCATCCAGTCCCCTCACTTCATGGCAAATAGATGGGGAAACAGTGGAAACTGTGACAGACTTTATTTTGAGGGGCTCCAAAATCACTGCAGATGGTGATTGCATCCATGAAATTAAAAGACATTTGCTCCTCGGAAGAAAAGCTATGACCAACCTAGACAGCATATTAAGAATCAGAGACATTGTTTTGCCAACAAAGATCCATCTAGTCAAAGCTATGGTTTTTCCAGTGGTCAAGCACGGATGTAAGAGTTGGATCATAAAGAAGACTGAGCACCAAAGCATTGATTCTTTTGAACTGTGGTGTTGGAGAAGACTCTTGAGAGTTCTTTGTACTGCAAGGAGATCCAACCAGTCAATCCTAAAGGAAACAGTCCTGAATATTCATTGGAAGGACTCACGTTGAAGCTGAAACTCCAATACTTTGGCCACCTGATATGAAGAACTGACTCATTGGAAAAGACCCTGATGCTGGGAAAGATTGAAGGCAGGAGAAGAAGGGAAAAACAGAGGATGAGATGGTTGGATGGCATCACTGACTCAATGGACATGAGTTTGAGTAAGCTCTGTGAGATGGTGAAGGGCAGGGTCACCTGGTGTTCTGCAGTGCATGGGGTCACAAAGAGTCGGCCACGACTGAGCGACTGAACAGTAACAACTAGGAAGCCATTAAAATGTATTGAAAGAAGGAATGACTGTCATCAGCCACGTATTCTTCTTTTGAGGGCAGGCATGCCTCAGTACATATGGCTCTGTAGCTCTCCTACACTCGCCTATGCACTATCCTATATATAATACAATGTTTAATAGGGCTTTTCACCATCAAGCAAAAATAAGAGACATATATAGGAGACTGTCTGAAATTCACAACCAGGGTTTCATCTTGTATTGACAGTGTTCCTGCTGGTTAACCCTATAAGATGCAGATAGCTTCACACTGGCCTAATTGAACAGATAATAAAATGTCCTAGAAATGCTACTTTGGGGTCCTTCTTTTTATTTGCTTCATCAGACATACAATCAATTCTGGTAGCCTAAAGGATGGTAAAGATACTTTATTTCCCTTCCTTTATTTCCCAACAATAGCCTTTAATTGCATAATGAAAGGAGAAAAATTATTAATAAAATTTTCCCTTGAATTAAAACCAAACCATAACTTTAGCTTTTGTTGTTATTGCTGAATTTATTTCTATAGTATTTTAAAATATATTTACCCCTGTAAAAACACTAACTAACCCATTAAGAATTTCTACCTACTAATAAATAACTACATCTTCCTTCCATTAGGGAAACAAAAATATGTCAATTTAATCAACTTAATATTCTCTCTACTCTTCTAATTTTTCCAATTTAATTTTCACAAGCTCACAATAATTCATTTAGGCATTACTATTATCCCCAGTGAACAAATGAGAATTTGAGGCATAACAGACAAGAAAGCTTGTTTAAGATCACTCAGATATCAGGTAGAATCATTGTGATTTGACTCTAGAACCTGAGGCATAGAGGGAGATGTAGATTATCAGATAGGGTAGATAATATCTTGAGAAATGTGATTGACTAAGGGAAAGGTAAGAGCTATTCCTGGGCTTTGGGCTTGGGCGACTAGGGTAAACAATGGTTCTTCCAATGGTCTACAGGAGGAAGAGGTTTAGAGCACAAGTTTGTAAGATCAATTTTTGATATAAGTTTGAAAGTAGGAATGTATTTTGAAGCTTAAAATGAGTGCCCTGGGCTCGAGATATAAATGTGGAAACTGAAAGCTGCAGAAACCAAAATCCTAGAGGGTAATCAGTTCACCCAAGAAGAAGTCACTACATTTGGTAAAGAGAAGAAGAAGAAAGAAAAAAACTAGCTATCTGAGAAAGAGGAGTTTTATTGGAATGAAAGACTGAATGAACATTTATTCCAGATGAAACAGTGAATGGTTAGTGAGAAAGCAAAAAGAGTGATAGGATCTACTATTCTGAGAAACGGTTATTTGGCAAGGGGAAGGAAGTGACTGAACACTCTCTGGAAGTCACAGGGGCTAGTAAAATTTTCTTCAGCAGATCATCTACCTTTTGATGCCTTCTAAAATTGGCCTTCCTAAAAACATAGCTCTGAAAGCCTCACGGCCCAGAAAAGACGTTGCAGAAGGTGGCTGACCATCATCTGACTCCCCAGGAAGCCTCCTGAAATAGCCCTCTTTAGCAAACGCTTCGTGCTTCCCAGGTGATGCTAGTGGTAGAGAATACTCTTGCCAATGCCAGAGACACAAGAGACAGGTTTGATCCCTGGGTCAGGAAGATCCCTGGAGGAGGAAATTCACTCCAGTATTTCTTACCTGGGAAATCCTATACACAGAGGAGCCTGGTGGGCTACTCCATGGAGTCACAAAGAGTCAGACACAACTGAGCACGTGTGCGCGTGCACACACACACACGTCAGTATGGATGGATGTCAATGGCGAGAGTGTTACTCATACCCAGTAGCTCTTGTGTTCTAAAGCAAGCCCTTTTAGGAATTCATGGTTTCTTCTAAAGCAACATTTCACAAAGTGGGCTTCCTTGAAACCTAGCCTCTGGGTGGAATGAGTAATACACAAAAGTATACTAAAGTAGAAAAGGTTCCATGGTCCACTAACTCAAGGAAACGCTGGGTTAAACAAAGTTAAACAGGTTTGTTTACAGCAGGACTTTCAGACTAATATTCTAATGTGTCATAAAACTACAGGAGGGAGATATAAAATTCAGCATTTTCCAAAATTACCTGATCATAGGACTTTTTAAAGTGTTATCACATGGATCAGAAATTTAAGATGTTTTCCCATAGGATCAATGATAGTGGAGGTTATTTCAGGCAATGTGGCAGACTGATCAGAGATCAAAATCAACACCATTTTAATTGTACCAGGTACTATCCCATTAAGCAGCCATATTTACTTCAGTCCACCCCAGTTTCAGCACTCTGCTCACCCGATGACATTAATTCAGCCACAGTCCCTTTTATAATGGGAATAGAACCTCGCTTGAAAGTTGAAGCATTTGCTTTCCCTTCTGATGAACTAAATTCTATGAACTCTGTAATAAAACTAGGATTAGGGCATATGGTACATTTCATTTCATAGTCCTGTGTGACTGACTACATGAGATACAGCTGATGAATAAACTTGTTGATTGTTGGTATTATTTCCCTGCTTCTATTTTTTTTTCTTTTATAGCTTGCAAGCTCAGTTGTTACCAGGAAAATCAATAAACAAGCTTTCAAGAAAAATTACACCTAGGGAGAAGAAAGGCCCTTTTGCCTGGAAGTTATTCTTTTTCTTTTCTAAGGCAGTAATACCCACTTCACAACCAGAGTTCACTTTCAAGTCAACAGAAGCCCTGTGTGCTCAATGAGGACTCTCTGCTGGGAGAACATAGCCCTCAAGTATTTTCAGAGCTGTATCTTTTGTTACTAGGATAACTTCTGTGAATTGAATTGTTCTGAAAGTCAGGCAGGACTAAAGAAAGAAAACTAATGGCACCAAGAAAATAAACCAATATCCACACATCCAGGGCCTAGAAAAGAATGCAGGACAGGCTACAAAAGGCAGACTTTTTCTGTGAATGTAAATGAAACACAACCCTGTTAACTAGAGCAGAAGCTCTCATGTCTGACCAATTAGAGCAGCACCATTCAAAAGAACACAGTAAGATGAT
The DNA here is from genome assembly GCA_917880005.1 of Nanger dama. Taxonomy (NCBI): domain Eukaryota; kingdom Metazoa; phylum Chordata; class Mammalia; order Artiodactyla; family Bovidae; genus Nanger; species Nanger dama. The sequence goes on along the minus strand of CAKJTW010000009.1, from coordinate 15,408,553 downwards.
GGAAATGTTCTACAACTTTGCACCATTCAGTATGTTAGCCAGGAACATGAGAGAACTCAGCCAAGATCAGCAAAAACCCACAGCTGACTTTCCAGCAGAGAACATGAGCAATCCCAGCTGAGACCATGGTAAACCACCCATATAATCTGCATATCCGAGCCAATGAGTTTTGCTCATTAAGTGTTTATTCCACAGTAATAATGGAAAAGCTGACACAGAGATAACAGTAAGCCCTAATGCTTCATATTGTGCTTAGAACAGCGCCTGATGTCAAATAAGCAGTCAAGAAATATTTGTTATTATTATTATCCATAATTTGCCAGCATTCCCAGAATGGGTTTCCCAGATGCTGGAAGAAAATGTGATGTCTACCATAAGTTTCTTGAGAGCTACAGAGAATGCTGATCTATCAAATTTTTAGCCATTTTAATAAATTATAAAGAAAAGTATCAAAAGTTAAATATATTATAGTAATGGAAAGTTATTTTTTTCCATCACAGTAAAAGGATAATCCATGATCTTCTAAAGCCCTTCATACATCCTGTACTGATATATCTGACGTATGCCCAGCTAGTATGCCAATCAGATCAAACATCAAACTTCTTCCATGAAAAATAGACAGTAATAATTTTGTTGCATGATTAATTGTTGATGTTATGACATTTACATCAGGTCAAAAGTTGGGATGAGAAATGTTATCTGTCCTAGTATTTTCGGACATAAAACTTCTATGTCTGATGCTGCTTTCAACTGTGGATTTTAGAAGAATAAATGCATTCACTCCAAGAAAACATCATTATACACCTTTTTTTTTTTTTTTAACAAAAGCTGGGGAAACACGTGACTGTGAGGTTCACCCCTCTGATTGGTGTGTGTGTGTGGCTGGTGTGTGGGTGGGCAGTGGGGGAGTTCTTCCATGGCTACTCTTTGTCTGCACTTTCTCTTTCACGGTAAGTCATTCATTCATTTAAACAGCTTCAAGCGAAACTCCATCTCAGGTTGGAACTTCTCTTCTGAACTCAACACATTTCCGTTTCTAATTGACTTTTGCACTTGGATGTTCTGCTATCTCCTTGTTTTCAATTAAATGTGGATTCATCACCTCCCTGTACATCACGCATCAAACATGTATGTGGTATTATGTGATCACTCAAGGTAAGTAAATCTCCCAATTCAGTTCTTTGTACATAACAAAAGCAGGAATGAAAGATAACCTTGTTATTATTCTTGTTCTCCAATTTTTTTTTTTTTTCGCCCATGCTGCATGGCATATGGGATCCTAGTTCAAACTCATACCCCTGCATCAGAGGTGCAGAGTCCTAACCACTGGATTGCCAGGGAAGTCCCTCCAACTTTCTCTTCATAATAACCCTTGGTCTGGCTACGGCAAGTATTATTATCTTACTTTTTGATGAGGAAAATAATATACCAAGTTGCATCAAATACAAAAATCAGATCATCAAATATAAAAATACTGACAGGTGGGCAGGTAAAACTGCAAATATATGCCAATGAGATTAATAATCATTGTATGAAGAACGATAAGTGTCCAGACTAAGTTTTATGGAAGCAAATTTTGAGACTGACTGGATAGAGTTGATATATAGTAGAGGAGCCTGGGAGGCTGCAGTCCATGGGGTCACTAAGAGTCGGACACAACTGAGCAACTTCACTTTCACTTTTCACTTTCCTGCACTGGAGAAGGAAATGGCAACGCATTCCAGTGTTCTTGCCTGGAGAATCCCAGGGACAGGGGAGCCTGGTGGGTTGCCGTCTCTGGGGTCACACAGAGTTGGATACGACTGAACTGACTTAGCAGCAGCAGTAGCAGCTAATATATATTAGCACTTACTATGTGTCAGTAGTTATTATAAGTTAATATTAATATGCCAAGAAAATATTAACATTAACTCAATCATTTAAGTATTCTTTCATAGTTTTGTAGAAGAAACCAGTATGAGATCTCCCATGGGTTAAACAGCCTGCATTAGGTCAGGCAGCAACAAGCTAATACATCACCTATCTGGGATTTGAATGCAAACCAGACCAACTAGCTCCTGAGAAGTGTCCCTACTACATTCTTTTCTCTAAAATTAATAAGAAGTTGGGAGGGGAGAAAAATGTAAGCACAAATGCAAAGTCATCCAGGTAGAAATAAGTCAATCATACACAGGCCTGGGTTCAAGCAGGTTGCATGGGCTAGGAGACCACACCTGGAAGAGGAATCGGATGGAAAGGAGGTTGGAAGAATCCGGCATGCACCAGCCGCGAAGTGGTCCTTCTTTTGTTTTTAAACAGCTTTATTCTATGCATTTATTTACTGGCTTCACAGAGTGGTGGCATGCAAGACCTTAGTTCCTCTACCAAGGACTGAACCCATGCTCCTGGCACTGGGAGCACGGAGCCTTAACCACTGGACTGCCAGGGAAGTCCTCAAATGGTCTTTGAATGTCAGGCTGAGTTGTCTGGACCGCCCAAAGGGAAACTGACCTTCTGTCTGCTTTAACTTGATCTGTGACACTGCGCAGGCAAATAAACACGCTATAGAGAAACGCACCAGCAGCGCTGGAAGAAGGAGGGGTTAGTTTCTTAATCTGGAGCTGTAACAGTCTGCGTGAAACTGTCAGCATCTCTACCTCAAAAGACTACATCTGAGTCACTGAACTATTCCCAAAGGTGAAGAAAGGGACATACTGAAGACAGACGCCCCAGTCACACGCCAGCCCTGACTCCCTGATGGAGGAGTAAGTACTGCAAGTGCAGAATGTACCATAATGATGCAGCCAGCCGTGTGCTTCCGCACCAGTTCAATGTTGAGAGTGCTTTAACTGAGCATCTGGCTAATGACATACCTTCCATGTATCAACAGTACTTACTCACTGCACCTACTCCATGTGAAGAAATTACATGGGTCAAGTAACAGCAGCCTGAGTTCATATGCTCGCCCCATGGCCTACAAGCATAACTAAAGAGTAACAACCACATGCTTGGGGAAAATCTTGGTTAAGTCTTTTCACGGGTAGTTCTAAAACAGGAATGCAAAAAACAGGAAACTTGCTGATAATCTCTTAAACCAATAATTCTCAAATATAACAGCTTCAATATGAAAGGAATTATTTCCTTAGCCTAACGACTAGTCGAGTTAGCCCCCTCACTGAACCAGCTAAAGCAATTTTTTAAATCTTAGAAATAATAAGGGTATACCATTTACATTAGTATTTTCTTTGGTAAAACTGGCTTCAGGAAAGGAAACGTTTTCACAGTTCTCTTTTCCAACTTTTGCTAAGGTGTTTTTAAAATGCTCTGAAAGCAGGATTTTTTCAAAACAGTTGTTCCAAATGGGGACAACTCTACCTTTTTCATAATCATTTAAAAATCTGCTTCATGCTTAGTCAACTCACAGGCAATCACCTAAGACTGAATTTCAACTGATAACTAAAATTCAATAGATTAGTCTGAATCTTTCTGAACTTCCTGGTAATGTAAATCTGATTTCACCAAATACTAGCTGCATTAGTTAAAATAATGAATATGTAATAGTATCTACTGAACACGGCCCATACTATAATTTATAATTAATGGCTGGAAAAAAGAATATTCGTGATACTGTAAACTGGGATATGACCTAAATCAAATCCCTTATGATTGATTATACAGTGGAAGTGAGAAATAGATTTAAGGGCCTAGATCTGATAGAGTGCCTGATGAACTATGGAATGAGGTTCCTGACATTGTACAGAAAACAGGGATTAAGATCATCTCCATGGAAAAGAAATGCAAAACAGCAAAATGGCTCTCTGGGGAGGCCTTACAAATAGCTGTGAAAAGAAGAGAGGGAGAAAAGCAAAGGAGAAAAAGAAAGATATAAGCATCTGAATGCAGAGTTCCAAAGAATAGCAAGAAGAGATAAGAAAGCCTTCTTCAGCGATCAATGCAAAGAAATAGAGAAAAAACAGAATGGGAAAGACTAGAGATCTCTTCAAGAAAATTAGAGATACCAAGGGAACATTTCATGCAAAGATGGGCTCAATAAACGATAGAAATGATCTGGACAGAACAGAAGCAGAAGATATTAAGAAGAGGTGGCAAGAATACACGGAAGAACTGTACAAAAAAAGATCTTCATGACCCAGATAATCATGAAGATGTGATCACTCACCTAGAGCCAGACATCTTGGAATGTGAAGTCAAGTGGGCCTTAGAAAGCATCACTACGAACAAACTAGTGGAGGTGATGGAATTCCAGTTGAACTGTTTTAAATCCTGAAAGATGATGCTGTGAAAGTGCTGCACTCAATATGCCAGCAAATTTGGAAAACTCAGCAGTGGCCACAGGACTGGAAAAGGTCAGTTTTCATTCCAATCCCAGAGAAAGGCAATGCCAAGAATGCTCAAACTACTACACAATTGCACTCATCTCACATGCTAGTAAAGTAATGATCAAAATTCTCCAAGCCAGGCTTCAGCAATATGTGAACCATGAACTTCCTGATGTTCAAGCTGGTTTTAGAAAAGGCAGAGGAACCAGAGATCAAGTTGCCAACATCTGCTGGATCACGGAAAAAGCAAGAGAGTTCCAGAAAAACACCTATTTCTGCTTTCTTGATTATGCCAAAGCCTTTGACTGTGTGGATCACAATAAACTGGAAAATTCTGAAAGAGATGGGAATACCAGACCACCTAACCTGCCTCTTGAGAAATCTGTATGCAGGTCAGGAAACAATGTTAGAACTGGACATGGAACAACAGACTGGTTCCAAATAGGAAAAGGAGTACATCAAGGCTGTATATTGTCACCCTGCTTATTTAACTTACATGCAGAGTACATCATGAGAAACACTGGACTGGAAGAAACACAAGCTAGAATCAAGACTGCAGGGAGAAATATCAATAACCTCAGATATGCAGATGACACCACCCTTATGGCAGAAAGTGAAGAGGAACTAAAAAGCCTCTTGATGAAAGTGAAAGAGAAGAGTGAAAAAGTTGGCTTAAAGCTCAACATTCAGAAAACGAAGATCATGGCATCTGATCCCATCACTTCATGGCAAATAGATGGGGAAACAGTGGAAACAGTGTCAGACTTTAGTTTTTTGGGCTCCAAAATCACTGCAGATGGTGACTGCAGCCATGAAATTAGAAGACACTTATTCCTTGAAAGAAAAGTTATGAGCAGCCGAGATAACATATTCAAAAGCAGAGACATTACTTTGCCGACTAAGGTCTGTCTAGTCAAGGCTATGGTTTTTCCTGTGGTCACGTATGGATGTGAGAGTTGGACTGTGAAGAAGGCTGAGCGCCGAAGAATTGATGCTTTTGAACTATGGTGTTGGAGAAGACTCTTGAGAGTCCCTTGGACTGCAAGGAGATCCAACCAGTCCATTCTGAAGGAGATCAGCCCTGGGATTTCTTTGGAAGGAATGATGCTAAAGCTGAAACTCCAGTACTTTGGCCACCTCATGAGAAGAGCTGATTCATTGGAAAAGACTCTGATGCTGGGAGGGATTGAGGGCAGGAGGAGAAGGGGACGACCGAGGATGAGCTGGCTGGATGGCATCATGGACTCAATGGACGTGAGTCTGAGTGAACTCCGGGAGATGGTGATGGACAGGGAGGCCTGGCGTGCTGTGATTCATGCAATCGCAGAGTTGGACACGACTGAGCGACTGAACTGAACTGAACTGAAATTGCTATCTTAAGGATTCAACAATCACATGTATTATAATTCATGAAAAATAGCATATAGCATTCTTTTCATATTTCTAGATTGTCTCCTTTGTCAACTGGTGAGCAAACACCGCTAATATTCTTTCGGTTCAGTCACTCAGTTGTGTCTCTGCGACTGAACTGAACTGAACTGAAAGTGTATTATGGGTGTTTGGCATCTATCAAAATGTTCTTAGTATCTAGCAGTAAAAGAACACAGATCCAGGAAAGTTTAGACATTACTAAGGAAACAGTGCACAGATGTGGATGCTGAAAAATTAATACCACACCATCTTCTGACAGGTTGTAGCTCCAAAAATGCTTCTACAAAAACAGAATGCAACATGCCAGAGCACAAATACCCATGCCATCATAGCATAAATGAGTCATAAGGCATTAAAACAGAAATTTCAAGCTCTGGCATCAGGTCCAATTTCTGACAAATTCCTCAGCCTCACACGTGTTTCTTCACGCCACCTTGTTGGTTGAGAGAATACTGGAAGCAAAAGTAACCCGTCCAAGTATCATATGTTAATGCATATAGATGCAATCTAGAAAAATGGTACTGATGAACCTACCTGCAGGGCAGGAACAGAGACACAGATGCAGAGACTGAACTCACGGACAGAGCTGGGTCAAGGAAAGGCTGGGGCGAACTGCGAGAATAGCTGACATAGATCATGCGTAAAATAGTTAACTAGTGGGAAGCTGCTGTACGGCACCGGGAACTCAGCCTGGTACTTTCTGATGACCTAGAGGGCTGGGATCGGGGGGGCCTCAAAGGGAGGGTGCGTATGTGTGTATCTGCTTCATCTTGTTGTACAGCAGAAACCAATACAACATTGTAAAGCAATTATCTTCCAATTAAAAATACATGAAAAAAAGAAAAAAAAGTAACCTGTCACATGTGAACAGAAACCAGTGAAAAATAATGTCTAAATATTATATAATATTTGATCTTCCTCATATCTCAAAATATTTTTTAAACTTGCAAAATGAATATTTACTATTCTCAGATAAGATGTTCTAATCAGGTACCAATTTTGTTATAATTTAAGGCCACAGGAACCCTAGGAGGTTGCTGCTGACATCTAGTGGCATAATTTTTAAATGCTTTAAAAATATACATCGGGAGAAAGAAAGGGACAAACATACTCATATATACGAAGAACAAAAAAGAGAAAATGTTAGTTGCTCAGTCATGTTAGACTCTGCAACACCATGGACTGCAGCCCACCAGACTCCTCTGCTCATGGAATCCTCCAGACAAGAATACTGGAGTGGATTTCCAATTCAGTCATCAAATCAGTGAACATAGTAGATAAATATTAAGTTGACTGAGGTGGCAAATTATAACTTTTTTCCCAATTGATTTTGATATGCAATAGGTAGTGTCCTTATAGATCAATGTTTTGCTCTTAGGCAAAACTGCCTTCATTGTGTAGCTTGGGTTCGAGTTTTCTCCAATGGCATGTGAAAAGTGGCACAGAGCCAACGGGTAATTGAATTGGACAACGTCTGAATTAGGCAACCTCCCTTTGATGAAGGAAATGTATTTTGATAGTTGAAAATTATTTGCTTTATAAATTAGAATATTTGATTTTATACTTTATTCACAGTGAAAAGATATCATAAAGGAAGAGAAAGTTCTTAAATTAGTCCCAATTGATATAAAACATTGCTAAATTATAATCCTCATAGTACAAAGGAATCTCTTAGCTTTTTTTTTTAATTGGAGGATAATTGCTTTACAATGTTATGTTAGTTTCTGCTGTACAGCATGAATCAGCTATGCATATACCCCTCCCTCTTGAACCTCCTTTTAAATATTCCTTCAATGGGTATCTTAAGAGATGCAAGGACCTCACTCATTCAAAGCCTGTCTACTTCACTCACAAGTGGGACTAAAAGCGGGTAACAGAAGAACCTTCTTTCACACCAAAGGAAAAGAAAGTCCATGTCAGTGTGTACCTTTACACAAAATTAAAAAGTTGTATAATGTACATATACATACATGCATAAATACATGCATACAAGGGAGCTACTATATAGCAGTATTCATAAATAAGTGACAATGTGACAGATAGTGTATCTAGGTTACCTGACAGAGTAAATATGGGTTAAGGAAGAGAAATCGTTGTAGCATGATGAGGAATCCAGAAGTCTCCATAAAGAGCAGTTTTAAGATTATGCAGGCTTTGGAATAAGGAAGAAAGAAACTGGACATTTCAAATGGAGTTTCCAGCAAAAGGAAAGACAAGAATGTTTAGGGTATATAGTGGAGGAAGAGAGAAACAATCACGGTAAGAAACAGAGGTGGGGAAAAAATGCAAAAATGTGAACCTTAGTAGAAGACAGTTCTGTGGCTTCAATAGGGCCTCCCTGGTGGCTCAGCAGTAAAGTATCCACCTGCCAATGCAGGAGACACGGGTTTGATCACTGAGTTGGGACGACCCTTCAGAGAAGGAAATGGCAACCCAACCCACTCCAGTATTCTTGCCTGGAAAATCCCATGGACAGAGGAGCCTGGTGGGCTTTGGTCCATGGGGTCGCAAAGAGTCGGACATGACTTAGCAACTAAACAGTAACAACAAAAGGCTTCTATATGACTATTCCACTAACACTATACATGGGCGTTTTCTTTAGTTTAAAAAAGATAGAGTATCTACTGAATCCAATTCTCAGAAGAGTAAAGAACTTTAGCAAATAACAAAACTCATTTTTAAGAAAAAGCAAATTCATAGAAATTATCATCTCTTCCTTATGTAAATTCACCTTTCAGAATTATGTTTTATTTTTTTCCTACCTTTTTAAATTTTACTTTCAACATGAATCCCCGACGGGTGTACACGTGTTCCCAATCCTGAACCCCCTTCCCACCTCCCTCCCCATATCATCTCTCTGGGTCATCCCAGTGCACCAGCCCTGAACATCCTGTATCCTGCATCAAATCTAGACTGGTGATACGTTTCTTACATGATATTATACATGTTTCAATGCCATTCTCCCAAATCATCCCACCCTCTCCCTCTCCCACAGAGTCCAAAAGACTGTTCTATACAGCTGTGTCTCTTTTGCTGTCTCGCATACAGGGTTATTGTTACCATCTTTCTAAATTCCATATATATGTGTTAGTATACTGTATTGGTGTTTTTCTTTCTGGTTTACTTCACTCTGTATAATTGGCTCCAGTTTCATCCACCTCATTAGAACTGATTCAAATGTATTCTTTTTAATGGCTGAGTAATACTCCATTGTGTATATGTACACAGTTTTCACTTCGCCATGAAGGTGTTCAATGATTTACTCTTTGACTTTCAGTTAAAATTCTCTTTGGGAGATGACTGACTGATGTTATAGTTCTATTTCTGTAAAGCACTGGGTCTATTGCCCATCCATTAGTCAAAGCATCACAACAATTACATCACCACTTTCATCACACATATAGAGGTATTTCAAACTCTCATTGTGATTCATGGCCTTTAACTGATTGATCAACCTGCACATCTGATGCTTTACTGGCCATTGTTACTTAACAGTAGTTTGCAATAAATAATATAAAATATAATTGTAGTAAACTCTTAAAATATCAAAAGAATTCTATCCTTTAAAAAATGTCAATATATATCTACAGAATGTTCTATTCTACAGCCAATAATAATACACCACAATGAAACCAATCTCTAAGCAACATATTTATCACTTATCTCTTAGTGCCTTAGAGCATAAAGAATGCTGTACACTAGCCTTATGATAGTTTATTTTTGATTCTCAAAAATGCATTTATATTAAGCCAAGATTTCAACCTATTTATAGACAACAGAGTACATCAAAAGTTGCTGAGTCCTTAATATCCCATTTCACTTTCCCATAGGGAAGTTAAATGTATATGAGACCAACATTTAATATTCCTACATAATATAAATAAATTATAAGCATCAAATTTTCCTAACTGAAACTCAATCTATTTCAAGGACATATAAACCTATTTAAAATGGAACAGAATAACAGTCTTTATTTTTGTGCATAATCTTACTAGATACAGAGAAGGGTATTTTAATCTGACTAGGCAAAGTTGCCTCTATTTGGGAATTAAGAGCATTGTAATCAACAGACACCGGAGACTTTACATAATAAAACACTACATGAAAAGTTATTTTTAAACTCTTTTTAAAAAGTCAAAGTTATTTTTAAACTCTTTTTAAAAAAGAACTTTCAAGTATCTGCACACGCAAAAGTGCCTACTAGCACAATAGATTGCTCTCCAAGCCCCATTGCCAGAGTTAATGGTACTCAAAATGAGTGTGTTAGTCATCACGCGCAACTGAGAAAAGCTGAATGGTCCCATTTGTCCAAAAATACCAGCTTTACTAATATGCCTTGAACTTCTACTATTTAAACATTGAAACTGAAATGCATATATCCCATTTAAGAGAATAATGACAGAGCATCACAACATCACCACTCTTTGCCTTATTAACAGGAATTTTTATAAAGTTGCAAACACCCCTATTTCAGTGGGTCCAAAGGAGCAACCTAGTGAGGCAATGACATGAACACCATTTCTCCCACCCCAGTTTCTCCTTCACACCCCACTCCCAACCTCCACACAAACACCAGTATTCTATAGCATCATCTCTTTGGGAGCGTTATCAGAGCAAAGCACTTGGACTGCCAACATACAGAACAGGTCGTTTTATTTGCATGTTAATTTTGTTACCCCAGATACACAATGCTGGACATTCTGTCACATTAATGGGCAGAATGCCTTTGCCTCCTTTGCCTCACCTCTTTCTTTATTACATTCAGTTTGAAGTAAGTTTATCCCTATCTTAAATAAATGAAATAAAAGTCTAATAAGATCAAATGTATTAGTATATACATACCTCTGGAAAAAGAAACATTTCACATGAACGCATCCTGGGTAGTCGGTGCATCCTCTCTTCATCCTTATTTCATTGTAAAGGGCATGGACCCTTGACCCTCTTCATTATCTCCATCTCAGTGTGTTTCCTTCTCTGACTTTACTGGGTCATCGTCCATCAATGCCCTCTCAATCAGCAGTTTTCTACCATCCATATCGCTATGCTTATATTACAGTGCTCAGCTTCAACCACTTCTATACACTGTCTAGATATCCATTTTTATTATAATGCTCTTCTTGAGGAGTCACAGTTAGTATTTTTGATAAAGCAAACCTTCAACTGATTTCATTAGCCATTAAAAAATTCCTTACAGTTTGATTTAACATTTTAGTATAGAGTGCCTACAATCGCAAATCCTCATTAGAGGAGAGAAGTTACTTCCTTAAAGAGTTTATGCCTCCCTTGAAGCATTAACTGAACCCAGAAATAAATAGAAACACCCCAGTTTGTAATTCAAACTAGCAATTTATTTTTGCTCCACTGCAAATTAAAGTTCAGAGCCTAATTTTCTGCTGATGTCCATTTAATTCAAAGGCTTTCTTTGTTTCAGCACTCTTTTTTTTTAAGGAATTCATTAATTTCTCAAAAACAGAACCCAACTGGTTCCAATTATTATGCAGCCTATTATACATTTCAACAAATCCAGAATGTGTGGTGTGTTCATATATGTAAAGTGACATCATATCTTCACAGTTATATAAGTAGATAATATTGATAGATGGCTTTAGTTCCCATCATAAGTCTAACCTTCTAGAAACTTTCTAGTAAAAACTCTTTTGAGACAGCAGCTTTATTCATGAAACATACATTTTATATTTGCATCTGTGCTCAGCTTTGTTTACGCATATATGTCATTAGAATATTTGCATGAGCGTTCACATTCTAGGGCCCACGTATGTAAATAAATCACACTCAGTTGGAAAATTTAGCAACTAAACATGCAATCTGTTGAGTATAATCAGGCATGCTATTCAATAACTGCATTCTGTAATTCAGTCTTTCCAAAGAAAAACATATGCTTTGCATAAGAGTGTCTCCATCAAACTCGATGAAGTTTTTCCAGGAATTTGTACCAAATCTTTTTGCCTATTCAAGAAGCAATATATAAAACCATCTGACTAATGCTTAAATAAAAAGAAAATCTTATAATAATCCACCAATTCTCTCATTGTCTATTATTTGTAAATATGACACAGCAAAATTGGAGTTATTTCCAGAGTACAACAGTAGTCCCCAACCTCTTTGGCACCAGGGACCAAAGATTTTGTGGAAGACAATTTTTCCCAGGATGGGGGAGTGGTTTTGGGATGATTCGAGTGCATTGCATTTATTGTGCTCCTATGAGAATCTAATGCTGCTGCTCATCTGACAGGAAGCAGAGCTCAGGCAGTAATATGAGTGATGGGGAGCAACTTTGCTAATTAGCCCACCACTTACCTCCTGCTGTGCAGCCTTTAAAGGCCATAGACCAGTATCTGTCCATGGCCCAGGGTTTGGGAGCCCCTGGAGTACAATCTTCTAGTCAAGATCCTATTCACCCATTTAAACAAAAGCAAGTGAAGTGTCAGAAAATTAATCATTATCCACAATGCTTTAAGCTAATATATATTTTAAAATTTACCATTTACTTCCTCAATATGATGATCATCAAAAACCATTCCTTCTACTTTTCAGATAATGATTTACTCTTCTGATTGATTATCCAATAGCTAAAACTAGGAATCAAGAAAAAACCAACTAGTTGAATGCATTGGAGTTAAACAGACTGAAATAATATATAACAATTTAAAATAAGCATTACCTTGGTCTGATTTCTCATGAAGTATAGCAAATCTCTTGCCAGGCAACACCATTTCTTTGGGTTCTGTGGGCAAAAAGAAAAGAGATTAATAAAAACAGCCTTTCTTTTCACTCTATAAATGCTTAAAGAAGATTTATTAGTAATAAAGGTCAGAGAAGAAAATCATTTAACAAAACATTCAGCTCCATTCAGCAGCTGCCTTGGGAACCACTTGCTTTAAATGCCAAATAATTTCCCCAAAGGTCCCCTCTCCCCTGCAGCTGCGAGCATGGGTGACTGCTGCAGATCCTCAGCCCCATTTTCTTTGCCTCTCTCTCTTTTCTCACATGGGAACAAGACCAGCACTCCAGCAAGGAAAAGCAATAGCTCCAGTCATTTCAAAAGATAAGATGCAATCCATGTTGAGACAGAACATTTACTTGGAATATAACACACTGAAATGGGATTTACAATTATCTAAACTTAGTTTCCTCCCTCCCTAGTGAGGAGGGCTTTTAAAATGTTCACACAAGTTTGGGTGTTTTCCTATCATGCCTTTCCACAAAAATGATAAAATGAGATATTGTTGGGATGACTCAGTAAATAATTGCAGATTGCCCTCCTTATGATCCGTAATTTCAGGGTTTTTCTATGCTGCTCTGAGAAGGAAAGTACTTGATAGGAGTCAAAAGTTATGAAAATATATCTTATTCCCTCCCTTAGCATATAACCATCTTGAGGAGTGTCCCATAAAATATTTTATTGCATCATTATCTGAATGTTCAGATTGCAGGATAAGAAATTCAAGTCTGAGCAATAGTTCTCCAAAAAGAACTGTCATATAGATAGGTAAGAATTTTAAAACCTCCTCTTAAGAAAGTTATTTGAAGAAATATTAGCAGTTAAAAGCAATGTTGATTAATTGACCGTAACAGTCATTAGAAGAACAATCATATAATTGCAATCACCACAACATCTTACTAGCTGTGGAACTTAGGGAAGGGAATGAAACTCTATAAACCTACTTTTCTCATCTGTAATATCGGAATGGTAATTCTTCCTACTTCATAGAGTTGATAAGATAAATAAACAAGACAAATACATAGAAAAGATACAGACCTAATGAATGTTAGTCAATATAATTATGAACATCATTATTACTATTATTATCATTGTTCTTTTAAAAAAACAATCTTGCAACCCTTTTGAAAATCACTGCCCTAGTGAGCCACATGGTGGAATGATTAAAATCATACCATACTGGATAGTTCTTCATTTGTTGATTTATTAATCAGTCAATGAGGGCAAAGGAAATAAAGAGTTGTTTTAGGACTTTGGGCAGATAAGGGGAAAAGATTAAATTGCATTTCAGGAGGATGAGTAAGCTGTCACTCCCCTGCAGTGTCTTCCCTTGACTTTGCTGAGGATTTTAATTTAAAGATGTCCTCCAAGAAATTGGGATACTTCAAGATTCACTTAAAGCAGCTGACCCTTGTCTACTCTTGTGAATACTCAATTCAATTCAAAAAAACACCTTGTGAGGCCCTACTGCAGTCAACAGATTTTAGAGAAACCATTATAAACAAAAAGGACTCAAAAAAACACTGTCAAGTGGAGGAAACATTTGTAGACAATTATTTCAAGCAATTTGTGAAAATGCCATCATTAAACAATATAAAATGTGCTGAAGCAACAGAAAGAATTGAAAGGATATTATGCAGCCAAGAAAGGGTCATTCAAAAAACAATCATAAAATCATATGATATCCCTTATACATGAAATCTAAAAAAAAATGATGCAAATGGACTTATTTACAAAACAGAAACAGATTGACAGAGGGAACAAATTTATGGTTATCAAAAGGGAAGGTATGAGGGGATCAATTAGGAGTTTGAGATTAACATATATATACTGCTATATATAAAATAAACAAGGACTTACTGTATAGCACAGAGAACTCTATACAATATTCTGTAATAACCTATATGGGAAAGGAATCTAAAAAAGAATAGATATATGTATGAAGTGAAGTGAAGTTGTTCAGTCTGTCCAGCTCTTTGCGACTCAATGGACTGTAGCCTACAAGGCTTCTCTGTCCATGGCAAGAGTACTGGAGTGGGTTGCCATTTCCTTCTCCAGGAAGATATATGTATATTCATAACTAGATCACTTTGCTGTATACTGAAAACTAACACAACATTGCAAACCAAGTAAATTCTAATACAAAATAAAAATTTGAGAAAAATAATAAATAATCTTTAAAAAATCAGAATAACTGAACTGATGTACACTGACTGACCATCAGTCCTGTTTGGTCCACAAAATTTTTACAAGAGAGGACTTGGAAAGACTGAGTCTGGCAGGTAGATTAAGTACAGATGTAAGTTAAGATGACATTATACAGAGTAGACACCAATCTAACATGACTGGTGTCCTTATGAGATGAGATACAAAAACATACACACAGACAGGAGAATACCACATGAAGACGGAGACACAGAGAGATGGCCCTGTAACTAGGAAGGCAGAGATGTTCCTACAAGCCAAGGGGCGCAAGGATTGTCAGCAACAACGGAAGCCGAGGAAGTCGTGGAACAAATGACCCTCTAGAGCTTTTAGATACAACACTACCCTACTGACTAAGTCCTATTGACTTTGGACTTCTAGCTTCCAGAACTGTGAGAGAATTAATGGTTCCTGCCCCAAGCCACCCAGATTGTGGGAATTTGTCACAGCAGCCCCAGGAAATGAATGCAACATCTTTGAGCCAATAAGCCTTCATCCATACCCTGGTCACTTGAGACTTAAAAAAAAAATTATATTGATTCACCAAACATAATCTCAGTTTAGACATCAGAATACCCAGCTACATATAGAAAGGTGACTTAAACTTTATTTTTTTATCTTTTTTTTTTTCATATAATTTTTAAGGAGTGGGGCTTCCCTGGCGACTCAGTGGTAAGGAATCTGCCTGCCAACAACACAGAAGACATGGATTCAGTCCTTGGTCTGGGAAGATCCCCATTCTGCAGAGCAACTAAACCCGTGTGCCACAACGATTGAGCCTGTGTTCTAGAGCCTGAGAGCCGCAACTACTGAAGCCCCCAGCCCCTAGAGCCTCTGCTCTGCAACCAGAGAAGCCACTGCAATGAGGAGCCCACATACCCCAACTAGAGGGTAGCACCCGCTTGCCACAACTCGAGGAAAGCCCACACAGGAATGAAGACCAAGCACAGCCAAAAATAAATCCATAAGATTATAATTTTTATGAGAGTAGAGTTGAGGTACAACCTTGTGTTAGTTTCAGATGGACAGCAAAGAGAAGAAGTTACGCATATACATATATCCACTATTTCTTGGGTTCTTTTCCCATATATGCCATTACAGCGTATTGGGTAGCGTGCCCTGTGCTAAAGGGCTACCCAGCTGTGCTATATACAGCTGGTCCTTATTAGTCATCAGTTTTATATAGAGTAGTGTGTATATGTCAGTCCCAATCTTCCAATACTCCCTCCTACCCCCTGGTGGCTGTAAGTTTATTTTCTACAACTGAACCTCTATTTCTGTTCTGTAGATAAGTTCATTTCTACCCTTTTTTTTAAGAGCCTGCATACAAGCAATATCATATGATTTTTCTCTTTCTCTAAATGGTCTAACCTCCATAGCTTGCTACAGTAGAAACCAAAAGCCAGTGAAGAAGGTCCTCTATTGTTTCCCCAGGTCCTTCCTCCCCAGCTAGTCAACCTTGATTCCATGGCCTCTGGAATATGGCAGTGGAGCGAGAGAGGGGAGCTGGGGAAAGAAGTGGTCAGTGGAGAAGGAAAGTTAACTTCCTGGTCACTGACCTAAGAGGGCTGGTATCTACTTAAAGCTGATTCCTTTTCTAGGTTCAGTGATTTATCCCCCTTCTCCAATCACTAGGGACCTTTCTTTCATCTGTACAACCCTTGACAGGAGTCATACATCTCACTTTATCACTTATGACATCCACAATTCCAAGTGACACCATTAGCTTCTATCTGCTGAGACCAGTTCAGCCTTTGGACAGTCTTTGGGGACAGGACCCAGACAGCCTCAGGGTAGCTCTCCCACATTCAAGTTTCACATCTGCTCCACAGGGAACTCTCCAACGAACCCCGGGAAAATGGGCTAAGCCCCTTGCAGCATCTCTCAGCTGCTCTACCATGAGCTATTCACAAGCTCATCTCCTGGCCTTTCGAGCCACTGTCTCTACTTCCACCTCCAAAACTTCAAGGGGTGCACATTAGACTCTCACTGAGTCTCCTTGATGCGTCTCTCTCCAGCACTAAGAGGGGAAATGTGGAAATGCTATTCAACCTACCTCCTTGTGGACATGCCTCCTGGAGCCTCAGCTCATACCAAAGAAATCTGCCTTTAATTTCCAGGTTCTCCACCCCTTTTGTATTAGGAATGTAGGGGTCATTTAACCACCTTGAGGGAATTTATACAAGGTAATGTGTCTCATATATCACTTTGGTGTCTGATAGGTATTGCCTTAAGAGTTCAGAATTTTCCAATTTTATTTCCTGTGATAGTTTTCACAATTTGAGCTTTAGAAGACCCATAGGGGAAGCAGCTACAAATTGCAAAATATGTTTACAGGGAATGCTACTCAAAGTTCTGTGGTGACCTAAATGGGAAGGAAATATAAAACAGAGTGGATATATGTATACACATGAGTGATTCATTTTGCTATACAGCAGAAAATAACACAACATTGTAAAGCAACTATGATCCAATAAAAATTTTAATTAAAAAATGTCTACTGGATTTTTTTAGGGCTTTCTGAACATTCTGTGAATTTTACGTTGTTCTTAAATATAACTTTTCCTATTCAGTTAGGCAAAGTGTCTCATGGTTCCCACGTTCTTCTGTCCCATTTCCTTTCTCTATGTCTATTCCTTCTGCTGGTCGTTCAATTGTTTCTTTTCAGCATCTTCCAAAGACTTATTTTTTTCTAATTTTTATTTTATTTTTTTAATTAAATTTATTTATTTTTTAAATTACAATACTGTATTTGTTTTGCCATACATTGACACGAATCAGCCATAGGTGAACACAATCTGCCAATGCCGAAGCCCCCTCCCACCTCCCACCCCACATCCTCTACTTGAATCATCCTGTGCATCAGCCCCATGCATCCTGCATCCTACATTGAACATAGATTGGCACTTCGTTTCTTACAAGAAAATATACATGTTTCATTGCCATTCTCAAAGACTTAATGCCAACTTTTCCAGAAAGTGATCCCCAGGTACTTTGAACCCTGCTGATTCGTGATTTAACCCTGTATCACATAAAGTCGGACACGAGTGAAGCGATTTCTTAACAGCAGCAGCAGCAGCAGCAGGCAGTAGCAATTATAATAAATGCCTATAATTTATATTGCTTTCTTGGGTTGTCTTGTGTTATCATGTCTGTCCAACTATATTTTAAGTTCCTAGAAGATTTTTAGGAACTTGCACCTCTTGTCTGTTCCCTTTAGTGCTTAATTCAATATTCAGCACATGTGAAGGAGAGTCCTAATAAGTACACAGCCACTTGTATGTATTAAATATCTATTTACAAATATAAAAAGAAGTAACTTCTGTAGCATAAATATCTCACCATGTTCTTTGATAGAAATTGCATAACATCCTTTTTGTTGCATAAAATTTAAAGAACATTTGAACAAATATTTCAGATAGGAAAGAGGCAGAGGGAGGTAATAAATGAGAGAGATAATAGGCCATCATATAACAAGGATGCTAGTATTTTGAAACAGATCTACAGTTAAGATTTTGCATTTTTCGATGTCTGACTCCACCCTTCTACCACGGGTAGCATTTTCTCTACCTAAAGATTAGAAATGTCATAAGATAAATAAAAGGGTTACCCAAGTGGTGTTAGTGGTAAAGAACCTGCCTGCCAATGCAGGAGACAAAAGAGACATGGGTTTGATCCCTGGGCAGGAAGATCTCCTGGAAACAGGAATCACTTCCCACTCCAGTATTCTTGCCTGGAGAATTCCACGGACAGAGGAGCCTGGCAGGCTACAGGCCATAGGGTCGCAAGAGGTGGACATGACTGAAGTGTCTTAGCATGAATGCATACAAGATACAATAAAAAATTAAAAAAACAAAGATGTTTAGAGTTTAACATCCAAAAAGAATACTGGGTCCAAAGCAAGAAAACAGTATTGTATACCAAGTTTTCCTTAGAGAAAACAGGATCTTTAGAAACACGTTAGTTACCATTAATGCATTAGAAGGCACACCTAGAGAAACAGATCACAGACTTCTGCAATATTAAGAGTAGAGAAAATGTAGGGTGTGATGTAAATGATAAGGAAAACCATCCAGGCTCAAGAGCTGGGGTCAACACTGAGTCATTGTTTTCTTTGTCTAACTTTAAACCCCATATGAACATGGTCATAGGAGCTTTTGGACTAACAGACTACTTTTCAGGGCACAGACTGGAGAGAACTCTGAGAAAACCAGCATTCTGCATTAACACAACATAGAAGCAATTAGGGGGCCTTAGAGGAGGAGCCTGGTGGGCTGCCATCTATGAGGTTGCATAGAGTCGGACATGACTGAAGAGACTTAGCCGCAGCAGCAGCAACAGAGGGAAGGTGAAGGTGAAGTTGCTCAGTCGTGTCCGACTCTTTGCGACCCCGTGGACTGTAGCCTACCAGGCTCCTCCATTCAGGGGATTCTCCAGGCAAGAATACTGGAGTAGGTTGCCATTTCCTTCTCCAGGGGATCTTCCCAACCCAGAGACTAAACCCAGGTCTCC
Source organism: Nanger dama (assembly GCA_917880005.1). Taxonomy (NCBI): domain Eukaryota; kingdom Metazoa; phylum Chordata; class Mammalia; order Artiodactyla; family Bovidae; genus Nanger; species Nanger dama. Next base: position 15,389,344 of record CAKJTW010000009.1, on the reverse strand, counting down.
CCATTGGAGGCAGACGCTTTAACCTCTGAGCCACCAGGAAGCCCAACAGAGGGAAAGAAATGTCTAAAGACATGAACCAGGGACTTCCCTGGGGGCCCAGTGGTTAAGACTCTGCACTTCCACTGCAGAGGGTGCCAGTTTGATTCCTGGTCAAGGGACTAAGATCCCACATGCTGCATGGAGTGCCTTCCCAAAATTTACAAAAATAAAACAAGAAAAAGCTCCAGTATTCATCTAAAAAGGATGCAGAGAGATAACAGAGAATCGGCGACAGTGTTTGAAGAGATAAAAGGCTCAGATTTCCTCAAAACTCATGAGTTGTAAAACTTCAGATTCAAGGAGCTCCAAAAGTCTTAAGCATAATAAATAAAATAAGGGGAAAAAAAAAAAAAGACATGAACCTGAGACAGAATCCCATTATCCTACAACCAATGTATGGTGTCCCAGGGAGACGGAAGTTCCCAAGGACCCTGAGCAGGGGACACAGGAGTCCTAGGTGGGCCATGCCCACATACTACGCTCACCCAAAATGAGATCATAAGAGGCCCATTGCAGCCCACAGTCACAGTGCCACAGGGGAAGAGAAGAAGAAAAGAAAAAAAAATCTGAAAGCACTGACCACTGGCCCAAAGGTTGTCTGGGGCATCCATCTCCAAGAAAAATAGACCAAAAGGTCAGGTACAATGATATCATTTTTCAGATGAGAAAACTAAAGCCCAGAGTGGCAGACATTTACTCAGGAGTATGACTCACATGAGGATTCGGCAGAGGCAATAATTGCCATTTTTAATGCACCTTCTGAAATGCTACCACATCTTCCTACATTCTCACCTGCAGTCTAGTTTTTCTTTTTATTATACATATCAATTAATGCTGCTATTCAGTTAATATTTTAAAATAAAAATTTCAATTATATATTTAAATAAAAATAATAATAGGGATGGTAATTTTAAATCTACTTTCTTTAACGGGTAATAAAATAGATTTAAAATTAAAATAATAAGTTTTGAGTTTGCAGGAAAAAATATTAGATAATTTAATTCACAAATTTAGCAAGATTACTGAATTAGGGTCATTGTGCAAAAATAAAATTGTGTTACCATGTAACAAGAAACAAACCAAAAATAGGAATTATACTTTATTAAAATAGAATTAAAAACCCCACATACCTGGAATAAACCTAACAAAAGATGTTTAAGATCTTTATACCAAAAACTTATAAAATATTACTTAGAGAAAATAAAGCAAACTAAAAGATTGAAAGACTCCATTTAAGAAGGATATCAATTCCCCTCCATTACTCCCCCCATTCAGTATATTCAATAATCCAAATCCTAGTAGCTTTTTTTATTTTTAATTTTATAAGCCAAAATTTATACAGGAACATAAAGGGCCAAGATTAGCCAAGGCAATATTAATGGAAAAAAACTGGAGATATCAAACTTCTTGTGAAACTTTTGCAATTAAAAGTGTATAATTGGTACAAAAGCAAACAGATATATGGAATGAAAGAAAGTCCAGAAATAAACCTACACAAATCATGAAAACTAATCATACAAGTCAATTATGGCAAGTTTGACAATGTGGAGCTGTGGTAAGAAGGCAACCTCTCTACTAAATCATACTGATTGAATTATATATCCATTGGTGATAAAAAGTGAATCTTAATTTCATCATACAAAAATCTGTTTCAGAAGGTTTCACATCTAAATGTAGATGATAAAACAATAAAGCTTTTAGAAGAGAATATGCTTCCCTTTGGGGAAGACAATGGTTCTTAAAAAGCATGGAAGTGGTAACCATAAATGGAAAAAAAAACCACTGTAAGTTTGACTACATTCAAATTAAGAACTTCTGTATAGAAATATCGAATACCTATGTTATGTACCAGAAACTAACATAGTGCTGCAGGTCAGTAATAATTAAAAACAAAGAAACAAATTCATAGAAAAATATCAGATTTGTGGCTACCAGAGGTGCAGCGTGGGAGGAGGGATGGAATGTATTCAAAAGGTACAGACATCCAAAGGACAGACGCTGGAGATAGAGCATTGGTGTTTTCCCTGGAAAACAAGCCATTTCTCTTATTTTTAACATATAACATTCCTTCTCAAATTGCTCATTCATTGTTGACTTCATTTAATACAAGGGAATCTTGCATAAAATGCATGCATATTCCATTTTAAAACATATTTGCCTATCTAACAGTACATATGCTTGAGGAAAAAAAGTTTAATTTGAGCGCTGTCAAGCCAGGAAACACCTGGAGCTGATTTTAAGTGTTAAGCCTAACCTTTGACATTTTCTTTTGCAAATACTAAAATTGCTACCAACTGGATCCCTTTCTAATTTCCTCTTGCTTACTATTTTACGAAACAATTATTTCAAACAAGAAAAACACACAAAACAAAGGTTTAGAATTGTAGGTTTTTAGAAGTGTCTGCATTTAAATGTTGTAAAGAAAATATAAATATAAAAGAAGAAATACAATTAATACATTTATGTGTGTCTGCAAGCAAAATATAGAAAACTCTTTTTCAACTCTGAGTTATAATTATACATAGTTAAGTATCAATAATGAAAACCACAAAGGTAATAATAATCAAGCCCAGGCATTTGAAAGATAGGCTTAATCTATGCCAGAGGAAAGGCAGAACTAAAATAGTAACAAAAAGCTACATGCCATGTTTAAAACATACAAAAGACTGAATACTGGGAATAATTACATTCGACCCTTTTGTTTTTTAATATTTAAACTTTTTCTCAGTTGGTGAAAACTGTCTTTTCTAAATAATATACTTTAATTTCATTGATAATTTAATTTACTTAATCTTAAATTTTCACTTAACTACTGTTTATTCAAATAAATGATCAAAATATTTTCCCATAGGCAATTTAGCAAGAAAATACTTTTTTTTTGAAAATAGACTTTTGAACATTATTTTTAAAACTCAAGTTTCCAATTAGAAGTAACTTATTATCATTACTGATAATGCAAAAAAATAAACATTTAGTGTCATCAAATATAAATAAGGCATTGTTCTGAGTTGCAGTCTTATACATTTAACACACACAACAATTTTAACAGCTAAGTACACTATTATCCCATCTGATAGATAAGGAAACTGAAGACAGCTTGGTTATTGGAAGTTACGTGAGTCACAGAGCTAGTCAGCAAAAGCAGGATTTGAAAGCTGGTAGCTTTCTCATTCCCTTGACTGTTCCACAGATAATATATCTCTGATATTGAATATTTCCAGTGAGTTACCATTACTAAACAAATATTCTATCCTTAAGGTCTTAATATTTAAATATATTAGCTATTACTACAAAGCTTCTCATTGTATTCCACACATATGTTGTATAAAAACTTTCTGTGTATATCTTTGCCATTTTTTGCATTTTTCTTGTCTTCATTAGAATTGTAAACAAATTATACTTTGAATTTAAAGCACTATCTCTTAAGAGTTTAAAGCAATTTGCATATATCTTGCCACTTACATTTAAACACAGATAAACATTCAGCACTTGTCTCTGAACTGAGTTTTATATATTTTATTGTATATTTTCCCATCTTTTATCTCATGCTGTTACCAAAGTCAAATTCTCAGATTCCAGGCCCTTTATTATCAAAGGGAGGTTCATAAACCAGCAAAGTCTCCATGTCCCAGCCTGTTGCTGCTGCTACTGCTGCTGCTGCTGCTAAGTCGCTTCAGTCGTGTCCGACTCTGTGTGACCCCATAGACGGCAGCCCACCAGGCTCACAAGTCCCTGGGATTCTCCAGGCAAGAACACTGGAGTGGGTTGCCATTTCCTTCTCCAATGCATGAAAGTGAAAAGTGAAAGTGAAGTCGCTCAGTCGTGTCTGACTCCTAGCTACTGGACTGCAGCCTACCAGGCTCCTCCATCCATGAGATTTTCCAGGCAAGAGTACTGGAGTGGGGTGCCATTGCCTTCTCCGAGGCACCACCCAGTCCAGTGGAAAACCAACAAGAACCTCAGGTGATTTCCAGGAATATTAAAGTTTAAGAAACTTGCTTTAGATAATATACTCTTCTAAACTGAAAGCTTCCTTAATCCATGTGTGTCTGTGTCTGTGTATGTGCCTGTGTATGTGTGTTCAGTCATGTCCTACTCTCTGCAACCCTATGGACTATAGCCCAGCAGGCTCCTCTGTCCATGGAATTTTCCAGGCAAAAATACTTGAGTGGGTCGCATTTCCTTCTCCAGGGGATCTTCCCAACCCTGGGATCAAACCCATCTCTCTTGGTCTCCTGCATTGGCAGGCAGATTCTTTACCACTGTGCCACTTGGAAAGCCTTCTTAATCCTTGCTTCAGCTAATTTATTTCTGAAGGTTTTGTTTAAGATACTCATCAATTTTACTACTAAGTGTTTTGGTCTGTTAAAATTATTATTGAAGGCTTCACTATCTCTATCAGCTTTATCAGCTGCAGTGTTACTGAACTGTACTGAATTAACTCTTGAGGATTTAAAACAGAAGTTTCCTTTCTAGGGCTGTCTGTAAAACTATCTGTTTGCAAGGTGTTATGTCCCCTACAAGTAACTACAAATGCCATCAATAGGAAACAGACAGGCAGAACTGACATGCTTTAGCTCTGGTGTGTAGCCTTGTAAATGTCTAAGAGGGCTCTTAAATTAAAAGATCAATAGCGGCATTGCTCCTGAAATCCTGGGAGATTTTATGCTATATTATAGTGCAACATTGATCTCAATTCCTTTGTAAATTCTTCTCAGATTTTCTTAGTTTTCAGGTATTCATTTATAAGGTGCCCTAGGGTTTCCTGGCTTTTTATATAAGTTGACCTGAAAAGGTTCCAGAAAGATATCTTAGTAGTAATAGAGATTTTCTTCTGGCTGAAACAACCACCATCAACAACAAACAAAATCAACACAAAAATTAAAAAAACGCTCAAAGAAAAATATCCATATGGAAAACCATCAAAATAAACTTAAAAACAGTAAATTAAAGCCAAAAAAACCCCCACATCAATCGTAAAATAAGACAAATTTTGTAATACAAAATTCCCTGGTGGCTCAGTGAGACAAAAAGCCACCTGAAATGCAGGAGACACAGGTTTGATCCCTGGTCCAGGCAGATCCCCTGGAGAAGGGAAATGGCAACCAGCTCCAGTATTCTCGCCTGGGAAATCCCATGGACAGAGGAGGCTGGTGGGCTATAGCCCATGGGGTCACAAAAGAGTTGGACATGACTTTAGCAACTAAACAACAACAAGAACAAAATGCTTTTTATTATTTTAATGAAGCACCAGTACCCATGTCTTTTAAAAAACTGTCAATTATTTACAACTTTATCTCTTTGCATTGGTTCTTGAATGGATTTCCATCATATGAGCTAGCCGAGGCAAGATTAAATTAATTGAGTATGTAACATCAAGGAAGATTATTCTTTAATATCCTGCCAATAAACAAGAAACTAAAGAATGTTTGAGTATGATCTGACGGCTGCATCTGTTGCTGCTGCTAAGTTGCTTCAGTCCTGTCCGACTCTGTGCGACCCCAGAGACAGCAGCCCACCAGGCTCTCCCGTCCCTGGGATTCTCCAGGCAAGAATTCTGGAGTGGGTTGCCATTTTCATTTCCAATGCATGAAAATGAAAAGGGAAAGTGAAGTCGCTCAGTCGTGTCCAACTCTTGGCAACCTCATGGACTGCAGCCTACCAAGCTCCTCCGTCCATGGGATTTTTCCAGGCAAGAGTACTGGAATGGGGTGCCATTGCCTTCTCTGATGATCTGATTATTAGATAGTAAAAAAGAATTAATTTTAATTGTGTCAGCTGTGGCACTGTGCAGGAGATTTAAATATTCCATTATTAGTCCCCTGGATCAAAAGTGATGAAAGAAAAATAACTGTAAAATGTTCATAGTATCTCTGAACATATTATCTTTGAAAAATGCTATGAACACATTTATCAGTGTCTTACTCATGTTAATTACTATGATAACTTTTTCATATATATCATTTCTCATAAATTTTAAACTAACAATTTAGGAGAGATATAAAGAGCACTTTGGCCACTTTCATATTTTTGACTTGGCCCAAGGAAAGAAGTTTTACATCCCTTTACACTCTTTCTATTTTATCTTATACCAAGTTCACCTCCCTAGGATAAGGAAAGATAATTTGATTAGCCAGATAGCCACATTTTATTTGTACGTGGTTTCTGTGCTTCAATTTATTAAACCAAGTGTAAATCTTTATTCAAAACTTTGGAAGTTAATTAACATTAAAACATTTTTTTACCTAAATTAACTCTTACTTTCCACTCTCATTCTAAGAATCAGTGATTTTGGTGGAGCATATAAACAACAAAACTCACAGCAGAAGAAAATTTTATGATGCTGAAAGTATCTGTGTAAAGAAAACCTGAACAATATCTAAATGCAAGAAAAAGAAGCTATCTATAAAAAGGAAATTACAGTTGAATATCTCCATATTCTACTACCAAAGTATTATAGAATAAAAAGAGGGACAAAAATAAAAACTGTATGGTGCTCAATCCAGATATCTCTGCTTCTGGTAACATAGACACCAGCAATTTTAAAAGCCCCCTGTCTCAAAACATCGAGAACGTGTACTAGAATACAACAAACATATTTTAAAATGCATTGTTGAGATCACAAGAAATAAGAATGACCTTATAGTGCCAAAATGAAGACAGAGCTGAACAACAGTAGCATCCAAATGCAAAACTCATGAGTACACTGCTGATGTTTACTAATACTAGCATCTTGAAGTCTTGGATTTTAATAGCTTGACAGGAAATAGTAGAAAAGACTTTAAGTTTGAAAATGAAAAGGGAGTTGAATTAAGAACGTCAAAAGTCCAAAAGGGTATAAAAATTTTAAATGCCTTCTCCCAAAGGAAAGTGACAAAGGGAATTGATCTGCAAAATCCCTAGCTTGAAGTAGAAAAGAAAAAAAAATAATTCTTCTAAAAAATGCGTAAATCATAGTTCTTCCTCCATGGGTTTTGGGCTTGGATTACACTGATTACAAATCCTGAAAAATCTCAAGCAGAGAAATTAAACAAGCAAATTAAATCTCCTCCAAAGTAATACAATCTCATTTCAGACCTCTTAGGATTACTGAAGATTTTTTTAAAACCAAAAAAAAAAAAAAAAAAAAAGAATTCATAATCTAAACTTACACAATTGACGAGAAAAATGGGCCTTCAAAAGGAGAATGCAAAGAAGCATTTAAAAGTAGAATTAGACTGCCAAGGACTTCAGACTTTGTAATTTCCAGATATACCACATAAAATGAATGAGCTAAAATCTCTAAATATATAAAACAGGGAAAACCATGACAAAGAAAAAGAGTATAAAAACCAACTGTAATTTTCAAAAAAGGTAAATTCATGAAAAAGCAGAACCACAATCTCAATAGATATAATGAAGAGAGAGTTAATAAACTGAAAGAAACATAAGAGAGAATAGAGGAGAGACCAGGGCCAGACCTAGGATGAGTTAAGCAAGGCAGCTAGGGCAAAAATACTAAGGAGGCATTTACTCTTCCCAGGTGGCGCTAGTGGTAAAGAACATGCCTGCTGGTGCAGGAGACATAAGAGACAAGGGTTCGATCCCTGGGTCCAGAAGATCCCCTAGAGAAGGACATGGCGACCCACACCAGTATTCTTGCCTGGAAAATCCCACAGTGGATCCTAGTGGGCTATAATCCACAGTTCAGTTCAGTCACTCAGTCGTGTCCGACTCTTTGCAACCCCATGAATTGCAGCACGCCAGGCCTCCCTGTCCATCACCAACTCCCGGAGTTCACTCAGACTCACGTCTGTCGAGTCGGTGATGCCATCCAGCCATCTCATCCTCGGTCGTCCCCTTCTTCTCCAGCCCCCAATCCCTCCCAGCATCAGAGTCTTTTTCCAATGAGTCAACTCTTCGCATGAGGTGGCCAAAGTACTGGAGTTTCAGCTTTAGCATCATTCCTTCCAAAGACATCCCAGGGCTGATCTCCTTCAGAATGGACTGGTTGGATCTCCTTGCAGTCCAAGGGACTCTCAAGAGTCTTCTCCAACACCACAGTTCAAAAGCTTCAATTCTTCAGTGCTCAGCCTTCTTCACAGTCCAACTCTCACATCCATACATGATCACAGGAAAAACCATAGCCTTGACTAGACAGACCTTTGTTGGCAAAGTAATGTCTCTGCTTTTGAATACACTATCTAGGCTGCTCATAACTTTTCTTCCAGGGAGTAAGTGTCTTTGAATTTCATGGCTGCAGTCACCATCTGCAGTGATTTTGGAGCCCAAAAATAATAGTCCGACACTGTTTCCACTGTTTCTCCATTTATTTCCCATGGAGTGATGGGACCGGATAGTCACACATATTCAAACATGACTGAATCAACTTACTCTACTCTTCCTAAAATTTTTTTTTGGATGAAGAGCTATAATTCTTTAATTAATCATCAAATTGAGGCATTTGGAGCAGTTTATTTACAAAGTTGTTTAGACAGTTTTTTGTGTGTGTGTTTTAATTAATTTATTTATTTACTTTACAATATGGTATTGGTTTTGCCATACATTGACATGAATTTGCCACGGGTGTACATGTGTTTCCCATCCTGAACCCCCTCCCCCCTCCCTCCTCATCCCATCCCTCTGGGTCATCCCAGTGTACCAGACCCAAGCACCCTGTATCATGCATTGAACCTGGACTGGCAATTCATTTCACATATGATAATATACATATTTCAATGCCATTCTCCTATATCATCCTGCCCTCACCCTCTCCCACAGAGTCCAAAAGACTATTCTATACATCTGTGTCTCTTTCACTGTCTCGCATACAGGGTTATCGTTACCATCATTCTAAATTCCATATATATGCATTAGTATACTGTATTGTGAAGAAGGCAATGGCAAGCCACTCCAGTACTCTTGCCTGGAAAATCCCATGGATGGAGGAGCCTGGTAGGCTGCAGTCCATGGGGTCACAAAGAGTTGGACACAGCTGAGCGACTTCACTTTCACTTTTCACTTTTATGCATTGGAGAAGGAAATGGCAACCCACTCCAGTGTTCTTGCTTGGAGAATCCCAGGGACGGGGGGAGCCTGGTGGGCTGCTGTCTCTGGGGTCGCACGGAGTCGGACACGACTGAAGTGACTTAGCAGCAGCATACTGTATTGTCCATCAGCAGACGAATGGATAAGAAAGCTGTGGTACATATACACAATGGAATATTACTCAGCCATTAAAAAGAATACATTTGAATCAGTTCTAATGAGGTGGATGAAACTGGAGCCTACTATATGGAGTGAAGTAAGCCAGAAAGAAAAACATTAATACTCTTCCTAAATTTTGCCACCTGGAAGGACAGAACCAAGAAAGATAACTGGCTAAAAGTTTTTCAGAACTGACACTGGTATCCAGGAAACAAAGAAATCCCTATAAACAATAGTGAAACTGTTGAAGAGACAGTTTCAACAAAGACAAAGAGGACTTAAAAACAGCCAGAAATAAAAGGCTGACTACTTTAGCAGACTCTGTTGGTTCCCTGCCCATAACCTTTTTCTCAACCAGAGAACTCACATGTACTCTTCTTTTGATAATTATCTTCAGGTTACTGGGAATATCTCAGCTTCCATACTTCTTCTTAAGACAGTCCACTTTCAAAGAATAACTAATGAAGGGGTACTAAAGGTCCAAATGTGAGACATTTGTCTGGTACCCTTAGAATTTAGAGCTTCTTCTGGAATCAGGTTGTGTTGTACTGTGCTTAGTTGTATCTGACTCTTGCAACCCCATGGACTGCAGCCCGCCAGGCTCCTCTGTCTTTAGGGATTCTCCAGACAAAAATACTGGAGTGGGCTGCCATGTCATCCTCCAGAGGATCTTCCCAACCCAGGGATTAAACCCAGGTCTCCTGCACTGCAGACAGATTCTTTATCATCTGAGCCACCAGGGAATCCCAAGAATACTGGAGTGGGAAGCTTATTCCTTTTCCATAGGAACTTCCCAACCAAGCACTGAACCAGGGTCTCCTGCATTGCAGGTGGATTCTTTACCAGCTGAGCTACAATGGAAGCCTGAAATCAAGTTGATCTCCTACTAAATCCATGTCTTTGACTAACTGCTTTTCCTGTCCCATATGGCTTTCCTAATTCTCTTTTTCTTATTTCAACAAAAATCAAGAATCCCTATCATGAGTTTGACTCTTGGAAACAAACTACCAACAAGCAAATGATAAATAGATCAACAGCAGATTTTCAAAACAAAAATGGAATGCCAGAAGACTAGAAAATAATACATTTCAACACTGAAAAAAATAACTGTCAGTTAAGACTTCTATTCTCAAACTATAATTTGAAGCTGAGGTGAAATGAACATTCAAAGATACCAAAACAGTTTACTGCCAACAGACCCATACCAAAAAAAAAAAATTTTTAAAGAAAAGATTTGAGGCAGAAAGAAAAATAGCAGTTGGGAAGTCTGAGACCCAAAAGGAATTTAAAAAAAAAAAAAAAAGAGGAAAGTAATTAGTGAACATGTAGATAAACTTAACCAACAATGTCTGTTTTTAAAATAATATTAATAATAATGCTTAATTCAGTGAATGACAAAATAAAACGGAACTAAATATTTTACAAAAAAGAGAGATAATTAAATTTAATTTGAGATGTAGTCAATAGAGATTAATTAACTTTAGACTTTAAGTTAAAGTACATGCAAAGATTTTCAGGACAATCTCTAAAAAACACAACGCAAGTATATTAATGTCAAATCAGCAAAGAGGAAATAAAAGAACAGAAAACCTCACTCAGAAGGGAAGCTTGAGAAACTTTTACTTCTGTCAACAATAGAGTAGCCATCCCTGCACTAGTCCACTCTCTATAAACAACCATAAAACTGGACCAAATATATAAGGTAAATCCTTCTGTGCTACATTATAGAAGTAGCACAAAACTGCACCTCATGAATTAAGGAAAAGCTCCACCATTTCCCCAATACTCTCCTTAGGAACGATTTTCCAGCCTCAGTAAAACCAGCTGAGATCCAAGCAAAGCACAAGACCCTACTACACTTAGAAAGCAATAATGAGAGTTCAAGGAAACCGAAGTAGATGCAGTATGAAAGGCAAAGAATCAGAAAGGAAGAAGCTATGGAGAAGAGAGGTCTCAGATGTCTGAGTATTATCGCCTTTAACTTCTCAGGCAAGAACTGGGCTATACAAGTGCAGGACAAGAATATATGAGACTTTTTAGGGAGCCACCACTACTGGTTGAGAATGAAACAGATATAGAGGTCAAGCAGCAACAGTGGATGTTGGCATCCATCCACCTAGAGTGGAGTTAGTTCAATAATACCTCCTTTTACTATAACCATTTTATAATGTCTGACTGAGCGACTGAACTGAACTGAACTGATACACTTATTACTAGGTTTACAAAAAGAAAAGAGGAAAATATGACATACGGTAGAAAAATACATCAAAATAAACTAACCCAGAGGTGACAGAGTTCTTGTATATAACAGATACTGAGTTTAAGGATAGGTTAGGTTAGGTTAGGTTAAGTCGCTCAGTCATGTCCGACTCTTTGCGACCCTGTGGACTGTAACCTACTAGGCTTCTCCATCCATGGGATTTTCCAGGCAAGAGTCCCAGAGTGGGTTGCCATTTCCTTCTCCAGTGGATCTTCCCGACCCAGGGATCGAACCTGGGTCTCCCGCATTGGAGGCAGATGCTTTAACCTCTGAGCCACCAGGGAAGCCTACTGAGTTTAAAGGAAATATTAAATAGATATTCAAAGAAACAAAGGAAATTAAAGGAATTTCCTTTAGTCGGGGAGTTAAAGGAAAATACAGACTTAATAAGAGAAGAGATAGTAAATCTCAGATGAGAAATGAAAGCTATTTAAAAAGTCAAATAGAAATTCTGGCAATAAGGAGAATAATAAATGAACTACAAAAGTAACTGAATGGGGTTAACAGCAAGTTGGAGATGGTAGAAAAGTCAGGGAAGTTGAAGAGAAATCCATGGAAATTATGCAAGCAAGGAAAACAGAGACAAAACATTTTTAAAAAATGAACAGAATCCCAGAGACCTGGAGTGTAAAGTCAGATAACCAAACATGTACACTAGAAGTCTCAGACAAAAAGAACAATAGAACATAAAGGTATTTAAAGAAACAATGGCTAAAAATAAGCTCAGTTTGATGGGAAAAAAATTAACTTTCCAGAGTCAAGAATTTGAGGAAACCTCCATAATGATAAAATAGAAGAAAACTGTACCAAAGAACAGTGTAGTGAAACTGCTGGGGGAAAAAAGATAAAGCAGTCAGAGAAAAAGGCACATCGTTACAAGAAAAGTGATAAAAACAACTGCTGACTACTCATTTGAACAAGGCTGCCCAGACAACAGTGGAAGAGCAACTTTAACATTCTGCAAAAAAGATATATATATTTGAAGATTTTATATCTAGTAAAAAATATACTTCAAAAATAAGGTAAAATAAAGGCATCATAGGGCTTCCCTGATGGCTCAGAGGGTAAAGCGTCTGCCTGCAATGCGGGAGACCTGGGTTCAATCCCTAGGTTGGCAAGATCCCTGGAGAAGGAAATGGCAACCCACTCTGGCACTCTTGCCTGGAAAATCCCATGGATGGAGAAGCCCGGTAGTCTACAGTCTATGGTGTCGCAAAGAGTCGGACACGACTGAGTGACTTCACTTTCATATTCAAAGGTATCCTATTTTAAAAAGTGAAAACATATTTGCAGCAAACATAAACTACAAGAAATTTTAAAGAAAAAGAGAAATTACCCCTGAAAAGGCAGATCTCCAGGAAAGAAAGATGAATACCGGAAAAAGTAAATAGGGAGTTATACAAGAAATTATATTATTCTCCTTAATTCTTTAAAAGATAACTGCAATAAAACTGTAAGGCAGAGTTTATAACATATGAAAAAAATAGAGGATAGGCAAAGATCAGCAAAATACACAAGGGACAAGTTAATCGAACTCTACTGCTGAATGGGTACAATACTGCTGTTCATTCATTTGTTTTTTTAGAGGCTACCCACAGACAGCTGAAGGGATACAGAAAGGAAGGGTATGTTAGCAGCTCAGAGAGTAGTTTTTGTTTATTTTTATTTTTTGGGCTGTACTGCACAGCATGCAGGACCTTAGTTCCCAAACTAGGAATAAAACCTGTACCTCCTTCAGTGGAAGCATAGATTTTTAACCACTGGACCCAAGCGAAGTCCCTGAATGAGTATAATATTTTTGAAAATGGAAATAGGAACTGGAAATCAAGAAGCATCAAATATGAGATAATAAGGTGGAATGTGAAGAACTGGGTGTTAAATCAAATAATATTGAGTCTAAAGAGAATCCAAGGATAGTTAAACAGTTATAAGGATTAGAAGACTGTTAATCCTGGAGTGAATGCTACATAAATTTTTAAAACAAAAGAAATAAGAAGCAAGAAAGGACATAAACATGTAATTGAATATTATACTCAATTACACCAAAGTAGTCAGGAAAGCAGCAACAAAAGACAAACCTAAAACTGTAAAGGAAAAAAATGGAAAAATATGAAGATAAGGACTTCCCTGGGGGTCCAGTGGTTAAGACGCTGCCTGCCAATGCAGAGGACATGGGTGTGATCTCTGGTTCAGGAAGATTCTGCATGCCGTGGAGCAAATAAACCCCTGTGCCACAACTACTGCACCACACTCAAGAGCCTCAGCTCCACACCAGGAGAAGCCACCACACTGAGAAGCCTGCACATTGAAACAAAGAGTAGCCCCCACTCCCTGTAGTTAGAAAAAGCCCACTCACAGCAATGCAGAACAGCACAGCCAAAAAATAATAAATATTTTTAAAACATGAAGATAAACTTAAAGATACTAATATAAATAATTGTATGAAACATAAATAGAAAAGAAACCAAATGAAACAGACTAAACAGATTAAACAAGCCAGGCATGCCCTGCAGGCTATGCCCTGCAGGCCAAATCTTGCACACTTATTTTGTAAATATTTTTTGAAAAATAGCCTTGTCTACCCATTTGTATATTATCAGCGGTTGCTTTTGTGCTACACTGGCAGAGTTCAGTAGTTGCAACAGAGACCATATGACTTGCAAAGTCTAAAATGTTTATTGTCTGGCCCTTAACTGGAAATGTTTGCCAGCCCTTGGACTAAATACTCCAATTATATAGCAGATTTTACAAGAATGAATTAAAAAGTTAGATCCAACTACATGCTGCCAACAAAAGAATTCAATTTAAATTTAAAGAAGATAAATAAGTTGAAGGTGAAAGAACAGGGAAATATCTACAATATAAACAGGAAACATCAGAAAGCTGTTGTCATTATATTAGTGTGAGACAAAGCAGATCCCAAGACAAAATTATATTCAAGACAAAAAGACATTAAGATGGGTATTTCACAGTGTTATAAGGGTCAGTCCCTCAAGAAGATGCATGTGTGCTGGGTTGCTTCATTTGTGTGTTCCAGCTCTTTGGGACTTTATGGACTGTAGCCCACCAGGCTCTTCTGTACATGGGATACTCCAGGCAAGAATACTGGAGTGGGTCGCCATGCCCTCCTCCAGGAGATCTTCCAGACCCAGGGATTGAACCACTGTCTCCTACATCTCCTATACTGGCAAGTGGGTTCTTTACCATTAATGCCACCTGGGTAACAGAAGATAGCCAATCAAGAAGATAGAGAATCTTAAATATGTTCAGTTCAGTTCAGTTCAGTCACTCAGACGTGTCCGACTCTTTGCGATTCCTTGAATCGCAGCACGCCAGGCCTCCCTGTCCATCACCAACTCCCGGAGTTCACTCAGACTCACATCCATAGAGTCAGTGATGCCATCCAGCCATCTCATCCTCTGTTGTCCCCTTCTTCTCCTGCCCCCAATCCCTGCTAGCATCAAGGTCTTTCCCACTGAGTCAATTCTTCGCATGAGGTGGCCAAAGTACTGGAGTTTCAGCCTTAGCATCATTCCTTCCAAAGACATCCCAGGGTTGATCTTCAGAACCGACTGGTTGGATCTCCTTGCAGTCCAAGGTACTCCCAAGAGTTTTCTCCAACACCACAGTTCAAAGCATCAATTCTGCGGCACTCAGCCTTCTTCACAGTCCAACTCTCACATCCATACACGACTACTGGAAAAACCATAGCCTTGACTAGACGGAACTTAGTGGGCAAAGTAATGTCTCTGCTTTTGAATATGTTATCTAGGCTGCTCATAACTTTTCCTCCAAGGAGTAAGTGTCTTTTAATTTCATGGCTGCAGTCACCATCTGCAGTGATTTTGGAGCCCCCCAAATAAAGTCTCACACTGTTTCCACTGTTTCCCCATCTATTTCCCATGAAGTGATTGGACCAGATGCAAGGATCTTAGTTTTCTGAATGTTGAGCTTTAAGCCAACTTTTTCACTCTCCTCTTTCACTTTCATCAAGAGGTTTTTAGTTTCTCTTCACTTTCTGCCATAAGGGTGGTGTCATCTGCATATCTGCGGTTATTGATATTTCTCCTGGCACTCTTGATTCCAGCTTGTGTTTCTTCCAGCCCAGCGTTTCTCATGATGTACTCTGCATATAAGTTAAATAAGCAGGGTGACAATATACAGCCTTGACGTACTCCTTTTCCTATTTGGAACCAGTCTGTTGTTCCATGTCCAGTTCTAACTGTTGCTTCCTGACCTGCATACAGATTTCTCAAGGAGGCAAGTTAGGTGGTCTGGTATTCCCATCTCTTTCAGAATTTTCCACGGTTTATTGTGATCCACACAGTGAAAGGCTTTGGCATAGTCAATAAAGCAAAAATAGATGTTCTTCTGGCAGTCTCTTGCTTTTTCCATGAACCAGTGGATGTTGGCAATGTGATCTCTGGTTCCTCTGCCTTTTCTAAAACCAGCTTAAACATCAAGGAGTTCACGGTTCACATATTGCTGAAGCCTGGCTTGGAGAATTTTGAGCATTACTTTACCAGCATGTGAAATGAGTGCAGTTGTGCAGTAGTGTGAGCATTCTTTGGCATTGCCTCTCTTTGGGATTGGAATGAAAACTGACCTTTTCCAATCCCGTGGCCACTGCTGAGTTTTCCAGATTTGCTTGCATATTGAGTGCAGCACTTTCACAGCATCATCTTTCAGGATTTGAAATAGCTCAACTGGAATTCTATCACCTCCACTAGCTTTGTTCGTAGTAATGCTTTTCTAAGGTCCACTTGACTTCACAGTTCAGGATGTCTGGCTCTAGATGAGTGATCACACCATCATGATTATCTGGGTCATGAACATCTTTTTTGTACAGTTCTTCCGTGTATTCTTGCCACCTCTTCTTAATATCTTCTGCTTCTGTTAGGTCCAGACCACTTCTGTCTTTTATCGAGCCCATCTTTGCATGAAATGTTCCCTTGGTATGTCTCATTTTCTTGAAGAGATTTCTAGTCTTTCCCATTCTGTTGTTTTCCTCTGTTTCTTTGCATTGATCGCTGAAGAAGGCTTCCTTATCTCTTCTTGCTATTCTCTGGAACTCTGCATTCAGATGCCTATATCTTTCCTTTTCTCCTTTGCTTTTCACCTCTCTTCTTTACAGCCATTTTGCTTTTTTGCATTTCTTTTCCATGGGGATGGTCTTGATTCCTGTCTCCTGTACAATGTCACGAACCTCCGTCCATAGTTCATCGGGTCTAGGCCCTTAAATCTATTTCTCACTTTCACTGTATAATCATAAGGGATTTGATTTAGGTCATATCTGAATGGTCTAGTAGTTTTCCCTACTTTCTTCAATTTAAGTCTGAATTTGGTAATAAGATGTTCATGATCTGAGCCACAGTCAGCTCCTGGTCTTCTTTTTGTTGACTCTACAGAGCTTCTCCATTTTTTGCTGCAGAGAATATAATTAATCTGATTTCGGTGTTAACCATTTGGTGATGTCCATGTGTAGAGTCTTCTCTTGTGTTGTTGGAAGAGGGTGTTTGCAATGACCAGAGCATTTTCTTGGCAAAACTCTATTAGTCTTTGTCCTGCTTCATTCCACGTTCCAAGCCCAAATTTGCCTGTTACTCCAGGTGTTTCTTGACTTCCTACTTTTGCATTCCAGTCCCCTATAATCCACCTAATAATACAAGTTCAAAGTTCATGAAGCAATAGAACTAGAGAGAGAAATAAGCAAATTCATTATCATTATTGATTTTTAATATCCCTCTCTCAATAATTGATATATAAGAAGATAAACAAGTCAATAAAAAGATAATCTTAGCAGCACAACACAACCATCTTGTCCTAGTTGATAATTATAGAATTCTATATCCAAAAGCTCAGTACATTCTTTGCAAGAACATATAGAATATTTTCCATGATCTCTGCCAGTCAGAAAATAAACTTCAATAAATTTAAAAAACAAGAAATCTCAGACTATGTTCTCTTCTCAAATTGAATTTAAATTTAAAATATATAACAGTTATCTAATATAGAAAAAAGAAATAATTAAATAACCCACTTCTAAATAACCCATGGGCCAAAGAAAATATGGTAAAACTACAAACTGTGCAAGCTGTATGAAAACATAAACACACCATAGCAATATGTATGGTACATAACTAAAGCGTTAATTAGAGAGAGATTTATAGCTTTAAGTGCCCATATTATAAAATATGATCTAAATTTCTGACTTAAGAATCTGAAAAGGGAAGAATTAAACTCAAAATACAGAAGAAAAGAAATATTTAAAATAAAACATTAAACCACAGCAACATTAAATAGCCAAGCAATAGAGAATATTAAACAGGCAAAACTAAAGAACCAAACTAAAGAACAAAAGAAACATTAAATAGACAAGCAAGAGAGAAGCCAAAGAAACATTAGACAAATAGAAAAAAAGTTTAAAACACAAGCTGGTTCTTTAAAAGTTTAGTAAAACTGTTAAACCCCTTGCAAAACTAACAGCAATAAAAGAGGAACAAGTGATGAAAGTTAGTAACAGAATAATATTGCTGGAAATTCTATAGATTTTAAAGGAAAAAGGAAACATGAACAACTTTATACCAAGTAAATAAACAACTTAGAGGAAATTCACATATTCTCTAAACATCTCAACTTAGCAAAACTGAATTAAAAAGAAATAGAAATTGAATGATATTCCTCCTTCTATTAAATAATTTGAATGCATTATCAGAAACTTTCCCACAAAAATATAATACATAATAAAAGAGGGGGAAATAAACAGAAGTATAAGAAAAACAAAGGCAAATATGAAGGATAAAATAATAGCAGACAGAATTTCAAATATATTAGGAAACAATAATGCATAAAAATACACTAAATGAATAAAAAGACTGAAGGCAAGTGGTGTAACCATATTACTACTCGATGTCAGACAAAATACATTTTAAGCCAAAGAACAGTATTAGAAATAATGATATCTCAACTTAATGAAAAAAGTATCCAATTCACCTGAAAATGACAATGAATAAATCCAAAATTGTATTCACCTTGCTATATAAAATAAAAATTAATAGAATTACAAGAACAAAATGAAATAGTACCATCACACTATCATAATGTGAGATTTTAGCACACAACATATTTTAAAATGTCTTTGAGTACTTTAATATAACAAGAAAATAAAAATGAATAAATATGCCAGATATCTGAACACAAATGATAGAAATATAGAATATATATTTAATAACATTAAAATGATAGAAATATTCTAATAAAGCCCTATAAATATAAAAGAGATAATATGTTTTCCTCAAGTATACAGGGAATATTTACCCAAGTGACTAAATATCAAGTTCTTTTAGACTCTTAGTCTAATCACAATAAAAGTAGAGATTAACCACAAAGACATCTAAACAAGAAGCCAGAACAGTTTCTGATATGTGTACCATCATGTGTGCTAAGCTGCTTCAGTCGTGTCCAGCTCTTTGCAACCATATGGACTGTAGCCCACCAGGCTCCTCTGTCCATGGGATTCTCTAGGCAAGCATATTGGAGTGGGTTGCCATGCCCTTCTCCAGGAGATCTTCCTAACCCAAGAAACAAACCTGTGTCTCTTGCATCTCCTGCATTGACGGACAAGGTTCTTTACCACTAGGGCCACAAGGAAAGCCCTCTACTATATTGCTTTTAAAAATGACAAGCCATATGGTTGCTTTAAAAGTCAGGAACAATGCATCTGTCTTCTTGGCACTTACACCCATCATTAACTTTCACTCTCACCTGTCAACAGTGTTACAATCAAAGTATTTTTGTGTGGTGCCTAAATAAACATGTCTTAAAGAGTACCCTCTATCTCTTTTCTTGCTTCAGCTTTTCTCATATTTACTTTTTAGACATTTTCTTTCCCTTTGTTTCCTCAAAATAAATGTCTTTTTTAATATGAAATTAAACAATTTACTTCTTTTTTAAAATCTTGTCTGCTCTGCTCTAACTCCCAGAATGAATCCTTACCCTCTTTATTATTGGCGTTTATCCATCCACAGCACTGTGATTGGGCTGAGACATAGAGAGAGAGAGAGAGAGAGAGAGAGAGAGAGAGCCAGGTAGAAGCCATATGCTTTTTGTGACCCAGCTTCAGAAGACACAGAATTATGCTTTCGTCAGTCTATTAGTTGGAAGAGTCATAAGCCCCTACTCACAGGGGAAAGTAACAGACCTCCCCTTCAATGGGAGGCATGCTAGTCAAATGAAAAACAACATGTGGGATGAGATATCTATATGTTGGTGTGGTCAAAATATCATGAACCAGAACAAAGGAATGGCAAATACATAACCTTATGCCGCTGCTGCTAAGTCGCTTCAGTCGTGTCCGACTCTGTGTGACCCCATAGACGGCAGCCCACCAGGCTCACAAGTCCCTGGGATTCTCCAGGCAAGAACACTGGAGTGGGTTGCCATTTCCTTCTCCAATGCATAAAAGTGAAGTCGTTCAGTCATGTCTGACTCTTCGAGACTCCATGGACTGCAGCCTACCAGGATCCTCCGTCCATGGGATTTTCCAGGCAAGAGTACTGGAGTGGGGTGCCATTGCCTTCTCCATATAACCTTATAGTTGATACTAAATTATGAGACATTACTAATGCTCTCAAAAATGTAAAAAAAAAAGTGCTTAAAGCTTCTCTTTTTCCATGATTATTGAAAAGACTATAACAGGTAAAAAGCTTCAGCATGTAGTCAGACAGAAAGGTAAGTTTCAAATATTCAAATAAATTACATGTCATGCAAAATGGGGATAGAAATACTTACTCTATATGGTTGCTGTCACATAGTCAGAGTTTGTTGTTATTGCTATAAATACTAACTGCAATATTTCTTTTAGCAAAGACTATTCGGAACATACAAAAGTATACAGAGAAGAAAATTAGTCACTCAATTGCACCACTCAGGAAAAATGAAACATTTTAAATGACCTCGACAGAACAAGAGTTCTATTTAAAAAAAAAAAAGGTATTTCAGTAAGAAAATGGTGGGGAAAAGGCAAAAATCTTGCTCTGTACCATTTTATGTACTTACCAAATAGCTCCAGTATTCTTACCTGGAAAATTCCATGGACAGAGGGGTTTGGTGGGCTATAGCTGATGGAGTCACGAGTCAGACACTGACTGAGTGACCATCACTTTCCACCAAATGGCTATGGCTCTGCAGGGCAGATGCAGGCGGAGGGGTTGGAGTTCTGAGGGGCAGTGGGAGGAGCAGGAGTCTCCTACACAAGGTGACAGGATGGGGTGAAGCCCCTGAGGGTTCATCCCATCCTGAGTCAGAGGAAATAGGCTGGGACAAAGTCCGCGTGGGCTTCACATCACCGAGAATCAGTGGAAAGGGTCTGAGAGCAGGTGGTGACGGCGGCATGGACACAGGAGGCAGGCTGAAGCATCATTGTGGAGGGGCTCTGGCAGATGAGTCTGATCAGATCGTTTGGTTCCTTAGGGGACCTAGTGAATCAGGAGTCTATGAAGTCAGATGATGAGCATGGATGCCATGAGGAATTTCAACATTATTCTCACAGGCAGTGGGGAGCTTTGGAAGTTTATAAGGAGGGAAGGGTTATGACCTCTGCTCCTGTCTTGTAGATCATTTAATTTATGAAACCCATGGGAGAGTCTAGAAACAAGGAGATAATATGTAAAATATCAGATGAGAGAACTTAATGAGGAAAAGTGTTTTAAAAATAGAAGAGTCAGGAATTAATACAGTTCCCTGGTGTCTTAGACTCTGCAAATAATCTGCCTGCAATGAGGGAGACTGGGGTTCAATCCCTGGGTCTGGAAGATGCCCTGGAGAAGGGAATGGCTACCCACTCCAGTATTCTTGCCTGAGAAATCCCATGGAGAGAGAAGCCTGGCAGGCTATAGTCCGTGGGGTTGCAAGGAGTCGGACATGACTGAGTGACTAACACATATACAAAAGATGTTAAGTACTAACACTGTAGAAAGATCCAGATGTAGTCTATAGACACAGAATATATTGAGAGTACAACTGCAAAAATAACGTGATGTTGAGAAATATCACAAAGGAATATGATAATAAAAGGGGGCCAGGATAGGCTTTATAATCAGAACTTTGTGGGGTAGTTTCACTTGTAAAGTGTTAAAAGTGAGAATTAGGAAAAGTATAAATTACAGGGTAAAAACAGAAGTTTTGATTTTGCCATTGTAATTTTTAACATAATGGGGGCTAATAGAGTCAAAATATAAGCCCAGTAATGACAATGGCCTCCCAAGCTTGGGAGAAATACACTGATTAGCTGATCTCTGCAATAAATCTGTAGTAGTTTTTGTGTAGGAGCTAAGTCATGTTAGACTCCTTGTGACCCCATGTACTGCAGCAGGCCAGGCTCCTCTGTACTCCACTATCTCCTAGGGTTTGCTCAAATTCATGTCCATTGAGGTAGTGATATTACCTATTCAGCTCATCCTCTGCCACCCCTTCCTGGATCACAAAGAGTCAGACACAACTTAGCAACTGAACAACAACAACATACATCCTTTTATGGGCTCTTTGCTAACTTTCAAAATGCCATGTTGAAAACTAACCCCTAATGTGATGGTATTGGGGAGGTTGGGACTTTGGGAGGTGATTATGTCATGATGACAGAGCTGTCAGGAATAGGATTAGTGCCCTTATAAGAAGAGGCCAAAGAGCCAGCTCACTCTCCTGCCACATGATGATTTAATGAAAGATGAGTGACTGGCGACCTGAAACCCAGAACCCAACCATGCTGGCACCCTGATTTCAGACTTCCAGGCTCTAGGACTGTGAGACATAAATTTCTGTTGTTTATAAACCTCCTAGTCTTTGTTATAATGACCCCATCTAAGATGCATCTGCAGATGGTGACTACAGCCATGAAATTAAAAGACACTTACTCCTTGGAAGGAAAATTAAGACCAACCTAGATAGCATATTCAAAAACAGAGACATTACTTTGCCAACAAAGTAATGGACCCATCTAGTCAAGGCTTTGGTTTTTTCAGTGGTCGTGTATAGATGTGAGAGTTGAACTGTGAAGAAAGCTGAGCACCGAAGAATTGATGCTTTTGAACTGTGGTGTTGGAGAAGACTCTTGAGAGTCCCTTGGACTGCAAGGAGATCCAACCAGTCCATTCTGAAGGAGATCAGCCCTGGGTGTTCTTTGGAAGGAATGATGCTAAAGCTGAAACTCCAGTACTTTGGCCACCTCATGCAAAGAGTTGACTCATTGGAAAAGACTCTGATGTTGGGAGGGATTGGGGTCAGGAGGAGAAGGGGACGACCGAGGACGAGATGGCTGGATGGCATCACGAACTCGATGGACATGAGTCTGAGTGAACTCTGGGAGTTGGTGATGGACAGGGAGGCCTGGCGTGCTGCAATTCATGGGGTTGCAAAGAGCCGGACATGAGTGAGTGACTGAAGTGAACTGAATTGAAGATGCATCTGAAATATATTTTAAAAAGAAAAATTCTCTTCTAAACAACTTCACATTTTGGGGGTAGTGCTAGTGGTAAAGAACCCACCTACCAGTGCAGGAGACTTGAGAGACATGGTTCGATCTCTAGGTCAGGAAGATCCCCTGGAGGAGGGCATGGCAACCCACTCCAGTATTATTGCCTGGAGAAGCCCATGGACCAGAGGAGCCTGGTGGGCTGCAGACCACAGTGTAGCAAAGAGCTGGACATGACTGAAGCAACTTGGCATGGACTGCATTTCTACCTGGGGGCCTCCCCTTGTAACGCAGAAGTCTAAAACACAAACACCACAAGCCTTTAGACATCCAAGTGGAGGTTTCGTGTAAGACCTGCTTAAGGATATGGACATTTTTCAGAGCTGCAGAATGGAAGCTAGCCAAGTAAGGTATAAAGATCAGTGACTTGCATCACATGAGGCTGAGAAAGAAAATTAAATTGTTCCATGTGGAGCGCCAAGATTTAAGAGGTTCAAGTTGCCTTGTAGTTAGAGGGATGCAGGTCTAGGGAAAAAAATTCTGATCCAGGAGCAGGCTGTCCTGATAATCTTCTGAGTATCAGCATTAAATCTCCTGAGTAGAGACAGTCCAGGGGCTAGGCGTGTCCTCGGTTTCCCTGTCTATAGATCTTTTCAGCTGCAGCTTGTCTAGATTCAAGCATCACAGCCTGAATCTCTACCCAAGGCCCCATCCCTGAGGCTTGGAACTCTGCATCTTTTAATGTATCAGAAGTGAAACTCCCTGCTGGTTGCTGGAGGAGAAGAAAGCTTCATCCTTTCTCATTTTTACTCTCTGATTTTAAGCAACTAGCTGGGGAAATACTGGATTTAATGAGCCCTTCTTTTGTCCTTGGAAGAGCCGCAGAATGCAGCTGTCAGGTTTCAAGAGTTGTACAGGAATCTTACAGATCCACTGTAATTCTTCTGATAACATCGTACTCTACATGATCGCTTCCCGATGACCAAACAGCTGAGGCTTTACCTCCTGCAAATTTCCCAACAAAGAAGGGTCAGGGTGTGTCTTTTTGTTGGCCACATTCTCCCTCCATATTCTGAGGGTCTTTGAAGAATAGCAAATTTCCTCTTCATTTTTTTTTTCCTATGAAAAATGTAAGGAACAGCAGGTAGTAACATTACAGTCCTAGAATTCAGTGATCCAGGAGGCATTTCCTATCTCCCTCCTTTGGGCCAGGCATAGGGTTAGGACTTACAGATCCAGTTCAGAATATTGTCAATTATTCCTGTCACCCCCTGCCCAGGTGGAAACAGTTCTGTGCAGACAAGAGCTTTAAGTCTCAGGGCATGGGATAAAGCTTTTATTCTCGCAGACCTATAAATGTCTGAATCAGGAATTCATTAGGCAGAATAAAAACTTTACTAAGATGTAACAGTTTCAAGATACTCAGAGCACTAGTTTTATATGGTCATGCTTACAAAACTCAGAGTTGGCCTAACACCAACCATTCACTCTTCACTCAAATAAAAGAATGTAAATTTTCTTTCAAATCTTTACTTTTCTTAAGGTTCAACTTCTAACAGTACATGGGAGTCAGCAGTGATGATGTAATGTGTTTTTGTCGTCCTTGTCAAAATAATTCAGTATATCCAGCACTACTTGGTAGCCACCTTCAGGCTCTTAGATTATTTGTTAGGTTTCACTTTATAAAAGTGAAGCCAAAACTGATTTGTTGTCAACTTGTTGACTATCTTGACATCAGCAGTCCAGCTGATGATGAAGTCTGGGTCAGCCCAAGAGAGCCTCTCACAACAAATTTACATATCGGTTCTTCTCTCTCCTATCCCTTTCTGGCTCCATCTGAGGCTTGCTGGGATCTACGGACAGTTGGAAACACACATCTTTTCAAAGAGAGAAAATGTCAAATCTTTCACAAATTTCTCTTCTAGTAAATTTTACTGTTGAAAGTTCCTCTAGGGTAGAATATGCTTCTCAGGGAAACAATGAAATGTTTTTCAGTGAATTGTTTCCCCCATGGGGGAAAAAAAAAGAGAGAGAGATGAACTTGATATCAGTATATGTATGACAAAGAAAATACTCAAGCACTGCAGCCATATCATTTTCTTTTTGTGTAAACTGGTACAAAAAACCTAGAATGCTTTTTATGTATAATGTTCCTAAAAAACTGCCCAGTCTAGGTCTTGCTAATTCCTCAGAAAACCCTAGAAGGTACCACGTTAGTGAGTGATTTACCATCTTCAGCAACTGAAAATTAAGAAGAATGGCAAGGGTACAAGTCCAAGTAAGGTCATATTTAATGGCCTGTGTGGAAATCGTGAACTAGCTGATCTGGAATGAAGAGTGTGAATTTTTCATTTGGAATTTCCTTTTATAACTCTAACCATTCCCCTGTATCTTCTTTTCTCAAAAATAACTGCAAAATATTATTAGCTAGGGGTTTCTTTTGCATGTGATTTCTCAAGTAAATGAGTCGTGCTGTTCTCTGGGACATCTTTTACTAATGAGCTTCTTTATTTGGGCTGAAGCAATGGTGACCCTGAGTGCCGAAAAGCAGTGAAAATAGCTGCTTGGAACCCAGATACCATGTTTGTATTTGAACTAACCGAGTGAGCTTGGAAATGTATACCTACTTTTCCTCTCCTTCTTCATCTACCTCTCCCCTCATCCACACCAATATTTGCCATCAGCTGTATGTATCATTTTTCCACAGTTACGCCACATCTACGCTTGAATATTCTTGGGGCAGGATTTTAAATGCTGCTCTATGCTAATTAGCAAAATGTATTCCTTTCCAAAACCAAAAGAAAAAATCTTAATACTTCAAAAATACTGAAGCATTTAAGGGATTCATATACTAGTTGCCAGTTTTAAAATATATGTCTATCTGCAATATGAAAGGATTCAGTCTCAAGGTGTGGTATGGCTGTGAATTTCATTTTGGAAGTCATTTCTGCTGAACTGGATTTATTCAGTACAATGAGGTTTTGAGGCTATGTATCAGGTAAAATTGTGTAGTGATTCTCTTATAGCTAACCTCTGACCTATGCATGGGCTTTTGTGCATTCACCTTAGAATGGAGGAGAGTCAGCCCAACAATAGACTGACATGGGGTGCAGAAAATACTGGGTTAAAAATATCTTGCATTTGTATGGCACATTACAATTTAAAATTACATAATTCTTCATAATTATACCTGTCTCATATTGCACCTGTCTCAAAGGGTTGTGAAGATTCAGTGAAACAATAAAAGTAAGTTTTTGACACATACGAAGGTTTCAGTAAATGGAAACTTGTTCCTGTCACTTATTTCATTTTCTTCTGTGGATAACATATATTTCTATTCTATCTGTTCTCATAAATCTGTGAGTCTTTTCTCCAAGTTAGTACTGAAAGCAAGTAATAGCCCCAGACTTATACTCACCTAGGGTTTTCTTTCCAAATGGCATTGAGTAATTTATAGTTCATGAATTCCTCAGACTGTAAGGCTACTGCAATTTTTCACTCTCCAGACTCTCGATTTCACTGGGATCAATTGGAAATAATATTCCATTTACTTTTTATAACTTTGGAAATAAAATTTTTAATTTATATCTAATTATCCAGCTCTTTGAAGATTATATTTTCTCTTCCAGATTCTCTTCCTCTGTCAGGGATCTCAATTAGTCCTTTTTTCCCTATTACTTCACAATTGTAAAGCTATAGTTTTTAAAGAGTTGTTTAAAAGAGTCTTTTAAAAGAGTTGTTCTAAGGCTGTCAGACTGAAGGAAAAAATTAAACATGGAGGTATTGTTGCTTCTAAGAGCTGAAGGTCGTTCCTTCTCAGCAAGGATGGAGCATGTGTACATATGACTGACAATCACAAATAGACGATTAATCTGCAGTCATGCACAAATTTTTTTTTAATTAGATTTTAATCAATTGGCTTTGGAGAAAAAGAAAATGTTACCACGTGGTCAGTAGAATGATTTGTTCCATTCCCTTTGCCCTATAAAATGGTCATCTGATCTTCAGCAACAAGCCAACAGTCTTAGCATCTCACTATTCTGGTAATGTTTTCAGTGACACAATAACAACATCTACTCTATAAAGACAGACAATGCTGTTGAGCTGGGGGTGTATAATAGACAGTAGTACTTGCTTACCCAGAAATCATTTCCCACACCAACCTTCTTCCTCACTCACAGAATCCCAATTTTCTTCATGTCATGCTTATTAAATCTCAGTTATGACCAAGTCTCAAACCCTCCATCAGCTTCAGGGGGAAGTGGCCTCCTTTTTAGATCCAGCTCCATCTCTAGACCCCGGGGGTAAACCACAATTCATCCACTTTCCTTTGCCAGTGTCTGCTTTACACTGGTTCAGGTAGTAGAGAGTGAGATAGCAGAGGACACCTGATGAGAGAATTCTAAAGAGACAACGGAGGAGAAAGGGCTCTTTTTTGCTCCTACATACTGTCACGTCTCCATATTGTTCTAACTGCAGCTCCCATCTTGGGACCGTGAAAAAGTTAGTCTGCAAGGAAATGCTGAGGATGGCAGAAAGCAAAGAGGAAAGTCAAGTCGAGTTTTGGTGACATTAGAAAACTGCTGAATTAACTAACCTTGGGACTGCCCTGCCCCTGGAGTTCTTGCTATCTAACATAATGAATATCCTCATTATTTAAGACACTTTAAGTTGGGGTTCCTGAGGCTTGCAGCCAAATTGTTATAGCCTAACAAAGCTACAGAAATATCACTTTATGAGATGCACCTGAAGGGCTAAAAGATGATTGGTACTTTAGTGCTAGGCTGGGGGTTCTGCCCTCACTTTACAGCAGTCCAAGATCTCTTCTCCATCAGCCTTCAACGCTATTAGAATGTGTTATGGAGATGGACAGGGAGGCCTGGCGTGCTGCGATTCATGGGGTCGCAAAGAGTCAGACACGACTGAGCGACTGAACTGAGCATGCGTAATCATAACTTAGGGAAGGTGATTCAAAGCATTAGGCCAAATAATAAATATGCCAGAAAATGAAAGAGTGAGAGCAATACATAACACTCACCAGAGAAGAGTAGTGGTAAATAAGGACAGGCCCAAATTTGTAGCTTTTGTCATATCTTTACGCAGTGCCTACCCAGAACAAATGAATCTTAAAGGTTATCTGAATACAGCATGTGAGATGAAACACATTATGGCTCAACAGAATGATGGCAAGAAATGCCCAAGATGAGGTGTAGTAGAAATAAATGTAAAAGTCTTAGATCTAGGTCCTAGAAAAGGCAGTGTACAAATTTAGGAAAGAGACAAAAAGGAGCCTTAGTAGTTTTAGTTTCTCCTAAGCTCAGGACACAGAAATAATGCTTATGTGACCACTGTAAACATCATGCAATCTGCCTGCTAGACACTGTTGAACGTGGTGTTTTGACAGGTGGTTTTTAGTCCCGACTGGATATCAAAATTATCTGTGTCTTTTAAAAATGTAAATGTATGGGCCTAACTCCAGGCCCAGTGAATCGGGATATTTTGGAGTTGGCTCTCTGGCTTTGTGCATTTTGTAAAATTCCTGCAGTATAGTCAATGAACTGGTCTAGACTCCAGATCAAGTAAGATCGGCTAAACTGATCTCTATATAGGTCTCATCAGTGAAACTTTATATACTTCTGGGAACCACAACTTCAAAGAGACATTTAAAAGTTGAAATGCATACAAAGAAAGCCAACCAAGAGAGTAAGGAGTCTTGTAATTATGTCATACGATGAGCAGATGAAAGACCCAAGGATATTTGATGTAGAAGTGGAAGTACTCAGAAGGAACTCACGAAAGAAACTTACACACACACGTTGGATATTTCAGATTTGACCCGTGAAAGAGGTTTACTGTTTGATACCTCTGAAATAAAGGATTAGAGACTAATACAGGAAGTTAGAAAATGACAGATTTCAGATCAATGTAAAGAAACTTTTCAAACCATTTAAATGGTCAACAATGGAAAAGACTGCTTTGAAAAATAGCAATGTTCTCATAATTGTCAGTTCGCTGGAGAGGTCAGATGACTGACATTGTGGAACACGATTAGTAAGGCTACCAAGGAGATACCTGCCCTCAACAGAAGTGGACTAGAAGACCTCTGAGCTTACCTTAGACTCTGCGAGTCTACGACACTTAGAGCAAATACACAACAGAAAGATCACAGAAACCCAGCACAGAAAGCAGACGTGGAATTCACGTTAAAAGTCCTTCGTCTTGTGGACAGCAGTTGCTAACAGCTACTATACACACATTATCTCCAATTCTTATGACAAATCAGAAAGATCATCTTGTTAGTCTTACTTTATAGATGAGGAAACCAACTTTTGAGAAATGAAATATCTAAGTTAAATATTTAAATATTAAGTGTAAGAGACAAAACTTTGTCTTGACAAAGTCTCTCCCATTTTTTCTTTTTTACAGCAACCCTCAATGATTTCTCAAGATCCATAAAGTGGATACTAAATTCCTTGTTTTGTTTTTTAAGAATTGCTATGCTCTTTACCAACCTATATTTTCAACATTATTTTTCCTCATTACCTTTAATTCACTTTATAATCAAATAAAATTGAACTATTTATTTCCTTCTAGGCACAAGTTATCCTGACACTAAGCCTTATATTAAATCTGCTCCTCCATCTCTAAAACTATTTCTGACATGATTTCTTCTATTTTCCATATCTCTAAATTCAAACTCAAGGACCAGTGCAAATACTTCCTCTTTGAGTCTCTTTCCTCATCAATTTGAAGTCAAGTTTTCCAACCCTAGAAGCCCCACTGCATTCTATGCTATCTCTTTTGCCAATGTTGATACTTTCTGCTTTCCATTTACTAAGCATAAGCATGTGTGTGTGCATGTGTGTATATGACTTACAACATCTTTCATATGCATATTTTTTCTACTGATTTCTAACATTCCCCCACTAAATTCTTGCAGAATCAAATGTACCACCATACACATGGTGAATAGTCAATAGTTCTCAATTAAATGAATGAAAAGAAAAATTTGAGCTACAAAGAATTTAAGTGACTTGCCCAAGATCCCAAAAGTAATTTCTACCAAACCTGAGCCGACATATTCTCTAGAGTTTCTTATAATTTTATTTAAGCATTATTTATTAATGTATTACTATTATAACTTAATTGTACCGTGAAGCAATTTTGCTATGAAATTAGTTAACTAGAAACAAGAAAGAACACGTGCACTCTTGATCCAGCTTTCCAAGGGGTAGGAAAAACATTCAGGCAAATATTTTTAAGAATAGCTCTCTGTTTTCTTCTAAAAAAAAAAAAAAAAACAGAAAAAGTTTGTTTTCATTTTTTTGAATACTTAAATAATGAAAGCCAAGCACAGATCTGTCAGTGCAGTCACTAAATATTCAGCTGCCAAAATTTGCAAATATCCAGAAACTTACATTTCTAATTAAGTAGATAGTATCGTAGAGTTGAGAACACAGTCCCTGAACAAATAAATCTGGAAAATGCTGTTCATATGCCATCATATTAGGAACCAGCAATAAATCATTTTAACAGCTTCTCTGCATGTCACACGTGAAAAAGACCAAAAAAAAGTCAACCCACAAAAGAGATACATAGAAAAGAATGTAAAATCAGAGAACTTGGTAGAGAAATATAGCAAAATATGCAAATTATTGTGAAAGGTTATTGCTTTAAATAAATTGCCAATTTACACAAATGACCAGCCATATACTTGAAGTTAGTGTCAACATTTATAAAAGCCTTCACAGCCAGTTCCAGAGAGGAAATCAATTATGCTGAAGAGCCAAGATACTCTTAAGAAGCAATAAATTATGCTGAAAATACATTCAACGATTGACTCAAAAAAATGAAATAGTCATGGTATAAAGAAGTCCAATATATAAAGAGAGTCAATTGCAAAAAATAAAATTACGCTTGTATTTTAATTATTCCAACTGTTCTTACAACAAATTTGATGTAAAACCTCTGAAAATACATTTTTTGAAGAACAGTGTTTCCTGAACAAACTGTGCTCTCTTTTGTGCCTTTGGCCCAGTAATGGTGTTACTACAGCAAGAAGCATTTTATTGTCCATTACCACTCTCCACTCCCGCTTCTTCTCCTCTGCTTGAATTGCACTTACTCTTTTTTTTTTTTTTGCACATGTGCATTTTTAAAAATTTATTTATTTTTAATTGCAGGATAGTTGCTTTACAATATTGTGCTGGTTGGCCATTTAGCAACATGAATCAAACCCAGGTATACATATGTCCCCTCCTCTCAGCTTGTACTCCATCCCAGCCCTCTAGGTTGTCACAGAGTACCAGAGTTGGGCTCCCTGCATCATACAGCAGATTTCCACTGGTTAGCTAATTTTACATATGGTAATGTACATGTTTCAATGCGACTCTCTCAATTCGTGTCACCCTCTCCTTCCCCCCACCTCCTTGTCCACAAGTCCGTTTTCTGTGTTTGCATCTCCATTACTGCCCGGCAGGTTCATCAGTACCATCTTTCTGGATTCCATATATGTGTGTTAGTATACGACATTTGTGTTTCTTTCTGACCTGTTTCACTCGTATAATACAGTCTGGGTCCATCCACCTCATTAGAACTGAGTCAAATGCATTCCTTTTTATGGTTGAGTAATATTTCATTATGTATATGTACCACAACTTCTTTATCCATTCATCTGTGGATGAACACCTAGGTTGCTTCCATTTCCTGGCTATTTTAAATTGCACTCACTCTTTAAGTTTCATATGACAAGTGTGAGACTCTTCCCTGAACATCCTCCCCCAAACCAGGCTGTATGCCCTCTCCAATATGATTATTACCCCTAGCACTCTGTGCTGACCCTAACATAGCACAAAGCAAACGTCCTTCCATCTCTTACTTATTTGTACTGCCCCCATCTTGTACATACACAGACAAGCGCACACACACACACACACACACACACACACACACACACACATAGACTTTAAGAGCCTTCTAAGCCAGGACATAGCATCTAGTATGTTTTCCAAAACACAGTATGAACCTAACATCTTTTCATTGCCATTAAAAAAAAAATTCACATCTGCAACAGTTTTAACTGTATCTTGCAGTATTCTCTGTTTCCTCTCAGGGCATGACAGCAGGAGAGCTCACTTCTTTGGACAAGTTGAAAAGCTGGTTCAAGTTCTGTGCACAGATCTCTATGGATATTGTTTCATATTGATTTCCCACTTTGAAAATAGAGAAAATGCATAATATCCTATGATTTATTTTAAATCATTATCATGAATGCCTTTTACACAAATACATCACAATGGCAGGTGGCCAGGATAGAGAAATGTATTTCCATTTTAGCATTCATAACAGAATTTCACATGACTAGGTCTTATATTTTCAATTAATTTTGTATTTAAAAAATGTTCACAGTGGATCTCCTTATAGTCATTGCTGAGTGATTTTTAAAGCTCGTTCTATACGAGGAAAATTCATTTGAAAGTTTGTTTCTGTTTTTCACACATTGACATAGGTAGACAGATTACACAGCCCTTTTGTCAGGTGTTATATTAAATGCATTGTATTATGGATGCCCTGTTAAAATGGAAAGCTGGGTTAGCTCTGACTTTGTGTCCATTCAAATATTAATCAATCACACAGAGGTAAAGACATGAAAACACAGTATTAGCTAATGGTGGAACATAAACCATTTCAAAATCTTTCAGAGCACAAAGCCAGCTGCATAGACATGGCAGCTAGCCAGGTACAGCATGCTCACCAAAAATGATCGTTTCTGATCTATTTTGAACAAGAAACCCTGACCCAATTTAGTTTAAAACAAAAATGTGTTACATAACTTGAGACCATGGCTTAGGGGGTCAGAGCCCTTAATTGTCTCAGTCAGAGAGAGTTCAACCTAACAAACATCATGTGCACACAGATGCCCACATTTTTCATCTGTTCAGTTATGCACTCTGCATTTCTGTGTTAGGGGCTCTGGCTCTCCTCTTGCATCCTGCTGGCATTCTGGAAGCATGTTAGAGGCCGTGAGGCTTTTGGCAACACTCT
This sequence comes from Nanger dama, assembly GCA_917880005.1. Taxonomy (NCBI): domain Eukaryota; kingdom Metazoa; phylum Chordata; class Mammalia; order Artiodactyla; family Bovidae; genus Nanger; species Nanger dama. The sequence goes on along the minus strand of CAKJTW010000009.1, from coordinate 15,356,348 downwards.
AGCTGATAACCAATCAGAGTGAGAGAAATCCATGACCACACTCACATCAGTTTTCCAACTGCATTCCCCAAATGCCCAGGTTCAAACGCATATGCATGGGGTTTTTAAAGTTCAGAAGAAGAACCTCGGGAAGGTAGATCATCTTTGTGATCTAAATTCTCAGTGTAACTCTGGGAGTCTCCATAATCTTATGAGGTGAGTACACGTGTGTGTGTCAGTTGCTCAGTCGTGTCTGACACTTCCCATTAATGGTAGCTCTTCAGGCTCCTCTATCCATGGAATTCTCCAGGCAAGAATACTGGAGTGGGTTGCTATTCCCTTCTTCCGGGTATCTTCCCAACCCAGGGACTGAATCGGGGTCTCCTGCGTTGCAGACAGATTCTTTACCATCTGAGCCTCCAGGAAGGCCCGAAGTGAATTTCAAGAGTTAAAAACAGCTGCCCTGAGCTAACTCTCCTCTGGTTAAAGCTGCCTTATGGCACCTTGTCAGGAGTGAAGCATTTCTGCAGAAACTCTTTGCAGCCAGCCACCCAAATTTTTCCATAAATTTCCTTGCCTGGATAGAGTAGATCTAATCTACTGCTGCATACAGTTCTATGAGGGAGGGATAACAACTATGTTACCTCTAATCATTGCAGTAGAATGCAATTTATATGGGTGAGTGAGGGAAGATATCATACCATTTCAAGAGATTGTGTACTCTGGAGAAAAGAATATCAAAGCAAGAATGAAATCTTAGCCTCCTGCTGTGTCATCTTGGAGAAGTCATTTAAATTCTCTAAGCATGTTTTTACCTGTTTGTAATTACACTCTTACTTGCATCCTGAATAAATACTGTGAATATTGGTTGAAAATTCATCATTAAATATACTCAAGGTCTTTTCCTAAGTATACTAACTTGTCAGCACAAACGGAAGACTTTCACAATTTTGTTAAACTCATCAACACATTTTACTTATAAAATAAAACAGTATTTCAAAGAAATACTATTTCTTTTATTATATTAATTTCTTCCTTGTTTGGATTTAACCCTCAGTAATAAAGTGTAAGACCAAAAGAATAAACAATAGAACACACTGTAGAGAACCCAGACGTTACCCTTGCAGATACAGAGTTCAAGTTTTGCCAGAGAAACTGATACATGATTAAGAAGGGAAACTAACCTTGAGAATTACAGTATAACATCATATCTTAAGGAAGAACTCTCAGACCATAAACATATTCAACTTGGACTTGCTGTTCTACTAAAGAAGAAATAAAGAATATTTATTCTTTAAGTCAGAAACTCTTTATGACAAATCAACATACCAACTACATCACTAGAATTAAAATTATGCCACAACTAATTTTAACTAAGTTTCAATTGTTATGCTTACATCTCTCCTCAGCTAGGACACTTTCCAAGTAAAACAATACAAGTTGTGCTTAGGAGAAGGGAATTTTAAATGAAAAAAATCAACAAAAACATTTAACAAATAAATTGTCAAGAGAGATGAAATTATTCCAACTTTACAGAAAAGAAACAAAAAGAAAGTTCCATAGGAAATTAATGATTAAACATATTCACTGACAGCTTTCTGAAAGTTCTATCCTGCTGTTTAAAATTCTTTGAGCTTATTCAGTTTTAAGATGCTTTATTTCAAATTCAGAAAGTTATGACAAAAGGCTAATTTTATTACTTAATTTATGAGAGCGTAAATTGTTCTTCCCTAGAAAAAGCTTTATTACATTCTCAAGATATTTCCTATCTCCCTTTTCCATGTGTTAGACAAAATTACACATGTGCACATATGTACGCAATCAAAAACAAAGAATTCACATCCAAAACCTAAACTGGATTAATTCTGTACTTTGTAAGTAAAAAGTACAAATAAACCCAAGACAACGGTAAGGGCTCTTTTTTCTGACTAAAATTGTTGTGCTCATTTCTTGACCCTTTAAAAATGGTGGTTGAAAAAGTATATGAATGAACAGATACATCAAACAGATACTGACACCCTCAAAGGTCATTTCTTACTTTATACAGTCATGAAAAATTCAAGGCAACTGTCAAAAAATAGCTAGCACAGCACCATACTGTGCTAACATCAAAGAAGCTGTTGATATTATAGTTACTTTCAAACAAAAATAATAACTTAGTTGGGGCTCTGATGATACTGGTATCCCACCCTGTGAATATAACCGTCTTATTTTGACAAGAGCAAAGAGGAACCAGCTGTTCTCCCCAGAGCATATTAGAATTTAGACAGCACTATCCTCAGGAGGTGTTCTTGATCTCTATTATGCATGTCTCTATTCCGACCCTTTCACCTCCCCCTATCAATGATGATTAGAGCCTATCCTGAGATCCTTCAGGAAACTTAAGAAACTGGAGACCCTCAAATACAGACACAAGAGCATGGATGTGGGGACGAGATCATGAATGGCCTTGCATATGCATTAAAGAAGTTGGGTTCAGTGAGAAGGGCAGTGAAGGACTGCTAACTCATTAAAACAGGGAACATACAATCCCACTCCTGGACGTACATCTGGAGAAAACCACAATTCCAAAAGACACATGCACTCCCACTGTTTATTGCTGCACTGTATACAACAGCCATGGAAGCAACCTAAGGAATGCTTAAGAAGATGTGATGGATATATAAAATGGAACATTACTCAGCCATAAAAAAGGAACAAAATTGGGTCATTTGTAGAACTGTGGATGGACCTAGAGACTGTTATGCAGAGTGAAGTAAGTCAGAAAGAGAAAAACAAATGTCCTATTTAACACATATATGTGGAATCTAGAAAAATGGTATAGATGAACTTATTGGTGAAACAGAAATAGAGACATTGATGTAGAGAACAAACGTATGGAAAAAAGAGGGGAAATGGGTGGGGGTGGAATGAATTGGGAGATTGGGATTACATATATACACTATTGATACTAGGTATAAAATACATCACTAATGAGAACCCACTGTATAGCTCAGGGAACTCTACTCAGTGAACTGTGGTGACCTAAATGAGAAGGAAATTTTTAAAAGAGGGGATATATGTATACACAGCTGATTTACTTCGCTGTATGGGAGAAACAAATAACATTGTAAAGCAATTATATTCCTGTAAAAAAATTAATTTAAGAATAAAAACAGGGGCCATACTTAATTTCAAAGTGTAGTACATCATCTGTGCTGGGAGCAATAAGGAATTAAGCGTCTGAAAAATAGGGAAAATTATTTCGTGCAACTGCTTATAGAAATATTCTAGAAAGGCTGTGAGAGATAAATAGGAGATTAAAACACACCGAGGGGCTTCCCTGGTGACACAGCGGTAAAGCATCTGCCTGCCAATGCAGGAGACAGGTTCAACCCCTGATCTGGGGAGATCTCACACCTGTCTCAGAGCAAATAAGCACCCACGCCACAACTACTGAGCCAGTGCTCTGTGGCCTGGGAGCTGCAGCTACTGAAGGCCGTGCACCCCAGAGCCCGTGCTTCACAGCAAGAGAAGCCACCACAATGAGAAACCTGGGCACTGCAACTGGAGAGTAGCCCCCGCTCGCCGCAACTAGAGAAAAGCCATAGAGCAACAAAGACCCAGCACAGACAATAAACGAATAAAGGACACACTGAGGACACAGCTGAGAGGAGAGAGCATGATAATACATAGACCCCAGTCCCAAAACTGTCATGGCCTTCTGCAACAAAGCTTGGTTACCTGGCAGTGGAGACAACAAATAATGGGGTGATACAACATTAGAGATTAATCAGGCAACAGAAAGGCAGAAATGACTAATCATAGGTCCTGAGGGACACACAAGGCAGGCGAAATCTATAAGGTGCTTACGAGCCAAAATGATATTGGAGGGAGGGGCTGAAGGACTGGGATCTGAAATACTGTGAAAAATAATACATGGTCACCTAAGTATGCCCTGAATCCTAAGCCACACCGAATGGTGGATTACATGCAAACAATCTCCCCAAACACAACACAGAAAATCAGAATGGTATTTGCAGGAAGAGCTGTAATGGAACATAAGTAGAATGGTGGAAGGTGATCCCTGTGGTTGGAATAGATGGATCTCCTCACCCTGCTCCAATCGACCTGAGATCCAGTGTGGTGTAAAACAAATCTAACAAAACAGAATTAGTTTTGGTTAGATTAAGAAAAAGTATACAGGATTTTCATTGCTAAGTATGTGCTCACTCACTCACTTGTGTCTGACTCTTTGTGACCCCATTGACTATAGCCTGCGAGGCTCCTCTGTCCATGGGATTTCCCAGGCAAGAATACTGGAATGGGTTGCCATACCCTCTTGCAGGGTATCTTCCCAGCCCAGGGACTGAACCTGCGGGTTCTGCATTGGCAGGCAGATTCTTTACCACTGTACCACCTAAGCCAACACCATCACAATTTCTATCATTCTGAAGAGAAACAATAACTAAACCACTACAATAGCATATTATGCCACCTTTCTTTTATTTATGTCAACTGAATTAAAATTGAGCATTGTTTTACTGATCATCATTATCTCTCTTTTATAAGGAGATTTCAGCTCATAAAAACCGTATAGGAAACTATCAGCAAAATCTACCAGTTTTATGAAAACACAGGGTGAATACAACGTAAATCAAAACTACCATTCATTTCCAACTAATGAGGTGCTCTGTTTTTTTCAATAAATATATTACTTCATCGAGGTTGGTCTGTTGGTTTTTTCCAGACCATTAGATTCTCACTTAATGAGATATTTCTCCCTAAAGAAAATAGAGATATTGAATCAATATAGCCTCCTATAGAAAAGTACAGAGCAGACCAAAATTTCCATGAACATCCTAAATTTAGACACTGGATAGAAATATATGAGAATACCTTTTATTTATTCAATCACAGTCTTCATATTTTTAAATTCATTTATATTGTACAGCAAATATTATTTCTACAGCATAGCCCATCTGTCGGTCATTTACATATTCTACTGCCATGGTTTAAAAGATATCCAAACATAGAAAAATAAAAGAATAAGATATAAGTAATATACAAATGTTTGCTTCTTCTTGCTAATATCTATTTTAAAATCACCTGGACTTTTATTAATACGTTGTTCATGGTGAGTCTGGAAGTTAGCAAAAGGCATAAATTCTTTTCCTAGAGACAAATCTTAAACAGGGTGTATTCAGAGTGCTTCCTTACCTAAGACCATAGAAAGCTAGAGTTGAAATGGAACTTAGAGGTCATGTCTGCTGCTGCTGCTGCTAAGTCACTTCAGTCGTGTCCAACTCTATGTGACCCCATAGACGGCAGCCCACCAGGCTCCCCTGTCCCTGGGATTCTCCAGGCAAGAACACTGGAGTGGGTTGCCATTTCCTTCTCCAATGCATGAAAGTGAAAAGTGAAAGTGAAGGCGCTCAGTCCTATCTGACTCTTAGCGACCCCATGGACTGCAGCCTACCAGGCTCCTCCGCCCATGGGATTTTCCCTGGCAAGAGTACTGGAGTGGGGTGCCATTGCCTTCTCCGAGGTCATGTCTATGGGTTCTTAAACCCAGAAAGTCTACAGATGACACCAGCTCCTCAGATTACATGGGGGAATCATTCCTGCACTTGCATACATGCATCTGGAGTCAGGGAAGGGTCAGTAGGGACAATATACAGAGATTGCAGCAGATTCTTAAGTGAGTCCAATGGCTCCAAAAGAATGTAAGAATAGCCGCTTTATTCTGCCCATGAAATTTAGTCTCTATAACCTGCTGCTGCTGCTGCTGCTGCTAAGTCACTTCAGTCATGTCCAATTCTGTGTGACCCCATAGGCGGCAGCCCACCAGGCTCCCCCATCCCTGGGATTCTCCAGGCAAGAAGAGTGGAGTGGGTTGCCATTTCCTTCTCCAATGCATAAAGTGAAAAGTGAGAGTGAAGTCGCTCAGTCGTATCCGACTCTTAGCGACCCCATGGACTGCAGCCTACCAGGCCCCTCCAGCCATGGGATTTTCCAGGCAAGAGTACTGGAGTGGGGTGCCATTGCCTTCTCCTAGTCTCTATAACCTACACATGTAGAATAAACTCTTTATTTTTCTTCTGCACCTTAGGAAATAGAGACCCAGATTGGGGAATAGAAGAGTCACCCAAGGACATGGAACTATTTAGTGCTTCAGATGCTGTTCTCCCAGATGGTGATATAATGCCTACTCTTCTTTCCCCACCTCTATTCAGAGGCCTCCACCATGAAATCTTTAAAATGGAGCTTTTAACTCTTCTGCAGATTCTAATGTCAGGTTTAAAAGTCAACAACACTGCCCTATAGGGAGAAAGGAATCAAGAGAAACTGAAAATAATAATATGAAAGAGCCAAAAATTAATGAGCAGTATAAATAGTAATTTACTTATATTTTCCAGAAATTTCAGACACACAATATATGCATCTATAAACCCATGTATGTTCATTTCAGTGGGATTACTGATGATATTTTTGAGAGAGAATATGACAAAATAATAGCTATGTCTGGGTGTAAACTGCATACCTGCCAAATATTTCTCTGTTCCTTTATATTTTTTGCTCCTTGCAAGAACACACTTGTAATTGCTAACTGTATAATCAGGAGAGAGAAATTTCAAAGACACAAGGGAAAAGTGGAGTTTTTAAGAATTTTAAGGTATAATACTTTAATGTCTCCTCTGTCACTTTTCTCTACTCTTTTGCCTCTGGAATAGCTCAGATGATAAAGAATCTGCCTGCAATGCAGGAGATCTGAGCTGGATCCCTGGGTTAAGAAGATCCCCTGAAGAAGGAAATAGCAACCCACTCCAGTATTCTTGCCTGGAGGGTCCCACGGACAGAGGAGCCTGGTGGGCTACAGTCCACGGGGTCACAAAGAGTCAGACAGGACTACGTGACTAACACACACCGTTACTCTCTGCACTCCTTTCCCTCTGGAACAAACACTCTGAAACTTAATATTGGGAATTTACTTAGAGAGGGAAAAAAGTTCAAAGAAGCGATATACTTTTGTACTCTAAACCTAAGGGAGGAATATAAACTATAATCTATCAACAAGTTGTAAACACAATTATTGTACATGACTTATATCATTCAATCTGAAAGCCCTAGCATCTGTTAGAATCCCTTCTTAGGATGCGAGAGAGCTCAAGAAAATGAGTTCTGCAGAGAAACTATCTGAGTTCAAACCCAGTCTCTCTCACTTCCCAGATGTTAAGACCTCAGGCAAGATATTTAGCCTTCCTGTGTCTCTGTTTCCAATACAATGAAGATAATAGTAATACCTGTCTTAATCTGGATTCCCCCAAAATAGAACCTGATGAGATCGTGTGTGTAAGCTGTTTATTCGAACGATGCCTCTGGAAGGAGTGAGAAATAACAAGAGTGAGACAGAGCTATGCAAGAGCACATTATCAAAGCTGCTTCCGTAAGCAGTGGAGGCTTGATTCAGCTGAGACCTCAGAGAGCATACAAAATGCCTCTTTGAATTGGTGGGGAAGCTGCAGTGTTTACCCATCAGCTCTTATGCAGCTTCTGCCGAGCCTTGCCCTGACAATGTTAAATCCCCTTCACTTTTGTGCTAGGCTCACAAACAGACCTAGTGGCTCCCTGCAGCTGTGGAGAAGGCCTAAGATAGAAAGCAGATGGGCACACATAGCGCTTGAGGTGAGACACTCAGCACGAGTCTGAGAGCTCACAAAACTATCTGACAAAGCAATGATTGAGAGCAGAGTTAAGTCAAGAAAACACTGACAGGACACAGACAGCATCACTGTATTATTCACCTCCAAGCTTTGTGGTAGGGATTTAATAAGTCATTCATGTTGAAATGGTTAGAATCACATAATAGGACATCAACTCATGTTAGCTGTGATGATTAGTCTTTTAATATTTGTGAAGTGCCTACCAGATGCCAGATATGGTGTACCAGGTTATACAAAAATAATAAATAAATAAATATCACAGACTCTGCTCTTGTTACTAGGTCAACTTTGGAGTCACTCATCCGGACCCAGTAAAGCCAACCTACTGACATCAGGTTGCGGCCAAGGGAAGTGCAGCATTGATCATAGGTGCCAAACAAGGAGTGCAAGCAGCTGATGTTCAAAACACCCTAACTCTCCAATGGGTTCCACGGAAGAATTTTTAAGGGCAAGTTGAAAGAAGGGAGTCACAGGATGTGTGATGAACTCATGCAAAATTCTCTGATTTTTGATGGTGAGGTAACAGGGTCATATCTCGGGAGTTCAAATGATCAGTTCTCAGGTTCCAGTGGTCTGGGAGCTGCAAGCTCATGGTCATGCAAGCTGATACTTGATGACCATGAGCATGGCCATACTCATGAGAAGAGCATGGAGAAGAAGGAAGCAAACTTCTTTCATTTGATGGGGGTTTTAATATCTGTAAAAAAACTCAGGAACATGCATCAGGTACTGTAATCTATGTACTTCAGGGAGGAACTAAAGATTCTGTGACTGCTATATGGCTGATTTATAGTTTAAATTCTTATCAGTTCTACTGGCTCAACTGCTGCTTTTGTCAGTACATGTTCACATCCTTTTTTCATTAATTTTTGAGCCAACTATTTTTTGGCTCAGGGGAAGCCTGGGAGATTATAGTTTTTCTACAAACAAGAGGCAGGCAGAGGACACAAGGGGAAGGGTCTTTCCTGGAAGGCCCCAGAGTGTCCTGTTCAGTTAGACTTTCAATCTCATCAGTGTCTACTAGAGGCAGCAAAGAATCAGGCATTTGTCACCCAAAGCAATGCATTTTATGATAAAGGCATACACTGAGTCTAACAGCTATACAAAATGGGGAGAAACCCACTCTGTCCAAATATCAGAACAGTCAAGTTTCACAGAAGATGTTGTGTCTGCACAGAGTCTTAACAGATAAGTAGGAATAGGCTCAGGAGGATAAGAATCTCACGTAGTGAGAATGTCATATATAGAAGAGTGTCACAAGGCGAGAAAGAACATGGAACTTTTAAAGAACAGTAAGGGCTCAAGGGGTGATTATAGAATGGATCACCCTTTGGAAGGGAATTTTCTTTAGTAAATAGCACAATTTTCTTTCCTTCTTTACCTACAATTATTTGAACCTAATAAAACCCTTAGCCGTGTTATCTAACTTGTAACTGGACTTAGGTTTCTGGTTCCAGTTACCCATCTATTAATTTTAACTTTCTGTGTCGTAGCTATACTTAAGGGGACAGCTTTACTTGCATCTGGAAAAAGACAGATTATAAGTCAGTAACATTTCAGGAAAAACCAAAACACTTGGAATATACACGTCCTTGGATGAATGTCAGGTAACAAAGCCGTGCCATGTAGAAGCAAAGCAAGATCATGAAGGATCAACAAGAGTTTTTGCTTTCAGTTCGGTTCAGTCGCTCAGTCATGTCCGACTCTGCAACCCCATGAATCGCAGCACGCCAGGCCTCCCTGTCCATCACCATCTCCCAGAGTTCACTCAGACTCACATCCATTGAGTCAGTGATGCCATTCAGCCATCTCATCCTCGGTCGTCCCCTTCTCTTCCTGCCTCCAATCCCTCCCAGCATCAGAGTTTTTTCCAATGAGTCAACTCTTCGCATGAGGTGGCCAAAGTACTGGAGTTTCAGCTTTAACATCATTCTTTCCAAAGCAATCCCAGGGCTGATCTCCTCCAGAATGGACTGGTTGGATCTCCTTGCAGTCCAAGGAACTCTCAAGAGTTTTCTCCAACACCACAGTTTAAAAGCATCAATCCTTCGGCGCTCAGCCTTCTTCACAGTCCAACTCTCACATCCATACATGACCAAAGGAAAAACCATAGCCTTGACTAGACGGACCTTAGTAGGCAAAGTTTTGTGTTAATTCTGCAGGCAATGAAAGGTTACTTCAATAGCCTGAGGTCAATGTGAGGAAGGTCAACACTAATCTAGATGAGCAGCAGTGAGGATAAAAGGTAGAATTTACAAGTTTTGGTGAATAGATATATCTGTAAATTGAGAAAGAATCATTTCTCTTAAGATCACCTCCAGGTTTCTGGCTTAAGTAGAAGATTGTTTGCTGATGTTTTAAACAAAGACAGGAAATAAAGAAGAGACTGTGTCTCAGATGGGGCTTCCCTGGTAGCTCAAATGGTAAAGAATCTGCCTGCAATGCAGGAGACTTGGATTCAGTTCCCGGGTTGGGAAGACCCCCCACCTTTCCCGGAAGGAATTGGCTACCCACTCCAGCATTTTGCCTGGAGAATCCCATGGACAGAGGAACCTGGTGGGCTACAGTCCATGGGGTTGCAAAGAGTCAGACACGACTGAGCAACTAACATATGTCTCTGCAGCAACTAACATATGTCTCAGAGAAAGGAAGAAAACACAATGAGTTCATCTTGCATATGTCAATCTTGAGGCTCTACCAAGCCCATGTAGCCCATAGCTGCTGTGCTTGTTTCCATATTTAATTTTAGAGGAGCCATGCTGATGGGAGAAGGGCACAGGGCTCCCCATGATGCATTGAGAACACTTCCGAGTACTTTTCTGGGCATCAAATTGAAACTGGACCCTAATAAGGAAACCTGTAATATTTTAACAAGGTAAACTACATGCAACTATTTTTTAAATCTCCACTAATTTACTCTATCCTCAATAGACATTAGGTGCATAACGGGCATTTCAAAATATGATATGGATTAATGTGCTGTCTAAAATTCCATCACTGATAATTTATTATTCTTAAAATACTGCTCCCTCTAGGAATTTTTGTTTTAAAAAGTTGAAACACCTTTGGATCCCCACATGAAGGTGTCATTACTCATCGACAAATCTGTGTTTTTCTTCGTTCATCTAGTTGGAAGAAAGACACTAAGGAAACAGGAGCTTTGACATGGGAGTGGAGGAAGGAGGTTGTCTGAAGCACAAAGGGAGGACAGCTTAGAAAGAGTTTCTAATTTTCCCTCAGGATCAGAAGTCATTAGCACAAGCCCCAGAACCTGTCTGGAGGGAATGTGGACTTGGGTGAGGTTCAAAAGAAATGAGAAATAAAGCTCTTTGGGGTCAACTTTCAAAATCTAGTAGTATATAATGTGAGAAAACTAACTTGAAAACACTAAAAACAAACTGGGCTATGCTTGCAGAATATTGATAATAGTCTGTTTGTTGTTTTTTTATTAACAAGATCAGGTTGCTTCTTGGTCATGAAAGTTTGCCAAGAAACCCTGAAGTCATTCCCTTGGTTGGGAGTAAAGCCACTGATGAAGGTCCAATGTCATTGTTCAATTTAAAATATCAAGTGATACGATATAAAATTTTACAATAAAGATAAATCTTCATTTAATCACATTCATATAAGTACAAGGGCTGCAATGTGTGAAAATACCTAAGCTGGTCTCTCAGCTTGTAGAGCAGATGAACTCTTATGACAGATCATTTTTTCAATGAACTGATAGCAGTGGTTTTCCTGCCTAATAAACTGCTACCATGGGCATCAAATCTTCATCTTCTCCATTAAGTGAAACTATTCCCACTGTCCTCCTACTACATTCTTTCATTAGGCAAGCACCTCAGGTCAGAGTTTCTTTTACCAATTATAGGCCTCATCAATTCTCCAATCTCAGTTTTAAAAGGCTCTAATAGGAATTTAAGTTTCCTATAACTAACAAGCAATTCCATTAGAAAAAGAATGAGGGAGAAAAAAGTGATTATGGGGTTAAAGGGAAAACATACATGCTCATCTATTTCGGTTCCACTCTGGGCCAAGTTCTCTGACCAGCAGTAGTGAGACAGGCATGGTGTCTACTTCTAAGGGGTTCATGGTCCCAGGAAACAGCTGTGAGGTGCACAAATCACAAGACAGTGCAAAAATCCTTGACCATGAAAAAGGGAACCCACTACCTAGAGATGCAAGATGGGCTGCCAATAGGTGGACTTATCTGCAATGCAGAAATAAGAGATGCAGATCACTGGGACTGGCATATATACACTGCTGCTGTGCTTAGTTGCTCAGTCATGTCCGACTCTTTGCGACCCCACGGACAGTAGCCCGCCAGGCTCCTCTGTCCATGGGGATTCTCCAGGCAAAAATACTAGAGTGGGTTGCCATTCTCTTCTCCAGAGGATCTTCCCGACCCAAGGACTGAACATAGGTCGCCCACATTGCAGGTGGATTCTGTACCAGCTGAGTCACCAGGGAAGCCCGTAAATGTTCTACCAGGTATAAAATAAATAACTGATGAGAACCTACTGTGTAGCACAGGGAAATCTACTCAGTGCTCTGTGGTGACCTAAACGGGTAGGAAATTCAAGGAAGAGGGAATATATGTATATGTGTGACTGACTCGCTTTGCTGCACAGCAGAAACTAACACAACATTGTAAAGCAACAATACTCCAACAAGATTGCATTAGCCTATCAGCCAACCAGTAATACAAACGAAGGCAGGTGCTATTTTAGATACTAGTGATCACAGCCTAGTAGGGGGAGTGTCCTGCACCGAGTAAGTGCTAGAAAGACATGAGATCATGGAAGAGGATGATTGAGGGGGCTTACGGTCAGGACACGGTCATACGAGGCTCTGAACTGAAACCACAGCAAAAACAATATTTCCAGGCAGGAACAAACTACCTGGCCGTGTCTGGAGGACAGGAAGGAAGTATGTTATTGAAGCACAGCGAACAGAGGGCTGAGAAAGAAGGAAAGTCAGAGGTATTCTGGGACAGATTATGAGGACTTTTAGGTAATGTGAGTAAAAGTCTTCATTTCATTCTAAATAGAAGCCATTAGGGAGCTTTCAAGTGGGAATGCAATGGTCTGGTGTATGCCATAGAGAGCTGTCTCTGGCTGCTGTGTGGAGAACCTATTTCATAGGGGACCAGTAATGGAGGCCAGGACACTGATCAGGATCTTATGTAGTTGAGGTAAAATGATATTGGTGCTAACACAGGGGCAAGATCACAGTGGCCTGGACCAGGACTATGGAGAGGGCGATGGTGAAAAATGTCTAAGATTCAAGATATATTTGGGTAATGAACTGACATGACATATTAATGAATTTGGTATGCAATATGAGGAAATGGCAAATCAAGGCTTACTGTCAGGCCTGAATGGCACTACAGGTGATACTCACTTATACTGAGATAAGGAAGACTCAGTAAAGAAAAGGGGGGCTTCCTGGGGGCCCAGACAATAAAGAATCTGCCTGCAATGCAGGAGACCTAGGTTCAATCCCTGGGTCGGAAAGATCTCCTAGAAAAGGGCATGGCTACCTACTCTAGTATTCTTGCCTGGAGAATTCCACGGACAGAGGAGCCTGGCAGACTATATGTCCATGGGGTCACAAAGTGTCAGACACTACTGAATGACTGAGCATGCACACACACCCACACAGAGTAAGGAAAAACAGCAGAAGTTTCCTGGTCATAGTGAGTTGGAGATTCTAATTAGAAAGCCAACTGAAGATAATTGAAGAATGAGTAGATAATTGAAGAATGACTACAAGATAGGTAAAGGGGAGGTCCAATAGAATTTTTTGAGCCCTTAGAGAATTGTTATTAACTAGATGTTGAGTTGTGTCATTCAATTCACATTGATGAGGCATCTGCAATGTGTAATGGCAACCCACTCCAGTACTCTCGCCTGGAAAATCCCATGGGCAGAGGAGCCTGGTAGGCTCCAGTCCATGTGGTTGCAAAGAGTCGGACACGACTGAAGCGACTTAGCAGCAGCAGCAGCAGCAGCAATGTGTAAAGCTGATACTAGTCCTTGTGCTGGGATAAATAGGATGGCTGTCTACAAGAAGCTGCCCACAGAGTGTGTGCATGTGTGTGTTTCTGGGGTGGGTGTGAGACACAAATAAGTAAAATACACAGCAGAAAGGAAAAGCTATGAAAGAGATCAAAGCAAAGTGGAGTTGGGAATACAGTGAAAGATGTGATTAATTCCAACTGAACAAGCTGTTTCTCAGAGGCTATGACATTTCAAATGACCCTTAAATAATATGTGGATAATAATAGGTTGATGAAGAGGGAAAGGGTTGAAGGGCCAGGCTGGGAAATAGCAGGGAGGTACAAAAACAAATATAAAACACCATCATGAAGCTGGAAGGACTGAACAAATACACACAACACTGTCCTCAGTGGTAAAGGAGTTTAAAGTCTACGTAAGGAGAACGACAAGGACACAAATAATGAACGTGACACTTCAGAGACGTCAGGGAAGGATGTGGATGAAGTATAAAAGCCTGTTGATACCATGGGAGCTGACGCTTTGAAGACCCATGCTGGGAGTACCATTGTCCTTGGGGTCTGAATCTAGGAAATGGATACTCTTAGAGACTGATGCTGGAGATAAAAATTAAAAAATTAAAAAACCCTCTTAGACTAGAGATAAGACAGAGATGGGTCAGAGAGGCCAGGCTGTTATGCCTGCAAATCGTTAATTAAAAACAGGCCTGGACTGTCTTTTGCCCTTTGTCATACACCACAACATTAATTTGACTATAATTAATATCAGCAAAGAAATTAGAATGAGAGTAGACATAAAATCCAAAGGCCAGGATCTTCTACTAAAAAATTACCTTATTTACATTTACTCTTGGCATGCAAACCACTGCCAAGAGATATAGAGTCTACAATGACAGACTATTTACTGTGTACTTACGTACTTATATTTCAGTGTGGTACACCTCTCTGAATAGACATTTTTATTATTAAAAATCTCACAGGCTATACATATACACACTCATTTACATATGCAAATCTTACTCTCTCTATAGCAAATATACTGAGATACTTCTCTTTTTGAACTTTATCCCACCATGCAGCCTGTGGGATCTTCCCCAATCAGGAACCTGTACCACCTGCGGAGGAAGCACAAAGTCTTCCCCACTGGACCACCAGGGATGTCCCCTGACATACTGCTTGATCTGAGATCTACTGGCTAAATCATTTTTTATATGAAGGCCTACACTTTGCCTGATATTCAATGTATACATTTGTTAGAGAGGAGACACGATGGAGGGCCACCCTGGTGGCTCAGTCAGTAAAGAATTTGCCTACAATGCAGGAGACCCGGATTCAACCCCTGGGTGGAGAAGATCCCCTGGAGAAGGAAAAGGCAGCCTACTGCAGTGTTCTTGCCTGGGAAATCCCATGGATAGAGGAGCTTGCCGGGCTACAGTCCATGGGGGCACAAAGAGTCTGACACAACTGAGCAGCCAAGCACAGCACAGCACAGCAGAAGTAACCAAACATTTCTGCTGGGGCTATTCATTTCAGAAGAGAATGAAGCTGATCTGATTTCCAGAGGCTAAGTGCCATCTGGTCCTATGTAAAAGAGTAGTGAATGCCTGCCCTTCAAAAGGTTTCCCTTCCATAGCTCAGCAGTAAAGAATCTGCCTGGTGCAGGAGCTGCAGGAGACACGGGCTTGATCGCTGGGTCTGGAAGATGCCCTGGAGGAGAGACTGGCAACCCACTCCAGTATTCTTGCCTGGAGAATTCCATGGACAGAGGAGCCTGGCAGGCTTCAGTCCATGGGTCGCAGAGAGTCAGACATGACTGAAGTGATGACTTAGCATGCACACACATCCTTCAAATGTTATCCTTCATCAATGGAGATGGCCTCAAGCATCATCATTGCCAGTAATCTTGAAAACTGGGATGATAATACCCAGTATGAAACCACTGTGGGTACTTTGTTTTATGTCTCCATTCTCCTTTCTTTCTCATTTTGTTTGTGTTCTTTTTAAAAGAAGAGTGAAAAAGTGAGTTTTAGTCACTCAGTTGGGTCCAACTCTTTGCAGCCCCATGGACAGTAGCCCACCAGGTTCCTCTGTCCATGGGATTGCCAGGCAAGAATAGGGAAGTGGTTACCACTTCCTTCTCCAGGGAATCTTTCCAACCCAGGGCTTGAACCCATGTCTTTTATGTCTCCTGCATTGGCAAATGGATTCTTTACCATGAGTGTCACTTGGCCCATTTTGTTTTCTTTCCCTTTTTTTAGTGTTATTTTTAAGAGAAGACTGCAGGTCCATAAATGTAATATCAGAGGCTTTCCTTAAACTCATTTCTCACAGTACTCAACAATCATTTCTCCCTTCCTATCTAGAGTGTGTAATTCCAAGATAATGAGAGAAAAAAACTTGCTGTCTGGACATCCTAAGAAAATAACTTGTTTCGGAGGCCTGCCTGCAGCCACGTGAACCAACGCGACTGCACTGGTGTTGGGTAACACTCATGGACTCACTGCATCTGTGATGAAGACACTTTCGGGCTCATTCTCCTCCAACTGTTCTTCACCATGACATCCTTTAGCCTCAGCTTGAAGATCAGAAGGAGGAAGTGCGCTGTCTCCCTCCAAATGCATATTAGTCATGTTTGGACAGCTCGGATCATCCAAAAGGCTTCTTTCAATCTGAGTTGAAATCTGCTTTAATCAATTTATTCTTATTAAGCTACTGGAAACTACATTGAGCATTATGCCTTTACAGTCAACATCTGAAATATGTGAAGGCAAAAATGACCAGTATTTCAATTTCAAGTACTGCCTAAGCAAGTATTCAATTATCAGTACCTCATACATAGTCTCTAATTTTTGTGCCAGCCATTCCATCTATAACCTGGCTACAAGGTCACTCACTGATTTTGTCTTCTGTCGTTTTTTTTTTTAATGAAATTTTTCTCTTAAATGTAGTTTAGATTTTCAGAAAAAAATTGCGATGATAGAGGAGATATTTTCTGTATGCCATGCATACAGAAATAGAGGAAATAGAGAAATAGAGGAAAACAACAGAATGGGAAAGACTAGAGATCTCTTCAAGAAAATGAGAGATACCAAGGGAACATTTCATGCAAAGATGGGCTCGATAAATGACAGAAATGGAATGGGCCTAACAGAAGCAGAAGATACTAAGAAGAGGTGGCAAGAATACACAGAAGAACTGTACAAAAAAGATCTTCACGACCCAGATAATCATGATGATGTGATCACTAATCTAGAGCCAGACATCCTGGAATGTGAAGTCAAGTGGGCCTTAGAAAGCATCACTACGAACAAAGCTAATGGAGGTGATGGAATTCCAGTTGAGCTGTTTCAAATCCTGAAAGATGATGCTGGGAAAGTGCTGCACTCAAAATGCCAGCAAATTTGGAAAACTCAGCAGTGGCCACAGAACTGGAGAAGGTCAGTTTTCATTCCAATTCCAAAGAAAGGCAATGCCAAAGAATGCTCAAACTACCACACAATTGCACTCATCTCACATGCTAGTAAAGTAATGATCAAAATTCTCCAAGCCAGGCTTCAGCAATACGTGAACCGTGAACTCCCTAATGTACAAGCTGGTTTTAGAAAAGGCAGAGGAACCAGAGATCAAATTACCAACATCCGATGGATCATCGAAAAAGCAAGAGAGTTCCAGAAAAACATCTATTTCTGCTTTATTGACTATGCCAAAGCCTTTGACTGTGTGGATCACAATAAACTGTGGAATATTCTTCAAGAGATGGGAATACCAGACCACCTAACCTGCCTCTTGAGAAATCTGTATGCAGGTCAGGAAGCAACAGTTAGAACTGGACATGGACCAACAGACTGGTTCCAAATAGGAAAAGGAGTACGTCAAGGCTGTATATTGTCACCCTGCTTATTTAACTTATATGCAGAGTACATCATGAGAAACGCTGGACTGGAAGAAACACAAGCTAGAATCAAGATTGCCGGGAGAAATATCAATAACCGCAGATATGCAGATGACACCACCCTTATGGCAGAAAGTGAAGAGGAACTAAAAAGCCTCTTGATGAAAGTGAAAGAGGAGAGTGAAAAAGTTGGCTTAAAGCTCAACATTCAGAAAACGAAGATCACGGCATCTGGTCCCATCACTTCATGGGAAATAGATGGGAAAACAGTGGAAACAGTGTCAGACTTTATTTTGGGGGTCCAAAATCACTGCAGATGGTAATTGTAGCCATGAAATTAAAATGCTTACTCCTTGGAATAAAAGTTATGAGCAGCCTAGATAGTATATTCAAAAGCAGAGACATTACTTTGCTGACTAAGGTCCATCTAATCAAGGCTATGGTTTTTCCAGTGGTCATGAATGGATGTGAGAGTTGAACTGTGAAGAAGGCTGAGCGCCTGAGAATTGATGCTTTTGAACTGTGGTGTTGGAGAAGACTCTTGAGAGTCCCTTGGACTGCAAGGAGATCCAACCAGTCCATTCTGAAGGAGATCAGCCCTGGGATTGCTTTGGAAGGAATGATGCTAAAGCTGAAACTCCAATTCCTTTTCCACCTCATGCAAAGAGTTGACTCATTGGAAAAGACTCTGATGCTGGGAGGGATTGGGGACAGGAGGAGAAGGAGACGACAGAGGATGAGATGGCTGGATGGCATCACGGACTCAAAGGACGTGAGTCTGGGTGAACTCCGGGAGATGGTGATGAACAGGGAGGCCTGGCGTGCTGCGATTCATGGGATCACAGAGAGTCGGACACGACTGAGTGACTGAACTGAACAGATACATACCCAGTTTCTCTTATTTTAGTATCTCAATATATTAATATGAGACATTTGTCACAATTCATGGATTTACAGTGATGCATGATTATTTACTAAAATCCAGATTTATTCAGATTTCCTTAGTTTTTACCCAATGTCTAGGATCCCATTTAGACATAACATTAAATTAGGTTCTTCATGATGACAATAGTTTCCTGTTTTTTAATGACATGGACATTTTAGAGGAATACAGGTCAAATATGTTGTAGAATGTCATGTCCTTCAGTCAGGATTGTCTGAAGATTTTCTCATGGTTAGACTGGGATTACGGACTGAGGGATAAAAACAAGGGACGTAAAGTAACACTTCCAACACAGCAGGTCAAAAGTACCTACTATGAATATGACATCAGTGTTGAAGCTGACCTTGATCACCTAGAGAGGTAGTGTTTATCATGTTTCTCCTCCACAAAGTTACTCTCCCCTCACCTGCCTCTCCAATCTGTGTTCTTTGGAAGAACATCACAGTGCAGTGCCCATATTTAAAGACCGGGAGGTTAAGCCTCGTTTCTTTGAGGATGGAGTATCAATATACATTATTTGGAATTCATTTGCATGGGATGTTTGTCTTGGACCCTCATTTACTTACTTATTACATCATTTATTTACATCTTTACGGACTCATGGATATTTATTTTATACTTTGGGTTATAATTTAGTACTGTTTTATTTATCTGGTTCCTAGAATTGTTCCAGCTTTGGTCAATGGGAGTGCTTTCATTTGGCGGTTTATTTCTTTGAAATATCCTCATCATTGGGGGCTTTTATTTGTTTGATTTTATTTAAGCACTGCCTTATTTTCAGGCATTATAACATTCTCTGGACTCAAACTGTATTAATATATCTCCTACCTGAAATCTAAAATCAACCATTTCCCCTTATGTATTTGTCTGTTTATTTATTGAAAAATAGTATTAGAAACCAAGAACTAAGGGTTAGGTCTCCCCTGGTGGCTCAGTGATGAAGAATCCACCTGCCACTGCAGGAGACATAGGTTCGATCCTTGTTCAGGGAAGATCCCAAGTGCCATGGGGCAACTAAGCCCGTGTGCCGCGACTGTTGAGGCTGTGCTCTAGAGCCCGGGAGCCGCAACTACTGAAGCCCGAGGACCCTAGAGTCTGTACAAGCTCCACAGCAAGAGAAGACACCACAGTGAGAAGTCCAAGCATCGCAACTAGAGAGTAGCGCATGCAACAATGATGAAACAGCACAGACAAGTAAATAAATAATTTTTAAAAAAAAGAACTAAGATATGCTTGCTGCTATTGGGGTGAAGTTGCTTCTAAGTCCTTTCAGCTCACAGAGCAAAAAATATGTGTGTATACTTAACTCATGTTATATGCATATCTAAAAATACTTCTCTATGTAACTATCTGTACCTATATTAAGCTAAACAGGAGTTCATACTGATGGTTCCAATTCTAATCCATTACATGAATCATCATTCTAGTTTCCTTCCTTGCTTATCTGTAAATTTCCACTCCAACTTTGAGAAATCTGGCTCCCATCATTCTTCCCCCACTTACCTAACTGTTCAATTTCAGTATACTTGCAAAGCAACACCCAAACTGTAACCTGTCCCCAGGTGAGAAACAACTTTATGCAGTGCTTATGCATGATATTTTTTAACTTTAGTTTTATGAATTCAGCTCCATTTGCAAAGTTGCTTAATCAGTACCTTTTCCCATTACCCTGTTCAGGGAAGCTGTTTCATAGTTTTATAATACAGTTATGCGTTTTTTTAAAATCTGCATTCTATGCTGAAAATATTCCCAACATACTAACAATTTCTTTTTAACTTTTATATATTAAGTTTCATTTGTGCTGGAAAGTTCTATGGGTTTTGACAATTGCACAGTGTCAGGTATCCACCCTCATAATTTAATTCAAAATTGTTTAAAGTATCTCTGACGCTTTGTTAATTCAACCTACACACCTTAATGCTGTCTCATTTCTGTTAACTTGCGATTTCCTGTCAAGTGATGTTGGGTTTCTTTTCATACCCTTATTTACTACCTGTATGTTTTCCTTAATGAGGCATCAGTCTGGATCCTTTGCCCACCTTAAAAATCAGATTTTTGAATTTTAAAATTATCTATATATTTTAGATAAAATACTTTAATCAAATATTTGTTTTTAAAATATTTTCTGCTTATCTATGACTTGTCTTTTTATTCTCTTAACAAATGTCTTTTACAGAGCATAAGTTTTTGACTTTTAAGAAGCCCAACTGATAATACATTTTTTTTTTAACTCTATGGATCATGCTTTTGACACTTTATCTCAAAAGTCACCATCAAACCCATGGTTACCTAGATAATCTCCTGCATTGTTTTATTTGATTTTTTTGGCCATACTGAATGGCTTGTGGAACCTTAGTTCCCCGGACCAGAGATTGAACCCCAAGCAATGGCAGTGAAAGCACTGAGTCCTAAGCACTAGACTACCAAGGAATTCCCTCCTATGTTATTTTCTAAAAGCTCTGTAGTTTCACATTTTACATTCTGTACTTTTACAATTTGGAATTAGCTCTTTGATCTATTCTGATTTAATTTTTCTAAAACTTGTAAGATCTGTGTTTAGACTGATCTTCTTGTACACGGATGTCCAATTGTTCCTGCACCAATTTGTTGATGACTATCTATTCTCCACTGACGGGGAATGGCACCCCATTCCAGTACTCTTGCCTGGAAAATCCCACGGGCGGAGGAGCCTGGTGGGCTGCAGTCCATGGAGTCGCTACGAGTTGGATACGACTGAGCAACTTCACTTTCACTTTTCACTTTCATGCATTGGAGAAGGAAATGGCAACCCATTCCAGTGTTCTTGCCTAGAGAATCCCAGGGACGGTGGAGCCTGGTGGGCTGCCGTCTATGGGGTCGCACAGAGTCGGACACGACTGAAGTGACTTAGCAGCAGCAGCAGCAGCAGCAATCTCCATTGAATTGCCTTTTTTTCTTTGTCAAGGACCAATTTATATTAGCTTATCCGTGGGGTGAGTGAGATAAATGAATATTCTATTTCATTAATCTATGTGTCTATTCTTTCACTAATTCCATGCTTGTTTGATTATTGCTGCTATATAGTAAGTCTTAAAATCTGTTGGTATAAGTTCATCAGTTTTGTTCTCAGTGTTACATGGCTATCCAAGGTGCCCCATCTTTCCATATAAACTTGAAAATAGATTTCTGGGATATTGGCTGAGATTACACTGAATGCATGGTTCAAACAGAATAATTGATATCTTGACAATATTGAGTCTTCCAATCTATCAACACAGATTATCTCCGTTTATATATTTTTAAATTTATTTCATCAGAATCTTATGGTTTTCTATTTGCAGATCCTGTATCTATTTTTATTAAATTTATACATTTATGCATTTCATTTTTGATGCTATTGTCCATAAAGTATAGTATAATTGTTGGCAATTAGAAAACAGTTGATATTGTTTATCCACTTTGTGTCCTGCTAACTTGCTATGCTTGATTATGTCTTCTGGGCTTTTTTTCTTTTTTTTGGTCAGTTCTTTGGAATTCTACACAGACAATCATGTCATCTGCAAACAAGTCCTTCCCAATCTCTATACCTTTGATTATCTCTTATTGTCTTACTGTATTAGCTTCCAATATGAGGTTGATTAAGGTTGGTAATAGTGAACATCCTTGTTTTGCTTCAAATCTTAGGAGGAAAGTACCCAGCATTTCACCATTAAGTAAAATGTTGACTGTAGGTTTTTTGTAGATACTATTTATCAAGTGGAGAAAGTTCCTCTCTGTTCATAGTTTGATGAGATTTTTTTAAAATCATAAATGTGTATTGGATTTTGTCAACTGCTTTTTCTGCACTGATAGATACGATCACATACTTTTTTTTTTCTTTAGCCCATTGATATGGCAGCTGTTTATCTTTTAACAATAGGGCACCTCTTCTCCTTCCATATAAAGCACAATGTGAACTTTACTCCTGGGTTTCTAATATAAATATAACATGTATTAATTTTCTAATTTGATTAGAAATTTGTACTTGCTATCAACAAAAGCCAACTCAATGGACATGGGTTTGGGTGGACTCCAGGAGTTGTTGATGGACAGGGAGGCCTGGCATGCTACAGTTCACGGGGTCTCAAAGAGTCAGACACGACTGAGTGATTGAACTGAGCTGAAAGATGAGATATCAGTTTATTGAGATTTTCCTTTGAATCCTACCATCCAGCATGTGTTATCATTCACAGCTTTGCATTATTGAAAATAATCAGTAAGGCTAAGAATAAAGCTTGCAACTGGTATTAGCTTTGAACTGTCCAGTTGGCTAAGCAGAGACTACATTTCCCAGAATCCTTTCCCTTATGGTTCTGAGCTGATTGGCCACAGGAGGGTGGCCAATCAGAAGGCAAAAATGACACAGCAGCCTTATTTGAACATGGAAGCCTGAGGTTGGGTCAGATGCTTTTGTAGCTCCTACAGATGGGTTATGAATCAGTTGTCAGTTCATTGGATGCAGCACCTGCCAGAGCCACAACTCCTTCAGCTTCTCCTACTTCCAGGCTAGGTGCTCATTTGGACCTCTGCTTCTCCTGCCAGATATCTGCATCACAGAACTAGAAACCTAGAGGCTGAAGCAGGAGTCAGACCATCCTCCTCACATGTTCCTGTTTGTCCATGCTCTCAACAACTTCTCATCCATATTTTCTTCCTGACTTCTTGCCATGCTGACTTCAGATCCAGGGAAAGTACATAAACACTTTAACCAGTTCCCAGAATTGTGTAAGGTCAATGTATAATAATCAGTGCCTTATTTCATATCATTCCTAGGAGTTCTTCTATAACTGAACCATGATTGACTTACAGACCTACTATCAACACCTTCCCTCATATTTGTCATTTAACTTACAGTAGATGATCATTCGGGCCTCCCTGGTGGCTCAGTGGTAAAGAAACCATCTGCCAATGCAGGAGATGCAGGTTTGATCCCTGGGTTGGGAAGATCCTCTGGAGGAGGGTATAGCAACCCACTCCATTCTTGCCTGGGAAATCCCATGAACAGAGGAGCCTGGCGGGGCTATAGTTCATGGGGTCGCAGAGCCGTATGTGACTAAGTGAATAAACAAGATAATAATCATTCAACAAACCATTAATTTGGCTGTGCTATTATTTGTACATTTCTGCACATGACCTATAAAGATATTGTTAGAAGATTTGTAAATACCTATCTAAAACTATGCCTATGTGAACCTCCCACTCTTAGAAATACATTATAAGAAAAACAAATGAAGTTAATTTAGCATAATTCCTGGTAATCACTACTTCTGTTTCTAAGATCTGACAAGTTACCTGTTTAATAATTCCTTCCAGAATATTGTACGAAATTGCTGTCAGATTCATTACCCAGTGATTTTCAGAATTATCTTTTTCTTTCTTTGGGAAAAAAAAAATGGAACCTCTATGGTTTCCTGTGATTCTTCAGAGATTACTGATGGTGTTTCTCTAATCACAGCTATAAATTTTTTTCTGTATCCCAAGGATGTAATTTGTCTGACCCTGGAAACGTGTATTAATTTAAAGCAGCTTGACATGCTCTTACTATTTCTTCTCAAGATTGTTACAAGCTGTGGATTAAGGTCTATTACCCACTTGCTCTGGCCAAGAAAAACAAGCTGGGTGCAGTCCACAGAGGAAGCAATGCTGCTCAATATGTGACGTATCGTGGTGCTTCTCAAAACACTAATATGCATATAAACTACCCAGGATCTTACTAAATGCAGGATTTCCTTTAGCACGTGTGCATGAGGCCTGAGACTCTGCATTTTAACAAACTTCCAGGGGTGGCAACACTGCTGGTCCATGAATCACTTGTTGAATAGTGAGGATATAGTGAGAAACAAAGGCATATCTTCTGGAAAGCTAACAAAGCTTCCATTCTGCCTGCCCTTTAATGGATAAGGATAAGAGACTAGTGGAAGCTTCCTAACGGAAGGGACTGGCTGTGGGGGAATCTGCGTCTTGTTCTGATGAGCGGGGCCATGTTCAGTAAATCTTTCATCCAATTTTCTGTTGATGGGTGGGGCTATGTTCCCTCCCTGAGGCCAAACTATGGTAGGGGTATTTCCTTCAAAAGGACTTATGCCAGGACTATTGTATTCAGTGTCTCTGACCCCACAGCAGTTCACTGTCAACCCATGCCTCTGAAGGAGACTCCCGGACACTCTCAGGCAAGTCTGCTCAGTCTCTTGTGGGGTCACTGCTTCTTTCTCCTGGGTCCTGGTGCTCACAAAGATTTGTTTGTGCCCTCCAAGAGTCTGTTTCCCCAGTCCTGTGGAAGTTCTGTAATCAAATCCTACTGGCCTTCAAAGTCAAATTCCTGGGGTTTCTCAGGCCCTTTGCCAGATCACCAGGTTGGCAAATCTGTTTTGGGCCCTAGAACTTTTCCAGCAGTGTGAGAACTTCTTTGGTATAACTGTTCCCCAGTTTGTGGGCTGTCTGCTCGGTGGCACTGTGATAGGGCTCACACACCACACCTCCCACGTCTGCTGCAGCCAGAGCCCCTGTCCCCACAGCGGTCACTGCTGACCCGTGCCTCTGCAGGAGACACTCAGAAACTCAAAGGCAAGTCTGGCTCCATGGGGTGCCTGGGTCCTGGTGCCAATAACAGACTGGTTCCAAACTGGGAATTGAGTCTGTTACAGCTGTATACTGTCACCCTGCTTATTCAACTTACATGCAGAATACATCATGCAAAATGCTGGACTGGGTGAAGCATAAACTGGAATCAAGATTGACAGGAGAAATATCAATAACCTCAGATATGCAGATGACACCACTCTTATGGCACAAAGTGAAGAGGAACTAAAGAGCTTCTTGATGAAA
Source organism: Nanger dama (assembly GCA_917880005.1). Lineage (NCBI taxonomy): Eukaryota > Metazoa > Chordata > Mammalia > Artiodactyla > Bovidae > Nanger > Nanger dama. Next base: position 15,330,969 of record CAKJTW010000009.1, on the reverse strand, counting down.
GTGAAAGAGGAGAGTGAAAAAAAGCTGGCTTAAAACTCAACATTCAAAAACCAAGACCTTGAGCTCCAAAAGGAACACAGCCTGGCCAACACCTTGACTGCAGGCTGGTGACACTTTGAGCAGAGGACCCAGCTAAGCTGTGCCCAGATTCCTAACTCACAGAAATCGTGAGGGTGAAAGAGGAGAGTGAAAAAGTTGGCTTAAAACTCAGCATTCAAAAACTAATATCATGGCATCCAGTCCTATTACTTCATGGCAAATAGATGGTGGAAATGTGGAAACAGTGTCAGATTTCATTTTCTTGGGCTCTAAGATCAATATGGATGGTGACACATCCACAAAATTAAAAGATGCTTGCTCCTTGGAAGAATAGCTATGACAAACCTAGATAGCACATTAAAAGGAGAGACATCACTTTGCCAACAAACGTCCATATAGTCAAAGCTATGGTTTTTCCAGTACTCGTATACAGATGTGAGAATTGTACCATAAATAAGCCTGAGCATCAAAGAATTGATACTTTCAAACTATGGTCCTGGAGAAGACTCTTGAGAGTCCCTTGGACATCAAGGAGATCAAACCAGTTAACCCTGATGGAAAGCAGTCCTGAATATTCATTGGAAGGACTGATGCTGAAGCTGAAACTCCAATACTTTGGCCACATGATGTGAAGAACTGACTCATTGGAAAAGACCCTGATGCTGGGAAAGATTGAAGGCAGGATGATAAGGGGGCACAGAGGATGAGATGGTTGGATGGCATCAATGGACATGAGTTTGAGCAAACTCAGGGAGATAGTGATGGACAGAGAAGCTTGGCATGCTGAAGAGCATGGCATCACAAAGAGTCAGACATGACTGAGCAACTGAACAACAGGGCTAAGGAGTTTTCAATATGCATCTTTAGAGACCTCCATGGCAGACCTCAACATAGTCAACCTGAAAGGCTGGCTGTGTAGTTTGTAAGGCCCAGTGCAAAGCAAAAATATTGGGCCTCATGTTAAAATTTTTTTAAGAATTTCAGGATGGTGACAGCAGAGCATTAAACCAAGCATGCATCCCATCTACGGACAGGGCCTATGAAACTGGTCATGAAGCTGGACCTTGCCACTGTATTAGGTGTGCCTTAAAGCTCAACATTCAGAAAACCAAGATCATGGCATCTGGTCCCATCACTTCATGGGAAATAGATGGGGAAACAGTGGAAACAGTGTCAGACTTTATTCTTTGAGGCTCCAAAATCATGGCAGATGCTGATTGCAGCCATGAAACTAAAAGACGCTTACTCCTTGGAAGGAAAGTTATGAGCAATTTAGATAGCATATTGAAAAGCAGAGACGTTACTTTGCCAACAAAGGTCCGTCTAGTCAAGGCTATGGTTTTCCAGTGGTCATGTATGGATGTGAGAGTTGTACTGTGAAGAAAGCTGAGCGCCAAAGAATTGATGCTTTTGACTGTGGTGTTGGAGAAGACTCTTGAGAGTCCCTTGGACTGCAAGGAGATCCAACCAGTCCATTCTAAAGGAGATCAGTCCTGGGTGTTCACTGAAAGGACTGATGCTAAAGCTGAAACTCCAGTACTTTGGCCACCTCATGCAAAGAGTTCACTCATTGGAAAAGACTGTGATGCTGGGAGGGATTGGGGGAAGGAGGAGAAGGGGACAACAGAGGATGAGATGGCTGGATGGCATCACTGACTTGATGGGTGTGAGTTTGAGTAAACTTTGGGGAGTTGGTGATGAATAGGGAGGCCTGGCATTCTGCGATTCATGGGGTCGCAAAGAGTCGGACACAACTGAGTGACTGAAAACTGAACTGAGCAAATTATTCAAACCAAGCCTCCATGAACTCTGCGAAAAATGCAGCCACGCAGCAGCTGGCAGCATATAATACTGTGAAATGTGTCTGTGGAAGTTCTTGGCCTAGTGGAAGTATTTAATAAATGTTTCCTTTGACATCTTCCTTTCTGTTTGACTGTTGTTGAACTACCAGCCTCAAAACACACATATGCTTCCTTGTTCTTTTGTTTTTTTCCTCCAAACACAGATACTGGAGTAACTTCAGTTGTCTCAAGACACACTGGTGACAGGTAAAGCCAAAAGGTGATGATTTCTTTTGAAGCTTGTTTTCAGAATCTTCATCCTGCTTTATTAGTTTAAACAAACTGATACCTTACATAAAGATTCACAGCACAGATTCAGGAATATCTCAAGGTTTTCCAAAATAGATCTATGTCATTTTATGACCTTCCTTGCATAAGCTGATAGTTAGAGAGCTCTCTTCCACCCACTGCTCCCAAACAATGTGACACGTTTTCATCTGTATCAGTGACACCACAACAGAGATTCTTGGCTGGTTAAGTGAGGGGGTTGGAAGGAAGAGCTGTGAGAAAGAAGGCAGGTGGGTAGACTGAAGAAGATTCTGCCTGGTGAATTCTGACAAGGCAAGCACACAACTCACCACTGTTCATTAAGAATCATTATTTTAGAAAGATCTCCATACAGTTTGCCTTCCAGGGATGTACAAAGCTCTGTTTGTTTCCTATATCATTTTTTACTGAGTCTACAGTATTTTATAAACTGCTACTCTTGACCTCTTTGGCATATAAGCTTTTGCACAGAGAACATATGACTTTTAAGGCTGAGTGAGAGAGTATTTCATACTGAAAAAGATGGCTGAGCATCTAAATTCAGAGCCTTTATACTTGCCCAACCCCATAAGTGTAAGAATCAATGTAGCTTCTGGTAAGTAGCCTGAATTACCAACTTCTTTACTTTCATGTAAACAGAAAAAGTAACTTTCTATGTGCATAAGTAAAATTAATGTGCCCTCGATTTTTCAGTGACCCACTGTCATAACGGTCATAACCCATTCCAACCCAGTCACTTAGTTAATGACAGCCAAATGTCCCTGGCATCCTAACACAAAATTTATTTTCTTTTCTAAGATGATTTTATAAATGCCTGGGGTCGCACAGAGTGGGACACAACTGAAGCAACTTAGCAGCAGCAGCAGCAGCAACAAACATTGAAATTATTAAAATTATAGCTTAAATTCATTATAAAGAGTTAAATGGAGTCTTGTGGGTTGATCTAGGATCCTAAGTATTGTAACAATGTTTTAATTATATAAGGTCCCAAGTAAGTCATTTATGAAGAAACTCTGAATACAGATTTCACATAATTTGGGGTCCACATGAATCTATTGGGCTTCCAGGGTAGCTCAGTGGTAAAGAATCCACCTGCTAATGCAGGAGACCTGGTTTTGGCCCTTGGGTTGAGAAAGTCCCCTGGAGGAGGAAAGGGCAACCCACTCCAGTATTCTTGTCTGGAAAATTCCATGGAAAGAGGAGCCTTACAGGCTACGGTCCATGGGGTCACATAAAAAGTCAGATGCGACTTAGCAACTGAACAACAACAATCAGTAGTACAGACCAAAGGAGATTATTTAAAAAAAGAAAAAAAGACAATGATGCATTAGTGATATGTGTTTACTACCCTAGCAGAAAATTTTCTTTCTATTCTTTCTACAAATCTATGACTACTAGCTTTATGACTACTACAGTAAGTTCCCTACATATGAACTTTCAAATTGTGAAGTTTAAAGATGCAAAATGTGCTCACATATCCAATCATGTAAGCTAGTTCTCATGTCCAGCATACATTGTCACGTGCAGCTTGCCCTCCGTCTCCTATGCTCTCCTGCTGACGATCCTCGACTCTACCATCTCCCACCTCCCCTCCCTCCTTCAATCAGTAACTCTTCTTGCCTGTTCACTTGATTGCCAGCCCCTGAATGCCAGCTGTTGTTCTGTACTACTGTACTTTTCAAGGTACTGTTTAGTTCAGTTCAGTCACTCAGTCGTGTCTTTTGTGACCCCATGGACTACAGCACACCAGGCTTCCCTGTCCATCACCAACTCCTGGAGCTTGCTCAAACTCATGTCCATTGAATCAGTGATGCCATCCAACCATCTCATCCTCTGTCATCCCCTTCTCCTCCCGCCTTCAATCTTTCCCAGCATCAGGGTCTTTCAAATGACTCAGCTCTTCGTATCAGGTGGCCAAAGTATTGGAGTTTCAGCTTAAACATTAGTCCTTCCAATGAATATTCAGGACTGATTTCCTTTAGGATGGACTGGTTGGATCTCCTTGCAGTCCAAGGGACTCTCGAGAGTCTTCTCCAACACCACAGTTCAAAAGCATCAACTCTTCAGCATTCAGCTTTCTTTATAGTCCAATTCTCACATCCACACAATGACTACTGGAAAAACCGTAGCCTTGACTAGATAGACCTTTGTCGGCAAAGTAACATCCTCTGGCTTTTAATATGCTATCTAGGCTGGTCATAAACTTCCTGCTAAGGAGAAAGCATCTTTTAATTTCACGGCTGCATTTACCATCTGCAGTGATTTTGGAGCCCCCAAAATAAAGTCTGACACTGTTTCCACTGTTTCCCCATCTATTTGCCATGAAGTAATGGGACCAGATGACATGATCTTAGTTTTCTGAATATTGAGCTTTAAGCCAACTTTTTCACTCTCCTCTTTCACTTTCATCAAGAGGTTCTTGAGTTCTTCTCTTTCTAACATAAGGGTGGTGTCATCTCCAAATCAAGGTACTGTGCTGTAAGATTAAAAAGGTTTTATTTTTTGTGTTTCTTTTTTATGTATTATGTGTGCAAAAAGTATTATAAACCTATTACAGTATAGTATTATATAGCCAATTGTGTTAGTTGGGTGCCTAGGCTAATTTTGTTGGACTTACAAACATGTTCTCAGAACAGAACTTGTTTGTATGTAGGGACTTACTATAATTATTTTGTACCAACACAGTACCCTGAGGTCAATATGATGTGGCATTCTTCCCCTCTTTTCCTATGGTCCATGTTCACTGAATAAAAGGTAGTGGCTGAAACCATGAGAGATTGCTCCATGCTCCAAAATTTCATGTTCTAAGAGATCAGGAAGCTGTATTCGGCTTCTTTAGGTAAAACTTGTTTATAATAGTATATTATATTATAACCATAGTATACTGATGTACAAGTCAGGTATACATCACTGTAATTTGATATATGTATATAATGCAAAGTCATTAACACCAGGTCCAGTTACCATTCATCACCCCTTCTTTTAAAGAACAGAAAAGTAGATTACAAGAAGAGAAAAAAGAACAAAGGATAAAAATGAAAGCCAGAAAACAGGAAAGATTAAAAAAAAAAGCTAGAGGATTGTTTAAAGTCATGTGGCCATGTTAGGGTCACAGTGGCAGAGAGCAAAAAGGGACAATCAATTAAAAAAGACTAGACTTGGGGAAAGTTAAGTCAGAAACTAAGAAACTAAGGCAGCTATGAGAAATGTCCACAGCCTGCAGTGCCTTCAAGAGAAATGAGCCTGTATTTATTAAATAAATACCATTACTTTTATATTCACACAAAGAAAGAAAGAATAGGGCAACTTCTAGCACCTCGATGACAGCTCAAACAAGTTCAGGGGCATTTAGAGAGAATTACATTTTTCTTTAAAGTGAACATGATTTTCACAGTTTATTAATGTCAATTTCATAAAGTTAAGTAGCTGAATCTTTATAGCTGATACAATCAAGTAGGGCTTCTCATCTCTGACCTTCAACAGAATTCCAAAAGTGTGGTAATGAGAATCTCAACTAAGGCTGAATATCAGGGAGAACTGAGAGAAGGAGGTGGATTCAAATAAATTTCAGGCATATAATCAACAGGACTTGTTCAAAATAAAAAATGGTGAGGAATGTAGGACAGATAAGCAAAATTATGTTTGGTTTGATACACGCTGAGTACACATCCATTTAGTACTAAGGAATTAAAGCATTAATAAACTCCAGTAACATGATTTTCAGTTTAAACCAAAATTCAATTCTGTCTAGACTGAATTTGGTCTTAATGTACTTCTCATAAAGGTGTCAGAAGCTGTGTGATTGTTTCTTTTTCAGTTGCGAATATGAAATTAATGAGACTAGAGACAGAGGCTATGAGCTCATTTATCTCAAGACCTTAGAGGCTTTGGAGAAATCAATCTCATAAAACTCACTGAATTTGTGAGCTAAAAAAAAAAAATTGTAACAAAGCATGGTGTTATTGCTGTGGTTCTTTACATGTGTGTGAGAGAGTCTTAAAACTCGGCAGATTTTCAACAAGACCATGGTGGGGTTGAATGTTGGCATAAGAATGGCTGTCAGGAAAGCAGGCTTGGAGTTGAGGTTGTTCATTTAGAGATATATCCTGTAGAGATGGCTAGGTGGGCACTTCTCCCCCTCTCCAAATCACAAAAAACAAACCAACAACAATAAAAGCATGCACTCTGCCTGTCCCTCCCAAGTTCTCCTCTGATGATGAGTCATCTTCCTACTGCTCATCTAGTCTGGTTGGCAAGGCTCACCTCTTCCCACCCCACTGGCTGTCCTGCTGTAAAGAGACTCTCACTCTGTGCAGAAAGAAACAGGAGGCAACTACTTTCAGTCATTTTATGAAGGAATCTCCATATAGAATGAGTCTTCTTAAAAGGAGGTGATGTTCAGTATGGAATGGGTTATCTTATAAGGAGGTGATGATTAATATGGAATGGGTTGTCTTATAAGCAGGCGATTTTCTGTCACCAGCAACCCTCAGACCCTTCACAGGCACATATAAGAGACAAATAGGAAATGGATGATTGTGGTGGGATTAGATAAATATTTCCCATCTATGATTTAATGAAACTTGAGAAATATTTTTTTAAAATCAAAGACAAAAAATCAGATTGGATGGATGACTTAGCAAGGAAAAAAGAATCAGTGAGATTCCATGAGACTGCATCTTCATCAATTAGGATGTGAGCCTTCATCTAAGCTGTGTACCATTGGCTGGAAATGTAAATTGGTGTAGCCACTTTGGAAAATAGTACAGAGGGTTCCCAGGAAAAAATAACTACCACACAATCCAACAATTCCACTCTTGGGTATATATCTGGAAAATGAAAACACTAATTTGAAAAATACATGCACCCTAATGTCCACAGTAGCACTACTTACAATAGCCAAAATATGGAAGCAAGCCAAGGACCCATCAAGAGATGATTGGATTAATAAGACATGGTTTATATATACAATGGAATATAACTCAGGCATAAAAAAGAATGAAATAACACCATTTGCAACAACATTGATGGACCTCAAGAATATTATGCTTACTGAAATAAGTCAGAAAGAAAAACCTATATGATATTTACATATGGAATCTAAAAAGTAATACAAAAGAATGTATATGCAAAACAGAATTCCAGATAGAGAAAACAAACTTGTGATTACTAAACAGGGAGAGGAAAACGGAGATGGACAAATGAGGGGTGTGAGATTAACAGATAAAAATCGGATAAGCAACAAGAATGTACTATATGGCACTGAGAGTTATACCCACTATCTTGTAATAACCTATGATGGAACATAATCTGTCAAAATACTGAATCACTATGCTATCCACCGGAAACTAACACAATATTGTAAATCAACTATCACAATATTGTGAATCAACTATACTTCAATAAAATATATATAATGTATGTACTATTGGCATTACAACATTAAACATGTAGGCTATTACAGTGAAACAAAAGATAGTCTCATGAATATGGACTTAACATTAGAAAACAAGCACTTAACAATAACAATTTAATTACTATCCTTTAAAGAATTACTACAGAAAGGCCATTGCTAACTTGCTAGTCAATGGTTCAGCTGGACTGACTGACTTCCTCTTTTTTTTTTTTTTTTCTTCTGCTTTTCAAAAGCAACATTATTTTATTTTGCTGTTTGTTTGTTTTGCTTATTTGTTGGGTGGGGTGGGGGGCCCATACCACACGGCATGTGGGACCTTAGTCCCCTGACCAGGGATCAAGCCCACGTCCCATGCATTGGAAGCAAGAAGTCTTAACCACTGGAACACCACAAAATTACTTTAAATGAAGTCCACAACTTATGTTTAAATGAAATCCACAAACTTATTTTAGATGAAGTTTTGTATCTTCTATATTAGAAATATTTATGTTAAAGGAAGGACTAAAGAACCACACAATGTTTATTGACCTGGCTTTCTTTCCCCACTCAGTTCTCAGTTTCCAGTTTTACTTTTATGCATCCCTTGTTGCAGATTATTTTTTAAACACCGCATTTTGCTACCCTGGAATTATGATAAACAGAAATTTAGACTGCTCTGTATACTCTGCAAAAGATTAAAATGACCCCAAAAAATATGCATTCAGAAAGAACAGAGAGTTTAATAAAGCTTCATGTAGTGCGGTATATGCTTTCTCTCAAACCTCACCACCTCTTTGTTGCCAATTGCTCAAGTGGGCTCAGCCCCATAGAGTGCTAAGTCTGGGTGGCAAATAGTGTAGAATGGCGAGGAAGAGACTTCCCTTGCGGTTCAGGGGCTAAGACTCTGCACTCCCAATGGAGGGGGTCCTGGTTCAATCCCTGGTCAGCAAACTAGATCCCGTTTGCTGCAACTAAGGGTTTCCATGCTACAACCAAAGATCTTGCATGCTGCCACTAAGACACAGCATGGCCAAATTAACTAATTAACTAAAGAATGGAGAAGGTGGAATGGCAGTGTGGTTGAGAGCAAGTAAAGGTGTATCACGGAAAAGGAATAAGAGATAAACTGCTTTTGAAGAAGAAGCGGTTTTAGGATTTTCAAGACTAAGAGAAATGCCAGAGACTTTTGGTTTCTGCACATAAAGAGCTTAGAAGTCAGGGGTTCCATGGGTTCCATGCTTCTAGAAAGAAAACAAGTTGGGAGGGGTGGGGAACTAAAAGTCGTCAATTATTCTTAGGCCAGAGAACTGAGGCCACAAGCCACCACTCCAAAATCTGTAGAGACAAGCAAAGACAGAGAATCACAGCCCCAAATTAGCTTACCTAGAACAAAAGTTAGAGAAGGCAATGGCACCCCACTCCAGTACTCTTGCCTGGAAAATTCCATGGACAGAGGAGCCTGGTGGGCTGCAGTCCATGGGGTCGCTAAGAGTCGGACACGACTGAGCAACTTCACTTTCACTTTTCACTTTCATGCATTGGAGAAGGGAATGGCAACCCACTGCAGTATTCTTGTCTGAGAAATGCCACGAACAAAGGATCCAGCAGGCTACAGTCCTTGGGGTCGAAAAGAGTCAGACAGGACTTAGCAAATAAATTACCACTAACCACACTGTTCTGTGTGATACTATAATGGTGGATTTGTGACAGAATGCATTTTTCAAAACCCATGTACCATACAGATGTAAGTAAAATATGAGCTTCAGTTAATAATAATGTATCAATATTGGTTCAATAATTATATCAAACATACCACATTGCTCTAAGATGTTAATAACAGGGTAAGTTTATATGTAGGAGTATACAGGAACTCTTTATACTATCTTCTCAGTACTGAAGTTAATCTCAAACAGTCCTAAAAATGAAAGTCCTATTAAAATAAATGTCAGGGGCTTCTGGGGTGGCTCAATGGTAAATAATTAGTCTGCCAGTGCAGGAGACATGGCTTCAATCCCTGGTCCAGGAAGATCCCACACGCTGAGAAGCAACTAAGCCCATGTGCCACAGCTATTGAGCCTGTGCTCTGGAGCCTGGGAAATACAACTCCTGACGCCCGTGTGCTCCAAAGCCCGTGCTCCACACCAAGAGAAGCCACTGCAATGAGAAGTCGGAGCACCACAGCTAGAGCGTAGCCCCCACTCGCTGCAATTAGAGAAAGCCCTTGTGCAGCAACGAAGACCCAGCAGAGCCAAAATAAATAAATTTAAAAAATTATTAAAAATAAAAAATAAATGTCAGGTTGAGGGTGACTAGAAGTCTTATGTTCTGGGTTTCACTCCTATCCATGTTAACAGCTTAGTTTTTGACCTTGAATGATCAGTTGTGCCTCAGTTTATACAACAGTAGTTGAGGATTAGTCAATGACAAAGCTTTCTCTAAATCCTACTTTGAGAAAAAATCTTATATTAGTGTTTAAAGGATGAAAAATCCTATAGGAGATAGTGACTGGCTTAAAAACAAACAAACAAAACCTACTGTCAAGTTGAGGGATAGAGAAAGGGACATACTCATACAAAAGAGTATAGTAAAAATACAATAAAAATCAAGTAAATATAAGCGCTGTGTAAGTTCAGAAAGACTGGCGTAGATTTGAACAATCAGCAAATGTGCCATAGAGGCTTAACATTGTGATGCTGCAATAAAAATTAATTAACAAAAAGTAGAAAATGTGTCATAGAGAAATCAGTACAAGATTCACAGCACTGAAGAGAGAGAGGGCAGAGATGTGACCAGTACGGAGAGTAGACAAATTCAGATGGTGTGGAGAAAAACCCTGAAACTCACATGGTAGCAACTGAAGCACTTGTAAGTCTAGAAAGTCTCAAAGTCAGCACAAGAAATCTGAACATTGCCACTTGCAATGTCCCCAAGAACGCTGACCCATGGGGCTGAAAGCATAACAATTATGATACCCCAGCCAATAAACACTTCGTAAATTCAAAGCCAATGTTAATAACTTTAATCATGTATCTTTAATCCACAAAGCTCAAGATGTTTTTCAAATATAATGTTACTTAACCTTTCACCATTCTTGGAAGTATAAAAGAAGGAACTCCAAAAGGCCAATATTAAGAAAACAGACTCTAAGATAGACCCAAGACTAACATTTGAACTCCCAGAGTCTTATACAAGAGGGATTGTCTCTTGGTTCTGCTGCGTCTTTTAGTAGGTAACTTTTGAATGTTCTTTAAAAGGTTAGAAGAACTGCAAAACTTCTAATAAATATATTTTCAGAGCCAGTGGGCCTATATGGGAAAAAAGAAACAAACTGGGCCAGAAAACTGATATTTTGAGTGACTATTAAACCACCTTATTTATTAACATTTATACAAATGTCTATTTCTGGATGGTGCAAAAGAGAATATTGTTTTTGACTGAGATCCTTTGGGGACTGCCCTGTTTTCCTTTCTCCTTTAAAAGCTTGAAAGGGAGAAGTACAAAACCCAAATGGGCACAGTAGTTAATAAGAAAACACCACACTTTAACACTTTACCTCAATCCTACGTCCCCAATGCCAATCACTAACTCCATTACACACTCTTAGAAATACGTCCACGTTTTAGAATGCTCTACATTAAATAACAATAATACTTGACATTTATGTAAATGTTACCATGTGTTTTCACATACATTACTATCTTTGACATTAGACTTCACAGCCAGGGTAAAACATATCATGCTTTTACAGAAAGGAAAAGAGAAACTTGGAACAATGACATGATATGCTCAAGATCAGAAGCCTAAGAAATGGTGTGAGTTATTAGCTTTTATCACCAAAGCTTAATTTCATATCATCAAAGACTTTATCTCAGGAAAGTACTGCTGTATGGAGTGGGACTTTTAAATATTATTGCTCTAGATGGGCTTGTGCTTCATTTCATTTCAGTAATTCAGCAAATAGCCTGTGCTTGGGGCAATTAACCAGGAAAAGGAAAGTGTCACCCAAGAAAGTCAGAGAGTATAACAGCAGCAATTAAACTGGGATCCCACCTACAGCAGTAAGCACACTGCCCACACAGATTCCAGGGTGGATTTTACCATGGGTGTATGTACAGGGTGGCCAGCAAGGTGCAGATCAGTTGGGGAGGAGTTAGATTGAAAAAGTCTGGGATGTGTAGCTGAGGACCAAGACCCCCATCCAGTAGGCTTATTCCATGCTCTTGTCAGCAGAATGGCTATTTCTTCTTGATGACTAAGCTCTAATTCAGTGATTGGTTCAATATCTTGCCCACGTCTTCCTACAGAACCCTCTAGTAGTCTCTAGTACCTTGGCTCCCTGTACTATATCCCAAGAGATTAAGAATGGCCTCCTTTTGAATTAATGGTTTTCTCAGGGTAAATGCCCAGTAGTGGGATTGCTGAGTCATATGGTAGTTTTATTCCTAGATTTTAAGGAATCTCTGCACTGTTCTCCATAGTAGCTATATCAATTTACATTCCCACAAACAGTGTAAAAGGGCTCACTTTTCTCCACATCTTCTCCAGCATTTTTCGTTTGTAGACTTTTTTGATGATGGCCATTCTGATCGGTGTGAGGTGATAGTTTGAAGTTTTGATCTGCATTTCTCTAATAATTAGTGATGCTGAGCATCTTTTCATGTGCCTCTTGGCCACTTGTATGTCTTCTATGGAGAAAAGTCTTTGGAGAAAGGTCTTCCACCCATTTTTTAACTATCTTGTTGTGGAATCTAAAAAAAAATGGCACAGATGAACCTATTTGCAAGGCAAGAATAGAGACAGATACATAGAGAATAGACAGGGAGATGGGGTGATGAACTGGGAGACTGAGATATGTATAAAACAGAAAGCTAGTGGGAACTTGCTGTATAACACAGGGAGCTCAGCTTGGTGCTCTGTCATGACCTAGAGGGGTGGGAGGAAGGACCAAGAGGGAGGGGATATATGTATAATATAACTGATTTACTTCATTGTAAAACAGAAACTAATACAACACTGTAAAGCAACTATATCCCAATTTAAAAAAAAAAAAAAAGGCATGGCCTGCTTTTTATCTTCCTTCTCAGCTAGAATCATTTCTTGAGCCACAGTTTCACAGAAGAGCCTGGATCCTGAGACTTGGGCTCTGCTACTTACCCACCCACTGACAGTTTCCTAAACCAGCTGCCATCAATACGATCCTCCCAAACACTGATTCCACGCCCAGATGCCCTCGTATTGGCTCACACCGCCTTCTTGCATTCATTAGCCTACCTCCAATGACCCTAGTACCCAAGCATGGTTAATAGAAACTATAAAATAAACTTCAAATAGCAGTGACCAAGAGAAACTTGTTTAAAGTTAATTTCAGATTTTTTTTTAAGTTCTAAAGTAACTAACCCTATAATGTCTCACATATGATCTCACTGTTTATACTTGTGTCTGTGTGATGGGTTTTTAAAATATATTTTATTAATTTTGTTAGAAAATTTCCCCTCAATTGTCAAAACAACACATCCAAATTAGAGAACTTGGTTCGAGGGGCAAAAGAAAAACACTAAGACTCATTTATTTCACACTTAGTACTTTAACATAAACATTTTCACTTGAAATTAAAAATTTCTTGAAAATGTTTGTAGATGCCACACGATTTTTCATTAAACAGAACTATGATTATTGAGTTCATCATGTCCCCGAGGTCTTTTTCCTTTTAGTTTAAGAAAACTGCTTTCAGGTGAGGTTACACAGAATCACTGCCTAAGGAATGAAAAGCATTACTTCATGGGCTCAGAGAAGGTAACAGATTTTTTTGGCCATGTTGTCATTGACATTAGAGTAGTTGATATCTTGAGAGACATGCTAGATGGAAAAATCACTCCATACCTGAGCACAACAGCCTTTCCAAGCCACAGAGCATAAGTAGATACTCTGGTAAAGTGTGGACCTGACAACACATTACCTGACTCCCTGTTGAAACTCCATAGGAACCCTGAGATCTAAGTCAGCACTGGAGAGGAACACTGAGGTTCAGGCCTCAACTCAATTCAAACATTGTTCTGAAGTTCAATACTTAAAATGAAGTGCCTGAGATATTTTTAGAAATATAAGATTTAAAAATCTCCAAAGGTGATCTCAAAATTGATTGGGCTCTGCAAGCTTTCTGCACAGCCAGTCTTCACACCAGACAAAGTCTGTGACCAAACCCAGGAGCTGAAAGATTCAACTTCTCTTCTGGCAAAATACTGATCTAACTTTTTCAAGTGTCCCAAGATGCCATATGAAATTTAAAAGTGAAAGGCAAACATGCTACAGAACCCGACATGGGCCAACACCACACACATTTATTTGTTTAAACACGAAATTTTAAAAAGCATGAAACACCCACACAGAGCGATTTGCTTCCAGTAACAGCTTGTCAGAAACAAAGCTCCCTTAAGAAACTTAATTACCATTTGCAACACAGAAGAATTAATCAGGAAGAAATCTCCCCCAAAGCCCACCAGCCCACAAATTACTGGAAAGACAGGAACAGACTTCACCGTTCTTGTATCCTCAGCACTCAGCCCACTGTCTGGATCAGCAGAACAGAAACTAGCCATAACAGAAACTCAGCAAAGGTTAAACTGAACAGGGAAGCAGAATTGCTCACAGGCCATTTCTTTTAAGGTAACTACTCCAGGAGTTGGTGATGGACAGGGAGAGCTGGCGTGCTGTGATTCATGAGCAGAGTAGGACACAACTGAGAGACTGAACTGACTGACTGACTATGTTGGCAACTAACATTATTAACATAACAGGGCACATATTTTAACAAACATTAAGGACAAAACAAAGCAAATGATGTCTTTATTGCAGCTGTTAAGGTTCAGACCTTGCAAGTAACAAAATATTAGCTATAAGAATTTCCTCAGAAGCCTCAAAGTCCTAGAATGACAGCAATCCTAAGCATTCTAATCCACTGTGCATAGAAAACTGTGATTCCACAAGTCAAACAGAAAAGGCAAAATAAATAAATGAGGTTCAGTGCTTAGTAGATTGTATTTGTTACTAAGATTAACAAAACATTTTAGCAAGGTTGCTGAAAACCAAATCAATATACAAAAATCAATTGCATTTCTAAACACCAGCAACAAGGAATTATAAAATGTAAGGAAGGTTGCATAAAAACACAAAATACTTAGCAATAAATCTAATGAAGTATATGCAAACCTTTATGAAAAATATTAAAGCTTTATTCAAAAATTAAAGAAAAGTAAATGAAAAAGAACTATCTCAACAGGTTAAAAAAAAAAAAGGTATCTCTTAAATTCAACAACCTATATATGAAAAAAAGAGAAAATAATAAAACTTTTCCTAAATTTGATAATGGGCTTCCCTAGTGGCCTGGTGGTAAAGAATCTACCTGCCAGTACAGGAGACATGGATTTAATTCCTGGGTCCAAAAGATCTCCTGGAAAAGGAAATGGCAACCCACTCCAGCATTCTTGACTGGAAAACCCATGGACAGAGGAACCTGGCAGTCCATTGGGTTGCAAAGAGTTGGACATTAGTTAGTGACTAAAGAACAGATTTGATAATATGGTTAATTTCTAAATACTACAGTAAATATCACACTGTTTAAGAGAATATTGTTGATCCAGTCTTTAATTTCAGAAGATAACTATTATGATTATCATTTAAAATAAAAGTGAGATATAAGGATTAGAAAGAAAGAAGCCAAAACCCACTCCAGTGTTCTTTACTGGAACTCCCTGGACAGAGAACCCTGGCAGGCTACAGGCACTGGGGCCAGAGTCAGACATGGCGGAAGTGACTTAGCAAGCAAAAAAATCTTATATGTAATGGATATGATCATCTACATGAAAATCATTAGAATCAATAGGAAACTGAATTAATATAGAGGTTAGCAAGGTTTTGAAATACAGATTAACTTACAAAAATCCAGAAATGTTTCCAAACCACTAACAATCAGCTATAAAATTTCATTTAAGAATAAGATATCAATCATTATAGTGAACAAATTAAAAGCACTAAAAAATTAACAGCACAAATTATACAAAACCTACAGAGACAAAACTTTAAAACTTTCTTCAGTTCAGTTCAGTTGAGTTCAGTCGCTCAGTCGTGTCCGACTCTCTGCGACCCCATGAATTGCAGCACGCAAGGCCTCCCTGTCCATTACCATCTCCTGAAGTTCACTCAGACTCACGTCCATTGAGTCCGTGATGCCATCCAGCCATCTCATCCTCTGTCGTCCCCTTCTCTTCCTGCCCCAATCCCTCCCAGCATCAGAGTCTTTTCCAGTGAATCAACTCTTCGTATGAGGTGGCCAAAGTACTGTAGTTTCAGCTTCAGCATCATTCCCTCCGAAGAAATCCCAGGGCTGATCTCCTTCAGAATGGACTGGTTGGATCTCCTTGCAGTCCAAGGGACTCTCAAGAGTCTTCTCCAACACCACACTTCAAAAGCATCAACTCTTTGGCGCTCAGCCTTCTTCACAGTCCAACTCTCACATCCATACATGACCACAGGAAAAACCATAGCCTTGACTAGATGGACCTTTGTTGGCAAAGTAAAGTCTCTGCTTTTGAATATGCTATCTAGGTTGGTCATAACTTTTCTTCTAAGGAGTAAGCATCTTTTAATTTCATGGCTGCAGTCACCATCTGCAGTGATTTTAGAGCCCCCAAAAATAAAGTCTGACACTGTTTCCACGGTTTCCCCATCTATTTCCCATGAAGTGATGGGACCAGATGCCATGATCTTCGTTTTCTGAATGTTGAGCTTTAAGCCAACTTTTTCACTCTCCTCTTTCACTTTCATCAAGAGGCTTTTTAGTTCATCTTCACTTAGGCTTTTTAGTTCATCTTCACTTTCTGCCATAAGGGTGGTTTCATCTGCATACCTGAGGTTATTGATATTTCTCAGATGGACAAAAACAAAAATGTTGCTTGCTATCTTGATAAGCAATAAACGTTGTGTGCAATAAATGTTGTGAGCCATCAGCCCCAATGGTGCACCCTGAGGTGAATTTAGGAGGAAAAAACAGGATATTGGTCTTAGGTAATTAAGGTGCATTCTAAAATGTGTCTAAGGAAAAACAAAAGGCCAAGAATAGTGAAAGAAAAATAAAAGCAAGGTAGGAGAATGTGTCTCACCAGATACAAAGAAGTATATTTAAGTATATTAAGTATATTTAAGTATATTAAGTATATTAAGTATATTATATTATATTTAAGTATATTAAGTATATATTAAGTATATTTAAGCTATATATGAAGCATTAAGTTTATCAAGTTGTAGTTGAAGATGGTGTGGATTGCGGATACACAAATAGGATAAAGCACCTAGAATCAAAGATATGGAAGCTTGATTTATTGCAAACCTCAACTGAAGATCAGTTAAAAAAAAGAATAAACTTTTCCATGAAAAAGGGCTGAGGCAAAATGAGAAAAATATATATATAACATTAAATCTGTACTGATACTATACACAAAAATTTCTGTGTATATAAGAACTGAATATAAAAGACCAAAGAATAAAATTTTAAGAAGATAGAATATATTTAATACTCTAGGGCAGGAAATGATTTTTTTTTTTTTAGTTTTCTGAATGTTGAGTGTTTTGTTTTTTTAATTTTATTTTTACTTTATTTTACTTTACAATACCGTATTGGTTTTGCCATACACTGACATGAATCCGCCACAGGTGTATACGAGCTCCCAATCCTGCATCCCCCTCCCACCTCCCACCCCATATCATCTCTCTGGATCATCCCCATGCACCAGCCCCAAGCATCCTGTATCCTGTATTGAACATAAGCTGGCACTTCGTTTCTTACATGATAATATACATGTTTCAATGCCATTCTCCCAAATCATCCCACCCTCTCCCTCTCCCTCAGAGTCCAAAAGTCCGTTCTATACATCTGTGTCTCTCTTGCTGTCTCACATACAGGGTCATCATTACCATCTTTCTAAATTCCATATATATGTGTCAGTATACTGTATTGGTGTTTTTCTTTCTGGCTGTGGTACATATACACAATGGAGTTTTACTCAGCCATTGAAAAGAATACATTTGAATCAGTTCTAATGAGATGGATGAAACTGGAGCCGATTATACAGAGTGAAGTAAGCAAGGAAATGATTTCTTAAGTTAAACATGTAAAACCCAAATCATAAAGGAAAATATTGATGTGCTAGATTATTTTAAAATTAAATTCTGTTCATTGAAAGATATAAAAAGAAAATGAAAATTCAAGTCATATACTGGGAGGTAACATGTCTAATATTTTTAAATGTGAGGATAAAAATATACAAAGCATATGTGCAAATCAATCAAAAAGACAAATAATATAAGAAGAAAACTGGCAGCACTTGGCAAAAGAGGCAATACAAACTAACCTAAAAATCTGGAGAATGTAATTGGAAAAATAATTTGGCATTAGACGGTAGGATTAAGTGTGTGCATACACTATAAGCTAAAATTCAACTCCTGGCTTTATATATACACACAAGGATATAAGTATATATGAAACCAGGAGTTGAATTCTTAGCTTAGATAGATAGACATGGAAATACACACCCACACATCTTAAAGAACACTTCACAAGAGTATTCATTCAACATTCTTTGTAGGGGCAAAATATAATCCGAGAGTAAAATGGGTTAAATAAATAAATTTGTGGCATATTCATTCTGTAGAACACTGGATAGCATCAAAAATAAACAAACTACTACTGCACGTGACACCATGAATGCATCTCAGGAACATAAGGTCCAATGGGAAAAAAAGTTAGAGAAGAAGACACAGATTTCATGGACATAACTCCAAACAAACAAAAAGCTGAACAATATAGGTTTAGGGATAGAAACATGTATGATAAAACTGTGATGAAAAAGCAAGAGAATTATATGACAAAAATCCATGGTAATACATGGAATTACATGGTAATACATCTCTTAGGAAGCATAGATAGTGATAACAAGGGGACATGCATCTAAGGAGCCTCGAAAGCAATGGTCCTCTTAACTTGAGTGGGATGTATACAAGAGACTGGTGAATTTTCACTCTCTACAACGTTATGCATACTTTATAGTTTTAGTTTTGTGTGACAGGTAACAAAATATAAAAGAGAATGCTATCTAAGGTCCCCTTACTGTCCTTGCAGTGATAACTTACCCTTTTAAAATCTGCTTCCATAGTTCGGAGAAAAAGTTTTAATAATATCTACCTCACAAGGCTGTGTGGAAACAGAGCAGATCTAAGAATAGTATCTGGTACATAGTAGGTGCCTGCTGCTGCTAAGTCATTTCAGTTTGTTCGACTCTGTGCGACCCCATAGACGGCAGCCCAGCAGGCTCCCCTGTCCCTGAGATTCTCCAGGCAAGAACACTGGAGTGGGTTGCCATTTCCTCCTCCAATGCATGAAAGTGAAAAGAGAAAGTGAAGTCACTCAATGATTGCTAATTACTATCATCATCAGTGGTAAAGAACCCGCTTGCCAATGCAGGTTAGTTGTAAGAGATACTGGTTCAATCCCTGGGTTGGAAGATCCCCTGGAGTAAGGGAATGGGAATCCACTGCAGCATTCTTGCCTGGGAAATTCCATGAATAGAGCCTAGGAGGCTACAGTCCACAGGGTCACATAGAGTCGGACACAACTGAAGTGACTTAGTACATTATCATCATCAATATCATCGTATCTACTATTACCAAGGCAACTATCAATGTGACCAAAACAATCTATGGCTTTTCTGATTACCCAGTGCTTTAATCCTTTCTACAATACCACCAACAAAATGTGGAACTGCCCTAGCTGGCCAGTGGTTAAGACTCTGAGCTTCCAGTGCAGGGGGCGTGGGTTCAATCCCTGGTTGGGGAACTAAGATCCTATATCCTTGTAGCCAAAGTAAAATAATTTTTAAAAATGAAATCAGTTGATGAATTATGACTTTATTCAGATACTTTTTAAATCTCATATATCCTACTGGTGTCACTACAAACCCTCTTTTTAAATCTTCCACAATTACTGCCTCTATTCAATATGTCTCATATATTTTCACCTAATTTAGGCCATTATTTTTAAGGCCTTTCTAAGATGAAAGTCTTTTAATTTCCTTTTTAAGATGAAGGAAATGTACAATGCTCCACATTCATTCCATTTTTATATCCATTCCTCCAAAAAAAAAGGCCCCTCATCTCTGAAATGTGTTTTAATATTCATGTACCGTGAATGTGAACATCTTGAGGATAAGGGTCACATATCATCAATGTTCTATCAGTCAGTCAGTTCAGTTGCTGAGTCGTGTCTGACTCTTTGCAACCCCAAGGCCTGCAGCATGCCAGGCCTCCCTGTCCATCACCAACTCCTGGAGTTTACTCAAACTCATGTCCATTGAGTTGGTGATATTATCCAACCATCTCATCCTCTGTCATCCTCCTCTCCTCCCATCTTCAATCTTTCCCAGCATCAGGATCTTTTCCAATGAGTCAGTTCTTTGCATCAGGTGGCCAAAATATTGGACTTTCAGTTTCATTATCAGTCCTTCTGATGAACATTCAGGACTAGTTTCTTTAGGATGGAGTGGTTGGATCTCCTTGTGGTCCAAGGGACTCTCAAGCATCTTCTCCAACACCACAGTTCAAAAGCATCAATTCTTCAGCACTCAGCTTTCTTTACAGCCCAACTCTCACATCCATATATGACTACTGGAAAAACCATAGCTTTGACTAGACAGACCTTTGTTGGCAAAGTAATGTCTCTGCTTTTAATATGCTGTCTAGGTTGGTCATAACTTTTCTTCCAAGGAGCAAGTGTCTTTTAATTTCATGGCTGCAGTCACCATCTGCAGTGATTCTGGAGCCCAAAAATAAAGTCTGTCACTGTTTCCACTGTTTGCTCATCCATTTGCCATTAAGTGATGGGACCGGATGCCATGATCTTCGTTTGATCAATGTTGTATACCCAACCTTTTTGCTCTGTGTGACAAGAGCATTTATATGTGCTCAAAAAAATGTTTGAAGAATGAATGATGGATTTGGACACGGAGGGTTCTTGTTTAAGTTATAGGACAAGGCAGATATGTTTGCCTCTGTCATATTGTTCCAAGACAACTGTGCCATTAATGTGACAAAAACCAACATGAAAGGGACTAAATCTTTAGAAGGAATCAGGGGTTCAGCAGTGAAAAGATTGCACCAAAATTCTGAGAGTTGGAAAGTAGCTGAGAAATGCGCTTTGAATGAAACAGAATGGAAAAATCCACAGTCAGGGAGTGAGAGTCCTGAACATGCTCTGGGCTAGAAATCAGCAGGGATGGGTGGTAGGGGGAAAAAATGCAGGAGAAAAAATGCTGAACATGGAAGTTAAGTGAAAGTCTGACTAAGGAGACCGCCACCTCCTGCCAAGGCAGAGAGGCAGAGCTTCTAGCAGCATAACATTTACAGCCAGGAAAAAAAAGAAAAAAGAAACTAAGACAGTTCTTTCTGAAGATTTGAATAAGTGCTGCAGAAACCAGACTACTGGTGTTGAAGCAGGCACTTAACCACCCCAGCATTCATGAGTGCTTGACTTAAGAGGAAGCTATCTTTTCATTCACCCCTGAACAGAGACTGGCCATTTATAAGACCCATTCCTGTACAGAGTGTTTACAAACAAGACCCTTTGTTTAGGAAAGACCAGTGTTGAAGGGGAAAAGTTTCCACAAATGTTAAAATCATTACCAGGAGAAAAACCAGAAGACAAAATTAAGGAACTTTCCCAGAGCAAAGAGAAAACAAAATATCTACAGAAAAGGGTTGGGTGGAGGTGGGGAGAGGGGAAGTCTATATCTAAGTGACTAAAGTTCAAGAGGATGAAGACAAGATACCCATTTTCACAGGAGCAGTGGTCACCAAACTTTCCAGGTCAAGAAATAACAATAGGAAAAAAAAATCTAGACATAATTTTATGGCATTTTATACTCCACAACAAAAAGAGAATATCCTCAATATTTCCAAAGTGAAAAAATAATAAAAGTTCACTAAGAAAAAAAAAAAGGATGACAGTCATTCAGCCATTGTCACCATTAAATGCTAGGGAAAAAATTTAGAGCAATCTTTTCAGAGTTTAAGGAAAAATTTTTGGCATGCAGATTATCTATTTTCAAATATGTGAAGTTAAAGAGATATATGTTCAGATGGTCATAAATTCAGAACATTTATCTCACATCCACCTTTCAGAGGAAATCATTGAGGATGCTTCACCAAAACAAGAATGGAAATTGAGAAAGAGAAATGTGTAAGAATTAGCAACAACAACAGAAAAGGAAAGCACAGTGAAAGAAAAAAATAACTATGCAGCAAGTCTAGAAAGAAAATTGTCTCAGGACAAGAAGACACAGGGCCACCAGTCATTGTTTAATTGCTAAGTCGTATTTGACTCTTTGAGACCCACAGACTACAGACTGCCAGGTTCCCTCTGTCCATGTGATCTTCCAGGCAAGAATAATGAAATGGGTTACCATTTCCTTCCCCCGGGATCTTTCTGATCCAGAGATTAAACCCACATCTCCTGCACTGGCAGGTGGATTCTTTACTGCTGAGCCACTGGGAAATGGGAAAGCCCACGGCCACCAGTAGAAAATCTCAAAGAAGGAAAATGAGGTAGATTTCAATCACTATAAAATTTAGTCAAAAGAGATTAAAGATATAGTGAAAAGGTTGAATACAATTACCAAAGGAAGGAAAGGAGAGAGAGGAACAGAAACATCAGAAAGACAGAAAACGCTACAAGAAAGCTATTTTTCATATAAAGGCAAAGCAAAATGTGCTGTGACTTTGAGGAGATAGTGGTGTTTGAGATCACAACAGAACTCATTAGACTTAATGTTCAGTTCAGTTCAGTCGCTCAGTCACATCCAACTCTTTGCGACCCCATGAATCGCAACACATCAGGACTCCCTGTCCATCATCATCTCCTGAAGTTCACTCAGACTCACATACATCGAGTCAGTGATGCCATCCAGCCATCTCATCCTCGATCATCCCCTCTCCTCCTGCCCCCAATCCCTCCCAGCATCAGAGTCTTTTCCAATGAGTCAACTCTTCCCATGAGGTGGCCAAAGTACTGGAGCTTCAGCCTTAGCATCATCCCTGCCAAAGAAATCCCAGGGCTGATCTCCTTCAGAATGGACTGGTTGGATCTCCTTGCAGTCCAAGGGACTCTCAAGAGTCTTCTCCAACACCACACTTCAAAAGCATCAACTCTTCGGCGCTCAGCTTTCTTCACAGTCCAACTCTCACATCCAGACATGACCACTGGCAAAACCATAGCCTTGACTACATGGACCTTTGTTGGCAAAGTAAGTCTCTGCTTTTGAATATGCTATCTAAGTTGGTCATAACTTTTCTTACAAGGAGTAAGCGTCTTTTAATTTCATGGCTGCAGTCACTATCTGCAGTGATTTTGGAGCCCAGAAAAATAAAGTCTGACACTGTTTCCTCTGTTTCCCCATCTATTTGCCATCAACTGATGGGACCGGATGCCATGATCTTATTTTTCTGAATGTTGAGCTTTAACCCAACTTTTTCACTCTCCTCTTTCACTTTCATCAAGAGGCCTTTCAGCTCCTCTTCACTTTCTGCCATAAGGATGGTGTCATCTGCATATCTGCGGTTATTGATATTTCTCCTGGCAATCTTGATTCCAGCTTGTGTTTCTTCCAGTCCAGCGTCTCTCATGATGTACTCTGCATATAAGTTAAACAAGCAGGGTGACAATATACAGCCTTGACGTACTCCTTTTCCTATTTGGAACCAGTCTGTTGTTCCATGTCCAGTTCTAACTGTTGCTTCCTGACCTGCATACAGATATCTCAAGAGGCAGGTTAGGTGGTCTGGTACTCCCATCTCTTTCAGAATTTTCCACAGTTTGTTGTGATGCACACAGTCAAAGGCTTTGGCATAGTCAATAAAGCAGAAGTGGATGTTTTTCTGGAACTCTCTTGCTTTTTTGATGATCCATCAGATGTTGGCAATTTGATCTCTGGTTCCTCTGCCTGTTCTAAAACCAGCTTGGACCAGGGAGTTCACGGTTCATGTATTGCTGAAGCCTGGCTTGGAGAATTTTAGCATCACTTTAATAGCATGTGAGATGAGTGCAATTGTGCAGTAGTTTGAGCATTCTTCGGCATTGCCTTTCTCTGGGATTGGAATGAAAACTGATCTTTTCCAGTTCTTCCATGTATTCTTGCCACCTCTTCTTAATATTTTCTGCTTCTGTTAGGTCCATACCACTTCTGTCCTTTATTGAGCCCATCTTTGCATGAAATGTTCACTTGGTATCTCTAATTTTCTTGAAGAGATCTCTAGTCTTTCCCATTCTGTTGTTTTCCTCTATTTCTTTGCATTGATCGCTGAAGAAGGCTTTCTTATCTCTTCTTGCTATTCTTTGGAACTCTGCATTCAGATGCTTATATCTTTCCTTTTCTCCTCTGCTTTTCACCTCTCTTCTTTTCACAGCTATTAGTAAGGCCACCTCAGACAGCCATTTTGCTTTTTTGCATTTCTTTTCCATGGGGATGGTCTTGATCCCTGTCTCCTATACAATGTTACAAACCTCCGTCCACAGTTCATCAGGCACTCTATCTATCAGATCTAGGCCCTTAAATCTATTTCTCACTTCCACTGTATAATCATAAGGGATTTGATTTAGGTCATACCTGAATGGTATAGTGGTTTTCCCTATTTTCTTCAATTTGAGTCTGAATTTGGAAATAAGGAGCTCATGATCTGAGCCACAGTCAGCTCCTGGTCTTGTTTTTGTTGACTGTACAGAGCTTCTCCATCTTTGGCTGCAAAGAATATAATCAGTCTGATTTTGGTGTTGACCATCTGGTGATGTCCATGTTGTAGAGTCTTCTCTTGTGTTGTTGGAAGAGGGTGTTTGCTATGACCAGTGCATTTTCTTGGCAAAACTCTATTAGACTCTGCCCTGCTTCATTCCGTATTCCAAGGCCAAATTTGCCTGTTACTCCAGGTGTTTCTTGACTTCCTACTTTTGCATTCCAGTCCCCTATAATGAAAAGGACATCTTTTTTGGGTGTTAGTTCTAAAAGGTCTTGTAGGTCTTCATAAAACCGTTCAACTTCAGCTTCTTCAGCATTACTGGTTGGGGCATAGATGTGAATAACTGTGATATTGAATGGTTTGCCTTGGAAACGAACAGAGATCATTCTGTTGTTTTTGAGACTGCATCCAAGTATTGCATTTAGGACTCTTTTCTTGACCCTTTCTTCTGAGGGATTCCTGCCTGCAGTAGTAGATATAATGGTCATCTGAGTTAAATTCACCCATTCTAGTCCATTTTAGTTCACTGATTCCTAGAATGTCGACGTTCACCCTTGCCATCTCTTGTTTGACCACTTCCAATTTGCCTTGATTCATGGACCTGACATTCCAGGTTCCTATACAATATTGCTCTTTACAGCATCAGATCTAGCTTCTATCACCAGTCACATCCACAACTGGGTATTGGCACCATCCCCTCATTCTTTCTGGAGTTATTTCTCCACTGATCTCCAGTAGCATATTGAACACCTAATGACCTGGGGAGTTCCTCTTTTGGTATCCTATCATTTTGCCTTTTCATACTGTTCATGAGGTTCTCAAGGCAAGAATACTGAAGTGGCTTGTCATTCCCTTCTCCAGTGGACCACATTCTGTCAGACTTAATATTAGGCTTATTCAAGAGGCATGAGGGATGGGTAACTGGGCCCTTAGAAAGAAAAGTGATTTAAGTCATCATCTTTAGAATCTACTTAGATTCTTAAAGTATGAAGGAACTGATTGTGCTTTCAGAATGGAATGTAAATACTATCTACCTGGATAATATACAAGGAAACTTAGAACCAGCAAGCTGGCAGATGGAACTAGAAAGAAGTATACAGGAGAGGGAAGGTATTAATATCCTCCCTAGTCATCATGAGGAATAAAGAGACCTTATCTAAAGATTAGAGAAGAAAAGTAGAAATTAAATGCATTATCAAAATTATACAGATACACAATTGAAAAACCTTTCTAAAATACATATTTTAAATTGAAAAGGGAAAGTAGTTGTATAAATGAGGTAAACAACTATATTTCACAGCGAGAAGTAGAAATAATGCCTAAGGTTGGTAATCAATTAGTATTTAAGCATTTTAAAGTTATAGTGGGCTTCCCTTGTGGCTCAACTGGTAAAGAATCCACCTACAGAGCATGAGACCTAGGTTCCATCCCTGGGTTGGGAAGATCTCCTGGAGAAGGAAAAGGCTACCCACTCCACTATTCTGGCGTGGAGAATCACAAAGGGTCTGACAGGACTGAGCGACTTTCACTTTGTATCTCTATGAAAGCAGTTCAGCAAGTAAAGATTCAGAGTCAATGGTAAAGCACCAGTGCTTATTTACAAAGCTGTTAAAAGGGTTCCTTTAACAAATCATGGTTCTCCTTATGCCAAGGTAATGGTGTGTATAACTTATCAAATGGAAACTGGATCACCAGATGTATTACAGAGTCATTTTTTCAAGAGGTATTAAAGAATTGAGGTTTATATGCAGATTTCTGAAAGGAAAGAAAGAAATTCAATGAACTCCTAGTGTTTTAACTAGGAGTTTTAACTGATCTCATATTATTTAGCTAATAATCTTGAAATCACCATAGGATGTTGGCAGTATGATGTTAACATCTGTTTCAGGGATTTCTGCTAATTACTTAGGGGTTCTATGTTAGGAGTCTCTTTTAGCATTTCTGCCTTGGAACTATGCTTGGCAATTCTGAAATTCTCATTAAGTGATTAAAGTATTTGGGTGATAAAGCTGAAACTCCAGTACTTTGACCACCTCATGTAAAGAGATGACTCATTGGAAAAGACTCATGCTGGGAGGGATTGGGGGCAGGAGGAGAAGGGGACAACAGAGGATAAGATGGCTGGATGGCATCACCGACTCGATTGACATGAGTTTGAGTGAAATCCAGGAGATGGTGATGGACAGGGAGGCCTGGCATGCTGCAATTCATGGGGTCACAAAGAGTCGGACACGTCTGAGCGACTGAACCAAACTGAACCGAACCAATAACTCACAATGATGGAATGAGTAAAAAATAGGACATTACTCCACAATGGGAGTATGTTACAAAGAGGATGTTTAGGGACCCAGAGGCTGCAGAGTACATCACTTACAAGATCTAAAAGTAGACCCACATGGCAGGGAAATGGATTTGGTGAAGAAAAATTGTTCAGAGATAAAAATGGAGAGGTTCACAAAGGGCTTTGTATAACAGGTTAAAGTAGTAAAAAATCATGAACGGGAAAGACAACATATCATGCTGTTTTGATGACTGTAGCTTTGTAAAATAGTTTGAAATCAGAACTTACAATGTCTCCAGTTTTGCTATTCTTTCTCAAGAATGATTTTGTAAATGGTTTCTTTGGTGGCTCCATATGTATTTTACGGGCTTTCCTGGTGGTTTGGATGGTAAAGAATCTGCCTGCAGTGCAGGAGACCTGGGTTCAATCCCTCGATCAGGAATATTCCCTGGAGAAGGGAATAGCAACCCACTCCAATATTCTTGCCTGGGAAATCCCATGGACAGAGGAGCCTGGCAGACTACAATCCATGAGGTCACAAGGAGATAGACACAACTAAGCAATTGACAATTTCACTTTCTTTCTATGTATTTTAGGATTATTTTTTCTAGCTCTATTAAAAAAAAATGTCAGTGGCATTTTGAGAAGGAATGCCTTGACTCTGTGGATCCCATTGAGTAGTTTAGATATTCTAACAATATTGATTCTCCCAATCGATAAAAATGGAATGCTGCTGCTGCTGCTAAGTTGCTTCACTCATGTCTGACTCTGTGCGACCCCACAGACGGCAGCCCACCAGGCTCCTCCGTCCCTGGGATTCTCCAGGCAAGAACACTGGAGTGGGTTGTCATTTCCTTCTCTAATGCATGAAAGTGAAAAGTGAAAGTGAAGTCGCTCAGTTGTGCCCGACTCTTAGCAACCCCACGGCCTACAGCATACCAGGCTCCTCCATCCATGGGATTTTCCAGGCAAGAGTAGTGGAGTGGGGTGCCATTGCCTTCTCCAAACATGGGATATCTTTCCACTAAATAAATAAATAAATATATATATATATATATATATATATATAATGTTTAAACATAGGATGTCATTTTAAAGGACATTGTAGCTGAAGAATTTTTAAAATAAATGGAAGAAAAGAGGTGGTTTCAGTCAATAATCAAGATAAGAGATAATGACGGTCAAATTTAAGACAGTAGAACTGGAAAGGGGCTATGGGTTAAATTGTGTTCCCCAAAATTCAGATGATAAAGCACTAAATCCTCGTACCTCAGAACGTGCTGCATTTAGAGATAGGACCTAGAAAGTGTGAATAGATTCAATGAAGCTGTTAGTGCAGGTTTTAATTCAACCCTATGGGGATTCTTATAAGGAGAGGAAATATGGACACAGAGAGCCACCAAGGATATGCATTCACAGAATAAAGATTATATGAAGGTAGTGAGGAGAGAGCCATCTGCAAGGCAAGTAGAGAGGCCTCGACTCTGACACACCTTGATGTTGGGTTTCAAGTCTCCTGAGTTGTGAGAAAAGAAATCTGTTTTTAAGCCAAATAGTCCACAGTATTTTATTCTATCAGTCCTAGCAAACTAATACAGATGGCCATAGGTGATTGGACCTGAGAAAGATTTAGAAGTCCTGAATCATAAAACTCAGTGGCTAGATATGAGTTTTAGTGGAGACAGGAATCAAGGTGGAATCAAGGTGTCCCCAGATAGTAGAGTCATTTTCTGCAGTAGAGACTCCAGGAGGAGGAGCAGAATGGAGGAAAAATGAATAAATCCAGTAGTTTTTAAGTTTTTGTAATCATGATCCATCCTTAGAAAGCCTAATTATGAATTAGATAATTGGATAAATACATGGATCTGGAACTCAGGAGAGAGAGCTTGACTGGAGAAATGAGGTCATGTCCATTAGGTTGTACAATAGATTAAGAAAGACCCTGCTGGGGAGCCATAGAATGATTTCTTGAATTGGGTGACCTGTGGAAATGAGGATACAGAAATGAAACAGAGAATTCCATCTTTGCCTCACAAAGGTCACTAAGGTTTTGGCTCTTAGTACTGAGGCAGACACTTGGATGTACACTCAGAAGACATTTCTCTTTGTGGGATCCCTTAAATAGGAGCCTATTTTGGTTCAGGTTTGGGCTAGAAATCAATCAGGTTTGGCCCAGAGAATAAATCATGATTGACATATGGAAGTCATAGTTTCTTTTGCTACAGAATGTTTAGTAGGCATTTGACCTACTCATTTCCAAGGAAACGTATCTGAAAAGACTTTCTTCCTGATAAAGAGAGGAAAGAAATGTTCCCCCTTTCTTCTTGAAAACTGTTGAAAAGATGTCCATGCTTGGTACCATGGCAGCCACAATGTGAGAATGAGGGAAAGTTAAGAGAACTGAAGAGACGCCTCCCCAGAGGTCTGGATCTGTGGAGTTGCTGAACCCAATCCTGGAGTCACCTGTCTCATCAGCTGTCACTGGAGGAAAACAGCCCCACATTGTTTATTCCACTTTGGTCAAGAATCCTATTTGTGAAACTGAAAGCATTCCAGTAGGTACCAAAATTTTCCTCAAACAGTTCACCTACTGATACGGAAAGTATTTTTCCCCCGTTTTATTCAGATGTAATCGACAAATAACATTGTGTAAGTTTAAGGTATACAATGTGATGACTTAATGTACCAATATATTACAAATAGTTGGTTAACATTTCCATCATCTCATATAATTATACCATTTTGGGGGTTATAACATTTAAGATATCTCTTAACAATGTCCAAGTAGACAAAACAGTATTGTGAACTAAAGTCACCATGCTGTACCTTAGATTCCAAGAACTTATTTGTCTTCAAACTGGATACCCTTTGACTAACACCTCCCCATTCCTCCCACCGTCAGTCATCTGTTCTCTTCATTTATGAGCTCAGCTTTTTAAGATTGCACATGTTAGTGAGATCATACTGTATCTGTCATCCTGTGTCTGGCTTATTTCACAGCACAGTGTCCTCCAGGTTCATCCATGCTGTCGCAAAAGGCAGGATCTCCTTTTTATGGCTGATAAACATTTCTTTTGTTGTTTCCATGTCTTAGCCATTGTGAGTAATGCTGCATTGAATGTGAGAGTGCAGATATCTCTCCAAGATAATGATTTCATTTTATGGATAGTATCTTGAAATGTGAACCAAGATGTCAGCTTGCTCAGCCTACTAAAGCTGTGAGCCTCCAGCTTTTAGTCTGGGAGTTCCCTTCTCCTCTTTCAGTTTCTAATCAGAAAATAACAATAATTTAAAAGATAGTACTGACCATCCTCTTTGTGCAAAAATAATAAAACTGAATGAAGGAGTTGGTAGGATGTAAGGTAGGAAATATCAAGAACCAGTTCTTTAAAGCACCTGATATAAAATACAAGTTTTTAAATGGGGTTTTTGCAATACTCATCAATTGGCCACAGGCATAATATAATTTCAGCCTATATTAATTTAATGATCACACAGATGTTCAAAGACTTTTCTATTGATTGCATATGACTTGAGAATCACTGAAAAATTATCAGCACAATCATTTTCAGTTTCCTTGTATAAAGAAAAAACTCATGGATTTTCTTTGTAGTTTTCATTTTAAAAAGTTTTAAACCTAACTATCCTTACTCTTTACTTTTGAATTTGTGGCATAGAACTCTACAAAGTGAATCCCCTTCTGTGTCTAAGACAGGAATAGAGAGAAGAAATCTGTCTCTGGTTTCCCAGGGGAATGCCAGGAAACCTTTTATAAAAAGAATAATGTCAATTCTCTTTAAGCACTGCAATACACAGAAAAATAAAACCTTTCAATTCTTTTTATGAAGTAAACAAAATTCTGAAATTAATATTGAGGATACATCTACTACTCAAAACACACATATACACAAACACACACACATATACACAAACACACACACACAGAAACTCCAAACACCAACGTCAACGTAAAAGTCCTAAAGAAAATATTCCAAACAAAATCCATCAATACTTCTTCAAAAAGAAAAATAGTATATCACAATCAAATATGGCTTATTCTGAGATCATGGAATCTGAGAAAATGCACTTATACTAAACACATCACTTTAGTATTTAAGTCAGATCATGCCATTTCTCTTCTCCAAAACCTCCAAAGACTTTCCATTTTACTTAGAGTTAAACACATAAATTCTTACCTAACCTAAAGGGTCCTCAGCCTCCAGGATCTAATACCTGCCAATCTGAGATGGGGCTGTTATAACAGTAATAGAAATAAAGTGCACAATAAATGTGATGCACTTGAACCATTCTGAAACCATTCTCTCTACTCTCTAGTCTGTAGGGGAAAAAAAAAGTCTTCCACTAAACTGGCCCCTGGTGCCACAGAGATTAGGGACCACTGGTTTATATAACCTGGCAATCTATTAAACGTGTTGCCTCTGTCTCTTACCCTCTCTACTCAAGTCACACTGCTCCAGCCACACTGGACACTGCTATTCCTCAAACAGTCCAGGGATGACCCTGCCTTAAAGGACTAGCACAGCTATATCCCCTTTGCCTGGAAGACTGTACACAAGTTATCTATGGGGCTTAATCCCGCACCCCCTCCATGTCCTGCTTAAATGACACCCTCCTCATAGGCTTACGCTGCCCACTCTGCCTGAATTTGCAACTGTTCAGCCCCCCACCCTGAAGCTTTTCTGATACTTTTTTTCTACAACACTTCTGTATCTCCTCCTACAACTGATTCAATGTATTGATACATCACAATTTTTATTTATTGTCTCTTTCTCCTGCCAGAATATAAACTCTAAAAGAGCAGGCTTCTGCTTTGCTCACCACTGTATCCAGCACGCCAACAAGAGTACCTGAAACATAGTTAGCATTCAACTGATCTTTTTTAAAATGATGAAATGATTAGTTAGTATATCTGAAGACAAGTCACATGGAATTCTTTATCAAAACTGAAAAGCCATTGACAAATAAATATACATTCTTGTTAAATACTCAACAAATTAGAGAGTAATGGCTAAACCCTTAGGATTTACCTCCAGAACATTCTTAGTGGGGAAACACTGATGCATTCCACTACCATCAGATAAAAGGGTGCTCACTATTATCACTAACACTTAACATTACAAGAGATACATTAGTGGATTCAGTTAAACTTAGAAATTATTAACACAAAAGGAATGAGTAGAATAAACTATAATTTTCCAGAGATAAGATCATTATGGGCTTCCTCGAAGCCTCAGTGGGTAAAGAATCTGCCTGCAATCTGCCCGACACAGGTTTGATACCTGAATCAGGAAAACCCCTGAAGAAGGGAATGGCAACCACCCCAGTGTTCTTGGCTGGAGAACTCAATGGACAGAGGAGCTTGGGGGCTACAGTCCATGGTTTGCAAAGAGTCAGACACAGCTGGGCAACTAACACTTTTACTTTTCGAGAGGATTATGAAACTGGAGTTAAAAAGTCAAATGAGA
This sequence comes from Nanger dama, assembly GCA_917880005.1. Classification (NCBI taxonomy): domain Eukaryota; kingdom Metazoa; phylum Chordata; class Mammalia; order Artiodactyla; family Bovidae; genus Nanger; species Nanger dama. Next base: position 15,298,830 of record CAKJTW010000009.1, on the reverse strand, counting down.
AAACTACCAAAATGAACGTAAGATTTAGAGAGGTATCAGTATATAAAGTAACACACAGAAAGCAATAATCTTCAAATGTACAGTTAAAAGATATAATGAAATAGAAGCTCCAATTTGCAAGAGAAACAATAATACAAAATAACAGATAAAGTACTTAGGAATTCCTTTTCAAATAAATGTGCAAAACTTTATTAGGAAAACCTAAACATGAGTAGAAATGGCAGCTGGAAAAAGAAAGGAATGCATGTTGTAAAAATGTCAGTTCTCCCTAGATTAATGTATATATTTAAAATTATACCAATAAAATACAAGCAGATATTTTTTTTTCTGGAAATAAATAAGATGATTCTATAGTTAATATGAAAAAAAAAGTATAAGAAGAAAGCTCTCTAAATTAAGAGCAGTGAAAGAAGACTGTTCAGATTTTAAAACGTATTATAAAACCTCAATAATGAAAACAATATAGTATTGGCACATGATTCAGCCCATCAAAGGAACAAAACAGAAGTCCAAGGAGTTGGGAAAAAGAAATACAAATTGTCTTTAAATGTGTTCATCTCAATTACAAAAAATTCAATTAAAACTATACCAGCATAGGGACTCCCCTGATAGTCCAGTGACTCAAACTGTGCTCCCAATGCAAGGGACCGTGGTTCAGCCCCTGGGCAGGGACCTAGATCTCATATGCCACAACTAAGAGTTCACACGCCACAACCAAAGATGCTTCATGAAACACAGTGTTAGTTCCACTCAGTCGTGTCCAACTCTTTGCAATTCCATGGACTCTAGCCCTCCGGGCTCCTCTGTCCTTGGAATTCTCCAGGCAAGAATACTGGGTTGCCATTCCCTTCTCCAGGAGATCTTCCCAGCCCAAGGATGCCCCCAATGAAAATCAAAGGTCCCACTTGCCACAGCTAAGACCCTGGCACAGCCAAATAAATAAATAAATAGTTTACTTTAAAAAGCTATACCAGGATACCATTTACACCTCACAGATCTGTTTAAGTTCCAAAAGTTTTGATAACACATTGTGCTATTTATTGGTAAGCATAAAAATACAGTCTCATGTGCCACTGGTGTAAACTGGAGGGCAAATTAACAATATTACAAACATTAAAAATACAAACACAAACATTACAATATTACAAGCATCACAAATATATGTATCAAAAAAATATATATATGTATCAATGATTCAGTAATTCTACAGAATTTACCCCAGCAAGGTGCTCATGCTCCTGAAATGAAGCCTTTCAGGACTATTGTTATAACATTAAAAGAAAGCTTATTAACAAGAAAGTAGTTAAATTATATTGCATTCATTTAGTGGAATGTGGTGCAGCTGTAAAAATGATACTGAGGTCTTTAATACTGACTGGGGCAGACTGGGTTACCATTCACCAGTTAGTCAAAACTCTCCTACTGTGATGCTTCTCCCTGCAGGAGAATGAAATATCCCCACCCTTGTTGAACTTGGGGAAAGGTATGACTTGCCTTGTTGAATGAAATGTAGGCATATACATCATGTGTCACTTTTAGATGGAAGATTTAAGAGCAAAGACATGATTTTTTAAGCTATCCCACCCACCCACCGCACCCCCATCTTTAACTTGGCAATGTTCCAGATAAATGTTGCTCAATCAGCCAAAATTCTCAGGAGATAGTGACCTTGACCAAGGTTACAGATGACTCACAATAGATGTGCAATGTGAGTGAAATATAAATCTATGTTATTTGAAGGCACAGATTTTAGGATCAATATAATAACCTATACTGGCCAAAGCACTCATGCAGAAAACTGTCCATGATATATTGTCAAGTACAAAAGCAAAGTACAGAAGAGTGTGGATAGTATGCTACATTCTGCTTTCAAAGGAAATGTTTGCAGCAGCACTGTTCACAATCACCGAAACATGAAAACGACCTAAATGCCCATCAACAGATGAATGGATAGAGGATGTGGTACACTCAAATAACGGGTCAAAACCTACACAGACATTTCTCCAAAGAAGACATATACAGATGGCAAGTAGGCACATGAAAAGAGGTTCATCACTAATTGGTAGAGAAATGCAAATCAAAGCTACAACGAGCTATCACCTCACACCAGGCTATCATCAGAAACTCCACAAACAGTACATGCTGGAGAGGCTGTGGAGAGAAGGGAACCCTCCTACACTGTTTCTGGGAGTATAAATTGGTACAGTCACTATGGAGAACAGTATGGAGGCTCCTTAAAAATCTAAAACTCGAGCTACTTACCGTATGACGCTGCAATCCCACTCCTAGGCCTATATCCCAAGACAAACATGATCCAAAAACATCCATGCACCCCAGTGTTCACTGTAGCACTGTTTGCAATAGTCAAGGCATGGAAGTAACCTAACGGTCCACTGACAGAGGAATGGACAAAGATGGGGTACATGTATACAATGGAATATTACTCCATCATTTAAAAAGAGTGAAATAATGCCATTTGCAGCAATGTGAATGGACCTAGAAAGTGTCATACTGAGTGAAGTAAGTCAAAGAGAGAAAGAGAAATATTGCATGACATCCGTCACGTGTGGCATCTAAAAAGAAATGAACTTACAAAACAGAAACAGACTCACAGAGAACCAACTTATGGTTGCCAGAGGGTTAGAACAGAGAGGAAGGAATAGTTAAAGAGTTTGGGATGGACATACATACACTGCTCTGTTTAAAATGGATAACCACCAAGGACCTACTGTAGAGCGCATGAAACTCTGTTTGATGTTACGTGGCAATCTGGATGGGAGGAAAGTCTGGGGAGAATGGATACATGTATACGTATGAATACATGTATAGAGTCCCTTTGCTGTTCATCTGAAACTATCACAACACTTTTTGTTAATTAGCTATAACCCAATACAAGATAAAAAGTAAAAAAAAAAAAAAGATGCGGTATGATGAAATACTACTCAGCCCTAAGAAGGAGGAAATAATGCCATTTGAAGCAACATGGATGCAGCTACAGATTATCAATCTAACTGAAATAAGTTAGAAAGAGAAAGGCAAATACCATATGATGTCACTTATACGTGGAATTGAAAATATGACCCAAATGAACCTATCTATGGAACAGAAACATTGACACAGAGAAGAGATTGCTGGTTGCCAAGGAGAGGGGAAGGGATAGAGGGGGAGGTGGGGCTAGCAGATGGAAGCTTTTATATACAGAAGGGATATGCAACGAGGTGCTACTGTATAGCACAGAGAACCCTGCTCAGCATCCCATGAGAAATCATAAGGAACAGAATATTTTAAAAGAATGTGTATATGTGTATATATATATATATATATTTTATATATGTATAACTGAATCACTGCTGTACACAACATTGTAAATCAACTATACATCAATATAAAAAATTAAAACTGAATAAAATAGAGGGGAAAACTAGCATATAAACATATGTGTATATGAGTTCATACAAGCATATAATTTCTCTGGATGATTTTTATCTCTTAGGGTTGATGGATCTGGACAAATGGAAACGACAGTTGAGACTTTTGATAGAATATTTTATATTTGCTGACACTTGATTCTATGTAAGTATTACTTATTCAAAAACTTAAATAAATTATTAAGGAAAGGAACATCTGTCTCTAAAACATACGTTGGTATAAAATCTTAAGAAAACAAGTAGGAGAGAGAGCAAAGAGCAAATTATCAAACACGTTAACAGCTCATACCCCCATCTTTGGAAGACATGGAGCCAGAAAAGCTTTCAGCAGGGAGAAAATTAGGACCAGATTCATGTGCCCCCCAGCGAAGCAATGGGCAAAATTTAGAAGGAACAAAAATGAAAAATGCAATTGTCTACTGATATATAATGAGAATGATATTTCCTTCAGGTTCATCTTGTGTCCTACTCAACGACATGCATAGTAAATTTCCTACAGTGCCACCCAATAGCCACTGACTGTGCAGCATCATCTAACTTTTCCCTGATAATATCTTAGCTTGAAAAATAAAATAGTGTAGGAATCAATACATCTACAGCTCTAGCATTTTGGAACAACATTTTATCTAAATAGATCAACATTTATACTAAAAGTACATGAAAGGCAAGATTTATCTATATGTTATTCAAAATTCATTTGACTCCGGCTTCTGTAGATACCCCAGTGGCACTAGTGGTAAAGAACCCACCTGCCAATGCAGGAGACGTAGGAGACATGGGTTTGATCGCTGGGTCGAGAAGATATTCTGGAGAAGGAAATGGCAACCCACTCCAGTATTCTTGCCAGGAGAATCCCATAGACAGGAGTCTGGCAGGCTATAGTCCATAGGGTTACAGCGTCAGACCCGACTGAAGCAACTTAGCACACATGCTCTGTAGATACCAGAGATGGTATTTTGATTTTTCAACTTTGTTATAAATACTTAAGTTGCCAAGTTCCATCATCTCTCACTACCACCTAAAATATAAGACTTATGCATTTCCCCAATAAAGGAGCCTTGTTGCTCACGTCCATGATTTCATACATACACACACACACTCACATACACACGCCCAGAAAACAAACCATCCACCTGCTAACTAGATTCTTTCTTCAAGGGGAGTAGTTTTTCTTTCTGTTCTTTTATTCTACCAAACAACAAATGTTGAAAGAATCACCAAATAGGGTTTCATAACAGGTAAAACTTCCTAGGATTCTTGCTTGAAAGTTTCTAAGTGGAAAGTAAAAATGCAGAGAAATCTCAAGCCTTCTCAAATTGAAAATCGGATGAAGATACATAAGAAAATAACAAAAAGTTTCTCAGAAGATTTATAATATACCTGTTTTAAGATTCAAAGAATCATCCAATAATCAGGAGGAAAAAATTATACAACTTTTAATGAGAAATAGAACCTAATCTCAACTATACTCATCTTTTTTTCAGTGCAACAAGACTACTCTACTTTATATGACTAATATGCACACATAATTAATACAAATATAAACTGAGTACATTAGGTGATAGTGATGCTGAAGGAGCTAAAATTTAGAGGTTTTTTTTTACTTTGACAGTGTAAACATAAACTCCTATCATTCTTTCCAACTAATTTGTTATCATGACACTATAGGACTTGCCATATAAGAATTTTGGGGGAATGCATTATTTTTTAATGCTGTTGAATAGTTATTTATACAATTCACTACTGAAAATAATGAAGATTTTGAAGATCCAAACAAGTCCAGAATGAAAATCATCCATATCATTCACTATGAGACCACAATGCCTAAGCAGCTAACATCTTTATCCTAAATATCTGTGGACTTATAAATATAACCCAGTTTTCAAAAATCAAGACTTGAGCATTCAGACTTATTAGCAAAAAGGACACAAGGAATTTTAAAGTTTTTTAATTTTCAAAAATATTTACATAAGTGACTTTACCAGTCATTTTGGATGAAAATCAAGGAAAGAAACTTTAATCTTCCCAGTAAATAGACTTTTATCAGTGAAATGTGATCTGAAATACAGTGCATATTGAAAGAATTCTAATGTAATAAAAAGGAAAATGGCCAATGTTTTTGTTTTAACACAAACACGTAAAAATTTTAAGATTCTAAAACAAAATCACATTCCTTCTCATTTAATTTCCACCTAGGTAGTATAAGAAAAGATATTTAACAGGACTAATTAAGAGTGTCAAACTTTAATCACAACTTCATACATTACCTTAATACCTATAATTAATGTTCATTTCACTCTGAAAAAACACGTCTTCTAAAAATCCAGCTGTTCTAAGAAGCACTCCAGAACTTCATTAGCCTTTAATAACTACAACATTATATTCAGGACAACATTTATTCCTTTAACAGACTTCCTACCCATCTCCATGTATTTCCTGATACATTAAAATGTAGCAGGCACTGGCCATTTGATATATATGTAGATTACTGAGGATGGATTCATAGGCTGAATTTCCATCCATAAACTATTAATAGTAATCTGTCATCACCTGAAGAAACTACTGGCTCAGATGCAAAGGAAAAAGCTGCACTAACATCCTAGAATATATACTAGAATTTATTTCAAACTGGTGAAGCTTGCACCATGTTATCTGTATTCTTCCCAGGTATCCTCCTCGTGACTGATGTTCCTGGATCAACAAGATTCAGTCAAGCTGAAGTTGGTGACTCTAAAAGACTTAGTCTTCCCATATCAAAAACAAAAAAGAACACCTGCAGTATATAATATGACCTTGGTCTTAAAATTTACCACCAAATTGCATAACAATATAAATGAAGTTAATGCCACAGAACTATAGACTTAAAAATGGTTAAAATGGTAACTTTTTATGTTCTGTATCCATTACTACAAAATAAAAAAGAATTTATAATCAAAACACTTATTAATAATGTTGTCATTTAACATTTAATCATGAATTAGTTCCCATTTTCCCACTATGTATCCACACATAAAGTTTTGTTCCTATTGTATTAGCTTCTTTTACTCATAACCCTAAACTACAATCTTGATCCATCAACATTATTTATTCATTGATTTAGGATATAAATATTTTACTGCCATAAATATGAACAGTAATCTACTGAGATTAACATTTCAGTTATGGGACCACAGCTAATACATACAGTCATATTTTAAGTGCAGTACCAGTGGCTTCATAAAATCAACTCAACCAACATCTACTGAATTCCTAGAGAACACAAAGGACTCTCTCAGACACTTTTATTGTCAACTCAATATATGGCTGAATAACTTGAAAGCTTTACACTCACACTGTAAGTATATTTGTATGTAAAGCTGCTATTAAGCTCATGCTATGATCCCAACGTCACTACGGAAATTTTCTAAGACCAAATCTTGTTGTTATCATATGTATCCTATACTTATATCAAACCCCTAATTCTCTTCCCTCCCCAAAAATGCCTTGAATACAAACTGTCATTCAACAGAGATTCATTAGTTTAACAGTATTTCTTCCTGATTTTTACTAATTATACATGTCCAGACCAAAAAAAAAAACAACGCTCTTTTCTAGCAATTTAAAAACTAAAGATATTATATAGATACTGGGCTTCCCAGGTAGCACTAGTGCTAAAGAACCTGTCTGCCAGTGCAGGAGACATACAAGACATGCGTTCAGTCCCTAGGTCGGCAAGATACCCTGGAGGAGGAAATGGCAACCCACTCCAGTATTCATGCTTGGAGAATTCCATTGACAGAAGGGCCTGCTGGGCTACAGTCTATAGAGTCACAAAGAGTCACACAACTGAAGCGACTTAGCAGCCACGCATGTATACAGGCACCAGTATATAATGCTAACTTTTTTTTTTTTTTTTTGCACTGGTTGTTAAAATATTAATCTACTGTGACTCTGTTGAGTTCCACATAATGTTATATTAGGAGTTCCCTAAGGATACTCTCATGGGGCAGAGTCAGGAGAGGCTGGGAATGGGGCCAGGTGTAGTGTTGGTGAATACGTGGCCCCTACATCCACCCATATACCTGCCTAGTGCACAGAGGGGTGACCACGGAAGGGAGTTACAGGCCATGGCTGCCCCTGCCTCCAAGCAGCACAATGCAGGCGGGGTGGGGTGTGGATGGTGGGACAGGCAGCATTGGTAGAAGTGCAGAGCCAAGTCAGCATTTCCCCAAGTCTGGGGAAAAAAGAAATGGTTTGATATCCAGGTGTGCATCCTGCTTTGACCAAAGGCCATCAGGCCAGCTGCCCTCCAACTGCACAGATGTGCTAACTAGGGGAGACTTAATGAGGAGGTCTTAAAGAGACGGGAATACCAGACCACCTGACCTGCCTCCTGAGAAATCTGTATGCAGGTCAAGAAGCAACAGTTAGAACTGGACATGGAATAATAGACTGGTTCCAAGTTGGGAAAGGAGTATGACAAGGCTGTATATTGTCATCCAGCTTATTTAACTTCTATGCAGAGTACATCATGTGAAATGCCAGGCTGGATGAAGCACAAGCTGGAATCAAGATTGCCAGGAGAAATACCAATAACATCGTTTACGCAGATGATATCACCCCTATGGCAGAAAGTGAAGAGGAACTAAAGAGCCTCTTGATAAAAGTGAAAGAGGAGAGTGAAAAATCTGACTTAAAACTCAACATTCAAAAAACGAAGATCATGAGATTCAGTCCCATCACTTCATGGCAAATAGATGGGGAAACAATGGAAACAATGACAGACTTTATTTTGGGGGCTCCAAAATCACTGCAGATGGTGACTGCAGCCATGAAATTATAGGATGCTTGCTCCTTGGAAGAGAAGCAATGACCAAACTAGACAGCAGATTAAAAAGCAGAGGCATTACTTTGCCAACAAAGGTCCATTTAGTCAAAGCTATGGTTTTTCCAGTGGTCATGTATGGATGCAAAAGTTGGACTATAAAGAAAGCTGAGCACTGAAGAATTGCTGCTTTTGAACTGTGGTGTTGGAGAAGACTCTTGAGAGTCCCTTGGACAGCAAGGAGATCCAACCAGTCCATCCTAAAGGAAATCATTTCTGAATATTCATTGGAAGGACTGATGCTGAAGCTGAAACTCCAATACTTTGGCCACCTCATTTGAAGAAACTCCTTGGAAAAGACCCTCATGCTGGGAAAGGTTGAAAGCAGGAAGAGAAGGGGATGACAGAGGATGAGACAGTTGGATAACATCACCGACTCAGTGGACATGAGTTTGATAAGCTCCAGGAGTTGGGGATGGACAGGGAGGCCTGGCGTACTTCAGTCCATGGGGTTGCAAAGAGTTGGACATGACTGGGCAACTGAACTGAACTGACTGAATGAGGAGGTCATTGGAAGTTTGATGTGATTCACTGTTGCAGCAGCAGCAGGAGGAGTGATTTGTTAAATTTAAATAGAATTTAAATTATAACTTGCATCACTAGACAAGCTATATTTTGATACATGTCAGTTAAATTAGAAAATAAAATAATTATATATAAATTTTTTCTTGTGGATTGGTTTATAGATTAATTCATCTGACCATCTGATTAGTATAAGTATTAATTTGGGGATGTTATTTAAAATATTTCAAAATATTAGTTATTTTAATATGAATTTTTTTCATTTAACTCTCAACTCCCCACTTTTATCCACATTTGCTTACCAGCATATCCCCAAAGGAAAGTATTGTGCTGGCACATGAAAGGACTCAAAATATTATACAACATATGATTAAATAATTGAATAAGTATATACTCAACTAGTAGTTAAAATTTTCGAGTGAAACTATTCACTGCTCAGTCACGTCCAGCTCTTTGTGACCCCATGGACTGTACCCCACCAGGCCCCTCTGTCCATGAATTCTCAGGGCAAGAGTACTGGAATGGGTAGCCATTCCCTTCTCTAGGGTATCTTCCTAGAGAACGCAGAATCAAACCCAGGTCTCCTGCATGGCAGGCAGATTCTTTACCATCTGAGCCAACAGGGAATCCCTCATATAATTCCCCAAGCTCCCTAAAATCAAAGTCATCAATTCCATTTCACATGCACACATAGAAATTACTGAGTGTAAGGCACTCTGGGAATTTTGTGGAGGGTACAAAGGTGAAGAATTACCTGGTCTCTGCTTTCAAACGAACTTAAAATCTCATAAGATAATTTCTTGATAAAAATTAAAATCCCAATATTTATAGCACACTTCTTTGTTGAACTCTCCATTCTAATAACAATGGGCTCTTCAAAATCTGATATACCTAACAGTATGCATGCGGCCACACACCTGTGGTATTTTAGCCCTGACAGTGGATAAAAACTTCAGCATTTCAGGATTGTGCCTGAAAGTCCTACACTGCCTAGAAACACTGCTTCCCTCAGCTGTGGTTCGAGAAGACACTGCATTTTCTGACTCACTAAGCCATGATGATTGCTTCATCACCAGATTTCTTGGATTTGCTTTGTTTTTCCTCCTTTAAAGTTAGAAAATAATATTATGGATTTTTAATAAATATAGACGTTTCATTAACACCACTATCTTCTGCTTGACCCCATTCTTGCACACATACTATACTGGTCTTCTTGCCTACAGTGTGGCAACAGATGTGAACATAGCCTGTTCATTTTGAGAAACAAACAACAGGGAGGCTTAAAGGGTTTAATCAACAACGAGGCTACCACGAAAGGAAAACAATTATGTTACCTCACTGCTGCCTTATTTATACATTCATAACAAATAAAGGAAAAAAGACATCCGTACACCTGATTTTACTAAAGCATTTTTGAGCAATAAAGACTTCTAAAATCCATAGACCATTCCCAACGTCTTCAGCTATATCTATTTGACAGATTATATATATGTAAAAGCATGACAACCCTTCATAATTATCAGAAGAACACCCTTCTGGAACATCTCACGAGTCACAGATGGAGGATTTTCATCTATCACTTAGATGCCAAGAAATGAAAGGCTTTCCTATGATCAACAGCAAATTCATACCCATAACACAAGGTACATCTAGGTATTTAATGCCATATGCCCTCCCTCAGCTTCTCCTTGAATGCTTGTGATCTCACTCCTAAAAATGTTCAAAGCGAAATTTCAAACCAGTCTCACTGTACAGGGAGTTTCTTCCACTCCACTCAAATGCCCAAGACCTTCTCTTTGAACCCATCAAGGAGACTTATACATGCTCTATTCATTTCCCAAACCAATAATAAGTAAAAATAATACTATCATGCCACCTTTAAAGTTTTCATAAACATTATGTCATTTCAGAATGGAAATTAACATCATTTTTTAACATTTTATAGCAACCTGCTCTGTCATTCCTCACCATTCATTTGATAAAAGGTAAAGAAATGTTAATGGGTGTTTTAGGGAAAACCTCTCCTGACCAGTCATCACACGGAGCTAAAAATCTCAGAAAAAACAGAGCCCAGACTTGTTGGGTTAATGAAGCAAGTATAACACAGTGTTTCTCTAATTTAAATCTATCCATGTCTTTCCGTCACCCTGGTGTTACTAAGTGATGTATTGGTCTTCTGTGCTATTCAGTTGAGCTTTGCTCTGTACCTTGTCACTGACAATAAAAGGATAAAGAAATAAACAGTAACACATAAAAGAAGTTGGAAGTGCTTTCCTGTGACACACATTATAGATCCAAGCTAATAAAAAGTTTCATTTTCAAAGATCATAGTGCCAACAACAAAATAAATGAATACTAAATCAATGGTTTACAATATATCAGTGCCCTATATACTGAAAGACAACAAAGCAGCAGGGGAAGAACTCCATCTCTGATCTCTCACTTCCTTTTATTAGGCTGCACTTTGTGTCTTTGGACAGTATTTATATTCTGAACTGAAATCCTAATATCACATAAAGCATGGCAGTAACTACTTTAAAACTCAGGATACCAATTTCTCTATAAACCCTAAAAACACTCTGCTCCAAACCACCGGTTTGTTCCCAATTTGGCCTTTCCCCTGAGCGAAGGAAAAAGTCACCCACCAAAAGGTCGAGACCTTTCCCCAGGTGGGGTCAGATTGCCAGTGCTTCCAGCTGCAGGCTGAGGTGGGGCTGCAAATGGGCAGTGGCTGGAATATAGGACGTAATCTCTGCTCTAATGAGGTGTCTCCTCTTCATCATCCAAAAAAGAAAAAAACGGGGGAAGAATGGTAAGAAAGCAGGTGAGGGGGAGAGAGGAGGACTGCACATCTGTTTCTATTTTAACTACAGGATCTTCAAGAAAAATACAATGTCAGTAGAAGACTAGAGGGAATTGTGGTGAAGTTCCCTCTAGACAGCTTATTAAAAAGCAGAAACATTACTTTGCCAACAAAGGTCCATGTAGTCAAAGCTATGGTTTTCTCAGTAGTCATGTATGGATGTGAGAGCTGGGCCATAAAGAAAGCTGAGCCCCAAAGAATTGATGCTGTTGAACTGCGGTGTTGGAGAAGACTCTTGAGAGTCCCTTGGACTGCAAGGAGATCCAACCAGTCTATCGTAAAGGAGATCAGTCCTGGGTGTTCATTGGAAGGACTGATGCTGAAGCTGAAACTCCAATACTTTGGCCACCTAGTGCAAAGAACTGACTCATTTGAAAAGACCCTGATGCTGGGAAAGATTGAAGACAGGAGGAGAAGGGGACGACAAAGGATGAGATGGTTGGATGGTATCCCCGACTCAATGGACATGAGTTTGAGTAAACTCCCAGAGTTGGTAATGGACAGGGAGGTCTGGCATGCTACAGTCCATGGGGTCACAAAGAGTAGGACACACCTGAATGACTGAACTGAACTGAACTCCCTCTAGTGGTAAAGTTCAACTGTGGCGAAGGTGAGGGTCCTTCACTATCAACATCCCCAGTCTTTTCCCCAACAGTGTGACTTAATTGATAAACATGCTTTAACAAATCGCAAAATTGTATATATTTTTCTTGAGAGATGGTATAAATTAGCAAATGCTATGATAAAAATAAAAACAAAAATTAAAAATAGACATTACTATCTGGTTGAGTTACCCACTAACACCATGGTAAAATTAATCTGTCCTCTTGTACAACATTATTTTATATAGCTATTGTATGAAGAGAGAAGGAAATGTTATAGACTATTAAAATTCAACTATTAAAATTCATACAGCTCCACACAGAACACAGGAACCCAGTGAAAGAGTTCTCAGTAGCCTAAGCTGAAACAATTTCAGGAAACACATTTATAAAGTAGTATGGGATTATAATCCAAAGCATAAAATAAATATCCACTAGTCTGTGTGTGGGGATGCTCAGTCATTTCAGTCCTGTCCAACTCTTTGCGACCTTATGGACTGTAGTCCGCCAGGCTCCTCTGTCCATGGGGGTTCTCCAGGCAAGAATACTGGAGTAGGTTGCCATGCCCTCATCCAGGGGATCTTCCTGGCCCCAGGACTGAACCCAGGTCTCCTGCGTTGCAGGCTTCTCTTTACTGCTGAGTCACCAGAAGCCCATGCAGTAGTCTACACTGATAGAAATAAATGATTGAATAAATCAATATATAGAGGAGAAGAGACAGGTCTCCTAGGCAGGAGGTAACCTAAGTAGATACTCCATCCCCAAGAAGATGGAGCATCCCCTGAAGATGGGCAGCCTTGCTGCCCCACAGGACTCCTAAATGTGAGCTATACACAGCAACTCCCTTCCAAAGAATACAATACGGAAATGGGGATGGGAATAACTCTACAGTGGAGAAAACTGACAAACACCACCTCAACAATGATCAAGATTAACTCAACAGTGTTGAGAGGTTAACTCAACAGTGCTGAGATACAGATTGTACCATGTGATGAGAATAGCATTTCACTTCTATGGCCTTCCTGCCAAGAACCCATATACACAGTGGTATCATGAGAAAATGTCAAATTCCATCATAGGGGCATCTTACAACATACCCCACTAACTCCTCAAAATCATCAAGGTCATCAAACAGAAGTAAAGTCTGAGGAGAATGTCACAGCCAAGCGAAACCGCAGGAGACATTACAACTAAAATATAATGTGATATCTTGAATGGAATCTTGGAACAGAAAGAGAACATTAGATAAAAACTAAGAAAATCTGCATAAAGTATGGGCTTTGGTTAATAATAATGAATCAGTGCTGGTTCATTAACTTGAGCAAATGTACCATAATAATCTAAGATGTTATTAATAGGAAAAACAGTATGGGGTCCCTGGAAATTCTGTATTACCTCATAATTTTTCCAGAAATCGAAAATTGTTCTAAAATAGTTTATTTTAATGAAAGCCACACAAATACAAATCTATCATGCCCCTCATGTTTCAGTGGAATGAAGCAATTACCTTTCATGTTTTTGATTCTATTAAACATAAGTTGTGATTAGAAAAACAAATCTGGTATCCCAATCAAACTGTCTTTCTATCTAGTTGTCGTTAGACATTTAAGCTTACAAAGACACATTAGGTAAGCTTGATAGAACGTTGGCTTAATTCCACACGTGTCTTTATATGTATTAGCTTCTTTATCTTTGTCCTTTTATTACAAGTCAGGTGTATTTTTCATAGACGTAATTCAAAACTTAAGATACCCAGCTTTAAAAGATAGACATAAAATCAACTAAGAAAAACTCATTTTCCCCCATAGGTAGTGATTCGTTTTCGATCCACTTTTCTAAATTGTTGACTTTGTACTCAAAGCAGATACCTCCCCCTCGCCCCCGCCACAGTAGGTCTTGCCCATCTGCTGTGTAAAGAAAGGGAAGTTCTACTTTCTGTTGGGAAGTCATGATGCTAAATCTGTGTCACCATGATTATATCTATGGCAACAGACTGATGTCAGAAAAGTTATCAGAACAGAAATGCATCTTCTGCTTCTCTTTTGGGTGGGCCCTCTTGGGGAAATACTGTTGCCCCCTTTGTGCCGTGATAGAGTCTTTAGGCACAGGTGTCTTACTGGAGGAATGTTTTGCCTCTCTCCAGGCTTCCCAGGTGGTGCTAGTGGTAAAGAATCCACCCGCCAATGCAGGAGACATAAGATCCCTGGGTTGGAAAGATCCCCTGGAGAAGGAAATGGCAACCCACTCCTGTATTCTTGCTTGGGAAATCCCAGAAACCTGGCGGGCTACAGTTCATGGGGTTGTAAAGAGTCAGACACAACTGAGTGACCGAGCATTCATGAACACATATTCCTAGGATAGTAACTTGAGGTCATTCTCAGAACAGAATAAAGCAGGTTAAACTCCAAAGTAGCCAATTTCCATTTCATAAGAGATTATTTCATCAAGAGCATTATGATGATACTCTATAAATATTTAATCGAGTATGTGTTCATACTTTCCATACCAGTGTTAAATATGTTATAGGAAAAGTTAAAACAGTGCAAGAAAGGAAAAGGATCCACTTAGTCATTTCCTTCAAGCTTTAACTGTTTTTCATCGTAAAAAGAAAAAGAGTAAAAATAGCAACAATATTCCATAGTGCCTAACTTCAAAAATCATGTATAAAAATATTCATATATAATCTGTATATACATGTATATATTTTTGTGTGTGTTACACATTGAGAAATGTTCTTGGGTACCATTTGAACCTCTGGTTATTTTTTCTTCATGGTACATTTGAACGTTCAAAGTAAATCTACTATTTCATTTAACAACCATTTATGCACCATCTACTGAGTTTCAGGTGCCACTGCAGATATACTTTAAAAATTAAGGTATAGGCCTGTCTTTCAGAAAGGCTTATAATCTAGCGGAATGGGGGTGGGGTGGTCGTTACTGGGTTGAATAGAGTCTCCCCAAATTCATGTCTACCTGAATCTCATGATGAATTGGAAAATATTCATCCTTATTTGAAAACAGGATCTTTGAAGATTTAACTGGTTAAATTAAGATGCAGTCATACTAGATCAGGGTGGGCCCCTAACCCATGACTGCTGTCCAGGTAAAGAAGACAAAACACACAGAAGGACACACACAGGGAGAACGCCATGAGACTGACAATAGGGCCAGAGATCAGAGCGATGCCTCGACAAACCAAGGACACCGAGGACTGCCAACAACTACCAGAAGCGAGGAAGGCGAGGAAAGACCCTCCCACAGAGCCTTCAGAAAGAGAGCAGCTCCGCCTTGATTTCAGACTTCTAACTCCAGAACTGTGAGAGAATAAATTTTTATTGTTCTCAGTCATCAAATTTGTGATATTTTGTTACAGAAGTCCTAGAAACTAATACAGTGGGCCAGATAAATATACACACAAACCAGAATTTCTATAAAGATGGATTCAGTTTGGGTAGTTTTTTCCCATATATTATTACTGAAGTATAATTGATTTACAATGTTGTATTAATTTCTACTGTATAGCAAAGTGATTCAGTTATAGACTCAGTGGTGAAAACACGCATCTGCCAAGGCAGGAGACACAGGAGACATAGGTTCGATCCCTGGGTTGGGAAGACCCCCAGAGAAGGAAATGGCAACCCAATCCAGTGTTCTTGCCTGGGAAATCCCATGGACAGAGGAGCCTGGTGGGTTACAGTCCACAGAGTTACAAAGAGTTGGACACGACTTAGCGACTGAGCAGAAGCACACGTTCTATTACATATTCTTTTTCATTTTCTTTTCCACGTATACAATCTTTTTCATATTCTTTCCCATTATGGTTTATTGAATATAGTTTCCTGTGCTATACTATTGCACCTTGGTATTTATCCATCCTACATATACTAGTTTGCAACAGTTCAGTCACTCAGTCGTGTCCGACTCTTTGCAATCCCATGGATTGCAGCCCGCCAGGCTTCCCTTTCCATCACAACTCCCAGCGCTTGCTCAAACTCATGTTCATTGAGTCGGTGATGTCATCCAACTGTCTCATCCTCTGTCGTCCCCTTCTCCTGCCTTCAATCCTTTCCACCATCAGGGTGTTTTACATTCACCTTAAGTAGTACTTCTTAAAATGCTGATACTCACTAGGCTTTTCATATCAAAATATTTGTCTTTGATGTAAAATTATAAAGCACAAACAACAATGTTTGAACAATCTTGGAACATCCAATCTTTTCCAAGTCAAACTGCATAGGAAGTACTTTTATCTTTGAATATGCAGCTGCTTGAGACATGCCTCAGTTGTTAAACACCTTTCATGAGTCCAGTTCATCCCCGTTCCAAGGAGCACAACCAGGGAGGTGAGAGCCTGACTATAACACTTGGAGCACAACAAGCCCTTCTGTAGAATGATGACTAAGTGATTAAATGCTTAGCATGCCAACCCACAGAAACCACAGAGCCAGGGATTAAGACTCTCGGCAGCACATCACCCAGGAAGTCAGCTTTCAAGTAGAACTAAATCCGTTTTAAACAACATTAACATTTCCCAGGTCTCTTCCATCATCATACTTGTGCCACTTTATATTCCGGATGTATTTGAACTGAAAAAAAAAAATTAAAACATCCAAACCTCTTTACAACTGCTATATATTGATATAAAAAGGAAACCAAAATACACCAGGAAATTGGAACATCTTAGATAAACTTATCCCAGGGGATTTTGGGGTTTATTTTAACTAGAATTAGAAAAATAAATAAATAAACAGCCAACTTTCCATAAAGAGGAGGGAAAGGGAGAGAGAAAGAGGTGGTGGGGGGAGGGAGAAAGAACACAAATAACAAGAAAGCAACAGGGTAGGGAAAAACTCACAGTCAAAAATTGCCAAAAAAAAAAAAAGGAAACTTCAGTGCTGTTAAAGAATAAAAAGCCGATAAGAAAGCAGCTCTTCCTGGCACTACATGTGAAAGTGGGAGAGAAACATCTAGAACTCTGTGTAGGCCTGGGGTCTGTTCTAACCCCCTTCCCTTGCCAGCATTTCATTTCCCCTCTGACATCACCCAAATTTCAAAGGCCATCATTCCTTCACTGAGCAAGGCCTTTGCCAGAAACAGCATGAGGCCAGCTTTTGCCTCCATTATTTGCATTTCTACCAAAGTAAAATTTCCATAGCTTTTTCTTGTCAGAGGCTCTTCAAGGCCTGGTTTTTCTACAAAGCAAGAAAGCAATTTAAATATACATGTGAGGATTCGTGCCGGCATGCATGCCACATCGCTTCAGTGTGTCTGACTCTTTGCAATGCCATGGACTGCAGCCGCTCAGGATCCTCTGACCATACAGGCAAGAATACCAAGGGGGGGCCCCCCCCCAGGGGGGCTCCTCAACTCCAGGGATCGAACCTCGCGTCTCTTATGTCTCCTGCATTAGCAGGTGGGTTCTTTATCACTAGGGCCACCTGGGAAACTCTCACATGTGTGGACATGCATTACCAATTAAATCTATGTTTCAGCAGAATTACAATTGCTGAAGGAACCAAAATTTAAGTTAATTGTATACCTCAAATTTTAACTGTAAAAATGGCAGGGGAATATTACAATAAAAGTCAATATAACTTTAGCAAGAGAAAAGGACTTTGGTGCTGGGTAAACTCCTGGGTTTTGCTCCAGCCCCATTGCATGCTGGCAGCCCAGTTACTCTCCCAGTAAGGTGTCTCTCCCTACTTGCATGTGCTGTGTCCAGTGCTTAGAACCCTCTTTTCCCCAAGGCCCTTGTGGCTCTGTCAGTCACCCAATCGCTGCTCAGTCGTGTCCAACTCTGTGCGACCCCATAGACGGCAGCCCACCAGGCTCCCCCATCCCTGGGATTCTCCAGGCAAGAACACTGGAGTGGGTTGCCATTTCCTTCTCCAATGCATGAAAGTGAAAAGTGAAAGAGAAGTTGCTCAGTCATGTCCGACTCTTCGCGATGCCATGGACTGCAGCCTACCAGGCTCCTCCATCCATGAGATTTTCCAAGCAAGAGTACTGGAATGGGGTGCCATTGCCTTCTCTGATCATTCCACTAGTCTATCTAAAATTGCAACCACCCAACATTCCTTACCTTCTCAATCTGTTTTATTTCTATCGCACTGGATCTCTCCCACTGATATACTTTGCTTTTGAGTTTCCGGTCCACTAGCATGTGAATGTCATGAAGACAGGGACTTGGCCGCATACTCAGTACCTAGACTGAAGCAGCTGAGCTCACAGGCATGCACAGCACCTGGTTTTCATGGCCTCACGATGAATCTTTCTTAAGGAAACTGTGCCTCTCAGCTCTGCCCTCTGTGCTGGAATAACGCTGCGGTATTTACTCTAGAAGGAAGAGGGACTCAGACACAAATGTTTCCTGCCGTCCTGGACTCTAGCACTTTGGAGTAGAAGCAAGATCAGGAACTGAGGAGGGACTATACACTGATGACAATAAATAGATTCTGAAGTCTGAATAAACAGCTTCCCATGAGGCCTGAGGAGCTGCAACCAGGGCTCAGCAACTCTTATCACATGGCCTGGGGAACGGGTACTGAGATGTTTGATTCATTTCTTTCAAATCAACTTCTAAAGGCTTACACCCCACAGAGGCAGAACGAAAGCTCTGGTTAGCATTTGAGTCCCTCACCAAGCAACAGGGAAAGAAATGAGGCATACAAAGTGGGAGGTCTTTAAATGGCAATAGAAAACTCAAAGCGAGTCGCCGGGAATTATCAAACCAGAAATTTAAATGAAGACTTTTCCCACGGCATCCAAATCCACAGCTCTCTACCAATGCACATGAGACACCAGTATCACTTTTACGTTGAAAATTCTAGCTGCTTTCCTTCTCCCTCAAGCAAGATATATGGGAAAGGTATTTCTGTAGACCATTGCAAGCTGGTAAAACTAAAATGCAAATGTGTATGTGGAGACTTCCCTGGTGGCCCAATGGTTGAGAATCCACCTTGCAATGCAGGGAACATGGGTTCAATCCCTGGTCAGGGAACTAAGATCCCCCATGCCACAGAACAACTAAACTTACATGCAGCAACTACTGAGCCCCCCAGAGCCACAACTAGAGAGTCCGTGCAGCACATTAAAAGATCCCACATGATGCAATGAAGATGCTGAGTGCTATAACTAAGACCCAGGGCAGCCTGATAAATACAAAAAGTATTTTAAAATGTATCTGTGGCAAAGGCTATGCTGATGCCCTGTCTATCCTTACTGGACCTGGGTAGACAGGAGCCACTTCACCAAGGAGGTTCCCACATGCGCTTCCTCCAATACCCTACAGGGGCATACGCATACACACAACTTCTCACACATACACACACACACACACACACACACACACACACACACACAGAGTCCACAGTCGATGACTGGCATCCTTGGATGGCCACTCAAGATGTGGTGGGATCTGTGTTGTGGTTTATATCCACACAATCTCTCTTTTCATTCCCACTGTGAGTCAACACCTAGCCAGGCTAGAATTTACCTGACATTTAGCCAAGACTAAAATTTACCTGAAACCCCCTCTTTGTTCAGGTCTTCTCCCTTCCTTCACCTCCTCCCCTAGAGTTTCCTCCATAAAAGCATCCCATCAACAAATCATGGCATCTGACTCCATGTCCCAGGCTCTGCTTTTGAAAGCCCAACATAAAACAGTCCATGTCCAGGTCAGCTATTGGTCAAACCCCAAATTAGAACAGTTTATATTACATTAAACTGGAATAAGTCCTGCCTCATTTTAAGGTCACTTGAATTGATCAGGTTTTGAGTAATGATATCACCATCTATGATGATACTGTATGCAGAGCAGGAATTCTTCCTATTTCAATGGACAAGTTCACTTCCCATTTATGCTGTAATAGTACTGGGGAGGAAACTCAATTCCAGTGAAAGCCTCCAGTGTAATATAACACAATTTCTTTTTGCTTCTTTTCTGCACATATAGTTGGTTGGTTGACTTTTCCTTGTGCATTTGTTTTACATTTTTGCATTTAACTTTTTTTTAAATTCAAGTATAGTTGATTTACAATGCTGTGTTCATTTGTGGTGTGAAGCCAAGTGACTCAGTTGTATATGTGTGTGTATATATATATGTATTTTTTCACATTCTTTTTCATTATGCCTTTGACAAGGCATTTGTCATTATTTGTACATTATTTTTTAACATCCTCTTTTTAATTTTTAAAATTTGTATTGGAGTAGAGTTGATTTACAATGTTATCTTAGTTTCTGCTGTCCAGTAAAGTAAATCAGTTACTCATATACATATATCCACTCTTTTTCTTTACTGAGTATACAGTTCCCTATCTCACACACTAGTAAAGTCATGTTCAAAATTCTCCAAGCCAGGCTTCAACAATACATGAACCGTGAACTTCCAGATGTTCAAGCTGGTTTTAAAAAAGGCAGAGGAACAAGAGATCAAATTGCCAACATCCGCTGGATCATCGAAAAAGCAAGAGAGGTCCAGAAAAATATCTATTTCTGCCTTATTGACTATGCCAAAGCCTTTAACTGTGTGCATCACAATCAACTGTGGAAAATTCTGAAAGAGATGGGAATACCAGACCACCTGACCTGCCTCTTGAGAAACCTATATGCAGGTCAAGAAGCAACAGTTAGAACTGGACATGGCACAACAGACTGGTTCCAAATAGGAAAAGGAGTACATCAAGGCTGTATATTGTCACCCTGCTTATTTAACTTATATGCAGAGTACATCATGAGAAATGCTGGGCTGGAAGAAGCAAAAGTTGGAATCAAGATTGCCAGGAGAAATATCAATAACCTCAGATATGCAGATGACACCACCCTTATGGCAGAAAGTGAAGAGGAACTAAAAACCTCTTGATGAAAGTGAAAGAGGAGAGTGAAAAAGTTGGCTTAAAGCTCAACGTTCAGAAAACGAAGATCATGGCATCTGGTCCCATCACTTCATGGGAAATAGATGGGGAAACAGTGGAAACAGTATCAGACTTTATTTTGGGGGCTCCAAAATCACTGCAGATGGTGACTGCAGCCATGAAATTCAAAGACGCTTACTCCTTGGAAGGAAAGTTATGACCAACCTAGATAGCATATTCGAAAGCAGAGACATTACTTTGCTGACTAAGGTCCGTCTAGTCGAGGCTATGGTCATGTATGGATGTGAGAGTTAGACTGTGAAGAAGGCTGAGTGCCGAAGAATTGATGCTTTTAAAGTGTGGTGTTGGAGAAGACTCTTGAGAGTCCCTTGGACTGCAAGGAGATCCAACCAGTCCATTCTAAAGGAGATCAGCCCTGGGATTTCTTTGGAAGGACTGATCCTGAAGCTGAAACTCCAGTACTTTGGCCACCTCATGAGAGTTGACTCATTGAAAAAAGACTCTGATGCTGGGAGGGATTGGGGGCAGGAGGAGAAGGGGACCACAGAGGATGAGATGGCTGGATGGCATCATCGACTCGATGGACAGGAGTTTGGGTGAACTCCCAGAATTGGTGATGGACAGGGAGGCCTGGCGTGCTTCAATTCATGGGGTCACAAAGAGTCGGACACGACTAAGCAACTGAATTGGACTGATGCTACACAGTAGGTCCTTAATAGCTATCTATTTTATATATGGTAGTGTGCATTTGTTTTTAATTCTTCAACGTAGAAAAATTGACTCTAAAATAACTTAGCCAACTCAGAGTCCCCTGATTCTAATTTAACTTTTTTTTTCCACTTGTTTTATGAAGTTGGCCTTGGGTATTTGATGGATTTTAAGAGGACGCTATTTCATGGTTTCTATTATAACTTTATATTGGCTATAGTCGGTTAAGAATTTAATCTGTCTCCTGCATTTTATTAGCAAACCATGTGAATTATCTTCACAATATGCAAGCCTGCTTCTGTCTGGTCAGTTATTTCCCATAGGAATTATAATGCCTCTTGAGAACTTGGTCAATTTCTTTTTTATATTTAGTTCACATATTTTAATAACAACATAAAAGCTTCAATGAAGATATAGCATTTATTACATTCTCTTGAGCTTAAATTCTCTTCAGTGAATTTATTTATTTGATTTATACACCACTTGCTCATGGAAAGTTAGGTTTATATTTCAGTCAGTTTTCTATTTTCACACATTATGTTAGAAATACACACTGCCTTAATTAAAATGACATCACAAGGTGGCTATATTCTTTTTGGTGGAGAATGTTCTTTCTTTGCTGCTTAGAATAATCCAAGAAGTTGCCAATCTGCCTGATAATAATACACATTTTTGATATTATTGGCTTATCTGATTAAATTGATATATCATTATTTTCATATTTTCTTTCACAAATTGCCATCAACTAGAGAGTCTTATTTAACATATTTTTTATTTTTACAGTTTCGTCTGTGAGTTGCCAGTTATGACTATAAATACAAATTGTTTCTTATGTTGTCAACAGCCCTGTGAATAGGTAAAACGATGTACTTTTACTTTTTCTCAGTTTCTTCAATATAAAAGAGAGATAAGCATAAAAATGACCTCATAGAGTTGTGGGGAGGACGCAGTGGGGCAGGCAGTAAGCACTCACTAATGGCTAGCTTGGCTACTAACAGGCAGGGCTGCTGCTCACTCAGAGGTCATCAAAGTGCATCTGAAGAAGTAAAGGCATCAGGAAGGTTCATCACCTAAACACTGACCAATGAGAAGCTACTGTGTGGCATGGACTTCCCCGGTGGTTCAGATGGTAAAGAGTCCAGCTGCAATGCTGGGGGCCCAGGTTCAGTCCCTGGGTAGGGAAGATCTTCTGGAGAAGGAAATGGCAACCCATTCTAGTATACTTGCCTGGGAAATCCCTTGGACGGAGGAGCCTGGCGGGCTACAGTCCATGCGGTCACAAGCGCTGGACATTACTTAGCTACTGAACTGCTACCACCACTGTATAGCAGGAAACTCCACTGCTTTGTCATGACTCTACAAGAAGGAAATCCAAAAAAGAGAGGATATATGTATCGCTGTTGTTTCATCACTAAGTCATGTCAACCCTTTTCGTGACCCCATGGACTATAGCTGGCCAAGTTCCTCTGTCATGTGATTTCCCAGGCAAGAATACTGGAGTGGACTGCCATTTCGCTCTCCAGGGGATCTTCTTGGTCCAGGTATTGAACCCCAGGTCTCTTGCTTAGCAGGTGGGTTCTTTACCACAGAGCCACCTGGGAAGCCTGGGTATATGTATACATATAACTAATTCATTTTGCTGTACAATAAGGCAACAGGAATAGTTGAGCTATTTCAAATCCTAAAAGATGATGCTGTTAAAGAAATGCACTCAATATACCTGCAAATTTGGAAAACTCAACAGTGGCCACAGGACTGAAAAAGGTCAGTTTTCATTCCAATCCCAAAGAAAGGCAATATCAAAGAATGTTCAGACTACCACACAGTTGCACTCATCTCACATGCTAGCAAAGTAATGCTCAAAATTCTCCAAGCCAGGCTTCAATAGTATATGAACTGAGAAATTCCAGATGTTCAAGCTGGACTTTGAAAAGGCAGGCGAACCAGAGATCAAATTGGCAGCATCCACTGGATCATAGAGAAAGCAAGAGAATTCCAGAAAAACATCTACTTGTTTCATTGACTATACCAAAGCTTTTGACTCTGTGGATCACAACAAACTGTGGAAAATTCTTCAAAAGATGGGAATACCAGACCACCTTACCTGCCTCATGAGAAATCTGTATGCAGGTCAAGAAGCAACAGTTAGAACTGAACATGGAACAACAGACTGGTTCCAAATCGGGAAAGGAGTACATCAAGTCTGTATATTTTCACCCTGCTTATTTAACTTCTGTCTAGAGTACATCATGCAAAATGCCAGGCTGGATGAAGCACAAACTGAAATCAAGATCGCTGGGAAATATATTGATAACCTCAGATATGCAGATGATACCATCCTTACAGCAGAAATGAAGAGGAACTAAAGAGCTCCTTAATGAAAGTGAAAGAGGAGAGTGAAAAAGCTGGCTTAAAACTCAACATTCAAAATACAAAGATCGTGGCATCTGATCCCATCACTTCATGGCAAACAGATGGGGAAATAATGGAAACAGTGAGAGACTTTTATTTTCTTGAGCTCCAAAATCACTGCAGATGGAGACTGCAGCCACGAAATTTAAAGATGTTTGCTTCTTGGAAGAAAAGTTATGACCAACCTACACAGCATATTAAAAAGCAGAGACATTACTTTTCCAACAAATGTCCATTCTGTCAAAGCTATTGTTTTTCCAGTAGTCCAGTAGTCATATAGAACTGGACTATAAAGAAAGCTGAGCAACAAAGAATTGATGCTTTTGAACTGTGGTGTTGGAGAAGACTCTTGAGAGTTCCTTGGACTGCAACGAGATCCAACCAGTCAATCCTAAAGGAAATCAACTCTGAATATTCATTGGAAGGACTGATGCTGAAGCTGAAACTCCAATACTTTGGCCACCTGATGCAAAGAACTGACTCATCTGGAAAGACCCTGAAGCTGGGAAAGATTGAAGGCTGGAGTAGAAGGGGATGACAGAGGATGAGATGGTTGGATGGCATCACTGACTCGGTGGAAATGAGTTTGAGTAAGCTCCAAGCATTGGTGATGAACAGGAAGCTTGGTATGCAGCAGTCCATGGAGTTGCAAAGAGTCAGACACGACTGAGTGACTGAACTGAACTGAAGGCAACAGAGAATTATGATGGTTGGATGGCATCACTGAATCAATGGACATGAGTTTGAGCAACTCCAGGAGATAGTGAAAGACAGGGAAGCCTGGCGTGCTGCTGTGATGGGGTCACAAAGCATTGGATATGACCTAGTGACTGAATAACAACAGCAACAACAACAAGCTGATACATTGTAGAGCAAATATATTACAATAAAAATTAATTTTAAAAAATTTATTTAAAAAGAAAGGGTGATTAAAGGAACTGGCACTATTCTTTGGAAGAAATATTAGATTTTCCCTGAGTGTCCCATAGGGCCAAGATGAGAACCAATAGGTAGAAGCTATGGGAAGCTACCCTTTCCAAGAGAAGTTTCTGCTTCCTTTAGAAAGCAGCAAGTTTCCTGTTACTAGAGACTTCAAGGAAAAGCAGGACAACTACCTGAGATGTAATCAAAGTGATTCCTCAAATGACCAGAAGAATTCAAGGTCCTTATACCTATAACAATAAAAAAATAATACAGACTAAAGCTTCCTGCAGTTTATCATGTGGCACTTCAAGTGAATTATGTTATTTAATCATCACAACTTCAGGAGGTGAGGACTAAGATGATACTCATTTCATAGCTGGGCAAATAATGGCTCACCCTCTTAGAGAGCCTGGCTGCCCTTATTCTTGAGGTTATATTGCCTCCTGGGACACAGTCAACATGACTCAGGTTCTCTCAATTATACCAGTGAAGTTGGACATCCCATCTTTTTTTTTTTTTAACATGGTCTTCTAATCTGGTCCTACAGTCTAGAATTCCTTCTGCATACAAATATGCAAGGTTGTACTCTATGAACAAACAACCCTAAATGTTCTCATCTTCTTACAAAAGTCTCTTTCTCATTCACTACTCTTGAGCGTCCCTTGGACTGCAAGGAGATCCAGCCAGTCCATTCTGAAGGAGATCAGCCCTGGGATTTCTTTGGAAGGAATGATGCTAAAGATGAAACTCCAATACTTTGGCCACCTCATACAAAGAGTTGACTCACTGGAAAAGACTCTGATGCTGGGAGGGATTGGGGGCAGGAGGAGAAGGGGATGACAGAGGATGAGATGGCTGGATGGCATCACTGACTCGATGGACAGGAGTTTGGGTGAACTCCCGGAGTTGGTGATGGACAGGGAGGCCTGGCGTGCTGTGATTCATGGGGTTGCAAAGAGTCGGAGACAACTGAGCAACTGAACTGAACTGACTGATACACACTCATCATGGGCTGGCCTAAGCACCTGCCTGCTTCACATCTAATACTGGATCTGGGTTGATGGAGTAGCTACTATTTCAAAATATGTTCATGGCCAGAGCAAGGTAAGAAAGAAAGTTCTGAAGTGGGCCACACTGCCAACTAAATACTAAGGGAAAGGAGTGACACAAGAACCATTTTTACTCATAAATCACTGATCAGACTCACCACTTGGTTACCCAAACACAAGGGACTAGCAAGTGTGACCCTGTGCCAGCTCAGCAGGGAGCCAGGGGGTATTTGGTGAAGGGAACTAGTGATTATATATATTCACTACAATTTTTTCAAATATTCTCTCATTCAAAAGTTGATGACTTATGGTTACCAAAGGAGAAGGAGGAGGGATAAACTGGAAGTATGGGATTAACAGATCCAGACTATATATATGAAATGAAGCAGGCAGGCGCCCAGGCAAGCCCATGATGAGTGTGTACAGCGAATGAGAAAGAGACTTTTGTAAGAAGATGGGAACATTTAGGGTTGTTTGTTCATAGAGTACAACCCTGCATATTTGTATGCAGAAGAATTCTAAACTGTAGGACCAGGTTAGAAGACTATGTAAAAAAAAAAAAAGATGGGATGTCCAACTTCACTGGTATAATTCAGAAAACCCGAGTGAGGTGTACTGTGTCCCAGACCGGAGAAGGCAGTGGCATCCCACTCCAGCACTCTTGCCTGGAAAATCTCATGGACAGAGGAGCCTGGTGGGTTGCAGTCCATGGGGTCGCTAAGAGTCGGACACGACTGAGCAACTTCACTTTCACTTTTCACTTTCATGCATTGGAGAAGGACATGGCAACCCACTCCAGTGCTCTTGCCTGGAGAATCCCAGGGACAGGGGAGCCTGGTGGGCCGCCGTCTATGGGGGATGCACAGAGTCAGACACGACTGACTTGACTTAGCAGAAGCAGCAGCAGTATGTGTGTGTATATATATCCACACTATATATAAAACTGATAAAGTTCTACTGTACACATAGGGAACTACATTCAGTATCCTGTAATAAACTATAATGGAAACAAACTTTAAAAAGAATATAGATGTATGCAGGCTTCTCAGTTAAAGAAACTGCCTCCCAGTGCAAGAGAAGTAAGAGACTTGGGTTTGATCCCTGGGTCGGGACGATCCCCTGGAGGAGGGCATGGCAACCCACCCCAGTACTCTTGCCTGGAGAATCTTATGGACAGAGGAGCCTGGCGGGCTACAGTCCATAGGGTCACAAAGAGTCAAACATGACTGAGCAACTTAGCAAGTAAGCAAGCAGTAGATATATACCCATATATGTGCAACAGAATCACTTTGCTGTACATCTGAAACACAGTATTGATAATCAACTACACTTCAGTAAAAATTTAAAAATTAAAAACAAATTTTTAAAGCTAATTCACGAGAGAGAAAACTTTCCGCGACAGCACAGTATTATGATGGTACCGTCCCTTTTTTTCTCTTTCACAGTATTCATACCTCTTCTGAAAGTGTAGGGTTTCTTCTAACTTGAACAAAACACACACAACCACAATTAAGATATAAAATACTATGAGAACATGATAGGGTCTACCTACCGCTGAAACAATCCACTGGAGTAGAGTTAATTGACACCATTTTACTACGTAGGGTTTGAAATGTTTTGACCAAATTTCTATCAATCTTGATCATTTTAAATGAAGATAACTTTTCATTAACATGCTTTATTATTGTTTGCAGCTTATCTAAATCACTAGTTTCTCTTCCAAATAACCTCTACCTTCAACACTAATTCGCCAACACCTATTCTGCCTTGAGGACACAACAGACTTTGGGTTGTTTCATTTGCGCTTACAGTGTTTTGGGATAAAAGCTGTTCCCCTGCTCTGACAGTCTCCTGTGAGAATGGACACACATATATGTATGGCTGAACCCCTTTGTTGTTTCCCTAAAACTATCACAACATTGTTAATCAGCTACACTCCAATATGAAATTAAAAGTTTAAGAAAAAAAAAAAAAAAAAAAAAAGGCAAAGTCTGCACCAGGCAGGAGCAGTTAGCCCTCTGGGCTCTTATCCTAAGCCATGTTTTCCTTCTTCTAAATCCTCTTGGCTTTAAAACACTCCAGAACAGGTTAAAGCAATTGGTTGTTAAGTGCCATCTTCAACCTACTCATATAAATAAGTGACTATTTTGGAATTCAGAATTAACCCTAACTGTAGTCTCAAGAGCTATTGCTTATCCAGTATGAGTCACCCCCTCCAAAGGTACAGTCCGAAAGCTATTTCTCCACAATATCAGAAGAGTAAATTTCTTTGGTTCTGATCTGTCTCGGCGATCTCATGCTAATTCATTTTCCCCATTCCCTTTTCAGCTACGGAAGTTCAATGCCTGTCTCTCAGAAAGATAGCTTGATAACCCCAACATTATTCTTCTTTGTACTGCCAACTAAAAAGTGTCACTCACCATTTGGTTCTATAAGAATGAAGCCATTGCAGCTGCTGACCTTCATCACAACCTAAAAGGAGTTCAGGGGGAGGCCAGCAGGATGGAGGTCAGGAATGAGGTACTCTGTGCCCTGGGAAAACTGGCAGAACAGACCCTCAGAAAGTTATTTTCAGGACAAGGTTTTATAAGCCAAATTTCTTGCATCTTCTCTTCTCTAGAAAAGAACTAAAATCATTAACGGTGAATCTGCTCTTCATAACTAGTAGCAACCTTCTTGTGACCAGCAGCAAGCTTCTGCCAAAACGTGTCTAACTGCACATACCCCTCTTCATCAAAATCACATATATACTGACCTCCCCATGACCTCCACGGAGCAGTTCCATCTGAGAAGCTCATCTGTCTCCCGGGCTATAGTTCTCATTCAGCCTCAAATAATATATAACTCATAACCCTCACATTGTGTAATTTTTTTCAGTTGATAATGGAAACAATTAAAAAAATAGAGTCTTTTCTTTGTTTAAAGAAAAGATTCAGAACTGAAAATATATATAACCTTAATTTTAATGATATAAATTAGAAATAGCTCAAGATGGAAATCTTTCTGTTTGGGTTTGGAGATACATTTCTTGACATAGTGTTGAGGACTTTCTTAAGCCATTCCTGTTTCATTTCAAAGAATTTAAAGCTGGGAAATATGCCAAAGCAGGGTGGTGGAGGTTGTGGGGGGAACAAGGCAATTTTGTGTAATATAACTACAACCTTAGATTTGTGTGCTCATCTCTTTTGATGGGCTAAAGTTCATGTCAGATTTTTCCAGGAACCATTTTCCTTTTGACATATTTTAAAGAGCAAGTTATTTGCATTTTGTGAATGTGATATCTTATTTTCTTTCTTTTGACTTCTAGAGGCCTTAATACTTTTTCAAGAGGTGATAGGTTTATTAGAATTACTTTAATGTGAGTACTGATAATCCAACTTCTCATCATCTGGAAATGCCAAAATAAATCCCATTTACTTATTTTAGAGACTAGACTAATTATATAAATTTAAGATTTTGCTATAATTTTATCTAGTTGGTTTTAATCTACCAGCAAATCACTTTCTTTATTCAACTTTTCAATTCAATGTATAAAGAGAAAAGGCCTATTATGTACAAAACATGATTCTGAGAGCTGGAATATTTCCTGCCATATCAGTAAACAAAGGATTTTCACAGTCATCAGCAATTGTGGGCCCCTTGGAATGTGAGCTGGTGAGCCCTGAGGAAACTCAGGAAGGAAAGAATATCCTGCTATCTAGTAGCCTCACACTGCAGCCACTCCCTATAGGGAGCCCTGGGGAGACTCAGGATATGAAAATACAGGATACTGGTCCCATGCAGGTGAGGTGAATATCAAAGAAATGATTTCAGTGAACTTTTGCATACATAGAAAAACACTAAATTCCTCGAGATGTCTGGATTTAATTTACAATAATCTTTTGATGTTCAATCTTCCTGCCCTTGGTTGCAAAACTCCCAAATAATGTGGTTCCTCCCCTCACCTCCTCAGAGCAGTTCTCTCAGGTACTTAAGATGCTACCTCCTAGGCTTGAAGTGCTAAAAATTTCCACTGAATAAAACATAACTCTCAACTTTTAGGGTATGAATATTTTTTCAAGTCTACAATGCTATATATTATAAAGAATCTAACAATGGAATATCTGACCTCAAAAAGTGTATTATCTAGTCAATGGGAATATAAACAAATAACCAAAAAACAAAGAAGCATGAGAAAAGCATGACAGCGGAACCACAAGTCCTTTGGGGCGCAGACTCCAGAGGTAGCTGGAAAACCAGGGGACAGCTTTGCGGAACAATGGCAGATGACCTGGGTTGCATCTTAAAGTATGTGCAGAATTTCGAGAGGCAGAATTGGGAAGGAAGAACACTCTGTAAGAAGGATGAATACGCAGGGGTTACATTTGGGAAAGATTAAGGAACTTTGTGTGCCTGTGGTGTAGGGCACAGCAAAGGAGAAACAGGAAATAAAATGCAAACTGGAGACTCTCAGAGCTATATAATGCTCAGACTGGAAGGGAGCTCAGTGACCCTTTGTTCAAGCTCTTGTTTTTACAGATGTGGAAAATAACAGCCTCACATGTTTCTTTGTTTACGTATCCTGCTCTAGACACTAAGCTTCCTTTTTTATTTGATTACGTGGCCTATTTTCCATGAACAGGCTCAAATATCATTTCAATGCAAGTAGCTGGAATGAAAGTTAACAAATTCATCTGTGAAATATACATATGTATGAGAAATAATTGCCGCACTTTCTTTTTCTTTTTCCAGGTCTCACAGCCAAAATTTCAGGATGTAAATCCTTTCCCCAAACTTTAGTTGATTAAATGTCTTTGGCTGCACACAGGAATGAGGCTCTTCAATTTCATTAAGTGAATTCTTCATTTTGAATATCTTTATACATCAGGAAGGGTTTCCCCAGTGGTGCTAGTGGTAAGGACCTGCCTGCCAATGCAAGAGACATAAGAAATTTAGGTTCAGTCCCCTGGTGGAGGGCGTGGCAACCCATGCCAATATTCTTGTCTGGAGAATCTCTTGGACCAAGGAGCCTGGTGGGCTACAGTCCACAGGGTGGCAAAGAGTCAGACATGACTGAAGCGACTTAGCACGCACACATATACATCAGGACAATGCCACCAAAAGACGAACAATGTGAGTTCAGTCATTTTACCTGAGAGGCTAATGTCCTTCAGGTTTGCTCCTGGAGATTTTGCCAGCTGTTCCCAAAACCCTCTGTCCTAGTCCACGCTGAGCCCTACCCCATTTCCATTCTCCTAATGCTAAACTGTTTTCTTAAGCTCAAACACAAACAAAATGAATGGAAAACTTTCCCACTCTCATCCCTTAAATTTCACAGTATCTGTTCTCCTGAACAGGCTCGAGCTCTCTGATATTTTGGTTATAGTGTCTTCATATTTAATACCGTTATTTTCAAATGCTGTTTCTCTAGAGAAACTTTCAGCAAACTAAGCCATGTTTCTATTCACTTTGACAAGAGCTGTCTCCATTATGGTCTTCACAAACTCAACTTACCAGATTCTGACATATAGAGAAAATGAATAACCCAGCAAGCTCTTCAACAGAGCCAAGGTAAAGCACAATGATGATTTTCATCTTTAAAGCTCCTGGAATCTTGTCGCTGTTGTTGAACATAGCTTTACTTTTGCAGCTCCTGAAAACTATAGCAGCATCTCTTTGTCCATAGACTTATTGGTACCTTTCTCCAGGACCTGTGACTCCCAAAGTCAACATCCCCACCCTTGTTTTCAAGGCTCACTGTAAAATACAAATCAGATCCTGGGTTATTACTTCTAATAGTTACTCACTTTCAAGGTCAGTCAGCACTTGTTTGGAAAAATCAGAAGTTCTTCATGTTGAGGGTAAGTGTTTGGTTTGTCTCTGCCAAACAGGAGCTTGTTCTCCATCCCTTTCTTTGTAGGACTGATCTCATAGATACAACCCAGCCCTGTGTTGTTATCATAGAAACTGCAACATTGATCAAGCCAGATTTCACCCTAGCCTGCTACCTCTCTGCATTTAAAGTCCTTTTCTGTATATTCAGGTGTTGTCTGCTCTGAATATTAGCAGAAATTAATTTTAGTTTATCTGCTCTATGTGAAGCTGTCTTCAAGCCCAACCATCAAATGTATTAAATTTAAAAAAATTAAAATGTGCACTCAGTCGTATCCAACTCTTTGTGACCCCATGAACTGTAGCCTGCCAGGCTTTTCTGTCCATAGAATTTCCACAAGGATCCTGGAGTGGTTTGCCATTCCCTACTCCAAGGGGTCTTCCCAACCCAGGGGTCAAACCGACATCTCTTGTGTCTCCTGCATTGGCAGGTGGATTCTTTAACACTAGGGCTATCTGGGGTCACATGCAAACTAGAAGGTCTTCATACTAATAAGAAAAAGGGCCAACTGAGTTACAAGTAACTTGTTGCTGCTGCTGCTAAGTCACTTCAGTCGCGTCTGACTCTGTGCGATCCCATAGACGGCAGCCCACCGGGCTACCCCGTCCCTGGGATTCTCCAGGCAAGAACACTGGAGTGGGTTGCCATGTCCTTCTCCAATGCATAAAAGTGAAAAGTGAAAGTGAAGTCACTCAGTCGTGTCTGACCCTCAGCAACCCCATGGACTGCAGCCTTCCAGGCTCCTCTGTCCATGTTACAATATACAAAATAGAATACATTGCCCTCAGCAGATAGAAAAATCCCACTACTGACCAGAGCTGTTAAGAATTCTACATGTCCATGTTTATTATGGGCAAACATATATTTAAGAGAGAGGTAAAAATGCTCAATATGAAGTTGAGTTCATTGCCTGCAGCATGAAGGTAGAGTCAAACCCAAAGGTAAATATTTCCTCAAGAGAAGTGTAAACTTCAAGAAAGTTAAGTAAAATGAAGGTATTTATCCATCATAGTACCATAACTGTTCCAACCCCTCTCACGGACAGAACAACAATCTAATCATTCTCTATGGAGACCATATTAATGGTTCTTCCATTCACTCATTCATTCACAAATACAAACCAGACACTTGTGCTAAACACTAGGAAGATACTGGTGAAAAAATATCAACAAAATCCCTATCTACAGAGAGATTTCAAAGCTTGTGGATTAAAGTAATAATTGATTTATACATGTAAGATGATGCAGGAAGAGAGAATTGGACGTAACTCTGAAGTACCTCGAGTCTGAAGGAGAGGCAAGGAAATGACTTTGGGAAGGATGAAAGGGCAAGACAAGAAGCTTTAAAAAAAAGAGAGAGAGAGAGAACTGGAAATCTCTTTCTACATCAAAGTCTTAGATGTCAGATAAACTGCAATGATATTTACAATGCTGAATCCACAAGACATCAAAGAAAATCCCTCAATGGCAAATTAAAATAAACAGTATGACGAACATTAACACCAGGGAACTAAACCTTGGAAAATCCAAGGTCCAGGTTTAGGAAATAGGTGTTAAGTACTGGGACCTGCGTCCTGGGTGGAGGAGGACTCTGAGCCCCACATAGAACTTCAATTCTCAAAAATGAAGTACTGTTTGTAAAACATAGGCTAGAAAACTTCCACATATCAACAAAGAGAAAACCTGTATTTGTCTTCATAATTATTCTTTCATAAGACTCCGAGGTTTAAATGACATGCTCATACAGAGGAGGCTGTCGAGGTCCATGGTATGTAGCAGAAATAAATGCAAGCCCTCTTTGGAGAAAAGATCCTCCACTCGGGTCCCATAAGAATCACACTGAGACTTCCCTGGTGGTCCAGAGGTTAAGAATCCACCTGCCAGTGCAGGGGGGACACAGGTTCGATCCTCAATCCAGGAAGATCCCACACGCTGTGGGGTAACTAAGCCCATGTACCCAACTACTGAGCCTGTGTCCCACAGCCCATGCTCCCCAGCAAGAGAAGCCCACTGCAACAGAAGGCTGCACACCAAATTAGCCCCTGCTCACTGCAGCTAGAGAAAGCTAGCACCCAGCAGAGAAGGCGCAGCACAGCCCAAAACAAATCATGAAATTTAAAAATTTAAATAGCCCCACAGATTTTAGCCAAAATGTGCTCATGTTAGAAACGAGTATAAATAAATTTTTAACAAATAATATAAACTTAAGGGGAAAAAAAGCCGTCATGACAAAAGTTAGCAGAAACATCAAAAGCAGTAGAACCTCAAGGCTTAAGATATCAGACCTAATAGATTTAATATAAACAACGATGCATGAGATGCCTAAAGACATAAAAGATAGGATTGAAATTTGAGAAAGGAACAAAAGTGATTGAAAATGACTAGACAGATGTGAAGGGAAAACTAAATACCTACGCTGAATCCTCCAGACCCACACTGTCCCCCTTTCCACCAAGCTCTCTGCCCCCTACACGCATCTGATGTGTAGTCATGCCTAACATTAATTATATTATGACCCTTGGCTTCTGCTTGGGTTTAGTTAATGTGGAGCACAGGCAGGGGTTTGGAAGGAAGGGGAGTGAATACAGGTGTTTGGGGTCTTGGCTCTTTTCTGGGAAGCCCCAGGGACTGGCGATGCCTCTTAACAGAGGGTTAGGGCTCTTGGGCTCTACAGCCCTCCCTTCTCCCAGTTCCCAGCAAGCCCCTTCCTCTCTGGTAGCCCCATTGCTGGTATTCCTGAGCGTCTGCCTTCTTCCTTGCGGTTTCTTTTTATCCTAACCAGAAAGAAAAGCTAGAGCACTACAAAGAAATGGCAATTACACTGACAGCAAAATTCTCACTAGTTACAATAGGAGCCAGGACACTGTGGAACAATATCTCCAGAGCGCTGAGAGGAAAACGATCAGCCTGGAATTGTGCAGCACTATTATTCAATAGCAAGCCGCAAATAAAGGCAGCTTCAGGTAAACAGCAACCGGGAGCGTTTACCAGCAATGGTCTCTTATTGCAATAAATAGTCTTAGAAAATAGCATAGCTACAGAAAATAAAACGTCAGAATAAAAGACTTTGGCAAAGTGGCTGATTATAAGATTAATACATTAAAATCAATAATATTTCTATACACCATTAACAAATAGTTTGAAAATGTTATTTCAAAAGAAATACCGTTTTGAACAACCACAATAAAAATGAGATACCTAAAAACACAAGTAACACAGGATGTAGACAGCATTTATGGAGCAAATGTTTAAACTGTATTAAAATTCTCTTAAGAAGAGATACATTGTGTTCGTGCATACGAAGATCATAATCAATATTATAAGAGGTCAAATCTACCCAAGCTGATCTAAATGAATCAACTTGGATCTGATTGCAGTTCCAGTCAAAGAGAGGGGCGGAATTGGGAGAGAGGTGTACAAGCACGCTGATTATTTCTTTTTATAATATACAGAGATTTGGGGGACCTCCCTGGTGGTCCAGTGGTTAAGAACCTGCCTTCCAATGCAGGGGACACAGGTTAGATCCCTAATCAGGAACTAAGACCCCGCATGCAGTGGGGGCAACTATTCTCACACGCTGCAACTCCCGACCCCGTGAGCTCTAACAACAGAATCCCATGAGCTGCAGCTAGAGAAGCCCCTCCTCACCACAACTAGAGAAAGCCTTCGACACAGTGAAGACCCACCCGCAAAAAAAATACATTTTTATACATTTACATAATCTAATGTGTGCTCACTCAGTCGTATCCAGCTCTTTTCAACCCCTTGGACTGTAGCCTGCCAGGCTCCTCTGTCCGTCGGATTCTCCAGGCAAGAATACTGGAGTGGGCTGCCATTTCCTCCTCCTCGGGATCTTCTGGACCCTGGGGTCAAACCCATATCTCCTGCACTGACAGGCAGATTCTTTACCACTGCACCACGTAGGAAGCCCACATGTAATCAAATACATACAAATATACTATATAATATATATATCATATATTTATTTACATATATATTTGGTATCAAGAAAATCAGAAAGAATTTTTTGTAAGGAACAGTTAATAGATCTGATACTGCCAAGTGGTCAAAGATAAGAGAACCACTTGTGAAATGTAACCCAGAGTCTCTAAATGACCTTGGCCAAAACAATTTCTCTGGTGCTGTGGGGATAAAAGCCCGGACTACAATGAAATAGGAAAGCATAGGAAACGTTAGGTGTCTCCTCTAAGATGCTTGGCTCTCTCATGGAAGAGAAATGAGCATAGCTGGGGCAGAATACACAGTAGAGGAGGGTGTGCTATCTTATTTTTGAATTTTTATTGGAACATAGCTGCTTTAAAATGTTGTGTTAGTTTCTGTTGTATGGCAACGTGCATCAGCTCTGTGTACACACATATCCCCTCTTTTTTGGATTTCCTTCCCAGTTAGGTCAACCCAGAGCACTGAGGAGAGTTCCTTGTGCCAAGCAAAATGGTTCTCATTAGTTATCTATTTTATACATAGTATCAATAGTGTTTGTGTTAACCCCAGTCTTCCAATTTCTCCAACTCCTCCTCCTTACCCACCCTGATATCCATTCATTTGTTCTCTACATGTGTGTCTCTATGTCTGCTTTTCAAATAAATTCATCTATACCATTTTTCTAGATTCAACATATAAGCAATATTATATATTTGTTTTTCTCTTTCTGACTTACTTTATACTGCATGACAGTCTCTAGGTCTACCCATGTCTCGGCAAATGGCAATGTTCTACTCTTTCTAACATGTGAAAATCTTGTGTGTGTTCACTGCTAATTGGAAGGAGTCTGTGAAGCAAAAATACAGGAGATAAGAAATGATGGCCAAGCAGAGAATCCTGGGATTTCTGAAAGAGACAGGATTGAGTGCAGAGGTATGGTGTTTAGTTTAGCCAGGTAGGAAAAAGGAAAGAAGGGTGGTAAGATGCAAGGGTACAGTAGATAGGTGGTAAGTTATTAAAGGTCATGCTTTCTTTGGCTTTTCCTTTTACTGGAAATCAGTGGTAAAGAGCCTAAAACACACCCTCCCTAAGGGTGCCTAACTCATTTTCCAGGGCCTAACTCTGATGCTGGTAAATTGAGTAGTAAATTCAAATGGATGAGCAGGAAAATCTCAGTACCTTCAGAGATTTATTCCACCAGAGCGAGGTCACAAATAGCTTGGTGGTCCTCAAGTCTAGACCAAGGATATGACTTGGCATTAGTGGCTCTATTTGAGTCTATGAAAGTGTTTAGGCAGATGAGCTTTAAGGGAAAAATAAAGCAGTAAGACCATGCAGCTCCAAGTGCCATGGCGTAAAGGAATTGAGAGTTGTCTGCTTTTGCATATTAAAACATTAATCTCCCCACCGGGGCGCAGCTCCAGTAATTTCTCTGTAAATGTCTTCTACAAGGATTCATAAGGGTGAAGAAAGACTTCTCGCTCCCCATTCATTTCAAGAACATGGCTCACGCAGATCCCCTCATGCTTTCGATGAATTATGATCAGGCTGAAAACACCAATTTCACCAAACACATATTTTTCCTCTTCCCAAGATTAAGCCTCTATGTTGGGTGATCCGCGAATGAGCCGCCCCATGGAGACCAGCAAATAAATCTGCAATGGTCATGCAACGCTGCCTCGCAACACCACCTTCCATTAAGAAACATAAGACTCTTCATAGACTGAGATTTAATGCATGTTTATCTTAATGAAGAGCTGTCACCCAAGGTGTGCTCATTTTCTTCCAACAAATTGTTCTTACAGTACAGATAAAGTCCCCCAGTATCTGTACTATAAGCAGCCGGGGCACAAATAAACCTTAGCAGCACTGGCACCATACGGTGTAAACAAATCCTCCCTAAAAATAAAATACATTTCGTGCTCAAGATATATCTTCTAAGACAGCAGGAGGGAAAAGCAATCCAGCCTGTGCAGTGGTTTTTCTACCTTGAGCTGCCAGCTTCCAAAGAGGGCTTTCACCAGTAGATTTTACAGAGGCAAACACTGATTTCTACATATGGGAGATGTTCTTGTAGAAAATTCAGTGACCGGTGAAATTCTTAAGTGTGCTCAGAGCACATAAAATGACTGTGTAAATGAAGCAGATTGGATGCCACAGCTCTCATGAAAAACACAGCAAATGTCCCCTTCCACCTAGATGTTTTTAGGCCACAAAAATGTTGACTAGAATATTCAAAGTGTATTCAAAGGTTTCCAATCACTGAGCAACTTTATGCTCGTAATCATTATAGCATCTCTAGGTAGTATGTGTGTATTATACACACACACACACACACACAACAAGGGCTTCCCAGGTAACTCTAGTGGTAAAGAACCCACCTGCCAGGAGACGTAAGAGACACAGGTTCAATCCCTGGGTTGGGAGGATACCCTGCAGGAGGGCATGGAAACCCACTCTAGTATTCTGCCTGGAGAATCCTGTGGACAAAGGAGCCAGGTGGGCTAGGTCCACAAGGTCACACAGAATAGCACAGCACAACGTATGCTCAACAAATGGATCCAACCAGAACTAAATCAGGCTCCCCTAGTGGCTCAGACAGTAAAGAATCTGCCTGCAATGCAGGAGACCCAGATTCAATCCCTAGGTTGGGAAGTTCCCCTGGCAAAGAGAATGGCAACTCATTCCAGTATTCTTGCCTGGAGAATCCCATGGACAGAGGAGCCTAGCATAATCACTATTTTCCCCAACTTGAAGAAACAAATGGCAAAGAGAAGGATCCTTGAAGATATCTCCAATGAAGATCCCTACATTGTTTTTAGCCAGCTTCCCTCTTCCAGGTCTGGAACAAACACCTTAGCCATTCCTGACCACATCAAGGAGAGTATGCCCTGCTCCTAGCACCACAGCTCAAGGGTGCATTTTCCTCTCCTATCAACTGAAGCTGAACTGAAGAACCTGGACTTGGAGCTAGCAAGAACACCAGGCTTCCTCTTAACTTCTGCAGCTGATATTCAAAGAATCAGATTGCTAGAGGAGGGTCCTGAGGGGTGGATGCTTAAGGAATTTGCTCAGAATTCTGGGTCTACCAGTTCCTCAATGAACAACTGCAAGCATGTTTGATCCATTTCCTCTCTGGCCTCACCATTCTCACCTGTAAAATGGGGGTAACATCAATGCCTAGCTCAGACAATTGTGGGAGGTGAAAGAGTTTATGTAAGTAAAACACTCACAGTATTCAATAAAGACCAGTGATTATTATTTTTATCAGGATAGAGGAAATACTTGAGTTTCCATGAGGATTTATTTTTTTCCAATTTAGTTCAACCTTTTCTTGCTGGTTCTCATGGATAAGACAAGGGTGATAAAGAACTCTACAAATTACTTTGCCTCAAAAAATACATAGTTGACCCCACAGTTTGACAAATAGTTTGTAATTGTTTCCCATAGTCTACCTGTCAAAGCATGATCAACATTTTCCTGAGTGTACTTTAGCAGGTTTAATGCAGCAAAAAAATTCCTAAGAGCAGACAATATTCAAGGCTTGGCAAGTGCCTGGCTCATGGTGGGCTCTGCACAAATGTCCTCTCCCATCCCTTTCCTTCACTCTGTCCCTCAATTGCTCTCATAAACCCACATACATGAAGGAGAACACATATGCATACATACACACATAGCTTTCAAAGGCCAGAGTCTTCCCTAGTGTAGCAAAAACTTTATTTATAAAGTTCTTTGAGACCTTCATCAAGAAGGAATTATTTTTTAAGGCATTATTTTTAGATTAGTCATTTTATTATTTCCTTTCCTTTCCTTTTCATACCCTAACACCTTTAAAAACTCAAGACCTTTTTCAGCTAAAATAAGCCCAACTCTGCTGATTATTCATTCATCCACAAAATGTTTTTGAGACCTACCATGTGTGGTGCACTCTACTGGGTACTGGGTCCAAAAGATAAACTTAAGATACTTGCCATTCTTGATAAATTTTATAATCTAGAGGAA
The DNA here is from genome assembly GCA_917880005.1 of Nanger dama. Lineage (NCBI taxonomy): Eukaryota > Metazoa > Chordata > Mammalia > Artiodactyla > Bovidae > Nanger > Nanger dama. The sequence continues at coordinate 15,258,768 of CAKJTW010000009.1, read as the reverse complement.
GAAACGCTATAAAAACAAAGACACAGAATAAAAACACCAAATACACCAAAATCAAAGGCACCAAAATATAAAAAGAAAACAGGTAAAAAATAAATTTCAAGATGGAGTCAGTATAATTGTACAACTAGTATCTATAAGCAAAAAATAGAGGAAAAGAACAGAATGGGAAAGACTAGAGAGCTCTTCAAGAAAATTAGACATACTAAGGGAACATTTCATACAAAGATGGGCTCGATAAAGAACAGAAATGATATGGACCTAACAGAAGCAGAAGATATTAAGAAGAGGTGGCAAGAATACACAGAAGAACAGTACAAAAAGATCTTCACTACCCAGATAATCATGATGATGTGATCACTCATCTAGAGTCAGACATCTTGGAATGTGAAGTCAAGTGGGCCTTAGAAAGCATCACTAGGAACAAAGCTAGTGGAGGTGATGGGATTCCAGTTGAGCTGTCTCAAATCCTGAAAGATGATGCTGTGAAAGTGCTGCACTCAATCTGCCAGCAAATTTGGAAAACTCAGCAGTGGCCACAGAACTGGAAAAGGTCAGTTTTCATTCCAATCCCAAAGAAAGGCAATGCCGAAGAGTGCTCAAACTACCGCACAACTGCACTCATCTCACATGCTAGTAAAGTAATGCTCAAAATTCTCCAAGCCAGGCTTCAGTAATACGTGAACCATGAACACCCTGATGTTCAAGCTGGTTTTAGAAAAGGCAGAGGAACCAGAGATCAAATTGCCAACATCCGCTGGATCATCAAAAAAGCAAGAGAGTTCCAGAAAAACATATATTTCTGCCTTATTGACTATGCCAAAGCCTTTGACTGTGTGGATCACAATAAACTATGGAAAATTCTGAAAGAGATGGGAATACCAGACCACCCGACCCTTTGAGCTACCAGGGAAGCCCCATCTGAGACACAGTCTCTTCTTTATTTCCTGTCTTTGTTTAAAACATCAGCAAACAATCATCTACTTAAGCCAGAAACCTGGAGGTGATCTTAAGAGAAATGATTCTTTCTCAACTTCCAGATATATCTATTCACCAAAACTTGTAAATTCTACCTTTTATCCTCACTGCTCCTCATCTAGATTAGTGTTGACCTTCCTCACATTGACCTCGGGCTATTGAAGTAACCTTTCATTGCCTGCAGAATTAACACAAAACTTTGCCTACTAAGGTCCGTCTAGTCAAGGCTATGGTTTTTCCTGTGGTCATGTATGGATGTGAGAGTTGGACTGTGAAGAAGGCTGAGGACCGAAGAATTGATGCTTTTGAACTGTGGTGTTGGAGAAGACTCTTGAGAGTCCCTTGGACTGCAAGGAGATCCAACCAGTCCATTCTGAAGGAGATCAGCCCTGGGATTTCTTTGGAAGGAATGATGCTAAAACTGAAGCTCCAGTACTTTGGCCACCTCATGTGAAGAGTTGACTCATTGGAAAAGACTCTGGTGCTGGGAGGGATTGGGGGCAGGATAAGGGGACGACAGAGGATGAGATGGCTGGATGGCATCACGGACTCGATGGACGTGAGTCTGAGTGAACTCCAGGAGATGGTGATGAGCAGGGAGGCCTGGCGTGCTGCGATTCATGGGGTCGCAGAGTCAGACACGACTGAGCGACTGAACCGAACTGAACTGAAGCAATTTGCATTCCACAAAGGAACTTCCTTGTTTTCATTGATCAGTCTTGTCCATAAGCACATTTTTAGAATGTGACCTCACAAAATACATCTATATTAATAAAATATTATTTTTATATCTACTTTATACACTAGGATTTCATTTAAAATTTAACTCTAAAAACTTTAGAAAATACAATGTTAGATAACTATAATATATCCATTCCTCATTCATTCATATAAAATAAAAGGTATTAATTATAGTAATAAAATAATTTGAAGATTTGCTACTCATTATGGCCTGACACTGTGTGCTTTTATTCTTACTGTATTTAATCCTCATAACATCTTTGTGTGTGTGTGTATCAGTCACTCAGTTGTATCTGACTCTTTGCGACCCCACAGACTATAACCCGCCAGGCTCCTCTATCCATGGAATTCTCCAGACAAGAATACTGGAGTGGGTTGTCATTTCCTTCTCCAAACATCTTTATAAGGTGGATGTTAATGAATCAGTTTATAGATAAGGAGGCTATGGATTAAAATTCAGCAGAGTGAACTGTGAAGCTACATAGTTTTCTTGGTTACATGTTAAGCTGTAACTGAGTCCCAAATGATCATTCCGAGTAATAGAAATTACATTAGTGGTTGTCAATACAGTTAATACCATGCTTTTATAAGTGTATTTTATAAATTATAATTTATAGTTTTTGTATACAGTCCTACTTAATTCAAAAATCTATGAGATAATTATTACTATCTATACTTAACAAATGAGAAAATCAGCTCAGAAAGGTTACAATGACTTTATCAAAATCACTGTAGTCTATTTTTGGAGGAACAAAGGCTTACAGTAGGTCTTTATTTAACAGCATTTCAAAATACTTTAGCTGAAGAATTGATGCTTTTGAACTGTGGTGCTGGAGAAGACTCTTGAGAGTCCCATGGACTGCAAAGAGATCCAACCAGTCCATCCTAAAGGAGATCAGTCCTGGGTGTTCATTGGAAGGACTGATGCTGAAGCTGAAACTCCAATACTTTGGCCACCTGATGTGAAGAGCTGACTCATGTGAAAAGACCCTGATGCTGGGAAAGATTGAAGGCGGGAGGAGAAGGGGACGACAGATGATGAGATGGTTGAATGGCATCACCAACTTGATGGACAAGGGTTTGGGTGAACTCCGGGAGTTGGTGATGGATGGGGAGGCCTGGCGTGATGCAGTTTATGGGATCACAAAGAGTCAGACATGACTGAGCAACTGAACTGAACTGAATAGTATTTTCAAAGCAACACAGATGTATCTAAAACAAGAATGTGTGAAGGCAGAAACAAAACACACCTGTGAAAGAAAGCAACCAGCCTTGTTTGGATGGGCCCAGAGTTCTTGTCTATTGGGTCCTACCCATGATAGTTCACCCAGACAGTCTGAAGGAAACCCTATCACATCAAGTAATTGTTATATTTATATCCAAAATCGTGAGACTTGGTAGTGATTTTTAACATTCCAATATGTGTTTCTGCCTACAGCAGAACTGTACTGGTTAGTATTCATATCCTCAAGTTTAATTTTTAAGGCATAGTACTTTAAGCCAAGTTCCAAAACATGTCTTTTACATTAGTATTGAACTACTGTAAAAACTTGGTATTTTTATATGTGGTTTTACTGTAAACCATCTCAAATCATTTTTGCAAGTGTTCGGGGAATAAATTATGAATAAATAAGTACATAAATTTAAAAAAAAAACTCAGTTTCTACCAGCAAAGAACAACCTAGTCTAGATTTTGTACTTTCTCTGGAGTGATTATTATTCGTAGAATGTTCAAGTAAAACTTTTACATACCAAAAACTCTCTCCTTTCTACTGAGTACAACAGATTATTTGAAAACTTCTACCTATTAATCTCTCTATACTTTTTAAACTTTTGTGACAATAAGGTAAACAATCAGTCCACTTGCCCAGGTCTCTTCAGATTCCTGCACAGAAACACACATTGGTCTAAGCAAATCAAAACATTAGTCATCCTTATAGACAACAGACTTGGGGTTGACAAGGGGGAGGAGGCTGGGGGAGGAACAAGTAGGAGGTTAGGGTTGACAGATGTAAGCTATTAAAATAGTTCAGTTCAGTTGCTCAGTTATGTCCAGCTCCTTGCAACCCCATGGACTGCAGCATGCCAGGCTTCCCTGTCCATCATCAATTCCCAAAATCATGTACATCGAGTCAGTGATGCCATCCAACCATCTCATCCTCTGTCATCCCCTTTTCCTTCTGCCTTCAGTCTTTCCCAGCATCAGGGTCTTTTTCAAAGAGTCAGTTCTTCACATTAGATGGCCAAATTATTGGAGTTTCAGCTTCAGCATCAGTCATTCCAATGAATATTCAGGACTGATTTCCTTTAGGGTACATGGGTTTGATCTCCTTGCAGAATGGATAAATAACAAGGTCCTGCTGTACACGACAGGGAACTACACTCAATATCCCCTGATAAACCATAATGGAAAGACTACTTTTAAAACGAATATATATAAATATATGTATGGGGCTTCCCTGGTGGCTCAGTAGTAAAGAATCTGCTTTTCAATGAAAGAGACTTGGGTTCAATCCCTGGGTCAGGAAGATTCTCCGGAGAAGGAAATGGCAACCCATTCCAGTAATCCCATGGAGAGAGGAGCCTGGCGGGAGTCCATGGAGTCATAGAGAGTCGGACATGACCTAGAGACTAAACAACAACGCATATATGTACACTTGAATCACCTTGCACTATAGCAGAAATTAACACACTTTTTACTTTAAATAAATAAATAAACCCTTGGTCATCTAGACTGGAGCATGGAAATAGTTAAACTAAAGGTAACTTCTTACACTAAGAGAGTAGTTTTCAGTGACTTTTTAAAGTCATTTTTAAATTATGATTAATGTTTATATGCTGGATGTAGAAAATACTATGGAGATATAGGTCTGTAAGGGTTGGAATCCCAAGTCAAATGCCACTTGATTTATGATCCCCACTGTAGTGTGTTCGTCCTGCCCCGTCTACATTGGTCAATCTTCTTCTCCCTCACACACACTTTTCCTCAGTATCACATCACCTGAGAAATTTTGACCGGGAAATTTAAACCAGCGGGAGAAAGACTCTCCAGAGGCTTTGAGAGGATTGTCCTCACTGCGAGTGCATCATTGCTTCAAGCATTCAACTGAAAAGAAATATAGAAACCTAAGCATGGAAATCAGAAAATCTTAACAGAAGCAAATTGTAAGAAATACTTTCACTTGTTTTCATGTGGTGTTGAGCTCAATGATCTAGTCTATGAAATGGAAAATGAATGTTACTAGAATCTGACTTAGTGACCCGTCCATAGAGAAGTCCCTATAGTTTTAAACACAGTGACGAACATAGTTCTTACCACAACCCAGTGTCTGTAACTTAAATGTAACTGACACGTACAGGTCACTGTGCAGAATAACTGCCATTGAAAATAATATAACTGGAATCAGAGGTATGGATGAGCAGGGCTAAAGACACCCCACACACAATACTTCTCCCCCCTTGCCTGTCTGCAGCTTCCTGAGACAGGGCACCAGCAGATGTGGGGTTCGCTGTGCATGCTCAAGTGCTCTTTGCAACCCCCTGGACTGTGACCCACCAGGCTCTTCCATCTATGAGACTTTCCTGGTAGGAATACTGGAGTGGGTTGCCATTTCCTCCTCTAGGGGATCTTCCCAACCCAGGAGTGAACCCACGTATCCTGTACCTCCTCTCCTCAGCCTGAGATAAACAAGCCTTGGCTTCAAGAAAACCTAGAGGACTCGTGTTCATAAAAGCAAGGCTTTCTCTTCTGCATGATTCCAATAAGTAAATTGTTTTATATACCAGGGTCAGTGGAAGAGAGCTGGAGTATATAGCTATGTAGCATTTTAAAAGACAGAAACTAATTGCATATATGAAAATCTGCCTGGACATTCATTTAAAATATATATATCACTGGAGTACAGACCTAAACAAATAAGCTACAATTCAGGCTAGTTACCAAACCCTGTCAATGCATTATAATATGCCAAAACTGATGATCTTGGAGGTACTTTAACCAGCTTTGACAACTGGAAACCAAATATCAAACTGAGCAATGTTCGCTGGATTGTATTTTTTAATATACAAGATATTATATATATACTACATTTGAACAATTTTATGATAACTCCTTGGTGAGCTGTTGAAGAAGCAGAACTACTGTATTTTGATGTTTTAAAAATTTACACTGAATGTATCTTCTTAGGGTAATTTTAAGAAACTAATTTAAAATAAAAATATGTTTACAGAAAGGTTATAGCCCAGTCATGGGAAAGGGAAGCTTTCAAGCCTCACATGCCCCTCCCTTTCCTGGACAATGAGATGCCATTAAGCCAAACACTGAACAGGAATGAGCAAAGCTCAAGTGGGCCCATGGTACACAGTACATATTGCCTAACTCCCTGGTCATTTTGAAGAAGGAATCTTGAAACAGGAAAATACTTGTACAGAATGACTGATGTCTGGTACGGCTCTTAGGGATTCCCAGGTGGCACAGTGGTAAAGAATCCACCTGCCAATGCGAGAGACACAAGAGATGTGGGTTCTATCCCTGGATTGGGAAGATCCCCTGCAGGAGGAAATGGCAATCCACTTCCAAATTAAGGGAAGAATAATTTAGGTAAATGTTAATCTGTTTTATAAATGAGAAAGTACTGTCTAAGTTAAAAAAAAAAATCAATGGAAAAAATATGCCATTCAAGCCACACATTTTCAACTTTCATATGTTAAAAAATATAAGAAAGAAAAGCAATACAGATAACAAATGACAAAAATACAGTATCATAAAAAACCACTAAAATTGATTAAAAGAAAATCAAGGTCCCATTATGCAAACAGGAGAAAATATACATTAATATTTAAAGTACAAATGAAAATAAGTATTTCAAAAATGCTCAGCCTCAAACAACAAGGACTGAGTGTATATAGCACAGGGAACTATATTCCCTATCTTGTAATAACCTGTAATAGAAAAGAATATGAAAAAGGATATGTGTGTGTATATTTATATATGAATTGCCTTGCTGTATACCTGAAACTAACACATTATAAATCAACTGCACATAAAATAAATAAATCAAATTAAATTTTAAAAGTTGGATCTTTGAAACAAAATTATGTTCAGCCTCACTTAAAAAGCAATAGTGGAAGAATGCAGTACTTTAAAGCCTAGACTTTACAGTAAAATCAGTCTTGGTCCAAGATCCAATTCAACCACTTATTAGTTATGTGACTTTGGAGAAGTCACTTAACCTCTCAAAAAAGTAAGTTCCTAACTTTTAAAATAGGATGGTAACAGTGTCCTCCTCTTAATAGCTATTGCAAAGATTAAATGAGCTAATATAGATCAAGTTCTTATGTGATGAATGGCCTATACAAGGTACACAATAAGTGTTCTTGTTCTGTTTGATATTGCTACAATTGTCTTCCTCACTCCAAAAGGCAAACTTAATAAAAAATAATCATATCCTTCAATGGCGGTGAGGATGGAGCTGTGACAACTGTACTTCCAGGGAGAATGAAACGGGTGCAGTCTTTGAAAAAACTGCAGTTTGGCAATATGTACGAGGAATTTTTGAAAGGTTCATACTTTTATCCAGTACATTATTTCTAGGAATCATTCCTAAGAAAATAGTAAAATGATAGACAAGGGATATTAGAAAATGAGGTCATACAGAAAAGATTTATCACAGTGTGTTAAAGGAAAAAAAATGCCAACAGTGTAAAAGTCAAAGCTGCAGAAATAGCTAAACTAATGAGTGTGATTTGTATGCCTAACCACCAAATAGCAACTAAATAATAACCAAAATTTTAATTTAAAAAGAGGTTAGTGGAGTGTTTACAGGCACAGGCAAAGTGATTTTCTTTTTCATTCATTGCTGTAAACCAGAATAGAGCTTAGCAGAGTACCTAGCACATAGGAGTGCACGCATGCTAAGTCGCTTCAGTCGTGTCCCAGCTCCTTGCGACCCTAAGGACTGTAGTCTGCCAGGCTCCTCTGTCTACAGGATTCTCCAGGCAAGAATACTGGAGTGAGTTGCCATGCCCTCCTCCAGGGCATCTTCCTGATCCAGAAATCAAACCCACATCTCTTACGTCTCCTGCACTGGCAGGTAGGTTCTTTATCATTAGCACCACCTGGGAAGCCCAGGACACAGGAGGTGCTCAATCAAATTCTACACTGAATTGAACAACAGAATTCTAAGTGGAACAAGTCAGAAGACATTCTCACACATACATATGCACTCACTATAATCTCAACTTTTGTACAATGACAAAATTCTAGAATCACAGGATTCTAGGAACAAATACGATAAAATGCTAACAATATGTCCTTCAGCGATTTTTTTTTTCTGCCTCTTAATAATCTTCTCTACTTGTCATCTTTTTTCCCCCAATAGAGAGCTATTACATTTATAATCGGGGGAGGGAGGGAAGAGTAGGAAAAAAAGAAAGAAATCAACTGGAAGCCAACTGGCTCAATTATTTCTTGTTACACTATTCTGAGTATGTACCATTCTTCACTCCCACCCAAAACATAAAATGGGAAATCAGAATATGAATAGCATGAATAAATTGGGAGGCAGTCTTTAAAACACAGCCCAGGAGAGAAAACATTATAGTAAATTTCAAAACAGCCAAAAAAATTGTGTCTAGTATTAAGAAAATTATACAGGGCTTTTTGCCTATATAATTTATACATATGAAAAATATGGCATGGCATAAACGCTTTAGATACAAACTACTTGTTTTCTCTACCATGGAATTATATTTTCTCTTACATAATATCACAAAGATTTATACATAATGGCTACTGTCAATTTTTTTGAAATCTGATGAAATCCTATTCATTAAAGATCTCAACTCAACACGAAATTCAACAGGTACATTTTAAGAGATATTTTCAAACTGGGGGACCAAACAATTTCTCAGATTACCAGATCCTTAAACACACTCACCAGGGGTAATTAGTTCTTGAAAGTGAACTACCATGTCAGCTAGACCATAAAGTGACCTGGAGTTATGACTGCTGGGCCATTGGCTGGATTCACTGAAAGATCAATCTCCAGGACCATGTGACTTAAATTCACACTTCAGCAAAACTATAGATTACTACGTGTAAGTAATTTCAGTAATTTCAGACAGATGGTAAAATCTTGACTCATGCAAGCTGAATTCTTACACACCAAGGGTCTGCTGTACCTACACTCTCTGCCTCTTTAGAAGTAAAATGTTACATAAGAAAACTGAGATGACAAGGTGTGCAGACAGTCAATACTGGTTTCAATCTAAGAAGCCTAACACAGTCTTTGGTTTATCAAGCACATACTAATAGCTACCTACCTAAGGAACATTACGGCATGCTTTTTAAAAATATATATTTATGTATTTATTTCTGGCTGCACTAGGTCTTTGTTGCTGGATGCAGGCTCAGTCGTTGTGGAGCACTGGCTTACTTGTCCCATGGCATGTGAAATCTTCCAAGACCAGGGATCAAATCTGTGTCCTCTGGACAGGCAGGCAGATTCTTAACCACTAGGTCACCAGGGAAGTCCCTATTGCACAGCACTGTTGATTAAAAAAATATGACCAAGAACCTAAGCTGAAATCTATTCCTTAATTATTCAGTCTGCCATATTTTCCTGAAACAAATTTATAATTTGTGCATCATTTATCTCACGCCGAGATTCCTAATTTTTAAGGTGAAATATGTAGTGTTCTTACTTCAGTAATTTTTAAAAATCGCCCTTCATATGATACCTATTTTTGTAAATAACTGCTTCACAAGTATATTTTCTTTAATAAAACTTCTAGGATTTGCTTCCAAAAACTGCAGGGAGGGGAAAAGTAAGTGAGATTGTAGATGAAACACGAATGGCCGTGATTTGACACTTGTTGAAGCTGGCTGATGGGAACGTAAGAGCTCATGGTACTCTTTTTTTTTACTATGTTTAAAATTTTACATAGTAAAATGCTTTCAAAGAAGTATTATTTCTTAATTACATCACTTTATGTGGATCAGTTTGTCCCTTGGTTTCCATTCCCACAACTGCTGCGTCCAATAAACATGGCTGAAATACCTACCATATTGATCCTGAAGAGGTTCGAATCAGGTAGTTATCCAATGCATGGGTCCCCTTCCGGTGCACAGATGATGGAATAAATTTTAATTCTGCCCTGGTCCATGATTTAACCATTCAGCCAAAGGAAGGGATGCCGACATTCACATTAACCAAGAAGTGGGCTGGATAAATTTCAGCTGTCACAATAAAGTAAATTACACTGCTACATGGCTAATCCAATTTGGTCACTGTGGCGGCCAGGCCATCACTATTATAGAGGACATGAGAGAACTGCCAAAGTGTCAGTGAGACAATCTGCACCTTTTTTTTCCCTTTTCTGCATTGTCCCAAAGGCAATAAGACAGAGAAAATGAACAATTACAGCCTTCGACACTTAGGAAAAAATTCTGCTCAGCCCGTTTAATGAGAGGATTAAGATTAATGCAAATGGTTAATAAACGTCTGTTTTAGAATGACCATTTGCCAGGGGTGGGTTTCTAGCGTGTTCACTTAATGTTCTTTTTCCCTTTCTTTTACCAGGCCATATGCAGAATTCTGGCACGTTTAGGTCAATTAACTCCTAGCAATGCCTCACATAAGCAGACCTCACATAAAAGCAGAGTGTGTTAAATATTACAATCAAATCTTTAAAGTATTACAAACAATAGATCTTCTAAATATACTGCTACTGCTAAAGATTCAGCTGCCTGTTGATTTTAATTTCATTAACTTGCTCATGATATAAATAAATTCTGTGTAAAAGAAAAGCTTTAATAATAAACACATTGCAATTTTTAATAAAAGGACTCATAGCTACTAAGCATTGCATAGTGCCACCTAGTGGTAACTGTCTCCTCTCCAAATGGACACCTTCTGAAAAGCGGAAATGTTTTATTTTAAAGCAAATTTATCCAAAAAGACAGCTCTAGAACATACTTATTCATAACTGCTAAACGGAAGAAGGCTATTAGGGAGAAATGAAATTACACATACCATAAAATCATCACTGTCTCATAAATTTAAGTCAAAAAGATTTTATTAGATTAGTAAATATAAAAGTTATGGATTTTGTTAATGAAGACATGAAATTTTTAAAAGGTTATTTTTTAATACTATGCATCAAGTATGTAACATATTCTATTATGAATGCGATACACACCAGTACTCAAAGTGGAATATGTGGTTATCTAGCAAGTTTGGCATATGAAAATATTCAAAGGGGCTTCATAGGATGTTAAATAATCACAAATGATACTTTTAAGCTTTCTTAAGGTCATAGACTCCTTCATCAACAGGTTATCATTTCAGTTTAAGATGTCATTGGTTTTTAGTTATACTTTATTTTCACAGCAGTGAATAATTTTTGTGGTTCAATTGTGCTAATTGTTCAAACCTGTCTCTGATCTTTTGACTATAAGAGTAAAGACCCAAGAAAATGAAGTGAGAAACATGTGACAGACTGGATTAAAGAAAGGGTTGCTATAGAGAACTTGGCTATGGTTAAGGGAGTACATTTTATTTGCTTTACAATGGTAGTCCCCAGTTTGGTCTACTTAATGCACTGTAACTACTAATCTTCAGAACTTTAAGTGAAAAGTAAAAGTCTCACATTTCTGTCACTTGTTCATTGTAGCAAAAAATGCTCAGAGGATTCCCTTTAAATCATTGCTGCTTTACTTTAAAAAAAAATCACAGTCTCTTTTGAGACCCAGAAAAATCTCAGGTTCTCTTTTTAAAGTACTTATCATCTATGGGGTCGTAGAGTCGGACATGACTGAGCGACTAAACTTAACTGAACTGATCATCTATAAACAATGGCTGTATTAAAACAATTCATATATAGATATTTTAAAGAACTATATTTTATGTTGATCTGGGGAAGCTTTTGCATTGTTGTTGTTACTCTGATCACTCAGAATCAGAGTGAGTATTAGAGCTTGCCTGTATATCCCAGGAAGTTCTCCATTCTTGGAAACGTTGAAAATAGAGCACATAGCTCAGTAATTTCAACACGAGGCCTGTTGCAGAGCTCCATGTTAACAACCAGAAGGGCCGGTAAAGACAGGAAGAAAGGTAAGAAACAAATGAACAGAGGGAAGGAAAGAAAGAGAAGGAAAGGAAGCAAGGAAGACAGAAAGAGAGGGAAGGAAGCAAGGGGAGAGAGGGAGGGGAGGCACGGGAGGGGAACAGAGGGAGAAGCTCTCCTTGCCTCCAGCCTCTTGAAATCATTAATTTAGATAATTCCCCAAGGAATCTCTGATCAAAGCCACATGATCTAGACAACGTCTCACGACTTCCTTTAATCAGCTTAACCAAATAAATGCTGCCAAGTCTGTTCCACTTAGTCTATTTTGAGGTCTATTTTGGGGTCTATTTTGAGGCCTCTACCGCACAGTAAGGACACCTAGCAGCCATGGCTGCCAATGCAGGAGACAGAATTTACTCAAAATATTGCAATTTAAGAAACTCAGTTTGGAAAACATGATTCAAGAACTCATTTTACATTGAAATTCAACTCTTCATACTATGTTGGGGTTATATCTGTCAGTGTTCAGTAAAATTACAGTCAGTTGGAAAAAACAAAGTCTGAAGTTTCAACTACTGGATAATCCTGGGCCTTATGGTATACCATGTATGACAAGCTACTTCTAGGAGGTAAGAGAGCAATTACAATTGTGCCTTATGTAAGGAAAATTCCACAGGACATGCAGGTACACAAACAAGACAGTTAAATAATGAAACTTCACAGGTATTTTAAAATGTTCCTGCTGGGCCTACAAGGTCATGGAAACATATAAAGTAAATGAACTAACAAGTCTTAATCCAAATGACACTTATACCTGAGACTCGGAAGATTCCTTAAAATTTTCTTCCATATCTTAATGTGTTTTTAGGTACATACATACTGCATTTAAAGTCTTGGAAAACAAAAGCTATGTGCATCTTGCTTTCAAAAATGCTATCATAGCATCATTTGGATTTGCCTGAAAATAAATGTTTAAACTGAAATTATTTGTCTGATAACTTCATTTATTAGCCTGAATATGAAACTGTGTATATTTATGTGTCCTAAAGAGCTCCATAATCAAAGATTCCTAACTCAATATTAAAAAGTAGTTACAAAATGACTATAAAACAGATTCCCTGGGGTTTCAGAAAGATAAATAGGACACAATGAAAAATTAAGGTATGGAACACAGAAGAGACAAGTACAGCTTTCAAATAAGTGAACATTAATATTAAACTTGAGATTATTTAAAACGGCACATTTCTAGCTATTAAAATTCCCATGGTTATGAAAATAAGAATTTACTCCACACAGATTACAAAAATTATGATATTTGTATATATAATATTAGTACTGGTGGGGGATTTTGCACTATCAAATTAGAAAATATAATAGATATTCAGTAAGAATTTCACTCACTAATTATCTCATAATTTTTTAACTTTGTATTTTCAGATGTCACCTGATAACTGACATCTATTCAGTTGCTAAGAGATACAAGATCAGTCTGCACTTGTTTCTTTGTCTTTAGGAGAACTGCTCTCTTGGATTTTGTCTTAAAGTAGTGAAAGTTATTCTTTCACCATGTGGGGATTAATATTACTTGTACTAGAAGAAACTCCCAGGTCTCAGAAAGGAAATGAATTACTTTCCATTTGTACAATTAGAACAAATATGTGGCTTTTCTCTAAGCTTAATGATTTTTCCATTTAACACAACTCAAATATAATAGCATTATTTTATAATCAAATTTAACTGATGAGTCTGTGTTATGAGTATTTTGACAAAACTCTTATGAGATATGAAGTCATTCAGTCAATTTACATCCCCAAAGTGAAGCTCAGACCCAACATAGAAAGTACTTTTTGCCTATAACTTTGACCATGTGTTTCCTTAAATAGCTGGAAGAACAAGACTAAACTTGGTCTCTCTGGTTTTTCTTATATTTTATCAAGGGATCAAAAGCAAAACACAGTTATAAACATGTACATCTTAACTGCTCATTAATTTATCACAAATAAGTATTGATTTGCCTAATCACAGAGAATAGTCTTCAAAAATAAGAGCAGTATTTCAATCAGCACATAGTATTCCGAACACTAAGGATCTAGACTCTCTTCCCACGCACAGTTCATAACCTTTCAAGGACAATGTTCTAAATCACATTTTAAAGAAATACCTTGAAAAAACATTCCATTGCAGTGGCATTGTACATTACTACAGATAAAAGAGGTTCAGTTTTTTGTGCTCAAGTACATATCAGGAAGCCATTGATCATTTACTCTAATTTTACATCAATGCTTTACCTTACTGGAGTACAACGCAAAGAAACACAACGTAATGCATTTCTTTGTCTATTAAGTAAGGCAATGCCGACTTACCCAGTCCTGTTTTTACTTAACTTCTTGCACTAGCCAGCTGCCCTCTTGGTGGTTCCTTGCACCTTCTATGCCTGCTTTAGCACAGACAGATTACTACTATTGCTGTTCCAGGATCCATTAAGAAAATCCCTGTTACAAGCAGGGTCTTTGAAATGTCATCCTGTGCTTACAAACAAGCTACCTAGTGCCCTTCTTGAGGTGAAGAGGACAATCGACCCCCTGCCTGCCGGCTTTTCACTTAGTTTATAGAGCCACACCTTTACAAACAAGTTCTATCACGAGAGGAAGGAGATATGCAAAATGTTTTAACACCTGGAGAGAAGCCGTAATGTAATGTAAGGACCTCACAGAACACACCTCAGAAAGAGGGAGGAAACTTAGCTCCGGCTGCAGGGGTTAGGGGGAGAGAGCAAAGCGAATCTGCATCATAATAGAAAAACCTCCCAGGTTTTTCCAGTAAGTTTGGGGCAGCAGCAGCAACAATCTAATCAATATGCACATCCTCACCCTTATAAACCTCTTGTCCCCTGACAGTAACTGCCAGCGCCTCGCCACAGCGAAAGGGCAGAAACCACCCCCTAAAAGGGAGATTTCAGAGGCATCGGGTGAGGCAAAAGCAGGTACCTGGAGCTCCAGCTTTCTGATCTCAGTCCCAGCTGCAAGCCCGATAGTCCGTTCAGGAACCAGCCCCCGGCTCCTAACATCCCCGGCACGGCCCTCTCTGCCAGAGGCGTCAGCGCGCCCGTGGACTCTGCAGCGCAGTTTTCAGACGCCAAACAACCCTTCTTCCCCGCCCGGCCCCCAAAACTCCCCACCACGACCACGACCCCCGCCCCCCCGCCCTCCAGCCACTGCCCTCGCTTTCTAACCCCTTTCTTGAGACCTCTCAAGAGATGCTTGGTGGCCAAGAAGAGACGTACCCCGGCTTCTTTGCCAGAACTGAGTTTCTTGGAGTGGGATGGGGGTGGTCATGGAGAGGGGCTCTTTAGAAAACAAAACAAAACAAAACTTGGGGCAACCGAGACCCCAGTATCAATGATCTTGACTCCCACCTCCCACCCCCTGCCCTTGCCTTGAAGACGACTTCTCCCTAGGCGGGCGGCGGCGGCTGCTTAGCCTCCGGGATGGGGCTGAGAGCGCGTCCCCCGGGCGCCCGCAGCCTCGTCAAAAGGACCGCGAGGGTGGGCGCAGCCTCGGAAGGTCAGCGAGCTCTGAGAGCTCCGAGTTAGCGCAGGGCCCAGAGCGCCAGGCTGAGGGGCTGAGGGTGAACCTGGACCGGCGCGCGGCCCCGGCCAAGGGGCTCCAGGCCAGAGGGTCGGCGGCTCTGAAGAGGTACCCCGGCAGCCCAGGTCAGCCAGCACGGCACACCACACCCCTCAGGATCGAGGCTCGGGATGGGGCCATCGGGGCCGCCAGGCTGAGAAACTTGATGCCAGGCAGACAAGCTCTGCCCTCCGCCCCCAGCCAGGACGTGCCCCCGCGCTCCCAGTCTAACCCGCTCCAACGCCCCCCCACCGGATCCCTCACGATCACCCAGCCCACCCCGCCAACGCCCCCACCGGGTCCTCGGGCCCCGGCGGGTAATTACCTCTCCCGGAGGCGGCGTGGGGGCGGCAGCGGCGGCAGCAGCAGCAGCAGACACTTTTAGTCTGACTTTCCGGCGTTCGCTGGTGAGCCTGTGAGCGCCGAGCAGGAGCAGTAACCTGCTATTTATAGACCGGAGCCTCAGCACCCGGGGCTGGGAACCCGGAGGAAGCGAGCCGGAGGCGCGGCGGCGGCGCAGGGCGCAGGGCGCGGGCGGCGGCTCCCGAGGCTCCCCGCGCCTCCCTCGGGCTCCCGGGTCCCGCCGCGCTCCCAGCTCCCTCACCGGCCGCGCGCGCCCGGGAGAAGTTATCGCCGGCGCGGCCGCCTCTCCGGCGGCTCACACGCCCCCGGGCACAACCGCGACTTTCGGCCCCCCGCCCCACCCCCTCCCTGCTCCTCTTCCTCCTCCTCCTCCTCCTCGGCCCTTTCCCAGCGGTCTCCTCCCAATGTCACCGGCGGCCGAATAGAGGCAGCGACGGCAACCACAGTGGCGAAACTGGCGCAGCTCGCTGCTCGCTACCGATGGAGTGGAGTTGGTGGCCCGGCCGGCCAATCCACAGCGACCCCGACACGCGTGCTCCGTGGGTGGCCTCCCCGGCTCCCCGGCCTTCTGCTGGGCCCCTGTGCTAGCGGGGATGGTCCCCAGGCTGGGCTGCTGCGCTCGCCGCTGCGGAGCGCTTTAGGGAGCGGTGACCCGGAGGCCGGCACACAGCTCCTGGGGCCACCGAAACCGCAGGGTTTTTAAGCCGCGGGAGAAGGCGTCCCGGATCCTGGCTCAGACCCAGGTGGGGTCGGGAGAGAGTGGGAGGAGGTGTCCCCTGTTCCCCGGACTTCTGCATGCCACCGCCCTGGGACCCCTGTCTCTCGCCCCTCCCTCCGCCGTGGCCCAGGATGAGGTCGAGGGGAGGAGACCTGGGCACCGGCGAGGCTTCCAACTCAGCTCTGTCCCCCGCCACCCTCCAACAGCCCCCACGTCGCGGATCGGTGACTGGGGCCGAGCCGCTCCCCACAAGCATGTGACATGCCTTGAGCAGCCCGGGCGCTCGGGGACAGATCTACACTCAGCGTTGTTTGGGGTGTCGGGAAAACAGGGTACGT
Organism: Nanger dama; assembly: GCA_917880005.1. Taxonomy (NCBI): domain Eukaryota; kingdom Metazoa; phylum Chordata; class Mammalia; order Artiodactyla; family Bovidae; genus Nanger; species Nanger dama. Next base: position 15,241,939 of record CAKJTW010000009.1, on the reverse strand, counting down.
AATCGCGCAGGCTGCTCGGAGGCTAACTCTCCTCCACTGCCTAGCCGACAAGCCCGCAGGCGAAGGCAAGCAGCCGGGCTATTCCGGGGTGTGGGGTGTGGGGCAAACAGCTCTCCCATCTGCGCCTTACAGGTGCCACCTGGCGGTTCTCTTGGAGATGTTTCCACTCAGCGGCTCAAAGGTACTGGGGGTGTCGGGAAGGCGAGGGCCAGTCCAGACAGGCACCCTCAAGCCTTTCCCCTCCCAACCAGCACTTTAAGTTTACATTTCAAAAAAGAAGTGAGAATGCTCCTACGGCTTACAGTTTGTTCCGCAGACACCGGACTCCCCAAGTTGGGATGGAGAAGTCGATTTGGGTAAGTCAGGACTCAACAGTCACACAAAGCCTGAAGCTGGAGCTGCCCCCAGCTGTCACCTCTGCTCTCACCCCCCCGCGTCTAGGCGTCCCTTCGCTCCGCAAGCACTGAACTGCCTCTAGAGTCGAAGCTCTACCCATGAGAGCAGAGACTTGGGTGTTTGGGTTTTTGTTTTCTTTTTTCCCCCATCACTCTTCCTCAGAACTTGGAACAGCGCTTAACATGCAGTTGCTTCCATATATGTTTACAGAATGAATTAATAAACATTATGGACCAGAAACTGTGCTTGGCCCATTCTCACCCTGCAGCCATTCCCCTTCTTTCTCTTCAAACTCTTTCTGCCACACTCAGCTACCATCACAGGTAAGGTGGATGGAGAGAAGCCGAAACAAAATGGGCAAGCAATCCATGCAGGCCCTGGAGGATATGGATCATACCTGAGGAGTCCATTACACAGTGAAATTTCCCTTTCATGCAGTAGTACAGAACACACTCCTCTCAAGAAATGAAAAAAAAAAAAAAAACCCTCTGTCATACTTGGGACTTAATGCAATGGATAAATCCTGTTTGTAGAGATCTACTGGCAAGATGAGGCAAGTTTCTCACTGGGCAAGAGTTTCAGCCTTTTTTATTAAAAAAAATACAGAAATAGTGAAAGAATATGAGAACATCAGGGTGCCAGAGCTTTGCCACTAAATTGAAAAGATGTTTGGCATAGCTGTCTTCTAACTTTGAATGGAGATTTGGGTGGATGGGTGTGGGTGTGTGGGGCTGGGAGGAATGTCCATGAACAGTGCCAGAAGTATTAAACCTTTCCTTCTAAAAGACAGAGCTGTAAAACAGATGCAGCAACTGTCTTTGTGGAAATGAACACTTAAAGTGAGATACCCAGAAAACCCTCTTATAATTAAAACCAAGACATTCATCATGCTGACCAAGACCTTTTACAGACCATTCACAGGGCTGCTGGGGAAAAGGCAACATACCTATGCATATCATCTAGGAAGTTTAAATTCTAGGCAGAGAGGATGAAGCAAATACATGTACCACATGACATTTTAAAAACCCATCCATCAGCCTGATATTTACCTTTTTAGTTATTTGGCAGTGTTTCCCTTGAATGAGCCTAGCAGATTCAGATTCTTCTGTGGCTTATTAAACTCATTCAGCATCCACTTTTACAAACCTTGGAGTTTTAGCCCCTTGTGCCCTCAAAACATAACTCCATTTGCCAATGAAGGACAAGATATTTTTCATTTCCTTTTGATATATCTTTATAGGGACACAGGTCAAAGGTGATTCCCAGTAGTTACCTTGCAGTCTAAAGCAATAAAATCACCACAGAATCTGCAGGGCTGGCATCGCACCCTCCTTTTTCAGGGAAGTAGCTCATGCTTTTTCTTTGTATAGATTCATTGTTCCTGGAGATTTTTATTTCTGTTGAGATAGCTATGGTACAAGGAGGACTCTCCACTTTTGTGAGCCTTCACCATCAAAAGTCTTCTCTAAAATATAGCACCAAGTATGGCATAGTGGTTTTTTGTTTACCACATCAGTTTATTTATACTAATGGTAACTTTGTAGGTCAAGTCAGTTTTCATCCCAATTTTTGAAAACTTAGTATCGGGAGAGCTGTTCTGATATTCCAACAATAAGATCATCTCTTGTGTGTTCATATGTGTATGTGTAATTAAATCCATGGGAGATGTTATTAGAAATAGAAATTTGACCCAACTTCAGTAAAATGGGTGGAACTAATGTAAAGACACTTAGCTATCCATGGAATCCAAGGATAAGAATGCAACTGGGTGTCAGTAACAACTTGGAAATAAAGACTTGCATTAATGAGTTTCTGTTTCCTTTTCTCCCCCTACCCTACCTCCATTCTCTCTCCTCCTTTGCTCTCTCCCCCATACACTTTCTCTGCTTCTCTGATGTGCACTGAGTTACATGATTACTCAGAAGTACCATGATTGACTGCCAAACTCCAATCCAGACAATCCTGGCTAGGGGGCATGGTCAAGTTGCATTCCCATAGCAACTACTGTAGCAATCGCGTGGATAATAGTGGTAGGCTAAGGCAGGAAGGGAAGGAAAAGATTCCCACAACATGGGGAGGGGTTCCTGACCCCCTCCCCTGACCACTAGCATCTCTGAACATTTGCTGTTCTCTGAATAATGGCACAAAGACAGAAGGAGGTGGGGAGGAGAACGCATATGCATGCTTAAATCCTGAGTAACAGATAATGCCTCTTGCTCATGGGGATACCCTAAGATGCTGGTCCCACTAAAAGTAACAGAATGATTTTATGATCACTCGGCATGGGACTAGATGAGCATGAGGACAGAATCAAGCATTTCACAGAGAGTTTACTTTAGCGCCTCTTTTCATGGCAAATTAAATAAGAGATCTTTTTTTTTAACTGAAGGAAATGAGTGTGATATCATTTACATTTATGAAGGATAAACATTCTGCATTCTCATTTACATAAGAGTTATTTCTAAAATGTATATAAATCATATATTTGAAATCAAATCATACATCAAATATAATTTGATGGTGAATCGTAACATTTTTTCTGGTCAGAAACCACTTTGAAAATTTGAAGAGGGCTGTGGACTTTCCCTAGAAAAAAATATGAGCAGATGCACACATATATTTTTTTAATTTTATTGAAGTATAGTTGATTTACAATATTGTGTTAATTTCAGCTGTACAGAAAAGTGACTCAGTTGTACATATGTTCTTTTTCATATTCTTTTCCATTATGGTTTATTACAGGGTATTGAGTATAGTTACCTCTTCTACACAGTAGGACCTGGTTGTTCATCCATTGCATATATACTAGTTTGGATGAACACATATTATAGCAGGATGATAGCTAACATATTTATCTGACATCTGTAACTTCACATATCATGTTTCCTTTGAGTTCCTCCAACCAATCACATCTGAATAAATGAAACAAGGACTCCAGATTCTTCAACAAAAGATTCCAAATGCCCAGTATGTCAAAAAATTGGTCAGGAGGACTTTCCTAGTGGTACAGTGGTACAGTGGTACAGTGGTTAGAATTCCAAGCTCCCAACAGGGGGCATGGAATCGATACCTGGTGGGGGAACTAAGATCCTGCCTATGCCATGTGATGCAGCCAAAAAAAAAAAAAGTTGGGGGTGGGGAGTGCTGGAGCATATGTGAACTTGAGCAAAGAGTCCCATCAACCACAACTCCTGCCCTGAAGAGATCCAAATGAGTGGAGGTAAGGCAAGAAGACAGAGCTCTCAGAAGGACAGGAAAAAGTAACAACGGGGAGAAGCTAGGATTGCTGTTGCTGCTGTTTAGTCACTAAGTCATGCTGGACTCTTTCTTTGTGACCCCAAAGACTGTAGCCTGTCTGGCTCCTCTGTCCATGGGATTCTCCAGGCAAGAATACTAGAGTGGGTTGCCATTCCCTTCTTCAGGGAATCTTCCCAACCTAGGGATCAAACCTGTGTCTCCTACTTAGCAGTCAGAATCTTTACCACTTGCCACCTAGGAAGCCCGTTGCTACGACTCGCAACAAAATACTCCAAACTAGCTGGCACAAACAACAGAAATAAATGTCACACAGTTCTGGAGTTTGGAAATCCAAGATCAAGATGCTGGCAGAGCCAGCTTCTTCTGAAGCCTCTCTCCTTAGCCTGGTGATGCCTGCTTGCCTCTGTGTCCTCCTATGGCTTCCTATGCACCAGCCCTGTTGTGTCTCTTTTTGTGTCTAAATTTCCTCTTCATAGAAGGGCCACTTAGGATTGGGTTAGAGCCCATCATAACAGATTCATTTTTAGTCTGATCACCTCTGTAAAGACCCTCTCTCCAAATAGACAGCCACATTCTGAGGGGTTAGGGCTTCAAATGTATAAACCGGGCAGGGGCACAGTGCAGCCCATAATTGACATGAATCAAACTCCAGAAAGAGTCTGAAAACAGAGGTGAGATAGAGATCGCCCCTTTATATTGAGAGCCCAAGAGTAATGAAATTTGTGTCCTGTTTTCCCATTGGACTATTTTGGAAAATCTCAATCTTGAGAAAAACCCAGAACACAATGGTATAAGGTAGGAACATAAATGTCACCAGGCCTTGCATGCGTGTCACTTAAGTCACTTCAGTCGTGCTCGACTCTTTGAGACCCTATGGACTGTAGTCCACCAATCTTCTCCGTCCAAAGGATTCTCCAGGCAAGAATACTAGTGTGGGTTGCCCTGCCCTCCTCCAGGGGATCATCCCAACCCAGGGATTGAACCCCTATCACTTACGTCTCATGCATTGGCAGGCAGGTTCTTCACCACTAGCATCACACAGCCTTTCCAGCCCCCCTGGGCTTTCTCATAGTGCCTAAGCGGTGATGAAGAGGTGTCTGCAAGCTGCAGGAGGCTTGGAAGTCAGCGGGGAAAGAAAGCCAGCAAGACATGGAAAAGGCCACCTAGGAGGGCAAACCGACACAGGGCAAGTAACAGAGTGATCTGGTGACTGGTATGCAGAGATATGGCTACCATTCCGTGGCATGGCACAGGGCAGGCTTGGGGCCAAAGCAGGGACTTCAGAATAGTCGGTGGCTGTGCCCTAGGGCAATGTGGTGTGTCACTCACAGCTGGAGAACAGAGGCCAAGTCATCTCTGCAGAAGATGAGAGCGATCATCAACACCCAGACGTGTCCCCAATGTCATGATGCTCCAAAAGTCTCCCCAGGACCAACAAGCTACCCCAGAGGTGAGAGAGAGAACGAAGAGAGGGAACAAAAGCATCTAAAACTGGTAAGTTTTAAACCAGGATAGATTTGCTTTAGATGACTGGAGAGGACTAAGAAAACTACATGAAGTTTTCTGTTTCTGAGTACAAATGAGTGCCTCTAAGTTAATTTTACTGTAGAAAACTGTTTCACTTTTTGTACCTGAGATTTAGGGACTATTGACTTTTAAGAATAGATCCTTTACACTTCACATGTTTAACACACTTTCAAGAAGTCTGTAAATCTCTTGGAATAGCACCACCAGGGCTTCCCAGGTGGCTCGGTGAGGAAGAATCCGCCTGCCATTGTAGGAGATGCAAGAGACATGAGTTTGATCCCTGGATAGGGAAGATCCCCTAAGAGAAAGAAAAGGCAACCCACTCCAGTATTCTTGCTTGGAAAATACCATGGACAGAGGAACCTACCAAGCTACAGTCCATGTGGTCACAAACAGTCAGGCATGACTGAGCCACTGAGCATCCAGGCATGCACATACCATCTATGAATGCAGACTAAGAATACATGCCCTAGGGGATCTGGTTTTATTAATCTCATTTTATGAAGAATCTTTTTAACTGAAAAAAATACCTGTTAATATATATAATTTTCCACTAATGTATTATTTGAAATTCTCTTTTCTCAAAGAGTAGTGTCTATAAGTTACAGCACAATAGCTCATGTGCTTGTGTTTAGTAAATGCCAGAGAAAGAACAGAATCATAAATAGAGAAATTATAGACAATCACTGGGTAAAGATAGCTATATTCACATGGAGGTGACCGTATTATGCTGCTTTGCTTTGAGAAATAAAAAGCTTTTTAACAGAAGTCTTCAAAATGAAAACATCTGAGTTAATTGTTTTTCTTCTTCCCCATTTTCAAGCAAATACCTTTTTATTACCTAATTATATGTCACTAGTGTCATAAAATGAAGGAGAAGCTCACATGTCAGACATATTTGTAGTGAAGGCTGGTGGGAATCAGGGCCATTAATTGCAGTGATATTTCTGAATATTTTCTTCTATCTTGTTCATCACTGTCTCTCTCTTGCATTCCACTCTTAAACATACAAACAGATTCTTCTCACCCTATTTTCAAAAATTTCCCTACATCCAATATGCCTGTCAATTTCCTATCCTGGGTCCCTTCTTCCTTGGTATAATCAAGCTCTGTCATCTCCTCGTGAACTGACTTATGCTGGAATAGACCAATTTTGATCATCAGAGTAAGGCAGAATTGGACCAAACTATATCTCCCAAGGAAAGTTTTATCTCCATCTCCAGAGATCCCTCTCCACCAAGACTTAATCTGTGGGACTTCCTGGTGGTCCAGTGGTTAAGACTCTGTGCTCCCCCTCCCCATGCAGGGGGCACTGGATTTGATCCCTGGTTGGGGAACTAAGATCCCTCAAGCTGCTCAGTGTGGGGGAAGAAAAGACAATTTATTTTTGCTCATCAAGACAAGGTGTGTACTTTGGAATCAAATTAGGGCTCAATCATGATGTTCCCATTCTCTGGTTGTGTGACCTTTGATGAGTGCCTTCAATTCTGGGGTCAGTTTATCTGGAAAATGGGGACAGTAGTACCTAGAGAAATTCTGAGACCCCCATGATACCTCAAGGACATGAAATGAGCTGACACCCATCTTGCCCAGGCGTCTTCCAATATCCTCTTGCCAAGACTGAAGAACACGGACAGGGAAGGGGCACAATGAGAGTTTCAATGTGAAACCTTCTAACGTATATGCTTGCAACCTGCTATTTTCACTGTTACCTACAACCTGACATCTGTCACAGAGATATTGATTGGCACCTGTAAAGAGTCACTTGGTTTTGAAGAATCTGCCTAAAGTCTGAGAGGAGAATTTTCCAAAAAGCTTGAAATATAACCCTTCTGCAGAACCACTTCTAACTCCTGGTTTATCTTTACAGCTCCCTTCCCTATTCAGTTCTAACAAGCATTCCCAGAGCACCTATGTTTGCCAGGAATTGTGCTAAATTCTGGGAATAAAGAGGTGAAGAAGGAGTAAAATTTGTCTTCAGAGAGCACATCATTTACTAGGTTTAGACTTGACTTTTCTAAACCTAGCCTCTCAATTTATTCCTTTACTACTCAGTTGACTTGAACATTACATTTATTGCCTTGTACATGAGGGTACAGGGGCAACACAGGGATGAGCATAAAATTTAGTTGAAAGGACAGAGTAAGGATACAAACAGGTATAAAACAAGTAGAGAGATTAAGCTGACGTGCCATGAAAATCAAGAGATGAGAAATCAAATCTAGTTGGAAGGATCAGAAAAAATCTTCATGAAGGAGGTGCTGTTTGATATGTGAGAGATTTCAGGAAATGAGGTTGGCACAGATTCCACAGGGAGGCCTTTCAGTATGTGGTGCGTGGATAAAACCTCACCCATCAGAGCAGTTCTCCTCACCCACTCCCAGAAGTTATTGTTCAGTCACTCAGCGTCGTGCCCGACTTTGCGACAACATGAACTGCAACACGCCAGGCTTCCCTGTCCTTCACCATCTCCCGGAGTTTGCTCAAACTCATGTCCATCGATCAGTGATGCCATCCAACCATCTCATCCTCTGTCATCCCCTTCTCCTCCCGCCTTCAATCTTTCCCAACATCAAGGTCTTTACCAATGAGTCAGTTCTTTGCTTCAGGTGGCCAAAGTATTAGAGTTTCAGCCTCAGCATCAGTCCCTCCAGTGAATATTCAGGATTGGTTTCCTTTAGGATGGACTGGTTTGATCTCCTTGCAGGGATTCTCAAGAGTCTTCTCCAGCACTCTGAGGAGATCACGCCTCCCCAGCACCGGGAACCAGCCCCAGTGGTACCACTTATTGCATTGGATTTGTTCACCCGTGTGTCTCCCTCACTGGGTGGCAAGCTCCTCCTAAGAGGACAAACCATGTTTTAAACAGTTTTATACAACAAATACAAAAGTTCCAGAAAACTCTGAGAACTGGAAACCTAGAGTATTTTACATGTATCTATTTTTGGCTGTGCTGGTTCTTCGTTGCTGCTTGGGCTTTTTCTCAAGTTGGAGGTAAACAGGGACTACTCTCCAGCTGAGACGCACAAACTTGTCATTGCAGCGGCTTCCCATTGCAGAACACGGGCCTTAGGCACGCGAGCTTCAGTAGTCGCAGCTCCCGGGCTCTACAGAACAGGCTCAGCAGCTGTGGCCCGCCAGGCTTACTTGCTCGGTGGCATGAGAGATCCTCCAGGACCAGGGACTGACCCCATGTCTCCTGCACTGGCAGGCATACTCCCACCACTGAGCCACCAGGGAAGCCCTCACTTTATTTTTAAACCAACTTATATCCAACTGGAGCCTCTCACTACACTTGCTGAAAAATCTATCCGTTTTTAGGGTCTGCGTCACCTCTCTTGGACCTTCCGCTTAGAAGGGGGGTTTACTTAGTCCTGAGACATCTCTGATCCACGGTTCTCTCAGCACTTCCGAGTTCCTCGCAAGGTCATCAGGAACTTTAGACCCGCACTTAGCACATGAAGGTCATGAGAAATCATGGCCCATCCACCTAGAACCTTCCTCTGTCAAGGCTTTCTAACACGTTCCCCAAGTGTGAAACTTCTCGGAGAGGGGCCGTGTTTGAGGTTCTTCGGAACGTGTATCTACTCCCTCCCTTGAAGATTAACCTCAAAGGGAGAAACAGGACAATCACATATGTATCCCTGCCCTTTTCTCATCCCCCACCCTTTCTCCCCTCCTCGTTTTGTACTTTGCTACCCTGTTCATCAAGGCTCTTACCTGATTGCCTCCTCTTTTCTGGTAGCACTTGTATTTCCTTTCTTGTAACAATAATGCCAGGGAAGATACAGAGAAAGAATCTGAGTTACCGTGAAGAGTAAATTCATATGGGTTATTTCCAAAACCTCATCCCATGTTACACAAATTGATGAATGAATATGTATATGCTCATGCATATGTGTGTGTGTGTGTGTGTGTGTGATCACTAACTTTTTGAAGACTTTAGAAATTCCAGAGTAATTTTTTTCATGTACACTCGAGTATTGGTTTCTATAACATATTCCAGCAAAGCATAAAGTTAGATATTTTTCTTTGTAAATAGAATATAAGCTTCTCACGCAGAACGCGCTGCACTATTCTCTAAGGTAAAAGCCAAGAAATCATTATAGATAACTCAAAAGTGCTCTTCCTTTGAAACACAGCACTTGTGGGCAAATAGGATCATTTGAAACCTTAGGAAAAGGTTGAGGAAATTCATCAGTGTGAAAAGACAACCATTTTATCTGGTCTAAAATGAAGTAACATTTTATAAGGCTGAATTTCATTTTCCTGAAAGTTATAATGAAAACAAATGATTGACTCATTTTATGCTTTCTATAACATAAAAATAAAAACCTCCCTGAGTTAGCCTTTTCTGGTTTTGTAATGGAAAGCTTCAGTTGAGAGTAGACTTGCATGTTTTATTTAAAAACAAAAACAAACAAACAAACAAAAAAAAAACCTCCATAGGGTACTCAGAGGTGATTGGGAGCAGAGAGCCAAGAAACACCACTATTTTAAAACTGTGAACATTTTATCAAGTTCTCCAAATGGAAGCTTAACTTGAACCGCATGTCAGATTGCTTTTGATTTAGGGGGAACAAGGTTCCCTGGTGGATTTTGATAGTGAAAGTGAAAGTGAAGTCGCTCAGTCGCGTCCAACTCTTTGTGACCCGTGGACTGTAGCCCACCAGGCTCCTCCGTCCATGGGATTCTCCAGGCAAGAATACTGGAGTGGGGTGCCATTAAAGTGGTGGTAATCCACTGGTGGTAATGATACAGCCAAAAAGAATATTATTTTACAATGGGACATTCAAAATAGCGAGGAAGCAAACAGCTCTACATAACAATGAAAAAGGCCGTCTGCATTCCAAGCCCTACTGCGTCTCTGAAGAGGATTATGTTTCCTGGAGGCTAGCTTTGAGCTGGAGGTGAGGAGCGGCAGATGAGAGAAGCTAGATCTGTCTCTTGCTGGACTCAGAAGACTTTGGGGCGACTGAACTCCAGGTAGGAAGCTCAAGACCAAAGGCACTTTCGTTCAAGGATGCCGAGTGCTCTCTTCACCGTGTTGCTCTACCACGCCGCCTCCCCTGTCCACCCGATTCTGTCCCTGTGGCCACATCCCAGCTACCCCTATAGAAGGGTGTGGCCTGCACACTTCAGAAGAAGTCCTAAGAAGTCTCCTATTCTTTGCTTGTTCTTCATCCGTTGTCATTCCTTTCTGCATCCGGCATGTGTCGTGAAGTGTAGTTAAATACAACAGCAGGATCTTAGCTGAGCCTGGGTGACTCTGTCCTGTCTCTGGCTGGATCCGAAGGCAGCAACAGTGTGGAGAAGCCAGAAGATACAGAGAAAGGACTTAAACTACCATGAAGAGAAGCAGAAGATGATTGGTTGAAGGGATTCACTAAACGAGAACAAATCGGTAGAACAGATAAGCATTCTCTGGATCAAAAAAAATACTAGACTTTGAAATATCAAGTGGGATACCAGCTCCAGCTATTCCTTTAAAAATTTTTTTCATTTAAGTATAGAGTTGATGTGTAATATTATATGTTACAGGCATACAATATAGTGATTCATAATTTTTAAAGGTTATCATTTAAAAATAAATGATATTATAAAATATTGGCTATATGCCCTGTGTTGTACAATATATGTTTGTAGCTTATTTTATACCTAATAGTTGGTACCTGTTAATCCCCTCCCCTATAATGCCCCTCCTCCTCTTTCTCTCCCCACTGATAACTACTAGTGTGTTCTCTAAGTCTGAGAGTCTGCTTCTTTGTGTTATATTCACTTGTTTGTTGTATTTTTAAAATTCCACACATCTTAATTGCAAAGAAGTGTGATCCTAGAAGCTGGAGAAGCCACACGCATTTGGGTGATATTTAAAATAAACAGAGGTACATGGGGGGCAGATGTGAAATACTAGGAATCCATAGTGTTGGCCTGTTTGATGGGTCCCCTCTCTGTACCTCTCATTTTTCTCTAAAAGAAAAGCCACTAGGATCTCTGCTTCTTAGAGCAGTTCCTGATCAGTTTAGGCTGGACAACTAGAAGTGGAGGGGGTGAAGAAAACTTGGATTCCACCATTCAGAATCACAATTTTGCTCTCTTATCTGAATCCTTCTCTTTGAACATTAATACTTCTCAGCAGCTTTCATTGTCTATGCTTCTTTTGGAGGCTCCTCTTTGTCCTCCTACCACTAATTGAACTGATCTTCTGCATTCTCAGTCCAAATTGCAAAGGATAGCATCAGATCAACTGAGAGAATTATCTCTCTGCTATTAAGAAGAGAGACCAGTAGACTACTTGGTATATTGCTAATGTATGGTTAAACTACTCTTTGATCAGGTATCCATGATTCTCTGGAGCATATAAAGGGCAACCTAGCATCATTTCCGAGAGCAGGCAACTATGGACTATGGGCACCAGGCTAGTATTTAATGGAACAAATGCACATTCAAATATGAACGAAAATGGCTTTGGTGAAAACATACACACATACAGTGAAATATGTTTCTGTTAAAGGTCATGAAATCAAGGAAAGTGGTTCAAGTACCTGTCATCAGTACTGACCACACTTAAAGATGGGGTTAAGCCAACCTGGCAACTAGGAAGTCAAATCTCTTACTGTTCAGGTCAAATTCCTATTATGTTGTTCATTGTTGAGCTTTGTCTTTCTGAAATAAGAAAAACACTGGCCAGTTTTTGTTCTGTTTTTCATAATAAAGCATGCAGTTGTGGCTTTTACTAGTTTCGAAAGAGAAAGCATACTACATGAAATAGCAAAGCACAGGATGATGGGCCCTTGATAATCTATATTCCAGGGAGGCTGCCATTTATCCAACTATTGATGAAAGGCTAAATTTTTATTGTGTATAAACCAATTTAAACTGTTCTTAAAATGAATAAAGAAGAAAAGTCATCTCTGCTTGTACAACTACAAAATTATATGGTTTTCAGCAATCTCTGAATGTTTCTTTCAAATTCCATTGGAACATAGCTATTTTTATATTAGCTATGTGAAGGTATTTTTCCCCCTCCCTGGGAATCTGAGGAATAAAATTCAAGGCAAGTTTTGACTTCCTTCTATCTCAGTGTCAGACAATACCCTCAATCAAAATGGCTAACTGATGAAAGAGGTTCAAAATCAATACTGCAGGGACCTATTTCATCAAGTGCCTGGTTTCCAACCACTGTATTCTCCTCTCCTTGCAGCTGGAGCCACTTGACACCTTTGTGTGGACTCGGCCATTTCTCTTCCAGAGGCCTTTGGTGAGAAGGGTTCAAGGACGGCCACACCACACGGGAGAGGCCAGCTTCAAGACACACTGTTATCCTTCTCAGAGTTTGTGTCCGGGGCTCCTGAAGGGTTTTCCCAGTATCCAAAACCTAGAATGAAAAACAGCTTTCTGAAAATCAGCTCTGTGATTTGGAAACAGGCCATGGAACTTTTCAAGGACTTCACTTCCATTTTTGATATCAATATGTCTTACCGAGATATCCAGGGCTACTTGCTGTCTCCTAGGTTCTTAATTACAGTTCGATCAATGTCACAGAGCAGAGTGGTATCCTGTAGACTAGAGAAATGGCTAAACAGCCAAGGAACCAAATCAGGGGCCAGCAAATTATGGCCTGAAGGGCAAATCCTCCCTGCAGCCTGCTTCTGTAAACCTTGCAAGCTAAGAGTAGTTTTCACTTTGTCGAGTTGAGTAAAAAAAAAAGAGGAAGAAGAACATGCAACAGAAACTTTGCATGGTCCACAAAGCCTAAAATATTTACTGTTTGGCCCTTTACAGGAAAAGTTAGCCAATCTCTGAACTAAATGACCCCACAGAGCCAGAGAGTTGATGCAGCTGGTTGCCCATTGCTCCCCTCTGCTAGTGAAAAGGAAACTGCATCTATCATCTCTTGTTTAGTAGCTAAGCTGTGTCTGACACTTTTGAGACCCCATGGACTGTAGCCTGCCAGGCTCCTCTGTGCAAAGGATTTCCCAGGCAGGAATACTGGAGTGGGTTGCCACTTCCTTCTCCAGGGTATATTCCTGACCTAGGGATCAAACCCATGTCTCCTGCATTGGCAGGCAGATTCGTTACCAACAGGCAATCCTTTGGTCTCTTGGGGTATTTAATTTCAAAAAAGCATTTGCCAACTTGACAAACTCACATCAGGCGTCAGGGTCTGTGTGCACTGGCTTCAGAAAATCAACCCCATATGGAAAAGCAGCTTTCATTGGAATCACCCTCTCATTAAGTTTCTGATAATCATTGGAAAAGACTCTGATGCTGGGAGGGATTGGGGGCAGGAGGAGAAGAGGACAACAGAGGATGAGATAGCTGGATGGCATCACTGACTCGATGGACGTGAGTCTGAGTGAACTCCAGGAGCTGGTGATGGACAGGGAGGCCTGGTGTGCTGCAATTCATGGGGTCACAAAGAGTCGCACATGACTGAGCGACTGAACTGAACTGAACTGAATCCATTGATATTGTTCTCAAGACCCATCGGTCTCACTGGTCAAACAGGACAGCTTAATGAGGATGTGGGACGGGGAGCTGGGGAATGTAATAGGAATTATAAACCCCGCCTTACTCAAGGGTTTGATATTAACACTCATCTCTACAACTCCTCTAGGGGTGCGTGGTATTGCTTTAAGTTAACTAACGTGATGCCATCTGAGAACAGAAGCTTCCCCTTGCTCATCTAGAGGCTTCATTCCACAAGCCCAGAAGCCAGCACGTAGTTGTTGATGAGGACATCTATTCCAACTATACGTATGGGAACTGGGACAGCAATCACAGGATGAATCACCAGGAGGTCCATGCTGACCCACTGTTAAGGTAAACCCAAACCAACTCTCCATGTAGACTCCATAACCTCAGTAAGTCCTCTGAGTAGGGGACCACGCTGTTATTTCTGGGTTCTGAAATTCTCATTAGCCACAGCTCATGTCAAATCCCACAGAGATCTGGGTGGTTCCTTTCTCCGGAGACAACTATTTTCCTGACAGACGGCTGCAAGAATATGTTAGACTGTCCTTTTTAGGGGAATAGAAGAAAGATGAACAGTGCTCGTGGCACTATCACAGAGCATCTTCGTTATGGGCTTTGGGTCTATAAACCAATAAAGGATTAGAATTACTCAGGTCACCTAGAATTTTGCTTTTGTTTTGATGTCAGTTTACCCAGATCAAGAAGGACTATAATAGGTCTACACATTTCTTTCAGTCTTAGACACATCTTATACCATTTACCACTGCCAGACATCAGTGACATTCAAAACCCATGCTCATCGTTCCAGCTCTGCTGCCCATTATATCAACCACAGCCATTTTGCCTCGGTCTTCGGTGCTGTCCTTGTTCTGTCCTTGGACTTTGCCACCTGGCACCCCGTCACCAACAGAGAAATCAGGGAGCCATTTTCCTTGGCAGTAGCTCCTACCTTTGGAGGATGGTCACTCTGGCACTTTTCAAGGTTTTGGTTTTTTTTTTATTTTATTGAACTGTAGCTATTTTATGATGTTGTGTTCATTTCTTCTGTACAGCAAAATTACTCAATTATATATATACACACACAAACTATATATATATATATTCTTTTTCGTATTCTTTTCCATTATGGTTTGTCACAGGATATTGATTATAGTTCCCTGTGTTATACAGTAGGACCTTGTTGTTTATGCATCATCTGGAGTAACGTGGATGGACCTAGAGATTATCTTACCAAGTGAAGCACATCAGAAAGACAAACATCATATGATATCACTTATATGTGGAATCTAAAATACAATCCAAATCAACATATCTACAAAAACTAAAGCATACTCGCAGACCTAGGGAACAGACTTGTGGTTGAAAAGGGGGACGTGGGTAGGAATGGGAGTTTGGAATTAGCAGCTATATATATATATGTCTTGATGAAGGTATTTCTTGATGAAGGTAGTCCCTCACTGAAGGAATGGTGCTTTAGTCTCCCCTGGGGGACATGACTAGATGTACATTAGTGATTTACACATTGTAAAGATACCCCAATATTTCCTTATCTTTACATCCATTTCTCTACATCATCCCAAGAAGTTTCTGGCATCATAGCTTAAGCTTTGGCTAGGGCTATGGGTATGGCTATGAGTATGATAGCTATTGGCTACCATTCCTGCATTTCTATCAAATATGCTGAGCTGCTCAAGTGAGCATATTGAACTCAGAATCTCTGGCAAGTATACCCAATGCAAGATAATCAACCTGATCTAAAATTAAGCTTCTCTCTTCTTGGTCTGACATCCTCAGAAATCACTTCCACACAGATTGCAGGTTTTTGCCATCGCAAATGAGCAAAATCCTGTGATTTCTTCTGTTGTATAAACCTTTCTCTCCAGCTTTGACTATATCTGCCACCATGCCAGCAGGCTGGGGTTGGATTCTAGCTAAGGCTCTGAAGGCAGTGCTGGGGCGTAGGGTCCAGAGAGGGTTGGCATTCTTACTGACTAAACTCGCTCGTGTGGAGAGACCATAGGGACTTCTGGCAAGAAAGAGGAAGCTGCCGTGAAATGGGAAACAGGTTTGCTTCTGCTTTCCAGGAACACTTGGTAGGATGTGGGCTTTTCAGGTATTCAGAGTCATAAGATCTACCAAATTCTCTGTTTCAGTTTTATTGTTCCTATTCTTTACCCCAAATGCCTTGTTCTCATGAGACACAAAGCCTGTGAACCCACCCTGCACATATATGCCTGTTTCTAACTTTTGGTCTTAACTTTTGGACAGTTCAATAGTTACAAAACAAAGGAGACTCCTGCAGGTAGCCATGGAAGTTCCCTGATACTCTGACCATACCTTAAGCAGAACACTTTAAACCTTAATTTCCTTCAGGGTAAGTAGATGGGGGAAAAATGGAAACAGTGGCAGATTTTCTTTTCTTGGGCTCTAAAATCACTGCAGATGGTGACTGCAGCCATGAAATTAAAAGACACTTGCTCTTTAGAAGAAAAGCTATGATGAAACTAGACAGTGTATTAAAAAGCAAGAAACCACTTTGCCAACAAAGGTATGTAGTCAAAGCTATAATTTTTCGGGTAGTCATATATGGATGCAAGAGTTGGACCATAAAGAAGGTTGAGCACTGCAGAACTGATGCTTTTGAACTGTGGTTCTGGAGAAGACTCTTGAGAGTCCCTGCAAGGAGATCAAACCAGTCAATCCTAAAGGAAATCAGCCCTGAATATTCATTGAAGGACTGATGCTGAAGCTGAAGTTCCAATACTCTGAGAGCCACCTGATACAAAGAGCTGACTCACTGGAAAAGACCCTGATGCTAGAATAGATTGAAGGCAGGAGAAGTGGGCAACTGCCGAGGTCCAGCCCGGGTGGATCCAGGGAATTCAAAGTGGGGATGGAGTCGGTGTCCTAGGAAAGGACTTAGATTTAATTAGAGATATAAAGAGAGATTAGGAAAGAATAGTGTAGTAGGAAAATTAGTGGAGAACAGATGCTGAATAATTTGGCTTACGCAGAGAACCAATAAAACTCCGAGACAAGGAGTTTGCACAACCTACATAGGCCACCGGCTCCCACTTGAATAGCGGAGGGTGCCCCACCTTGGGCTCCTCTTGCGTGGGTCTTAGAAGCCAGGGCAAAATTAGTAGTCTTGGCGAGCCTCCACGCTCCAGATGGGAATTCAGCCAGAAAAGAAGAGAACGAGAAAAGACTACATGGGGGAAACCAGTCTTTCCAGGAACTGGTTTGTTTCTTTATTTTCCAGGTCCACTTTTATACTTTTAGTTGTACATAGAGATAAATGTGTTCTCAGCATATCTTTGTTCTTACAAGAGTCTTACATTTGTTTTACAATATCTTCTGGTCTGGAGACCGATTAACATTTTATGGCCCCACCTTTCTTTCTATTGATAAAGGTTAATCGATCAAAAACTTGTTTCCTTTAAGATCTATTTAGTCTTAAGACAGTGATAAAGTTACATTTTTACATAGCAAGGACACAATGATTTATAACAAAGAAAGAGGAGCACAGTGATCTATAACAAAAGAGAAAATTCATTAACTCAAAAGTCTAGTATTGCTAACATCAAAACTACCATATTTCCTTTTCTACATTCCAATTACATCAATTAACACACTCCCAGTTGCCTAATGATATGGAGGCCTGGCAGCAATCATTAACTCAGCAATAAAACCCTTCACCAACATGATTTTTATCTTTAGAAAACCCTATGCTAACTAAGACTTTCAAAATACTCCAAACTCTTTGTGCTATTTATGGTTGAGAGGTTGTAAACAATCATGTATGTAGTAGCAAGAGTGTGGATAATCCTGTCACACAAGCTAGTCTGCCAGTAGAGAGGTTTGACCTGAGACTCTCCTTTTATATGCAGGAGACTATTATCTGGAGCTCTAAGTTAATTTTCCAGAGAAAGGTGGTCGGGGATAGCCCCTGTTAATGTCAGAAGAGTAGATGAAAGCATAATGCAGTAAGGCAGGCAGACTCTGGTTTGGGGGCAGATGCACGAGCAGATCCAGTGAGGCTTCCTTAAGGCCTGACTCGCCTTTGCCTGTCAGGCCCCTTAACCTCATGACTGTTGCCACGGGCGGGACTCCTTGTGCTGGCTCCCGGCAGGCAACAGAGGATAAGATGGTTGGATGGCATCATCAACTCAATGGGCATGAGTTTGAGCAAACTCTGGGAGACGGGGAAGGACAGGGAAGCCTGGCATGCTGCAGTCCATGGGGTCACAAAGAGTCAGACACGACTTAGTGACAGAACAACAACTTTACATTCTATGGAACCCATAGAAGAATCTACTACATGTACCCACAACATTCCTTACATCCCTTTTTCTCCCATAATGACTAGCATCACTTAAGCCACCAAAACCCTGACATCGATAGGTCTCTTATTCTACAAAACCCCAGGGGATGATTGAAGTTAATACATTACCAGTATACACCAGTGTCTATCATGATACTAGTAGAATTTTAGCTGCCTTAAATTCTAACTGGTGAGCTAACCAACCTAAGCATCTCATTTCTTTGACAGTCTGTTGCTTATGATCACGATAGCCAGTAATTACCCTGTGAGGGTTCAATTATAGAGAACAAAACCTACTCCAGATTGTGTTAGCAGAAAAGCAATTGTTTTACAGGGTATTAAATGGCTTATAAAATAGTTTATAAACCAAAGGGAATTTAGTCTGTTCAGATAAAAATTCTTAAGTCATAATGCAGAACTGCTGTTGCCCTGGCCATAATCAGGAAGCTGCCTGATGAAGCAAGAAGTCATGATGACAGCTGCTAGCTCCAGATCAAATCACTTCCACTTCAGTCTGAACCAGCAAAAATAGGAGCCTCATGTCTCATTCCCTCCACTCTTATTTCACTTCTGGATTTTAGTCTTCTGTAAAGGCATTTGGTTGGCAGAGAATAAATCACATCCAGAAACGTGGGATATGTAGATTTTAGCTCACCAGCCTCTGGAATACAGGAAGCCACACCAGAAAGAGGTGGGAATTGGTTCTGAAAAAGCCAGTCTGCAATACCCATTCCAGTACTTTTTCAGGGGTCGGGGGAGGGGGGGTCCTGTGATTGGAACTCTGCTACGTGCTGATGGGGCCTCCCGATGTCAACCTGTCTGTCTTGCCACAGTCTGTATATTGACTGCTCCTATACTGTCTCCTCCCTCAGTGATCAATGCAAAGAAATAGAGGAAAACAATAGAATGGGAAAGACTAAAGATCTCTTCAAGAAAATTAGAGATACCAAGGGAACATTTTATGAAAAGATGGGCACAATTAAGTACAGAAATGTACAAACAGAAGCAGAAGATATTAAGAAGAGGTGGCAAGAATACACAGAAGAACTATACAAAAAAAAATCTTCATGACCCAGATAACCATGATGGTATAATCACTCACACAGAGCCAGACATCCTGTAATGTTAAGTCAAGTGGGCCTTAGAAAGCATCACTATGAACAAAGCTAGTGGAGGTGATAGCATTCCACTTGAACTATTTCAAATCCTAAAAGATGATGCTGTGAAAGTTCTGCACTCAATATGCCAGCAAATTTGGAAAACTCAGCAGTGGCCACAGGACTGGAAAAGGTCAGTTTTCATTTCAATACCAAAGAAAGGCAATGCCAAAGAATGCTCAAACTACCACACAATTGCACTCATCTCACACGCTAGCAAAGTAATGATCAAAATTTTCCAAGCCAGGCTTCAATAGTATGTGAACCGTGAACTTCCAGATGTTCAAGCTGGATTTAGAAAAGGCAGAAAAACCAGAGATCAAATTGCCAATATCCACTGGATCATCAAAAAAGCAAGAGAGTTCCAGAAAAACATCTACTTCTGCTTTATTGATTATGCTAAAACCTTTGGACGTGTGGATCACAACAAACTGTGGAAAATTCTTAAAGGGATGGGAATACCAGATCACCTTACCTATCTCCTAAGAAATCTGTATGCAGGTCAAGAAGCAACATTTAGAACTGGACATGGAACAACAGACTGATTCCAAATAGGGAAAAGAGTATGCTAGGGCTGTATATTGCCACCCTGCTTATTTAATTTATATGCAGAGTACATCATGAGAAACGCTGGGCTGGATGAAGCACAAGCTGGAATCAAGATTGCCAGGAGAAATATCAATAACCTGAGTTATGCAGATGACACCACCCTTATGGTAGAAAGTAAAGAAGAACTAAAGAGCCTCTTGTTGAAAGTGAAAGAGGAGAGTGAAGGAATTGGCTTAAAACTCAACATTCAGAAAACTAAGATCATGGTGTCTGGTCCCATCACTTCATGGCAAACAGATGGGAAAACAATGGAAACAGTGACAGACTTTTATTTTGGGGGGCTCAAAAATCACTGCAGATGGTGACTGCAGCCATGAAATTAAAAGACTTTTGTTCTTTAGAAGAACAGCTATGACCAACCTAGACAGCATATTCAAAAGCAGAGACATTACTTTGCCAACTAAGGTCCATCTAGTCAAAGTGGTGGTTTTTGTGGTCATGTATGGATGTAAGAGTTGGACTATAAAGAAATTTGAGCACCTAAGATTTGATGCTTTTGGTCTGTAGTGTTGGAAAAGAATCTTGAGAGTCCCTTGGACTGCAAGAAGATCCAACCAGTCCATCCTAAAGGAAATCAGTTCTGAATGTTCTTTGGAGGGACTGATGCTGAAGCTGAAACTCCAATACTCTGGCCACCTGATGAAAAACTGACTCACTGGAAAAGATCCTGATGCTGGGAAAGATTGAAGGAGGCAGGAGAAGGGGACTACAGAGGATGAGATGGTTGGATGGCATCACCGACTCGATGGACATGAATTTGATGAAGCTCCAGGAGTTGGTGATGGACAGGAAAGCCTGGCGTGCTGGTCCATGCACTCCGACTCACAAAGAGTCAGACATGACTGAGTGCTGAACTGAGATTGTCTCCTCTCCCTCCACATGTGCTCAGTCGTGTCTGACTCTGTGACCCCATGGGCAATTCCCCGCCAGGCTCCTCTGTCCATAGACTTTTCCAAGCCAGAGTACTGGAGTGGGTTGCCATTTCCTACTTCAGGGGATCTTCTTGGCCCAGGGCTCGGACCTGCCTGTCTCAAATTTCTTGCATTGGCAGGTGAATTATCTACCACTAGTGCCATCAGGACAGTTCATTTCCGGTTATTAGACAAATATCCTCCTAACTATTTGATATTAAAACTGCCCCTTGATGTGAATTCCTTTTCTAGACTACTATTACCTGCTTCTCCTTATTTTAGTCTTTCCAGGCAGTTTTTGCTTACTAGTTGGGCTTTTCCTTCCCTTACTGCTTGCTGCCTTCTTTATTCCATCCATCAAAAAGACTACCAACATACCCAATCCCAAATCAGGCAATTTGGGCAGGTTGCAGCCAATCTCATGAGATATTGATAAAGACTTTTTAATGACCACTTCGGATCACTCTTCCAAATTCTCAAAGTCCACGTCATCTCTTAGGAACATAACAATATTAACATCTATCAAGTTCATATCTAGAAACTAAATAATATCTTACATCTTCCTTTTAAATCAGGTACATATACAAGACTGGACACTTTTTCTGATTCAAATATTTCTATTCCCAAAAGAGCATTTTTTATGCTGGTCAGTCATCCACTGGAAACAAGATTTACCTTAACGAGCTCATCTCTTTTCTTCCAAACACATTGACTCTGGAGGCTTTATGTTTGAACTTAGGATTTTTCTAAAGAATCTAGTGCAAAATAAATTATGTAGCTTCTTTCTACAGATAATTAGATTTCATAAAGTTTTTTTCTGTCAGTGATCACACAAAGATCACTCTTACCCTCACTACTCCATGACCTTTCTGTACTAGTCACAGCAGAATTTAAAAGGAGCCCATTGAAAGTGGTAGCTTTGCCCAACTGTGTTGAATCTTCCTAATTACTGGTCTATTACAGAATTTTATTCTTGATCTTGTACATAGTTTATACCACATTTAATACACTATGATAAACAAGCTCTGTTTTATTTCTGAAATTTTTGTTGAATTATTACATGTGCCACCAATAATACAGAAATTTGGATCTAAAACAATCATTGTATATTTCTTGGAGATGACATACCCAGCATGTAGTTCCAAGGTTTCTATCTTTGATGAGTTAGGAAGTTGGTTTTGTGTAAATGTGTCTGACACGTCTGATTCTAAAAACAAATTGTGGATTGCTCCAAGGGTAGCCTTCAGAAATTACATAATTTTCACACATTATTAATATCACTTGGAATTTCTCTTTCCATGCTGTTTTAGAATTCAACACATTGTCTCCCCCGCCCCCACTATCTCTACCACCCCTAAGACTTTCTTTTTTCTTTTAAGGGAGGCATTGACTTTGTCTTTCTGACCAGGAGTAATAAACTCCCAAGCCCACCCTCATGTACTTTCAAACCTTTAAAAACACATTTCTGTTTGTTCTGAATTCTCTTTTTAATGATCGCTGCACTCTCTTCCAAGGTGGAAGCAAACCACGTGGCAAAGCTACATCCCCTAATATTTCCACTCAGGTCCGCCAGGCACATGTTTACCGAGGTGTTCCACAACAGGCTGCATCGAACCATGGCTTCGGTTCTCTGCAGCTTGTCTCCCGGATCAATGGATTATTGCAGCTGGGTTAATTATGCAGCAATTTATATCGACCGTTTATAGCAGCAGCGGTGAATCCTAGTAACTGAACTTCCTATACTAAGATCTGCTTCTTCTCAGGCAGTAGAGTTCAAGATACTAAAACACCTTGTGGACTTTCATATTTTTTAGGTGTCTGCAATCGCATGTGGTTTAAACAAATCAGAGACTGGACCTAGCTTTCTTAGCGCTTACATATAGCTTTAATATGCGACTTACTACTAAGGTGGAAATGAGGAAGTCTTTTCTTACCACTTTTCAATGATTATTAATGCCGAGATTAGCCATGCCCTTAATTTTATATATGAGCAAGCACAATATTATTGTGCTTATAGAGTTCATTTAATATCAAATAGACCTTAGGCCCTTTACCCCACATTAAAACACTGAACTAGATACAGCCTCAAGGCTCTAGTTAGTTTACATTTTAAGTCAAGCTTTGAATAATTTCTTAGTATTGAAGAGTTTGTCTTTTCTGAGGGAGAAAGAGGACAATTTCCACACATTAGGGTAGTGTTCTTTATAAGGATGGCTCACCAGCGCTTGGACTGCTGTCACATAGAGGGTGTGTGTGGGGGGGAGGTGTGTGTGTGTGTGTGTGTGGGTTCAAATTGCTAGCTAAGAGCCACTAATGTTTTAAAGACAAGTACGATAGTTTTCTAAATGGAAAACATTACAAAAGACTATTGACTGGCAAGCCATAGGTGACTTCCGCTGCTCTTGAATTACTGAAAATAGCCAATGCTCCATTTGCTCTTTACCTAAAATAAATGAAGTTCTTCCAACTCATGAATGCTGCAATAAAAGGTCAAAATCTTTTATTCTTATCTCAGGAGCAATGTCTCTAAAAGATTGTACCCTATGCCTTTGCTGAGCAAAACAGCTAAAGGAAGAGCGATTTTTAAATATAGTCTACAACGCTTTTCTAGCGACCTTATGACTTTGGGACATTAAAATGCCAGTTCACTAACAAGACACAAAAACAGAAGAAACATGAGTGAAAATGTCAATTTAAATGTTATATAGGAGTTCATTTAACAGTGTATGTATGAATGAAAGAAAATGGGCTGTATGTCTTTTTCAAAATAACATTTAATACCTGAATTTTCTTTGCTTTCCTTATTTGTTTGTCTAAATATGTTAATATGCACTTCCTTTTATTACACTACAGAAATTGCTACTGGGATGGCCTTTGGTTTGGGTAAAGTAATACAAGATAGAAATGTGAAATTTTGATTATAGTAATAGATTAGGTATTTCAGAGAAAAAAAGATAAAATGTTTTTAAACTCATTGGGTCACCACTGGTGACTGAATTTCAGGATAATAGAACAGGTAAGGAAAAGTATTCCAAGTGATGAGAGTCCATCACTGAATTATTTTATGATACTTTCAAATTTTTTTTTCTATCTACAAAAGTATTCACACTTATTTAGAAAATTCCAAAAAGTGTTTTAAATTAAATTATCTATTATAACCTATTCAGAGATATTTAGTAGTAATATTTTGGTGGATTTTATTCCAATATTCAGTGGTTAAGAGCATAGAATCTAGAGCCAGTCCAGATTACTACAAGCCTTGAGACTTTGGGCAAGTACCTTAACTGCTTTGTGACTCAGTTTCCATATCAATAAAATGGGCTTTATAATAGAGTTAACTCATGAAGTCATTGAGATGATTAAATGAAGTAATACATGTAAAGAACTTAGGAAAGATTCTTGGTATATAGTCAGAGTGTAGTATATAATTGCTTTCATTACTATCATTAAAGTTTTCCTTTTACATGTTTCCTTTTATATATTGATGATTTATTATTATGTTTGGGGGCATCACTAACTTTAAAAAAGAATTCATGAAACTTCTGGAAAATTTGGAAAATATGAACAAAATTTTAAAGTAAAACTATACTACTTGTTATTACATTATCAGATATAACCACTGATCATATCTAAATATATAGATCTAAAACCATCTCTGATCATGACAGATCCAAAATACTCTAGTTGAGATTTTTAAAAGTATATAATACATAGAAATACATTTAACAAAAGTTGTGGAAGACTTATACACTAAAAATTATAAATATTGCTGAGGAAATTTCTAAATGGTTGGAGAGATAGTCCATCTACATTAAATTAAATACTCATTAGTCATAAGATGACAGTTGTTCCCAAGTTGGCCTATAAATTCAAGACAATATCTATTAAAATTCCAGTAGGTCTTTTTCACCAGAAACTGATGAGATGATCCTAAAAGGTATACAAAACCACAAAAGACCTAGAATAGCCAAAAGTTTTGAAAAGAAGAACAAAGTAGGAAGACTTTGACTTCTTGATTTCAAAACTTAATCTAAAACTACAATTATCAGGACAGTGTGGTTTTGGCATAAAATAGACATATCATTTTTTACATATAAAACTCATTTTCCTTTTGAACAAATGATTTTGGGGCAAAGAGATATCTACATGCAAAACAGATAAACTTAGATCTTATCTCATATCATACACAAAAATGAACACAAAGTGGATCATAGATTAAAGACCTAAATCAATAAACATTTTAGAAGGTAATATAAGAGAAAATATTTCAGAACTTAGGTAAAGATTTCTTAATACAACACTAAAATTATGGTCCATAAAATATTTCAATAAATTGATTTTTAATATTGGGCTTCCCTGGTAGCTCAGAGGTTAAAGCATCTGCCTGCAGTGTGGGAGACCTGGGTTTGATCCCTGGGTCTGGAAGATCCCCTGGAGAAGGAAAAGGCAACCCACTCCAGTATTCTTGCCTGGAGAATCCCATGGATAGAGGAGCCTGGTGGGCTACAGTCCACGGGGTCACAAAGAGTCAGACACGACTGAGCAACTTTTAATAAACTTTAAAAGTTTAATAAATTTTAACAAACTTTAATAAACTGATTTTTAATAAACTTCCTCAAAATCCAGAACTCTTGCATTTCAAAATATATCATTAGCAAAATGAAAAGACAAGCCATAAACAGAAAAAATATTCACAAAACACACATCTGATAAAGAACATGTACTAGAATACATCATTGTAAAGAACCCTTACAACTGAACCACAAAACAAGCCAATCAAAATACGGCCAAAAGATTTGAATAGAGATTTCACCAAAAACAATAAATGAATGAACATGTAATGATTCTCAATGTCGTTAATCAGTAGGGTAAATTAAAACCTCAATGAGATACCATTATAATAAAAATACAGATAATGACTGGTGTTGGCTAGAATGTGGAGAATCAGGAAGCCTCCCACACTGTGAGTGGAATGTTAAACAGTATAGAGCCAACTGGGAAACTGTTTGATAATTTCTTATAATGTTGAAAATAAATTACTATGAGGCCCAGCAATTCCATTCTTAGGTATCTACCCAAGAAAAAAAGAAAATGTTTACCTACACAAAAATTTGCACATGAATATTCATATCAGTATTAGTCAAATAGCCAAAACGGGAAGCAATCTGTGTCCCTCAATTAACAAATGGATACACGAAATGTAGTATACCCATACAACAGAATACTATTTAGCAACAACAAGGAAGAAGCCACTGATGCATCTCACGATGTCTGTCCTGGGCCTTTTCATTCACTTATTATTGACATTTCAGTTCTTAAGCAACCAGTTGTCAAACATTACACTCAGGGAAAGGAGCCAGGTAGAAGGAACCATATATTGTATAATTACAGTATTTTTTAATATTCAGAAAAGGCAAATCTATAGAAAAAGGAAGTAGAGCAGTAGCTGCCTAGAGCAGGGTAGTGAGATGCAGATGGAGAGAGTGGAAGTAAGGGACATAAGAAAGATGATCAGGGTGATAGAACTGTTCTAAAATGATTCATGGTGATGGCTGTACAACTTGGTAAGTTTAATTAAAAAAAATCAAGGAGTTAGAGACTAACAGATTCACACTGCTGCTGCTGCTAAGTCGCTTCAGTCGTGTCCGACTCTGTGTGACCCCACAGACGGGAGCCCACCAGGCTCCCCCATCCCTGGGATTCTCCAGGCAAGAACACTGGCGTGGGTTGCCATTTCCTTCCCCCAATGCATGAAAGTGAAAAGTGAAAGTGAAAGTGAAGTTGCTCAGTCATGTTTGACTTTTAGCGACCTCATGGGCTGCAGCCTACCAGGCTCCTCCATCCTTGGGATTTTCCAGGCTAGAGTACTGGAGTGGGGGTGCCATTGCCTTCTCTTCAGATTCACACTACTTTATATAAAATAGATATACAATAAGAATCTACTGTATAGCACAGGGAACTCTGCTCAATATGTTGCAATAACCTATAATGGAAAAGAATCTGAAAAAGAATATATATATATATACATATGCTTATATGAATATTATATATATACATGTATGAATATATATGTTTATTCTTCCCGGGCTCAGATGGTAAAGAACCTGCCTGCAATGCAGGAGACCCAGGTTCAGTTCCTGGGTTGGGAAGATTCACTGGAAAAGGGAATGGCTACTCTACTCCAATATTCTTGCCTGGAGAATTCCATGGACAGAGGAGCCTAGTGGGCTATGGGGTCACAAAGAGTCAGACACTACTGAGTGAACAACACTTTCGCTTTTCACTTTCACAGGCTTCCCAGGTGGTGCTAGTGGTAAAAACCCACCTGCCAATGCAGGTAGACATAACAGACTCAGGCTTGATCCCCGGGTTGGGAAGAGCCCCTGGAGGAGGGCGTGGTAACCCACTCCAGTGTTCTTACCTGGAGAATCTCATGGACAGAGGAGCCTGGTAGCTACAGTCCATGGGGTCTCACAGAGTCAGACACAACTGAAACAACTTAGCATGCACATATGCATATATATATACACAGACATGTATATACACATATACCTATACAGAAATATAAATCTGAATCCCTTTGCTCTACACCTAAAGCTAACACAATGTTGCATATCAATTATATTTCACTTTTAAAAAGTCATAAGATTGTGCTTTAAATAGGTGAATGATATGATGTGTAACATATACCTCAATAAACTTACACTGAAAAAAACATCCTAATGGATTCCATCCTCAGCAATGTATCTCTATGTTTTAAAAACAGTACACAGACTACATATTACATACACGGAAGCATAATTTGAGCTCATCAAAATGACTCATTTGTAAGGCACTCACTAGAAGTCCTATAGGTAAGACACAGAAATCTACATTTGTAACAAAGTCCCAGGTAATTAGTATTTAATAAATTTTAATGACACTGTATCGGAGAATTACTGTGCTAAAAGTAACATAACAAATGGCATCCCTGGCTGGAACAAAGTAAAAATCTAAACAACAGATGGTCAGTGCAACAAAAGGATTAGTTTATGAATGTGAAGGCAGGCAAAGGTGCATAATGAAGAAGGTAGAACTCCTTGAGGATGTATGCTCTGAGTTGAGATCTGAAATATGAATAGGATGAAACAAGGAGAAGAGTGAATTTCAGGCCCATCAGCAGTTGGAACATGAAAACTAACTATTTTTTAAAAAGTTTCTATACATCTTCTAGCTGCAAAGGGCATAATCTTCCCAGGTTTATAGCTGCATCCTGCAAATGCTGATGAGGAGAGAGACATTCTGATGGAGGCTGGGGATCATTTGGGACCTGTAGGAATATTAAGATTACAAGGAAGTTCCAACAATAATATACCCAAGTGGATATCAAGACGACATACAAGACCCAGATTTTACTTGTTTTAATCATTCACATGATTTTCCCCAAAAATTATGGAGGTATGATTTACATACTTATGTAATTCACCCATTTTAAGTGTGAACAGTTTTTTAGTAAATTCACTAAGTTGTGCAACTATTATTACAATCTAATTTTAGAATATTTTCATCACACCAGTAATATCCCTCGTGCCCATTAGCTCTTAATCCCTGTCTTCACCCCATATTTCATGTCCCAAGCAGCTAGTTATCCACTTTGCATCTTTATTATACATTTGTGATGGATTTTTTTCATATAAACACACATTGAGGAGTATGACTTCTTTCACTTAGCATAATGCTCTTGAGGTTCATCCATATTGTATCACATATCAGTACTTCATTTCTTTTTACTGCTAAACAGTATTCCATTGTATGAACATGCACATTTTCTTACATTTGTACTATTTCCACTTTGGCTATTAGGAATAATGATGCTATAAGCACTTGTATGCAATTTTTTTAGCATGGATATATGTCTTCACTTACCCAGGATAGATCTCTAGGCATGAAATTGCTGAAATGTATGGTAAATTTATGTTTAACTTTGTCAAAGCTGCCAAATTGTTTTCAAATTAGCCATATAATTTTATATTTTCACAGGAATATAGGTTTTCTGACTCCCCACATCCTTGACAGCATTTGTTATCTTTTTAATTACAGCTATTCTAGTGGGAATAAGGGCTTCCCTAGTGGCTCAGCTGGTAAAGAATCGCCTGCAATGCAGAAGACCCCAGTTTAATCTCTGGGTCGGGAAGACCCTTGGAGAAGGGACAGGCTACCCACTCCAGTATACTTGCCTGGAGAATCCTCATGAACTGAGGAACCTGGCAGGCTACAGCCCATGGGGTTGCAAACAGTCGGACGCAACTGAGCAACTAAGCACAGCACAGCATGCTAAGGAGGCAAAACAAGTGTGATAAAATTGGCATATGCTTCTTTATTTGATAGACAATATTGAATGTTTACCAATTATTTATGAATATATTATCGCATAAATCTTTAATGACTTTTTTTTTTATCTGTGAGAGAAACGAAATGAGCATAGCAATCTCAGCAGGCCAAAAGTATACAGCTACAAAGAACAAGGGAGCAATTTTTAGACTCAAAACTAGCCTGATGATTCGTGGGTAGAGTCTGCTATTAAATAGCCATGGACCACACTTATACACAATCATATCGGAATCCTGCATTAACTCCTTTAACTAAATGGATCCTGAAGCCACGGGAAATTTTCTGGCTATTTCTGATATAGAAAGGAAAATTTCCCCATAAACTCTGTGCTAATGTTGACTATGCTGAATGATGTTACTCACTGTGAGAGGTGATGGGAGATTTCCTTCTACATGAAGCTTCAAGACAGATCAGAAAATAGGGCTTTCTTGTAAAATTTGTCACTGAATGGTTCCTGAAATAATAAATTTTAAGCAGCACCAATCATTCTTTCACTAGGTTCTATAGGTTTCCTTATTGATCTTCACTTACACGTAAACCAGCTGTGGCATGCCCGGTCTGCCTTGAACCAAGGCAGATATTGCGCATCACTCTCAACCACTCACACGAAGGGATGCTTACAGCAGGGATTACACTTGGTGAGCACTTTTAAAAACTGTTTTCAAGGTCTTTACATAGGATAACAATGACTGCCCAGGTTATGGGTATATAGGAAGCCCAGCTGCCTGATCTCTTTCTCAGATTGCATAGGACCTATATAAAGATTTCTATAATGTGAAGGTCAGCTAATTTATGAAGAAACAGCTCAACTTTACATATCATGAAACCATCTGGCAAAAGCCATCTGTTACTTTCATAACTTTCCCAAATCTGGAAATCTCTCAGGTATGCTTTGCATGTCCAGTGATGAAGAAACGAAAACCATTTGGCATTAAATAATAATCAACTGGAAACCCCTCAACTTCCTAAACAAGGCATTTCTAAATCCATCATTCCCCTCATACTAAACATAGTCTGCTAATATTAGATCAATTAGAAGCAAGTTCTTTTCCTTAGTAATAGAGTTAACAATATCAACCCCACACAACTTTAGGATAGCTGCATTCTCTCAGTCCCTAACTCTCACCCACGTGTATAGGGGGCATAGAACCTCATTCTGATACCTTGAGTAAGAACTGTAGAACTGTGCTTCTCAAATGCTAACCTGCCAGAATCTTGTTAAAATGCAAATTCTGATTGAGCATTTCTGGGGTGGGGTCTGAAATTCTATACCTAACAGGCATCCCAGGTGATACCAAAGCTGCTAGTCTGTGGACCACACCAAGGGAAAAAGTAATTTAGTTCTTTAGCGGAGAAAACATACCTATAAAGATGACAATATCCAGGTCAAGAATGCTTCCATTCTGTCCATAGGTCACACACAGCAGTTTAGGAGTGATAATACTACCAAAGAGTAGAACTCTAGGAGAAAAAAAAAGGGTAGAAGGTATTTGTAAGGCCAAACATTGTTTATCCCCAGCACAGAGCTTTGAAACCACAGAATCATTCATTCATTCATTGCTTATTCACTTACTCATTCATGTATGTGAAGTATATTGAGCACCTCCTCCATGGCAGGCACAGAGCTAGATTCCAGACAAAACCCTAGTTTTAAGGAACACACACTTGCATCTAAAAATAATACATTATGAGACAAAGGCAACCAGCTTTGGCTGTACACAAGGAAGAGTGAAAATGTTAAAGTGAAAATACTTCACTCTGCCAGATGGGATGAGGCAGACAGCTCAAGGACGGCTTCATAGTACAAATCAATAATGATTTTTCTGATAACTCAACTTGTGCTAAGTTCGAAGCACTTTTACTCTCATCATGACCCTTATCTTCTAGCTGAAGAAACAAGGCAGGGGTAAATTAGGTAATGTTCCCAGCAAATAAGTTACTGATGAGAGTGACAATAGCAAAATCTCCTCCAGGGTCCCCACAAATACTATTTACCAGTATATCCCTTAAGATGAAAGTTACTAACAATCACTAAGATTTCTGGTTCTCTTTTCCTTCAGGGCACTTTTCTCTTTGAGCATATGCATGGACACAGGCCACTGAAATGTGATCAGAAATGATAGCTGTCACTTCCAGGCAGGAGCATTTAAGAGCTAGGTCACAATTCTCCATCCAGTCCAGTGGTCGTGCAAGCACTTGTTGATGTGGATTGGCTACAAGATAGAACGATCCTGAGGGATGCTGAACCACCACGAAAAACAGATCATCACAAGATCATCTCCCAGACCTATACAGACTCAAGAAATAAACTTTTGCTATGTTAACTTACACAGATTTTGATGCTGTTACTTTAACCTAACTTTGTCTATCTTCATAATACACTGTAGTTGAGGTGATGTATAAATTATCTTTCAAAATAAGAGTGAGTTTAACTCACCAGAGGAGGGGAGGGTGTGTTGGGAAGAAAGCTCAAGTTGGGCATAGGAGGTGTTGAGAAGGTTTAAACAAGATGGCACATTTAGGAAATGTCATTCAGGTAGTCGGACTTCGCTGGAGAATAAAGCTGGGGTGAAGTTGCGGAGGAGGAAAGAGGAATAGTACAGGTCTGGGCCCCTCTGAAAAGGAGGAGAAGGCATGAAAGTCTGGGCAATGCTCATCAGGGCTGCATATGGAAGAAGTTAATTAGATTCAACTCAAGTTTAAATCAAATAAATGAGTTTCTGTAGAGGAAATCGAAGAAAGCGCTGTGCTGGGAAGAGAGGTCAGCCATAAATGAGGAGGCAGACAGAGAAAAGGGGAGAAAAGAAGCAAAACAAACCAGGAATTAAAAACCTAGGCTAGAGCTGGAGGGAATGGGAGATATGGGAGTGTGAGGATGGGCTCAAATCAAAGAAAGGAATATGTGTTTATCTACAGGGTGTGGCTCCTCCTACCCAGACATGGAGCATGGGCTACTCTGAGGTCTGCCTTTCCTCTAAGCCCTCACTTGGGTGATGTCCACTAACTAGGCTCAAAGATGTGGCTCTGAGACATCACCACCTCCCCACACTCCCACTGCCTCATCCCCCGGCCCACCTGGCACACCTTCTACCTCCTCACAGAGTCCCTTCCCTGTTATCATTATACGAAGGAACCCAAGGGCATTTTATTTGTCCATTCGTCTGTCTGCCTCCCCAGCTATGACTGACTTCTTTGGGAGACTGACCACATCTGATTTATTTTTGCAATTCCAAGGCCAAGCTCAGAGCTTGGTCCATATTCACATAAATCTAGAGTAAATTTATAGTAAATCTGGGAAAAAAATTTTTCTCAGAATGTTTTGAATGTTTTATGAATGACATAAGAGCTCAGAAGTGGGTCTCAAATAAAGTTTAAAATTTGTCCCATCTTAAATGAAATCACTCATTCAACAAACATTTACAAGTGCTTATTAGGCTAAATGGAGAAGGAAATGGCAACCCACTCCACTACTCTTGCCTGGAAAATCCCATGGGTGGAGGAGCCTGACAGGCTATACAGTCCATGGGTTGCAAAGAGTCTGACACGACTGAGCGACTTCAGTTTATTAGGCTAAATGATGGATATTCTGGTGACCAAAGAAGATACAGTGTTTTGATGATGATGATATGTGTGTGCTTAGTCGCTCAGTAGAGTCCACCTCTTTCTGACCCCATGGACTGTAACCCCCAGGCCCCTCTCTCCATGGAGATTCTCCAGGCAGGAATACTGGAGTGGGTTTCCATTCTCTTCAGGGGATCTTCCCAACCCAGAGATCGAACCCAGGTCTCTCACATTGCAGGAGGACTCTTTACTGTTGGAGCCACCAGGGAAGCCCAAGAATACAGGAGTGGGTAGCCTCTCCCTTCTCCAGGGGATCTTCTTGATCCAGGAATCAAACCAGGGTCTCCTGCATTGAATGTGAATTCTTTCTTTACCAGCTGAGCTATCAGGGAAGCTTGTTTTAATGATACGTGGCTAGAGAAGATGCTGATTAAATGAAAACATACACTTATTTTTTTTAATTAATTCTTTTTTTTTAACTTACTTTTGGCCACACCACACAGAACATGGGATCTTAGTTCCTGGACTAGGCATCGAACCCAAACCCCCTGCATTGGAAGCACAGAGTCTTAAACACTGGACCATCGGGGAAGTTCTACACCTGTCATTATAAATAGCTCTTTTCACGATCTCCAAGGACCTCTACATTGCTAACTCTAAGGCTCAATACCCAGTGTTGGTCTTATGTGACTCATCAGTAGGATTTAACACAGTTGATCACTCTTTCCTTCTTAAAGCAGGATTTCACATTCCCTTCATTTTTCTTTTGCTTTGATCCCTCATTAAATGGTCCCTGACAGGGAGGCCTGGCGTGCTGCAATTCATGGGGTCGCAAAGAGTCGGACACGACTGAGCGACTGAACTGAACTGACTACCTCTCAAACTCTGAAACTGGATGTGCCCAAGGATTTTCGTTTCCTTCCACATACACTCCCTAGCTATGATCTCATCTGTGGCTTTAAATGCCATCTCTAAACCAGAGGCACCCAAAATATATTTTCAGTTCAAATGTCTCCAGTGAAACCTAGATCCCTCTGTCCCACTGGCATTTCAACTTCTCTGCTTGGATGCCTACTAAACATCTCAGTGAAATCTGTCCAGAAGGGGGTTTTCATCATTTTCCACATGATCAGTTCCTCTTAAAGTCTTCCCATGTCAGGTCATTGCACATCTACTCTTGCATTTGCACTGGACGAAAACTTTGATCTCATCCTTACCTTCCATCTTCCTATACCCCTCATCTTGTCTACCAGCAAATCTTACTTTAAAATATATTCCTAACTATACTACCTCTTACCACTCTGGTCCAAGTCAGCATCATTTCATACCTGAATTACTTCAGTAGCATCCAATTGATCTTCCAATTTTATATTCATTCACAGAATATATCTATTCTCTATACACATCAACCATAATGACTTTGTTAGGTCAGATCATGTCACTCCTCAAAACCCTACAGTTATTCCTTATTTCACACAGATGAAT
Source organism: Nanger dama (assembly GCA_917880005.1). Taxonomy (NCBI): domain Eukaryota; kingdom Metazoa; phylum Chordata; class Mammalia; order Artiodactyla; family Bovidae; genus Nanger; species Nanger dama. The sequence continues at coordinate 15,207,863 of CAKJTW010000009.1, read as the reverse complement.
CACTAAAGCCCTTCCAATGGTCTGAAACCCTGCAAATGATTAGGATGAAATACGGTCTATCCAAAAGCATTCTATGACTTTAGTATTTAAAGTACTTTTCTAACATTCATCTCACATGGAAAAAATGAAAACCGAAAGACAGAACTATTCAGCAAAGATACCTGATATCTTCTTTTCATCTATATTTTCTGAATGACAGTATCAGAGCAATTGAATGGAAATGGAGCTACACTTTTTAGAAATATCTTTAAAAAAATCATTGTCATTGTCCTTCATTGTCCTTCATTCATGTTACTGTCCTTCAAAGGACATGAAGTCCATTTACATTGGCTCCCAAAATCTCTTCCTTATTTAGACAACATCAGAGCTGCAAAGTAATCAGCTGGAACAAAGATTTAAAGAGAGGGGGAAGCCCACTTCAGCTGATAGAGTTCAAAAAGCATTACTTGAGTCAGTCTCAGCAAAAATTTTTGTGCTACTTATTTCCTCTAATTCTTTTCCCCACCAAATCTTAGTTTTCATTGCTAACCTGAACGTATTTATGACTTGTGTGTGGGTGCTCCATCGCTTCAGCTGTGTCTGCCTCTTGTGATCCTGTGGACTACAGCCCGCCAGGCTCCTCTGTCCATGGGATTCTCCAGGGAAGAACACTGGAGTGGGTTGCCATGCCCTCCTCCAGGGGGTCTTCTGACCCAGGCATTGAACCTGTGTCTCCTGCATCTTCTGCACTGCAGGTAGATTCTTTTTCTTCTTCAGATTTTAGCCTATGTTTTACTATGATTTCGATTTTCCAAAAAGAACAAAATTATACAGCATAAAAATTCAGGTGTCAGAAAGACCCAAAAGGCTGTTTTTCACTTTGTTCCAATTTTGTTTCCAGGCATTCAGTGTGTCATAGAGTTGTTGCCATTGCTGTTTTCCAAATGTCCAATGTGTGCTATGACTGACAACAACTTTTCTCTGGGTTTGCTCAGTTTTGCTGTAGACCATTTTAGTTCTTACTGCATAAATAACAAATGCTTCAATATCATCAGCTCCAATCTGAAGTTCTCGTTGCATTGTGTCAAAAGAAATTTCTTTATTTTCCACTGCCATTCCAATAAGAGTAAGCAGTCTCATTTTTGCCATATTCTGTTCATGTAGTAGGCCAAGTGAATAATGAAGTCTTTATTATTCTGATAAAACTTGACATATGATGCCAATTTAGCACTCACAAAGATGGCTAAAAGATCATGAATAAGCTCGCCTTCCAAAAACTTGACTGGTTTTAAAGTAAGAAGATGGTCAAAAAGGAATGCATTTGGATCTTTCAATGCTCACACAATACACCTGTGGGCATCAACTCGAGCCTGGGAAGCATTGTCCTCCATGGAACTGCCTAACAATTCCACCATAACTTTTGATGCGGCATCACTTTTCTTACAATCCACAAGTGCCTCATAAAGTAGTCTTAAAAGGGTGTGTTTTTTTGCAGTGGTGAGGTTCCAGTCAGAAATCCATTTTCTAACTTGATCCAGCTCAGTTGGAATATACTGGATGGCCCCACAAGATGCTGCCACTTTAATGAGGCTGCAATACACTGTATATCTTACAGGAGTATTCTTATCCATCCCACGGAAAAGGTTGCTTAGCAACTGCAGTCTCAGAGACGGACATTCACCTTCCGGAAGTTTGACCAGTTTCTCACACAGGCTTTCAATCAGAGCTTCTTGCTTATCTGGTTCCAGGATCAACAGGAGGGATACCACGCTGTTCACCACACTTCCAACATCTTTATCATCTTCCCCCAGACATACAGCACAGACTTCAATAATCTGAGCTAAATCTACATGAAGTCCACCTTCTGAGTTCTCTTCTGAAATTTCAGCTCCTTTAGATTTCAAATAAGCGTGAAGCTCAGCAGCACCTTCTGAAGATTCGCCACCTCCCACTCTGGATGTGGCTGCATTTCGGGGACGGAAGCAGATAACCGTCTCAATGAGTCAAAAGTACTGTATCGACAGACAGAAGTGGCTACAGGCTGGAAGAGTCCCGACGCCACCCAGGAAGTAGGCCTGGGAACCAGCGCTGGGAGCTCCTGCGGGCGGGCTGGTTCAACTCCAGGCCCCGAACGTGCGTCCCTGCCTCTCGGCCTGCACAACCGCGCCTCTCGACTCTGGGGTTGCCTCGGCAGGGCAGGGTTCTGCCCGCCTGGCCCGGGCTCAACCCCTACTCGGCCCCTCACATCCCTGAGCCCCCCCACCTCCCACCCTGGCGGCATCCGTGGCCCGGAGAGCACACCTGATCTTCCGCAGTAGATTCTTTACTGCTGAGCCACCAGGGAAGCCCATTTACTACTTCAGTTCAGTTCAGTTGCTCAGTCGTGTCCGACTGTTTGTGACCCCATGAATCGCAGCACGCCAGGCCTCCCTGTCCATCACCAACTCCCGGAGTTCACTTAGATTCACGTCCATCGAGTCCGTGCTGCCATCCAGCCATCTCATCCTCGGTCGTCCCCTTCTCCTCCTGCCCCAAATCCCCCCAGCATCAGAGTCTTTTCCAATGAGTCAACTCTTCACATGAGGTGGCCAAAGTACTGGAATTTCAGCTTTAGCATCATTCCTTCCAAAGAACACCCAGGGCTGATCTCCTTTAGAATGGACTGGTTGGATCTCCTTGCAGTCCAAGGGACTCTCAAGAGTCTTCTCCAACACCACACTTCAAAAGCATCAATTCCTCCTTGCTCAGCCTTCTTCACAGTCCAACTCTCACATCCATACATGACCACTGGAAAAACCATAGCCTTGACTAGATGGACCTTTGTTGGCAAAGCAATGTTTCTGCTTTTTAACATGCTATCTAGGTTGGTCATAACTTTCCTTCCAAGGAGTGAGCGTCTTTTAATTTCATGGCTGCAGTCACCATCTGCAGTGATTTTTGAACCCCCAAAATAAAGTCTGACATTGTTTCCACTGTTTCCCCATCTATTTCCCATGAAGTGATGGGACCAGATGCCATGATCTTTGTTTTCTGAATGTTGAGCTTTAAGCCAACTTTTTCACTCTCCTCTTTCACTTTCATCAAGAGGCTCTTTAGTTCCTCCTCACTTTCTGCCATAAGGGTGGTGTCATCTGCATATCTGAGGTTATTGATATTTCTCCCAGCAACCTTGATTCCAGCTTGTGTTTCTTCCAGCCAAGCCTTTCTCATGATGTACTCTACATATAAGTTAAATAAGCACGGTAACAATATACAGCCTTGATGTACTCCTTTTCCTATTTGGAACCAGTCTGTTTTTCCATGTCCAGTTCTAACTGTTGCTTCCTGACCTGCATATAGGCTTCTCAAGAGGCAGGTCAGGTGGTCTGGTATTGCCATTTCTTTCAGAATTTTCCACAGTTTATTGTGATCCACACAGTCAAAGGCTTTGGCATTTACTACTTACCTTATACTAAATAAGAAATTTATTTTCCATTCTGATCTAACACTGGAGTGAGTATATATATATACTGAGTGTATGTATTAAAGACAGAGACAGACAGAAAGAAACAGGAAAAAAATGAATCCAGAAGAAGAAAAGGTAGAAAAGAAGAAGAAAAGTAGTCTGGCCTCATCTTTGTATAAGATGGATAGTTAGCCCTCTAAAGATCAACTTGATGATAGCAGGGTGTATGTGCATGGGGAGGGAGGGGGTATGGGGGGGGTGGCAAGAGAGAGATAAAACGGAAGTATAAAGTGAATTCCTCCCACCATTCCACACACTGATACTTAGAGAAGATGACAAAGATTAAAAACTGAAAGAGGGAAAAAAATATCGATACTAGAAAGCACCACAGGCTCAACTCAGAATCTATATAAAATAGCCACCAAATTTAAAACCACATGAAGGACATTAAGAACAAATGTATGTCCATGCAGATCTCAGGCATCCTGAGGAATTCTCCAAAAGTAAGTGGCAAACCAAGAGGTAGCAAGTGAATGGCCCTTGCTTGGAGTCTGCAATATAAGAAGACTAGCTGAGCAGCTCTGACCCCGCAGCCCAACAGCCCAGCATGGCAGAGAGGCACCACTAAACCAGGATCCTGACAGACAGGCCACCTTTGCAGGAAGCAGGGGTGGGAGAAGCTGGGAGGAGGCGGGAATGTAGCTGCTGACCCAGATCTGCTGAAGGAGAGCAAATGCCAAATCTTGATGCAGAAGAGCTGGGGACTCAGGCTTCTCTCTGTGTTCTAGGAATGCTGGTCTGATGACGCCAGTGATCTCTATTCATCCGGCAGATTCTCGGCCCTTGCCCTGAGCTACTGGCACAAAGAATTTCTCTTCCTGAAGCTTCTTTGTGTATCTCAGAGGCAAAGGCACAAGCCACAATATAGATGACTGGTATGGCATCACTGACTCAACAGACATGAGACAGAGCAAACTCTGGGAGATAGCGAAGGATAGGGAAACCTAGTGTGCTACAGTCCATGGGGTTGCAAAGAGTCGAACATGATTTAGTGACTGAACAACCAAATGGCCAGCAGAGGCAACAGCAAAGAGCATTTCATCACCACCACCAAATACCAATGGGGTAGCATGTCTTAGAAGTTCATTCCTTTTTATTGTCAAATAATATTGCACTGTTTGAATGTGCTGTGTGCTGTGCTTAGTCGCTCAGTCACGTCCAACTCTTTTTAGACCCCATGGACTATAGCCCGCCAGGCTCCTCTGTCCATGAGGATTCTTCAAGCAAGAATACTGGAGTGGGTTGCCATGCTCTCCTGCAGGGGACCTTCCCAACCCAGGGCTCCAACCAGGTCTCCCTCATTGCAGGCAGATTCTTTACCATATGAGCCGCCAGGCAAGCCCATTGTTTGAATAGATCACATTTTGTTTACTCATGTTTCAGATGATGAACATTTGGGTTGTTTCCACTTTTTCTTTTTAACTACTTTGAATAATGCTGCAGTGAGCATTAGTGTACAAATTTTGAGGTGGACATATGTTTTCAAGTCTCTTGGATACATAACTAGGAGTAGAACTGCCAGGTCTTACGGGCTTTCCTGGTGGCTCAGACAGTAAAGAATCTGCCTGCAATGCAGAAAACCCAGGTTCAATTCCTGGGAGGGGAAGATCCCCTGGAGAAGGGAATGGCAACCCACTCCAGTATTCTTGCCTAGGAAATCCCATGACAGAGGAGCCTGGCAGGCTATAGTCCCTGGGTTTGCAAGAGTTGGACATGACTTAATGACTAACACTTTCACTTTCATGGTAACCCTATGTTGAACATTTTGAAGAACTGCCGGACTATTTTCCAAAGCTCTATGCCATTTTACATTCACACTGAAATGTAGGATTTTGGTTTCACTACAGTCTCACCAACACTTGTTATTATCTGTCTTATTTTATTATCACCATCCTAGTGAATGTAAACTATTCCTCTGTATGTTTAAAAGTTCTTTATGCATTAGAGATATTAGTTCTTTTTCTAAATGTCTTACTATTATCTTCCTATTTATCATTTTTTAAAAACTTAATGGTGTTTTCTACCATACCAAAGTTATCTACTTTTAGGTAATCAAATTTATCTATCTTTTCTCTATCACATATAGGTTTTGAGCCATAGTCAGAAAGCCTTTACCTATTCTCAGATTACAAAGGAAGTCAGCCACTCGAACTTCCATGGTTTCACTTTCAACACTTAAATCTCCCAGCCATTTGGAGCTATTCCCAGTGTGACACATGAAGCAAACTTTATCTTTTCCTAGATGTCTATACTATTGTCCAAGCAGCGTTTATTAAAAAGTCCATCTTCATTTCATCCCTGTCCATCTTTTGTCATCTCAAGTCCAGATTTGAGATGACACCTTTATCATCTCCTGTGTATTTGGGTCTATCTTAATTTTCCATTTGATTCTGCTGGTCTGTTTATAATTTACTGCTTTAATTACAGAAGTTTTATCTTTACATTTTAATGCCTAAAGGACTACTCTCACATCTTTCATAACTTTTTAAAATTTACCTTTTTAAAAAATATTTACTTATTTGGCTGCACAGAGCCTTAGTTGCAGCACTTAGGATCAACAGTTGCCGCTTGTGAACTCTTAGTTGTGGCACGTGGGATCTAGTTCCTTGACCAGGGGTCAAACCTGGGGCCCCTGCATTGGGAGTATGGAGTCTTAGCCACTGGACCACCAGTGAAGTCGCCATAACTTTTCTATTTTAGTATTTTTTTTTACTATCCTCTTATGTTTTGTGTTTGCACAGGAACTTTGGTATTAACTTGTCTGGTTTCAGAAAAAAAGCTGGTTGTTTGGGTCATTATTGGAATTTCACTAAAATAATGAATAACATCTTTATGATGCTAAGTCATCCTATCCCAAAACAAGAAATGTCTTTTCATTTATCCAAGTCAAATTTTGCGTCTTTCAAAAGTTTTAGAGTATTTTTCATATAAATTGTACACATTCTTGTTAGGTTTATCTTAACTAATTTTATCTTCTTTTATTTTGAATGAAGTTTCTCAACCACTTTCTTATCCTGGCTATAATTGATGTATGTGAAGACTGTTGATCTCTGTATGCTAATTTTATATCTTACTGCATATGTGAATTATTTTATTGTTTTATTTTTTGTTTTTAGTTATTATTATCATAAAAGATGAATTTATCATAGTAGAATTTTCAGGTATGTTGCCATATTATGTGCAAATAGAAATAAAATAGTTTTACTTATTTTCTAATTTTTATGCCCTTAATAGATCTCTTATATGATTCCATTAGCTAATATGTCCAGTACAGTGTTAAAAAACAACATTCTTTTCTTCATATTATTATGGAAATGCCTCTAGTGTTTCAACATTAGGTAAAATTCTGGCTTTAGGAGAGATAGGTAGATAGATATAAAATTATATATGTACATAATTTATATATCAGATTAATTAATATATAATTTTACACAAATCATACACTAAGTAAGTATAATACATCAATTCTTATTTTTATGCTTTCTGCTTTTATCTAGAATGGAGGTTAAAGACTTTCAACATTTATGGAGATAATATATGGCTTGTCTTCTCAGAACTTTATACAGTATTGTCTGTGAAAGCTCAAGTAAAATAATATATTTATTAAAATGTTCTTGAGAATGTATTTGAAACTTTCATTTGCCAGGAAAAATATTTCTTAGACATTTCTCTAGTCAACAACCATTTCTTAATTGAAATTGATGGCAGAAATGATTTAACTTGGCTATCTTAGACCATGTAGCTTCAATGGATTTTTTTCATGTTTTGTTTTTGTCTTTTGTTTTCTAAAGTGATACGCTCAATAACTTTCAAAATCAGATTCTTTGGCTACCTAAAATAACCATAATTTAAATCGTGATTGAATGGTGATCCCTCAAGAAACACTCCTGAGATGTGGCTGTTGACAATGTCTCATTATTCAAGAAGCTCACAGCATGAGGAAGATGATTTACACAGTGATAGATTGCATTGTTTTCAAATACTGAGCTGATATGGGATTTTTATGAGTAGAAACAGAAGCAAATCTCTTACTAAAGTTAAATGTGATTATAACAGTATCGCCATCCAAACTCCATCTCACTCACATTTCTGAAATACCAGTAAAGTTACACCTGATTTCACTAATAAATACAGAGCTGACCAGGAAGGGTCTCAAAGGTAGAATTTAAAAACAAGTTGCATAGAAGTGATGCTACAGTTGAAGAATTCTATATATTTCTGGCCCAACCGACATGTTTCTAGTTTGTCCTCCTGGTGTTTACTTGGCAGCTGAGCATGTTTTAGAGTTTTCTTCAATGCGCAGCTGATCTAGGCAGCACTGGCATTATTTATGAATTCATCAGAAAGGCAGAACTGCATTTTAACAAGATCCCTGAGTGATCTGCAGGCCTATTAAAATTTGGGAAGCACTCTTAGAGAACTATCACAGAGGACTGAGACACCTCTCCAAGGGCCAGAGGCCTCTCCCAGCAGCGACACCATCTAGGACACAAGTCCTCAACCCTTTTGGCACCAGGGACTGGTTTTGCAGAAGACAGTTTTTCCATGGACCAGGGTGGGGTTGGGGAATGGTTTCAGGATGGTTCAAGCACATTACATGTATTGTGCACTTTATCCTATTATTATTGTATCAGCTCCACCTCAGATCATCAGGCATTAGATCCCAGAGGCTGGGGACCCCTGATCTAGGAGCTGCTAGGAATGCAAATCCTTAGCCCTTCCCCAGAAGTACCGAATCAGAAACTCTAGGGTAGGGGCCCAGTACCTTGTGTTTTCACAAGCCTTCCAGTTGCCTCTGATGCTCACGAGTGTTTGAGAGCTGCTGGCCATGCAGGCAGACTGCCAGTGATCTATGCAGGGGCTACAGGTACTTGGTGCAGTGAGAGGCCAGTGCCACCGTGAGGCAGGTGGATGAGGAGGTTGGAGCCCTTGCCAGTTGCAATTAACTAGCTGCGTGACCTCAGGGTAGAAACTTGACTAATTACCTGGATCTAGATTCTGTAGCCTCAAAGGGAAAATTGTATAAGTTCCTTGGAGTAAAAATCCTCAAAATGTGGTTTGTGGGCGTCCGCTCAGTTGGTAAAGAATCTGCCTACAACATAGAAGACCTGGATTTGATCCCTAAGTCAGGAAGATCCCCTGGAGAAGGACATGGCAACCCACTCCAGTATTCTTGCCTGGAAAATCCCATGGACAGAGGGAACCTGGTGGGCTACAGCCCATGGGGTCACAAGAGTTGGACACGACTTAGCAACTAAACCAGGTGGTTTATTAAAGACCCAGTAGGCGATTCAGTTATGGAGATAAACAGAACATATAATAATCATAGGGAAAAATGTATTTTGCTTAAATGTAACATATGAATGCCACAGAACTGTGATTTTTGAGCAATGATTTGGAAATGTAAGATTTGGATTCTATGGAACCATGATTTAACATCACTGCACACATGCTCTGAGATCTAGGCTGAACAAAACAGATCAGTTCATCTCAGCTAACAGAGTTAACAGAGTACAGGTATTTTCTTGAATGTGTTTTCACATCAATTACTTCTTAACATTTATATTTGTTCATCTCCCAACTTTGATTGTTGCAATTACACTGTAATTACAAAAATGGTAAAAAATAAAAATAAAAATAATAAGTTGCAGAATTTAGAGTTAGGGAAAATTTTAAAGACCATTGAATCCAACTTTTCCATTTTAAAGAGATTAGGGTCCAGAGATGTGTACAGTATATCTAAAGCCACACAAGTAAGCCAGCTTCATTTGACTCCAAATCCTGACTTCTTTGTATTCTCTGTAGTAAAGCTGTGCTTTGTATTGTAGGCTCCTGTTCACTGTCTGGATTCTAATCTCCTAGGAAGGAGAGTCCACACCTAAATGTAGACTCAATCCAGCACTGAGACAAGCTAACTAAGCTTTCTCCCTAAGAAACAACTGGTGCATGCCAAGCCCAGCTAAGGATCCTGGAGGCAGGGAGTTCTATTCCTCATTGTTTATTTATAGCCTATACATTTCTGATATGACTTCACACGTGAGAAAAGTGTAAGTTTTTTTCTTTGAAAGTGAAAGTGAAGTGGCTCAGTCATGTCCGACTGTAGCGACCCCATGGACTGCAGCCTACCAGGCTCCTCTGCCCATGGGGTTTTCCAGGTGGGAGTACTGGAGTGGGTTGCCATTGCCTTGTCCAACTTTTTTCTTTATATGAATCTAAATACAACATCCCCTGTTCACTGGTAGAGTCAACTGTCCAATCATTAACCTTAGCATCTGCTACATAATCTTTCTTACAACGAAATGTGCAAGGGTTAGTGTTTAATTAGATTCTATAATTGAAACAAATGAAAAATGAGCTAAGAATCCCAGAGTCAGCAAAGCTGTGCTTTTTGTCTGTGCTCTTTTTCCCCCCTCAAAATATACCATTCTTTTCCCTAAGAACAGTTTTTGAAAATAAGATCTACTTTTCCGAAGTATGGATAGGTCATTCATCAAAAGACAGACAAATGGCACATAAATGTATAAACCAAAATACAAATCCAGAATGACTTTCTTGTGATAAAAAGCTATTATTACAGATTTGAGCATGGTGGTAAGATCCTGCGTTTCTAACAGAGGAAAATAGAAACTATCCAAGTCGTCATGGGTACGTTGTTTCTCACCCAGTGCCTTCCTTTTTAAACCTTGAAGATATATTACTGTTGCAGTATTTTTTCCAAGACCCCACTGTATTTATTTAGTCTTCCTTTCCCTTATATTTTCTTTGCAAATATACTGGTTTCATTCTGCTCACTGCATATACTTCAGAAACCTCATTTGTTTCCTTAACAAAGCTATTGGTTCATATTCAACATTTAAATGCAGCCACATATGTGTATATAAGTCAAAGCACTCCTGTTCTTCATATTTTCCACAGTTATCAGCTTCTTTTATATGTGCTTAAGCTCAGCTACCAATTTGCATAAGAAGTCTTTAAAACTGCCAGCTAATTCCATGAGAATTTATTTCTTTAAGAAAGGAAAGTAGCAGTCAATGTTTTAATGAAATGGAAATAAAGGCCTTTTCCCTCATTGTTAAGCAACAAGAAGTTTGATTGGCTAGTGAAGTTTCTGATTTCACTGTTATCAAGTGAAACTGCCTGAACGGGTGCTTACTATTTCGGTATTAAAAATAAGGTTAAGTGGAATAAATAAGTCAACTTATCAAAGTTACAGGAATTGAGATAATATGAAAGCTATATTTCAATAGCTGAAAGAAGATATTTATCTTTAAGTTTGAATCTCTTAACCCATGGAGCTTGAATATAGTACTTACCATAATAAGTGATGAGGTAGAAGGACTTCATTAAGCTTTGACTGTCATAACAGATCTGCCATGCTTGAGCAGAGTCTTTGTTAAACAACAACTTCTAAAAACAACCATCAGTGGAGCACAATATTATACATTTTCTGCCTGTGCTTCATTTTAGTCTAGATCTGTAATAACAAAGTCAAGTGGAATGTTGAACATCAAGACACAATTCTATCACGACATTAAAAGAAGACTTGGGAGACTGAATTTTCTACCTGGATTTAGATTTTTCAACACAAACTATGTAATTTCTTAACCTTCCATTCTGAAGATGTGGGTAGTGAAATAATCTGCCAGAGTTTCTGCTGGCATATCTCTCCAAAGCTCAAATCTAAGGATGCTGAAGCCCTTTCCTTTCAGTATCTTCCTACTCTGGAACCAGTGTAATTCTTATTTGGGAAGAACTAAAGCACCCCTCTGGGCCTCCCACGTGGCCCTAGTAGTAAAGAGCCCACCTGCCAATGCAGGGAGACAGAAGGGATGTGGATTCAATCCCTGGGTGGGGAAGATTCTCCGAGTAGGAATTGGCAACCCACTCCAGTATTCTTGCCTGGAAATCCCATGGACAGAGAATCGGATGTGACTTAGCAAAATCAAAGTAACCGTTCCTTAGTCATTCATCAGCATATGAATTTTGAGAACAGGGATTTTCTTCTGTCTTGCTTAACCCTGTGTGTATTCTGCCCTAGTTTTTACCACGTAGGCTGGTACACTATAAATAAGCATTGAAAGACTGAAAATGAAAGAATGAGTAAATGAATGAATTAGTGGATTCTCTGGGGTCCTAGCTGAGCTCTGAAACCACATCCTTCTTGTAACCGAATTCAAAGTAGTGAATCCTGATGCATTGCCTGATGTTTCTGAGGTCTTGCCTTGCTCTGCAGTGGTTCCAGGAATAAGTGCACTGCTCCTGAACTATGGTCCCATGGTTGAGCTCTTCATCCGAGTGCTTCCTCATCACCCTTGTGCCAAACAAATTTTGATTTCTTTCCTATTGCTTTTTTCAGATTTCATCACACCATGCTCCACACATCTAGGATACTCACATATATGGTCTTTCCTGTGTATCCCTAACCCAGACCTTCTCTGCTTCTCCAATCACCATATTCTTCTCATATTTTTTTTCGTAGTGGAGGGACAAAGAAAAAGAGTTTTCAAGTTTGTATGTAATAATGAACAATTTTTGCTGGAATATTTGAAAAGCTGACACAACACCTACACCTCATTGAATGGTTATAAGTGAAAATTACTAGTAGTTTGGTATTGATCTTTCTGCTTTTTCTGTTTTATAAATATCATAAAAGCCAGAAAGAGGAATAACGATGACCAATTTGTAATCAAGAGAGTTCGACCAAAGGCTGGGGCAGGGGGCAGGGGGTTGGATTTGTAAGAACAGAGTTACACTCAGCTGATCTGTTGCAATCTTGTATTTATTATCTCCAGAGACCCTTCGAGTCATGGTCAAACTTGAATGAAATGTACCAACAAGTAATGAATACAGTCCTGAGCTAGGGTCCAAGACAGACTAATGGCATCCTGTGCCATTTTATCAGTAAGTTTATAATAAACAAAACCAATTTGCACTTGGTTGCTGTGTGTTCTCTTGGTTTCTGTTACTGAGCCTTAAAGCTGATTTAAGCTACACGGCCAGAGAGGCATAAAAGACATCTCTTCATTTGAAACTCTGATTTCCTTGAGATTAAGGGAACTTGTATTTTAAGCCTAAGAAAGGAACCTGAGAGCTGACTGGAAAGTATTATACATGTCTGATATTTGTGCATTTTCCCTCTTGCTATACCATATTCTTCACCTCTATTTAAGCTTAAGTGAATATACCATGGAGAACCTTGTAGGCCCTTTTAATTATCCATCCAACTCTGAAAATTAATGTACTTGAAATAAATCAAAGGATTTTTGTGTTACTTCTCTTGACATATTTATTTGTGATAGTGTCCTCAGTAGCAGATCGTGTTGACCAAGTTTTCAGGTCAAACATGATTCATCTTGATGGAGTAAATGGCCTGGATATGTCAAACCAAACTGCCTTTCTGTTTCTTTGTAGGGTAGAGTCACAATGATAGAGAGCTTCACTATCCTTTAAAAAGTCAGAAATTTCCTGTGTTAAAAAGAAGTGACAACTCTTTGTCCTCCCACCCATCAAGTTACACTTTTTATTTTTAAGACAGATATAACTACTCAGCAATAAAAAGGAATGAAGTAATGCCATTTGCAGCAACGTGGCTGGGCCTAGAAACTATCATATTAGGTGCAATAAGTCAGAGAAAGAAAATAATATGTGATATCATTTATATGTGGAATCTAAAATATGACATAAATGAAATTATCTCAAAATAGAAATAGACTCACAGACATGGAGAACAGATTTGTGCTCATCAGGAAGGAGAGGGGTGCGGGAGGGATAAATGAGGAGGTCAGGATTAGCAGACACAAACTATTATACAAAACATAGATAAACAACAAGGTCCTACTGTATAACACAGGGAACTATATTCAATATCCTGTAGTAAACCATAATGAAATATAAATATCTATATATTTGTATAACAATCACTGTGCTTTATACATAGAATTAACACAACATTGTAAATCAACTATACTTAATTAGAAAAATATATCTAGGAAGGCAGTCAGAATGAAAAGATATCAAGGACTTTGGATCTTTAGATCTTCTCCCTTAGTAACGGTATAGCCTTCAAATCCTCTGGACAAACATATTTTATCTGTAAAATAGGGATAAATATTTCAAATTCATAAAGTTGTTTGGGGATTAAAAATAAGAGAGTGTTTTGAAAATTCCTAAGCTTCCTAACTAGTGTTCACTTCAGTTCAGTCACTCAGTCATGTCCAACTCTTGGTGACCCCATGAACTGCAGCACTCCAGGCCTCTCTGTCCATCACCAACTTCCAGAGTTTATCCAAACTCATGTCCATTGAGTCGATGATGCCATCCAAACATCTCATCCTCTGTTGTCCCCTTCTCCTCCTGCCCTCAATCTTTCCCAGCATCAAGGTCTTTTCTAGTGAGTCAACTCTTCGTGCGAAGTGGCCAAAGTAATGGAGTTTCAGCTTCAACATCAGTCCTTCCAATGAACACCCAGGACTGATATCCTTTAGGATGGACTGGTTGGATCTCCTTGCAGTCCAAGGGACTCTCAAGAGTCTTCTCCAACACCACAGTTCAAAAGCATCAATTCTTTGGCGCTCAGCTTTCTTTATAGTCCAAGTCTCACACCCATACATGACCACTGGAAAAACCATAGCCTTGACTAGACAGATCTTTGTTGACAAAGTAATGTCTCTGCTTTTAATATGCTTTCTAGGTTGGTCATGACCTTCATTCCAAGGAGTAAGGGTCTTTTAATTTCATGGCTGTAGTCACCATCTGCAGTGATTTTGGAGCTCCCCAAAATAAAGTCTGACACTGTTTCCCCATCTATTTGCCATGAAGTGATGGGACTGGATGCCATGATCTTAGTTTTCTGAATGTTGAGGTTCAAGTCAACTTTTTCAGTCTCCTCTTTCACTTTCATCAAGAGGCTCTGAACTGAACACTAGTTAGGAAGCTTAGGCTTCCCTCATAGCTCAGTCAGTAAAGAATCTGCTTGTAATGCAGGAGACCCAGGTTCGATTCCTGGGTCAAGAAGATCCCTTGCAGAAGGCAATGGCAACCCACTATAGTATTCTTGCCTAGAGAATCCCATGGACAGACGAGCCTGGAGGGCTACAGTCCATGAGTTGGACATGACTTAGAGACTACACCACCACCACAAAGATAGTCAACCCTTTTGTTCTGATTCTATCATCTGCGGTCAAGATAGAATGAGCCAAAATTCATTTGCATTTGGTTCTAGGTACTAGTGAGAAAGCTACCAGCAAATGTTGCCTCTTGAAAATTCTTCTTCCATCCAAATGTTGGCCTATATTAGGATAAATATGCCAAGCTGCTTTAATAAGAAAACACAAAATACAATAGCTCAAATAAAATAGAAATGTATTTCTCTTTCACATGACAGGATGTCTCTACTCTCTTCAGCAAATAATTTCCATCATTGACTACAGATTGGATGCTCTGATGTCACGATTTATAGCTGAATGGGAAGGGGAAAGCAAAAGTGGAGTACAAAGAGGCCTTTTAAGTCCATGACCTGGATGTTGCACACATGACTTCCACTCACACACCAGTGGCCAGTTGCAAGATGGGTGGAAAAGGCAGTTTCTAGCTGGGTGAACCATATCCCAAGTGAAAAGTCATGCTAGGTTCTATTAATGAAAATAGAGGAAGATAAGCAGTTGATAATAACCTTTATAATTATTTGCTTTTGAATCGGCTGCTAAAGAACAGCTACTTCCCAGGCCTAAATGGATCCCAAGATGCAGGAGTAGATATAGATGAAGGAAGTAGTTTCCAAAATGAGTGCACAGACATTCCAAGAAGTGTGCAAAATGATACATGAGAGTGTGGGAAGAAAATCTTAGAATCATTGCTTTATTTCAAAAAGAAAAAGGAAAGAAACTAAGTCTCACTAATAATTAACATGTGGCTTGACACTAGTTCTGAATCACATGACTTCTTGAGATAAGCATTGTGTGAATGCCCATGGTTCTTTCACTCATACTTTCAAGGTATTAGGATGTATCACTATGCATCATCACTCATGAGTGGCTAGCTAAGTGAGTTCACAGATTATATAATTCTGACAAACTAATTTTCATAAAAATGAAGTATCTTGAAAAGACTCCTGCCAAGAAGCCATGGATTAACAGTAATACTATTATAGAAAGCACAAATAAATATGAATAAAGCAGTTTTTTAATACAACATTTGTGAAATTACCCAGTAGGTGTAAAGAATTTTATCAAAAATTTAAAATATGGCCCAAGTTATACTTCCTCCTTTGGAATCTATATATCTTTGTGAGAAAACATTTCTGCACAGTTAGAACAATCCATTAAAACCAAATATCTAAATAAACTGAAATTATAACCAATCCTTTTAGTCTTTGTATCACAAAGTGTTAACCATAGTTTTCAAAATTAATAAAGTGTATTTAACAAGACAGAGCTTAGTAAAATACTATATCTAAAGATAAATATTTGAAAGCACATTTTGTGTCAGTAATATGAAGTATTTTAAAACATAATTTACTTTGTTTTTATTTTATAATTTTGTGTTGGTTTTAAACATACATAAAATTTTGGAAGAGAAGTAAACTATATACAATTATCATAAATAGACAAACATTTATAGTCAAGATTTTACTGGAAAGGGTGTGTGATTAAAAGAGCATGGAAAGCATATTCTAATCCAAAATTTCTCAAAGTGTGTTCTTCAAAATGTCTCTATGAATAACCAAGTGACCTGCGGGTGATTTCAAAGGAAAAATTACGTTTCTTTACAACCATTTCACAAAGATTAGATGTAATTTTATCTATGAATTTCAAGATAATTCAAGTTCTTAGTTGCTAACAAGAAGTCTCTAAAGTTCTTATCAATTATTATAGCATTAAGTGTACACATCCACTACAAAGATTATGCTGATTAGTCTCCAGAACTAATATACAGTTAACAAACAGATCACAGTTCATCTCAACTAACGTGTTTTCACATTAGCTGTGTGCTTATTACTCACATTTGTTATTACTGGATTTTTATTATTTTTGTTGCATTTTAGTTGCATTTCTGTTGCAACTAATGTGAAGTTGCTAAGCCCCAAGAGCAGATAATATTGTTTAGAGTTAGTTTATTGAAACATAATAGTACTAAAGAAAATATTAATCTAAATATTGTAGAGAATATCATAAACATACATAATGAATATGACTGCAGAGCAAACACAAAATAGGCTTTGGTAATGGTTATTTTACATACATCTTGATATTGAATTTTATTGGACCTGTGTTTCAATTCCTTCCAGTCTCCATGGCAGTTTGAATTATAAAACATTGTCAAGGCATCTGCTTCGTCTCCAAACAAAGCACAGCAGGCTCTTTTGTAAACCAATTGTGGTGTGTGTTTGGTTTTTGTTTTTTTTTTTTTCAGAAAAATTACAAAGTAATGTTTTTGAGGAAAATATTTAGTGAAAGCTATTACTAAATAAGGAGAGGAGACAAAAATATAGAAGTAATATACATTATTGCACACTTTCTTGCAAACATATAGAAATCATGTTGCTGGAGAGAAGTCTCTGAAGCTAGTGAAAAGCACTGTGCTAAAAGGAAACAGAACACATCTCTCTTGATCAATTCAGACTGCTGTAACTGAGTAACCAGAAACTGTATGGCTTAAACGACATTTACTGCTCACAGTTCTAAAGTCTGGAGGTCTAAGATCAGAGTACCAGCGTGGTCAGGTTTTTGGTGAAGGCCATCTTTCTGGTCTAAAAGTGACAGCTATCTTATTGTATCTTCATATAGCAGAGAAAGCGCTGGGGTTCCTTACTCTTCTTATGAAGACACTAAACCTATCATGGGGGCTCCATCTCACCTGATGACCTCATCTAAGTCTAACCACCTCCCAAAAGCCCTGTATCCAAATGTTATGACACTGGGGATTAAGATTTCAACATGTAAATCAGGGGTGACACAAATATGCAGCCCATAATAATGCCACTAGCCAAATTCCTTTAACCAAGTGAACTTGTTGTAAGTCACCAAATATTAATAGCACAAAATGTAGAATTACAGATATATATGTATCTGGTCCCATCACTTCATGGGAAATAGATGGGGAAACAGTAGAAACAGTTCCTGACTTTATTCTGAGGGGCTCCAAAATCACTGCGGATGGTGACTGCAGCCATGAAATTAAGAGACGCTTACTCCTTGGAAGGAAAGTTATGACCAACCTAGACAGCATATTGAAAAGCAGAGACATTACTTCGCCAACAAAGGTCCATCTAGTCAAGACTATGGTTTTTCCAGTGGTCATGTATGGATGTGAGAGTTGGACTGTGAAGAAGGCTGAGCACCAAAGAATTGATTCATTTTGAACTGAGGTGTTGGAGAAGACTCTTGAGAGTCCCTTGGACTGCAAGGAGATCCAACCAGTCCATCCTAAAGGAGATCAGCCCTGGGTGTTCTTTGGAAGGAATGATGCTAAAGCTGAAATTCCAGTACTTTGGCCCTCTCATGCGAAGAGTTGACTCATTGGAAAAGACTCTGATGCTGGGAGGGATGGGGGGCAGGAGGAAAAGGGGACGACCGAGGATCAGATGGCTGGATGGCATCACTGACTCTATGGACATGAGTCTGAGTGAACTCCGGGAGATGGTGATGGACAGGGAGGCCTGGTGTGCTGCGATTCATGGGGTCGCAAAGAGTCGGACACGACTGAGCGACTGAACTGTACTGAATCACGTATTTCACCTTGTGTTTGGAAGAAAGCACTGATGTACAGTGTAAATAGGGTTTTTTGTTTTTGTTTTTAGCCAGGAAAATCTGACTTTTTGTTTCTTAAATACTGTGAAGGAAGAAGGGGGAAATAGTCCCCAATGATGGAGGATCATCAGCACAGGCCCTGTGGGCATTATGGAAGCAATGGGGGCTATAGTTAGGGTCTTCCAGGAGATGCTTTTGTATAACAGCCTGGAGGAGCTGCTGTCAGTAGCTCTCCTGAACTTGTGGTGCCTCCAGGTCAAAACTCAGGCTCTCAAGGCTCATCAGGGCCAAGCTCTGGCTGCTTTAGCTGCTCAGCTTATGGCCTGGGAGAGAACTGATGGCAAAGACGTGAAGGGAAAATGCTGATTTCCTGTAACATTTAGCGCTAAAATTTTATACTACAGGAGAAAAGGCCTTTAAAAAAATTTTACCTCCAAGTTTTTGAGGCATGATATAGCTAGAAGTAGTGTATTAGATGACATAGTTAAGTAGCACTGACTATCTGTGCAGCCAGAAAGAGTGTTATTAAGTTTCTGCCCTAAAATATCAAACATCTTGCTTCATCAATACAAAAATTAAATAATCTGGAATTCATTCGATGTTGCAGGAAATGGCAATAATTTTTAGTATAATCAGGTCAAAGTTCTTTGACCAAGCCAATTTCTGGCCATTTAAATAAAAATAAACTTATTAGAATGGTAACAGGAGCTCAAAGAATTGAGAAATAGCAGGCCAGAGAAATAGGCTTGGGAATGGGCAAGACTGAAATTAGCCCCAGGGCTAAGAATTGGGAAGCCCAGCAATTGTGGTTTATCAGAGCCAGGCTGGTGGAAGCTGGCCACTGGTGTGGCACTGGAGACCAACTGTTTACTATTTTCTCTGCATAGGATTCAAATATTTCACCTTGAATAGCAAAACAAAAGGCCCTTGATAAGCACTCCACCATATTATAACTGGCAAACAAAGGATAATCTATGTCTAATACTCAGAGTTTCTGAGAAGCTGATTTTCAGCATGCTACATAAAGAATGGGGCTTCCCAGATGGTGCAACTGGTAAAGAACCCACCTGCCAATACAGGAGGCATAAGAGACACAGGTTTGATCCCTGGGTCAGGAAGATCCCTTGGAGGAGGGCATGGTAGCCCACTCCAGTATGCCTGCCTGGAGAATTCCATGGACAGAGGAGGCTGGTGGGCTATAGTCCATGGGGTCGCAAAGAGTCAGATACAACTCAAGTGATTCAGCATACATGTAAAGAAATGGTCAGCTAAGACAGGAGATACCTGTCCACATGAAGTGCATACTATGAGAATGAAGGGGTCACATTTCAGATGAGGAATCTGGTTATGTCAAAGAGAACATTTCTATCACAAACTATTTGCTCAGTTGACAGGTATATACTAAACAATACAGGTTTGACTTTCACTGGCCGATGTATATGTAGATTTTTTTCAATAGTAAGTAATACCCTTCCTAGGTGATGCTAGTGGTAAAGAACCCACCTGCCAATGCAGGAGATGAAAGAGATGCAGGTTCAATCCCTGGGCTGGGAGGATCCCCTGGAGGAAGGTCTGACAGCCCACTCCAGTGTTCTTGCCTGGAGAATTCCATGGACAGAGTAACCTGGCAGGCTACAGTCCATGGGGTCACAAAGTCGGACACGACTTGGTGACGAACAACAACAACAAAAGAGAAAGAAAGCAAAATTTGACCAGTAACTCAAACTATAGATGGAACTGGGTGTTTTTATTCTGGGGAAAGGTAAAGCAATACAGTCTCACTGAGATTATTGCTATAATTTCAGAAATTCAATATTTTATGTTTAATTTGTCAAATGTTATTACAATATTTTAATTTAGATTTTTAAATTTTTTTAACTCCTGGAAAGTTGGTGAGTTTTACCTTCTCATGTTGAACACTCCCTAATTCTACACAGATGCCACAACTAGAGAAAGAAGCTGTTCACATCCCACCAGAAGCTGTTCAACTGCACCTGTAACTCTTGAGCATACTCATTTTTGGCCAAAGCTCAAATCAGGAGATATAACGGATAGCACTTAACATGGATGGTGAGCATGAAAATATTTAATAACTATTCTAGAGAGCTAAAGGGCTGCCCTGGTAGCGCAGTGGTAAAGAATCTGCCTGCCAATGCAGAAGACACCGGTTCTGTTCCAGAGGATCGGGAAGATCCCCTGGAGAAGAAAATGGCAACCCATTGCAGTATTCTTTCTTTTTTTTTAATTGGAGGCTAATTACAATATTGTAGCGGGTTTTGCCGTACATTGACATGAATCAGCCACGGGTGTACATGTGTTCCCCATCCTGAACCCCCTTCTCCACCTCCCTCCCCATCCCATCTGTCAGCGTCATTGCAGTACACCAGCCCTGAGCACCCTGTCTCATGCATCAAACCTGGACTGGCGATCTATTTCACATATGGTAATATACATGTTTCAATGCTAGTCTCTCAAATCATCCCACGCTCGCTGTATTCTTCCCTAGGAAATCCCATGGATAAGAGGAACCTGGTAGGCTACAGTCCATGGGGTACCAAAAGAGACAGACACAACTTAGCAAATAAACAACAATAATGATGACATAGACAGCTAAATCCAAGAACTTAGGCATTCCAAGTTCTCTTTTTGGAAATTTACACTAGAAAATAAAGTGATAAAAATAGGCAACAAAGATTTACTGTACAGCACAGGGAATTATATATAATATCTTGTAATAACCTATAATGGAATATAATATGAAAAAAGATAGTGATAAATTCAGTGACTAGCCAGATAACAGGTAGTTTTTTTAAAATATGAATTATCATGTTTATCTGTCTACTATGATGAGAAGCAACCCGATATAGTAGAAAGTATACAGGATTTGGAGACAGAAGTTCCTTATTCTTGATTTTTCTGCCAAGTAAATGTGTGTTGCTGAATGAGTTACTGCATTTAATATCTCTAAACCTAACTTAATTCCTCTGCAAAATGGAAGAAGTAATAATATCCTCATGATACCACATGAAAAGTAAATAAGGTAGCACCATGTATGGTGATCTGAAAATATTGCTGACTTTTCCACATAATTTCTCAAGTCTTCGTTCTACCTAACCTAGAAAATAAGATTAAAAATATGTTTTAATCTTCTGAAAAAGAATAACCTTTCCTCTTGCCCTCCAGTTAAAATTAAAATGATAAGCATCATCAGAAATGATAATGTCAAGTAGATGTGATACATCATTCTTATAATATTTCAAGTGTCAAAATAGTCTCTTTTAGGAACCAATCCTAACATCAGCCAGAAAGAGTAATGTCAAAATGACGACTGCACTTTTATCATAGTGCATTCTGTATTTTTAATATTGCCTTCATCTCAGATTCTTATGAATTACCTTCAACAGCATTTAGATTTGCATGAATAAAAGTAAATATGTTTCCCCACCATGTATGAAAGGCAAGATATCAGAGCTTGAGACCTTTAAATGTACATAATAAAGTTGTTTTGAGACCTTGAAAGTATTACCCATGTTGAATGAAGTAAAATGTAACTCGCCTAAAACAAATAACCCTTCTAGACTTTTTGTCTGTTCATTGGTGCAGATCTTAATTGAAAAGGTTAATATAAAATAAACTCAAAAAATAAATCATGATTGGATAAAGCATATATTAAAAATGAAGTATGAGTGTCACAATGAGCTTCAATAACAAAAGAATGGCACTTACTGTATAATTTCTCCCAAGCAATAAATGGTCCTTAGATTATTGAATATTCACATCAAAATCCTAAACCCAACAAATTCACGAACTTACAAATTCAGTCCTCAATCAACTCCCCCAAACATAAGATATATGGTCCAAGGCCATATATGATGTCATACCTCCACTTGTCACTTTAAGTACAGCCTGCTAGATATCGCCACCTCATCTGAGGTGGCGACAGCCTTTTTTACTAGTAAACACAACATTTCACATGTGACCATCCAGACAGTATCTACATTTCCAGCATTCTTGAAGCAGGGTGTGGCTAGTAACAGTGCTGGCTGACGAGATAACAGCAGAAATCATACAGGTAATGTCCAGGTCATCTCCTGAGAATCATCACTACTTGTCTGGACCGTGCCTTTGCCCTTTCTTATCTCCTTGGAAACTGGGTATGACTGGGACAAACTTGGAAGCCCCCTGGAAAAGTTACACCTTTTCTATTAGTGTTGGATCACTCACTACAGTACTCTTACTTTGGAAAGTAGTAAACTGGTCTCTTGACTGAGTGAGGATATTTTGGATTTCTTAGTTGTAGCATTGTGACTAGTGTTCTAACTAACAACCATCCTATCAACAGCTGCAAAGGAAGAAATACATGGGTCTCAAAGCTGTAAGCCGGTTGTTATCAAAGAGATCCCGAGCAGTAGTATCAGCATCACTTTGGAATCTGTTAGAAATAAAAATTCTTGGCCACAGGACTGAAAAGGGTCAGTTTTCATTCCAATCCCAAGAAAGGCAATGCCAAAGAATGCTCAGACTACTGCACAATTAAGCACTCATCTCACATGCTAGTAAAGTAATGCTCAAAATTCTCCAAGCCAGGCTTCAACGGTAAGTGAACAATGAACTTGCAGATGTTCAAGGTGGATTTAGAAAAGGCAGTGGAACCAGAGATCAAATTGCCAGCATCTGCTGGATCATTGATAAAGCAAGAGAGTTTCAAAAAACATCTATTTCTGCTTTATTGACTATGGCAAAGCCTTTGACTGTGTGGACCACAAGAAACTCTGGAAAATTTTTAAAGAGATGGGAATACCAGACCATCTGACCTGCCTCTTGAGAAACATATATGCAGGTCAGGAAGCAACAGTTAGAACTGGACATGGAACAACAGATTGGTTTCAAATTGGGAAAGGATATTGTCATCCTGCTTATTTAACTTCTATACAGAGTATATCATGAGAAACGCTGGACTGGAAGAAGCACAAGCTGGAATCAAGATTGCTGGGAGAAATATCAATAACCTCAGATATACAGATGACACCACTCTCATGGCAGAAAGTGAAGAGGAGCTAAAAAGCCTCTTGATGACAGTGAAAGAGGAGAGTGAAAGAGTTGGCTTAAAGCTCAACATTCAGTAAACTAAGATCATGGCATGTGGTCCCATCACTTCATGGTAAATACATGGGGAGACAGTGGAGACAGTGACAGACTTCTTTTTTTTTTGACTCCAAAATCACTGTGGATGGTGAAATCACTGTGCAGCCATGAAATTAAAAGACACTTGTTCCTTGGAAGAAAAGTTATGACCAACCTAGATAGCATATTAAAAAGCAGAGACATGACTTTGCCAACAAAGGTCTATCTAGTCAGAGCTATGGTTTTTCCAGTAGTCATGTATGGATGTGAGAGTTAAACTGCATGGGCCCACTTATATGCAGATTTCTAAAGTAAATATTAATACATCCTACAGTTTGTTGAATCTGTAGATGCAGAACCACCAATGAGGAGGGGTAACTGTAAAGTTACACATGGATTTTTACTGGTACCTTTAGTCTTAGTTGCTCAATCATGGCTGACTCTTTGCAACCCCATGGACTGTAGCCTGCCAGTCTCCTCTGTCCATGAAATTTTTCAGGCAAGAATACTGAAGTGAGTTGCCATTCTCTTCTCCAGGGGATCTTCCCAACACAGGGACTGAACCTGAGTCTCCCTCATTGCAGGTAGATTCTTTACCATATGAGCCACCAATTCAAGAGCCAGCTGTAACTATTTTCAAGATAGACAAAGGAAATTTGTCATTTTGGCTATTTGCCCAGAAGCTTCTGGAATTTTGTGGCCTCAGGGCTTCAGAGTTGAAAGATTCTGGTTTTACTAGACACATACTGTGATTGTGCCCTCCTCAAGGTTATCAGGAAAATGCCCTGAATTCCATGACTCCTACAGGTGAAGAAGGCAAAGATGGTTGGGTGATGGGTGGAGAAGGGAGTGGGTTTTGTTTAACGTGTAAGAAAATTCAGTTATTTGCATCAGGTGGCCAAAGTATTGGAGTTTCAGCTTCAGCATCAGTCCTTCCAATGAATATTCAGGACTAATTTCCTTTAGGATTGACTGGTTGGATCTCCTTGCAGTCCTAGGGACCCTCTTCATTGGTGATTCCACATATACAGATTCAAAAAACTGTAGGATGTATTAATATTTACTTTAAAAATCTACATATAAGTAAAGCCCATGCAGTTTAACCCATGTTGTTCAAAGGGCAACTATACTGTACTCTTCTAGCACTGGATGTAAGTAGATGAATTTCTAAGTTAGAATGGGGTTGAAATTGTTAGATTATAGAAGTTTGGGCTGAGGGAAAACACTGTTTGTGAACTTCATGTGTATTGCTAAAAAAAATTATAAATCATTGACTTCAACCTCTGGAAATGAAGTGGTTTAGAATCTCTGAGATCTACTAAAGTACAACCAGATCCCAGATGAAGTACTATAACGCATTGCTGGGTACAGAAAGGAAGCTCAGTCTATTGGGAAAGAGTTCAATAAAATTAGAAATGTCAGCATCAAGGAAACACAAGACCAGGGTTAGGGTTACCCTGTAAGGATCTGTCTCAGTTCTGGGACAGGAATCTAGTTTGGGGCCTGCCTTGAGGTGGTGGAGCTAAACCAAGAGTCTCACTTGGCCACTTAAATGGGGCTCAGGTGGCCTCATGTTAGAAGCATCACAATGGTTCTAAGCTAACAAAGGAAAATTTCTCTCAAAGAAACATAAATCAAGGCCGCTAAGTAATAGCACTTTTACAACTGCCAGACTGGCAAAACAGTGATGATAACAATAATCTGATCATAGAAGTGCTGATGAGGAAGCAATGAAAATTCTCATATGTATGAAAACAAACAGTAACAACTCAAATGTTCACTGAAAGATTGAATTTTTTTAAAGTTATGTAGACAATGAAATGTTAAACAATAGGGAAAAATCAAGAACTAAAACTGCAAGTAGAAATAAAATTCCTTTACCCTTACATCTGACATTAAGCTTGAAATTTTTCTTTAGAAATATGAAAGAAATTATTTACTTTGGGACTTTCAACTGCATTCTGGAATTGAGGGCATGTACAACTGAGCGACTGAACTGAACTGAACTGATGTGCCCTACAGTACCTCTCTGTCCATCTTGAATTCACTAGGTGATTTTTTTAAAAATTATTTCTGTATCTGGAAGGGGAGAATATAGTAGTTCTCAATCATTATTTGTTGATTTTTAAAAATCAAGTCAAATCAATTCTGTATGTATTTATTAATAGGAGATCTAAGAACTATAATTATCTAAAAGTTTACACTCTTCAGAGTTACTCAAGTACCCAGGACCACCATCTCAATGGTTATTTTCAAAATAGAGAATTATTTGCTATTTGTGCTATAATTGTGTCTAAGATACTAAAGACCACACACCTATTTATACATATATATACACACTTGTATATTTCTTATCTCTTGTCTGCTGAGAGGGCCTAAAATCAATCACACACAGCAGCAATGAGCAGTCTTGAGCCACGTTCTTGCTTTTCAAATGCCATTCTTACTTCAATGAACCAAAAATCCTTCAAAGAAATGTCTGGTTTCAGGAATGCTTCAGGAAAAGTGCAGAATGAGCCTGGAGCATTTTGTTGTGCCAAAAAGTAAGGAAGTATAGAAATAACCATGACAATTTGGCAAAAGATCACAGGAATCAGTTAGAAGGAACCCCACTGGCCAAATCTCAGACAAACTGAGTAACAAACTAATTATAATAATGGACTATAACCCAATGAAAAAAATAATAATCCATGGGTTCACTTGATATAAATAATAAAATAAGTGGAAAATCTCTTATAGTTAAATGACAACTAATACAGGAAGAATTATAGAGCAGAAAAATCATTTAGTGGATGACAAAACTAGGAAATAAAAACTTGGTGAGGAACATGATTTTTATATAATTGCATAGTATCTTCCTATAAATTATTTGTTACAAAAATAAAAAATAGCTTACAGTGTAGAAACCTAACATCACCAATATTAGAAAAACTGACATTATGTGCCTCTGAAGATGATGGTCTAAGAAACAGATAGCATTTCTTTAGTTGATTTCTTACCAAAAATACCTAAAAACAAAATTTTTAAAATTAAGAAAAAATCCAGGAACTAAGTTCAATGTCACTCTATCAACTACTCTTCAAAAAGTCTTAAAAAACAAAGAAAGACTGAGGAATGGTCTCAATGGATTAAAATTAAAGCCATCACAAGAACAACCATGCTTCTAGATTGGATCTTCAGTTCAGTTCAGTTGCTCAGTTGTGTCCGACTCTTTGCAACCCCATGCATTATGGCACGCCAGGCCTCCCTGTCCATCACCAACTCCCAGAGTTTACTCAAACTCACGTCCATAGAGTCAGTGATGCCATCCAGCCATCTCATCCTCTGTCATCCCCTTCTCCTCCTGCCCCCAGTCACTCCCAGCATCAGAGTCTTTTCCAATGAGTCAACTCTTCTCATGAGGTGGCCAAACTACTGGAGTTTCACCTTTAGCATCATTCCTTCCAAAGAACACCCAAGACTGATCTCCTTTAGAATGGACTGGTTGGATCTCCTTGCAGTCCAAGGGACTCTCAAGAGTCTTCTCCAACACTACAGTTCAAAAGCATAAATTCTTTGGTGCTCAGCTTTCTTCACAGTCCAACTCTCACATTCATAAATGACCACTGGAAAAACCATAGCCTTGACTAGACAGACCTTTGTTGGCAAAGTAATGGCTCTGCTTTTGAATATGCTATCTAGGTTGGTCATAACTTTTCTTCCAAGGAGTCTTTTAATTTCATGGCTGCAGTCACCATCTGCAGTGATTTTCGGAGCCCAAAAAACTAAAGTCTGACACTGTTTCCACTGTTTCCCCATCTACTTCCCATGTAGTGATGGGACCAGTTGCCATGATCTTAGTTTTCTGAATGCTGAGTTTTAAACTAACCTTTTCACTCTCCTCTTTCACTTTCATTCAAGAGGCTTTTTAGTTCCTCTTCACTTTCTGCGATAAGGGTGGTGTCATTTGCATATCTGAGGTTATTGATGTTTCTCCCAGCAATCTTGATTCCAGCTTGTGCTTCTTCCAGTCCAGCGTTTCTCATGATGTATTCTGCTTAGGTCAAGAAAAAAAAAAAAAAAGCTGTAAAAGACAAGGGATAAACTTGAATAGGCAATAAATAGATAAATAATGGCATTGTATCAATGTCAAATTTCTGAATTTTAATAATAAAAATTAAAATATTATTTTTCTGAGGCCATACATACAGAATTATTAAGGTATAAAGAAGTGCAATGCCTCAACTTACTATCAAATCGTTCAGAAAAAAGTTTCCACACACATGAGAAAATAGAGAGAAGGAGACAGAAAGACAAACAAATGGGATATTCATCTGGGTAAAGGGTTTATTGGTATTTCATGTACAATTCTTGAAACTTTTCTGAATGTTTGAACCTCCTTTCAACTAATTTGAATTTGACTCTGCAAGTCTGGAATATATGCCTTTAGCACAATCTCTTCTGGTGCCTGGTTACATCTGATCACCATCACCAGCCTCCCAGCTGGTCAAGTTCCTCTCCCCATTCCTCAAAAGCTGGTAGGGAATATACACAGGATCCAGATCAGACTGACCGGTCATATCACTTTTCCTTCCTTATATTCTTCTCTTTTCCTTAAGGCCATCGCCTTCCATGGAGTTAAATACCCCCATTGACAAAGGGCCCCAGCTCTTCCCTTCCCGTAATGCAGAAAGCTCATATATATATATATGTATATAGTGTGTGTGACTTCACTTTCACTTTTCACTTTCATGCATTGGAGAAGGAAATGGCAACCCATTCCAGTGTTCTTGCTTGGAGAATCCCAGAGACGGTGGGCTGCCATCTATGGGGTCACACAGAGTCGGACACCATTGAAGTGACTTAGCAGTAGCATATAGCATGGGGTTTTTTGTTTGTTTTTGTTTTTTTTTGAGGGGGCAGTTCTGTACATTACCATGGGTAAATACAAAGGGGAACTCTGAGATAAAATGGAAGCTTGAGCCCATGGGTATCAGTGGATTCCCCTCTTGTCTGGCTTCCCATTGGTTTCAGTTTCTAGAACTGCAGAGTTGAAAGAAAGGCAAATTAGCATTGTGGTATTGATTCGCTAAAAGCTTTCTTGCTGGGTCGATGTGCACTGGATGCCTCCTGATCAGTGGCCATCCATTTACAGCTTCCCCTGCAGCCCTTCATGACCCCTTTAGACCTACGATGGGGAAATGCCCTTCTGAGATTAGCCTTGGATTTTTGTACTATCCTAAGTGCTTTCCTCAAGACTGGGAGCTGACGGTGGCTCAGATCATGAGCTCCTTATTGCCAAATTCAGACTTAAATTGAAGAAAGTAGGGAAAACCACTAGAACATTCAGGTATGACCTAAATCAAATCTCTTATGATTACACAGTGGAAATGAGAAATAGATTAAAGGGCCTTGATCTGATAGATAGAGTGCCTGATGAACTATGGACTGAGATTCATGAGGTACAGGAGACAGGGATCAAGACCATCCCCATGGAAAAGAAATGCAAAGAGCAAAATGGCTGTCTGGGGAAGCCTTACAAATAGCTATGAAAACAAGAGAAGCGAAAAGAAAAGGAGAAAAGGAAAGATATAAGCATTTGAATGCAGAGTTCCAAAGAATATCAAAAGAGATAAGAAAGCCTTCCTCAGCGATCAATGCAAAGAAATAGAGGAAAAGAACAGAATGGGAAAGATTAGAGATCTCTTCAAGAAAATTAGACATACCAAGGGAACATTTCTTGCAAAGATGGGCTCCATAAAGGACAGAAAAGGTATGGCCCTAACAGAAGCAGAAGGTATTAAGAAGAGGAGGCAAGAATACACAGAAGAACTACACAAGAAAGATCTTCATGACCAAGATAATCATGAAGATGTGATCACTCACCTAGAGCCAGACATCTTGGAATGTGAAGTCAAGTGGCCCTTAGAAAGCATCACTATGAATAAAACTAGTGGAGGTGATGGAATTCCAGTTGAACTGTTTTAAATCCTGAAAGATGATGCTGTGAAAGTGCTGCACTCAATATGCCAGCAAATTTGGAAAACTCAGCAGAGGCCACAGGACTGGAAAAGGTCAGTTTTCATTCCAATCCCAAAAAAGGCAATGCCAGAGAATGCTCAGACTACCACACAGTTGCACTCATCTTACATGCTAGTAAAGTAATGCTCAAAATTCTCCAAGCTAGGCTTCAGCAATATGGACTGCAAGGAGAACAATACGGACTGCAAGGAGATCCAGCCAGTCCTTCTGAAGGAGATCAGTCTTGCGTGTTCTTTGGAAGGAATGATGCTAAGGCTCCAGTACTTTGGCCACATCATGCGAAGAGTTGACTCATTGGAAAAGGCTCTGATGCTGGGAGGGATTGAGGCAGGAGGAGAAAGGGACGACAGAGGATGAGATGGCTGGATGGCATCACTGGACTCTATGGATGTGAGTCTGAGTGAACTCCGGGAGTTGGTGATGGACAGGGAGGCCTGGCGTGCTGCGATTCAAGGAATCGCAAAGAGTCGGACACGTCTGAGCGACTGAACTGAACTGAACTGAACTGAAGTGCTTTCTTCAAACCCTGCCCAATCCTTCAGTAATCCCTTTATAAATGCTTATCAAATTACTCAATTGTAAGCTTGATCTTAAGGAACTATATCAGCAATCAAATGCTCAACACTTCCAAATATAAGTCCCTAATGAAAAGGGAAGAAACAGGACCTTGAGCTATGGGATAAGACATAGGAGCAGATACAGATGAGGCTGGTGATTTTGAGCCCACAACCTTCTGAGCATCTCTTGTAGAGTTCAAGGAACTCTCTCCTTTAAGAACACTCCCTCCCTCCAAGGGATTCACTTAATCCTTAGTAAAAGCCTTTCAGTAACTAACTGGGAAGAATTAGTCCATACATCTATTCTTAGAGTACACCCCAGCCACTCCTCATTGACTCTGGATACTAATAAGAGTTAAAGGCCCTACAAAGAGGGCCTTTAACTTGGTGTAACAAAAGAGATACACCAAGTGCTAGTATAGCTGAGGAGCATATATGGAAGCAGATTCTGAGAACATTAGATTGAGCAGAATGAAACATAAACCTTGATCTAGCTGAATTCACTGACTAGCATCTGTTCACACAGGACTCGCAAACACTGCATTAGATTGTCAACAGTGGTGTTGATAATTTGCTAAGTTACGAACTGTGAATGTGAAAGTGAGAGTCGCTAAGTCGTGTCCGACTCTTTGTGACCCCATGGATTATACAGTCCATGGAATTCTCTAGGCCAGAATACTGGAGTAGGTAGCCTTTCCCTTCTCCAGGGGATCTTACCAACTCAGGGATCAAACCCAGGTCTCCCTCATTGGAGGCAGATTCTTTACCAGCTGAGCCACAAGGGAAGCCCAAGAATACTGGAATGGGTAGCCTATCTCTTCTCCAGCAGATCTTTCTAACACAGGAATAGAACTGGGGTCTCCTACATTGCAGGCAGATTCTTTACCAACTGAGCTACCAGGGAAGCCCTTACTAACTATGCTGCTGCTGCTGCTGCTGCTAAGTTGCTTCAGTCGTGTCCAACTCTGTGTGACCTCAGACAGCAGCCCACCAGGCTCCCCCGTCCCTGGGATTCTCCAGGCAAGAACAGTGGAGTGGGTTGCCAATTCCTCCTCCAATGCATGAAAGTGAAAAGTGAAAGTGACTATAGCTGGACCTAAAGCTATCTACATCAGGGGCCATCATATTAGGGCCTGTCAGCCAAATCCAGTTCTCCATCTGTTTATATAAATAAAACTTTATTGGAACATAGTAAAACTCATGAATTTTCTATTGTCGTAGTTGCTTTTGAGCTATCATGGCAGAGCTGAATAGTTGCGATGGAGACTACCTGGTCCTCATGAGTGAGTACATGCATGTTCAGTCGAGCCCAACTCTTTGCAACCCCATGGACTGTAGCCCTCCAGGCTCCTCTGTCCCTGGAATTCTCCAGGCAAGAATATTGGAGTGGGTTGCCATTTCCTCCTCCAGTGGAGTCTTCCCAACCCAGGGATCGAACCCATGTTGTGTCTCCTGTGCCTCCTGTATTGCAGGTGGATCCTTCACCACTGAGCCACCAAGGGTGTAAGATATTTGCTCTCCAACAGTTTACTGAAAAACTTTGCTGACCCCTGATCTATATCACTGAGGTCAAAATGTGGGAATGCTCAGAAGTTGTAAGGGAGGAAGGAATCCTACTGGGAAATAGGAGGCAGGAATGAACCCATTACATGGCAACTTGCTCACCACCCTAACCAAACCTCATAGGATGGTGCAGAAAATACTTCCTCTACCAAGGCATTGATGAGAAAGGCACCAGAAGGTTGAAAAGCTCTGTGTTAGATGTCCTCTGCAAGCTGGAGATAACAGTGAGGATGCTGCGTTAAAATTTAGTTTCCTGATCTCAGTGGAAATAATGTGATCCCAGAGTGGGAGAGACCAGGTGTTGGCAATTAACTGTCAGCGATAAGGTGCTGGTAATTAAGCAGTAAGCCTCTGGGGAAAATGAAGTCAGCCTGTTTCAACCCACAAGGACCAAGGACCAAAACTGGTGAATAGACCATGGAATCATCACTGATCCCTAGAAATAAAGCAGACAACTTGCCCATTAAGGCATTTCTATATGTACATTGGCAGAAATATTCTAGATTTAGTCATCAGAAACTTAAATCCCCGTAGTGAAAATCTATACCTTATCCGTCCAGAATGAAGCCAGTTCACAAACCCAGAGGCTCTTGACTGCAGGGATGGCTGGGATCTTTAAAGGAACATGGAACCCAGCCAGAGGCCTCTATCCTAAATCTCACCCCAGTTCTTCCCACAGGAACGTGGGCCAGTTGACTGTGCCCTAAAGAAAGGAAAATACTCAGAATTGCTGAGGCTTATTAGAGCCCAACTCTGCTCTGGTGCCAATCCCAATACCTGAAACACCACCACTGTCCTGAGAGGGTGCTTCTGCATTCTTGGTCCAAGTCCATCTAACAGCTGAGCCAGGACGACCAGCAGGGAGAGTTAAATGAGGATTTTTCTTCCAGCTGCTCCCTCCCTGCAATGTAACCACAGGCTGGCTGCCTTCCTTGACTGAAGTTCCCAGCTCTGATCTCCATGCATTCCTTTCTCTAAACTCGTATCTGGTTAACCCTTTGTCCCTTTGTTCCTTCAAATCTAGCTGTGATAAGTACACCTAGCTGTTACCACTCCTGAATTCTGGTTTGCGTGTGTGCTAACTTGCTTCAGTTGTGTCCAACTGTTTGCAACCCCAGCTCTTCTCTCCCTGGGATTCTCCAGGCATAAATACTTCCTTCTCCATTTCCTTCTCCAAGGGATCTTCCCGACCCCAGGGATCAAACCCGCATCTCTTTGGTCTCCTACATTGGCAGGCGGGTTCTTTACCAATAGCACCATCTGGCTACTGGTAAAGAACTCTGCTGCTGCTGCTGCTGCTGCTGCTGCTGCTGCTGCTGCTGCTGCTGCTGCTGCTGCTGCTGCTGCTAAGTCACTTCAGTCGTGTCCGACTCTGTGCAACCCCAGAGACGGCAGCCTACCAGGCTCCCTCATCCCTGGGATTCTCCAGGCAAGAACACTGGAGTGGGTTGCCATTTCCTTCTCCAATGAATGGAAGTGAAAAGTGAAGGTGAAGTCGCTCAGTCGTGTCCGACTCTTCGCGACCCCATGGACTGCAGCCCACCAGGCTCCTCCGTCCATGAGATTTTCCAGGCAAGAGTACTGGAGTGGGGTGCCATTGCCTTCTCCGTTGAGCAACATAGCGTTTCCAATTGAGCTAAAGATACAGATTCATGATGGACAGTAGAGAATAACAAAGTTCATAAACATGGGGATGCTGCAAAGGTCATATAGAACATTGCCAAATATTCTCTCAGTCACATTCTCTCAGCATCTATAGTTGCTGGATCACTTTCTTCATCACTCCTTTCCTGCTTCCCTCTTTGACATTCCTGGGTCTGCGTCATGTTGACCTCCCTCCTTCTTGACTTCCTTTCTTGTCCCCTTTTCAGCTATTAGTATTAAAGACACGGCTGAATGAAATAATGGGTGTGTCTGAGGACTTACTGATGCGCCTGCTGTGTCTTTAGGAGATGCTTTGCATTTCACAAGATGTCTTGTTTGGCTGCCACCCACTGCAATAAGTTTCACTCTCTCATCTTCTCACTAGATTAGAGGGATAGTTTAAGATTCCTTAAGTTACCCAGTGGTGTCAAAATAAACCGAGGAAATGCAGGAAACCAGCTGAACACAAGCAAGCCATAGCTTACAAAGCAAATTATTGCCTTATCCAAAGAAAATGATTATCTAAATGTTCTTTCACAAATCTAGTATGGTAAGTTGAGGGAAAATATATGCATCTATATTTGGGTTAAAATATTGATCTAAAAGGGAAAACAAAGCCCATGTCCTATCCTACTTAGGTCATGAATTCCTATCCACTTGGGAATAAGGCAAGTGAGGATATGCGTATAGAAAGAGTATCACTAAATAATACAAAAACATAAGCCAATATTTTGGAAACACTTTATACAGAGGTTTCTAAATTTCCTTTCATCATCAGAGACACACACTTCTGTAAACATAAGACAGCAGCATCTTCTCTGTGCTCTATTAATGTTCGATTTAATGGAACACTAGGTACAAACCACAGTAAAATGTCATCTTGAACAATACATAGGGATGAAATTCTTTGGAATGCCTATGCGGTGGCCCAGTCTCCATGTGAAATCTCCCCTGTAACAACATTCTGTCTTCTGTGTCACAGGGTGTGCTTTGCATTCCAGTCACTGTAGCACACATGTTGAACCAAAAATAACATTGGCAGTCAGAAAAGAAGCAAAAACATTGCCAAACACTGTATTTTTCTAGACACAAGTAGCCTCTTTGATTAACAAAATTAAACCTAGAGCCTCCAGGGCTAGTATTTGAATAAGGTTCCGGGCCTGTAAAGATGGGCAGGTGGACTTCACATCCCACCTCGATCCTCTCTAGAATCACTTTCTCCTTTTCTTATTTCCAGTGCCACCGCCGTGCCGGGCTCGGGTAGAGAATATCATTGTTCCCCATTTAATGCTCCAGTCTAAACTACAACTGAAATCACACTGGAACAGTTAAATAAAAATTTTATGAAACTTGAGGATCACAAAAGGGAAATCCACATATAAAGTAACATTAAACTAGATATATATGTAATAGCTATAATATTTTGAAAATAATGGAACCATGTATTTTTAATTCCCTATGGCTCTCTCAGTCATTGAATCAAGGGCTTTCATTGCTTGAAGGAAGAGCCCATTATACCTAGAGAAAAGGAATGGCTCAGATTTGAGTGTTAAATCAGATTTGTAAAGTTTATAGTGAGAAATAGTCTTGGAAGTCCGGCTTCCTTGAGCAAGAGAACTGCCCCTCCCCAACACACACACCCCTGGATTTCCAAAACCTTCTTCTCAACTAGCAACAAACAAAATTTGGAAGGTTTTCTACATGGCAGATCATCACGCAGAGCAGTCAAGATCCTTATGAAGGAAATTCGCATTGAACTGCTAAGCCTCTCTCTGAGGAAAAGGAAGAGAGGCGAGAGGAACGCAGAGTGAATAAAGCCACTGGGGCCAAACTGACTCGCGCAGGAGAAGTGCTCGGGTGGAGGGAGAGTGGCTGAAACACGAAGACAGTTGGGGGGTCTCTCAGAGTCAGAGGCATCTTTGCTTCCCTTGCTGGGCAAGGTGGGAATAAGCCTCTCAGAGAACCAGGCTGCTTTGTGGTATAGCTCCCAACATGGTACCACAGCCAACACATAGAAATGGCTGAGGGAAGTTGCCTGGAGAATCCCTATATTCCAGGCAATGGGTTGAGGACAAATTAATGAATTAACTTATTTATTTGGCTGTATCAGGTCTTAGGGGCTCAGGAGTTGTAGCTCCAGGGCTTAGCTGCTCCACAGCACGTGGCATCTCAGCTCCCCAACCAGGGTTTGAACCATATCCCCTGCACTAAACGGTGGCTTGTGAATGACTGGACCACCTGAGAAGGCCTGAGGATGGCTTTGCACACCCCTGAGGAAGAGGGACGATCACCCGAGGATACTGACTTGGACTGTTGCTGCAGGGGAGTAGGTGAAGGGTTCAGTTCAATCACTCAGTCATGTCCGACTCTTCCTGCCATCAGGGTGCTGTCATCTGCATATCTGAGGTTACTGATATTTCTCCCGGCAATCTTGATTCCAGCTTGTACTTCATCCAAAGGGTGGTCCCTCTCAAAAATAAAGTGCCTCAAGAGCAGAGGCCCAGGGTAAATGCCTAGGAATGAAACAGCATGCCTGACCATGCTACAGAAAGTGGACCACATCAGGAGGACAAGGGAGGAGGTGCTCAGTCATCAAGAAAAGAGTAATGACTGTGATAACAGTAAGAGGACGTTCTCCTCCACCCCCACCCATACCCGATAAGACACACACAGCAGAGAAACCAGAGAAACCAGTCTGCTGCCTCCCTGCCCCAAGGATACCCTACCTGCCTGTCTTGGGAAGCAGAAGGGGAAGAATACTGGATAGAAGTAACCTTTTTAAGAAGTTTGATAGTTTGATCCTTCAAATCAAGTGAAGACTGAAGTGAAATCTGCCTCAAGTGCATATTCGCTTTTCTAAGACAGAAGGTATTGGGATGGTGGAGGCAAGGAGTGCGCCTTTCCCACCATCAGCAGCATTGGGGGCCCAGGAGAAACTGATCTCAGATACAAGAGACAAATATCAGTTGTACACACTGATTTGCTGTGACTTAAGTTTCTACCCTGTAAGATAAAGAACACACCTTGACAATTTTTAGCTCACATATTCCAGAAAATGTGGTGATCTCCCCAGAGCATGACAGGCAGCACTCACCCCCACCCTGGCCTTTCTAGGACCACTGTTTTGTACACCGTCCCATAGAACAATTAAGAGCATTGGTTTCAGAGTCAGGAGTGCATGAGTCCAAACTCTGGCTATATTACTCTTCTTTTCAATTTGTTTATTTTTGGCTGCACCAGGCCTTCATTGCTATGGGTAGGCTTTCTCTAGCTGTAGTGAGTGGGGGCTGCCCTCCTGTTGCGGAGCACAGGCTCTTCAGTCCACAGGCTTCAGTAGCTGTGGCGCAGCGGCTTGGTTGCCTTGCAGCATGTGGGGTCTTTCTGGATGAGGTATCACACCCATGTCCCCTGTGCTGGAGGGTGAAGTCTTAACCACTGGATCGTCCAGGAAGTCCTCTGGCTATACTATTTAACAGCTGTTGGATCCTTGGTGACTCAAACCTCCGATTTTTCATCTTTGAAATGAAGACAATAATTAGGCTTGCCTCACAGAATTGCTGAGACAGGTAGGGAAAACTATACATGTAAAGAATTTAACAGAATGTGTTTCGTGTAGTAAGAGCTCACCGTGTGTGTGTGTGTGTGTGTGTGTGTGCAGGCAGGTGTGCATTTTCCACAAAGAGGCCCAAATATGTAACCAAAGTGTGCAAGATTTATACAGCCTTGCACTAAAGGCTCCCCTAATTTCACATCCTCTAGAAGGTGATCTGCTGTTACTCTGGCAGTTCCTCGAATAAAGAGATGCACTTAGGGAACTCCCCGGTGGTCCAGTGGACTTCCCTGGTAGCTCAGCGTGTAAAGCGTCTGCCTGCAATGTGGGAGACCCAGTTCAATCCCTGGGTTGGGAAGGAAATGGCAGCCCACTCCAGTACTCTTGCCTGGAGAATCCCATGGATGGAGGAGCCTGGTAGGCTATAGTTCATGGGGTCACAAAGAGTCAGACACAGCTGAGATAATTCACTTTCTTTCTTTCTGGTGGTCCAGTGGTTAGGATTTGGCTCTTTCACTGCTGGGGCTCAGTTCAATCCCTAGCCAGGAACTAAGATCTTGTGAAGAGAGGTGAGGCTGGAAAAAAAAAAAATAAAAAAAAAAGGCACTCAAGGACTATTGCAGGTCCCCACACTCTGCACCCAAGGCTTCTGCGCTATGTGTCTGGGTCAGGGGCAGGCAGAAAAGCATAAATGTTTAGGTGCTATGTAAGTACCTTCATCACAATAACTAATAAAGTTTCCAACAGTGTTTCATGCTGTTCTAAGTGCTTCATCTATATTAACTCATAATCTCACAACAACCCTCCTTGATGAAGACTGCTATTCCCATTTTACAGATGGGGAAATTAAGGCAAACAGAAGGTAAATAACTCCAAGGTCACGAAAACTGTAATTTGAAACCAGGTAGTCTAGCTTAATACATCCAGCTCGTAACCACTTCACAACTCTGCTTGGGAAACATTTCTTCTCTCTGCCCTGTGGCATTTAGCTCCTGTCTATGCAGCATCCCCACCTTTTCTAGAGTGGCTTCTCACTGATCTCTTCCTTCCTTCTCTTTTCTTTCCCAGCCTTGGCAAATCACCAGCCCTGCCAGCCAATGAGGACATCACTTCCATGAACAGACCAACTAGTCAAATTCCATTTACTTTCACTGTCAGGCCTGGGTCTTCTCAGCAATAAATGCACGTGCTCTAAGACTTGGGTTCCCACTGAGTTCACAGCTGCCCTAGACAGCTGAGCCAGCCAAACATCTCTGAACTCCTGTTGCCGTGGGGATAACTCAAAAACGGATCCAGATGTGCAGATAGGTATCTCTTGATCCTGAAGCAGAAGCACACAGCCCATCCGTGGATGTACAGATGGCTCGGGGCACTAGCTTCAGTTCCTCCCTTCCGGTGGACTTCAGGCAGGCCTGTCGAGCAGCACAGATGGCTCTGGCCACATCACAATCTGTTTACAAGGCCATCTCTCTGCTCGAGTGGACACCTGGAGCTAAAACAGATTTCCCTCACCGATTCTGAGGGGCCAGAACAGTGCTAGCTGCATATGTGCATTATGCTCAATGTTTGTCTTTTTATTGCAAATATTTTATATTTATAGTATAAAGGCACTATAGCTTGTGACTTGAGTATTTCCTTATGTGTCATTTTACGGTTTCAGCAATGATGCCAAGCCAGAATGGTTGTCTTATCTCCTAGGCGTTGCTCTGGCTTTGTCTTCTATGCCCAGGTCATCTGTGGGTAACATTAAAAAAATAATAATAAGAAGAAAACTTAAGACCAAAATCTTTGAAAAAAGTGAAACTCAAATTTGGATGGTTTAAACTAAGTACTTGGCTTCCCCAGTAGCTTAGTGGCGAAGAAAAAAAAAAAAATCCCCCTGCAATGCAGGAGATGTGGGTTAGGAAGATTCCCTGGAGGAGGGCATGGCAACCCATTCCAGTATTCTTGCCTGGAGAATCCCATGGACAGGGGAACCTGGCGGGCTACCATCCCTGGGGTCACAAAGAGTCAGACACGACTGAAGTGACTGAGCACACAAACTAAGTACTTAGTATGGAAATGAAATATTTTCCTGAATTATCTAATTCCAGAGTCAATTTTTCTCTGAGCTCTAGCTTCAGAGGGATCAACTATTGTCAGAAAATTCTGAGGGGTATAAACTCATTTTTATATTTGAAAAAAATTATCTGGATATATCTAGGCAGTAAGGAAAATACAATTCTCCATTTTCCAGTGGTGACTATACTTATGGTTAGCTACCCAGGAAACATGTGTTATCCTCATAAACAGCATTTATGTCGTGTAAAAGACTAAGTTTTTTCTATGTATAAAAAGTGCTTTTAAAACTGACTATAAATTCATTTTATGCTCTAATTTTTGAGACAAGGTAATTTCAAAGAATAATTCTATTAACTATAAGTAGTAAGATGTTATGAATATTTCTATATTCTCCTAAGTGGCTTTTAATCCTCACTTCAGTGTTATGATTTTTATTACCAATAAAAATTAAATGTACATATTAAGTATCTAACGTATAATTATGATTTAAATAAACTACAAAATTTTTATTATCATGCTCTAAATTCAACTAAAAATCAAAATAGTTTGAATAGTTAAATGCAGACCTAAGGACAATATTTGTCCCCTATTTAAATATGCATTTATAGCAAATAAGT
Organism: Nanger dama; assembly: GCA_917880005.1. Classification (NCBI taxonomy): domain Eukaryota; kingdom Metazoa; phylum Chordata; class Mammalia; order Artiodactyla; family Bovidae; genus Nanger; species Nanger dama. The sequence goes on along the minus strand of CAKJTW010000009.1, from coordinate 15,168,495 downwards.
TAAACTCTCTAGGAAAAAGACCACATCGCAGATATCATTTTTAGAAAACTCTCAATAAACTTCAGAGCAGGAAGAAGATCTGTGAGGAGAGAGAAAACTGTGAGGTGTAGGCATCCTGGCAGTAGCTGACTGCGACAGTTGACAGGGACAAGAGAGCTAGAAAGATGACAGAACCCTGAGACACCATTTGAAAGGCTGGGGCGAGGCAGGGAGTCCATGAAACAGACTGATGAGAACTCTTCGGAACTTTATAGGAAACATCGAGAAACAATGGTGCCATAAGGGAAAGAAAACGGCTGAGGAAATAGGGACAAGGACACAGGATGACTGAAGAGGCTTTTTATGGTATTTAAAAGACAGAGCGGGCAGGGTGTGGGCCTTCATGTCATGCATGCATGGGTAGATGGCTAAGAAAGAAGCTCTGTTGCCCTGTGCTGTGCTGATGGTTGTTGTGCAATTAGCATAGATTAGCATAGTGGGCGGTGTTTGGCAAAGATGCGCCCTCTTTCCTGTACCAGCACAGCAGGTCAGCAGGTAATAAATGCCAACAGCAGCAGTAATAACGCACACGACTTAGCCCCTGTCATTCCTCAAGCATCTGTACTTGCTTAGGAATGGGTTCTGCAGCACCCGGTCAGTGAACCGCCTCAGGGGCTACTACTCTGGGCCCCACAAGCCACCACTGGGGTCACCTGTTGCCACAAGCATCCTTTTACACTTAGTCAGGAAATGAGAACTGTTATTCTCCACAGCACAGCTCAGTCAAGCCGTAAGTCCCCACGATGATGCACAGAGTATGGAGATAACCATGAGCCCAATCCAGAGATTAATGCATAACTTATTTCCTGATGTGGCTTCCCCTGGGGTTCAAAAGACCATCTTGTTTCTAGAATCTCTTTCAGGATTTCTCAATGTCTCCATGTGGCAGAGGCACCTGTGTGTCCAAGCTGTGGAATCCAGGCCCAACGTTTGCAGAACGAGAATGAGGAAGAGTCAGACCCGCCCTCTAGTCCATGGTTCACTTTCCTAGGAAAATCTCTACTATCCCATGGACCTCTAGTCCATGGTTCACTTTCCCAGGAAAATCTCTGCTTACAAAGATGACTGTCCTCCAGTAAGCCCTTTTCTAGAATGTAGGAACCTAGTCTTCTACCAAGAGTTCATGTGTACTCAGGGCAGGGCCCCCCAAATGGTATTTTATAGACAAAGCAGTGCAATGCGTAGAGGGGAGAATTTCTTCCTGGCACTCCAGGCAGAACGCTTAAGAATCTGGGCAGACAGAAGTCTCTCAGTCCCCTCTGGGGACACTCTTTACTGACCCTCCTCTGGCCTGGGTTTGTGATCAGGATGTGGGTGAGGCATCCTCTGCCAAACCTTGTTTAGGAGGCCTGGGCATAGCTAGCCCTTTCGCTCCCCTTCCCCAGTCACCTGGTTCATGCTGGCATCTTCAGCCTTTTCCAGAGACTCATTTACCTTGATCTATTCAAGGGGTCACTGTGACTTATCTCTACAGTCCCCAAGAAGTTTCCCAATCAATCCAAGGAAATGGTCATTTCTTTAGCCAAGGCTAAATTGAGGATATTTCCATTTTATAGGTACCTAAGAAAAGCCTTAGGAGCTCTTGCCTTTAGGTGTTGAGCACTTCCCTTCCAGACTAGGATGGAAGCTGAGGGTCCATCCTGAGCAATGCTGAGCTGTAATCAGTGGCCAAAGTTCCGCAAGGAGTCTTATGGAGCTTCTCTCTCTTGCTATCAAGTATGATCTGAATTATTCTTTTAAGTCATTCAATTGGTCTTGTTAGGGTGAAGGCACTTGAAGTCCATGTATGAGTTGGAAAGAACTTAGAATCTGGCTTCTGAAAGTCCAGGTGCAAGCACTGACTTTCCTTGAATTTAATGGCCATAGGCAAATCTCTTAGTCCCTTTGAGTCTCAGTCCTCATATCTGAAAATTGAGGGTTATAGTAAACTATCTTGAATGTTCTTTCAAATGAAAAATTCTAAATTTTTCATAATTATTCTCTGCAGTATCTAAAGACCTAAAATGAAGATAAAATAATTACCCAAAGACTTCTGCCATGTGAATAGCTATGTAAGATAGCTAAGGAAAAAATTAGTTCAATCCTATTTGAGGTTAAGAATAGCTTATACCTTAAATTAGGCACTTTAAAAAAAGTAGAATAGAAGCTCTTTGTTAAAAATTATCCATTTTGGGGAAATAGAATTCATTTTATAAGTTTGGCAGAAATATATGCTGATGGAGTTAAGGATGTTAAGAAAGTCGAAACATCTTGCAGCTTTACAACTCATTAAAGTACTTACTAGACCATAGAGTACAGCATCTGAGAAACAAATAGGGCTCTGAACATTGTTTTCTTAATTAAAATCCTCTATTTAATCCACTTGAAATATATAGTGAAAAAGAAATAAAAAGAAAATTCAAAGCAGAACTATCTTTGGGAAATATTACTCTAAGTACTAGCTATTTGTTTTTCAACTTGTAGGGAGTTCAAGTTGTATAATCATGATGTAGTTAAAAACATAATGAAGAATGGGCAGGGGAGTTTTATAGAGTTTGAAGATTGGTTTTCATGCACCACGCTTTTTTGTTATTTAAACTTTGCTACTGTCATCATTTTTCTAGCTGTTGAGTTTAACCTTTGTACAGCACGGCTGCAGGCCCATCAAGCGTGCTCACAAATAAATGAAAAATGTTACTGGACCCAATGATCCAGAGGGTGTGTCATTCCACAGGGAAGTTTGCCTGAAATGAGGCCTCTTCATTTGTTCATGCCTTCTTAAGCCAAGCATAAACAGCCCAATTTATAAACCACTGTGATTTCAGTTATAGGACTCCTAACCACCACCACTCCTCCCACTGCCAAAATCGTTTAAAAAATGAATCTACAAAAAAAAAAAAAATGAATCTATAGTCAGATAAAGTAGAGAATTAAATTATTTGAATAATCACAAAATCTGAGGACTGGATCATACCTTAAGGTCTTCTAGATTAATTCTTCCCATTTAAGCCTGAAAATAAGAATCATCTGTAACCTCGTTCTAAAATTGAAGTACAGTTGATCTACAATATTGGTTTCAGGTGTGCAACATAATGACTTGATATTTTTACAGACTATACTTCCCATAAAGTAATAAAATATTGGTTATATTCCCTGTGCTGTGTATCATATCCTGTATCCAATTTATTTTATAACTAGCAGTTTGTACCTATCCCTTCACCTAACTTGCGTCTCCATCTACCCCTCTCCCCAATGGTAACCACTAGTTTGCTTTCTGTATCTGTGAGTCTGTTTCTATTTGGTTATATTCATTCACTTGTTTCTTTAGATTCAACATATAAGTGAGAACATACAGTATTTCTCTTTCTGTGACTTATTTCACTAAGCATAATGCCCTCGAGGTCCATCCATGTTGTTGCAAATGGCAAATTTTTTTTTTCTTATGGCTGAGAAATATTATAATATATATAGGTATACATACAAAAATATACACATCTTCATTCATTTGTTTATAAACACTTAGGTAGCTTCTATATCTTGGCTATTGTAAATAATGCCACTATGAACACTGAGGTTCATATATCTTTTCAAATTAGCACTTTTGTTTTCTTTGGATACATAATTGATTTTGAGAAGAGTACTTGAATAGGCACTTTTCCAAATAAGACACATTGATGGTCAACAGGCACATTGAAAACATGCTCAGTATCACTAATCATCCAGAGAAATGCAAATCAAAACCATGAAATATCACTTCATACCTATTAAAATAAAATGGCTGTCATCAAAAAGACAGTAAATAAGTGAAGTGAGGAGGTGGAAAAAGGGAACCCTAGGACTGGGAATATAAATTGGTACAGCCTCTGCAGAAAATAGTATGAAAGTCTCGTCTCTCCAAAAATTAAAAATAGAACTATTATAGGATCCCAGAATCACCTGGAATATCTTATTAAAATTTTCTAAATTAAAAAGTGGAAAAGGATTATTGGGTCCTAACTGTGCACAACTGAAATAGAATTCCCAGTGAGAAAAGCCTTGACTAAATAATTACAAATATTCTCAAGTAGTACCTGATCTGGTCCAAATTTCCATCTGAAATTTGAATTTCAGTCTTATGGTTCTTATTACTTTACCTATGTGAGAATCACCTGAGGAGTTGTCATGTTTTGTTTTCAATATGGAATCCAATACTTCCACAGGTGTACTTCCAAAATGTGAACTTGTAATCTGTTTGCTCTTGTTCTCTCTTTTTTAAATTTTTTTGTTGTAGTTTTGTTATTTATTAATGTTTTCATACGAGGCTGCTGCCCAGGCTGGTTTAGGAAGTCCTTAGCTTTCCTTTGTCTGACAGGGCTTTTTCTATACCTACCTGAATACCTCCAAGCCGGCAGCCCAAACCATTTCCACCTAAAGTAATGACAAACATTGCTATTTTCTCTACCTAGGAAAACTGAGTCTAGTCAAGGCTATGGTTTTTCCAGTGGTCATGTATGGATGTGAGAGTTGGACTGTGAGGAAAGCTGAGCGCTGAAGAATTGATGCTTTTGAGCTGTGGTGTTGGAGAAGACTCTAGAGAATCCCTTGGACTGCAAGGAGATCCAACCAGTCCATCCTAGAGGAGATCAGTCCTGGGTGTTCCCTGGAAGGACTGATGTTGAAGCTGAAACGCCAGTACTTTGGCCACCTCATGCAAAGAACTGACTCATTGGAAAAGACCCTCATGCTGGGAAAGATTGAGGGCAGGAGGAAAAGGGGATGACAGAGGATAAGATGGCTGGATGGCATCACCGACTTGATGGGCATGAGTCTGAGGGAACTCCGGGAGTTGGTGATGGACAGGGAGGCCTGGTGTGCTGCGATTCATGGGGTCGCAAAGAATCGGACACGACTGAGTGACTGAACTGAACTGAGGAAAACTGATATTTTTTCTACCGCCCTTTATACACAGACTATAAGAGAACACCCAATCTATAAAAGGGAGTAGATCTTTTGATTCCTGTTATCAATATATTGACAATGAGCTGGATGTAAGTTTTTGTGCTATGACAACATTCTCTCCAGGGCAAGATGGGAGGGATGGAAAGGGGAGGAGAGAAACTTAGCCAAAACCTGTTATTTTGCAGCATGAGCACAAAACAGTGAGTTCACTAGCTAAACTGTTAACGCTAACTGATTAAACCCATCAGAAATATGACATTATACATTTTGAATACTGGAAGGCTAAGCTATGTAGGAATCACTTTAAAGAAAATTACTGTTCACTTAATGAGCACATTTCTTATTCTAAATCGACATTTTGAGCCTTGCTAATATTATGGGAAATCATTAGAAATATACTAGACTGAATTTTTACATTTTTCACCACAAGCATATATCTTCATGGCTTACTGTGTACAGGCACTGTTCTTGACACTGGGGATACAGCAGAAAACAAGACCATTCAAAGACTGTACCCCCTGGAACTTCTCCATGGTAGGGGCTAAGGAGGACATGATCTATAAAGAAATAAGTATATCATATCTGGCAAAGATAAGGCCGTGAAGAAAATAAATCAAGAGAAGCAGATAGCAAATGACTTTAAGACTTATATGGAATACAGTGCTCAGCCCATCACCATTAGCTGGTATTCATTAGTATAATTTATGGGTGTGCATCTTCTTCCTTCGTATATGATTATGATGATGCTGGCAAAGTTACTTTCCATATTTATGGATATGGCTTTAAAAAAAAACTGCAAATGGCTCTATACAGAGACACTTAGCTGGTCGAGCACTGCCTTCGGACTCCGAGCACCAATATAGGGCCTATCACTGTTTGCTGATGTTCCCAGCTTCATCGGCTGCTCAATACTTTGAATCACAATGAGCCCCCTCTGTCACATCGCCGTGTGCCCTGTCTGTCCACAGACAGTGCCCCTCACGCATCACCAGCAGCAACTCCCTTGGTGTCATCTACAAGTGCTGCGGGCTTCTCGGGAGTGACTGGCTGCAGGTTTCTGCCTGGGTCTTGCTGTAGAGCAGCTGCTCCACCTCCGCCAGTCATCCATCCTCAACCAGGGTGCAGCTGAGCAGAGCGGTGCACACGGCTTCTTCCGTGTTTGCCGACTGGCTGCTTTCCAGGGCAGCTGGGAAAGGCTAGCGGGACACAGTGCAGCTCTGCATTTATACAGTGATTATCATCCTCACGGCATAACCACAGGCTGATCAAACAGTATGTCCACACTAAATGGGACAATTTCACTACCTCTCCCTACCTCTTTTTGAAGAGGGAAACAGGGAAAAGTGAGTCGCAAATAGCCATTAGAAATGACTAGCTTATAAAAACAAAGAATTAGCAAGCTTAAATTGTCTTTTACAGCATCAGTGTGTGTGCAGACAAACACAGGGAGGCAAAGAGGCCTGGGCAAGGACGCTTGGAATTTTCACCCAATGGATGAGGAATAGACACCATACCCTACATATGCAAATCACATCTCTTATTTTCATGGTTTATTTAGGTCCAAAGCTCTTTTGTATATATTATGTCATTGTATGTTCACTGAGTTTTCATTGTAAATATTTTTCAAATGAACCATACAAATTAACTTTTCATAAAATGACATTTTAAAATATGTTTAAAGAGCTTCACTTTATGACTCCAAAACGGACCATGCTTGCAGTTAACTCACATCATCCGTGTCCATGGATGGAAACAATGGGATAAACTGTGGATGACCCCAAAGAATCCAAAAGCTAGTCATACCAGAGAATTCAATTACCTGCATAACTGATGTATCAAATGTTTTGTTCCACACATTCACAACAGAATCTTACTGCCCCACTGATTAGTACCACCCTCTCCCCAACCTCCGTGGCACCACTCGGGTCCTTCTGCTACCTGTTGGTTAACTCCTTTCCTTCCTCTCTCCCTCTAAAGAAGTACATGTCCTTATATGAAATTAACCTTAAACATGCAATCCAATATACAGTAGGTGCAAATACAATTTGATTCCACTTATATGAGATACCTAGAATAGTCAAATTCACAGAGTCAGAGAGTTCATCAGTAGATGCCAGGGGCTGAGGATGGTGGTGGTGGAGTAATGGGGACTTAGTGTTCAATGGGGACAGTTTAGGGAAGTGAAAATTTAGGAGATAGATGATGGTGAGAGCTGCACATTCACATTCAACAATGTGAATATACTCAGTGCCACTGAACTGTATAGTTAAATATGGTTAAAATAGTCTGTTTTGTATTATGTGACTTTTACCACAATAAAAAAATTATTAAAAAAAAAGAAGTACATGTCCTAAGGTTCAGGATGCCATGCTTTGTCCCTCTATCTATTCATGCCCCGCCCCCCATCTCATCCACCTTTACAACTTTACACTTTCAACCTTCACCTCTTGTGGATGACTCTCAAACTTTTATCTTCCACCTTAGGATGGGCATACACAAATCTCATCTGCATTGTCCCATAAAGGGTGTTAGAACATCTGACAATTCATTTGGAAGAAAAATTTTTTAAATGTAGATCCTATCTTCACACCATACACAAAATTCAACTCTAGATGAATCAAACAGATAAACATTCTTAAAAGATCTTTTTAAAAAAGTACAGAGTAGTCATAAAGTCTGTGTGTGTGTGTATATATATATAATATACATATTTTTGTGTGTGCATATATATATAATATACATATTTATTATATATATATACACACACACACACACAAACTTTATGACTACTCTGTAATATACATATTTACTGGGACTTCCTGGTGGCTCAGAGGTTAAAATGTCTGCCTGCAGTGCAGGAGACCTGGGTTCGATCCCTGGGTCGGGAAGATTCCCCTGGAGAAGGAAATGGCAACCCACTCCAATATTCTTTCCTGGAGAACCCCATGGACAGAGGAGCCTGGTTGGGCTACAGTCCACGGGGTCGCAAAGAGTTGGACACGACTGAGCGACTTCACCTCACCTCATACATATTTATTATTATTCATGTTGTGTGGTTTAGTTGCTAAGTCATGTCTGCCTCTTTGTGATCCCATGGACTGCATCACACCAGCTGCCCTATCCCTCATGATCTTTTGGAGTTTGCTCAAACTCCTATTCATTGAGTTGGTGATGCTACCTAATTATCTCATCCTCTGCTGCCCTCTTCTTTGGTCTTCAATCTTTCCCAGCATCAAAGTCTTTTCCGAATGTGTCGGCTCTTCATATCAGACTAAAATATTATTATTATTTACAATGTAATATAAACATAAATGGACTTCCCTTGTGGCTCAGACGGTAAGGCATCTGTCTATAATGCAGGAGACCCAGGTTCAGTCCCTGGGTTGGGAAGATTCCCTGGAGAAGGAAATGGCAATCCACTCCAGTACTATTGCCTGGGAAAATCCCATGGACAGAGGAGCCTGGTAGGCTACAGTCCATGGGGTCGCAAAGAGTCGGACACGACTGAGTGACTTCACTTTCACTTTTATAAACATAAATATATATTTACAAATTGAAGCTCTGATGATGTCTTCTGAGATGTGCTAGAAGCACAAATTTACCCAGTGAAAACCAGAGATACAAACTAATGCATCACAGATGCATGTGCAGGGACTTCTGGAAATTTTATGTTAATGTATCACATTTGCAAATTTGTGGTGCATTGAACTATGTAACACTAATAAGAACAACATGTTGAACATATCATGAATGCCACTGAACAAATTTATCATAACCCAATATCAATAAGCCATTTATTATGCATATTTACTTAAGCTTCTAGAATTTCCAAGTCATCTTGTTTAAGGAAAATGTATATGATTATTTTGTTTAAAATCATGGGATAAGGGAGGCCTTTCTATATGCGAACTAAAATTCAAAAAGGAAATATTTTTAATGTGTTTTTAAAAAGTCCTCAAAGAACCCAAAATGTTTTCAAAGATTATCTTTATGAGTGTTGAAATTTTTATGTTTTACTTTAATAATTTTTGAATTGTCAAATTTTTAATAACAGGTATAGATTATTTTTGTAAATTTTAAAATAAAAATGGAAGGTACTGTACAGTACTTAACTAAGCCACTAGTAATCAAAGTATTTACTGCATCGATAAATTTCTACCAACATACTTTTTAGAGCTGCTGATAAAAATACAAAATATCACATATCTTCAACCAAGCAAGAATCAACATATAGAGAAAAATTAGTTTCTCTCCCTGAGTTATCCTCAAGTCAGTCAACTTTAGAAGTCTATACAAAATGACAGAAATACAGCTATTTAGATTAGAAATGCCAGAAACAATGAGAGTGTGTTGGTCACTCAGTTGTGTCCAACTCTTTGCAACCCCATGGACTGTAGCCCACCAGGCTCCACTGTCCATGGAATTCTCCCGGCAAGAATACTGAGTGGGTTGCCATTCCCTTCTCCAGGGGATCCACTCAACCCAGAGATCAAACCTGATCTTGTGCATTGCAAGAGGAGTCTTTACTGTCTGAGCCACCAGGGAAGCCAAATGAGAAATGGTTTCACAAAATAACAGAAAAATAAATTACAGATTAAAATAGTTGTTTCCCAAATTTTTCCCTTAGAATACTACCACTTCCAAATACAAATCTTCTATAGGGGAAACAAACTGCTTCATCATCCAAAAAGTTTGGAAGAAATCTAGGCTAAGCACAAACATGTTTCATAACTTGCAGTCTTCCTGAAGCCCTTAACATATGTTCATGCAGGTGGTGACTCTCTAACAGAGGGAGACAGTATCCGATGCATTCCACACTGACGTGATTGCAAATCCTTTTTTCCATGATAGCTACTAACAGCTCATGTTGTGCAAAATGCTTATCAACATGTCAAGGAAGTTTCTAAATTTAAAATACTTGGTTCCCAAAATAGAAATTGCAAATTGTACCCCAGGTTCCTTAGTTAACCAAATAAATCTAAACCATAGATAGACTGCACCGTATGTTTCCTTAGACTAAATAGAAGCAGGAAGTTTTAGAAATTCTTGGGGAAAAGCAGCCTATGTATTCATCCTGACGTCTCTTCCAGGTGTTTGGATTCATACTTCGTTTACTTCAGCTGTCTCTGGGCCTGGGGAGTATCCCTATTAGTCCTCTTTTACAATTTATAATTAAAACATCTATAATGTTATACATGATTAATAAAGTTGTCCTCTTACATTTAAAAGCTTAAGATCAATAGCTTTTGATTTCAGAACTTGTATCTTCTGATGTAATTATACTAAAACACTGCATACAAAAAGTGTGTAGCAAAATTCCCATAATTAGTCTAAAATTATTTGGACTAATGACTAGTGTTTATATTCACAAATAACTCAAATTAAGCCTAATAAATGCTTTCTACAGTTATATTTAAGAAGCATAACATGGTGGAGTAGAAGGACATGTGCTCATCTTCTCCTGAGAGAACTCCAAAACCGCAACTTGCTGCTGAACAACCATTGACAGGGGAATGTTGGATCCCACCAAAAAAAAGATACTCATGTCGGAGGGCAAAGAGAAGCCCCAATAAGATGGTAGGGGGGCGAAATTACGTTTAGAATCAAACCCCATACCCATCACACAGATGGTCAGAGGGCTCAAACAAAACTTTGTATGCACCAGAACCCAGGGACCCCACAAAGATTGAGCCAGACATGCCTTTGAGTGTTTGAATGTCTCCTGCAGAGGCATGGATCAGCAGTGGCCTGCTGCGGGGACAGGGGCTCTGGCTGCAGCAGACATGGGAGGCATGCCATGTAGTGTAAGTCCTCTTGGAGGAGGTCACCATTAGCCCCACCATAGAGCCACTGAGCAGATGACCAACAGACTGGAGAATAATTATACCAAAGAAGTCCTCACATTGTAATGAAAACTCAACAACCCACAACAGATTTCCCGACCTGGGGATCTGGCAAAGGACTGAGAAACACCAGGGAATTTGACTTTGGAGACCGATGGGATTTGATTACAGAACTTCCACAGGACTGGGAAACAGACTCTTGGAGGGCACAAACAAAACCTTGTGTGTGCCAGGAGAAAGGAGCAGTGTCCCCACAAGAGACTGAGCCAGACTTGGCTGTGAGTGTCCAGGAGTCTTCCTGGTGGAGGCATGGATCAAAGTGGCCTGTGGCTGGGTCAGGGGCGCTGAGTACAGCAGTGCTGGAGTAAGTCCTTTTGAAGGAGGTTTACCACCATACCATGGTTTCGCCCCAGGCCAAACCACAGGGAGAGAACACAGTCCCACCATCAACAGGAAACTGAATTAAATATTCACTGAGCATGGCCATTGGACTGCAAGGAGATCCAACCAGTCCACCCTAAAGGAAATCAGTCCTGAATATTCATTAGAAGTACTGATACTGAAGCGGGAAACGAATACTTTGGCCACCTGATGTGAAGAACTGACTCATTCAAAAAGACCCTGATGCTGGGAAAGATTGAAGGCAGGAGGAGAAGGGGATGGCAGAGGATAAGATGGTTGGATGGCATCACCAACTCAGTGGATGTGAGTTTGAGCAAGCTCTCGGAGTTGGTGATGAACAAGGAGGCCTGGTGTGCTGCAGTCTAGGGGTTACAAAGAGTCAGACAGAACTGAGCAACTGAACTGAACTGAGTATGGCCCCGCCCTTCAGGACCAGATTACCAAGAACCAGATTACCCTAGAGCCAGTCCCTCCCATCAGGAAGCTTCCACAAGGCTCTTCTCCTTATCCATCAGAGGGCAGACAGAATAAAAACCACAATCACAGAAAACTAACCAAACTGATCACATGGATCATAGCCTTGTATAATTCAATGAAACTATGAGCCATGCCATGTAAGGCCACCTGAGACAGACAGGTCATGGTGGAGAGTTTTGACAAAACATGACACACTGGAGAGGGGAATGGCAAACTACTTCAGTATTCTTGCCTTGAGAACCCCAGGAAGAGTATGAAAAGATAAAAAGATAGGACACTGAAAGATAACTCCCCAGAACCCCATATGCTATTGGAGAAGAAAGAGAAATAGCTCCAGAAAAAATGAAGAGATGGAGCCAGGGAGAAAACAATGCCCAGCTGTGAATGTGACTGTGATAAAAGTCAAGCGTGATGCTGCAAAGAACAATACTGCATAGGAACCTGGAATATTAGGTCCATGAATCAAGGTAAATTAGAAGTGGTCAAACAGGAGATGGCAAGAGTGATCATCGACATTTTAGGAATCAGTGAACTCAAACAGATCAGAATGGGCAAATTTAATTCAGATGACCATTATATCTACTAGTGTGGGCATGAAACCCTTAGAAGAAATGGAGCAGCCCTCATAGTCAACAAAAGAGACTGAAATACAGTACCTAGGTGCAATCTTAAAAATGACAGAATGAACTCTGTGTCCAAGGTAAACCATTCAATATCACAGTAATCCAACCCTATGCCCCAACCACTAATGCTGAAGAAGCTGAAGTTGAATGGGTCTATGATGAATGGGTCAAGACCTTCTAGAACTAACACCAAAAAAAAAAAAAGAAGAAGAAGAAGTCCTTTTCATCATAGGGGACTGGAATGCAAAAGTAGGAAGTCAAGAGCTACCTGAATAACAGGCAAGTATGCCCTTGGAGTATAAAATGAAGCAGGGCAAAAGCTAATAGAGTTTTGAATGCACTGGTCATAACAAACACCCTCTTCTAACAACACAAGAGATGACTCTACACATGGACATCATCAGATGATCACTATCAAAATCAGAATGATTATATTCTTTGCAGTTAAAGAAGGAGAAGCTCTATACAGTCAGCAAAAGAAGACCAGGAGCTGACTGTGGCTCAGATCATGAACTCAAACTCAGACTTAAATTGAAGAAAGTAGGGAAAACCACTAGACCATTCAGGTATGACCTAAATCAAATCCCTTATGATTATGCAGTGCCAGTGACAACTAGATTCAAAGGATTAGATCTGATAGAGTGTCTGAAGAGCTATGGACAGAGTTTTGTAACACTGTACAGAAGGTGGTGATCAAAACCATCCCCAAGAAAAAAGAAACACTAAAAGGCAAAACGATGATCAGAGGAGGCCTTACAAATAGCTAAGAAAAGAAAAGAACCAAAAGGCAAAGGAGGAAAGATATATCCATCTGAATGCAGAGTTCCAAAGAATAGCAAGGAGAGAGAAGAAAGCATGCCTCAGTGATCAATACAAAGAAATAGAGGAAAACAGAAGAAAGAGAAAGACTAGAGATCTCTTCAAGAAAATTAGAGATACCAAGGTAACATTTCATGCAAAGATGAACTCAATAAAGGACAGAAACTAACAGAGGCAGATGATATTAAGAAGTGGCAAGAATACACAGAAGAACTATACAAAAAAGATCTTAATGACCTAGATAACCACTATGCTGTGATCACTCACCTAGAACCAGACATCTTGGAATGTGAAGTCAAGTGGTTCTTAGGAAGCATCTCTACACACAAAGCTGGTGGAAGTGATGGAATTCCAGCTGAGCTGTTTCATATCCTGAAAGATGATGCTGTGGAAGTGCTGCACTCTATGCCAGCAAATTTGGAAAACTCAGCAGTGGCTGAGAAAAGGTCAGGACTGGAAAAGGTCAGTTTTCATTCCAATCCCAAAGAAAGGCACTGCCAAAGGATACTCAAACTACCGCACAATTGCACTCATCTCACACTTTGGTAAAGTAATGCTCAAAACTCTCCAAGCCAGGCTTCAACAATATGTGAACTGAGAACTTCCATATGTTCAAGCTGGATTTAGAGAATGCAGAGGAACCAGAGATCAAATTGCCACCGCCTCTGGATCATAGAAAAAACAAGAGAATTCCAGAAAAACACCTACTTCTGCTTTATTGACTATGCCAAAGCCTTTCACTGTGTGTATCACAACAAACTGTGGGAAATTCTTCAAGAGATCAGACTACCAGACCAACTGACCTGCCTCTTGAGAAATCTGTATGCAGGTAAAGAAGCAACAGTTAGAACTAGACAGGGAACAATGGACTGGTTCCTAATTGGGAAAGGAGTACATCAAAGCTGTATATTGTCATCCTGCTTATTTAACTTCTATGCAGAGTGCATCATGAGAAATGCTGGGCTGGATGAAGCACAAACTGGAATCAAGATTTCTGGGAGAAATATCAATAACCTCAGATATGGAGATGACACCACCCTTATGGCAGAATGCAAAGAGGAACTAAAGAACCTTTTGATGAAAGAGGAAAAGGAGAATGAAAAAGCTGGCTTAAAATTCAACATTCAGAAAACTAAGATCATGCCATCCAGTCCAATCACTTCATGGAATAGATGGGGAAACAACGGAAACAGTGACAGACTTCTTCTTGGACTCCCAGACCAGTGCAGATGGTAACTGCAGCCATGAAATTAAAAGATGCTTGCTCCTTGGAAGAAAAGCTATGACAAACCTAGCCAGCATATTATAAAAAGGAAAGATATTAGCTTGCCAACAAAGATCCATATAGTCAAAGTTGTGGTTTTCAATAGTCATGGGTGGATGTGAGAGTTGGACTATAAAGAAAGCTGAGTGCCAAAGAATTGATGCTTTTGAACTGTGATGTTGGAGAAGACTCTAGAGAATCCCTTGATCTGCAAGGAGATCCAACCAGTCCATCCTAAAGGAAATCAGTCCTGAATGTTCACTGGAAGGACTGATACTGAAGCTGAAACTCTAATACTTTTGGCCACCTGATGTGAAGAGCCAACTCATTAGAAAAGACCCTGATGCTGGCAGGAGGAGAAGGGGACAACAGAGGATGAGATGGTTGGATGGTATCACCACCTCGATGGATATGAGTTTGAGCAAGCTCAAGGAGGTGGTGGAGGACAAGGAAGCCTGGCATGCTGCAGTCCATGGGGTTGCTAAGAGTTGGACATGACTGAGCAACTGAACTGAACTGAACAGTTATATTTGAAGAGAAGAATTAGTTTTCTGTGTGTTTACAGAAAAGAAATAAAAGTTTGTGTTAATACATAAGATAATTTTTCATATGTTAATGTAAATACAAAGGTATGCATATACACATTTACATATGAATACGCATATACATTAGGGATCTGATTTTCCTTTGCCTCCTCATTAAGAAGATATTGAAAATCCTTAGTGCAGTGCGGTCTAAAAATAATCCTCTGTTCTTTCTGGGATTTATTTCTCCTTTAGTCTGCAAACACTATGAAGTCAGGCACCAGCTTGACTCTTCGGGCAGAGACATAGATGTTTCCATAATTCTTGAATAACATTAAGCATCCTTCCTTGTTGCAATGAATCAGAGCCTTACTATTTAACCACTGTATACCCATAATTAAATGAGCTACATTGTTCAAAAATGCTTGCTCTTCTGAAATTAAGGAAAAGCTCTAATTGCATATAGAACAACTGGTTCACTTCCTAAAGAAATAAACCTAATGAAAGATATATAGTACTCTATATAGAAATATATATAAGACAATACTAAGATATTCTTCAAAGACAGAGAGCCAGAGAGAGAGAGAGATTCCATTCACTGAAATTCTCAATTTTTAAATTTATCAATTCCTTCCAGATTAATCTATAAATTTAAAGACATACCAATAAAAATTCTACTAGAGATTTTGGTAGACACTGACAAGTTGATTCTATCATTTATATGGGAATTCAAAAAGAAACAAAGAAAAGCTAAGACAAAGAGAGAACAAATTTGGAGGATTTATATTTACTCAGCTATCAAGATGCATTATAAACCAAAGTAATAAAAAATATGATTTTGCCACAGTAGTGATAAATAGGTCAATGAACAGAAACAAGAGTCTAGAAAAATAAGCAAACATATTCATTTGATGTATGACAAATAAATTATACTGGGTCAGTTTTTTATCTGCATAAAATAAAAATAGATCTTAATCCTTACTTCACATAAAAATCAATTCCAAGTAGATTGTGACTCTAAATGTGAAATGCAAAATAGTAAAACTTCAAGAAGATACCATCAAGAAACTCTTCCAGACTGTCAGACAGACTCTAGGGTAGCCCCCATGCCATCACCCTTGAGCGCAGATGGGACCTGTGAGTTGCTTCTAACAGAATACAGCAGAAGTGTGATGTTGCATGACTGGCTGTGTGCTCAGTCGACTCGTACTCTTTGCAAACTCATGGAGACCCCATAGACTATAAACTGGCAGGCTCCTCTGTTCCTGGGATTTCCCAGGCAGGAATGCTGGAATAGGTTGCCATTTCCTGCTCCAGGGGATCTTTCCAACCCAGGAATCAAACCCAGGTCTGCTGCTTGGCAGGCAGATTCTTTACCCTGAGCCACCTGGGAAGCCCCAGCGTGCAAGGTATTCCAATGTAATTAAAGTCTCAAATAATCTGATTTGAAGTTATTATCAAAAGAGGGATTGTCCTATATGGATCTGACTTAATCAGGTGAAATCCTTTAATAGCGGGTCTCTCCTTGGGGGCCTGATGAAGTCAGCAGCTGTGAGAAGCAGCCCAGGATAATGGGGATAATGACCTGCAGGAGGCCTGTAGGAACTACGGGAGACCTCTGTGACCTGAGGTGGCGGACAGCCATTGGAAGATGACAACGGATGCCACCAAGGACAGCTGCCAGCAGCAGAGCAGATGCTCCACCCCCCTGGTGCTGGGCACTGGGGAAAGGCCCTCAGAATACATGCAACATATATTCTCTTAGGCAGAACTGAAAGGAGAAAACCCTGAACGGACTAGGAAATTGCTGAATTAACTAAAAGGACCATGGTTAAATTCGTGCTATGAGGCGGGGGACAGAAATTAATTTCAGTTGTAGAAAAATACAATTATATTTTTGAACTCCCAAACTTGTGGAAAATTAAATTAAAACCTATATAATTACTTTAAGCGTTGGATCTTATTGGTTTGATCATTTTAATTATTCATATACCACAATTCAGAAATAACTAACTCTGATGAGTAATTTTTCTGTCTACTATTTCATTTTTCCTGAAAGCTTGATATTCTTCTTAATATCTCACAGCAAAGAATGAACTGCCTTATTATTTGCTTCAATTCCATAGTCTTGATGACTTTAAAAATCCAATTTGTCTTAGACATAAAATATTTACTATTTTAAACACTTAGTTAATTTCTATTGACTCATACTCTTCTAAATATTACACTCCTGAGATTGCCTAGTCCATTAGTCCTGGAAGGGCCCCTAACATAATACCTTTCCAAATTCATTATTATTAGCTTTGGGGAAGCTTTTGTCCTTGAGCAGAGTTAAAATATTTTTCAATGATAGTTAAGCAAATATTCAGTGAGATAAGCCACCAGGTATAACTGCTGCAAGAAGTACTTTTGAAGGACAGAACTGCAAAGAACATAATTTCAAAGGGCAAAAAAACATTCACAATTGCAGGTTTAGTCACCATAAGCATACAAAAAGCGTATAGATTCAGCAAATACCACCAGCACACACGGCAGACACAAATGCACCGTAGCCTTTGCACAAAGAAATTCTCAGTCATCTTTTCAATTGTAGTTTCCCTATTGCATGTGTACTAAGTCGCTCCAGTCGTGATATCTGACTCTTTGTGACCCTATGGACTGTAGTCCGCCAGGCTCCTCTGTCCATGGGATTCACTAGGCAAGAATACTGGATAGTTGGGTAGTTGTCCCCTTCTCCAGCAGATCTTCTCAAGCCAGAGATCAAAGTTGCTTCTCTTGCCGCTCCTGCACTGCAGGCAGATTCTTTACCACTAAGCCACCAGAAAAGTTTCCCTTTTGGCCCACTCCATATGTACTAAACTCAAAATTCGTATACTTTCTAGTCACAGAGAAAGGTCTACTCATGCCTAGATGACAGCCCTACTTGCATTTTTGCCCCTTTCAATTTATTCCCAACCAAGAGCCAGAGTGATCCATTTAGACATGTCCAATCATGTCACCAGAGAAGGCAATGACCCCCGCTCCGGTACTCTTGCCTGGAAAATCCCATGGAAGGAGGAGTCTGGAAGGCTGCACTCCACAGGGTCGCTGAGGATCGAACACGGCTGAGCGACTTCACTTTCACTTTTCACTTTCATGCATTGGGGAAGGAAATGGCAACCCACTCCAGTGTTCTTGCCTGGAGAATCCCAGGGACGGGGGAGCCTGGTGGGTTGCCATCCATGGGGTCGCACAGAGTCAGACACGACTGAAGTGACTTAGCAGCAGCAGCAATCATGTCACTCCTTCCACAGAATAAATTGCTCACTGAGGATAAATCACAAGGTCCTTACAACAGTAGCATCTCTTTCTGCCTTTCTGCTCTCAGCTACTGCCTATACACAATTCACTTCACTTCAGCCTCACTGGTCTCAATTTGTTCATATAAGCACGTGTCTCTCAGCCTGTGACAACTGTACTTCAGATTTCCACCAAGTTTATTACTCTCCTGTGTTTTCCAAATCTTTGCTCCAATGTTCTCTTCTTAATGAGACCATCCCTTTAAAATTTCACCCTCCATATGCATTATTTTTCTTAATATCAGTTATCACCTCATAAAATATTAAATGATTCTTTATTTCCTTATTTTCTGTTTCCACCCATCAAAATGTAAACTTTATGAGAGAATTTGTTTTCTGTTTTGTTCACTGATGTACCACTAACCCCCAAAACACTGCCTGGCACATAGTATGCCATCAGTAAATACTTGTTGAATGAATGAATGATAACATAGCTTGCAGGCATAACTATAAAAACGTAAATATTTGTTACACTGCTTTTCTTCGATATATTTCATTTTTAACTACCAAATCCAGGACTTCTGTTATGAATAGCATCACAGCAAACTTCTGTCTATCCTATGTCCAATACTTTATATTTTTACCTCCATCCTTTTCTGAGGGACCATGACAGCCATTAAATATTCCTGGAGATTTGGCCTTAGGTTCTGATTTCTATACCTTAGCCAAGTGTGATAATGTCACTTTTCTGTGTATCTGTAAAAGGTAATAATTACTAACACTACTGCCTAGAATTTAAGATAAATATCAAGATGACAATGGCAATCAATTTAAATTTCTTCAATAACTCAACATTCAGAAAACTAAGATCATGGCATCTGGTCCCATCACTTCATGGGAAATAGATGGGGAAACAGTGGAAACAGTGGCTGACTTTATTTTGGGGGCTCCAAAATGACTGCAGATGGTGATTGCAGCCATGAAATTAAAAGATGCTTACTCCTTGGAAGGAAAGTTATGATCAACCTAGATAGCATATTCAAAAGCAGAGACCTTTTGAATATGCTGAGACTGAGACTGAGCAGAGACTGAACTGAACTGTAATGAATAAAAGAGAATGATAGTATGAGACCAGGAGTAGAGAAAATCAGCTGCAAAATATGAACAGAGTTGCAGACTTGAATCTTCTTTCTTCCGTAGATGATATCCTGTATCTTGACATGGGTTTGATTTTAACAAGTGTATTCATTGGGTGGGCTTCCCAGCTGGCGCTAGTGGTAAAGGAACCCATCTGCCAATGCAGGAGATGTAAAAGACCAATGCAGGTTCGATTCCTGGATCCAAAAGATCCCATGGAGGAGGGCATGTCAACCCACTACAATATTCTTGCCTGGAAAATTCTATGGACAGAGGAGTCTGGCAAGCTACGATCCACAGGGTCGCAAAGAGTCAGACATGACCGAAACAACTCAGCATGCACGTTCATTGGTCAAAACTCAATGCCTGAGCTGGTAATGCTTGTATATTTTATTATATATATAAACTTTATATAAAAATAGTAATTCAATATTAAATTCTGGTTCATTATATGCATGCTGAAATATTTGGGGGTAATTGTACTTATATCTGCAATTTTCTTTGAAATACATTAGAATGAAAAAATGTATTAAAGGAAGGATAAAAGATAAATATAAAGAGGTGATAAAGGGCCTATAGAACAATATAAATGAGTGTTTGGGTTATGGTTATATATGGTACTGTTTTTCATTGTAAATTCTCTCAACTTTGCTGCATATTTGAAAAAGATCATCATAAAAATGCTTTAAAATTGAGCATCTTAGCTCCAACCATATCTTATTAGAGAAACTGCTCTGGATCAATGACCCTTGTGATTAATGCATCTCCTTGGGATGGATGAGCCTGAAGAAAGACTTTGAGGCCCTAAAGGCTGTGGCCAGCACCTCCAGCAGCTTCTTCCCCATCCCTGATGATCTGTTTGAATTGAACTTGAGTCTTGGTCATAGGAACCCTGGCATCCAACTTTGACTAGAAATATGCTTTCCCCCAAAAGGATGAAATATAAATAAATCTTTATACTTACTGGCCTTGTGATAACAAAATTTTACATAAACATAGTATAAATGTTTAGTTATAAAAAGAAAGTATTTCAGCCCCACTGCAATTTTATCTTTTTGTTCTCCTTGTAAAAATACACTGAAATTTATTGCAAGGACCTTATAAAAGTAATAAAATAATGTAAAATGATCATAAAACTAATCACATATTTTATAGAAAATAGCAGAATAAAATCACTTTTTTGTGAGATGTCAAATGCAAAGAAATGTATGACTTAAGACAACTTTCTGCTGTCTTTAAGCATCTAAAGTGTTCAACTTCTTGTGTTCTTGTAGGACTGGGAAGACATTTATTCCTGTCAATTTGAAAAAGCTCTACTGACCACTCTCCATGCTTATAGGAATGTTCAGTGGGAATTCTGTTAACTGAAAAACCTTTTTAATAAATATCATTCTTGTCTTTTCCATTATGTTTACTTAGACTGTATCTCTCCATATCAGTCAAAAGAATAAACAAAACAAAAATATTCAGGCTTCCTATAGTCAAATCCTTTGAAACAAGTTGCTATTATGACATACTAAAGTCTACTAACTTCTGTCTATGCAGAAATGTAAACAAAATAAATCCAGAGATAATCAGCAATACAGGTTGAATATGACCCAGGAATTCAGCATGCTTCCAAATAAACAACTGCTATCTTGGAGTGAATTAATAAAAGCATAATGAGATCAAATGAAGCATTAACTCAATTAGTAGGACTCTGTCAAGATAAAGATTCAATAAGGAATTTACAGAAATTTTAAAAACTAGACTACATTTCTGAGAAGACACACAAAATAATATTTAAAAAGAATGGAAAGAGGACTTGCTTGGTGGCCCAATGGTCAAGAATCTGCCTTTTAATGCAGGGGAAGTGGGTTCAATCCCCGGAGAGGGAACTAAGATCCCACATGCCAAGGCATAACTAAGCTGGAGCAGCACAACTAGAAAGCCCGCATGCTGCAACGAAGACCTGAAACAGCCAAATAAATATTTTTTTTAAAAAACCTCACACTGCATTAAAATAAATAAATAAATAAAAGAATGGAACTTAATGGAAAACCATGAAAAAAAGAAAAAGAAAAAGTGACCCAGCTGGTGACTGTCTGCCCTCCAGCTTTGCTGGAACAGGACAAGATGTAACAATAGACAACAATAGGTTAAATAAGATAGAATACTCACGCAATGGTCCCCTTTCAGTCTTCAGTGAACTTTTCTTTCTGAAACATTATACACTGTCAGTTGCTCCCTCCCTTACCATGAGTCTCCTCTCCTTCTTAAAGCAGAACTCTAGTCTCATCTTATCTTGATAGTCACTTTTTATATCTATGGTCTCGAAAGTTTCAAGGTCATAAAAAGAAGGCAAGAGTTTGGAAATGAAATGGGTTAGTCTCCACATAATGTTTTACTGTGTTCTTTTGCTTTTACTTTTTACTTTTACTGAGTGCTGTAAAATGTGGAGGTTATTTAAAATTATATCCTTTTTTTTGACCCCCTTTTCTTTTATTCTCTTTCTCTTCCCTGTATAATCTCACCCACACATGCTGATGACTCTGAAAATCACATTCTAACTTTAATCTCTTTGGAGTAAACTCCAAACTGAATTCTCTTCTTCCCAGGGATCTTGCAGGTACATAAAACATCATCGTGTTGAAAACCAAACTTATCAGTTCTGCCTAAACCTTCTTCTTTTATAATGCTTTCTATTAATGGCATTCCATCAAAGTAATTGGAGAAGGAAATGGCAACCCACCCCAGTATTCTTCCATGGGAAATCCCATGGACAGAAGAGCCTTGCGGGCTATAGTCCATTCCCTGGGGTCACGTACAGTCAGACCTGACTTAGTGACTAAACAGCAACAACATCAAAGCAACCCTCCAAATTAGCAACCGTGAAACGACCTTGAGTTTCTCTGCCTCCTTCTAATCTCCCACATTATGGGGTTCTTCTGTCTCTCCTTTCTATACTGATGCTTCTTGAAAGTAAAGACTTCTTGTATACATCCTTATCTCAGTGCCTAGAAGCGTGTCTAGTACATATAAAGTGTACCAGGTAGGATGAAAAAAAGGAGAGAAGAAAGGAAGGGAGGGAGAAACAGAAGAAAGAATAATGAAAAAAATAAAAGCAGAAGAGAGAGATGTAAGGAGGAATGCAATTAATAAAATGACTGAGTTATTACTAATAATGGGATAAAGTTTATAACATCTGACAGCTGCGGCTGTAATTCTTCTGTGGCAGAGAGCTCTTTTTGCTGGAAAGACTTATGAAAAATCTTTAGAGTAAAAGTTAAGCCCCTCAAGGCCTACTTATCAATCAGTGAAAGCTTGGAGGGAATGTGGAATACTCTACATAACAAAAAGAGTTTGGAGAATTCCAAGGGAAAATAAGAGTGAGACACAGGAAGAAAAAATGAGGCAAACACTCCTGAGAACAATGCACTCATCACCATGACCCTCAAATCTTCTGTCAGTTCTAGGAAACCCATTAAAATCTTGGTGTGAGCATCCTTGAAATGCAGTGAAATGATGGAAATTAGAATCTAGGTTTACATAGGATAAAACATTAGACAAAATTAAGGGACACAAAAGCCAGGGTGTTAGGTAACCATTGGTCAAAACTGCCCACCTTAGCCTGGCACGATGATAACCACTTGCATGAGCTATCTCACAGCAGGAGGTCCTGGTGAGGAACACAGTGCTGTCACGGAAAAAAAAACTAACGGAAAATTCAGAAGTGGCCAAAATAAAGAAGACACCAGCCCATAATATGTCCTACCAAACTCCCAGAATCCTTTACACTGGAATCTATCCTGGCTGAGAGCTGCATGCACCACCAAGAAGGACTCTGAGTCGAATTAAAGCAAGATGACTGGCCAGAGGCAACTTGGAAACTCACCGCGTCACCATAAGGCCTGAGACTGCAAGCCACACCGCAGAGCGGTTCTCCCGGTTTCCCTTACCGCACTGTTCTCCACTTGCGCACGCCATTCCAATAAAGTATTTTGCTTTGGAAGCACATGTCTCTCCTTGGAAAATTCATTTCCAAGTGTTAGACAAGAGCCCATTCTGGACGGGGTACCCTCTCCTGCAACAAGAGGACAAGGCAACAAGCAGAACTGGGCTTATATTCAGTCACACCTTACAGGGAAAGTACTTAGATTGGCTGTGAACGCGGCAGATGAAGCATGACCTCAGCCCCAGGGAATCTAACATGGATTATCGGATCACAAGGAAAATGATTATCCAAAAATCAAACCAAGGTTACAAAACTAAATGCTTAAGATTGTACCTGACATAGCTCTATTTCAAATTCAGAGACAGGGCCAAATAAACCAGCTTACAATTCTCATTTTAAGTTGAGAATTTCAGCTTTGATCTTGGACCACTATTTCCTAGAGCCATCTAGAATAGTGGTATGATCCCTGAAGAGGTTTAAATACTGGAAGCTAGTACAGCCTTGAAAACAGACACTGCTCCCTACTGCTCAAATAGAATGAAATCTGTATAAGCAGATACGCACTTTGGCAGGAGGCCAACAACTTCAATATACTCTTTTTTTTTTTTAACTTTTCAAGGGGCTCAGTAGTCACCAATCTACACTTGTATTCTTATAGTTAAGTGAGATGGGGAGTAGAAGGAAATGGGAATATCTGATGGCTTGAGGTAGAAACATACATGTTTGCCAATTCAGTTCAGTTCAGTTCAGTCGCTCAGTCATGTCCGACCCTTTGCTACCCCGTGAATTGCAGCACGCCAGGCCTCCCAGTCCATCACCAACTCCCAGGAGTTCACCCAAACCCATGTCCACTGAGTCGATGATGCCATCCAACCATCTCATCCTCTGTCATCCCCTTCTCCTCCTGCCCTCAGTCGTTCCCAGAATCAGGGTCTTTTTCAATGAGTTAGCTCTTCGCATCAGGTGGCCAAAATATTGGAGTTTCAGCTTCAACATCAGTCCTTCTAATAAACACACAGGACTGATCTTCTTTAGGATGGACTGGTAGGATCTCTTTGCAGTCCAAGAGACTCTCGAGAGTCTTCTCCAACACCACAGTTCAAAAGCATCAATTCTTCAGCACTCAGCCTTCTTCATAGTCCAACTCTCACATCCATACATGACCACTGGAAAAACCATAGCCTTGACTAGACAGACCTTTGTTGGCAAAGTAAGTCTCTGCTTTTCAATATGGTGTCTAGGTTGGTCATCACTTTTCTTCCAAGGAGTAAGGTCTTTTAATTTCATGGCTGCAATCACCATCTGCAGTGATTTTGGAGCCCAGAAAAATAAAGTCAGCTACTGTTTCCACTGTTTCCCCATCTATTTCCCATGAAGTGATGGGACCAGATGCCATGATCTTAGTTTTCTGTATGTTGAGCTTTAAGCCAACTCTTTTACTCTCCTCTTTCACTGTCATCAAGAGGCTTTTTAGTTCCTCTTCACTTTCTGCCATACGGGTGGTGTCATCTGCATATCTGAGGTTATTGATATTTCTCCCGGCAATCTTGATTCCAGCTTGTGTTTCTTCCAGTCCAGCGTTTCTCATGATGTACTCTGCATATAAGTTAAAGAATCAGGGTGACAATATGCAGCCTTGACGTACTCCTTTTCCTGTTTGGAACCAGTCTTTTGTTCCATGTCCAGTTCTAACTGTTGCTTCCTGACCTGCATACAGATTTCTCAAGAGGCAGGTTAGGTGGTCTGGTATTCCCATCTCTCTCAGAATTTTCCACAGTTTATTGTGATCTACACAAAGGCCTTGGCATAGTCAATAAAGCAGAAATAGATGTTTTTCTGGAACTCTCTTGCTTTTTCCATGATCCAGCAGATGTTGGCAATTTGATCTCTGGTTCCTCTGCCTTTTCTAAAACCAGCTTGAACATCTGGAAGTTCATGGTTCACATATTGCTGAAGCCTGGCTTCGAGAATTTTAAGCATTATTTACTAGCGTGTGAGTGCAACTGTACAGTAGTTTGAGCATTCTTTGGCATTGCCTTTCTTTGGGATTGGAATGAAAACTGACCTTTTCCAGTCCTGTGGCCACTGCTGAGTTTTCCAAATTTGCTGGCATATTGAGTGCAGCACTTTCCCAGCATCATCTTTCAGGATTTGAAACAGCTCTACTGGAATTCCATCACCTCCACTAGCTTTGTTTGTAGTGATGCTTTCTAAGGCCCACTTGACTTCACATTCCAAGATGTCTGGCTCTAGGTGAGTGGTCACACCATCGTGATTATCTTGGTTGTGAAGATCTTTTTGTACAGTTCTTCTGTGTATTCCTGCCACCTCTTCTTAATGTCTTCTGCTTCTGTTAGGTCCATACCATGTCTGTCTTTTATCGAGCCCATCTTTGCATGAAATGTTCCCTTGGTATCTCTAGTTTTCTTGAAGAGATCTCCAGTCTTTCCCATTCTGTTGTTTTCCTCTGTTTCTTTGCACTGATCACTGAGGAAGGCTTTCTTCTCTCTCCTTGCTATTCTTTGGAACTCTGCATTCAAATGGGTATATCTTTCCTTTTCACCTTTGCTTTTCACTTCCCGTCTTTTCACAGCTATTTGTAAGGCCTCCTCAGACAGCCATTTTGCTTTTTGCATTTCTTTTTCTTGGGGATGGTCTTGATTCCTATCTCTTGTACAATCTCATGAACTTCCATCCATAGTTCTTCAGGCACTCTATCAGATCTAGTCCCTTAAATCTATTTCTCACTTCCACTGTATAGTCAAAAGGGATTTGATTCATCTGCCAATATCAGGTCTAAATATAAAAGTTTCTTACTACTGGACCACTAAACCCTTTATACTCATTTTCATGCTATATAGCCTAGTTTATTTTCTTTATATGCTACAGTCTGAGCTTTATAACTTGTAATTATATGTGTTATTATATAAAAAATGAATGTAACTACTCATTTTGACAGGCTAATGAGGTGCAGGAGTGCAAAATGGTAGAAGTATGTGATTTCATAGAAAACTCTACTACCATACTTGTTTTATATAATAAAACAAATTTCAGGGCTCAAAACATGCTGCTGTCTTATAATAAAACCATTCACAGCCATAGCTAAGAGACGAGGCTTCACAGTTTTCAATCAGTGGCAGTCACCTCAGCTATAAAAGAAAATACTCTGGGTGGTTTTGTAGCAGAAAATGCGTCAATACCCAAGAACACTCCAAAAACTGTTAGTCATCAAAATAAACTAGCAAAGCCTCAAAGTCATTAGAAAATATCAAACATTAAGGAGTTATAACAATCTTAGAAACTTCCTACTCTACCAACAGTATTTACATAACATTTTTTTACTTCACTAATTTACTTGGTTATTGGCATTGTTCCCAGATATTAATAGTATCTCCTCTTCACTCTAAGATGCTCTCTGTCACTTATACTTTACATTAAAAATACTGTCCAGAATCTTTACACTGCATTTTTCAAATGCATGTTCCCTTACATAGTATTAATACCAACTATTCACATAAGATAAACACTTTCTTCCCTTGATCAACAGAGGACCTTTTTTTTCTTTTTAAATCAGTCATATTTGGAAACTTTTATATTATAGTACCAAAGAAAAACACCAGTGACATTCTCTAGACTTTTTCTTTCCTTCTTTAAAACTTTCCCTCTGACATCCTGGTGACATGAACAGTCAATATGTGAAACAGCAGCTTCACACGGAGTCCAGGTCAAGAGCCAGCAAATTGCTTGGTCCACTTAAAAGAGAATGAATAGACTTCTAATTAGGGTGATGTCAAACATAGAAGAGAAGAAACACCGGATTTCACTTCTGAATCCCTGCTTTATAATTGAGCTACTTCGCATGGTATGGAGTAAGCTCCCTCACTGTTTTCTGACATAACTGGCCATATTACCTCACCTTTGTAGAACCTGAATTCCTTTCAATTCCATCTGCCTGTAATAGAGCAAGGAATGTCCTAATGACCAAAAGTGCTATTTTTACATGAGTACCTCTCACTCCTTTTCAGAATCTATTCATTTTTAATTCAAACAGAATTTGAAGAAGGCAGCACAGTATCATTATTAAGAGCACGAACTCTGGAGTCAGACTCTCTGAGTTGAATCTTGGCTCTGCTATTCATCAACTCTGTTACCTTAAGTTACTTAAACTCAGTGCTCTGTTTGATCTGTGATAAAATGAGGAAAACTATATCTTTACAGAGTTCTTTTAGAATAAAATTAATTAAAATATGTAGAATACCTAGAACTGTTCCAGGCATAGTTTTTATTTGATTTCTAAACCCATAAAATATACAGCAAAAAGAACAGAGACAAGAGCTTCTGTAGGCATTTGCACTGACCCCAGCAAGCAGTACTCACTTAAAGTCTAACAGCAAAGGGAAGAGATGGGGGTATTGCCTCAAAACAGATGTAAGAACTGGGAGCATGGAGTATGGGAACTGAGAAATGGAATATTTCCTGGCATATTAGTAAACAAGGCTGCCACAGTCATCAGCGATTAGAGCCCTCCAATGGGAGCTGGTGAGGCCTAAGGGCACTCAAAAGGAAAAGAATACCTGTGACCTGACAGCAATCAGACTGCAGCCACTCCCTACGGTGAGCCCCAAGAGAACTCAGGATGTGAAAAACACAGGATACTGGCACCAACAGCTGACATGCATATGGAAGGAATGATTTCAGTGAGCTCAGACTCTTGCATCTTCCCGTACATACTAAGTGCTAGATTCCTTACTGGGATATCTGGTTTTCTTTAATTAACAGTACTCTTTTGATGACTACCCACCCTTTGTTGGCAAACTTTATAATTTTGCTCCTACCCCTCCCCTCCTTGGAGCAGTTCTATTAGGGTTACTTCAGATGCTGACTCCTAGGCATAAGTTCAAAGAATTTCCACCAAATAACTCTCAACTTTTAGGTTGTAAATATTTTTAAGCTGACAAAATAAAAGCCTGGTGAGTATACAAAGGCACTACTCTATGACATTGCAATGGAGCAGTGAACTTTTACTAAGAGGAACCTGAACCACTATGTCTGAGGACCTCTATTTCAGCTCAGTAAAATAGTTAATGTTTGTAAAGATAACCCTAAGCATTTAACAAATGATTGAAATGGGCTTAACAATTTCACTGAAGCTGCAATAAAAGTTGAGATTTCTACTTAAAATACTCAAATTAAAAATTTTAGTGCCATATACATACTTAACTAGCCAAAATACTCAACTATTTAGAATGATTTAATCTAAGTGATCTAGTTATAAGAAGATACAGAGAGAATAAAATCATAGTAGAAAATAGCAAATGACCTCAAAGGAGGTGTGACAAAGACTGCTAATTATCCTCTAACCTTTCATTTTCTGAGTCTTCTTTTAGACATAGAAAGGTGCTGAGTATATGGGGGACATGACTTTCCACTCATCTAGAGGCTACATGTCCTTGTCTCCCTTGCAGTTCAGTGTGACATGTAGTTAACCACTTATCATTGGAGTGTCAATGGAATTTATTGTATTATAATCTAATCTATCTTTCAGTTCAGTTCAGTTCAGTTGCTCAGTTGTGTCCGACTCTCTGCGACGCCATGAATCACAGCACGCCAGGCCTCTCTGTTCATCACCATCTCTCAGAGTTCACTCAGACTCACGTCCATTGAGTCCGTGATGCCATCCAGCCATCTCATCCTCGGTCGTCCCCTTCTCCTCCTGCCCCCAATCCCTCCCAGCATCAGAGTCTTTTCCAATGAGTCAACTCTTCGCAAGAGGTGGCCAAAGTACTGGAGTTTCAGCTTCAGCATCAGTCCTTCCAAAGAAATTCCAGGGTTGATCTCCTTCAGAATGGACTGGTTGGATCTCTTTGCAGTCCAAGGGACTCTCAAGAGTCTTCTCCAACACCACAGTTCAAAAGCATCAATTCTTCAGCGCTCAGCCTTCTTCACAGTCCAACTCTCACATCCATACATGACCACAGGAAAAACCATAGCCTTGACTAGATGGACCTTCGTCGGCAAAGTAATGTCTCCGCTTTTGAATATGCTATCTAGGTTGGTCATAACTTTCCTTCCAGGGAGTAAGCATCTTTTAATTTCATGGCTGCAGTCACCATCTGCAGTGATTTTGGAGCCCTCAAAATTAAAGTCTGTCACTGTTTGCTCTGTTTCCCCATCTATTTGCCATGAAGTGATGGGGCAGGATGCCATGATCTTCGTTTTCTGAATGTTGAGCTTTAAGCCAACTTTTTTGCTTTCTTCTTTCACTTTCATCAAGAGACTTTTAGCTCCTCTTCACTTTCTGCTATACGGGTAGTGTCATCTGCATATCTGAGGTTATTGATATTTCTCCCGGCAATCTTGATTCCAGCTTGTGTTTCTTCCAGTCCAGCGTTTCTCATGATGTACTCTGCATAGAAGTTAAATAAGCAGGGTGACGATATACAGACTTGATGTTCTCCTTTTCCTATTTAGAACCAATCTGTTGTTTCATGTCCAGTTCTAACTGTTGCTTCCTGACCTGCATACAGTTTTCTCAAGAGGCAGGTCAGGTGGTCTGCTATTCCCATCTCTTTCAGAATTTTCCACAGTTTATTGTGATCCACAGTCAAAGGCTTTGGCATAGTCAATCAAGCAGAAACAGATGTTTTTCTGGAACTCTCTTGCTTTTTCCATGATCCAGCAGATGTTGGCAATTTGATCTCTGGTTCCTCTGCCTTTTCTAAAGCCAGCTTGATCATCTGGAAGTTCACGGTTCACATATTGCTGAAGCCTGGCTTGGAGAATTTTGAGCATTACTTTACTAGCATGTGAGATGAGTGCTACTGTGCAGTAGTTTGAGCATTCTTTGGCATTGCCTTTCTTTGGGATTGGAATGAAAGCTGACCTTTTCCAGTCCTGTGGCCACTGCTGAGTTTTCCAAATTTGCTGGCATATTGAGTGCAGCACTTTCACAGCATCATCTTTCAAGATTTGAAACAGCGCCACTGGAATTCCATCACCTCCACTAGCTTTGTTTGTAGTGATGCTTTCTAAGGCCCACTTGACTTCACATTCCAAGATGTCTGGCTCTAGATGAGTGATCACATTATCATGATTATCTGGGTGGTGAAGATCTTTTTGTACAGTTCTTCCATGTATTCTTGCCATCTCTTCTTAATATCTTCTGCTTCTGTTAGGTCCATACCATTTCTGTCCTTTATCAAGCCCATCTTTGCATGAAATGTTCCCTTGCTATCTCTAATTTTCTTGAAGAGATCTCTAGTCTTTCCCATTCTGTTGTTTTCCTCTATTTCTTTGCACTGATCGCTGAAGAAGGCTGCGGTGCTTCCTTATTGGAAAATTGTTTGCCTTTCACTTTCTAGTCCTCTCCCCACAAGCTGTATGGAGAACAGGAAGCAGGTAAGCTAGCTTCTACCATGCAGATGAGGTAGCAACCAAGGAAACAGAACAAAAAGAGGAAACTAGGTCCCCAGATCCACTCATGGAGGGACAGGGTGATTGCATCCCGTGAGGGCAACTAACTTCTATCTCATTCAAGCTAGAACAGTTTGGGGTCTTTTTGTTGTAGGAGCCTAGTATTATCTTAATAAGTTTAGAAAAAGATAACACAAATTAAATTCAAATGTATTTTGAGTGTAAGTATTATACAAATTGCTATGTGAGGCTTTATAAAGATGCAGTATTAATTAGATGCAAGTTCTGCCTCTAGAGACTTTATAACCCAGAAAAGATGAGCCAAGTTCCCAGACAATTACATTACCACATAGTCTGTGTTGCTTATCATCTGAGAGTTATAAACAAGGTGCCATGGGATTAAGGTAAGAAACAATTCTATTAACTTGGACCAGAGAATCTCAAACCAGGAAAATCCTCATGAAGAGAGCCTTGAGAAGAACCTATCATTGAAACGCAGAGATAAATAATGATAAGAAGAAAAAAAATTATAAATAAAAGCATTAGAGCAGAAAAGTGGATACATATTCATGTGTCTTATTAAAATGGACAGTAAGGTTGAAAGGCTTTGGAATGGGTAAACTAGAAGAGTAAGTTTAGAACCACATTGAGAAGAGCACTGAATTATAATTATAAAATATGTATTAAGCTCTTTCCATATGCAAACATTGTGCTAAGTGTTTTGTGTACTTTCTCAGCTGGTCATCAGCATAAACTCTGATCTTTTTGATGGTACTGATGAACCTATTTTCAGGGCAGCAATGGAGATGCAGACATACGGACATGGGTCAAGGGAAGGAAGGAGAGGGTGAGACGAAGGGTGTGAGTAGCATGGAAGCATATATATACCATATGTAAAACAGATAGCCAATGGAAACTTGCCATATGACTCAGGGAACCCGAATCGGGCCTCTGTAACCACCTAGAAGGGTGGGAAAGTGTGGGTGGTGAGAGGGTTTCAAGAGGGAGGGGACATATGTACACCTATGGCTCATTCATGTTGATATGTAACAGAAATCAAACCAATATTGTAAAGCAATTAACCATCAGTTAAACAGAAATGAATTTAGAAAATAAATTCTGGTCTTTCACACATCACTTCTAGTATGAGGGGCCTCTACCTAGTTCAGCAGGCAGTGGACATTCTGATGAACCATGAGAAAGTGGATGACACTCCCCAGCCGGGCTTCAGGAAGGTCATGCACCACGTGGCAGTGTGCAGTGCGGGATGCCAGTGACAGCGGCGAGAATATATTTGTGTGTGTGTGAGAGACAAGGCAAAAGGTGAGGGCTGAGGGCTCGAGCTAGTGTGGCAACACTGACCCAGGAAAAGAGGGAGTGGCTGGACTCGAGACAGTATGAAGAACCTGGCAAGTAATTATGTGACTATGAAAAAGGAAGGGGGGACTAACTTGAGGGTTTAGAAACGAAGCCTTGAAATTAACAAAATAAGCAATTAGATGTATTATTAACAACAACAACAACAAAATAGGAGGTAAGGAGGTTTGGGGGCTTACTGAGATGTTAAGGAAATCTGTGCAGAAAATCTTTCTTTCTCTGTACCATGATTCAGTATATGCCTTTGCAAAACATAGTCTTATGTTTTTAAATCCTTCTTCTCTGAAAAACAGAAATAAAAACATCCTTTATAGACTTTTCTGAGATTGAAAAAAGATTTAAAAAAAAAAGGTACAAAATAGTACCTGGCACCATAACACTATAGATAGCACATAGTAGGCAGTTACTGCATATGCGCTAAGTCACGTTCAACTATTTGTGACTCCCTAGACTTCAGCCTACCAGGCTCCTCTGTCCATGGGTATTCTCCAAGCAAGAATACTGAAGTGGGCTGCCCTGAAGATCCCTCCAGGGGATCTTCCCAACCCAGGGATTGAACCTACGGCTCCTGCATGCAGGTAGATTCTTTTACTGCTGAGCCACCAGGCAAGCCCCAGGCAAGCCCCAGGCACTCACTAAGTTGCTGCTTCTGCTTTTTTCCTGACATGATGGAAAATTGGGAGCAACAGCTATAGGTTTCAAATGCTTCTATGTGTGTATGCGTATGTGTGTGATACATACATACATATATATATATATGGAAGATGAAAACACCAACAAAAAAAGGAACAGGTTTTTTAAAATTTATTTATTTTTGACCTCATGGTATGTGGGATCTTAGCTCCTTGACCAGGGTTTCAACCCACCCCTTGCATTGGATGTGCAGTATCTTTAACTGCTAAACCACCAGGCAAGTCCCAGGGGGAAAGTTTTAAGGGGAGAATCTTGGTAAATACTTCCATTTTAAGACACTGTAGAAAGATGGGAGCTGGCAAAGGAGACAGAGGATGCAAGAAGCAATGAGGTAAGAAGAAATGAGGGCTGAGGAAAAAGAAAATTCAAACGGAAATGGTAACCACATCAAATGCTGCTTAGAGGACAAAAAAGAATTGTAATCTGAGAAAAATAGTATTGATTCGAGTGTCAGAGTAAAAAAAAAAAAACATGAAACTTGTCAGGAGATGGCGAGCAAAAGGTGTTTATCAACATGTGGGAAAGATCTGGTAGAGAGAAGAATTAGATTTACAAAGGAGAAAGAAAAATCAAAGGAGTGAAACCTCAGAGGAAGGAAAAGAGTTTCAGTGAGGAGCATGGGTACAAACATCAGCCTTTGCCAGGAAGAGAGATGCACTTTCCCCATAGAGGGAAGAAAGAGAAAGACGGGGGTGCGTGGGGTGAAGACTAGAAGATACTGCAGCAACTCTACCTCTGATAGGGTACCTTTAAGCTGGCTTTTTAGTAAAGTAATAGGTTAAGTCAACGACTGAGAGGCAGTAGTTGCTTAAGGCCATCAGTTCCTGCCCCCCGGCAACCGCCCCCACAGGTAAAGGGCATTTATTAAGTGTGTTAGCGGCTCAGTCATGTCCGACTCCTTTTGACTCTATGGACTGCAGCCCACCAAGCTCCTCTGTCTATGGAATTCTCTAGGCCAGAATACTAGAGTGGGTAGCCAATCCCTTCTCCAGGGGATCTTCCCAACCCAGGGATCAAACCCAGGACTCCTGCATTGCAAGTGGATTCTTTACCATCTGAGCCACAAAAGACATTATTTATTAATGTTTCCACTTTATTGACTCTGCATATAAAAGGAATAAATGGTGGTGGCTGCGAAAGGGATAGAACATTGCACAGACCATCCTGAAACACCTTCCTATGGAGTGTAGGAAGGTGCATTGTAATGCAGTTTTGACAGTATGTTCTGTATCCACTGTACTGGCATGAATGATGTTTGCTAAAACTTCATGTCCACCTAGAATCTCAGACTGTGACCTTGCTTGAAAATAAGGTCTTTGCAGATGTACTAGTTAAGCAAGGTCATTCTGGATAAGGGTGGACCCTAATTGGTATGACTTTTACCCTTCTAAGAAGAGGGAAATTTGGACACAGACAGAAGACATGTGAAGACAGAGGCAGAGTTTGGAGTTATGCCATCTCAAGTCAAGAAATGTCTAGAACTTCCAGATGCTGGAAGAAGCAAGAGAGAATCATCCCCTATAGGCTTCAGAGGAAGCAGGGCTCAGTCAACGTCTTGATTTTGAACTTCTGGCCTCCTGAACTGTGCGTGCAAGCTGTTACTTCAGTTGTGTCCAACTCTTTGTGACCCTATGGACTGTAGCCCACCAGGCTCCTCTGTCCATGCGATTCTCCAGACAAGAATACTGGAGTGGGTTGCCATGCCCTCCTCTATGGGCTCTTCCCAACCCAGGGATCAAACCCACACGTCTTATGTCTTGCGCATTGGCAGGCGGGCTCTTCACCACTAGCACCACCTGGCAAGCCCCTCCAGAACTGTGGGGATCATAGAAAACCAACAACAAATTTCTGTTTCAGGCCACCTAGTATACGATGCTTTTTATATCAGTCCCAGGAAACAAATAACATCCACGAAAAAGAAATAAGGTGCTAAGTCCCATTACCAATAAATTCTTCCTTTATTGGACCTCATAAGTATCACCTAAAAATCAAAAGTACCATTTTCTATCAGAACTTAGGTTTGTTGAGCCTGAATCTCTCTCCAGAGGCATCAAGAAAAAAACCTCTAAGTTCTTAAATTGTCATTGTAAGCAGAGTAGCAGTTTATCTGAACACCCTGAAAGTATGATGGGAAATGGACATGAGGGAAGAAAAGCACTTTATAACCTATTACATAAAAAATTACCCAAGTGCATTAGTCCCAAGGTTCTATAGAAGAGGTCACTCAAATAAGGATGAGAACTAATCACTCAGAATAACCAATTAGCAGAGAAAAAGTAATAGCCTAAGGCCCTAATATGTGTCCCTTTAAAAGGAAAGACACCCAATTAGAACACTGAGCCTGGAGCAAGGTACAGTGATGAAAGCAGGGGGAAAAAAAGTATTTGGGTTCCATCTGGAATTCCTTGATAACACATCAAAAGAATCACATGGGTTTGGACGGCCAGAGGGACCAGAAGGACAAAGGCCTACCTCGTGTTTGAAGACTGTGTTTCTGAATCTTACCACACATTTGGATTAGAAAAAAACCTGACGCTATGCTCTGAGCACATAAGATATCACAGGAGGAAATAAAACAAAATTTAGAGATCAAGGTCTGAGACTGTGGTGCAATTACTCTGGAGAGGTGGTGAAAAATACTACAAAGAGCCATAGAAAAGCACAAGAGAAACTTTAGACCTAAGCTTCTCCTTTCACATGAGACAATGAAATCAGTGGGAGATAAAGGGAGAAAGCTATTCCTTTTTTATTTAAAGAACTCCTGGAAAATATGTTGTGTTTATCTGTGCAAAATGAAATAAAAAATAATGGTGTAAAAAGGTGACAGCAAAAGTTATAATGATATTATTTTGTAAAAACACCAAATTCTGATTTTAAAATGGACTAGGATCATTACAGACTTCCAAGGATTTGACTAGCAAGATCAAAATGACTCTTTAGAAAGATGTTTCTTCCTGCTCTCTGTGAGCAGGATAGTTTTCAGAACAGAGAAGGTGATAAAACGAATTTGAACATAAAGCAAGTGAGTACCCAGACTGGGTTATGTATGTAAAAAGACCAAGACACAGAATTCAAAGTGGATTAGATGAAACAGACCTGCACTTAGATCTGCTTTCCTCCCATAAGCACTCCAGGCAAAACCTCCAATCTTATTCTCCGCCCTCAGGCAAACATTCCATCAAACTTTGGCCTACAATCTCTTGATCTCAATAACCTTTTCATTGTCCCTCATCTCCCTGGAGTTCCTGCCTCCCTGCTTACACAATTTAAATAAAGCCATTCATATTATAATCACCCCCTTTCTGCTACCAACTCCTTACCTCCCTTTCTTTCCATTATACTCAACTGGCTAAATCCCAGTGTTTATTAAGCCTGGTTCCCCACCCTCTCCACTGTTGCACCCAGACATCTGATTGGAGCTAAAGTAAAACACATACCCTTCTCCCTTCTATTTCATAATCCCTAACCTTTCATACAGAGAAGGCAATGGCAACCCACTCCAGTACTCTTGCCTGGAAAACCCCATGGGGTCACGAAGAGTCAGACACAACTGAGCACTTTCACTTTCACTTTTCACTTTCATGCACTGGAGAAGGAAATGGCAACCCACTCCAGTGTTCTTGCCTGGAGAATCCCAGGGACCGGCAAGCCTGGTGGGCTGCCGTCTGTGGGAGTCGCACAGAGTCGGACACGACTGACATGACTTGGCGGCAGCAGCAGCCTTTCATAAGACACTTGCACAGCAACTGTCTTCCTGGTCCATTCACTTCTTCTGTTCACTTAGATCACTATTTCATGTCATCTCTGTTCTCAAATCTCCAGGACCATTTCTCCTTAGCTGATGGTCTTATTTCCTATTTCTCTGAAAGGAGAGATGATATCATAAGAGAAATTTTTCAAGCTCTTACCACTCTATCTGCTTTTACATCATTCTTTTTTTTTTTTTTTGGATGCTAAAAATGAAATGACCCAAGCTCTTCCCCAGCCCCTTCCTTTGTCTCTAGGGT
Organism: Nanger dama; assembly: GCA_917880005.1. NCBI lineage: Eukaryota > Metazoa > Chordata > Mammalia > Artiodactyla > Bovidae > Nanger > Nanger dama. The sequence goes on along the minus strand of CAKJTW010000009.1, from coordinate 15,131,748 downwards.
CCATCTCCTCTTAACCTGATCAAATACGTCACTCCAATATTTATCCCTACTCCCTCTTCTCCATGATCATTTTTCCTCTCTTAGATCACTACCACTGGCAGAAAAACACAATATCCTAAAAAAAATTGTTTCCATACTCTTCTTCAGTTATTGTCCTATTTTCCAATTCCAAACTGCTCAGAAACTTAATTTTCTGTCCTGAGTTTCATTCTTCCTTCACCCTAGTTCACACAGCTTTTGCTTTCACCCCTGAAACTGTACTCCTATTTTATACCACTCACAAAAAGCAACCTGAAATAGATTAAAGGAATAAATGAAAGACCTGAAACCATAAAACTCCTAGGATAAAACACAGCAAAAAACCTCAACACTGGTCTTGCCAACAATTTTTTGATATGACATCAAAAGCATAAGCATCAAAAGCAAAAATCAACAAGTCAGACAACATAAAACTGAAAAGCTTCTGCAGAGCAGAAGAAATAAACAAATAAGGAAGCAACCTATGGAATGGGAGAATATATATGCAAACCATATGGTAAATAAGGAATTAAGATCCAAAATATATAAGGGACTTACACAACTCAATAACAAAAGTAAAAACAAAATCCTAATAATCCAATTTTTAAGTGGGCAAAGAAACTTAACAGATATTTTTCCAAAGAAAATATACAGATAGCCAACAAGTACCTGAAGAGATACTCAACACCACAAATCATCAGAGAAATGCAAATCAAAACCACCATGAGATATTACATTACATCTGTTAGAATGGCTTTTATCAAAAAGATAATGATAACAAGGATGACAAAAAGGTGGAGAAAAGGAAACCATTGTGCACAGTTGGTGAGAATATAAATCAGTGCAGCATAGAACTATCATGAACTATATTATAGAACTATAAATCAGTGCAGCATAGAACTATCATGAAAGTGAAAGTGTTAGTCGCTCAGTCCTATCTAACTCTTTTCAATGCCATGGACTGTAGCCTACTAGGCTCCCTCTGTCCACGGGATTCGCCAGGCAAGAACACTGCAGTGGTTTGCCATTCCCTTCTCCAGGGGCTCTTCCTGACCCCTGGAATCAAACCCAGGTCTCCTACCTTGCAGGCAGATTCTTTACCATCTGAGCCACCAGGGAAGCCTCTCCAAACCACCATATGATACAGCAATTCCACTTCTGAGTATATACCCAAAGGAAAGGAAATCACTATCTTGAAAAGATACCTGCACTCCCATGCTTATTGCAGCATTATTCACAACAGCCAAGATATGGAAGCAAATTGTGTTGTGGTATATATAGATATAAAATGGAATATTACTCAGCCATAAAAGAACTGATTATATTCTTTGCAGTCAAAGATGAAGAAGCTCTATACTGTCAGCAAAAACAAGATTGAGAGTGGACTGTGGCTCAGATCATGAACTCCTTATTGACAAATTCAGTCTTAAACTGAAGACAGTAGGGAAAACCACTACACCATTCAGGTATGACCTAAATCAAATCCCTTACAATTATACAGTGGAAGTTAGAAATAGATTTAATGGACTAGATCTAATAGACCGAGTGCCTGATGAACTATGGACGGAGGTTCGTAACACTGTACAGGAGACAGGGATCAAGACCATCCCCAAGAAAAAGAAATACGAAAAAGCAAAATGGCTGAGGAAGCCGTATAAATAGGTGTGAAAAGAAGAGAAGCGAAAAGCAAAGGACAAAAAAAGATATACCAATTTGAATGCAGAGTTCCAAAGAATAACAAGGAGAGATAAGAAAGCCTTCCTCGGTGATCAGTGCAAAGAAATAGAGGGAAAAAATAGAATGGAAAAGACCAGAGATCTCTTCAAGAAAATTAGAGATACCAAAGGAACATTTCATGCAAAGATGAGCTCAATAAAGGACAGAAATGATATGGACAGAACAGAAGCAGATGATATTAAGAATAGGTGGTAAGAATACACAGAAAAACTATACAAAAAATATCTTCACAACCCTGATAATCACGATGGTATGATCACTCACCTGGAGCCAGACATCCTACAATCCAAAGTCAAGTAGGCCTTAGAAAGCATCACTATGAACAAAGCTAGTGGAGGTGATGGAATTCCAGCTGAGCTATTTCAAATCCTAAAAAATGACGCTGTGAAAGTGCTGCACTCAATATGCCAGGAAATTTGGAAAACTCAGCAGTGGCCACAGGACTGGTAAAGGTCAGTTTCATTCCAACCCCCAAAAAGGCAATGCCAAAGAATGCTCAAACTACCGCACTGTTGCATTCATCTCACATGTTACAAAGTAATGGTCAAAATACTCCAAGGGATGCTTCAACAGTACATTAACTGTGAACTTCCAGATGTTCAAGCTGGATTTAGAAAAGGCAGAGGAACCAGATATCAAATTGCCAACATCACTAGATCATCAAAAGAGCAAGAGAGTTTCAGGAAAACATCTACTTCTGTTTTATTGACTACCCTAAAGCCTTTGACTGTGTGGATAACAACAAACTGTGGAAAATTCTTCAAGAGATGGGAACACCAGATCACATGACCTGCCTCCTGAGACATCTATATGCAAGTCAGGAAGCAACAGTTAGAACTGGACATGGAAAACAGATTGGTTCCAAATCGGGAAAAAAATATGTCAAGGCTGTATATTGTCACTCTGCTTATTTAACTTCTATGCAGAGTATATCATGAGAAATGCGGGGCTGGAGGAAACACAAGCTGGAATCAAGATTGCCAGTTCAGTTCAGTTCAGTTCAGTTGATCAGTCGTGTCCGACTCTGCAACCTCATGAATCTCAGCACGCCAGGCCTCCCTGTTCATTACCATCTCCTGGAGTTCACTCAGACTCACATCCATCGAGTCCGTGATGCCATCCAGCCATCTCATCCTCTGTTGTCCGCTTCTCCTCCTGCCCCCAACCCCTCCCAGCATCAGTCTTTTCCAGTGAGTTAACTCTTCACATGAGGTGGCCAAAGTACTGGAGTTTCAGCTTTAGCATCATTCCTTCCAAAGAAATCGCAGGGTTGATCTCCTTTAGAATGGACTGGTTGGATCTCCTTGCAGTCCAAGAGACTCTCAAGAGTCTTCTCCAACACCACAGTTCAAAAGCATCAATTCTTTGGCACTCAGCCTTCTTCACAGTCCAACTCTCACATCCATACATGACCATAGGAAAAACCATAGCCTTGACTAGACAGACCTTCGTCGGCAAAGTAATGTCTCTTCTTTCGAATATGCTATCTAGGTTGGTCATAACTTTTCTTCCAGGGAGTAAGCGTCTTCTGATTTCATGGCTGCAGTCACCATCTGCAGTGATTTTGGAGCCCCCAAAATAGTGTGACACTGTTTCCCCATCTATTTCCCATGAAGTGATGGGACCGGATGCCATGATCTTCGTTTACTGAATGTTGAGCTTTAAGCCAACTTTTTCACTCCTCTTTCACTTTTATCAAGAGACTTTTTAGCTCCTCTTCATTTTCTGCCATAAAGGTGGTGTCATCTGCATATCTGAGATTATTGATATTTCTCCCGGCAATCTTGATTCCAGCTTGTGTTTCTTCTAGTCCAGCGTTTCTCATGATGTACTCTGCATATAAGTTAAATAAGCAGAGTGACAATATACAGTCTTGACGTACTCCTTTTCCTATTTGGAACCAGTCTGTTGTTCCATGTCCAGTTCTAACTGTTGCTTCCTGACCTGCATACAGATTTCTCAAGAGGCAGGTCAGGTGGTCTGCTATTCCCATCTCTTTCAGAATTTTCAACGGTTTATTGCGATCCACACAGTCAAAGGCTTTAGCATAGTCAATAAAGCAGAAACAGAGGTTTTTCTGGAACTCTCTTGCTTTTCCATGATCCAGCAGATGTTGGCAATTTGATCTCTGGTTCCTCTGCCTTTTCTAAAACCAGCTTGAACATCAGGAGGTTCACGGTTCACGTATTGCTGAAGCCTGGCTTGGAGAATTTTGAGCATTACTTTACTAGCATGTGAGATGAGAGAAATTGTGCGGTAGTTTGAGCATTCTTTGGCATTGCCTTTCTTTGGGATTGGAATGAAAGCTGACCTTTTCCAGTCCTGTGGCCACTGCTGAGTTTTCCAAATTTGCTGGCATATTGAGTGTAGCACTTTCACAGCATCATCTTTCAGGATTTGAAACAGCGCCACTGGAATTCCATCACCTTCACTAGCTTTGTTCGTAGTGATGCTTTTTAAGGTCCACTTGACTTCACATTCCAGGATGTCTGGCTCTAGATGAATGATCACATCATCATGATTATCTGGGTCGTGAAGATCTTTTGGTACAGTTCTTCCATGTATTCTTGCCACCTCTTCTTCATATCTTTGCTTCTGTTAGGTCCAGACCATTTCTGTCCTTTATCGAGCCCATCTTTGCATGAAATGTTCCCTTGGTATCTCTAGTTTTCTTGAAGAGATCTCCAGTCTTTCCCATTCTGTTGTTTTCCTCTATTTCTTTGCATTGATCGCTGAAGAAGGCTTTCTTATCTCTTCTTGCTATTCTTTGGAACTCTGCATTCAGATGCTTATGTCTTTCCTTTTCTCCTTTGCTTTTCGCCTCTCTTCTTTTCACAGCTATTTGTAAGGCCTCCCCAGACAGCCATATTGCCTTTTTGCATTTCTTTTCCATGGCATGGTCTTGATCCCTGTCTCTTGTACAATGTCACAAACCTCATTCCATAGTTCATCAGGCACTCTATCTATCAGATCTAGGCCCTTAAATCTATTTCTCACTTCCACTGTGTAATCATAAGGGATTTGATTTAGGTTATACCTGAATGGTCTAGCGGTTTTCCCTACTTTCTTCAATTTGAGTCTGAATTTGGTAATAAGGAGTTCGTGATCTGAGCCACAGTCAGCTCCTGGTCTTGTTTTTGTTGACTGTATAGAGCTTCTCCATCTTTGGCTGCAAAGAATATAATCAATCTGATTTCAGTGTTGACAATCTGGTGATGTCCACGTGTAGAGTCTTCTCTTGTGTTGTTGGAAGATGGTGTTTGCTATGACCAGTGCATTTTCTTGGCAAAACTCTATTAGTCTTTGCCCTGCTTCATTCCGCATTCCAAGGACAAATTTGCCTGTTACTCCAGGTGTTTCTTGACTTCCTACTTTTGCATTCCAGTCCCCTATAATGAAAAGGACATCTTTTTGGGGTGTTAGATCTAAAAGGTCTTGTAGGTCTTCATAAAACCATTCAACTTCAGCTTCTTCAGCATTACTGGTTGGGGCATAGACTTGGATAACTGTGATACTGAATGGTTTGCCTTGGAAATGAACAGAGATCATTGTGTCGTTTTTGAGATTGCATCCAAGTACTGCATTTCGGACTCTTTTCTTGACCATGATGGCTACTCCATTTCTTCTGAGGGATTCCTGCCCGCAGTAGTAGATAGAATGGTCATCTGAGTTAAAGTCACCCATTCCAGTCCATGTTAGTTTGCTGATTCCTAGAATGTCAACATTCACTCTTGCCATCTCTTGTTTGACCACTTCCAGTTTGCCTTGATTCATGTACCTGACATTCCAGGTTCCTGTGCAATATTGCTCTTTACAGCATCGGCTCTTGCTTCTATCACCAGTCACATGCACAACTGGGTATTGTTTTTTCTTTGGCTCCATCCTTTCATTCTTTCTGGAGTTATTTCTCCACTGATCTCCAGTAGCATACTGGGCACCTAATGACCTGGGGAGTTCCTCTTTTGGTATTCTATCATTTTGCCTTTTCATACTGTTCATGGGGTTCTCAAGGCAAGAATACTGAAGTGGCTTGCCATTCCCTTCTCCAGTGGACCATGTTCTGTCAGCCCTCTCCACCATGACCCGCCCGTCTTGGGTTGCCTTGCAGGCATGGCTTGGTTTCATTGAGTTAAACAAGGCTGTGGTCCTAGTGTGATTAGATTGACTAGTTTTCTGTGAGTATGGTTTCAATGTGTCTGCCCTCTGATGCCCTCTTGCAACACTTACCATCTTACTTGGGTTTCTCTTACCTTGGGCGTGGGGTATCTCTTCATGGCTGCTCCAGCAAAGCACAGCCGCTGCTCCTTACCTTGGATGAGCGGTATCTCCTTACCGCCACCATTCCTGACCTTCAATGTGGGATAGCCAGGAGAAATATCAATAACCTCAGATATGCAGATGACACCACCCCTATGGCAGAAAGCGAAGAACTAAAGAGCTTTTGATGAAAGTGAAAGAAGAGAGTGAAAAAGTTGGATTAAACCTCAACATTCAGAAAACTAAGATCATGGCATCCAGTCCCATCACTTCATAGCAAATAGATGGGGAAACAGTGGAAACAGTTCCTGACTTTATTTTGGGGGCTCCAAAATCAGTGCAGATGGTGACTGTAGCCATAAAATTAAAAGACGCTTACTCCTTGGAAGAAAAGTTATGACCAAGCTAGACAGCTTATTGAAAAGCAGAGACATTCCTTTGCCAACAAAGGTCCGTCTAGTCAAGGCTATGGTTTTTCCAGTGGTCATGTATGGATTTAAGAGTAGGACTATAAAGAAAGCTGAGTTTCAAAGAACTGATGCTTTGAACTGTGGTGCTGGAGAAGACTCTTGAGAGTCCCTTGGACTGCAAGGAGATCCAAACAGTTTATCCTAAAGGAAATCAGTCCTGAATATTCATTGGAAATACTGATTTTGAAGCCGAAACTCCAATACTTTGGCCACCTGATGGGAAGAATTGACTCACTGGAAAAGAGCCTGATGCTGGGAAAGACTGAAGGCAGGGAGGAGAAGGGGACAACAGGATGAGATGGTTGGATGGTATCACCAACTTGATGGACCTGAGTTTGAGTAAGCTGTGGAGTTGGTGATGAACAGGGAAGCCTGGTGTGCTGCAGTTCTGGGATCGCAAAGAGTCAGACATGACTGAGTGACTGAACTGAACTGAGAAAAAAGAAATCTTGCCATTTACAACATAGAATGATCTAGAGGGTATTATGCTAAGTGAAATAAGTCAGAGAAATACAAATACCTCATGTTCTCACTTATATGTGAAATTAAAAAAAAAAAAAAAAACCTCATAGAAACAAATAGGAGTTCTATGGGAACTCATATTGATAGAAACAGCGAGTAGAATGGTGGCTGCCAAGGACTAGGAGGTGGTCACAATGAGATGATGTTCAAATGGTACAAACTTCCAGCCAAAAGATAAGTGCTATGGATCTACTCTACAGTGCAGATCTAATATACTGTATTATATACTTGAAATTTGCTGTGAGTATAGGTCTTATCATGCACACAAAAACATGTTTAATCATAGGGGTGACGGAGGTGTGCACTAACCTAATTGTGGTAATCATTTCACAGTGTCACCTGTATCGAGTCATCACATTTATACCTTAAACTTATATGACGTTATATATCAATTATAACTCAATAAAGCTGCAGGAAATTAAAAGTAAAATAAAAATAACATGACCAAAATAAATTTTTTAGGTCCCTTCCAAAAATTTAGGTCCCTTACCCCAAAATATCTGCAGTATTTCTCATCCATTCTTCATGTTTCTCTGACCAAGAACTTTGGCCTCATCCCTGGTATTCTGCTTTCTCTCTTTGGTGAGTATGCTAATGTGATGGTCTTCCAGACCTGATCTAGTTACCATGCTGCTAAGTCGCTTCAGTTGTATCCGACTCTGTGCGACCCCATAGATGGCAGCCCACCAGGCTCCCCCGTCCTGAGATCCTCCAGGCAAGAACACTGGAGTGGGTTGCCATTTCCTTCTCCAATGCATGAATTGAAAAGTGAAAGTGAAGTCGCTCAGTAGTGTCCGACTCCTAGCGACCCCATGGACTGCAGCCTACCAGGCTCCTCTGTCCATAGGATTTGCCAGGCAAGAGTACTGGTGTGGGTTGCCATTGCCTTCTCCATACCAGCCTCTATTACCAGACAAGGATGACACGTTTATCTAATGACTTCCTCTTTCCATGTGCTCCAGGACTCAGTAAAAAAAATTCTGTGCAGTTACAAAACGAAGACAGTGAGAGAGAATTAAGAAACTTCACTCAGTAGGAGGAGTTCCAAAACAGTTTTTTAAACCTTGGATTTAAAATCACAAGGACTTCAGCTGCTTAAGGAAAGTGAATATTGCAGCCAGAGTATTGGTGACAGCTTGGCAAAGGAGTGGGTTTATTTTGTGACTTTATTTGCTCTCTCAAGAGAATGTTAAAACTGCAGTCATGTACAGATACCTTAATTCAACTCCAGAACTAAATGCTGAGTTAATTTTTTTCAAACAGACTATTAAGAGCAACACAAATTTATATCATTTAGGTTGTGTCTGATCCCATTGTAGTTTCAAGAAGATGTTTAGAATCTTAAATGACATGTGTCCTATCTCATTTTGTTTCTCACTCCTTAATGATTTACTTTGCTCAGTAAAACATTTTACTGTATGTAGAAGCAGGCTTGGAAGCTTTTCTGCAAATCGAACACTATGCTTCCCTGCCAGGTACCCTTGGGATTTTGAGCTATAGTGATTTTTTTTTCAACTACCCTATTAATTGGTGAGGAAATATATGAGATTATAAATATATGTTCTTATGCTTATCAGTGCATACTGACATACAATTTTAAAGGATTAAAGGGGACACTACATTCCTATAATAAGTAAATATTGGACTTAGCATGCTTATCACCATGGCTTGAGGTAGAAATTGTGACTTCATTATAGTCACTCTCTACTGCAAAAGCCTTCTACCTCCATGGAATGTCAGAGTAATTATGGTATCACAGGTACCATGAAAACATCATATCCTAAGACAGAAAGCTCTACCCCAAGCAGTGACCCATCTTACCCATATTCAACAACTATATAAAGTGCATGGTGCATCTCTGGCACTATATTAGTAATGAATGACATTTTTAAAAAGTTGAGAGCAAAATCACAATAATTGAGAAAACATGGAGCACTGAAAAGTAAAGGACAAACTAAAGCAGAAGCCAAATGAAAAACATCCTGAAGCAAAAAAGTGACCATTTTATAATGTAATTATCTAATAGCGGATTCAGTAGAAAATAGATAACTTATCAAAACATAACATCATGAAGTTTCAGACACAAGAGTAGGAAGAATATTTCTGTCAAAATTAAATGTGGTTAAAGATACACAAAGAAAGGAAGAGTCTGAATTTTCTTTAAAACAAAATATAGAAAAATAGTTAGAAATTCTCCTATAAATATGTTAATATATTTAAATTAAGATCACAGTAATAGTTACATTTTGTAACAGACTCATCATTAACTACTAGTCACTATTTCTTTTTCCTGGGTTATGGTTTCCTACTCTGTTTTTCTCCCATATATATTTATAATAAGTGCTGACTGTTCAAGATGAAGCTCACCAGTTATTAAATGTTATGCCCTTGCACCTTCATGACTCATTTGCTCGCGACAATATATTACCAACATCCCAAGCAGGAAACATACAAGGACAAGATGATTTTTATGTCTTTTTCATGCGAGTGAAAAATATTATGAGAACAGGAATTATTACTAAGTTACCCAAAAAGAATTGTGTCATTAGTTGTCAAACCATCTAAGGAGAGAGAACAGCCTCATCTTAAAAAGGGGTGAAATAAGTTTACCAAAGTAAGAATTTAATTTCATTACTACATCAGTTTCCCAAGAATAAATATAAGATCTTGCAATCCTCTTCTTTCTTACACACTCTTCCTCTACCTAATGATACTTTTAATTTGGCAGTTCTATTACTTCTCAGGCAGTGGAAGGTGTGATATAACAAGGAGACGATACTCTTCAGTAATCCTTAATTTGAGGAAGGAGATGCATGACGGTGAGGTTTTGTGTTCGATCCTGAGGCAGCCAAAGAGCTGGAAATGCAGAGTCCTCTATTTCTGCAATACTGAGGTCCCTAAGAAATTGATAGAGTTTGGAGAAGTCATAGACACAAAAGCATGATGGAAAACTACATCTGTATTTTTTTCAACTTGAATAATAGTTAATTTTTGGACACAGTATAGGATATTTTGTAATAGCTATTACTTTGTTAAACTGTGCTATAATCACACATACACACACACACCCAAACACACATATACAGTAAATACAAATTCACCAATGGTATTGTTGTTCCAAGACATTCAATAGTTGAGACCACAGAATTAAGAGTGGAGCCAAATTCAGATAATGAAGGTATAGTTTAGATGGAATTGAGAGGCCAGGTATCAAAAAAGGCTGAAAATTAATAACCAACTTGGAACTAGAGATCAAAAATAAACAAATAGAGATTAGAGAAATCACAGTTGCCAAAAGATTAAGACTATTCACTGCATCAAGAACAAGGATTTAGGAGAATATGTAAGATTAAGATAGTAAAGAGAGAACTAGAACCAGATTAACAAGGGAACTTCTGCTAGAATAAAAGCCAGTTCTACAATGTGACAGTTCAGGACCTAAATACAGAAGGAAGTTCACATTTGAAAAATACTATACGGATTAATCTGATTAGATGAAGAATATGATTAGGTGGGGCTTCCCAGGTGGCAGTAGTGGTAAAGAACTCGCCCGCCAGTGCAGGAGATGTTAAGAGATGTGGTTTTGATCTCTTGGTCAGGAAGATCCCCTGGAGAAGGAAACTGCAGCCCCTGCCAGTATTCTTGCCTGGAGAAACCCATGGACAGAGGAGTCTGATAGCAATAGTCCAGAGGATCGAAAGAGTTAGACACAACTGAAGTGACTTAACACACGCATGCGTGCACACACACACTATGATTAGGTGATATTTAAAACCAGCTGAATAGACTCTTTCAACTTCTGGAAATCTGCAAAGCCTGTAAGAGATGCTGCAAAGCCTATAAGTGCTTTTGTGAGAGAAACATTTAAAAGTTTGAAGACAGTGGATATGCATTATGATTAAAGTGCTTGCTAGAAATGTTTGTATTTGTCATAAGCTTCTAATCCAAGTTTGCTTTTATAGAACTATTTCTCTAAAGACACCCTAAGCGGTCATTTCCACACATTACTTACTTCTGGGGAGACCTAAAAGACAGTCTCACTACCCAGAGTGAGATGCAAAAATGTGTCTATAAATTTTCATGAACATTCAGAAGATTTTTAGACAAAATGTCTTTTTCACAGGCAATTCTGCACCTTTGGGAAGGTCAATGCCAGTTCTGCACAATTTTGAGCTTGATGTTTGCATCAATTCATGTTTTGTTTAGTTCAAAAATAAGAACTTCTCTCTTCAAAGCATAAAGAGACTTCAAACAAAATTGAGGTGAAATATTAGAACATTTAGGTAACGATGCTGACTAATGGAAACTGATGCATATTTCTCTATCTTTACATAAAATGAAAAAGAAGTAAGGAGAGTCATAAGAGCAAAAAAAAAAAAAAAACCCCATGTAAAAACTAATTATTAGGACGTACCTGGTGGTACAATGGCTAAGACTCCATGTTCCCAATGCAGGGGTCCTGGGTTTGATCCCTGGTCAGGGAACTAGATTTCACACATTGCAACTAAGAGTTCATATGCTGCAGCTAAGAGTGCACATGTGGTAACTAAAAATCCTGCATTACCACAACCAAAGATCCTGCATACCACAACAGACAGAAGATTCTACCTGCCACAACTAAGAACCAATGCAGCCAAGTAAATAAGTATTTTTTAAAAATCAATGATTGATTAATGGTTTCCACTCTAATTATAGCTTCAATAGGTTCTTAAATAATAATCATTGACAAGACTTCTGAAACAGCTATTCCAGTTTACAGGAATGGTTTGGAAAGGCTTCTCTCAGACCAGTTTACTTAATACTGATTTTCCAGCATGCTTCCTCTTGCCTCTCTCCTTCCATCCATTCAGGAAGCATCCATGTCTTGTGCTGAACACTTAGTGGAGGATCGTGGGTAGTGCTTGCTCTTGGGTGATAAATAAAAGTTTCAGTTAGAGCAGAGTGAAGAATGTCATCCACAATTTATACCGGTCATGTACCATCCAGAGGAAATAAGCCAAATTTCAAAATATTTTTTAATTCCCAAAATAAACTTACTTTCTCACAGGTTAAGAATCAAAACCAAGAGCACAAGAAATTTCTCACTCTCTCCAACAAAGTCATCCTAAATGAATGCCTGCTATTTCCACCAGAAATTTGCTGGAGGTTGTGTTCATGAAGTTGGTTGTCAGCTTAAGAGCAGATGGGGGAATTCTAGCATAAAGGTGTGATTAATATATAAACTCTAAGGGAATAAAGCCATCATATTACTTGACAAATACCAGGCCCAGAGAAATAATCCCTCATTCAAGTTTAAAGAAATTATCAAGAAATGGGAAATAGGGGAACTTTAAAATAACAAACCACTGTGATCTATAAGAAAGAACACAGCTATTACCCTAAAAACCATACAGATGTATACCTCTTAATAATATTCATCCAAGAAATAAAAGGAAAGCTTATATCATTTCTTTTTCTTTAATCTCAATAAAATAAAAGAATTCATGGAGCCAGTGAAATAAGAGATATGACACAAATGAAAACTGAGCTGGCAGAGAAAAATTAAAATGCAAATTAAAATTAAAATATATATTGGAACAAGTACAAAATTAAGATTGTATAAACTTTAAATCAGTAAAAACCTAGAAAAATTCTCTAAGAAAATGATAGCTACAGTGAAAGAGAAATTCAACATTTAAATAGTCACCATAACTGAGAAAGGGATTAGAAGTAATTGTCAGAGATTTACTAGAAGGAAAAAATAGCAATACCCTGAAGTAGAAAAAAGAAGCACAGACGCTGATAGTTCTAAAAGGTTTACAAAATTCCAGGCAAAACTGACGTAAAATAGGATAAATTAAATTTAAACTAAACAAAATTTTAAATTTCAAAATAAGCTTGTTTAGAAATTCAGGCAGAAACAGATTACATTTGAAGAATAAAAAAAAAATAAGTCAGGCCTGTCCTCTCATTGAACCCATAAAACCAAAACTGTCTGGAATTTGAGGAGAAAAATGATATAGCTATTATTTTATACCTAGATAAGATAACATGATGAAATGGTTTAAGGAATATACTGTCCATATATATCTACCTGAAAAATAAAACACAAAAATGTCTTCACTACATTAAGAGAAAAATTAAATAGTAAGCATGAGAAACCAGAAATATAAAAGGACTATGTCAAGCAATTTAAAATATGAAAACAAGAAAATATAATGTAGTAATCAGGGAGGAGTTTAAGAAGCTATAACAAAAGACTTGCAAAATGTAGCAGCTCACACAAGATTGCAGTTTACTTCTCTCTCTTGTAAGAGTCCCACATGGGAAAGGCAGAACATCCATCAGGTCGTATGCGGACCCAGATTCCTTCTATCTTTTTCAGCAATCTCCTGGAGTGTTGACCTCATGTACATACTTAATTCTGTCAAGGACAGTCGTGTGCACATTCTAGGCCATGGAAAATGGGAAATATTAATAGAAGGTGTGGAAAGCAAGTCATTTCCTCATACAAAATTAAACTGGCAATCACACACACCACTTTGCTAACATCTAACTGGGCAAAACTTAGTCACGTGGCCTCACTTAGCTACAGGGAGATTAGGAACTAAAATCTCTACTTGAGTGTGTATGTGACCCATTAAAATGTGTTTGGCTTTCCTCTAAATCACACTGTGTGGAGAGAGCAAGCCAGCCAAGATGGTATGTTCAGGCTCTCTCACCCCATGTTTTGTAAATAATGACCATGTAACGGCTGAGACCACGGGTGGCACTGCACACGCGCATCACGGAGTACTCCCTTGGCCATGGGCTACTTTGTGTGGTACAGGTGCATGCTGCTGCTGCTGCTGCCACTTCAGTCGTGCCCGACTCTGTGTGACCCCACAGATGTCAGCCCACCAGGCTCCCCCGTCCCTGGGATTCTCCAGGCAAGAACACTGGAGTGGGTTCCCATTTTCTTCTCCAATGCATGAAAGTGAAGTCACTCAGTCGTGCCCAACTCTTCGCGACCCCATGGACTGCAGCCTACCAGGCTCCTCCTTCCACGGGATTTTCCAGGCAAGAGTACTGGAGTGGGGCGCCATTGCCTTCTCTGCCAGATGTATGAGCTCCATCTAAAGAAAGCGGGGGTATTTTACTGCTGCATCATGGCTGTGTCTGTTGGGTCAATCACTAGAGGAGAGAATATAGCCTGTCTACTGCTACGGCTGCTGCACCAGCCAGGAGAGAATAAATGTGTCTGCAGTTCCTACAGCTCCTCGAGTCTCCTTCCAGCCTCAGCTCACACCTTGCTACCTTCAGCTCGCACCTTCAACGAACAGTGCAGACAGTGTGAACAGGGTGTCACACACAGATCCGTGATACACACACCCAGTTAAAAAGTCATGTGGTTCCCAACACATCCTTCTCCAGCAATTTAGCTGCCTTTTCCACTTGTGCTAAAGTTTTCTCTCACCTGAAAGTCATTTTACTCAAAGAAGCAGATATTTCACCACTTACCAAGTCACTATGGACAAGGAGAGGACAACAAAGCCACGGCCCTCAGACCCAGCCCGCCTCAGTCCACGTTCTTACATCAAGAAAAGTCAGTATTCTTATATCATGGCTCTTGAGGGCCAATTTTGAAGAGATGAAACCAAAGTCTATTAAACCTGCTAAATAAATATGGAACATGAATCAAAAGCACAGATGATATATGGTCTTATAAGAAAATTAATGGTTTTTAAATTAAATCAAGAAAGAAAACACTTAAATAGGGTATCTAACTAGACTTTCTATGGCCTGAAAATACTGGATAAAAGTTCAAAGAAATTTCACTCTAAAGAGAACACCAAAGAGCTGCCAAATATCTACTTTGGAGCTTATTAAAAGAAATCAAAATCAGGTATGATTCCTTCACTCCCCCTCTACCCACTTCAAGTTGATTTAAAGGGAAAGCAATGCTAAAGAAAGGGCTTCCCAGGTGGCACAGTGGCAAGAGTACTCCTGCCAATGCAGGAAGAAGATATGGGTTTGATCCCTGGGTTGGAAAGATCCCCTGAAGTAGGAAATGGCAACCCAGTCTAGTAGTCTTGCCTGGAAAATTCCATGGACAGAAGTCCACGGGATCTCAAAGAGTTGAACATGACTGAGCACACACATGTTCACAGTGCTAAAGTTCCTGTAGTAGAGAATGACCTGAGATGTGAGCTGTGAGCACACGGGAGTATTGTGGGTCTCCCACAATACTCCCCCATTTCAATCTTGTTGAGGACAGTCTCCAAGAGAATCAGTCACAGAGATCAGGAGTGCCTGGAAGGGCAAGAAAGTAGCATCCCCACCTCTATGGAATATACAGTCCCTGGTACTGCCAATGCTGAGTGGGTTAAGGAAAGGGAGCTCTTGAGAGAACCTGAGGTCTGTCCCCTACAGCTAACATGAGCAGATGGAAAGAGCGGGACAAGGAGAGAGAACAAAGAGGCACCTTCACTTGCACCAGTTACAGGAGGTGCTACGGTCTTGAGGATGTCCTGTGAGAGGGCTGCCTGAAGACTGCAGGTGCGCTGGAAGGGCGGCCAAGATGTCCCTACAGTGTTCCAAAGGACTAATCTCTGCATCCTGGAGTCCACAAAGACATCAGCGACAATCACAGTTCAAGCTTTAAGACGGTTGACACCTTCTCTTATTCCCCTGCATCCCATCCAAACTCTGTGGGAACCAAAAGAGGCAGACGGCGGAAGAGGAGAGAGAATAACGGAAGGCAGCAGGGAATCACACCGTGCCTTGACTGTACCATAAGGATTCAAGAATCAACTTGAAAGGGCACCACTGTTTACAAATGGAGTAAGTTGAGTGTCAACAGGAATATTGACTATAACAGTTTGAAACATGTTCCAATACTCAATGCTTTATAAAAACAAAAGGAAGAGAAACTAATTGGTCACCGCTTGAAGATGAAGAAAACAAGAAAAGAATGAAAGAAAATCGTGACAAGAACAAAGCACCTGTGGCAGTCTGTATAATGAAACTTACCCTCAGAATCGGCAGAGTTTAGATTCTCATCATGCAGAAACAAATTAATAAATGTTTTTAAAGTGAAGCTAAAGAGGAATAATTTCAACAAGATGACAGAATAAGAAGTCCGCTAATCTCCTTCCCACCAGGGACACAAAAGATACAGCAAAAATACACAGGTTCTCTGTGAGCAGTCCAGAAGCCAGCTGAGAAACTTTTAGCAAGTATGAAAACAACCTTATTGAAACCAGTGGGAAAATTTGATATTCCCTAGCACCATAAGCCTACCCCCTGACACAACATCACACAATCATGAGGAAACCCTCAACTCCCAGTTTCAACATGGGGAAAGAATGAAACGGCTGGGCCAAAGATCGGATACTTCTGAACTTATTTCTGCCTTGCCTGAATCTGAGCACTGCCAGGAAAAGGTCATATGTTGGGGGCTGTTGAGAACGATAACAGTTTGGAAGAGCATGCACACACTCATGTAACTCAGCCTTCAGCAAATGGATGAAAACCCCCAAATCCCAGCTTCTTCCTGGGAAATGAAAGAGTTGGACTGTGTATCCAACATTCCAACTTTTCTGGGGGGCTGACCAAAGGACTGACTTCCGTCTTGCCTGTCCCTGAGCACTTCCAGGACCCAGCATATTCTAGATGCCTGAGAGGTGCAGAGAACAGATTTGGTTACAGAAGGAGTGTATCTCAACATAATAAAGGCTGCATACAACAAGTCCTCAGTTAATATCATACGCAGTGGTGAAAGGTTGGAGGTTTTTCTTCTAAGATCAGGAACAAGGTAAAGATGCTCACTCTCATTCACCGTTCCTATTCAACATGGTACTGGAAGTTCTAGTCAGAGCAATCAGGCAAGAAACATAAATAAATAAGAGGCATCCAAAGAAGAAAGAACAGAGAGGGCAATGGCACCCCACTCCAGTACTCTTGCCTGGAAAATCCCATGGACAGAGGAGCCTGGTAGGCTGCAGTCCATGGGGTCGCTACTAGTCAGACACGACTGAGTGACGTCACTTTCACTTTTCACTTTCATGCATTGGAGAAGGAAATGGCAACCCACTCCAGTGTTCTTGCCTGGAGAATCCCAGGGACGGCGGAGCCTGGTGGGCTGCCGTCTGTGGGGTCACAGAGTCAGACACGACTGAAGCAACTTAGCAGCAGCAGCAAAAAGAAAGAAAGAAGTAAAACTGCCCCTGTCTTCAGGTGACAAGATCTTACATATAGAAAACCTCGACTCCAGACTCTACCTAAAGAGTTAGAAATATTACTCAGCCATAAAAAGGAACAAAATTGAGTCATCTGTAGTGATGTAGATGAATCTAGAGTCTGTTATATAGATTGAAGTAAGTCAGAAAGAGAAAAATATTACATATTAACGCATATATATGGAATCTAGGAAAATGGTACTGATGAACCTATTGGCAGGGCAGGAATAGAGACACAGATGTAGAGCAAGGACTTGTGGACACAGCGGGGGAAGGAGAGGGTAGGATGAAACGAGAGAGCAGGACTGACAAATATACACTACCACGTGTTAAACAGAGAGCTAGTGGGAGGCTGCTGTACAGCACAGGGAGCTCAGCTCCAAGCTCTGTGATGACCCAGAGGGTGGGATGGGTAGGTGGGAGGGAGATTCAAGAGGAAAGGGATATATGTATACATATAGCTGATCCATGTTGTTGGGCAGCATAAACAATTATACTCCAATTAAGATAAAGAGAATACAAAAGTAATCATTAAAAAAGGGATAGCAGAATCTCAAAAAACAGAAATAAATGAATTCAGTAAAGCTGCAGGATATAAAAATCAGTATACAAAAACTAGCTGTGTTTCTATTAACAACAGTCTGTAAAAGAATTTAATAGAACAATCCCATTTAAATAGTATCAAAAGTAATAAAATAATTATAAACTTAACAACAAAATGAAAGATCTGAGCACTGAAAACCATAAAACATCGCTGAAAGAAAATGAAGACAACACAAATACATGGAAAGACATCCCATGTTCATCGATTGTAAGATCTAATATTTAAAGCAATATGTAGAGTCGTTACAATCCCTATCAAAACCTCAATAGCATTTCCTGCAGAAATAGAAAAAAACAAACCCCCAGATTCACAGGGAACCACAGAGGACTTTGAATAGCTAAAACAATCTTGAGAAATAATAGAGGCATTTACAGTCAAACGATCTTCAACAGTCATGCCATATGGGGAGACATGCTCAGGCAAGGCGCAGCTATGCAAGATAAGTAAGTCTGAGAGATCGCCTCTACAACATGGTCCTTGTAGTCAACATTGTCCTTGTACATATGAAAATTTGTTAAGAGGATAGATTTCATGCTGTGTTCCTAATGTTCTTTGCTACATTTTTTTTTAAAGCATGAAATGAAAAATAAAGAGATGATTTAAAAAATCTAAGAAAATATAAGTAAAGGAAGAGAGAACTCCCTTCCTCTCCCAACCAAACTGAACGGTGGACACATGTTCCAACTCTTTCCCTCCCCAGGGAGAAGCCAGGAGTAGGGGATTCCCTCTGCACTGAGCTAGAGGGAGGGACTAATCCAGATCATCACCTAATTCTCAGCTTCCCTGGACCTGGTACCCTTTCTTGTCAGCACTTAGCTTCAGGCAAGACAGAAACAAGTCCTTCAGGCAGACTCCCCCAAAGTCTGAGCAGTTG
Organism: Nanger dama; assembly: GCA_917880005.1. Classification (NCBI taxonomy): domain Eukaryota; kingdom Metazoa; phylum Chordata; class Mammalia; order Artiodactyla; family Bovidae; genus Nanger; species Nanger dama. Next base: position 15,113,067 of record CAKJTW010000009.1, on the reverse strand, counting down.
GATGTATGCTTCATTCTTCTCTTTCCCTCCTCTGAAAGAAGCCAAGAGCTGGGAGTTTTCTCCAGATGCAGCCTGGCAGAGTGGGTGTCATAAATTTTCCTACTGACTTGGTTGCTAGCTGGTTTCACTGCTCCCCTGGGGTGCAAGTGCCTCTTAACTGGTTCTGAATTTCTCACAGAGGGAAGTGGTCCATGTATTGTTGAATGGATGTCTCTTTTGGGAGGGTCTGGGGCTCCCTAGTCTCCATCTTGCTGATGTCATCCCGAAACTTACTTTTGGAACTACAAATCAAAGAAGGCCTGCAGTCCCTGAAAACTTTTGAAAGATCTTTTTACATCACTGCTTTTATTAGAATTTTCTAAATAAAGAAAAAAAGAGATTAGTGTGGCTGCTTAAATTTCTATGACCTCTGAAGAAAGTGAGGATTCACACTAAAATGAAATGGTTTTGCTTTAATTTTATGCACTTTTTAATGTGGGCTAAGATTTCCCTTGATCTTTATGGGAGTAATTGGGGAAAATTAAATGCTCTAACAAATGTCAAGTTTATATATATATATATATATATATATATAGTATGTATGTATGTATACACACATATATGTACACACACACATATATACATGTACACACAAAACTTTATGTGCATATATTGCATATAGGTGGGTTATAGATATATACACACATATATTTGTATGTATACACACAAACATTCAAAAGCAATAAAGCTAACTCTTTACCTTTTAGAAAAGATAGCCAAAATATAAAGGAAACTAAAAGAAAAATACAAATCAATATATAAATATTTCTTTCAGGAGTAAATAAAATACGTAAAGTGTTTGTTACAGAATAAAGTAAAATTGTTGTCTTTGATATACCAGGAAAACACTGGTATATCATTAACCACATGATACTCAGTTATGGAATTTCAAGGGTTTGGGACTGTTCAACATCATCTAGGAAGGATCATAGCGCAGAGACTTTTCTTTATTGACTGATAGAAGTGAGGGATCATGTTTTTAATGTTTCATTTTTATTTTGTTTTGTAATAACATAGAGAAGGATGTGTGCTCAGTTGCTTTGTTGTGTCTGACTCTTTGTGACCCTATGGACGGTAGCCCATCAGACTCCTCTGCATGGAACTCTCCAGGCAAGAATACTGGAGCAGGTTGCCATTTCCTTCTCCATAAAGAAATATAGACAATATTAAGGTAAAACATCTTGGGTCTTGAGAAATACATTTCTTAGAATGCTTTCATTAACAATAAGAAAACCCAAAGGGTAGCATAAATTTTTAAAGGGGGACTTTATCATATAAGACTATAAAGTATCTCAAAGACTTAAGGATGTGGCTGGGCTCAAAGGGAAGCCAGCTGTTTAAATCTGTTCATGATTTTTCTCCCTCTTTCACCACTGCTGTTCGTTAAAGTCAGCTCCAGTCTTTTTATCTTTTTATCTCTGCATTCAATTGTCTGCCTTCGGCAGAAAACATGCAAAAAACACACAAAAAACCCCACCTAGGATTGAAAATTCAAAAGACCCATCAGAGTAAGACCTACACTTAATTGCAGATAGTTTCTGATTGGACCAACACGGCGGAGAGGCCAGGAGGCCAGTCCTGTTTTATTAACATGGCTGTTCTCTCTATAACTATGTAGCTTGAATTAGTGTGTCTGTGTGTCGGAGGGGGATGAATGCCCCAAGGTCAATCAGTGGGGCAAAAAACATCCCATGAGTAAAAACATATCTCATATTACGGTAGTTTGAATCATTGGGAATACATGTTGTGATTTAACAACTTCTAGATTTTGCCGTTTGTTTGCCGTTGTGTAAGTAGATGCTGTATTTGTTGTTAGGGAAATAGAAAGAGACGACAATAGAACCCATAGTAAATGTTTAGACTAATGGTCTCTTCTATTTGCCAGTGCCCCTTTAAAGAAAAAATAATTAGTCCAGAAACAAGAAATCAAGCTAGCAAATAAGTGCTAAATGGGACAATCATTTAGCACAGTGAACAGGGAAAAGATGTGACAGGGAAAAACCATTGAAACAATCAGCCCATGCAAAAGAGCAATAAAGAAAAGAAAATGAGATACTGGGATATTCTTAGCTGAAGAAATAAATGCAGAAACAAAAATGGGGCCAAATGTTCTCCAATAAGGTGTCTGTTTATTCCCATTTGGAGAATTGAGTGGAGAACTGATGACCAGAATGCAAAAGACACTGACTCAGTAAACTGTATATATTTTCCAGCCTAAGCACAAAAGTACTAAAATCACTTAGACAAATTTGGATAAGAAGAACTTAGTATTTCTTAGTGACCTGATGTTTCTTATAACAAATGAACAAATATGTTTTAACAGAGGCATAACATTTATAAATAAGAAAGCATCAAAAATTTATTAACTATCAGCAAGTAAGTGTTACAACCAGCAATATTATTCCCCGCAAAGTCTGATATATTAAAAGGATTAGTATGGAAGAGCAAATGGGAGAGAAAGATCCTCTGCATCCACATTAGTTAGGGGTTGTTATGGCAGACTAATGTCATTTCTTTGAAAACCTATCCAATACTTCCTAGGAGTAGTGTATCCACCAGTGAAACTCTAATAGTTATGTAAAACATTCATTTATGGAATAAAATGATTTTATTCCTTTATCCTTAATATCATATTACTTGCCCTTGCTAAAAAAAAACAACCAAATACAAATATCTTTCTCAGGCTTCTGATTCTAAGTCCTTTGCTACTTCAAGAAGCAGAAGTCATTATTATTCATTATAATTTTCTCATAATTCCTGATCAATTAATACATGCATAGGAATGCTTAATATGCTTACTGTTATATGCATGTAGTCAAGCCATTATTTTCTATTTCTTATCAAGGAGTCTATATGAGATATTTACTAAGACACAGAAATACTATGCCCTTTGCTCTATGAAGCCAATCACTGCACTTAAAATGAAGACATCATTTCAAAACCTTCAGTAGAATACCTACGTTTTATTTTTAAATATTTATGACAAATGTCCATTTCCGTTGAGGGTAAATTATCTTAACAAACAAGATGTTAATCAGTATTCAGATATTTTTGTAATGTCATTGAAGTTAAATTTCTCACAAGCAACTACTTGGGGACATAATATTTTCCAGGTCACACTTTGAAGAACTGCGCTCTAACTGACTTTTGTATTACAAGCTTTCTTTATTGAGGCTCTTTGAACAACAGCGACTTTAATATTGGTAACTTAAAATCACATGGAGTCCCCACCTCTACCAACCTGATGTGGGGAAAAAACGTTCATTTCCATTCGTTATATTTCACCTACAAGCACTTATGTCAGGGCAATAGACTTTTCATTGTTTTAATTATGATGTAAAGCTCACTCTTTGTGTGAGATTTTATTAGTATTTTATCATCTCTAATGATTTTACTTTTGTTCTGAACTGAGAGATCTTGTAATTATAAAATGACACAAATAACATATGTCTTGGTAATCGTTACCAGTAGGTATGTTCCTCTCACACAAGATTCTAATTAAGCTCGAGATACAAACAAGCAATGAAATCATTAATTCTTTCTACAAAATGTTAAGTACAATCATCATGAGATGAAATCCAATTTGGTAATTGTAGTATATTGTGTATATTCCAGAGTATTTGATCAAAAACTTACTTTTAAAGACAGCAATTTACACTCCATTGAGCCTCTTGAAAAATTACCACTGGATACAAGGACATAAAAATTAGCTGGTTTGGTTTTTTTTCATTAATAACACTACCAGGCAATACCCAGAGTGCATACATATCCCCTTGCATATGGTTACCAGCAATTAAAATGTTTCTTAGTACTAATTTCCACCAGCTCAGAAATATTAACAGCACTGGATTTCCAAATAGAAACATAGTAAAGTAAAGTAAATGTCGCTCAGTCGTGTCTGATTCTTTGCAACCCGATGGACTGTAGCCTACCAGGTTCCTCCGTCTATGGGATTTTCCAGGCAAGAATACTGGAGTGGGTAAAATGGAGCAGTGGAGCACAATCAATGAGAAATATCAAGTCTCTAAAATTTTAACTTCCCAGGTACCTATTTGGAAGAAGCTACTGAACAATATACTACAGTAAAATTAAGTAAATAGGCAAAAAGACATGGAATCTAGAACAAGTTTCTAACAGAGGAAAGAGATGAAAGGAATTTGTATAAACTTGCCGAAAGGAAGTCCCAAGATGAGAGCCGAGCAGGCAGTCTACACCACACACCATCATGGAACAGAAGATGGAGGGTTCCAGAAAGGATACTGTTAGCAAAAATAAGTAAAAGATGGTGGTGAAGCTACTGGCAGATTATCATAGAAGTTTAACTACTTAGAATACTGGATTCATAAATATTTTACAGAACTGTTAAAGAACATGGAAAGACAGCTTTTAATTAAAAGAAAACAATAAATAAAAGACAATTATCAACTTCAAAAGGTAAAAGGTCTTAGAATAAACTTTTTATATTATAATATTTTACTTCAGCAGTGACTACCCTCCCCCAACCACACACACACTCATAATGAAAACACCAAAAATAGATTTAACCAAAACTTGCAATTTTATATGGAGGAGTAGAAAAAGGATAGAGAGAAAAATCCTCATCTTCTATAATAAGTCAATAAGATTTTAAAAACAGCTTCACATATTTAAAAATATGGAAATAAACGCCTCAAAAGTTGAAAAATGTAAAGCAATTGCCCCAAGGATAGGAAGTTGGAAAACGAAGGACACAGGTAAATGATACAAGGAAATCTTGGAAATTCTAGGATAAGTAAGGTGAGTTTACTTATATATCAGGTGACTTCACTTATATATAAGGTGACTTGACTTTATATTCTGCTTTGGCCACAACAGTCTTAGTTTATGGGAAGTATCCCCCAGGATCCTGTTCAATTTGGCATTTTTTCTTGATTATTCATTTCTTTGTGACCCCATGGACTGTAGCCTGCCAGGCTCCTCTGTCCATGGAATTTTCCAGGCAAGAATACTGGAATGGGTTGCCATTTCCTTCTCCGGGGGATCTTCCCAACCCAGGGATTGAACCTAGGTCTCCCGCATTGTAGGCAGATGCTTTTACTGTCTGAGCCACCAGGGAAGTCCCAAAGTTTTTAACAGTTGCATTAAAATAGGATGCCTGGGTTTAGCAGACCTCCACTTTGACCTTCCCACTTTTCCATGGTTTTATTTAACAGCCTACAAGACGTGTGTGCACTAAAGAGAATTCTCACCTTAATGTGTACCTAAATATGAAGGACAGTCAGCAACAACCTGCCTTTCTCCACTGATCACTTCCAGACTCAAAAAACACCATACTTAGAGACAACTGTAGGACTACTGCTTATTACATAGATTGTCTTTTGAGGTAAATGATTAGGACAACCATCTCTTTCAAGTCTCGAGTAGGCATCAGAGAGAACATTCTGTGCTGCTCTCCTGTGAGTCAACTGGTAAAACATCTAGTTGTGCACAGTCCATCCTGGTCCACAAGATTCGTGAAACCATCAGATGACCAGTTGGAGTCAGAGGAATAGATCAGTGAGAAACATGGGACCATACAGCCTAGGTACACATGAAGTACACGCAAGAAATAGCAGAGCAGCTCTTCTGCAGAGTATATAGAGAAGAGCCTGAAAAGCACTGCCACAGGGTTTAGCCCTCTATTAGAAGACAGTAGTGTACAGCTATTTAGCTTACTGGCAATTCTTATTTTACATACTCCTTCAGCAGCCTCACCTCAAAACTGAATTTATTTAATGAAAAGTCATGTACTAAATTTCTGACTCTTGAAAAGGTGATGACAACATATACCTTATTTAAAATATTTACTATCTACCATGACACGGGCCTTTCCTGGTAGCTCAAATGGTAAAGAATCTGCCTGCAATGAAGGAGACCCAGGTTTGCTCCTTGGATGGGGAAGATCTCCTGGAGAAAGGAATAGCAACCCACTCCAGTATTCTTGCCTGGAGAATTCCATGGCAGGCTGACAGTACATGGGATCACAAAAAGTCAGACAAGCCTAAGCAGCTAACACATACACACACACACACACACACACATACACACATGACATGAGGATAACAGAGATACCAATAGCTATATACAAATCAGAAGTCAGAAATCTAAAGAAATTCCAGCATATACTTTACTTTTGATATTTAACATCTCTGTATGTCCAGGGATGAAAACAGAAAATGCAGCCACAGAGATGTAATTACCTACATTTGAATGACTTTTCATCTAGATCAAATGACACTCTTTTTATACTAATGTAGCTAATTTTCTAGTCTGTGTTTGCTTGTACATAAATAAAAAAGTGAAATGATAGCAGTTAATTTGTTGGCTGTATTAGCAAATCACAAATGATTAATTACACCCGTTTTGTATCTATGTCATCAGATGCTTCAAATAGAAAACAAGCCAATCCTAATGGTTTTTTTTTCATAAAATTTATGGAATCAAAGTGAAACTTTAAAAAATCATTCCATTCAAGGTGAAACATCTGACATTAGTATGAATCCTATTGTGAAAAAGGATTTATTTTTCCAGTAATGATATATATGCAAATTTTGGTGGAGTGCATCATCATGATGAGAACAACATTCTTACTAAGACACATAACAAAGAAATATACTTAGAATTGATTATGGTACACACATAATTCATAAACAAATTCAAATATGTCATGATAGTCTACCAGTTAAAAAATAAGTGGAGGTCTTAAAAATTTACAAGTAATTTATATATACATTACAAATGACTACAAAGTTTTGCAACAAAACTAATGTGGAAATAGAGCAACAGAAGAAAGAAAAAGAGCTTCCACATGGTAGTATAAATTTTTCTTTGCTACCTGTCTTCAAATATTTAAGCCCTTGAAGAAAAAATTGTAAAACTAAATGTTTTGTAAAAAAATTAAACTTTCTGTTAGAAAGTTCTTTACATTTAGATTGTATCTTGTTCAGGAGACTTAGAAATCAATAATTATAGATTAAATAATTAACAGGCTAAAGTCTTCAGATTTTGGTGCTTGTAATTAATTGCAATGGTTATAAGGGAAGTTTGCAAGCAAGATGCTGAAATGTATCACTATGAACAAAAGTAAGGGAAAATACGTGTGCCCTAAAATTTGGTGATAAGTTTTCAGATACAATAGCAAAAGCACATTTCAAGAAAGAAAAACTAGATAAATTAGGTTTTATTAAAAGTAAAATTTTCTATCCTATGAAAAAAAATTTTAAGAGATCAGAAAGGCAAGTCACAGATAAGGATAAAGTATTTGAAAAGCATATTATCTTTCTCTGGCCAAAATATAGAAGGAAAATTTAAAACTCAACAACAAAAAAAAATAATAATGGGCAAAATGCCTGGACACCTCACCAAAGACAACAAACAGATGTCAAATAAACAAAAGAAAATATGCTTGAAACCAGTCATTAAGGAATTGCAAATTAAAACAACAAAGTGATGCCACTACACCATAGAAAAGCTAAAATCCAAAAAAACAATACCAATTGCTCACATGGATGCAAGGCAACTCTCATCCATTGATGTTGGGGATGCAAGTAGTTTAGCCACTTTGGGAGAGCTTGGCAATTTCTTATAAAGCTAAACATACTCTTACCATACAATGCAGCAGTCATCTTCCTAGGCATTTATGCAACTTATTTGAAAACTTATGTTCACCAAAAAGCATGCAGACTTCAGGTGTATGAGCTTGGAAGTCACCCCTCCATCCTAACAACGAGTAAAAAGCTGAACAGAATGAAAAACCAAGAACTCTTCTAGGATCCGTGAAGTGAAGTGAAGTGAAGTCGCTCAGTTGTGTCCGACTCTGCGATACCGTGGACTGTAGCCTACCAGGCTCCTCCGTCCATGGGATTCTCCAGGCAAGAATACTGGAGTGGGTTGCCATTTCCTTCTCCAGGGGATCTTCCTGACCCAGGGATCAAACTTAGGTCTCCTGCAATGCAGGCAGACACTTTAACCTCTGAGCCACCAGGGAAGCCCACTACAAGAGTACAAATCTGATAGGATCCATAAGAGAGGGGAAAACACAGGGTAAACCGCTGTGCCCAGGATGGGAGAGTCAGACAGGTGAATAGAGGAAGTCACGGCTTACCCGAGCAGAGACTCACAAGTAGAAACAGCCAAGAGAACCAGTGCTGCAGCAGAAGACCTGCACCAAAACTGGTGAATTGCTGGAGGCTCTGCATGGACAACTCTTGACAGTTAAAAACTCAGGGAACCCAGTCATAGGGGGATTCCTACACTTCCGTGTGTTTTACCTCCAGTTCAACCAGATCCCCTGGTTCAGTTCAGTTCAGTCGCTCAGTCGCGTCAGACTCTGCGACCCCATGAATCGCAGCACGCCAGGCCTCCCTGTTCATCACCAACTCCCGGAGTTCACTCAGATTCACGTTCATCGAGTCCGTGATGCCATCCAGCCATCTCATCCTCGGTCGTCCCCTTCTCCTCCTGCCCCCAATCCCTCCCAGCATCAGAGTCTTTTCCAATGAGTCAACTCTTCGCAAGAGGTGGCCAAAGTACTGGAGTTTCAGCTTCAGCATCATTCCTTCCAAACAAATCCCAGGGTTGATCTCCTTCCAGAATGGACTGGTTGGATCTCCTTGCTGTCCAAGGGACTCTCAAGAGTCTTCTCCAACACCACAGTTCAAACGCATCAATTCTCAGGCGCTCAGCCTTCTTCACAGTCCAACTCTCACATCCATACATGACCACAGGAAGAACCATAGCCTTGACTAGACGGGCCTTAGTCAGCAAAGTAATGTCTCTGCTTTTGAATATGCTATCTAGGTTGGTCATAACTTTTCTTCAAAATCCCCTTGTGCTACCAGCACCAGTAGGGAAAGGAAACCATTTTGAAATATACCAGGACAATCTGTTCTTCCTAAGGCCTGCCCTCAGGGGAAACTAATTAACCTGAGCTTAACTGGCTGGGGTATTACCAGAATCTAACTCACCTGTAGGAATGTGAGATTTGGGCCATTAAGAAAGCTGAGTACCAAAGAATTGAGGCTTTTAAATTGTGCTGGAAAAGACTCTTGAGAGTCCCTTGAACAGCAAGGAGATCAAACCAGTCAATCCTAAAGGAAATCAACCCTGAATATTCATTGGAAGGACTGATGCTGAAGCTTCAATAATTTGGCAACCTGATGTGAAGAGCTGACTCACTGGAAAAGACCCTGATGCTGGGAAAGATTGAAGGCTGGAGGCAAAGTGTGGTGACAGAGGATGAGATGGTTGGATGGCATCACTGACTCAATGGACATGAGTCTGAGCAAACTCTGGGAGATGGTGAAGGACAGGGAAGTCTGGTGTGCTGCAGTCCATGGGGTTGCAGAGTCAGACATGGCTTACTGACTGAACAACAACTCACCTGAGAGTTACCTGAGAAATACTCAGTTCCAGTCAACTGTAGCCCTGCAAGCGGGAGAAGGGAAATACTCAACCTGAGCCCACTCAAGCTATCCTCTTCCACCCAAGGAGACAGAAAAACGCAGAAACACTTGTGAAGTTCACAGTCCAGAGCTCACTAAAACACTCGGGTCTAGTCATAGGACCTTGAAACACTTCTCTTTGCCCCTCACCCCACCATATTGCTGCTGCTGCTGCTGCTGCTAAGTCACTAAAAGCCTATTTACAACAGTTCTTTGTTCATGTCTATCAAAGAAAAATTACAACGCATACTAAAAGGGGAAAAGCACAATTTGAAGAGACAGAGGAAGCATCAGAATCAGACATGTCAGGGACATGAGAATTATCAGGATCTTGAAAGATCTATGACTGATATGCTAAAGGCTCTAATGGATAGAGTAGACAGCATGCAAAAATAGATGGACAGTGTACTCAGAGAGATGGAAATCCTAGGAAGGAACCAAAGAGAAATGCCAGAGCTCAAAAACACTGTGGCAGAAATGAAGAAAGCCTCTGATGGGCTTATAAGCAGACTCTTCATGGCTGGGGAAACAATCTCTGAGTTTGAGGACATCACAATATAAATCCTTAAAATTGAAAAGCAAAACCAACAGAGACTGCCCCCAAAAAAGACTATCCAAGGACTATAACGTGCTTAGTTGCTCAGTCATGTCTGACTCTTTGCAACCCCATGGACTGTAGTTTAGCAGGCTCCTCTGTCCATGGGATTCTCCAGGCCAGAATACTGGAGTGGGTTGCCATGTCCTCCTCCAGGAGATCTTCCCAACCCAGGCATCAAACCCAGGTCTCCTGCATTGCAGGTGGATTCTTTATCATCTCAGCCACCAGGGAAGCCATCCAAGGACTATAGAACAACTACAAAATGTATAATATTCATGTATGAGAAAACCAGAAGGAGAAGAAAGAGAACAGAAAAAAATATCTGAAACAAGAGATGGAATTTCCTCCAAATTAATTTCAGACACCAAATCACAGGTCCAGAAAGCACAGTGATCTTCTAGCAGAATAAATCCCAAATAAGTCTATGTAGGCACACCATTTTCAAAGCAGAGGAAATCAAAGATGAAGAAAAAATCTTTGAAAAAATCTAGAAAGATGGTGCTGATGAACCTATCCTGTAGGGCAGCAATAGAGATGCAGAGAAGAGACTTGTGGACTCAGCGGGGGAAGGAGAGGGTCGGATGAACTGAGAGAGCAGCGTGGAAACATGCTTTATCATATGTGAAATTAGACAGCCAGTGGGGATTTGCTGTGGGATTCTGCTGCTGCTGCTGAGTCGCTTCAGTCGTGTCCGACTCTGTGCGACCCCATAGACGGCAGCCCACCAGGCTCCCCCGTCCCTGGGATTCTCCAGGCAAGAACACTGGAGTGGGGTGCCATTTCCTTCTCCAAGCTGTGTGATTCAGGGGAGCTCAAATCTAGTGCTTTGTGACACTAGATGGGATGTGATGGGACACTAGAGTGGGATGGGGTGGTAGGTGGGAGAGAGATTCAAGAGAGGACATATGTATACCTAGAGCTCACTCATGTTGATGTATGGCAGAAACCAACTCAATATTGTAAAGTAATTATCCTCCAACCAAAAAAAAAAAAAAAGCCTGCATGCAAATGTTTATAGCCATTTTACTCCTAATTGTGAAAAGCCAGAAGCAACCAAGTTCTCTTTCAATAGGTGTGAAAAAAACAACTGTAATACATACAAACAATAGGATGTTATTCAGTGATTAAAAAAAAAAAGCTACCAAGCCATGAAAAACATGGATTAAACTGTTGTTAAATACATATTGCTGAATGAAACAAGCCAATCTGAAAAAAATAAATAATGAAAAATTGTATGATTTTCTGGAAAAGGTAAAATGATAGATATGATTTTTTTAAAAATCAGTGGTTGCTTTGTGCTTGGGGATGCAGGAGATGTATTAAATAGGTGAAGTACAGGAGATTATTTTAGGGCATTGAAACCATGCTGTATGATACTATAGTGGTGAATACATGATACTATGCATTTATCAAAACCCATAGAAATTTACAGTATACAGTGAAAATTAACAAATACAAATTTTTAAAAAAATCATTTACAAGGTTGGAAGAATCCCACAATGGAATGCAGAATGTGACAAAACAAGCTAACTGCATTGCAAATGCATAAAACAACCTCACTTAAGAGACTGGGAAAGAAAAGGTGTTGACCTAAGTAACTACAGAAATGAGGGGGGGCTGTAAAGTAAAAGCCAAAATAAATCTACCCAAGCACTGTACTCTAGTTGATAATGGTGTTTGCCACAGAGGTACGGATTAACAATTTTGATACTGCTATACTAAAATTAAGCAATTAAGTAAAGAGAAAACAGATGGCGGAAAGCCAGACTTCTCATTGTGGAAGGTACACATAAGCAAGGGGAGGAGATCTGAAGGATCCAAATGGTAAAGAACCAGGGTTGGAGACATTGGTATGAACTCACGTTTAATTGTAAGACAACACTGATAGCTACATATAGAATTATTTATACTTCTGGATATTTTCATATAAATTTGTAGGTATTTATAGACATGTGTATATTAACCTCAGGTGGCACAGTGATAAAGAACCCGCCTGCCAATTCAGGAGATGTTGGAGACACAGGTTCAATCCCTGGGTTGGGAAGATCACCTGGAGAAGGAAATGGCAATTCACTCCAGTATTCTTGCCTGGAGAATTCCATGGACAGAGAAGCCTGGCAGGCTACGGTCCAAGGGGTCACAAAGATTCTGACACAGGTTAATATGTACTCATATACTTCCCTTTTTTTAAAAAATTATTTTTCCTTGCTGAGAGAGCCAAGAAGTAACATCAGCCCCATACCAAAGAGAATGTCTAGTACCAGATCTTAGTTTCTAATACTATTCCCCAATAAAAGGAATCAGGGTTTCTTAGAGGAGTGAGCAGGTACAGGAAATATACAAAATAAGCACGTAGTAACTTGCACTTTCAGAAAGTAAGAAATATCTTTTTAAAAGAGCCAAAAAGGCAAACAAAAAAACAAAACATAGACAATGATTGAGGTCAAAGAGATATGTCAAAGAGATGTACTTTAAATCTTTAAATATTATATATTCTGTTACTATCATCCCATAATTAAAATATGAAGCTAAGTAATCAATTTTATAATAAACAATATCTGATTTCTTTGTAACGCTAGCTTCTAAGTTTTGCCAAGAAATTTATTAGCATTATTTATTAACTTTAATGATAGCCTTTAAAGAAGACAGAAATGCTATCTATTATTTCTGAAATCAAGATATTGATAGAGTGATTCAAGTTTTTAGAACACAGGACTAACAGCCAAATTTTACAATTACCAATTGTTTGACATTGTAACATACTTGAAATTGATAGTTTTTACATTTCAATTCTACTCCCATCAAACTTTATGTTCTTAGAAAACACTGAGAGGCAAACTACTCAATGCAAAATAGTATTCAAATTTATGCAAATTTAGAACAATTGGTTAAGATCCCTTTAGTTAAAAGAAGAAAGAAAATATATCTTGGATACATTCCAAAATCTTTTAAAAGAAAACAAAAGCCAATTCTTTAGCAAAGAACTGGAAATGGGAAAACAGGAAAATTTTATTTTATTTTATTCTATTTATTTTTTGGCTGTGTGGCATGAGTGATCCTAGTTTCCAGTGGCAGTATGGAGTCTTAACGACTGAACCACCAGGGAATTCCTTGGAGTACACCATGTTTTAACAGTGACTCTCCCTCCTATTGGTTTTTCTACCATGAAGAACACACCACTACACACTGGTACAGATATCTAATATGAAATGACTACAGGTATCTGCTCAGCTCTGAAACATTCCTGGAGCAATCTCTAATTCACTCTCACTGTTGTATTCCTCATCTTTCACCCACCATGACTGCCTACTTCTCTTAGTCTGATACCAGGACCCATTCTTCTCTGGTCAACAGTCACAGATTAGGAGACCTCTGTGGGTGCATTGGGCAAGGAGTACCATTCATATATCCTTTGCTTTGCTTCTCAGCTAAATTTTGTTTAGATTGGAAAACCGAGACTCTGGCCCCACTAAAATCTCAGATCTCTTCCTCTTCAGAATTTCATTTGATCTGCCTCCAACACACCATAACTGAATTTATGAAATTCCCCATGCTGAGGTACAATCCAAATGAGAAATATTCACAAATTAGTTGGGAAGAAAATTGGTCACAAATCTTTGAAGCCCATTCAGCAATGCTTCTCAAAATTTTTAGTTTAAGTTGAATAAGAAGTATCAGCAGTTTGGCAATTTAAAAAGATTAAAAGACTAATCAACTCTAACATCTCAGCAATAACTTAATCACTCCTATAGCTGGCATCTCTGCTGCTGCTGCTGCTGCTAAGTCCCTTCAGTCGTGTCCAACTCTGTGCGGCCCCATAGACGGGGGCCCACTGTCTCTGGGATTCTCCAGGCAAGGACACTGGAGTGGGTTGCCATTTCCTTCTCCAATGCAGGAACTTGAAACGCGAAAGGGAAGTCGCTCAGTCGTGCCCGACTCTTAGCGACCCCATGCACTGCAGCCCACCAGGCCCCTCCATCCATGGGATTTTCCAGGCAAGAGTACTGGAGTGGGGTGCCAGTGCCTTCTCCAGCTGGCATCTCCACCCTCTAGGATTTCCTTTCTGGTAACAAGCAGGCAAACATTCTGGCCAACCACACCAGCAAGAGAGGCTACAGGAGCCACTCCCAGGATACTCTTTCGCCTGAACTCTTTCTTTGCCCAGAGCACCCACGCTTTGTTTTCCATTTGAAAGCTTCCCAGACTCCCCAGTGATCTCTTCTTCAAGGTGAAGCTCTGAAGACCGCAGTTTCTTCTGCCTTTAGCTACATTTTCACTTGCCTGTTGTTTTCTTTACTACACGTTGAACGGATTAAAGATGGAGGCTTCCCATAACCAGGTGGCACAACAGTGATGTCCGCACAGTTTCAGTTCAGCTCAGTCGCTCAGTCGTGTCTGACTTTCTGGCCCCGTGGACTGCAGCACGCCAGGCCTCCCCTGTCCATCACCAACTCCCAGAGCACACTTCAGTTTCACACAGTTTACTTTGCTCCATTTGGAAGAATCACACGTGTTTTTTTCACTCACCTAATTTTTATGATCACAAGAATGTAATCTCTAGAGTTCTCCCTTTTGTCTCCTGTATCTTCATATACTTTATTGATCAAGACATTGTCTCTTAAATCCACTAATGAGAGCCTTCCATTCTATTGTATTTGTATTATATGCTGATTATTTCCAAGCATAAATAACAATAAACCTTTCGGATAAGCATGTTTTATATGTTAATTACACTCACAATAGATTTCCTTTCTAATTATAACTGTCATACAGTGTTACATGGATCTTCAATTATCTTCAGTTAGTTATCTTGCTATTCAGTGAGGGGATTATTTTGTGCCCTGACCACAGTTTCTTAGATACTCAAGAGGCAAAAGTCTCACAAATCACAGTAAATTCACTATCATTATTAGGCATTATTTGGTCTTAAAATATGCTTCTAACTTCGTAATTGGATAATAACTTTTAATCCAAGGGGCTTCCCTGATGGCTCAGATGGTAAAGAATCTGCTTGCAAAGCATGAGACCCAAGTTCGATCCCTGGGTTGGGAAGGTCCCCTGGAGAAGAGAATAGCTACCCACTCCAGTACTCCTCCCTAGAGAATTCCATAGATAGACGAGCTTGACCGGCTACAGTCCAAGGGATTGCAAAGAGTCGGACATGACTGAGCAAGTATCACTTTCACACTCTTTAACCCAATCTTTATAGTCTCAAGTAACACACGCAATCAATTTTCCATCTGACATACAATCTTCACAGTAACTGTTAACACAAAAATTTCTGCATACTGATGGAAAAATTAAAGAATTCATTGTGACCTATTAAGACTTAAGAGTTTATTAGCTATATTAGTAAAAGTTTATTGCACACACAATAGATTTCCTTTCTAATTATAACTGTCATACAATGTTACATGGATTTTTAATCATCTTCAGTTAGTTATCTTGCTATTCCGTTGTCATTTGAGGGGACTTTTGTGCCCTGATCACAGTTTCTTAGATACTCAAGAGGCAAAATCTCAGAAATCACAGTAAATTCACTATCATTATTAGCCTAATAATGATAATAAATGTGTTGATGTTAGGAATCAGAATTCTTATTGTAGAAGGGTGACAAAGTTATGGATTAGAGGCTATAAATGAAGAACCCTAAGGTATTTGGAATCAGATATATCAGGAATACATATTTCATTCAGAGGAATGAATTATCATTCATTATCATCATTATTAAGACTTAGAGTTTATTAGCTATATCAGTAAAAACTTATAGAACTTATTCACAGTCAAATGCTAACAAGTAATGCCTTTCTCCTTTTATCCAATCCTTCTCATCACCCCAAGAGTGTTAGTTATTACTTCAAGCATATGTAGGTTAAGTTCATATATACATTTTGAACAGGATTTCTGCTCAATGAAATCACTTCCTCTGAATGAAATATGTATTCTTGATGTATCTGATTCCAAATACCTTAGGGTTCTTCATCAATAGCCTCTAATCCATAATTTTATCACCCTTCTGCAATAAGAATTCTGATTCCTAACAACATCAACACATTTATTCATTTATTCTATTTATACTATGCACAAAATAGTTTAGGAACTACTACAGTACCATTATCATAACAAATCTAAGTAAAATGTAGGATTTTCCTGTAGCTCTATTTGCCCTTTTAATATAGTCCTTATAGTACAAGATGCTGCAGATCACTCCATCTTCTCAGTCCTTTCACACAAGATCCTACCAAATTAAAACAGTATTTATATAATCTCGTATTCCAAGGGATTTGAACATAAGATCATATTAGTTATGTATCTGACAATGGCTCCCAGAACATACTATATCTTCCTGGTTGTTCAGAAATTCATGTCATCAAGTAAAGGGGAGAGCTTCACTCATCTTCTTCATCAAGTTTGTGTCTAGGGAACCAGAGTAATGAACCATCAGAACCTGAAACTGTCATCTCTGCTTACAACTCACTGGGGTTTATTCAGGCTCATGAGGATAAGGGCCAGGCTTATTGGTAATTCAGTCAGATCTTCTATGCTCCAGCTATCAAATAATTGGAAGTTAACTGACCCTGAGGCAAATTAAAAAAAAAAAATCTAAGTAGAGTGCTGAGAGTCACACAAAGAAGCAAATTACATGTCATGTTCAAGGTCAGGTTCAAGGGAAAAAAAAAAAAAATGGCATAAAGCCAAAGGTTCAGGAATCAGATAAGTGCAGAACCTAGCAAGATGCAGGAAAGGAGCAAAGCCCAGGACTTGTGTTGTGCGTTGGGTACATGGTGTGTGGGTGTATCAGCCCACACTAAACTAAAGACACAGCCTAGGACTAGAGGCTCATTTTTCCAGAGGCTGCACAGTTTCTATGAATATCACACAATGTAATGATTCTCAAAGAACCTACCTATAGGAAAATCAAGACCATACACCACACAGGAAAAATCTTAAGGTACAATCTCCCAATATTATAGGTCATCTTTGATTTCTTTTTAAAAACTTTTAAATTAAATTCATTTATTTTTAACTGAAGGTGAATTGCCTCACAATGTTGTCTTGGTTTCTGCCATACCTCAACATGAATCAGCCACAGGTATGAATATGTCTGCTCCATCTTGAACCAGCCTCCACCTGCTACTTCATCCCACCCCTCTAGTTACCACAGAGCACTGGTTTGAGCTCCCTAAGTCATACAGTAAATTTCCACTGGCTGGCTATTCTACATATTATAATGCATATGTTTTCATGCTCCTCTTTCCATTCACAATGAACTCTTCTTCCTCCAACGTATACTGTGTCCGTAAGTCTGTTCTCTACCTTTATATCTATCGCTGCCCTGCAAATAGATTCAACAGGACCATCTTTCTAGATTTCACATATATGGGTTCAGTTCAGTTCACATCAGTCAGTAAGTTGTGTCTGACTCTCTGCGACTCCACGGACTATAGAATTCCAGGCCTCCCTGTCCATCATCAGCTCCTGGAGTTTACTCAGATTCATGTCCATTGAGGCATTGATGCCATGCAACCATCTCTCCTTTCATCCCCTTCTCCTCCTGCCTTCAATCTTTCCCAGCATCAGGGTCTTTTCCAGTGAGTCAGTTCTTCACATCAGGCGGCCAAAGTACTGGAGTTTCAGCTTCAAAATCTGTCCTTTCAATGAATATTCAGGACTGATTTTCTTTAGGATGGACTGGTTGGATCTCCTTGCAGTCCAAGGGACTCTCAAGAGCCTTCTCCAACACCACAGTTCAAAAGCATCCATTCTTTGGCGCTCAGCGTTCTTTATGGTCCAACTCTCACATCTATACATGATTACTAGAAAAAGCATAGCTTTGACTAGATGGACCTTTGTTGACAAAAAAATATCTCTGCTTTTTAATATGCTATCTAGGTGGGTCATAACCTTTCTTCCAAGCAGCTAGCATCTTTTCATTTCATGGCTGCAGTCACCACCCGCAGTGAGTTTGGAGCCCCCCAAAATAAAGTCTGACACTGTTTCCACTGTTTCCCCCTCTATTTCCCATGAAGTGATGGGACCAGATGCCATGATCTTCGTTTGCTGAATGTTGAGTTTTAGCCAAATTTTTCACTCTCCTCTTTCACTTTCATCAAGAGGCTCTTTAGTTCTTCTTCACTTTCTGCCATAAAGGTGGTGTCATCTGCATATCTGAGGTTGTTGATATTTCTCCCAGCAATCTTGTTTCCACTTGTGCTTCATCCAGCCCAGCGTTTCTCATGATGTACTCTGCATATAAGTTAAATAAGCAGGGTGACAATATACAGCCTTGATGTACTCCTTTTCCTATTTGGAACCAGTCTGTTGTTCTTCCACGTCCAGTTCTAACTGTTGACTCTTGACCTGCATATAGATTTCTTAGGAGGCAGGTCAGGTGGTCTGGTATTCCCATCTCTGAATTTTCCAGACTTTCTCATGGTCCACACAATCAAAGGCTTTGATGTAGTTAATTAAGCAGATGTTTCTCTGGAACTCTCTTGCTTTTTTGATGATCCAGTGGATGTTGGCAATTTGATCTCTGGTTCTTCTGCCTTTTCTAAAACCAGCTTGAACATCAGGAAGTTCACGGTTCATGTATTGCTGAAGCCTGGCTTGGAGAATTTTCAGCATTACTTTTCTAGCATGTGAGATGAGTGCAATTGTGCAGTAGTTTGAGCATTCTTTGGCATTGCCTTTCTTTGGGGCTGGAATGAAAACTGACCTTTTCCAGTCCTGTGGCCACTGCTGAGTTTTCCAAATTTGCTGGCATATTGAGTGCAGCACTTTCACAGCATCATCTTTCCGGATTTGAAATAGCTCAACTGAAATTCCATCACCTCCACTAGCTTTGTTCCTAATGATGCTTTCTAAGGCCCACTTGACTTCACATTCCAGGATGTCTGGCTGTAGGTGAGTGATCATATCATTGTGATTATCTAAGTCGTGAAGATCTTTTTGGTATAGTTCTTCTGTGTATTTTTGCCATCTCTTCTTCATATCTTCTGCTTCTGTTAGGTCCATACCATTTCTGTCCTTTATCGAGCCCATCTTTACATGAAATGTTCCCTTGGTAGCTCTAATTTTCTTGAAGAGATCTCCAGTCTTTCCCATTTTATTGTTTTCCTCTGTTTCTTTGCATTGATCACTGAGGAAGGCTTTCTTATCTCTCCTTGCTATTCTTTGGAACTCTGCACTTAAAGGGGTATATCTTTCCTTTTCTCCTTTGCCTTTGTTTCTCTTCTTTTCACAGCTATTTGTAACGCCTCTTAAGACAACCACTTTGCCTCTTTGCATCTCTTTTTCTTGGGGTGATCTTGATCCTTGTCTCCTGTATAATGCCACAAACCTCCGTCCATAGTTCTTCAGGCACTCTATCACATCTAATCCCTTGAATCTGCTTGTCACTTCCACTCTATAATCATAAGTGATTTAAGTCATACCTGAATGGTCTAGTGGTTTTCCCTACTTTCTTCAATTTAAGTCTGCATTAATATTCCATATTTGTTTTTCTGTTTCTGACTTCCTTCACTCTGTATAGTAGGCTCTATTTTGATCCACCAATTACTAAACAGAAGTTATAGTTACACACTTCAGTCAAGTACTTGCTTTAATAAAAAGGATGATACGGGCTAAGTCACTTCAGTTGTGCCCAACTCTTTGTGACCCTATGGACTATGGTTCTCCAGGCTCCTCTCTCCATGGGATTCTCAGTCAAGAACACTTGAGTGGATTGCCATGCCCTCCTCCAGGGGATCTTCCTGATCCAGGAGTCACACCCTAGTCTCTTATGTCTCCTGCATTGGCAGGCAAGTTATTTCTCTCCTGGCACTTCGCAGGGCTGCTACCTGGAAGCCCCTGGAGATGATCTGTCTTTCCAACTTTATTATTAATGTAAGTTAATTTTTTGAGCATTGGTGTAAACATTTGGTATTTTTACGTTTCTCATATGCCTAGTATTTGCACCACTGAAAATGACAGAGGCTCTATTCCTGAAAGTACCTTGATATATTTAATTTCCAATTCCAAATCAACTGAGAAATGAAAATCCATTGATCATTTAAAGAAAATAAGCTTTTGCTTTTTAAAAACATGTTCTTATAGATACCCAGCAAATATTGAAAAAAGTTTCTTATACATCCTATTGCACATCACATATCTTTTACTGAGCACTGGCATGCTCTGTCATCTATATTAATTTTCCAAAGTAAATGAATTCTTATGTAAATGAAGAATCAGATTAATATCTTTGATATATTATCTAGTTAGTTTAATTTAGAGGAAATAGAGTATTCATGACCCATGGTGCAAATCTTGAGGCAAAAAATTTTGCCTGAAATTAGCATTTAAGTAAGGTTGGAAACATAGTGAAACAAAGACTCATTATGTACCTTTTCTTGATATCTTCTGCTTGATGTCTTATGTACCTCTTCTTGATATCTTCAGCTTCTGTTAAGTCCATACCATTACTGTCCTTTATTGAGCCCATCTTTGCATGAAATATTCCCTTGGTAGCTCTAATTTTCTTGAAGAGACCTCTAGTCTTTCCCATTCTATTGTTTTCCTCTATTTCTTTGCACTGATCACTGAGGAAGGTGTTCTTATCTCTCCTTGCTATTCTTTGGAACTCTGCACTCAAAGGGGTATATCTTTCCTTTTCTCCTTTGCTTTTTGCTTCTCTTCTTTTCACAGCTATTTGTAAGGCCTCCTCAGACAACCATTTTGCCTTTTGCATTTCTTTTTACTCAGGATGGCCTTGATCCCTGCCTCCTCCACAATGTTATGAACCTCCGTCCATAGTTCTTCAGGCACTTTGTCTATCAAATCTAACCCCTTGAATCTATTTCTCACTTTCACTGTAAAATCATAAGAAATTTGATTTATGTCATACTGTTTTGTAAGTAAATTCATTTGTTTCATTTCTTTTTTAGTGCCACATATAAGGATGTCATATGTTAATCAATATCTTTACCAAAAAAAAAAAAAGAAAAAAAGAAATCTGAGTAATGTCCTCTTGCTTCTGGTTTAAAATTAATCAGTTTTTATAGCATTCATTTAGTTCAATCTCAGGACACTCCAGTGACTACTGTTTCCAGAATCAGGCAGTTGAATGCTATGCAGCTGGAATGGGAAAAGGCAAAAAATGCTGGCTATCCCATTGTTGGCCTACTGGCATAAGCCTGGAATGGAAGAGATAGCTGCTACAAGGTAGCTCAGGATACATATCAATTTTAGAACTCATGAATGAAGAAGCACCAGTTTATGGACTGGACCTAATTCTAGGTTCAATGTATCCAGTTTTCAAGTTAATAATACTACACAGGGTACTGTCAAGGTATCCCAGGCCATAGTCTGTATGTCTCAGCAATAATGGATTTCTAAGACCAGGATAGCAAATAGGCTGAATTTTGCATGTGACCTCTGACTGATGGCTGCCTACAGCAACTTCTTCAGAACATCCTAATGTCACTAAGGGATTTCCCTGGTGTTTCAGACAGTAAAGAATCCACCTGCAATGAGGGAGACTTGGGTTTGATCCCTGTGTTGGAAAATTCCCTGGAGGAGGGTATGGCAGCCCACTCCAGTATTCTTGCCTGGAGAATCCCCATGGGCAGAGGAGCCTGGTGGGCTGTAGTCCATGGGGTCGCAAAGAGTTGGACATGACTGAGCAACAAGGTCACTCAGAGGACGTGCCAAGATATATTAGCAGTGTCTATCATGGATTCAGAAATATATCTCTGCTAATCTGTACTCCCTCTCCCTAACAGAGGAACTTCTTAATTTCTATCAATGTTTCCTTTCATGTGTTTCTCCCTCTCTTTATTTCCTAATTCCTCCGTTTCTCTACCAAATACAATATTATAAACCTATTTAATAAAATGATGTTTCTTTCTTCTAAAAATGTCATATAATGAACTTTTATATAGTGTCCTCACCCAATTACAATGCTTCCAATAAAATTTAAATTGTGTCTTTGTGTGTGACATATTATTTTTAGTAGATCAATTCACCTATAGTAGAAAAAAAAAAGCATCCTATTTCCTTTTGAAGGGTCATAGATCAGAAGTCACCTGATCCACATCACGTGTGTGTGTGTGTGTGTGTGTGTGTGTGTGTGTGTGTGTTGCCCTGGGGGTCTGTCTGCCCAGCAACCAATGCTCTGTTTCCTTCACTCCAGCTCACCTCCAATTCTGGTAAACAGTGTGTTGATTTTTTTAAAGACCACAGTCCACCATCTTCAGTCCATATGATTAGGGTCATTTTCTTAAAAGATATGAATCCAAAATCCAAAAACTTCACTTAGTTTTAGATATAATTTACTTAGTAATTTTCCTGCCAGGATGAGGAGAAAAACCAACCAAATAATGCTAAAGAAAATATAAGAATCATAGTATTTGAGGACATCCCAGAATAACTGAACTTACACAGACAATTGCCTCTGGATTTCTTATTACATGACCAAAATGAACCCATACTTTAGTGGCTTCAGTCCAAATTTTTTGTTTCTAACAATCAAAAGATATCTTCAATAACAGACATGGAAAAGACAAAAAATTTAAGAGTGAAACAAAGACTTTTTATATTTAGAAGACCTTAGAGATAAAACCTACATGTGAATTTTGTGAATTATGTCCCTGTAAAAAGACAAACTGTGCTGTGTATCATGATCAAAGTACCAAGAGGAATCAAGGGCAGGGAATCCTAAAGTCAGTGAAGACTACTTGACCTTCATGAGCCAGTGTTTTCAAAATTTTGAAGACTTTGTAAACCACGCAGATAAATTTCCTTTCAAAGGAAACAGTCCTTATACTAGGAGAGCTCATTCATGGAAAAGGATAGGAAGAGCACTTTAGTGCATACTAGAAGAATGGAAAAACACAGGTACGTCTTTGGATGGGCTAGAGATTATAGCAGCAAAGTTTTTACATGGCAAGAAGAAAATAATAGAAAATAGTCATGTTAAATATCTGATAGTGAAATCTCCTTAGAGCTTAAAAACAGAAGGAAGGAAAATGCAGTTACGAGACCTAAGATTTCTCACTAAGAACTGTTCCTTTATCTTAAAAAAAAAAAAAAAAAAAACCAACTCAAGAAACTCTCCAATTAGGCAGCAAGAAACTGCAATGTAATAATTAAATATGTTTTTAGAGAGTACATAAGCAACAATCTTTAACAAGATACTACTAACTAGTACCATTACACATTCCAGTGAGATGAACATTTACCCTCAATAGACCTCAGTGTACTCATCTATAAAAGAGGAAAAGGAGTTTGAATTGGAAATATCTAATACCCACTACAACCTCAAATGGTAAAATAATATATATTTTTATTACATAAGTAATATAACACTCATTAGAGAAAACAACATGGTTTTTGCCAAAATCAAGACTGTCTTATTTGACTTTTTCTTTTCAAAATAATGGACAGAGGTTTAAGAGACAGAGGTCAATCAGGGATTTTCCTGTCTATTTTGTACCCAAGGCCATGTTAGATGTGGGACAGATGTTTGGGTCAGATTTCCTAAACTGCTTCTCAACCAGCTCCTGGTGAGACTTTCCTCTTTCAAATATGCAAACCATCTGAACCCTTCTCAGAACAAATATTTGAGGGACAAAAAGGGGGTTTCTTCAGGAAGTTGCTTCAAAGAAAAATGATATCCCTAACCAATGACTTCTGTACTTGACTCCATGGAGCACTGACAGGCAGGCTTTTTGTTCCCTAGCAAAATCTTTAAAAGAACTGCTGCTGCTAAGTTGCTTCAGTCGTGTCCGACTCTGTGTGACTCCATAGACGGCAGCCCACCAGGCTCCCACGTCCCTGGGATTCTCCAGGCAAGAACACTGGAGTGGGTTGCCATTTCCTTCTCCAATGCATGAAACTGAAAAGTGAAAGTGAAGTTCCTCAGTCATGTCCGACTCTTGGCGACCCCCTGGACTGCAGCCTACCAGGCTCCTCCGTCCATGAGATTTTCCAGGCAAGAGTACTGGAGTGGAGTGCCATCGCCTTCTCCATTAAAAGAACTATATACTGTAATTTCAGAAGAAAGAATACAAATACAGATCTTTTGGACACCATATTTTTCTTACACTGCTGTAGTACTGAACTTAAGAAAACGAATGGCAATTGATTGGTCCCATTTTTCTCCCCTGGAGAAGAAAGATTTGTACATGTCCAATGTCAAAAACGTCCCCAGAGGACTTCCCTGGTCATGCAGTGGTTAAGACTCAGAGCTACCCATGCAGAGGGCGTGGGTTTGATCCCTGGTCAGGAAACTAAGATCCTATATCCAAGCAGTATGGTCAAAAAAAAAAAAAAAAGAAAGAAAGAAAATCCCCAGACTCTAGCCAGGATAATATCAAGGTCTTCTGAGACCAGTGTATTGTAACAGACTTCTTCTTACCTAACATATTATAAACATCTTTCCACATCATAAAATATATTCCTACATTATTTTTCTTAAGAAGAATTAGTTTTCAAATTACAAATAATAATAATTTGTTTTCTAATTATAATATATCCTCCACTATTTATTAACTGTTTTGTCTTGGACAATTTACATAAAATCAAGTGTCAGCTGCCTCAACAGTAATAAAAATAATATAATTCTTATCTTTTGTTGTGAAAATTAAAAGAAAAAATTAATATATATTATTTATTACAGTGCCAGATACACAGTACTGTACATATCTTTTAAAATTTCAAATAGCAGAAAAAATTACTTTCAAAACGTGAAAATAATCTATAATTCTACTACCTGTAGACATTTTCCTTCGATCTTATTAGACTTTTCTCTACTCTTCCTATTGGCAGAAAGTGAAGAGGAACTAAAGAGACTCTTGATGAAAATGAAAGAGAGTGAAAAAGTTGGCTTAAAGCTCAACGTTCAAACAATTAAGATCATGGCTTTCAGTCCCATCATTTCATGGCAAATAGATGGGAACAAAATGGAAACAGTGACAGACTTTATTTTCTTGGGCTCCAAAATCACTGCAGATGGTGACTGCAGCTATGAAATGAAAAGATGTTTGCTCCTTGGAAGAACAGTTATGACAAACCTAGACAGCATATTGAAAAGCAGAGACATCACTTTGCCAAAAAGTCCATACAGTCAAGTTATGGTTTTTCCACTAGTCATGTACAGATGTGAGAGTTGAACCATTAAGAAGGCTGAGCGCCAAAGAATTGATGCTTTCAAACTATGGTGCTAGAGAAGCCTCTTGAGAGTCCCTTGGACACAGGGAGATGAAATCAATCAATCCTAAAGGAAATCAGCACTGAATATTCACTGGAAGAACTGATGCTGAAGCTGAAGCTCCAATATTTTGGCCACTTGATGCAAACAGCTGACTCACAGGAAAAGATGCTGATGCTGGGAAAGATTAAGGGCAGAAGAAGAGGCGACACAGGATGAGATGGTTGGATGGCATCACCAACTCAATGGACATGAGTTTGAGCAAACTCCAGGATATGGTAGAAGACAGGGAAGCCTGGCGTACTGCAGTCCATGGGGTCGCAAAGAGTAGGACAAGACTGAGTGATGGAACAACAACCAGGCATACATATATATATAAGCACTTACAGACACAAATTTATGTGTTATTTTGGTTTTATACCCTTGTTCCCCAGAACTTCACAGAGTGTTAAAATATTTAAAACATTAAGGAATTAATTAGTAAAAAAAAAGTGTGATTTTATGAAAAGTCTCTATTATATTTAGCCCCAGCCAATGGAGCACTTATTTCATGTAATGATTGACATATTAAAAAGTCACTACAAAAAATAAATTTAATATTCTTTCACAGTATGTTTAACATGATTTAACTTTCAATTTTAAAAATATATGTGTGGGCTTATATCAGTTAAAATAGATTACCTGCAAGTAACAGAATATGTAATTCAATTAAGTTTAACAATGAAGACATTTATATTTTCACATAACTAGAAATCCAGAGACAACATGTTCTTTTCAAGGTTGTCTTAACTCAACATATTTGGCTCAGTTTCTTTTGACCGTGACCTCTTCCAGGTTTTAGATTCATTTCCATACTAGCAACGAGATGCAGAGTCCTTATATCACATTCACACATGAGAAGGGCACAAAGAAGAATGACGGTTGACTTCCAGAAGTTCTTTGGAAGTTCACCCATAATGAGGCAATAAGTATCAGATTTGCATTCTTGTAGTGGGCTTCCCTGGTGGCTCAGAGGTTAAAGCATCTGCCTGCAATGCGGGAGACCTGGGTTCGATCTCTAAGTTGGGAAGCTCCCCTGGAGAAGGAAATGGCAACCCACTCCAGTATTCTTGTCTGGAGAATCCCATGGATGGAAGCGTCTGGTGGGCTTCAGTCCACAAGGTCCCAAAGAGTTGGGACATGACTGAGCGACTTCACTCAGTCAATAACAATAAAGCAAGACAAACATGGGTAATAAAGGTTTTCAAACATTAAACAAAAGCAAGCACGGGTATATAATCTTAGACACAAAGAAAAGACAGAAAGCAAGTTCTGCTTTCACCCTGACTTTTGATGTGGGCACACTTTCAAACTGCCTCACAGAGAAGTAGAGCTTAAATCTGTTTACTAGGTATAGAATATAAATATCAGAATGAGAGGTTGTTGAGACAGCAGGGATGCATTCTAACCAACAAAATTACTTGACTCTAACATAGAAATTTGAGTTCCACACCAAATAGTGTCTAATAGTAAAAGTTTGTTAGACTGGGTGCTGGAGAAGAGGCAGCTATGAAGAGAACACAGAAATCTATCTAGAAGTTCCCTTGAGTTTTTGGCTAGATCTTTACCTGTGTGTCTGCAAGCCTTGTTGTTGTCCAGTCGCTCAGTCGCGCCCAGCTCTTTGCGGCCCCATGGACTGCAGTACGCCAGGCTTCTCTGTCCTTCACCATCTCCTGGAGCTTGCTCAAACTCATGTCCATGGAGTCAGTGATGCCATCCAACTATATTGTCCCCTGTCATCCCCTTCTCCTCCTGCCTTCAATCTTTCCCAAGCTTTTCAATCTTTCTGCAAGCCTGGGAGGGGTCAATTGCTGGGAGCCCATAAACTAAATGGGACATTCAAAGATCACCCAATTCTGGGTCTCTGACCTCCCATGTAGCTTATACACTAAGTATTCAGCATCCTTTCAACCATGTTGTTCTCAGAAAGGCCACAATTAGGATCTAGACACATAAGTAGAAGTGACCAAAATTATATTTCTGTTCTTCCTCCCTGCCCACCTCTTCCATTTTTCTGCTCTTTCTACTTCTTCTCTCCCTTCCTCCTCCTCCTCTTCTCAGATCCTAAGGTTTCCTACCAAGTAAAATTACTACACAGTAGAATGACTCTTACAGCTGGAAAGTGGTTCAGAGGAACAATGATATGAAAAAAATTACTTTAAGTGCTGTGCTCCTCAAAAATAACTTCCTCAAAACTTGTTTTTAACAACATTGATGGAGTGCTTCACACGTATCAAGCACTGACCTAGATAAGTGAAAAAACATTTCATTCTGCTAAATCACACATAATGGAGTCAGCTATGTCAAAATTCAAACTCAGCTCAGCCAGAAACAGAGCATGCTGACGCTTCTCATTTCTCACCATGAAGACTTGTCTACACACTGGCCTGTGTACTGATGGCCTTTGCATTAATTTCTATTCAAGCTAATTAAAGAGACAACCTGTTTGCCTTCAGGTATTCTTATCAGCTAGAAATATCTACTGCTTCTTTTGACGGTGTTATATCCTCAATATTTATGACCTCTCTTCCTGAAGCAGAGAGCTGAACATCATCGTCTATGGGCAATTCCTTACCCTACTTATGAATCTTTTTTCTGTAATTAGTAAAATGTTTCTATGCTAGTCTGAAAGGAAAAAGAACTCTTCTCCTTTTCCCAATATTTTACCTTCAGAAGAACTAGATAGAGAGGAGGAGGATGCAGGAAAAAGCACAAGAGGACACGAGGCATCTCATTGTAGTCACAGTGATGCTGTATTAAGCCTCTAAGACAGCTTAGCAACTGCAGCTCTAAAATGTTCCTGTGGTACAAATAAATTATAGCTTGGGCAGACATCTAAATAGACATCTTAATAATAGATATTTGAAGAGGTGTATCATAATAAAATATCTCATATGTATTTAGCACTTTCTCCTAAGAATTTTTACGACTATTACATTGAGTCTTACACCGAGCCTGTAAAAAGTCTAAACAGATTTCTTTTTCAATTATTTATAAAAATCTTAGATAAACTTTTATTGTTAAAAGTTCAAATAATACAAAATGTAGATAAAAACATGAAGGACCCCCTTGGTAAAGCCCAGTGTCCTTTCAACCATTTCCTATGTGTTTGTGCACAAGCACACGCAAGCACAGAGTTCAGGGTGGCAGGTGTGCATATAAATAAGTGGGGTATTATACATACTATTTTGTGAAATTCTTTTCATACTTAACAGCATAGCCTGGTGGTGTTTTATGACAAAATCAAAAATCTTCCCAATCCTGGCCACACAAGCCATCCATAATATGGAAGTATCACGAGTTATTCATTCACTCCCCTAGACGTATATTGGATTTTATTAATTAGGTAGGCTAGAGCTATAACAGATAACACTGAAACTTCAACAGTTTAACCCAGTAAAGTTTATGGCCAAACTCAGGTCACAGTCCAGTGAGTCAGTAGGAGATATTCTCTTTCACATGGTCCTACAAGTATCAATTGCCTTTCTTCCTCAAGGTCACAGAGCAGATAGGGAGGAAGAGAAAATAAAATATGAAGACACTCCACTTTTCACTGGATAGAAGTACTTTATTTCTCCTACTCATGTTCTATTGGTAAGAACTATTCATGGAGTCCACCAAAAAGACTGGAAAATTTGTTTGAATTTTTGCACAGGAAGTAGATTTCTTCTGGTGATTATTTAGCCAGTCTATCCCATGTAGATTAATTTCATTTTTTTCACTATTACAAGCAATGTTATAGTAAACACCTTCTACATACATCTTTGCATACTTATCCCAGTAGGATAGATAGTTACACTAGGAATTGCTAGGCAAAAAAATATACAAAAGATATTTTCTAAAATTCTGTTTTAAGATGGCTTAAATATAAGACATGATAACATAAAATTCCTAGAAGAGAACACAGGCAAAACTTTCTTTGACATGAATCATAGCAATGTTTTTTTAAGTCAGTATCCCAAGGCAATAGAAATAAAAGCAGAAATAAACAAATGGGATCTAATTAAACTCATAAGCTTTTGCACAGCAAAGGAAACTATAACCAAAACAAAAAGATAACTTATAGGCTGGGAAAAAAATATTGCAAGTGATGAGACTCACAAGGGGTTAATTTCCAAAATATACAAACAGTTCATACAACTCAATAATAAAAAACAATCAAAAAATGGGCAAAGGACCCAAAGAGACATTTCTCAAAAGAAAACATGCAGGATGGCCAACAGACACATGAAAAGATGCTCAGCATTGCTCATGATTAGACAAAATGCAAATCAAAACCACAATGAGGTATCACCTTGCACCAGTCAGAATGACCACCACCAAAAAGCCTACAAATAATAAATGCTGGAAAGGGTGTGGAGAAAAGGGGACACTCCCATACAGTTGGTAGGAAAGTAAACTGGTGCAGCCACTGTGGAAAACAGTCTGTTATTGTTGTTTAGTTGCTCAGTCATGTCCGGCTCCTTGCAACCCCATGGGCTGCAGTACACTAGGCTTCCCCCGTCCTTCACCATCTCCTGGAGCTTGCTTAGACTCATGCCCATTAAGTCGGTGACACCATCCAACGATCTCATCCTCTGCTGTCCCCTTCTCCTCCTGTCTTCAATCTTTTCCAACATCAGAGTCTTTTCTAATGAGTCAGCTCTTCACATCAGTTGGCCAAAGTATTATACGAGGTTCCTTTAAAAACTAAAAACAAAGTTACCATATGATCCAGCAATCTCACTCTTGGACATAATATCCAGAAAGGATAAAAACTCTAATTTGAAAAAATACATGCATGCCAATGTTCACAACATCACTATTTATAATAGCCAAGACATGGAAGTAACTTAATGTCCATTGACAGATAAATGGATAAAGAAGTGGCATATATATATCTTATATATATGCATATATATTGTATATTATATATAATGTAATATTATAGAATATATAATATTATTGTCACAAAAAGAATGAAATAATGCTATTTGCAGCAATTTGAAAGGACCTAATATTATCATACCAAGTAAATCAGACAAATATCATTACATCACTTATATATGGAATCTAAAAATGATACAAATGAACTTATTTTCAAAACAGAAGTAGACTCAGGCATAAAAACAAACTTATGGTTGCCAAAGGGTAAAGGAAGAGGAGGGATAAATCAGGAGCCTAGGATTAATATACAGATACTACCATATATATAAAATGGATAACCAACAAGGACCTACTGTATAGCACAGGGAACTCTATACAATATTCTTTAACAATCTACATGGGTAAAGAATCTGAAAAGGAGTTAATGTATATATATATATATATATAGTTTAAGTGTATATGTAACTGAATCACTTGGCTGTATACCTCAACTAACACAACATTGTAAATCAACTGTACTTCAATTAAGAAATTCTAATAAAAATTTTAAAATACAACAAATTTTATCTCTACCTTTCTAAAATACAAATAATATTTATAGTATTAAATCAATCTTCTAGCACACATTACATACACAGTAAGAAGCTGGCATTCAAAGCATTACACGATCTGGTCTTTATCATTAAAGATCTTTCTACTATACCCCATAAAAGCCTTCTACTTCTCTGAGACTTTTACTTCTGAAATATGTTATGACTATTCATCTTAAATCCTGGATTGCAATTTATTATCTCTGGGTTCTTGGGAATACCACTTTGCCCACTCTGAGTCTTGTTTCATCATTTTGAAAAGAGGTAACATTATAAACATCCCAGTTTCTTGAAATGATTAAATAATGGAAAATGGTGTGTTCGTGCTCAGTCGAGTCTGACTCTGAGACCCCATGAACCGTAGCCCTTCAGGCTCCTCTATCCATGGAATTTTCCAGGCAATAATACTGGAGTAGGTTCCTATTTCCTCCTTCAGGGGATCTTCCCAACCCAGGGACTGAACCCGCGTCTCCTGCACTGGCAAGCTGACTCTCTACTTCTGGGCCACCTAGAAAGCCCACAATGGAAAATGGCACATGTGAAAAGCCTCAGCATAATAAACACTCAGTGACTGCTTCATTCTGCCCTTCTTCTCTATCTCAGGCTATAATAATGCTCCTATTCATGAATTCTTATACTGGTTATACTACTTTTTTGTTACCTAGCATATATGACCTTCTTCATTATTTATCTTTCCATGTGATAGCTTGTCTCCTCATTGCAACTATAAGCAACTAGAAGCACACCATATTCTTTGGGTCTCCATTCCTTTCTACAGTGCCATACCATGTACCCCCACTAGATGTTTGGGATGATGCCAATTAAACTGAGTATGCCAGTGGTGTGGAAGAGAGAAACTAAAACAAAGGAAAAATCCATCCCAGTTATTCAATTTTAGAGAAAAAAAAAAACCACTTGAAAAACCTGTAGAGATTAGTTAGGGAGATATTGAATGATAGCATTTAAAAATTAAATAATCCACAGGAAGCTGGAAAATATTTGTGAACACTTCACTGAAAACCCAAGATAAATACATGTCAGATCTTAAAATGCCAAGGTGTGTGTGTGTGTGCGCCCATGTCTATACAAGATTAAAGGATTGTAGAAGTGTATTTCTCCATTTAATAGAATTATTTGAAAAAGAATTATTTTAAGAGAAGAATAAAGGAAGAGAAGTACGGGGAGAAAGGGAAGGGATGGGAAGAGAAAGGGCGAGAGAAAAAAGTAAAGAATCTTTCAAAGACTAGAAAAGTGGTTCATTATTCACAAAATAGAAACAGACTCATAAACATAGAAAACAAATTTATGGCTACCAAAAGGGAAAGGTAAGGAGGAGGGATAAACTGGGAGTTTGGGATTGACATGTACACACTGCTATACTTAAAATGGACAAACAAGGACCTACTATGTAGCACAGGGAACTCTGCTCAACATTCTGTAATAATCTAAACGGGAAAGAATTTTAAAAAGAATAGATTTATGTATATGTATAACTGAATGACTTTGCTATACACCTAAAATTAACACCACATTGTAAATCAACGAGAGTCCAATATAAAATTTAAATAATTTTTAAGTATTCCAGCTAAAGAGAGCAGGGAAACTCAGGATGGATATAGGATAGGTGCAAGCTGGAAATGAGGCAGATCAAAGGGGAATTATGTGGAACTTTTGAGGAAGGCCCCAAACCATCAGCAGAGCTGAAAGCAACTTGCGTGCTGCGTGCTCAGTCGCATCAGTCGTGCCCGACTCTCTGCAGCCCCATGGACCACAGCCCGCCAAGCTCCTCTGTCCATGGGACTCTCCAGGCAGGAACACTGGAGTGGGTTGCCATTCCCTTCTCCACTGATAAAGTATGAAGTGAGTGAAGTCGCTCAGTCGTGTCCAACTCTTTGCGACCCCATGGAGTGCAGCCTACCAGGCTTCTCCATCCACGGGATTTTCCAGGCAAGAGTACTGGAGTGGGTTGCCATTTCCTTCTACAAGGAACTGGCAAAACAAGGCTCTGGTTCCATAGACACAAAGAGCTGGTGGTGAGTAGCTTCAGCTGCACTAGACAGAAGTACATCCTGCGTCCATTCAGTTTCAGTCCTACCCGATTTATCAACAGAGCTATCTGACAGGTCCAGTCCCAAGACGGAAGTGTATCCCTCTGCAAGCATTCCTATTCTTCTTTGTTCTTTTTTGTGGAATTCCTTCCTGACATTTCCATAAGCTGTATCTTTAGTACATAGTCAATATTTAACTGAAAAAAATAGAAACATTTAGTCTGCTCTTTATTTCATACCACCCTTATTTCATATTATATGCTTTTAAATTAGTCCCTAAGATAAAAATATCTTTTGCAATATCCAAAAATCAACAAAAAGCCATTTGACCCTTGCTTTTTAAAAAAAAATTATTTTTTATTGAAGGATGATTGCTTTACAGAATTTTGTTGTTTTCTGTCAAACCTCAACATGAACCAGCCATAGGTAGACATATATCCCCTCCCTTTTGAAACTCCCTCTCCATCCCACCTCTCTAGGTTGATACAGAGCCCCTTTATGAGTTTCCTGAGCCATACAGCAAATTCCCATTGGCTATCTATATTACACATGGTAATGTAAGTTCCCATGTTACTCTTTTCATACACCTCACCCTCTTCACCCTTGCTTTATTGCTATTTCTAAACCAGCACTAGTGATAAGGTTAGAGTGTTACAGCAGTGAAAATAGGATAAATATTTTAATATACACAAACTTCTCTTTGACAACCATGAATACAGCGGTTTTGCTTTTTAAAATAGCAGTTCTTAGCCTCTGTTTCTGTTCCCAGAAAAAACAAACATCATTTTAGTGCCCTAATATTCACTGTGAACAAAAATGTAGGCTTTGCAATTGTGTTAATGAGGAGCCTCCCAGTGATCTCTCTGCATAGGTGTTGTATCCTAGTGAGTTCTTGATCTACTCAGCTTCACCTGCATTGACATCCTACCTCTCCTACCAATGAACCATGACTTCATTGCCAATAGATTCTTCATTTACATAATGATTTGCATACTTAAAATTCCTTCACATAATTCTCATAATCATGCATCCTTCTGGGCATATGTAGCATAATGATCCTGCCATGCTTCTGAAGATGTCAGGTGAGACTCATTGCTAGAATTTTATTAATTTAGTCAACAAATATCAATGGAGGGCCTGCTTAGTGCCAGGTATTGTTTTAGGTGCTGGGAATGCGACATAGAATATGATACAGTCTCCACATTCCAAGGGCCTACAATAAAATAAAGGGGAACAGGCATGAAAAGAGGCAATTAAAATACAGTGGATAGATGTCTAACAAATGGCCTCTCTTTACTGCCTTCACAGCATAAAGTGGTTGAGCAAACTCTCTTGTACACAATAATTATAAAAACTGGACAAAATATTTTAAAAACAATTATTGTCAGACACAACCAAAAGGCCACAGAAACTAATGGAGACAGTACTAGGATGGATAAGGATTAAATTTGTGGCTGAGGTTGGTCTTCTAGTTTCTAAAGAATCCCTTGGTCATAAGAGAAATTAGAAAATTTAATGATAATAAAAATATAACATATCAAAGTTTGTGGGCTGTTTCTAAAGCAGTGTTGAGAGGGAGATTTACAAATTTAAATAACCAATATTAGGAAAAAGAGAAAGGCAAGCTCAGTGATATAAGATTCCATTTTAAGAAGCTAGGAAAAAAATTAAACCCCAATTATACAAAAGGAATAAAATAATAAAGATAAGAGTAAAAATAAATGAAATATAAATTAGACAGGCAAGAGATAACCCAATAAAACCTAAAGATCATAAAATCAATAAACTTCTACCCAAAGGGAAAAAAATTCAAGACACAAATTACCAATTTCAATACCATTACATTATGACACACCATAAAAACTGAAAGTATTATTTTTCTTGGGTTGTTGAAAAAAATTGTTGCAATTTTATAGCTTAAAGTAACACAAATGTATTATCTTAACTGTTCCAGAGACAATATATCTGAAATCAAGGTGTTAGCAGGGCCATATCTCCCCAAAATTAACAACAAACCAAAATGGACAAATTTTTTGAAAGATACAAATTACAAATAAGACACAAGAAAAAATAGACAATATAAATAGTCCTACATCAATATAAACAGTCCTAGGTAAATTGCATTTTCAATTAAAGATCTTTCTACAAGGAACATTTAAGGTCCAGATGGCCTCACTGGTAAATTGAAGTCAACATTTAATAAGAAATAAGACCAATCTTACACAAATTCTTTCAGAAAGTAGAGTCTACAAACATACATCCTGTGCAGGACAAGGGTTAATGCAACAGGCCTGGGTTGTTCAAACCCTGCACATTCTCAAGAACATCCTTTCTCTAGTATTGGCCCTTGGCCACTTCCTGGGATATGAGCCCTAATCCCTTGGGATATTCTGATAAGAAAGATTTTATATGCATGAAGCCTTGGATCACATGATACGAGTTTGATCAGATGCTCATGGGAATATGATTTATGATGAACAACTGTTTTTGCTTTGAAGCTCTATCTAAATACTAATACTCAGGTGAGCACCCCTGGTTGGTAACACATGTCATCACACATCATTGTGAGGAGAATAAAGGACATCATGTGACTCCCTTAAGAGGATACTCGGAAGTTTAGGTTTGGTTTCCCCTGGACTTAAACCCACATACCTTTTCCTTTGCTGAATTTGATGTGTATTCTCTCAGTGTAATGGGCTTCCCTTGTGGCTCAGCTGTTAAAGAATCTGCCAGCAATGCAGGGGACCTGGGTTCGATCCCTGGGTTGGGAAGATCCCCTGGAGAAGGGAAAGGCTACCCAGTCCAATATTCTGGCCTGGAGAATTCCATGGACTATACAGTCCATGGGGTCACAAAGAGTCGGACACGACTGAGTGACTTTCACTATAATAAACCAGATTACAAGTATACTAGTTTTCTGAGTCCTCTGAGACTTCCAGTGAGCCATCAAGCTGAAGATGGCCCTGGGGAATCCCAATACACTTCCCAACTCATTTCATATTATGAGGTCAATATTATCTTGATGCTAAAAGCAAAGGAATCATGAGAAAATTATACACCTATATTTCTCATGAATATATATGCAAAATTTCCTTTAAAATATTAACAGAAAGAATCCAATAATAGAGAAAAAGGATAATATATCATGAACATGCAGGTTTTATTTTAGAAATAAAAGGTTGATTTAATATTTATAGATCAATCAATGTAATTATCCACATTAACATAATAAAAGAGAAAAGCCACATGATTTGTCTCAAAAGATGGGGAAAAGCATTTGAGCAAAAATTCACCAACCATTAGTGATGAGTTCTCAACAAATTAAGAATTAAAGGAAACGTCTTCAACGTGATAAAAGACATTGGTGGAAATTTTATAGCTAAAAATCTCATTTAATGGTAAGTCTCATACTGGGGAAATTATTTCCAAAACATTTTATATGATAAAGGACTCATATCCAGAATATATATGGAACTCACATTATCTAAATAAGAGAAAAACTAATAACCCAATATAAATATGTTAACTAACACTTCACCAAAGAAAATACATGAATGGCAAACAAACACTTGAAAAGATGGTTGATGTTATTAATTATCATTCCCTGGTGGTTCAGATGGCAAAGAATCTGTGCAATGCAGGAGACCCGGGTTTGAACCCCAAGTAAGGAAAATCCTCTGGAGAAGGAAATGGCAACCCACTCCAGTATTCTTCCCTGGAGAATGCCATGGAATTACAATCACTACATCTCCATTAAAATGACTAACATTCCAAAACCTGACAATACTAAGTGCTGATAACTGCAAACAGCTATGAAGTCGCTTTCAGAGGTGATAAAAATCTTCTGTGTCTTGGCTATGGGGTGGTGAATATACACATTTATTGAAACACAGTGGACTGCACTTTAAATGGGCACATTTTATTATATGCAGATTACACCACAATAACGTTTCTAAAAGTACAGCAAACACTAAATAAAAGGGTTCATACTACAGTAATGAATGAAATGAACACATTCACGATGCTCATTCTGTTTAAATAAATGCACTGACACCATATTCTCCTAAGCTCTTTTCTAAAGCATTAAGAACTTTCTCCATGAATCCTGCATTCACATTTCAGTATCCACTGAAAATATATATGATTATTTTCAAGTTTTTATTGATAAGGAACCAAAGATAACGAGAGGTTTCTCTCAATATCCCTAATATCCAAAAGAGTTAATGCAATAGGAGTTCCAAATTTATATAATTATTCTTTCCCAAGATTAGACACCTATTTTGACTTTTTCCTGATGATCTGAGGCAGAGTTGATACATTAATAATAATAGTACACAATAAATGTAAATGTACACAATAAATGTAATGCACTTGAATCATCTTGAGACCACCTCCCACCAGCCCCAGTCAGGAGAAAAAGTGTCTTCCACGAAACTGGTGTCTGGTGCCAGAAAAGTTGGGGACCACTGCCTTAAGGGCCTTGGTTTATTTTTCCTTCCTCTGTTTTCACTCATACAGCTCATCCAACTTTCATTAAACTCAAGGAAGATTTCATGTTCAGACTAGAAAAAGGACACACCTGTGTTGTTGATCTGCTCAGACATTAGCTTCTTGGGGCAGAGCTTCTTTGTATGTTAATGAACCTCAGTGTTTGTGAAACTTAGGTCTTCTATTCTTACATTTAAATTTTTCCTTTTTTTTTTCTCAATATGTATTTACTTTTTCCCTTCATCTCTCCACAAACTGGGGTAAAAGACTTCCAACTAAAGTATTGCAAAATAAACTCCACAGGAAATTCAGAGGTAGTAATTACAGGCAGTCTGACATTCCTGCTTGTTTAAGCAGGTGTTTTAAAAAAAATTTGGCACAGCTTTACTTACAATGATCCCTATTTTACATTTTTTTTTATTTCTGCCATGTTTTTCAGTCATACCACTTTTAAAAATTCTTATATTTCTAACCTTTGGAGGTAGTTTCTTGTGACACTCATGATAAACTTCTTTGAATAAGTATTTTTCATATTTTAAATCTGAAGACCAGGCAGGATATTTTAAAAGTCTATCGCAAACTGAATGTTTTAAAAGTCTATTGCAAATGAAAATGGACTGGAATTGGTGAATTTAACTCAGATGACCATTATATCTATTATTATGGGCAAGAATCCCTTAGAAGAAATGGACTAGCCCTCACAGTCAAAAAGAGTCTGAAATGCAGTACTTAGATGCAATCTCAAAAACGACAGAATGATCTCTATTCGTTTCCAAGGCAAACCATTCAAGTATTACAGTAATCCAAATCTAAATCCAAATCCCGACCAGTAATGCTAAAGAACCTGAAGTTGAAGAGTTCGATGAAGACCTACAAGGCCTTTTAGAACTAACACCCAAAAAGATGTCCTTTTCATTAGAGGGGACTGGAATGCAAAAGTTGGAAGTCAAGAAATACCTGGAGTAACAGGCAAATTTGGCCTTGGAGTACAGAATGAAGTAGGGCAAAGACTAACAGAGTTTTGCAAAGACAACACACTGGTCATAGCAAACACCCTCTTCCAACAACACAAGAGAAGACTCTACACATGGACTCACCAGATGCTCAATACCGAAATCAGATTGATTATATTCTTTGCAGCCAAAGATGGAGAAGCTCTATACAGTGAGCAAAAACAAGACCAGGAGTGACTGTGGGTTAGGTCATCAATTCCTTACTGTCAAATTCAGACATAAATTGAAGAAAGTAGGAAAAACCACTAGACCTAACTAGGTCATTCAGGTATGACCTAAATCAAATCCCTTACGATTATACAGTGGAAGTGACAACAGAGTCAAAGGATTATATCTGATAGACAGATCGCCTGGAGAAATACGGACAGAGGTTCATGACATTGTACAGGAGGCAGTGTACAAGACCATCCCCAAGAAAACTAAATGCCAAAAGGCAAAATGGCTGTCTGATGAGGCCTTACAAATAGCTAAGAAAAGAAGAGAAGCGAAAGGCAAAGGAGAAAAAAAAAAAACATTTGCGTTCTTTTGAATGCAGAGTTCCAAAGAATAGCAAGGAGAGATAAGAATGCCTTCCACAGTGATCAATGCAAAGAAAGAGGAAACAATACAATGGGAAAGACTAGAGATCTTGTCAAGAAAATTAGAGATACCAAGGGAATATTTCATGCAAAGATGGGCACAATAAAGGATAGAAATGGTATGGACCTAACAGAAGCAGAGATATTAAGAAGAAGTGGCAAGAATACACAGAAGAACTATACAAAAAAGATCTTTACAATGCAGATAATCCCAATATGATCACTCACCTACAGCCAGACATCCTGGAGTGCAAAGTTAAGTAAGCTTTAGGAAGCATCACTACGAACAAAGCTAGTGGAGGTGATGGAATTCCAATTGAGCTATTTCAAATCCTAAAGGATGATGCTGTGAAAGTGCTGCACTCAATATGTCAGCAAATTTGGAAAACTCAGCAGTGGCCACAGGACTGGAAAAGGTCAGTTTTCATTCCAGCCCCAAAGAAAGGCAATGCCAAAGAATGCTCAAACTACCACACAATTGCACGCATCCCACATGCTAGCAAAGTAATGGTCAAAACTCTCCAAGCCAGGCTTCAACAGTATGTGATTCATGAAATTCCAGATGTTCAAGCTGAATTTAGAAAAGGCAGAGGAACCAGAGATCAAATTGACAACATCCATTGGATCACTGAAAAAGCAAGAGAATTCCAGAAAAACATCTACTTCAAAGCCTTTGAAGATTGTGTAGATCACAACAAACCTTTTCAAAGCCTTTTGAAGACTGTGTGGATCACAACAAACTGGAAAATTCTTTAAGAGATGGGAATACCAGACCACCTGACCTGCCCCCTAAGAAATCTGCATACAGGTCAGAAGGCAACAGTTAGAACTGGACATGGAACAACAGACTGGTTTCAAATAGGGAAAGGAATACGTCAAGGCTGTATATTGTCACCCTGCTTATTTAACTTCTATGCAGAGTACATCATGAGAAACGCTGGGCTGGATGAAGTACAAGATGGAATCAAGATTGCCAGGAGAAATTTCAGTAACCTCAGATATGCAGATGACATCACCTCTATGGCAGAAAGTGAAGAAAAAATAAAGAGCCTCTTGATGAAAGTGAAAGAGGAGAGTGAAAAAGTTGACTTAAAACTCAACACTCAGAAAACAAAGATCATGGCATCTGGTCCCATCACTTCATGGCAAACAGATGGGGAAACAGTGGAAACAGTGACAGGCTTTATTCTGGGGGCTCCAAAATCACTGCAGATAGTGACTGCAACCATAAAGTTAGAAGACACTTGCTCCTTGGAATAAAAGTTATGACCAACCTAGACAGCATATGGAGAAGGAAATGGCAACCCACTCCAGTGTTCTTGCCTGGAGAATCCCAGGGACAGGGGAGCCTGGTGGGCTGCCGTCTATCTGGTGGCACAGAGTTGGACACGACTGAAGCAACTTAGCAGCAGCAGCAGCAGACAGCATATTAAAAGCAAAGATATTACTTTGCCAACAAATGTCTGTCTAGTCAAAGCTATGGTTTTCCAGTAGTCATGTATGGATATGAGAGTTGGATTATAAAGAAAGCTAAGAGGGCAGTCCCAAGATGGCGGAGGAATAGGATGGGGAGACCACTTTCTCCCCACAAATTCATCAAAAGAACATTTGAACGCTGAGCAAATTCTACAAAACAACTTCTGAATGCTGGCAGAGGACATCAGGCACCCAAAAGGGCAGTCCACTGTCTTCAAAAGGAGGTAGGAAAAAATAGAAAAGATAAAAAGAGAGACAAAAGAGGGAGGGGCAGAGATCCATCCCAGGAAAGGAGTCTTAAAAAGAGAGTTTTCAAACACTAGGAAACACTCTCAATGGTGAATCTGTGGCAAACCTTGGAACTTCAGAGGGCAACATAAGCAGGAGGAAAAATAAATAAATACTTAAAAGCCACAGATTATGTGCCTAAGGCAACTCCCAGCGGAGACTCAGCACAGGTGCATCCGCCACCAGCAATAGGGGGGTGGACAGGGAGCCCCGGGCTGCATTGCTTAGGGTAAGGGCCAGGCCTGAATGCCCCAAGGGCAATCTGAGGGAACTAACTACAGATAGCAACCCAGACTGTGGGATAGCAATCCTGAGAAAAGCCTTAACCTAAGACACCGCCAGGCCTGCTCACAGAACGAAGGACTGAGCAGAGCTAGCGACTAGGACCAGCCCATCCCCCGCCGGAGACAGGCAGGAGAGAGCAGCCAGAGCCGGAAAGGGGCAGTCATGGCCCCAGAGAGGCATCATCTACCAAACTGCAAGCAGGCTTCGGTGCCAACCAAGACTCCTTGGGATTCTGGACGGTCGATATCCACCGGGAGGGTTGCAGCCAGGGATCAGCTCCCCAGAGGAGACACACAGCGCACCTGAGAAGGCGCGCCCATTGTACACCCAGAAGACCTCGTGGCTGGGGCGGGGAGCCGATAAGTCGCAGCCTTCACCCGGGGGCGACTGTACGCGTCAAGGACCTGGTCACCTGAGCAGCTCGGACCTGGGACGAGCACAAAACTCAGGCCCAACCAAGTCTGTGCCTTTGTGAGGAACCCAAGAACCTGAACCTGAGCAGCTTTGACCTGGGAAGTGCACTCAACCCAGGACCGGCCTCAGATAGTCCCACAGAGCAACCTAGAGCCTGAGCAGCACAGACTGGGAGAGCACACACGCTGTGAGCGGGCAAGCCCAGTGTGGCCGAGACACTGCGAGCACTCCCCCACAGACGCCACTGATATTTGTTTGCAGTGTTCCCCGCTCCCCACAGCACAACTAAAAAGTGAGCCTAAAAAAGTGACCACCACCGCCCCCTTGTATCAGGGTGGAAACTAAGACACCGAAGAGGCCAAGCCCGAACAGAAGCTAAAATAAATGGAGGGAACCACTTTGGAAGTGACAGTTGCAATAGATTAAAACCCTGCAGTTAGCACTGACTGCATAGGAAAGGGCCTATAGACCTTGAGAAGTGTAAGCTGGATCAAGGAACGGTCTGAAAATGAACTGACCCCACATTATCCACAACCACAACCACACCAGAGAAAGTCCTAGATATATTTTTACTATTATCATTTTTTTAATTAAAAAAATTTTTTTAAATTTTTAAGTCCTCTATTACTCCTTTAATTTTCATTTTTATAACCTAATATTACTTTGCAAAAAC
This sequence comes from Nanger dama, assembly GCA_917880005.1. Classification (NCBI taxonomy): domain Eukaryota; kingdom Metazoa; phylum Chordata; class Mammalia; order Artiodactyla; family Bovidae; genus Nanger; species Nanger dama. Next base: position 15,071,021 of record CAKJTW010000009.1, on the reverse strand, counting down.
AAAAAGACGCTATTTTTAAAGCAAACTTCATATACATATATTTTTTTAATTTTTGTTTTTCTTTAATATTGTATTTTTGAGAATCTAATCTCTACTCTAGATTTTTAATCTTTGCTTTTGGTATTTGTTGTCAGTTTTGAGTCTTTAAGAACCCAATCTTCAGTACTCAGTTTTACTTGGGAGCAAGATTACTGGCTTGACTGCTCTCTCCCCTTTGGATTCTCCTTTTTCTCCACCAGGTCGCCTCTATCTCCTCCCCTCCCCCTGCTCTTCTCTACCCAACTCTGTGAATCTCTTTGTGTGTTCCAGGCTGTGGAGAACACTTAGGGAACTGATTAGTAGCTGGATCTGTCTCTCCCTTTTTGATTCCCCCTTTTATCCTCTGGCCACCTCTGTCTCCTTTCTCCCCCTTCTTTTCTCTGTGTAAATCTGTGAACATCTCTGAGGGATCCAGACTGTGGCGAGCACACAGGGAAGTGATTACTGGCTAGCTTGCTCTCTCCCCTTTTGATTCCCCCTCTTCTCCTTCTGGTGATCTCTATCTCCTTCCTCCCTGTTCTCTTCTCTGTGTAACTCTGTGTACCTCTCCAGATATCCCCCACTGTGGAGAAACTTTTCATCATTAACCTAGATGTATTATCAATGGTGCTGTATAGATGGAGAAGTCTTGAGGCTACTGTAAGAATACGACTGAAAACCAGAAGCAAGAGGCGTTAAGTCCAAATCCTGAGAACACCAGAGAACTCCTGACTCCAAGGAACATTAATTGCTAGGAGCTCATCAAACCATACCTACACTGAAACCAAGCACCACCCAAGGGCCAACAAGTTCCAGAGCAAGACATACCACACAAATTCTCCAGCAACACAGGAACATAGCCCTGATCTTCAATATGCAGGCTTCCCAAAGTCATACCAAACCCACTGACATCTTAAAACTCATTACTGGACACTTCAGTGCACTCCAGAGAGAAGAAATCCAGCTCCATCCACCAGAACACCGATGCAAGTTTCCCTAACCAGAAACCTTGACAAGCCACATGTCCAACCCCACTCACAGTGAGGAACCTCAACAATAAAGAGAGGAACCACAAACTGCCAGAATATGGAAAGGCCACCCCAAACACAGCAATACAAACTAGATGAACAGGCAGAGAAATGCACAGCAGGTAAAAAAACAGGATAAATGCCCACCAAACTAAACAAAAGAGGCAGAGATAGAAAATCTGCTTGATAAAGAATTCCAAATAATGATAGTGAAAATGATCCAACATCTTGAAAACAAAATGGAGCTACAGATAAATAGCATGGAGACAAGGGTTGAGAAGATGCAAGAACTGTTTAACAAGGACCTAGAAGAAATAAAAAAGAGTCAACATATAATGAATAATGCAATAAATGAGATCAAAAACACTCTGGAGGGAACCAACAGCAGAATAATGGAGGTAGAAGATAGGATAAGCGAGGTAGAAAAAAGAATGGTAGAAATAAATGAAACAGAGAGGAAAAAAAGAATGAAAAGAAATGAGGACAGTCTCAGAGACCTCTGGGACAATGTTAAATGCCCCAACATTCAAATCATAGGAGTCCCAGAAGAAGAGCAAAAAGAAAGGACATGAAAAATACTTGAGGAGATAATAGTTGAAAACTTCCCTAAAATGGAAAAGGAAATAATCACCCACGTCCAAGAAACCCAGAGAGTCCAAAACAGGATAAACCCAAGGTGAAACACCCCAAGACACATATTAATCAAATTAACAAAGGACAAACACAAAGAACAAATATTAAAAGCAGCAAGGGAAAAACAACAAATAACACACAAGGGATTCCCATAAGGATAATAGCTGATCTTTCAATAGAAACTCTTCAGGCCAGGAGGGAATGGCAGGACATACATAAAGGGATGAAAGAAAATAACCTACAGCCCAGATTACTGTACCCAGTAAGGAACTCATTAAATATGAAGGAGAAATCAAAAGTTTTACAGACAAGCAAAAGCTGAGAGAATTCAGCACCACCAAACCAGCTCTCCAACAAATCCTAAAGGATCTTCTTTAGACAGGAAACACAGAAAGGGTATATAAACTCGAACCCAAAACAATAAAGTAAATGGCAATGGGATCATACTTACCAATAATTACCTTAAATGTAAATGGGTTGAATGCCCCAACCAAAAGACAAAGACTGGTTGAATGGATACAAAAACAAGACCCCTATATATGTTGTCTACAAGAGACCCACCTCGAAACAAGGGACACATACAGACTGAAAGTGAAGGGCTAGAAAAAGATATTCCACACAAATAGAGACCAAAAGAAAGCAGGAGTAGCAATACTCATATCAGATAACATAGACTTTTAAAAAAGGCTGTGAAAAGAGACAAAGAAGGACACTACATAATGATCAAAGGATCAATCCAAGAAGAAGAGAGAACAATTATAAATATATATGCACCCAACATAGGAGCACTGCAATATGTAAGACAAATGATGCTGCAGCTGCTGCTAAGTTGCTTCAATTGTGTCCGACTCTGTGCGACCCCATAGACAGCAGCCCACCAGGCTCCCCATCCCTGGGATTCTCCAGGCAAGAACACCGGAGTGGGTTGCCATTTCCTTCTCCAATGCATGGAAGTGAAAAGTGAAAGTGAAGCCACTCAGTCATGTCCAACTCCAAGTAACCCCATGGACTGCAGCCCACCAGGCTCTTCCATCCAAGGGATTTTCCAGGCAAGAGTACTGGAGTGGGGGTGCCACTGCCTTCTCCGAGACAAATGCTAATAAGTATGAAAGGGGAAATTAACAATAACACAATAATAGTGGGAGACTTTAGAGAAGGCGATGGCACCCCACTCCAGTACTCTTGCCTGGAAAATCCCATGGATGGAGGAGCCTGGTAGGCTGCAGTCCATGGGGTCGTGAAGAGTCTAACAGGATTGAGCGACTTCCCGTTCACTTTTCACTTTCATTCATTGGAGAAGGAAATGGCAACCCACTCCAGTGTTCTTGCCTGGAGAATCCCAGGGGTAGGGGAGCCTGATGGGCTGCCGTCTATGGGGTCGCACAGAGTTGGACACGACTGAAGTGACTTAGCAGTAGCAGCAGCAGTGGGAGACTTTAATTCCCCACTCACACCTATGGATAGATCAACCAAACAGAAAATTAATAAGAAAACACAAACTTTAAATGATACAATAGACCAGTTAGACCTAATTGATATCTATAGGACATTTCACCCCCAAACAATTAATTTCACCTTTTTCTCAAGCGCACAGAGAACATTCTCCAGGACAGATCACATCCTGGGCCATAAATCTAGCCTTGGTAAATTCAAAAAAATTGAAATCATTCCAAGCATCTTTTCTGACCACAATGCAGTAAGATAAGATGTCAATTACAGGAGAAAAAGTATTAAAAATTCCAACATATGGAGGCTGAACAACACACTGCTGAATAACCAACAAATCACAGAAGAAATCAAAATATGCATAGAAATGAATGAAAATGAAAACACAACAACCCAAAACCTGTGGGACACTGTAAAAGCAGTGCTAAGGGGAAGGTTCATAGCAAGATAGGCATACGTCAAGAAACAAGGAAAAAGTCAAATAAACAACCTAACTCTACACCTAAAGCAACTAGAAAAGGAAGAAATGAAGAACCCCAGGGTTAGTAGAAGGAAAGAAATCTTAAAAATTAGGGCAGAAATAAATGCAAAAGACACAAAAGAGACCATAGCAAAAATCAACAAAGCTAAAAGCTGGTTCTTTGAAAGGATAAATAAAACTGACAAATCATTAGCCAGACTCATCAAGAAACAAAGGGAGAAAAATCAAATCAATAAAATTAGAAATGAAAATGGAGAGATCACAACAGACAACACAGAAATACAAAGGATCATAAGAGACTACTATCAGCAATTATATGCCAATAAAATGAACAACGTGGAATAAATGGAGAAATTTTTAGAAAAGTACAACTTTCCAAAACTGAACCAGAAAGAAATAAAAAATCTTAACAGATCCATCACAAGCACAGAAATTGAAACAGTAATCAGAAATCTTTCAGCAAACAAAAGCCCAGGTCCAGACAGCTTCACGGCTGAATTCTACCAAAAATTCAGAGAAGAGCTAACACCTATCCTACTCAAACTCTTCCAGAAAATTGCAGAGGAAGGTAAACTTCCAAACTCATTCTATGAGGCCACCATCACCCTAATACCAAACTTGACAAAGATGCCACAAAAAAAGAAAACTACAGGCCAATAACACTGATGAACATAGATGCAAAAATCCTTAACAAAATTCTAGCAATCAGAATCCAACAACACATTAAAAAGATCATATACCATGACCAAGAGGGCTTTATCCCAGGGATGCAAGGATTCTTCAATATCTGAAAATCAATCAATGTAATACACCACATTAACAAATTGAAAAATAAAAGCCATATGATTCTCTCAATAGATGCAGAGAAAGCCTTTGACAAAATTTAACATCAATTTATGATAAAAACTCTCCAGAAAGCAGGAATAGAAGGAACATAGCTCAACATAATAAAAGTTATATATGACAAACCCACAGCAAACATTATCCTCAACGGTGAAAAATTGAAAGCATTTCCCCTAAAGTCAGGAACAAGACAAGGGTGCCCACTCTCACCACTACTATTCAGCATAGTTTTGGCCACAGCAATCAGAGCAGAAAAAGAAATAAAAGGAATCCAAATTGGGAAAGAAGTAGTAAAACTCTGTTTGCAGATGACATGATCCTCTACATAGAAAACTCTAAAGACTCCGCCAGAAAATTACTAGAGCTAATCAATGAATATAGTAAAGTTGCAGGATATAAAATCAACACACAGAAATCCTTTACATTCCTATACACTAATATTGAGAAAACAGAAAGAGAAATTAGGAAAACAATTCCATTCACCATTGCAACGAAAAGAATAAAATACTTAGGAATAGATCTACCTAAGGAAACTAAAGACCTATATATATAGAAAACAATAAAACACTGGTGAAAGAAATCAAAGAGGACACTAATAGATGGAGAAATACATCGTGTTCATCGACTGGAAGAATCAATATAGTGAAAATGAGTATACTACCCAAAGAAATCTATAGATTCAGTACGATCCTTATCAAGCTACCAAAGGTATTTTTCACATAGCTTGAACAAATAATTTCACAATTTGTATGGAAATACAAAAACCTCGAATAGCCAAAGCAATCTTGAGAAAGAAGAATGGAGCTGGAGGAATCAACCTGCCTGACTTCAGGCTCTACTACAAAGCCACAGTCATCAAGACAGTATGGTACTGGCACAAAGACAGAAATATAGATCAATGGAACAAAACAGAAAGCCCAGAGATTAAATCCACACACCTATGGACCACCTTATCTTCGACAAAGGAGGCAAGAATATACAATGGAGAAAAGACACTCTCTTTAACAAGTGGTTCTGGGAAAACTGGTCAACCACTTGTAAAAGAATGAAACTAGAACACTTTCTAACACCATACACAAAAATAAACTGAAAATGGATTAAATATCTAAATGTAAGACTAAAAACTATAAAACTAAAACTCCTAGAGGAGAACATAGGCAAAACACTCTCTGACATACATCACAGCAGGATCCTCTATGACCCACCTCCCAGAATACTGGAAATAAAAGCAAAAATAAATGTGACTCAATTAAAATTAAAAGCTTCTGCACAACAAAAGAAACTATAAGCAAGGTGAAAAGACAGCCTTTAGAATGGGAGAAAATAGTAGCAAATGAAGCAACTGACAAAGAATTAATCTCAAAAGTATACAAGCAATTCCTGTAGCTCAATTCCAGAAAAATTAAACAACCCAATCAAAAAGGGGACAAAGAACTATAAACAGACATTTCTCCAAAGAATACATAAAGATAGCTAACAAACACATGAAAAGATGCTAAACATCACTCATTATCAGAGCAATGCAGATCAAAACCACAATGAGGTACCATTTCATGCCAGTCAGAATGGCTGCGATCCAAAAGTCTACAAGCAATAAATGCTGGAGAGAGTGTGGAGAAAAGGAAACCCTCTTACACTGTTGGTGGGAATGCAAACTAATACAGCCACTATGGAGAACACTGTGGAGATTCCTTAAAAAACTGGAAATAGAACTGCCTTATGACACAGCAATCCCACTGCTGGGCATACACACCGAGGAAACCAGAATTGAAAGAGACACATATACCCCAATGTTCATCACAGCACTGTTTATAATAGCCAGGACATGGAAGCAACCTAGATGTCCATCAGCAGATGAATGGATAAGAAAGCTGTGGTACATATACACAATGGAGTATTACTCAGCCATTAAAAAGAATGCATTTGAATCAGTTCTAATGAGGTAGATGAAACTGGAGCCTATTATACAGAGTGAAGTAAGCCAGAAAGAAAAACACCAATACAGTATACTAACGCATATATATGGAATTTAGAAAGATGGTAACGATAACCCTATATGCGAGACAGCAAAAGAGACACAGCTGTATAGAACAGTCTTTTGGACTCTGTGGGAGAGGATGAAGGTGGGATGATTTGGGAGAATGGCACTTAAACATGTATATTATCATATGTGGAACGAATCACCAGTCCAGGTTCTATGCAGGATACAGGATGCTTGGGGCTGGTGCACTGGGATGACCCAAAGGGATGGGATGGGGAGGGAGTTGGAAGAGGGGTTCAGGACTGGGAACACATGTACACCTGTGGCAGATTCATGACAATGTATGGCAACCCCAATACAATATTGTAAAGTAATTAGCCTCCAAAAAATTAATTAATTTTAAAAAGAAAATATGTGTCATCCCCAAGGGGGATATTTGCACGATTAATAGCACATGATATACTACACAAATAACAGCGCCACTTCACAAAGGTTTTTCATGAACCCTCTGATGGCAGATAGTCCTATTTGTGATTCTTGAAAAGTAAAATAAAATGAGTAAGGCTTACAAAAAAAGAAAAGATAGCTGAGCACCAAAGAATTGATGATTTTGAACTGTGGTGTTGGAGAAGACTCTTGAGAATCCCTTGGACTGCAAGGAGATCCAACCAGTCCATCCTAAAGGAAATCAGTCCTGAATACTCATTGGAAGGACTGATGCTGAAGCTAAAACTCCAGTACTTTGGCCACCTGATGTGAAGAACTGATTCACTGGAAAAGACTCTGATGCTGGGAAAGATTGAGGGCAGAAGGGAGAAGGGGACAACAGGATGAGATGGCTGGATGGCATCACTGACTCAGTGGACATGCTGCTGCTGCTGCTGCTACCAAGTTGCTTCAGTCATGTCCAACTCTGTGCGACCCCATAGACAGCAGCCCACCAGGCTCCCCCATCCCTGGGATTCTCCAGGCAAGAACACTGGAGTGGGTTGCCATTTCCTTCTCCAATGCATGAAAGTGACAAGTGAAAGTTAAGTCGCTCAGTCATGTCTGACTCTTAGCAACCCCATGGATTGCAGCCTACCAGGCTCCTCCATCCATGGACATGAGTCTGAGTAAACTCTAGGAGCTGGTGATGGACAGGGAGGCCTGGCATGCTGCAGTCCATGGGGTCGCAAATAGTCAGACACAACTGAGCGACTAAACTGAACTGAACTGATTGCGAACTGATAATTCTTCTCTTTTTGGGCTCTTGGAGAAGTCCTGGATGTCTGGATTTCCATCACTATTAAAACTTAGGTTATCATTTTTCTTACAATTGTAAAGTGAACTCCCTTTTAAATCCCTTTTCATCTCTTTCTTACTTCCAATTCTGTCGCTGACACTAATTACTTTGGTCAATTGCAATCAGTAAAGGTTCTCCCTCTGCTGTGGGCTAGTGATATTTTATTTTTATTTTCTAAAGGTTAGATTACCCCTCCCCACCCACCAGCCCACCAACACACAGTATATTGTCTATGCTCCTAGTTCTGATTCCATGTACACAAGCTACAGTCGTTTTCCACATCCTCAGTACTTAGGAAGGAGGGTGCCCTGAGACCATGGTGAACGTCCCAGTTACTATATAACAGGTTTACTTAATTAATAAGTCAGTAAGACCACATTTTGGCGTATCTATCTACATCAGGGGAACTGAGGCAACATAAGTCAGCAATGGACAGCTGAATATGCAGAAAAAGTCCCATTTCTAGAACTGGGAGGTCAAGGATTAGTCCGTGGCAGTAGTGAAATGTTGAATAGCCCCATCTCACCAGCGCACACTGCCGCGAGAAGCTACCACCAGTAAAATGGCACCAGTACTAAGTATGTGCAAGCGCCATGTGAAATTCTATGATGTGTACAATATGCAGCTCTGCCGGGTTTTCAGTCAACCTTCATCGCTTTCCTTCAGCACCTGGTTTGTGTGAAAGGGGATTACAGAAGGGGAGGTGTTGTAATATAATTCAAACAGGAGAAAAGAGACAGAGGTGCCTTTAGCAGAATAACAGTAGGGCTTAGAAGCACTATGAACAGCCAGTATTTTGGGTACAAACTTGATTTTTATTATACATGCTTTTACCACAAGGATAGACTGATGAGGGTAATTTTCTTTCCTACATGTACATGGATTAGAAGCATACCCAGGCAACCTTAACCAGAAAAAGCCTGAAAAGAATTAGTAACTATATAAGACCCAAGACAGGGATGGGGAAAACTCCATCATGAGAAGAGCCTCCCAAGCAACAAGGAAATCACCAATTTAGGGAAAGGACTACTATCTGGATCTGACTGCACAGCCTTTCCTGTTTTCCACACGTTCTTGGGGGTGCGCGTGCTATGTGCTCAGTTGTGTCTGACTCTTCACAAGCCCATGGACTATAAGCCCAACAGGTTCCTTGGTCCATGGAATTCTCTAGGTAAGAATACTGGAGTGAGTTGCCATTCCCTTCTCCAGGGAATCTTCTTGACCAAAGGACAGAGCCTGCATCTCCTGCAAGTCTCCTGCACTGTAGCCAGATTCCTCACTGCTAAACCACCAGGAAAGCCCTTACTCCTGGAGGAGACAGGGGTTAAAAATCTCTCCACTTGCTTTCTCACTGGAGTCAACAAACAGTGAGAGCTTTTGCCTCCCGCAGAATGGGACTAAACTGTAATATCCCACCCTTCTGTTGTATGCCACGTAATAAAGGGTTTAAAAACAGACCAAGAAACAAAAATATCCTACTCGCAGGAAGTTAATGCTCTAAACCTACATGTGCTGAGTTGTGTAACAGTAGAGGTATTTTTTAAGCCTATTTAGGACACACCGTCAGCTTGATAATTACTTTCCTGAGTGTGTGTGCTCAGTTGTCAGATGTATCTTTATTTCAGAAATATTCACTAGACAGAGGGCTAAATGGAATATTAACAACGGAAGTGCAAATATTGCCTATGTTGATGGTGCAAATTAAACCTATGTCTAATTCCCACATTTGTAAAAATGTAAAAAGCGACAAACTCAATTAATACACATAGGATAAAAATGCAATCAGATAAATCTTCTCTTGACCAAGGCAGTTCTTGTAAAATAATTTTTCTGTGGGGGTAAAAAAAGACCGAGAAAGAAAAATATCACATACTGAGCTGGGGCAGAATTCTGGGGTGTGATGTTATTAGCAGCACCTTCTGGGGAATAGCTGGTATTCATGATAAAATGCTGGAGCAATTTTATGACAGATGATAATGAGATTCAAACTCTTTTGAGAAATTTGAGTAACATCACTCAGCTAATAGTCATCTTGCAATAAGCCTAATGATCTCTAAGTAGACATGCTTTTTTAAAGAAATCTAATTTAACAATGATTACTTAACCACTTATTTCCCCAGAAGATGTCTCTACCAAGAGTAAATCTTTGGATTGGCTTTCTTAGGAGTGTTCTCCCTACGGCAAGTTTGAAATAAAACTGACACATGCTTATAGTCTTAAAAGTTGTCACACAAGAATTAAATCACAAGTGACAGTGATGAATTAGGTGTGCCTCTGCTCTCCCCTGGGAGAGTCAGGACTTCCCTAGTGGCTCAGTGGGTAAAGAATCCGCCTGAAACGCAGGAAACACAGGAGACCTGGGTTCGATCCCTAGGTCGGGAAGATTCTCTGGAGTAGGAAATGGCAATCCACTCCAGCATTCTTGCATGGAGCGTGCCAGGGGCAGAGGAGCCTGGCTGGCTACAGTCCGTGGAGTCACAAAGAGCTGGACACTACTGAAATGACTGAGCAAGCTGCTCTCCTCAAGGAAGACCATGGGGTATGAGGGGCAATACTTGACAGAAAGAAGGCCCAGGACAAAATAAAACAAAAACAACAAGGAAAAAAAAACAGAAGGAGAGAGATGGGACTGGGGTGGGGGAGGGGTGGGATTGGGGGTTGGGGGAGAGGGAGGGAAGAAGGAAGAAAGAAAATAAAAGTTTTCATTCAGTGAAAGCTGGAAGCCAGAGGACAGATTATCCTTTAACTGAGGAAGAAAGAAGCTTAGCTTGAGATGAAGAAAAACAGTTTAAAACTCAAGACACATAGACTTCTTCATGCAAAAAGTTCAGCTCTGCCAACTGAAAGAGAAGAATACATATGGGGATGAGCATGCTCAGCGGCTCAGTCATGTCTGATTCTTTGTGACCCTATGGACTGTAGCCTGCCAGCCTCCTCTGTTGTTGGGATTTCTCAGACAAGAATACTGGAGGTGGGTAGCCATTCCCTTCTCCGGGGGATTTTCCTGACCCAGGGATCCAACCCACGTCCTGCATCTCCTATGTTGGGAGGTGGCTTCTTTACTACTGAGCCACCTGGGAAGCCCCATACAAATGGGAGGGAGGGTAATTTAAACCAAGTATTCAAACAGGTAGAAAAATATATGAAACTTTTTTAAGGCATTGTTCAAGTTTCTCTGACTCTATGCTGAATGTCTACACCTTTCTTCCTGATTTGTCCTCCCCCATTGGCAGCACGGTCTTTTTCGTTGAGTTCCAAGAAAATTGCTCTCAGAAAGTCATACTCTGCAGCAAAGGGATGATACAGGAGATAATCAGCAGGACTGACCCACTGACCATAAACTAGCCTCACCCCACAGTGCCAGTGTCAGAGGGAGAAGCCTGCTGCAAGTTTCATTTCAGCTTATCAGACCTATTGACTATGGCGTGCCTTCTGGAAAGAAAGGAAGGGTAGGGACATTTTAGTAATAAAAAAGCTTTAGGTCTGCCTGAGGCAGCAGAAAGGGTGGAATATCTTTTTCCCATGCTGTGGTGACACGTCAGTTTTTCTATTTGCCAAGTAACAACTGTAGATTCAAGCAGGAATCTTCTGAAAATAGTGCTATGGCAAAGGGATAGAATTTCAGGTGCATGGCAAGCTTTTCATGGCCTCTCTTATCAATCAATAGACTTCTGTCTATCAGAATCCTCTTCTCTGACCCAACCAGGGAACAGATGATGCCTGAGTTAAAAAAAAAAAAAAAAAGACAATTCCTACAATCTCCAACTTCCTCAACTACTTCTATGATTCACTCAATAAATGTTCACTGAGAGCATGTCACACTTTAGAAACTTCCCTAGATCCTATAAAGCATTTTAAAAATGAATAATAAATGAGGTGGAATCCCTGTATTCAAGAAAATTAGTCTTTTTTCCCAAATATATATATAACATCCAAAGATAAACAATTACATAAAATTTAAAAGTTAGGAATTCCATAAGAGGAATTCCAGAAATAGTTCCATGAATATATGTAAATTTAATTATGTAAAAGATCATGCTTCAAATCCCCACAGAAGAAAGGACTACCTATTGACTGTTATCTAGAAAAATTTAAAGAAATAGCTTATCTGAACATAAAAACACATCAGATGAATCTAAGAATCATAAAGCAAAACTATACATGTATTAGCAAAATTTCTATTAGAACATTCTTATAATCTTTGATTCTAGAAAAGGCCTTTCCAGCACTCCTCAGCTGGACCAGTGGTTAAGACTCAACACTTACATTGCAGGGGATGTGGTTTTGATCCCTGGTTATGGAACTAAGATCCCACATGCTGCAAGGCATAGCCAAAAGATTAAAATAAAAAAATTAAAAAAAACTAATCTTAAAAAACAGAAAAGGTCTTTCTAAGCATAAAGAAAAAAGATGTCAAAATTTAATATTCTAAAAATAAGATCATCTGAATAAAAATTTCACCATGAACAAAGTTAAAAACAAGCAATAGAAGAGAAAAACATTTGCAGAATATAACAAACGATCATTATTGAGAATAAAAAGTATAAAAAGTTCTAATTAAGCATAAGAAGAAGGAAAATAACCCAATATAAAAATGAGCAAAAGAAATGAACTGACAAACTATAAAAGAGATACCGATAACAAACACATTCATTCTTCCATTCATTCAACCAGTATTTATTGAGTCTTCCTCTATGATAGCCACTACCCTAGCAAGTAGACATATAGCATGAACAAAAAATACAAAAAGGAAAGGAAGAGAATTAAATATAATTTATATGATTGGCAAACATTTACAGAGATGTATAATATCAAGTGCTGGTGAGGATATGGAAAAATGGGCATGTCGTGAAGTTTGGGAGTATAAACTTCAGAGAACTTTTGAAGTACTAAAAGTATTTGATTGCGTATTAATGCCTATATATGGAATCTTTTTGCCTTTTCATACTGCAAAAGCCTGGCATGCTGCAGTCCATGGGGCTACAAAGAGTCAGACACGACTGAGTCACTGAACTGAACTGATATGTGGAATCTAGAAAAATCGTACTGATCAACCTACTTGGAGGGCAGGAATAGAGATGCAGACATAGAGAATGGGCTTGTGAACACAATGGGGAAAGTAGAGGGTGGGACAAATTGAGAGAGGAGCACTGACACATATACATTACCGTGTGTAGAATAGCCAGCTAGTTAGTGCGAAGCAGCCATACAGCACAGGGAGCTCAGCCCAGTGCTCTGTGATGACCTTGATAAGCGGGATGGGGATGGTTGGGAGGGACGCTCGAGAGAGAGGGGACATATGTGTACTTAGAACTGATTCACGCTGTACAGCAGACATCAACATAATGTTGCAGAGCTGCTGCTAAGTCGCTTCAGTTGTGTCTGGCTCTGTGTGACCCCATAGATGGCAGCCTACCAGGCTACCCCATCCGTGGGATTCTCCAGGGAAGAACACTGGAGTAGGTTGCCATTTCCTTCTCCAATGCATTAAAGTGGAAAGTGAAGCTGAAAAGTGAAAGTGAAGTCACTTGGTCGTGTCTGACTCTTAGCGACCCCATGGACTGCAGCCTACCAGGCTCCTCCGTCCATGGGATTTTCCAGGAAACAGTACTGGAGTGGGTTGCCATTACCTTCTCTGGTTGTAAAGCTATTATCCTTCAATTAAATTTTTTTTTTAAGTATTTGAAGTATTCTGTAAGTAACATCTTATGGAAAACCCCAAATGAATTGTTTGGCCAGCTGAATACAAATTAGCAGGATCAAGTAAAGTTGTTCATATAGTTTTATAAACAATTTCATTTCATAGAGTCTATCCTACAGAAATACTCATACCTGGCCGAAAAGCTGCAAGGATGGTGATATCTGACAGCTAGTATCTATGGTGGGGAGAGAAAGCGGTAGCACGGGGCCCATGGAGGCCTCTCTCTACCCACTGCTGACGAGTAGACTGAAGAGAAATCCAGACTATGTAACAGGCTTCGGAGTCAAATTACATGGGGTCAAATTCTGATTCTGCTGCCTTCCAAATGTACAAATCCAGATTCTCCTTCTGTGAAATAATTATCGTGCATAATTCATAAAATTGTCAGAATTCTGAGAATTAGGAAACCCATCAAAAATCACGCCAAGCAGGCACATAGAATTCACCTAGTAAGTATTAATTATTAATTAATTTTGAATTACTTGAATCGATTATAATGAGACTACATTCACATGTTATTTGTGTAGTTGAGAAAACAATCAAAAACACTAACTAAAGGCACAAATGGAGGGCTGTGAGAATTCAGAAGAGTGAGAAACCTATCAATTATAAATTTTGCCACATCCTAGACCAGCTTCTCCCTAGAATGCAACACACGCAGAATAACAAATTTTGTTGGGCAGAACCACAAACCAAAATTTGTCTTTCACCTCCTTCTATAAAAATGTAGAAAAGAAAAACACAACTAATCCAATGGTCTCCCTAATTGGAGAGCCTAAGTAAATGGAATTAAATATTTACTACTCCTCTAAAGATTTGTACATTTCTTTTTTATTTTTTCAAGTTAGACACACTTATAAAACATTCTCCTAAAAGAGTCTCTTGTAACTAAAGCAAGTTTCAAACTTCTGCAGAAATAATTCTCCTTTATGAGAATTATATTTTTTTCCTAAATGATTTATTGTTCAGTTGCTCATTCATGTCCATCTCTTTGTAACCCCTGGGCTGCAGCATGCTAGGCTTCCATGTCCTTCATCATCTCCCGGAGCTTACCCAAACTAATATCCATCAAGTCGGTAATGCCATCCAAGCATCTCATCGTCAGTCATCCGCTTGTCCTCCTGCCTTCAATCTTTCCCAGAATCAGGATCTTTCCAGTGAGTCATTTCTTTTCATCAGGTGGCCAAAGTATTGGAATTTCAGCTTTAGCATCAGTCCTTCCAGTGAATATTCAGGACTGATTTCCTTCAGGACGGACTGGCTGGATCTCCTTACACTCCAAGGGACTCTCAAGAGTCTTCAACATCACAGTTTGAAAGCATCAATTCTTCAGCGCTCAACCTTCTTTATAGTCCAACTCTCACATCCATACATGACTGCTGGAATGATCCCATCAATACATGACTACCTAAAATGATTACTATTACTTTAAAACTATGTATAAATTTTTACAACTGTGTTTTATCCCTTCTTTCTAACAACAATTATTCTTTAAGGAAGTTCTCAGTGTTATACAGCAATGCCAAATCAGAAGACCTACTGGGCAGGCTATTAAAAATATAGGTTCCCAGGATCCTCCTTTGGAGAGTCTGATTCCACGGGGCTAGAATGTGGCAAAGGAACTTGTGGTTTTAACAACCTTCTGAGGCAATTCTCATGACTAGGCAAGCTGGAAAAGCCCGAGCTTGATTATCTGTGTCATAAGCTATGTCTCAATTTCACAGGAACCAGCTGATGCATGAGCTGAAACGTTTCTGTGCACCAGAGCAAGTATTGACAAATTGTGTTCCTGCTCTTCGGTATGGCCTTTTCAAAAGGCTTGTCTACAAATGTTATCTCGATTTCTTCATTCCCCAGTCTTTTTTTCTTTTTTAAGAAATAAAATGTATTAATACATGTTGTGTGAATTTAAAAAAATTTTTTTCATTTTATTTTCATTATTGGAGTGTAATTGTTTTACAACGTTGTGTTAGTTTCTGCTGTACAACAAAGTGAATCAGCTATACGTAAACATATATCCCATCCCTCTTGAGCCTCGCTATGACCCCACATCCCACCTCTCTGGGTCATCACAGAGCACCTAGCCGAGCTCCTTGTGCTATACAGCAGCTTCCCACTAGCTACTTGTTTTACACACGGTAGTGTATATATGCCGATGCTTCTCTCCCAGTTCATTCCTTATCCCGTACCTCCATTCATATTGGCAAGTCTAGGTCCTTTACCTTTCCACAGAGTCTATGATCAGCTTATCAAAAGTCCATCAAAAGAAAAACAAAGAAAATGCACAAATGTAAAATTAATTTGAGAAGAATCACCATCTTTTCACTCACCAAACTGAGTCCCAGTGCCATGGTTGCTCATTTTCTCACTGTATGCCCTTCATTCTCTCCATAAGAGTTACATGTGCTTCTGCAGATTTACTCCTAAGTAATTTTTAGTTTTTATTGCGAACAGGAATGGAGTTCCTTGAGTGTGGGTGTGGATATGAAAGAAACAAAGGAAGAAATATATAAATAGAAAATGTGTGAAACATTGTAGATGTTGAACACTGTAAAAACAGTAATATAAAAAAGCCATCTACTTCCTTCCCCACAAGAACCAGCACTTAACCAGAATCTCATGTGGAATCTTACCTCCATGATCTTATTTCTCCCTTCCTCCTTCATAGTTATAAACTCTATTGTAAATTTTGTGTTAGACATTCAGTGTTTTTCTTTACGGTGCTACCACCTATTTACGTATCTGTGAACACTATGCTGATCAGGTTTTGATGGTTTTCAACTCAGTGAGATAAAATTATGCTGTATGCATTCTCTATACTTCAGTCAAAGTCATGTTTTTCACCTGAACCATATTGATACATGTGATGATTGTTCTATAACTGTCATAGCTGTGGAGTGTTTCCAAGAGTGAACATGCTAAATTTTGTCTCTTCTATTGCAGATGGCCATTTTGGTTGTTTTCAGTTCGGGGCTATTATACAGAAACTGCTGGTATGAACAATGTTATATGTATATCTTCAGGGAACTGTACCAGTTTTTCTAAAGTCTATGCGTAGGAGTGGAAATGCTGAATCACAGTGTCTACTTATGTTTAAATTGAAAACTATTATTAAGTAGTGTATCATTTTAGATGCCAACATTGAGAATTTCTGCTGCTCCATATTAATGTTAACACTTAGCATAAGGCTTTTTAATTTTTGCTCATTTGTTAAGTATAGAATGGTATCTGATTGCAGTTTTATTTGTAGTTCTTTAATTCTACTGAGCTAAGCACCTTTTCATAAGTATATTGGCCTTTTGGATCTCCTCTTTTTGTGATATGCCTGTTTAAAAATTTGCTTATTTTTCAAAACTGCATCCCTCTTTTTGTTGATTTCTAGGAAATAACTATGTATTCTGAATATTAATCCTGTTTCAATTATATCTGATATTGAAGATACTGAAGACTATCTTCCCACTATGACTTTTATGCTCCCTTTATGTGTCTTTTGATGGAGAAGTCCATCATATAAAGTGAATAAATTTAGTCTTTTTCTCTGTAGGTTGCATTTTTTTTGTATCCTATTTAGGAACTCCTTCCCTATTCCAATATTATAAACCTAATTTCTCATATTGCCTTTGAAAAGTTTCACAGTTTTGTGTTAAATATATGTCCTTTATCTACTTGGAATTCGTATTTGTGTATGACATGAGGTAGGAATTGAATGAACTATAAAAATTATGTCTTGCATATTCTATTTGCTTACTGCTGATGTATAGGAACAAGAGCAAATTCATCTGTATTCAGGAACTTTGCAGATTTTCTCATTAGGTCTAATAGCTACCTGTTATTGTTTACACCAAAGACTTTGACTGTGTAGATCACAATCAACTGTTGAAAATTCTTAAAGAGATGGCAGGTCAGACCACCTGACCTGCCACCTGAGAAACATGTATGCAGATCAAGAAGCAATAGTCAGAACCAGACATGGAACATCGGACTGGTTCCAAATTGGGAAAGGAATACGTCAAGGCTGTATACCATCACCCTGCTTATTTAATTAACATGCAGAGTGCATCATGCAAAATGCCAGGCTGGATGAAGCATAAGCTGGAATCAAGACTGCCGGGAGAAATAACAATAACCTCAGATACACAGATGATACCACCCTTATAGCAGAAAGTGAAGAGGAACTAAAGAGCTTCTTGATGAAAGTGAAAGAGAAGAGTGAAAAATCTGACTTAAAACTCAACATTTAAAAACTAAGATCATGACATCTGGTCCCATCATTTCATGGCAAATAGATGACAGGGAAACAAAGGATATAGTGACAGACTTTATTTTCGTGGGCTCCAAAATCACTGTAAATGGTGCCTGCAGCCGTGAAATTAAAAGATGCTTGCTCCTTGGAAGAAAAGCTATGACCAACCTAGACATCATATTAAAAAGCAGAGACATTACTTTACCAACAAAGGTCTGTCTAGTCAAGGCTATGGTTTTTCCAGTGGTCATGTATGGATATAGGGATTCCCTGGTGGCTCAGACGGTAAAACATCTGCCTGCAATGCAGAAGACCCGGGTTCGATTCCTGGGTTGGGAAGATCCCCTGGAGAAGGAAATGGTAATTCACTCCAGCACTCTTGCCTGGAAAATCCCATGGATGGAGGAGCCTGATAGGCTACAGTCCATGGGGTCGTAAAGAGTCTGGACATGATGAGCGACTTCACTTTCACTTTCATGTATGGATGTGAGAGTTGGACTATGAAGAAAGATGAGCACCAAAGAACTGATGCTTTTGAACTATGGTGTTGGAGAAGATTCTTGAGAGTCCCTTGGCTGCAAGGAGATTCAACCAGTCCATCCTAAAGGAAATAAATCCTGAATATTCACTGGAAGGACTGATGCTGAATATTTTGGCCACGTGATGGGAGGAGCTGACTCACTGGAAAACACCTTGATGCTGGGAAAGATTGAAGGCAGGAGGAGAAGGGGATGACAGGAGATTAGATGGTTGGATAGCATCATCCACTTGACGTATGAGTTGGAACAAGCCCTAGGAGTTGGGCTGCAAAGAGTCGGACAGGACTGAGCAACTGAACTGAGATAGTCTTTAGTTTTCTCTGGTGGAAATTTCTTCAACAGCTTTTTTCTTTATTTCTGTCTAGTACTTTGCCATTTATTTCATTACTGAATCTATTTCACTGGTTCAGACCTCCAGCACAATATTGAGTAGAAGCAATGATAATGAGAATTCTTACATAGTTCATGATCTTAAAAAACAAAAATGTTCCTAAAGATACAGTTCTTTCTATTTCTACTGCTGAGCTTTTTTTTTATCATTGTTGTTTATTTTAAAATCATGAACACATGTTAAGTTTTATCAAATTATTTTTCTAAGGTGTAGGAGGGTGAATAAGAACCCCTAATAGATAGCTTCATTCTAAACCCCAGATCTCGTGAATATTTTGTTTTATATAATAAAAGGTACTTTGCAGAAAAATGGTACAAATTAACCTATTTGCAGGGCAGGAATAGAGACGCAGATGTACAGAACAGATGTGTAGACACAGGTGAAGGGGCAGGAAGGGGGAGAGGAACAAATTTAGAGTAACACTGACAATATATACATTGCCATGTGTAAAATAGAGAGCTGGTGCAAAGCTGCTGTGCTGCACAGGGAGCTCAGCTTGGTGCTCTGTGGTGACCTAGCGGGGTGGGATGGGAGTGGGGGTGGAGTTCAAGAGGGATGAGATATATGTCTACACATGGCTGATTCTTTGTGTTGTACAGCAGAGACTAACACAATATTGTAAAGCAACAATTCCTCAATTAAAAAGAAAAAAAAAAGAATTTTGAGATGGGGAAAATGTCCTTAAATAGCTGAGTGAATCAGATGTAATCA
This sequence comes from Nanger dama, assembly GCA_917880005.1. Lineage (NCBI taxonomy): Eukaryota > Metazoa > Chordata > Mammalia > Artiodactyla > Bovidae > Nanger > Nanger dama. Next base: position 15,051,721 of record CAKJTW010000009.1, on the reverse strand, counting down.
CACTGATCCCTATAAAAGGGAGTCAGGAGCATTAGGGTGAGAGAGAAAGAGATTGAAATAGGCTACACTGCTGGCTTTGAAGACAGATGAGACCATAAGGCCATAAGAATGTGAGCAGCTCCCAGAAGCTAGAAAAAGAAAGGGAATAAATTTTCCTCTAAAGACTCCAGAACAAATGCAGTCCTATCAGCACCTTGATTTTAGCACACTGAGTCTGACTTTGGACTTCTGACTTCCAGAACCATAAGATACTAAATTTGTGTTATTTGAAGACAGTAAATTTGTGGTGATTTCTTTACAGCAGCAATACAGGACACAAGGGCTATTGTGGGGCTTCCCTGGTGGCTCAGAGGTTAAAGCGTCTGCCTGCAACACAGGAGACCCGGGTTCGATCCCTGAGTCGGGAAGATCCCCGCGGGAAGATCCCCTGGAGAAGGACATGGCAACCCACTCCAGTATTCTTGCCTGGAGAATCCCATGGACAGAGGAGCCTGGTGGGCTACAGTCCACGGGTCGCAAAGAGTCGGACACGACTGAGCGACTTCACTTCACTTCACTTCTCCTGTGATTATGGTGAATTATAAATTTCAGTTAGTGAATCATCCTTACATTCGTGAGATGACTCTTGCTTGGTTAAGATATTTCTTTTTTAAATTCAGTGGTAGATTTACTTTAGGAATATTATATTTAGATTATTGTAACTTTGTTCATAAATAAGATTAGCCTTTAATTGTCCTTTCTTATACTGCTTTTTGAGGTAGCACAATTACTTGGCCTCCTGAAAGGAACTGAGGAGCACACCCTCTTCTACTCTTGTATATGTTAATAAACATGTCTTATAAGAGTGGGATTATCATTTTCCTTAAAAGCTTCATAAAATTCAGCTATAAAAGGTTCAGAGAAGACTGCCATTAGTTGAGACACAAACATGTCAATTTGTTTAGAAATATCTGATGCTCTAAGAATCATGGCATTTGTTCTGAAAGAAAAATAAAAAGCCTGCCACTGTTGTGTGTCAATATGTGAACGTTCATTCAGTGTTTTAGTGTCTATAAGTCTTTACAGGTTTTATAATTTCTTTTGAATCTATTTTCTAGAAAAGTATTTCAGCTCTTTTTCAATCATTAACATGTCTGTTTATAACATTCTCTTCTTAAGATTTTATTTTACATGTAGTGATGCCTGTTATTTAATGCCTAATATTATTTGTGCTTTCTCTTTATTTATTCAGTCTTAGAAAAGTTATTTTATTAGTATTTTCCATCTGACAATTAGCTTTTTATTTAGTCGATCTTATATTGCTTTTTAATTTCTATTTCTTTAATCATGCTCATATCATTATTATTTTCTTTCTTCTATGTCATTTGGGCTTACTCTCTTTTTCTCTTTTAAAAATTTTAGATGACTACTTAGCTTATGAATTTTTAGCCTTTTTCTTTGCAAATATGTTTAGTTATTAAAGAAAAACTGGAATACAAACAAAATCATTGTACCCCCTTCTTGCCCACTAAAATTTTATTAAGTGAGTTCTTTACAGTAAATTCTGTAACAAAACTCACAACATTTTCCTTCATCTCTGTCAGAGAGGAAGAAAATTCCCCTCTACCGTTCTGGGTTCTTCTGGATGGTCTAAGAATTAAATTGACGATGAGACAGATGAACAGGAGAAAATCAAACGGAAATTTAGTAACATGTATACATGGGAGGGACCTAGGAAAACTGAGTAACTCACCAAAATGGCTGAAACTTCCCCTGAAGTATCATCTTCGGCTTAAAAAAAAAAAAAAAGAAGAAGAAAAGAATAAGATATCAGGGTAGTGGGACTTTGGGACTTGAAAGAGGAAGAAGGCACCTGCATGGAGATGGAAAAGCAGGTGTCTGGTAAATAAATTTTCCTGGGCCATATAAAGAAAATGGTATGCAGAAAGAACTCTGATCTTTATGGACCACACCCAGTCTGAATTCTTCTCAAATATCTCTGGAGATAGCTCTATCCTTTATCTAAATTCTTTAGGCAACTATGGAGGAGGTAAAAAGCAAGACTTCCGGAGCCTTCTGTTTCTTAAAAAAAAATCAGCTTAAATAATCTTCATGCCAAACAGACACATTTTGGAACAGCAATTTTTGCTTCCTATATCACAAATGATAAAAATCTTTTGGTCACTTTAGTCCCAAGAATAGCCTAATAATTCTAATATTTATAACAGTTGGTCCCATGTAATAGTCAAAACTCTGAAATTCATGAAAACATATTCCCAATGCTCATTCAGGCCTGCTTCAGAATCTGTTGTGCAAAGAGGGTTTTGGGGTGCACTGCTTCTGTGTTCCCCATCCTCTCATCCTCTCCCCACTGAGGATCTCTACCCCTCACCCCCACCCCCAGTCCATTAGTTAAACCATGCAACTCAAAATGAGACTTGAACCTATGATCTTTTAACTGAGATCACACCTGGTCTCAGGACTTAATGAAGCTCAGGTTCTTAATGATTCAGAGCAGGAAGAATTCAGTCAGACACAAAGTGACAGGTAGGAAGTCGGTTTATTTTGAAAGAAACACACAGGTTGCAAAGAGTTGGACATGACTGAAGCAACTTAGCACACACGCATGCATACTCCACGGAGTACAGGCCACTTCAGAAGGCAAGGGTGGGGATTTTTCCAGCAACTGGGCCACCACCCACTGTTGACATTTTATGTTTGATCTTGGAACCATCAAGGGGCCTGTGGTTGTGTCATTTAGCTTGTTGATGTGTCGCAATGAGCAGATACTAAGGCTCAAGTTCTAGTGGAAGTCTCATCCACCGTGGTGGACCTAGTTGGTTCTAACCATTTATATCATGTCCTATGGCTACATCATTCTTTTAAAGGGTGTGCCCTGCCCCTTCCCTCCTGTTTCACTAGCATGGCAGCCAGGAATTTTCAGAGTTCAAAGCATCTAAGACAGCATCTAAGATTTTAGTGGGTGTTTATAAAGCTACCCTTCTACTCATTACATTGGTTAAGACTCTTCAAAGACCCAAATTCGGGGACATTTTACTTTAAGGATGTCATGGTCATGACAACAAAGGATTCATTCTAGATGAAAGGAAACTGAGTAGACAGGACAATTACATGCAATGTGTGATCCTAGATTTGGATACAAAAAAGGAACCAAGTTGGACAACTGGCAAACTCTGGATAACATTTGTTAGTAGATAGTGCTTTGTGAATGGTAATTTTCTGGCTTTCATAATTGTACTATGGCTATGTAAGACTGTAACATTTAGGAAATCTAAAGTATACAAGATTTTTGGTACTATTTTTTTGTATATCTGAAATTATTTTAAAATAAAATATGAAAAAAATAAGTCTATGCATCTGTGATCTCAAGTTTAAATCTCTAGCCCAAATCTCTCCCCTGAATGCCAGACTAGTTTATCTAGTGTGTCCAGTTTTCTGCTTCTTATGTCCCTGTGATGTAACACAGACATTTTAAGCTTACAATTTCTTAACTTGAACTCTTACCTTATCTTCACAATCTCTTTACAATCAGGATAAAAGTCTTTATCCTGATCCCTAAATGCCACCACTACCTATCCAACCATATTGAATCCATCACTGAAATCTGTTGATCCTATTCACAAACATGTATCTCAAATCCATGTGATCCCCTCAATTTCTGTTGCCATGACTCCAGTCTAAGAGTCATGACCTTGACCTCCTGTGTGGTCTATTGTCACAGTCTCCCAACTAGCTTGTCTGCTTTGACTAGGGCCACCCTCCAAGCCATTCTCCAAACAGCTTCCATGTGATACCTTTAAAATGTACATTAGATCATGACTCTGAAAATACTTCAATAGTATCTCATTGTACCTAGAATAAAATTTAAAATTCTTAAGTTGGTTTAAGGCCAATAGAGCCTATACAATTTGTCTGTCCTCCTTAACTCTCTTCCAAACACACAAACCACACTCTCTATCACTCATCAGGCTCATCAGCATGCGTGAGAGTCCTCAGAACCTGAGATCTATGTGTTGCCTTAGGATCTATGCAATCGCTATTTCTTCTTCACTGGATGCCCCTTCTACTGCCTAGGATCCTCTTCCTAATAGTTTCCCCTTGACTAATTCCTTTCCACCCATCACATTCAAGTCTCCAGATTAAATGTCACCTTTTAGAAGTTTTTCTTTTATAAGCATTTAGGATAACTTTTAATTATAACTTCATTTGTCACTTATTCAATGTCTGAGTCTACCTCTAGACTTCAAGCTTGGTGAGAGCTAGAATCAGGTCTGTTTTGTCCTCCTTTATATACCAGTATTTAGCTTATGCTCAATAAATACAGGATAACAACTACTTTATGAGCAGCAAGCTAAATTTGTTTTATAATGATGGTCTCTGTAGGCTAGAGATGAGGAATTATTTCCACACCTAAGCAGATGCAGAAGAGGTTATCTTCTTCCATAACACAGTTCAGCTTCTCCAGTTGGTGGGCATCCTGTGATTTAACATGAAATGAGTAGAGTGGCCTCACATGCTGGCTGGACAGTCATCTTCCCACCAATTCCCTCTGGTAACTGTAGTCTGCAATGCATTGGAAGTTCTCACTTGGCCTCTCCCTGTATGTCAGAAACATGCACAAAACCACAACCATTTCTGAGTCTCAGAACTATGATGTTGAGAAGATCTAAATTATGAAGCAAAATTTGCACTTACTGTACTCGGGTCATAAAATTCTGGGTATAAGGTTGCAGTGGGAATGTTCTCATGTAACTTTCTGAACTTTGGAGGTGCATGAGAGCTGGGTTTAGAGCCTTTGAAGATTTTGTTGGGAATGTATAAGTTCCAGAATCAAAATAAGAAGTGAGAAGGGAGATTTCACTTTAAGGATTTTAATTTCACCGTGGAAACTTGATAATAATAAAAACAAAAAGTATTTAGATTTCAAGCTTTTCCTATTATTGCCATTGTGTTAATAGGATTACTGGAATCTGTACCTAATCCTCTTTAATTAACTGAGTTGCATAATCCAAGAAGGACTGTGAAACAGGGGGTGAAGTTTTTTTAGAAAGTGTGACCTAAGAATTAACATAATCAATACCATGTGGACTTATTTCAGAACCTCTTCTGATCATTTCTGGATCTTTTGCCATGGGAGACATCCTGGACCTTAGATTTGGCTTTTAAATTCAATGGATCAACAAGATAAATAGTGAAGTCAGAAGAGAACTTAGGCAGAACATCGTCTAACATAAATTGTACCAGTTTTTTTTTAGGTCAGCCTCCCAAGGCAAAGAAATGAAGCAAAAATAAACAAATGGGACCTAATCAAACTTACAAGCTTTTGCAAAGCAAAGGAAATCATAAACAAAACAAAAGACAACCTATGGACTGGGAGAAAATATTTGCAAATGATGTGACTGACAAGGACTTATTTCCAAAATATACAAGCAGCTCATACAACTCAGTAACAACAACAAAAGACAGCCCAATCGAAAAATGGGCAGAGAGCTAAATAGATATTTCTCCAAATAAGACATACAGAAGGCCAATAGACAAATGAAAAGATGCTCATCACTGCTAATTACTAAAGAATTGCAAATCAAAACTACAGTGAGATACTATTTCACATCAGTCAGAATAAACATCATTAAAAAGTCTACAAAAAATAAATGTTGGAGAGAATATGGAGAAAAAGGAATCCTCCTACACTGTTGGTGGAAATGTAAGTTAGTGCAGCCATTATGAAAAACAGTATGGAGGTTCCATTAAGAAATCTAAAAATAAGAGTTATTAATCCCACTACTGGGCATACACCCAACCAAAACTATAATTCAAAAAGATACATGCATTCCTATGTTTATAGCAGCACTATTTACAATAGCCAAGACATGGAAACAACTTAAACGCCCATTGACAGATGAATGGATAGACAAGGTATGGTATATACTATACCATGTTTGCAAATGACATTGCTCCTCACATCCAAAGGTCAGTGTGGGAATGCATTTTGGTTTTTCTTTCCTGGATGTTTCTTCTCCGTAGCCTAAATTATGGCAAGATTTCAGAAAAAGTAGTTGAGTCTATAATAATCAATAGTCCACTGAGTTTTAGGTGTCAGTCATTAAGGGATAAATTTCTGCTTCTCTTAATATAGATTTAAGGGGACATGGATCATGAAGACAGGAGCTGAACTGACGGATGAAAATCGGAAGGGAGTAAGGGGGCACCATGTCAGTCTGAACTAGCCTTAGAGACCAGGATAGCACAAATAAGCCACTATATCTGTCTGGATGCTGATGTCAGAAGTAATGCTCTGGATCTCTGTAGGCAGGAATAACTGCACCACATCTATCCTCAGGAAAATTCCTGATAAAAGGAGCCCAGCTGGGACTGCAGCAGGAGAATGGAAATCCTGACAATCGGTGCCATTTCCTTTTTGTTCAAAAACCCGACAAATCAAAGAGTTCTAAACTTAAACACTGGCTGGACTAAAAAGAATTGAAGTAAACCTTGTATATGTTACATAAGTCATGACTCCACCAAATGCAGGCTCCTTGAAGGAAGGGACTTTGGTTTTGTTCCCTGAGTTATACTGTATGCCTGGCAGTAGATATTTAATGTATACATATTGATGATATGAAACGTATTCCAATCTCATCATGACTTCAGCAGGGCCAAGAGGACCTGTTTGGCTTGGAACCATCATGATAGAATATAACTCTGACCTTCCTTACCTCAAGAACAGCCGAATCCAGAAGAGTTCTTCCTTCCTCCTGGTAGTGAGACCAGTCCCTTAAAACAAGCAACAATCTTTGGGTTGTTGCAAAGACACACCACTGCTGCTTATCCTCAAGTGAAGCCAGGACAGTAGATGTCTCATATCAACTGTGTCAAGGACATGAGAGTGATAGTGGACGAATATTCTAGTGCTGCACAGCCTGTCTTCCTTCCAAACTGAGAGCAATCCCTTCTCCAACCTGGGCTTTGTACTAGCTGTTCTTTCTGCTTGGAAAGCTCATGCCCAGAATTACAAAACCTGACTGCTTCTCATCACCCCTGGCTTGGTATTAGTGTCGCCTCCTCAAAGAGGCCTTCCAGCCCACTGGGGTGCCTCAGTCACTCTATGGCATCCACACACCTTGTCAAGCAAGCTCATATTCTCCTTTTGCTTTGACAGTGTTTTACTTTCGTTTTTATCTGATTTGTATCTGTCTTCTTCTAGAATGCAGCTGTAGTCATTAGTTGGGTGACTTTGGCCAGACTCTCAGAGCCTCAGTTTCCTTGTCAAGTTAATAAGTGTCAAATGAAATAATGATGGAGACTGTCCTGGCATAGAGTCCATTCTCAAGAAGCACTGGTTTAGAAAAAAGGATTATTCCATTTAGTAAGCTTAATCTTTTGAAGGGGGAAAAAATAGTGACAAATACCATTTTAAATTCTAAGAAGAAGGAATATAATTTGCTATTCCATAAATAGGAAGATACTTCTTTCAACTTTATAGTGAGGAATATATGAAAAGAGTGATAAAGATAAAATTTTTTTTGAACCCATAGAGGGAATGATAATTAAATAACACTACAGTTTTCCTTTAGTACAATTCTTTAGATGAATAAAGAAATGACTCAGTGTTGCCAGGATTTTCCACTAGAAGCATTTTAGTTTCTCTTTAAGATTCAGAAACAAGTATGAAATCTTCCTAATTTTTGCAGAAAATTGTTAATTTCACGACTCAGGAATGTTTTACAGACTTCTACAGTGTAATGAGCCCATCTTGTGGCCTTTTATAATATTGCTACTTTTAAAGTGAAACACATTTTTTAAACCATAGGTTTAAAGGTGTCATTTATTCAACAACTTCTGAGTACTCACTGTGCTCCATTTCACTGACTGCTGGAGATGTGGTGAAAAGAGACTTTAAGGCACAGGTAATCATAGTAGGAAAGTTAAGTGCTACCATACAGAAGAACAAACTCACTACACCAGAGTTAAGGGAAGGGCTCCAGAAATCAGAATGAAACTGGTATAGCTCCATTTCCAGGAATAACTCCGATCACTGGAGAAATCATGTATCACTAGACATTCGGTTAAACGTTAATTTAAAGTCTTCCATTCCACATGCAAGTATTATATGCAAATTTTTTTTTTTTTTTAAGCCACAGAAAGCTCAGTATATCTGGCTATAATCTCAATCATCCATTCTAAGAGTGTGACAAGCATAATTTTTAAAAATATCTTCCTATGTATGTCGCTTATTGGTAAGCAGGTTTTCTATCTCCCTACACCTACTCACATCACAGCTTTGAAGAAAGAGAGACACAGTGATCTTTGGGAAGTGAAGGATAAGACACAGAATATTTTAATCAGCCAGAGAGAGAAGGGGAAAGCTTGTCTTTTCCAATATGATGAGAGAAAATGTGAATAGAGGAGAATGTGAAGAGAGAATGTGAATAGAAGTAGGGAATATAACTTCCCTGGTTGTCCAGCGGTTAAGACTCTGCAATTCTAATGCAGTGGGCGCCAGTTTGATCCCTGGTTGAGGAACTAAGATCCCACATGCCATGCAGGGCAGCCAAAAAACAAAACAAAGAAGTAGAGGAGATAAATGATCAGGTGTGCGCCCAACCTCCTTGCTTGAAGGCTCTGCAGGGGGAGGGAGGGGAGGAGGTGACAAACTGGGAGGAGCGTTCCTTATTCAGGACTCTGGGAGGGGCTCGTAGTGCAGAGTGGCCCTTGATCAACAAATGGCCACACCCTGTGTGGGTGAGACAGTGGAGGCATGGTCAGCCAGAGTCAGGATCGACCTCTGTTCCTGGGAACAGGACTCCTGGGATGAGAATGCACAGGCCATAGTTGGGGGAAAAGGTTGAGCCACAGCCTCTGCTGCAGAGTGGACATCCTGGCCAAGGTCAGATGGAGGGTATAACAGAGACTCAACAGGACTTAGCACTATGAAGAGCTAAAGAGAGGCCACATCAGCACGAAGGGGCGATCAGTACTGGACCGAGGTGAGAAAAACTGCACCACAAGTTTACCAAGCAGAGAACTCAGTGGTAGGCAGAGACAGAACTCAGGGGTTCTAGCAACAAACATTACAAAAGCCTCAACCCATACCCAAGGAGGAAGGCTTTCAGCACAACAGCAAGGATGTTATATGGGCAACATCCATATACCCTGATGTCTGGGTCCCTCCCTCCACCCCTTCTGTTCAGAATATAGTCTTTACTCACTTCTACAGCTTACACCCACGTATCATCTCATTCAGCGAAACAAAAGGCTCTTCCTAAGAGTCCATCCTCCTTAAAAAGCATTAAAGACAGAATTAGAAAAACTTAACTATTTTAATATATGTTCTTTCCTAATACTTACATTATCGTAAGACTGAACATAGGGTTTCATGGTAAAAGCACATTAAAAATATCAAAGGAAATGAAAACAGAAGATTTTAATCTTGACATCATTTCTCTGGAAAGATCTCTTTGGTAGAAGTGTGCTTAGAAAAGCTAAAAGTTTCTATCTCTTCTTTTCTCTTTGTTCAATTACTCCAGATGCTATGCGTATAATTAATACAATTATGATTTAAGAGAAGAGGGATTTTTTTTTTAATTCTTCCAAAAGTTTTCAGATCTGGAAATCAGATGAATTTTTCAGCAATCCATTCAACTAATTTGTTTTAAGTATTTTCTAAGCATACTGTGCTGGGCACTAGACAGAACCAGTTATATTAGAAATTAAGAATATAAGAAATGAAATAGCTTCTTAAAGGATTAGATCAAGTAAGCTGTCATAGTTTTATCAAGATGACTGATTCTCAAGCCAAGTACATTTTCCAAGGATTTAAGGTTTTGCTGACTTTGTCTCAGATCACTTGGTTATAGAATTGCTTTCCTGAAATTAAAGTAAGATTAATTCTCCAGTTAAGTGGCTTTATGTCAAGTATCAACATGACAGTTTCCTTTAAAAAAAAACAAAAAGTCCTTCTAAATAAACACTCAATTTCCTGTTTTCCTATTCTTCATTCATTCAATGGACTCAATAAATATTTATTGTCTGCTTCCATGTGTAAACTGTACTAGATGTTTGTAATGCAATTGGAAGCAAGACTTTCAGTTTCCTATGTTTTTCTCCATTGACCGTCTCTATCTAAAGGGATCTGAAACTCTAGTCTGTATTTTAGACTACTCTAGACCTCCCAGTCTGCAGTTCCATCTGCCTTTGGGTAGAGAGGGTCAGTCCTTTCTGGTGTCAAGCCATTCAATGGGTCATTTGCATCCCCGTTGCTATCAACCGCCTGTGGTCACATTGCTCCAACACCACGCTGCGTCCACGGCCTCTTCCTCTAACTGGGTCTCACCTTCCTTGAGTCATGGAAAGGGAAAGAAAGTGAAAATGAAGTCGCTCAGTTGTGTCTGACATTTTGTGACCCCATGGACGCCAGGCTCCTCCGCCCATGGGATTTTCTAGGCAAGAGTACTAGAGTGGGTTGCCATTTCCTTCTCCAGGGAATCTTCCCAACCCAGGGATCGAACCCAGGTCCCCTGCATTGTAGACAGACGCTTTACTCGCTGAGCCACCAGGGAAGTAAGGCACAAATCTTGCTCTGGATTTCTCAACTCCATCATGGGTTTCTGTTACCCCAAAAGACCTATACTCTAGGGGAAAGAGACAAAAAAAGTGAGAAGGCGTCTCACTTGGAACTTACACTCCTCTCCCTCATTCCAGCCTTCTCTGCTCAAGCCCCTAAAGAGCTTTTATCTTCTCCCTGTGTGAAGTGTCCTATATCTTTCCTGCTCTGGAGCTTATAGTAACATTCTTCCTTAGCTCCCCAGTCTTTGGTTCTTAATAATTAAAATAGCTTTTGGAATTTGGGGAACCCTTTTCTCTTTGGGGGTGACTAGTTTCACAGTTGAAACTCTGCCCTTCAAAACTATTTTCTCCCTATGGACTATGAACGTCAAAACTGAGATGACCTCATTATCCTAGTCTGTCTTTGTCTTCTTCCTCAATCAATGAATGGGTGAAGAACCACAGACAATGGGAATAATTTCAGTAAAGGGGGTCATGGAACCTCAGTCTAAAACTGCAGCAGCAGCAGCAGTAGGATTGTTGTTGCTCAGTTGCTAAATTGTGCCCAACTCTTTGCGACTCCATGGACTGTAGCCCACCAGGCTCCACTGTCTATTGGGTTCTCCAGGCAAGAATACTGGAATGGGTTGCCATTTCCTTCTCCAGAGGATCTTCCCAACCCAGGGATTGATCCTGAGCCTCCTGCTTGGCAGGCGGATTCTTTACCACCAAGCCACTTGGGAAGCCAGAAGTAGGATACTGCTACTTACATTCCAGTAATTAGCTGGTAAGTATCAGTTTCTCTCACCAGGATGCAGTGTCTCTACAACAGAGACTATGTCCATTTTTCCCTCTAGTGCTTCCCCAGTTAATAAAGACATGACTTTTGCCCTCAGTGTTCAGACAGACAATTAAATAAACAGTTACAAGGCCATGTGTTCCGCTCTATAACAAGCAACGAGAAAGTGCCTTAGGAGAGCATTTGAGGAGGACTTGCACCAGACTTGGGGAGGATCCCAGAGGAAGAGCTAGGTCAGCTGGGACCTAACGGGTAAAGAGAAGTTAGTCAAATAAAGGTTATTTGTGAGGGACTCAAAACTTATGCTCTAGCATTTGGATTTATTTCTAAAGGTAATAGAAAACCATTGAAGGGTATAAATAGGGGACTGAAGGCTTTTATACTAAAAAGTCATTGTGTAGGATAGAGACTGAAAACAAAAGGATATCTGGAGGTAGGAGAGGCTGTTAGGAAGTGCTGGCCTACTTTAGGCAAGTTTGCAGAATTCCAGGTGGCCTGGTCAAGGGTGACAGTGGGAATGGAGAGAAGGACTGAATTGGTGATGAAGCAGAGAAGGAATGAGAGGACTTCAGGACACTGCCTAGGTTTCTGACTTGAGTAACTGTGTGGTACCACTGGCCAATATAAAAGATAGGAGCAGAAATGTTTTTGTGAGCCATCTACAAAGCCATTTGGAATGCTTTTGCATAAAGGCCGCCACGGTCATTTGTTCCTTATACATATTTTCATTGCCAGAGGTTCATTTTTACAAATTTCTCCTCACCAGCAATAGAAAGTTGCTCAGTCATGTCCAACTCTTTGCTACCCCATGGACTATACAGTCTATGGAATTCTGCAGGTCAGAATACTGGATAACCTTTCCCTTCTCCAGGGGATCTTCCCAACCCAGGAATCAAACCCAGGTCTCCTGCATTGCAGGCAGATTCTTTACCAGTGAGCTACAAGGGAAGCCCAAGAACTGGAGTGGGTAGCCAATCCCTTCTTCAGCGGATCTTCTCAACCCAGGAATCAAACCGGGGTCTCCTGCATTGCAGGTGGATTCTTTACCAACTAAGCAATGATGGAAATTTGCATTTTACAAATTTCTCCTCACTAGCAATAATTGTGTTACCTTTCTAAGATTTAGGGAAAGTTAGAGACCTTCCTCTCCCGGCCTGGCATTTATCCCACATAAGCTGGAGCCACAAACTTTCTCTGTAAAGAGACGAATAACTATTTAACTATGCTATCATAGCAAAAACAAATAAAAAATAGCCATTAAAAATAAAACGGATGAGCTTGACTGTACTCCAACAGAACTCTTCACAAAAATAGACAGTGGGCAGAATTTGGTCTATGGGTTGCAGCTTGCCAAGTCCTGAGTTAGAACTGTGTTTCCCAATATACTCTAGCAATGCATAACCTTTAAACACTTCTGGATGTATTTCCACTTAGAAATTTTAAAAATCATTTCTCCATTTGTGGGTAGTGTTTTAGCTTGGGCCACTAAAACAAATGACCTAGACTGGGTGGCTCAAACAATAGACGTTTATCTCTCACAGTTCTGGAGGCCGGGAAGTCTGAGATCAAAGTGCCAGCAGATTTAGCTGTTGGTAAGGGCCCTCTGCCAGGCATGCAGACAGCTGTCTTCTTGTGCCTCACATGGCAGAGAGCACAGGGAAAGGAGACAAGCTCTCTTGTGTCTCTTCTTATTAGGTCACTAATCCCATCGCGAGGGCTCCACCCTCAAGACCTAATTAACCTCCTCAAAGTCCCATCTCCAAATGCCATCGCACCATATATTCTCAACATATAATTTTGAGGGGGACACAGCCATTCCATCCTTAATAGAGAGTATACAGGACAAAGACATAATTTGAAATTATCTTGTTATTAAAGGCCATTATGTTGACTTGATAACCATAGCATCTTTATTTAAAATATTGATAATATATGAAACTAGATTTCTACTTTCTCCCCATTAACAGGTAACATATATTTTAGTTTTTACCCTTTGAGCCAAGCATCATTTTCCAAATGATAAGATAATAGAATAAATGTCGATTTCCTATTTGCAGGTTAGATAATACTTATTGCTCCTAAATAAAAATGTAATTTGGATACAACTATCATTATATATTCTTCATTCTCAAATGAATAGGTATTTAAAGTACTGGCAATCGTTTAACACATAAAATGAGAAAATTAAATAATATAACTTTTGTATTTGTTGAAAATCAAACTGAGACAAAATTGGAAAAATTGTCATCTCCCACTTCTCAGCTCTAAATTTCCCACCCCGCAACGAAATTACATTCTCCTGCTACAGATTCTCATACTCATCTAAACTTTTTATTCGAGGGGATGACACAGGAGCTGAAAGCTGAAATCAGGTTTGAGCTGAGATTTTAAGTCAGATCATGCCAGTCCTCTGCTCACAGCCCTCCATGGCTCGCCATTTCAACTGAAGCAAAAGTCAAAGTCCTTCCGCTGGCTTGCTCATTAAGTCCCTGACCTCCGTTTTCACCTTCCTCCCCTATTTCAGCTTCTTTGCTGTTCTCAAACTTGCCTAGAGCCCTTAACCTGCCCTTTGCCTGGATACCATTTCTGCCAGCTTAGTATATGGCTTATCTTCTCTTCTCTTTTGGGCTTCCCTGACAGCCCAGCTGGTAAAGAATCCACCTGCAATGCAGGATACCTGGGTTTGATTCCAGGGTCCGGAAGATCTGCTGGAGAAGGGACAGGCTACCCATTCCAGTATTCCTGGGCTTCCCTGTGGTTCCCCTGGTAAAGAATCTGCCTGCAATGCAGGAGACCTGCATTCAGTCCCTGGGTTGGGAAGATCCCCTGGGGAAGGGAAAGGCTATCCAGTATCCTGACCTGGAGAACTCCATGGACTTTTCTTTAACGTCTCTGCAGAAATGCTACCTCTTCAGCCATACACAACCTGGAGGGCATAAAATACCTGCAACTCCATCCTGACTCCTTTCTCTCTGTTTGTTTCTATAATACTTATCATCATCTTATTTATTATATGTATATTTGTTTATTTACTGTCTGATATTGTATGAGGGCAATTATTTCATTGGAAAAGCCCTTGATGCTATGAAAGACTGAGGGTAAAAGGAAAAGGGGACAGCAGAAGATATGATGGTTAGATAGCACCACCTACTCAACGGACATGAATCTGAGCAAACTCTGGGAGATGGTGAAGGACAGGGAAGCCTGGTGTGCTGCAGTCCATGGGCTCAAAAGAGTCCAGACAAGACTTAGTGACTGAACAACAACTGTATGAGGGCAGAAACTTTGTTCAGTTCCCTGCTCTCAACCCACGTCCTAGAGCAATGTCTTGCAAGATATATATGCTTAGTAACTATTTGTTAAATATGAATGAATAGCATGTACTTCAGCTTGTACTTGTGTGATAATTTGATACTTATATTAGTCAAAAGTGTAAACTCTATCAAGACAAAGTCTTTATCCATTTTCACTCATTTTATTTATTCAGCATATTTGCTGAGTGCCTACCCTATATCAGCAATGTTCTAAGTACTGGACAAAGTTATGTTTTCATGGAGTCTATATTCTAAAAGCCACTCATTTGTCACCTATCTATAATGTGGTGACTGCTATTTAGTACAAGGTAGCAGATTATATTTTCCAAAGAATATACAACATTTGTCACCTGTTATAGGTTGAATTGTATCCCCAGAAAGATATATTGAAATCCCAATTACCAGTACCTAAGATTGTGTCCTTATTTGGAAATAGGGTTGCTGTAGTATAATTAGTTAAAACAAGGCCATAGTAGAGGAAGTGTGAATGTGTTAGTTGCTCAGTTGTGTCTGACTTTTTGTGACCCCCATAGATTCGGGCCCACTAGGCTCCTCCATCCACAGAATTTTCTAGGCAAGAATACTGGAATGGGTTACCATTCCCTTCTCTAGGTGATCTTCCCAACCCAGGGATCAAACCCGGGACTTCCACACTATAGGCAGACTCTTTACCATCTGAGCCACTAGGGAAGACAATACTAGAATAAAGTGAAAGTGAAGTTGCTTAGCTGTGTCCAACTTTTTGCGACCCCATGGGCTGTAGCCCACCAGGCTCCTACATCTGTGGAAATTTCCAGGCAAGGGTACTGGAGTCAGTTGCCCTTTCCTTCTCCAGGGGACCTTACCAACCCAGGGATCAAACCTGGGTCTCCCACACTGCAGGCAGATGTTTTACCATCTGAGCCACCAGGTAAGGTGGGCCCTTAATCCAATAAGGTGAGCTGAAGAATTTTTTGAACTGTGGTGTTGAAGAAGACTCCTGAGACTTTCTTGGACTGCAAAGAGATCCAACCAGTCCATCCTAAAGGAAATCAGCCCTGAATATTCACTGGAAGGACTGATGCTGAAGCTGAAGCTCCAATACTTTGGCCACCTTATGTGAAGAACTGACTCACTGGAAAAGACCCTGATGCTGGGAAAGACTGAAGGCAGGAGGAGAAGGGGACGCCAGAGGATGAGATGGTTGGATGGCATCACCAACTCGTTGGACATGAGTTTGAGCAAGCTGCAGGAGTTAGTGATGGATAGGGAAGCCTGGTGTGCTGCAGTCCATGGGGTTGCAAAGAATTGGACTCGACTGAGCAACTGAACTGAACCAATCTCATATGACTGGCATCTCTATAAGAAAAGGAGAGAGAAAGACAGACAGGGAGAGATGATCACCATGTGATGACAGAGGCAGAGATTGAAGTTATGCATCTACAAGCCCAGGACTGCCAAGGGGTAACAACTATACCGGAAGCTGAGAGAGAGGCATGGAAGAGTTTCTCCCCTCCCATGGCGACACCTTGCTTTAGGATTTCCAGCCTCCAGAACCATGACTTCTACAGAATTTCTATTCTTTCAAGTCACGCAGTGTGTGGTACTTTGTTACAGAAGCCCTGATACAACATCCCACATGCTCTTCTTATACTGTGACCTTGTCACTCATTCCACCAACCATGAGTAGAGTGATAACCCCTCCCCTTGAAGCTGAGTGAGCTTTCATGGCTGCCTCCACCAATAGAGAGGAAATGACACTGTGTGGCTTCTGAAGCTAGGTCATAAAGATGTCATAGCTTCTGCCTTGTTCTCTTGGGATCTCGCTATTGAAACCCACCTATTAGGCCATGTGGAAGCCCAAGCAGTTCATGGAGGAGTCGTGTGAAGAGGTACCAATGTCCCTGGTGCAGAGGCTGGTTGAACTCCCAGGTATATGGGTGAGCATCTTGAAAGCAGATCCTCCAGCTCCCAACAAAGCCACACCAGATAGAAACATGTGGAACAAAGATCAACTATTCTCATCGAGCTGACAAATTACAGATTCCTGAGCAACGGAAATCACTGCTTTTGTTTGAAGCCACTAAATTTGGAGGTGGTTTGTTATACAGCAAACACTCTGTATAACATTCTGTATAACAATGTTTGTTATACAGAACATTGATACACATATACTTATTAAATATTTGAGTGAATAAATAAATGAACTGATATTTCATAGTGCTACTATGCCCTAATAAATGGGTACATCCTTCAAAATTGATCCAGTTTAAATCTGGAATGTATTTATTTTTTATTATCTGAATAGTCAGATACTATACCAAAAGCACACACTAGTATAATCAAGAGACCAAGGTGCTAGAAGGGGATGGAATCCTGTGAAAATGTAAAGATTTACTCTGGAGAAACTGAGCCCCATCATTTTCTGAGATGAAATGACAAAGATAAGAATTTTCCAACAGATTAGCTTCTGCGCCCATACATTTTAATCCTTGCTTTTCATCCACTAAGCACTTATCTCTGTTCCTTGCCCCACTGGACATAAGACTTTTAGTCTCATACCTTTATATCATAAAAATGGGTTAACTGACACAGCAAGTGCTAGGGACAGTCTTAGAACCCATCCTTATACCATGATAGCTGGTAGTACAGAAATGACTACAAACCACACGAATCAGTTCAATTCCTCAGTTGTGTCCGACCTTTGCGACCCCACAGACTGCAGCACACCAGCCCTCCCTATCCATCACCAACTCCTGGGGCGTATTCAAACTCATGTCCATCGTGTCAGTGATGCCACCCAACCACTTCATCCTCTGCTGTCCCCTTCTCCCGCCACACGAATACTATGCACTTAAAGCCAGCCTAATTACGTTTCCTATTCTACTCTCGATTAGCCTCATGGCACATCACCTGGAGACTGGAGGAGACCAAGGATGGCACTTGAAGCTGCCAGCTCTTGCCCACTTTGATAACAGTACTTTAGCCTCATCCACTCTCCTCCTCTTCATCATCCTTTTCCCCACAAAAACTGATACTGTCTTAGGAGGAAGGCAAGCAAGAGGAGGAAGCTGTATGAAGGGCTCCACATTTTTATCTAAGAGGTATTAAACACTGCTTAAAAGCCAGTTTTAAATTACTGAGCCGGATAAGGTTTACACTGGGTATTAAGTTAGTTTCACTGCCTTCCAATTAGATGATGGAGGTTATACGGAAAGATCAAAGTAATTGTAGGCTACATTCATTAACTATCATTTTTCTGCATGCCCAAGTTATAATGTAGGCTTTACCTTACTAAATTAATATTTATCGAATTGCAACCATGTGTCTGATAGTGTGTCCCTCCTTTCTACAAAGCAGTTTAGAGAAAAAATCATGGGATTTTAATATTAGCATCTGAAGAGAATTGCAGAAAAAAATCTAGCTCTTTCAAAAAGAACATATTATTTGTCCAAAGTTATCAGTGATTCAGTGGCAGAGCCAAGACTTAACTTTGGCTTCTTACTGCTAATCCTCCCACTTATTAGCATATGAAATTACTCAGCCCATAAAAAGTAACCAGCCCAAACTCCAGTGCTATTACTCTAACCTGGGGTAATTTTGTCTCTGCAGGAACAGAGGAGGCTTCTGTTAAGACTGTATCACAGCTTGAGTTCTCCTGTTGAATCTTGCTCTTATCTTCCCTTCAACAAGTGCTGATCCTAAGAATACTGCCCAATAAACCTCCTACACAAGGAATGTGTTTCCCAAGAAAGTCAACTTAATGGCAGACAGGACATAATCTAAGAATGCCACTGGGCTGCAAACACCAGTCATTTCTTATGAACAGTATTCTATTTCAACAAACTGTGTGTACTTCCATACAATCTGGGCACAAACCACACGTTAAAGGCTCAATGCCTCCACTAACTGGTCCTGACTTCAGATGTTAGCTGCAAGTTCAAGGGGTCCCCAGGACACCCATACTTCTAGTCAACTGGCTGCAAATTCAATGGTTCTTATGACGCCTTCAGGTTCTATTACTCACTGGTATGATTCAGAACTCACAAAAGTATTGTACTTACAGTTATAAGGATTGAACCCAGGTCTCCTGCATTATAGGCAGATTTTTACCCTCTGAGCCACAAGAGAAGCCTGACTTACAATTATAGTTTTATAATAAACAAACTCTGGAAAATTCTTAAAGAGATGGGAATACCAGACCACTTGACTTTCCTCTTGAGAAATCTGTATGCAGGTCAGAAGGCAACAGTTAGAACTGAACATGAAACAACAGACTGGTTCCAAATAGGGAAAGGAGTACATCAAGGCTGTATACTGTCACTCTGCTTATTTAACTTATATGTAGAGTACATCATGAGAAACGCTGGACTGGAAGAAACACAAGCTGGAATCAAGATTGCCGAGAAAAATATCAATAACCTCAGATATGCAGATGACACTATCCTTAAAGCAGAAAGTGAAGAAGAAATAAAAAGCCTCTAGATGAAAGTGAAAGAGAAGAGTGAAAAAGCTGGCTTAAAACTCAACATTCAGAAAACTATGGCATCTGGTCCCATCACTTTATGCCAAATAGATGGGGAAACAGTAACACACTTTATTTTGCGGGGCTCCAAAATCACTGCAGATGGTGACTGCAGCCATGAAATTAAAAGACGCTTGCTCCCTGGAAGAAAAGTTATGAGCAACCTAGACAGCATATTAAAAAGCAGAGACATTACCTTGTCAACAAAGTCCGTCTAGTCAAGGCTATGGTTTTTCCAGTGGTCATGTATGGATGTTGAGAGTGTAAAGAAAGCTGAGCACTGAAGAATTGATGCTTTTGAACTGTGGTGCTGGAGAGTCCCTTGGACTGTAAGGAGATCCAACTAGTCCATCCTAAAGGAAATCAGTCCTAAATATTCAATGAAAGGACTGACGCTGAAGCTGAAACTCCAATACTTTGGCCACCTGATGTGAAGAGCTGACTCACTGGAAAAGATCCTGATGCTGGGAAGGATTGAAGGCAGGAGGAGAAGGGGACGACAGAGGATGAGATGGTTGTATGGCATCACCAACTCAATGGACATGGTTTGAGTAAACTCCAAGAGTTGGCGATAGAGAGGCCTGGTGTGCTGCAGTCCATGGGGTCACAAAGAGTAAGACACGACTGAGTGACTGAACTGAACTGAATAAAGCATACAGTTCTGACTCTTCTCTAACTTGTAAAATATAGAGTCAAACCATTCATTACTCATCATTTATATTCTAAAATTTCAGTGTACTTCCTAAAATTTTGTTACATTGTGTTTCTCTTTCAGTTACAGAAAATAATCTGGCACAAGTACAGACATCTTAGAAATTAATTTCAGCTTTCCTAATAAAATCTAAAGGTCATGTTTCCATTTGTTTGTTCATACACTCCCAGACTAAATAAACTGTTCTTCTCACTCTCATATTAGGCATGAACATACTTTTTGAAACATTAAAATTATTTGATGTTAGGTTCTATATCTGTCTTTCAAAGTTATTGACATCAATGGAAGTAAATATGAAAACTTCTACACCTTTCCTCCATGGTGTTTTCCAATATCCTTAGTGAAGTCACCTAGGGTACCTTCTAGAGGAAGTATTTTTCACATTCATTTATTTCTTCAGTGGCATTTTCAGTTATTCATTTAATATGTATGCATTGGATATAACTAATATACTAGGCATTTGATAGACACTGTGAATGAAGAGATATTAAATTTTCTCTAGTTTGGAAAATGCTAGTTATATAGTTCTAAGGGCCCCAAGATGACTTTTTGAATTTAAAACAATAAAGGTTTAGCAATATAAGCAACATATCTTTTCATTCTAACTATTAAATTTCAAACCAGTGCCTTTTTCCCCTTTCATAACCTAGGGTAATGCGTCCTTAACATTATATTATAGTAACAATTTCCATCTAACAAGCTAGTCTACTTTTGGTATCAGTTAAGATTGTGTTTTTACCTCTAAGTAAGTAAAAATTTGACTAACAGTTGTTTAAGCCATGGGAGTTTATTAACATCATGCAACAGAAAGTCTGAGAGTTGGCAGTTCAAAGGCTCGATGATGTTACCAAGCCAAGAGACTCCTTCCATCTCCTGTGCTCACAGCTTTGGCAGGGGGTGCATGTGTGCAAGGCGGCACTGTGCCCACAGGCACCTGCTAGGAATCAGCTCATCCAGAAGAAAGGAGGAAAGAAATGTCTATTTATCACCTCTTGATCACAAGGCTCATCCTAGCGTCAACAAAGTCTAAGGAACATGAATCTTTAAGGTTTTCAGCTACTGCAGTAGAAGAAAAGAAAGGGAGGGGGCGATAAACGAATTTGATACAACCCCATCTACAATATCGGCCACACTCTTCTGAGGCGGTTATTTTCCGTGTACCCCATCCCTCCACAAGTCCACACACTCCAGATCAGAATCACCTTTGGGTGTCATATTTCTCAGGTTGGTTAAAGTGAGCAAAATCTGTGAGATATATACTATTCTGGATATAGAGGGACATTCAATTTCCTTTTATTATGAAATATAGCTTGAATATCCAATTCTTAATATTGAGCATTCAGAGAACTTAAACTCACCTCTGAGTGTTCTAAACTATAAAGCACTCTTACATAAACCTGGTAACCATAGAGT
Organism: Nanger dama; assembly: GCA_917880005.1. Taxonomy (NCBI): domain Eukaryota; kingdom Metazoa; phylum Chordata; class Mammalia; order Artiodactyla; family Bovidae; genus Nanger; species Nanger dama. The sequence continues at coordinate 15,030,434 of CAKJTW010000009.1, read as the reverse complement.
CACTTGAGTCAGTCTAGATAAACACCAATCACTTTAAAATTCAGATCTTTCTATTAATAGCAGCATTTGAGAATGTAGGTTGGATTGCAGACCTAAAGTGGCCATCCTGGTGGCACTGTAACCCTCTCTGGTCCGTAAGACCCTCTCAGGGAGAGAGGCAGAATCAGAGCAGGCTGCAAAGCCACTTATCAGGCAGTCAGAGCTGCCGAGCAACACAACTCGAAGGGGGCTCAGGTCACAGACACTATTATGCAGCACATGACATGTGGGGCACAGGCAAGGGCCTTGCAAAGAGAGTGGCAAGCTCGGTCTTACACAGAGGAAAGCACTCTTTCAATCCTATCACATAGGAATACGAGGAAAGTAAGCAGAATAAAAGCTTGGGACTTTGCTGGTGGTCCAGTGGCTAAGGCTCCAAGCTTCCAATGCACGGGGCTCAGGTCTGATCCCTGGTCAGGGAACTAGAGCCTGCACACCTCAACTAACACCTGGCAAAAAAAAAAAAAAAAGATAAAGAGAATAAGAGCTCGAGATATCTTAGCTCAGGGTGCAAACTACTGCCCTATTCTTTCATTCACTAAGAACCATCAGATTAGTCAGAATCATCAGATTACCCCAAATCAATCAAATCATCTCCTTCAGCTAACAATGTGGAGAGAGGGACAGAATCTCCCCTGACAACCCCGTCCCTCTAGGGCAGAGGTCTGCAAGCTATAGCCTCTGGATCACACCCACCCAGACTTCTGTTTTTGTAAAGGTGTATTAGAAACAGCTCTGCCCAGTTCTTTACTTATGGGCTCTGTCTGCTTTTATGCTATAGTGACAGAGTTGAGTGGTTATAACAAAGACCATAGGGATCGCAAAATTGAAAAGATCTACTAGCTAGCTCTTTCCAGAAAAAGTTTGCCAATCTCTAGAGCAACTGACTTGGCAAGACTTTTTGACCATACTCACAATAAAAAATAAGTTTTATTGTACTGCAGTCTGCTTCATATAATCATACATGTGTATGTGTAGATATACAGATATATACAATTTCATAGGACAATAATTACCCCTTATTATGTGTTACATGGGCTTCCCTGGTGGTGGTGGTGATTTAGTCGCTAAGTCATGTCCAACTCTTGAGACTCCCCTGCCAGCCAGATTCCTCTGTCCATGGGGTTCTCCAGGCAAGAATACTGGAGTAGGTTGCCATTTCCTTCTCCAGGAAATCTTCCTGACCCAGGAATAGAACCAAACTATGAGGGAAGCCCAGGCTTCCTGGGTGGCTCAGAGGTAAAGGGCCTGCAATGCAGGAGACGCAGGAGACACGGGTTTGATCCCTGGGTCAGGAAGATCCCCTGGAGGAGGAAATGGCAACCCACTCCAGTGTTCTTGTTGGAGAATTCCATGGACAGAGGAGCCTGGTGGGGTATAGTCCATGGGGCTGTAGGAGTAGGACATGACTAAAGCGACTGAGCACACATGCACACATGTGTTATATGCTCTGGTCTCTTCTAGTCCACGACAGTTTTTACAGCTGGGCACACAGCCCACTAAATTCACTGCAAACTGCACCCTCACCGAGGCAGACATATAGGGAGAATAGTTTCTCCCTATACTTACATACACAGTAAACATGGAAAAGATTATAGCAATTACTATTGTTTTTTTTTACCATAAATGTGAACATCTATTTTTTTTATTTTACATTATTTTACTTTACAATACTGTATTGGTTTTGCCATACATCAATATGAATCCGCCACGGGTGTACACGTGTTCCCATTCCTGAACCCTCCCTCCCACCTCCCTCCCCGTACCATCCCTCTGGCTCATCCCAGTGCACCAGCCCCAAGCATCCTGTATCCTGCATCAAACCTAGACTGGCGATTCGTTTCTTATATGATATTTATACATGTTTCAATGCCATTCTCCCAAATCGTCCCACCCTCTCCCTCTCCCACAGAGTCCAAAAGACTGTTCTATACATCTGTCTCTCTTTTGCTGTCTCACATACAGGGTTATCATTACCATCTTTCTAAATTTTTGTTATTTATTAACTTTCTATTATAAAATATTTTTGTAGTAATGGAAAAAATATAGATTTGCCTGAGCTCAGTATTCATTTATGCACCAGTGCTTCAACAAATATTTATATAATACGTGTGTTCTGAGTATTTGTTAGGTTCTGCAGGCATAAAAGTAAGCAAAACAGACGTGGGGCTTAGACTGCAGTAGGAGAAAAAGATTGAAACAAATACAAAAACATATAATTACTAACTTTCATATGAAGGAAAATCACTAAGTCTCACCTTTACAATGTAGGCATGCGTGCTGCATGCTCAGTCGTGTCTGACTGTGTGTGATCCCACGGACTATACCCCGCCAGGCTTCTCTGTCCATGGGATTCTCCAGGCAAGAACACTGGAGTGGGTTGCCATTTCCTCCTCCAAGGGAGCCTCCTGACCCAAGGACTGAACCAAGTCTCCGGCATTGGCAGGCAAATTCTTTACCCTGAGTCACCGGGGAAGCCTTACAACATGAGAGGTAGGTGGAAATTAGTCCACTTTTAGAGAGTGAGGCTTTTCTACTTGGAATGGTTTCAGTAGAGAAGTGAAATGGCAAATGATAACTTTAAGAATGAGAAGTTAATTGGACAAACAGAATGGGAGGGGGAGGGCAGGATGCAAGTCAATTTTAAAGACTTCAGTTAACATTACACAGCATCTCCTACCCTTCTCTAAGCATTTTACACATATCAGCTCATAATTCAGCTAGAAAGAGGCAGACATGAAGACAGGATCCATGTCCCAAGACACTACTATAACCAAATGGCTTAATGAGATAAAATGTTATTGGAAGAGCTGGAAGGAAACCTTATAGGATAGGCAAAAGACATACTCCAGCTATACTTGTACTTAAACTTCTGAGTATACTTGGACAAATTACCCAGCTTCTCTGAACTTCACTTCCTTTATTATAAAGTTAAATGTCACAAAATTTAAATTAGCTAGTATATTATACTATTACTGACATAGGGTAAACTATATTAACCTGCTTTGTAAATTTTACCCACTCTCTAAACTAAGAGCTCCTTAATTAAAGGCACGGGGCTAAATCTAAATTCATCATTCATTCAGGATACTCATATTCACAAATTATAGCGGGGTAGGTGGTATGTATTAGAAGAAAAAAGACAAAAGAGGCATTCCTTCAAAATCCTGAGGGAAAGTGATTTTCTTCCCATAATGCTACCTCCAATCTCTCTTTAAGTGAGTCTAAGGATTTCCCTGGTGGCTCAGATGGTAAAGTGTCTGCCTACAGTCGGGAGACCTGGGTTCAATCCCTGGGTCAGGAAGACCCTCTGGAGAAGGAAATGGTACTCCACCCCATTACTCTTGTCTGGAAAATCCCACGGACGGGGAGCCTGGTAGGCTACAGTCCACGGGGTCACAAAGAGTCGGACACGACTGACTAAACTATGTACTGTGTAAGGTTAGAAAAGATATTTTATGACATGCAAGGTCTCCATTTTACTTCAAATAACCATTTCTTAGGTAGTTACTGGAGAATGTGCTCCACTAAAACAAAGAGGGTAAGCCAAGAAGGAGGAAGACATGGGAAGCAGGACGCAGGTGAAGGCAGAGGCAGAGGGACACCCAGCATGATGGTGAGGGGGCCCAGCAGGTCTACAGAGAGGCCAACTCCGACTGGGGGTCAACAAGAACTCTGAGAGGGCTGTCAACAGGGAAAACATAAATCTCACAAATGGCCACTGCATCTGACTGTGCTGAAAAGCATTTCAAACTTCTGTGGGAAACCTAGGGGCTAAATTCATAAAGGAGCACAGAAAACAAAGCATGATATTTTAAATAAAGCAATTATTCAGTTCATGAAAGACAAAACTTGGACAAGAAACATAAACACAGCTTAGCTATGAACAAATATTTGTAAGTTTATAAATATGTACATAATTACTATTCATTTACACAGAAATTATGATATGGGGAGGAGAGAGAGAGAGAATGTGTGTGGCTGGGTATACAGTGGGTAGCAGAGGGGGATATCTGAGAGTTATATCCTCAACTTCTACAGGAGGAAGTCAATCAAAAGAAAGTTTAAAATTTTCAAATCATTATCTCACCATTGTCTAACTTTTACTTTTTATTGTAAGTGTTTTAAGTAAATATAAATTAAAAATTAAAAATCAAGGAAGAATAGTATATAGACATACTGTAGAAATAAGACAAGAAAAAAGATAAAAAGAGTTGAAGGCAGTGGAGAGGAAATTGGGGGTAGGGGCAGGCAGAGGAGAGAATAACTGCTTTTCTTTTAAGCTTACAATGGCATCTGTGCAACTGCATGCAATAAATAAAAACTTAATTTTAAAATGACATTTAAATTAAATAAGCATCTCTGCAGGCTCCCAGGAAAAGTGTTTTAAGCTATTTAAATATCCCTGGGACTCTCTTAGAATATTGGACAATGATCATGACCTGGGCCTCGCATAACAAAAGCTTAAGTGACTTTACAGTGACTTTATTTGGGGTCACCTGGATTATACCTATGATGACACTATGAAGTATAAGTATCTCATTTTAGAGGTGAGAAAACCAGGTAAAATAATTCACTCAAGAGCATACTGCCAGGGACTTCCCTGGTGGTCCAGTGGTTAAGACTTGGCCTTCTAATACAGGGGGTACCCGTTTAGGGACCCAATTAAGATCTTACATACCTCACAGCCTTACCAGAACATAAACAGAAGCAATATTGTAACACAATCAATAAAGCCTTTAAAAATGGTCCACATCCCCCAAAAAACAATTTAAAAAAAGAAAAAAAGCACACTCCCAGTACAAAGAGGTTATATATGTAGCTCCCACATAGCACCAGAGACATTCAATTTTTCTTGACTATCAAAAGCACAATTCTAGAAGTCAAAGAATTTTTCTAAATGTCTAGCTTAACTTTCTTACACTGAAAGATAATCATGTTCAAAGTAAAACTGGAAAAGTTATTCACTAAATCATCTAGTAGCACATTTCTACTTTGCTATTTATTCTACTGGCCTATTTTACTTTATTATTGTTCTCTTATTTATTGTCAAAAATAAACTGTATTAAAAATTCACAATTTGTGAAAAGTTATCAAGAGTAAAGAAATACATGAGCTGCAAAACTCTACAAAATCCTGAACATTTATTTAGGGGGATGGCAGACAACAAACAATAATTGCAGACTGATGATCTGTGCGAATACGATATGCCCTGGAGTTAGATTCTACTTTTGATAAACTAGTCATTTAAGTGTGAAATTATAGAATATGCCTACAGTACATTACTGCCCACAGATTTAATTGGGGAAAATGTCCTTAACAGTGTGAACAATCTACGATGAAGAATTCGGCTGAGGGTGAAGACTTCATTCAACATTTGAACAGCTTCAAGTAAGTCAAACATTAATTTTGCCTTTTGAAAGTCCTTAATTAAACACTCTTACAAAGTGCTTGTTTTTTTTTTTTTTTTTTTTTACAAAACCAATGAAACTTGCCTCAAAAACTATTCTTAGTTAGGTTACCTAACTAAAAAGTAATGACTACAAACAGGGTAACTAATTTTTATAAGTTTCAAAACATTTCCTATTTTCCATGTTCTATAGTGGGTTGGAGTGATGGAGACAAAAATAAAAGGCAATTTCAAATGAAGGGAATGGTTTCCTGCTTCAGTAATGCCTCAGTATCTCTGTTTCATCTGTCTCTAGTTGGATCATAGAACTTCCCATATGGCTCTGCGGATAAAGAATCTGTGTGCAAGGCATTTCAGTTTTGCCATTATTGGTAATCCCATATCCCAAATGTCTATTCTATGCCACGCTCTTCAAGTTCTTTCAAGAGGTTTTACTAAGTAGAATACATGAAGAGATGGAGCCAAAGCAAAAACAACACCCAGTTGTGGGTGTGACTGGTGATGGAAGCAAGGTCCGATGCTGAAAAGAGCAATATTGCATAGGAACCTGGAACGTTAGGTCCATGAATCAAGGTAAATAGGAAGTGGTCAAATAGGAGATGGTAAGACTGAACACTGACATTTTAGTATCAGTGAACTAAAATGGACTGAAATTGGTGAATTTAACTCAGATGATCATTATAGCTAATACTGACTGGCAGCTTGAATCCCTTAGAAGAAATGGAGTAGCCAATATAGTAAACAAAAGAGGCTGAAATGCAGTATGTGGATGCAGTCTCAGACATGACAAAATGATCTCTGTTCATTTCCAAGGTAAACCATTCAATATCACACTCTATACCAAACCACTGATGCTGAAGAAGCTGAAATTGAACAGTTCTATGAAGACCTACAAGAACTAACACCCAAAAAGATGTCCTTTTCATTATAGGGGACTAGAATGCAAAAGTAGAAAGTCAAGAGATACTTGGAGCAACAGACAAATTTGGCTTTGGAGTACAAAATGAAGAAGGGGAAAGACTAAAAGAGTTTTGCCCAGAGAATGCACTGGTCATAGCAAACATCTTCTTCCAACAACACAGGAGAAGACTCTACACATGGACAAGACCAGATAGTCAATACCAAAATCAGATTGATTATATTCTTTGCAGCCAAAGATGGAGAAGCTCTATACAGTCAACAAAAAAGACTGGGAGCCAACTATGGCTCAGATCATGAACTGCATATTGCCAAATTCAGAATTAGACCACTAGACCATTCAGGTATGACCTAAATCAAATGTCTTTTGATTATTCAGTGGAAATGACAAACAAATTCAAGGGATTCGACCTGATAGACAGTTTGCCTGAAGAACTATGGATGGAGATTCGTGAAGTTGTACAGGAGGCAGGGATCAAGACCAAGCCCCAAGAAGAAGAAAGGCAAAAGGCAAACTGGTTGTCTGAGGAAGCCTTACAAATAGCTGAGAAAAGAAGACAAGATAAAGGCAAAGGAGAAAAGGAAAGATATACCCATTTGAATGCAGAGTTCCAAAGAATAGCAAGGAGAGAGAAGAAAGCCTTCCTCATCAATCAATGCAAAGAAAGAGAGGAAAACAACAGAATGGGAAAGACTAGAGATCTTGTCAAGAAAATCAGAAATACCAAGCAAGCATTTCATGCAAAGGTGGGCACAATAAAGGACAGAAATGGTATGGACCTAACAGAAGCAGAGATATTAAGCAGAGGTGGCAAGAATACACAGAAAACTATACAAAAAGATCTTCATGACGCAGTAACCACAATGGTGTGATCACTCACCTAGAGCCAAACATCCTGGAATGTGAAGTCAAGTGGGCCTTAAGAAGCATCACTACAAACAAAGTTAGTGGCGGTGATATAATTCTCGTTGAGCTATTTCAAATTCTAAAAGATGATGCTGCCCTCAATATGCCAGCAAATTTGGAAAACTCAGCAGTGGCCACAGAACTGGAAAAGGTGAGTTTTCATTCCAATCCCAAAGAAAGGCACTGCCAAAAAATATTCAAACTACCACACAACTGCATTCATCTCTCACGCTAGCAAAGTAACACTCAAAATTCTCCAAGCCAGGCTTCAACTACCTGAACCAAGAACTTCCAGATGTCCAAGCTGGATTTAGAAAAGGCAGAGTAACCAGAGAACAAATTAGCAACATCCACCAGATCATCAAAATAGCAAGAGAGTTCCAGAAAGGCATCAACTTCTGCTTTACTGACTATGCCAAAGCCTTTGGCTGTGTGGATCACAACAAACTAGAAAATTATCAGAGATGGTTAATACCAGACAACCTGACCTGTCTCCTGAGAAATCTATACTCAGGTCAAGAAGCAACAGTTAGCACTGAACATGGAACAACAGATTGGATCCAAATAGGGAAAGGAGTACTTCAAGGCTGTATACTGTCACCCTGCTTATTTAACTTCTATGCAGAGTACATCATGAGAAACGCTGGGCTGGATAAAGCACAAGCTGGAATCAAGATTGCCGGGAAAAATATCAATAACCTCAGATATGCAGATGATACCACGCTTAAGGCAGAAAGCAAAAACTAAAGAGCCTCTGGATGAAAGTGAAAGCGGAGAGTGAAAAAGTTGGCTTAAAACTCAACATTCAGCAAACTAAGACCATGGCATCTGGTCCTATCACTTCATGGGAAATAGATGGGGAAACAGTGCAAACAGTGACAGACTATTTTGTGGGGAGTAGCTCAGAGGGTAAAGCGTCTGCCTGCAATGCAGGAAACCTGGGTTCAATCCCTGGGTCAGGAATGATCCCCTGGAGAAGGAAATGGCAACCCACTCCAGTACTCTTGCCTGGAAAATCCCATGGACACAGAAGCCTGGCAGACTACAGCCCATGGGATCACAAAGAGTCAGACACGACTGAGCGACTTCACTCACTCCTAAAATCAGTGCAGATGGTGACTGCAGCCATGAAATTAAAATACAGTGGCTCCTTGGAAGAAAAGCTATGACCAACCTAGACAGCATATTAAAAGCAGAGACATTACTTGGCAACAAAGGTCTGTCTAGTCAAAGCTATGGTTTTTCCAGTAGTCATGTATGGATGTGAGATTTGGAATATAAAGAAAGCTGAGCACCAAAGAATTGATGCTTTTGAACTGTGGTGTTGGAGAGGACTCTTGAGAGTCCCTTGGACTGCAAGGAGATCAAACCAGGCCATCCTAAAGGAATCAGTCCTAAATATTCATTGGAAGGACTGATGTTGAAGGTGAAACTCCAATACTTTGGCCACCTGATGTGAAGAACTGACTCACTGGAAAAGACCCTGATGCTGGGAAGGATTGAAGGAGGGAGGAGAAGGGGACGACAGAGGATGAGATGGTTGGAGGGCATCACTGATGCAATGGACATAAGCTTAATCTCTGGGTATTGGTGATGGCCAGGGAAGCCTGGTGTGCTGCAGTCTATGGGGTCGGACAAAGAGTCGGACATGACTGAGCGACTCAGCTGAACTGATATGTAACAAGAGATTTAAGCAAAAAGAGGCATTATTAGAGAGAAAAAGAGAAGTTTATGAGGGAGGCTCAAGAAGGAGAGTATATATGTATACTTTTAGCTGAGTCACATTGTTGTACAGCAGAAATCAACACCACATTGTAAAGCAATTATCCTCAAGTAAAATAATTTTAATAAAATAAAACGAGGACTTACTGGAGCTCATGTAACTAGAGGAAGACTTGAGCAGGAAGAATCTGTGGAAGGAAAAGAATCCAGTCAGCTCAGAACACCATTACCATGAAATGACACAACTCCAAACATCTCTTGTCCCTGTGAGTTATGAAAAATTAAGAAGCAGAAATCTCAGTGAAATAGACTGGGGAGACCAGAAGGGGAGATCTCATGCCCTGTGAGCACAGCAGAGCCTAACAGAAGAAGAAAGACTCCTCTTCTTTCCTGGCAAGGACAAAGTCAAGGAAGAGCCACGGCCTCCTCTTTGTTTACTAAAGCCCTCCCCACCTCCGTTTCGTCTATAAGACAGTTCTCCTTCCCCTGCTGCGCAGGAGACATGCAGGCTATTGACCCTCAGATTGCAAGTCTGCTGATCCTAAATAAACCCATCTGTGCCAGAGAAATATCTGGCAGTCTATTCGCTTTTGTTTTTAAAGATTTTTTTTTTTGATGTGGACTGTTTTAAAAGTTTTTGTTGAATTTGTTCCAATATCACTTCTGTTTTATGGTTGTGTTTGCTTGTTTGTTTTTCGCCATGAGGCATGCAGGACTTAGCTCCCAGAAGAGAGACTGAACCTGAATCCCTGCACTGAAAGGCAAAGTTCCCACCACCTGACTGCCAGGGAAGTCCTGGCCTAGCCTTGGTCACATAAAGCAGAGAACAAAACCTAATGAAAGCAGGAATCCACAAAATTCACACGAGTAGAGAGTGGGATGGAAATTCCACTAAGGGAAGGGTTGCTATTTAAAAAAGAAAAAAAAAGGTGGGAGATAACTGTTCACAGAGACAGAAGCAGGGGGAATATGTATGAACTTGATAAGCATGCTACTCAGTCAAGTCTGAAAGACTTACATGCATCTCTACCCAGCTATTAACCCTCTCCTTTTGTAAAATAGGTGCTCCCTGCTCCTGTTTATGGAGAAGACAATGGCACCCGACTCCAGCACTCTTGCCTGGAAAATCCCATGGACAGAGGAGCCTGGTGGGCTGCAGTCTGGTCGCTAGGAGTCAGACACGACTGAGCGACTTCACTTTCACTTTTTACTTTCTTGCATTGGAGAAGGAAATGGCAACCCACTCCAGTGGTCTTCCTTGGAGAATCTCAGGGACGGGGGAGCCTGGTGGGCTGCTGTCTATATGGGGTCACACAGGGTCGGACACAACTGAAGCAACTTAGCAGCAGCAGCAGCAGCTCCTGTTTAAGCGGAAAATCTCCTGAGGTGCTTACAGCCCATACTTTACCATCTCTTCATTTGCCATCTCTCTCCGATATTTCCCCCAATCTCTCTTCTAATATGCTTTATCTTACCACACAAATAGCCCCAAATCTCCTATCCTAAAAGCAAGTCCTTCTGCCCAATGTTTCCTTTGGCAAATTCTTTCTTCTTTTCCACCAAGCTTCCAGGAAGAGAAGGCCATGTACTTCTGACTTCCTCCCCACCTCAGCATCCTGGTTTAGCTTACACTATCTCACTGGGCTGCACTTCTCGAGTCAAAAACGACTTCCTGTCACATCTAGTAGGCACATTCTGGCTCTTGCTTTTGCAAGTCAGAATATCACAGTGCTTTAAGAACAACAACGATGCAGTCACTTCCAGGGTTCTCCAATCTTGACTTTGCTCTTATTTCGTCTCTCTCTTTTCTTATCCATAAAGAATGGTGAATAAAAATACCTATAGCACAGATTTAACTTGAAGTGAAAGTGAAAGTGTTAGTCACTCAGTCATGTCTGACTCTTTGCCACCCCATGGACTGTAGCCCACCAGACTCCTATGTCCATGGAGTTCTCCAGGCAAGAATACTGGAGTGGGTTGCCATTTCCTTCTCCAGGGGAACTTCCTGACCCGAGGATCAAACCCAGGTCTCCTGCATTATAAGCAGATTTTTACTGTCTGAGCCACAAGGGAAGCCCCTTAAGTTGAAGGGGCTCAAAGCACAGTCTGACATATAGTAAGAGCAACATAAGTTGTAAGCTACTCATCATCATTATTTTACTGGGCCTTTTTAATGGTATTTAATATTATTAGTAATATCCTTAAAATCCTTCAGTTTCCTTGGCTTCTGTGAGATTATTCTCTTAAAATTCTTCTCCTCTGTCATCTTTTCAAGTTCCCCTTTCATTCAGTTCAGTTCAGTTCAGTTGCTCAGTCGTGTCCAACTCTTTGCAACCCCATGAATCGCAGCATGCCAGGCCTCCCTGTCCATCACCATCTCCTGGAGTTCACTCAGACTCGACATCATCGAGTCAGTGATGCCATCCAGACATCTCATTCTCCGTTGTCCCCTTCTCCTCCTGCCCTCAATCCCTCCCAGCATCAAAGTCTTTTCCAATGAGTCAACTCTTTGCATCAAGTGGCCAAAGTAATGGAGTTTCAGCTTTAGCATCATTCCTTCCAAAGAAATCCCAAGGCTGATCTCCTTCAGAATGGACTAGTTGGATCTCTTTGCAGTCCAAGGGACTCTCAAGAGTCTTCTCCAGCACCACAGTTCGAAAGTATCAATTCTTGGGCGCTCAGCTTTCTTCACAGTCCAACTCTCACATTCATTATCTGACTCTTAAGTACTGCCATGCCCCAGAGTTAGTTCTAGGTTCTTTTCATTTTTCATTTGACACACTGTCATTTGAGAAACTGTATCCACTCCCATGGTCCAAGTACCCTTATAATGAACAATTCTCTGTGTTCACTCCTTCCCTCTCTCTCTCTTTCCCTCTCCAGCTGTCTGACATTTCACCCAACAAATATGCATTGACAGTTATTCTCTGCCAGGCATCATGCCAGGCATTCTGACCCAGATTCCTGCCAGAACTCCAGAGCCACGAAACCCATCTGACCTGTCGTGATGTGTCTCAAAGGCACCTCACATTTGAGGTGTCCCGAAGTCCCTAATCTTTCAAATGTGTTCCTCATTCCGTATTCCCTGACCCAGAGATAAGGGCTTTCACTCACTAGGGTGCCCAATCCAGAATCCAAAGAGCTGCACCTGAGCTCTCCACCAGGACCCTCTCTGCTTCTAATTAGTGGCTAAACGTTACCTCTTAAACATTTGTCTGTTCTATGGAGGTTGACAGGTTAGGAAGCAACAGTTAGAACTGGACATGGAACAACAGACTGGTTCCAAATAGGAAAAGGAGTACATCAAGGCTGTATACTGCCACCCTGCTTATTTAACTTATACGCAGAGTACATCATGAGAAACACTGGGCTGCATGAAGCACAAGCTGGAATCAAGATTGCCGGGAGAAATATCAATCACCTCAGATATGCAGATGACACCATCCTTAAGGCAGAAAGCAAAGAAGAACTAAAGAGCCTCTTGATAAAAGTGAAAGCGGAGAGTGAAAGAGTTGGCTTAAAACTCAACACTCAGAAAACTAAGATTATCTGGTCCCATCACTTCATGGCAAATAGATGGGGAAACACTGGAAACAGTGACAGACTTTATTTTGGGGGCTCCAAAATCACTGCAGATGGTAACTGCAGCCATGAAATTAAAAGATGCTTGCTTCTTGGAAGAAAAGCTATGACCAACCTAGACAACATATTAAGAAGCAGAGACATGACTTTGCCAACAAAGGTCCATCTAGTCAAAGCTATGCTTTTTCCAGTAGTCATGTATGGATGTGAGAGTTGGACTATAAAGAAAGCTGAGCGCCGAAGAATTAATGCTTTTGAACTGTGGTTTTGGAGAAGACTCTTGAGAGTCCCGTGGACTGCAAGGAGATCCAACCAGTCCATCCTAAAGGAAATCAGTCCTGAATATTCATTGAAAGGAGTGATGCTGAAGCTGAAACTCCAATGCTTTGTCTACCTGATGCGAAGAACTGACTCACTGGAAAAGACCCTAATTCTGGGGAGGATTGAAGGCTGGAAGAGAAAGGGATGACAGAGGATGAGAAAGCTGGATGGAATCACTGACTCAGTGGACATGAGCTTGAGTCAGCTCCGGGTGTTGGCAACAGACAGGGAGGCCTAGTGTGCTGCAGCATGGGGTCACAAAGAGTCGGATATGACTGAGTGACTGAACTGAACTGAACAGATGGAGGTTGAGTTCCCTGGGCTCTCAAGTCACAGCTATACCATTTTCTGACTCCATAACATAAGTTGTCTAGCCTCTCTAGACCTCATATTTCTCTTCTGTAATATGGGGATGAGTATTCCTTCATAAGGACCTGTGTGTGTCTGTGTGTGTGTGTTTAGTTGCTAAGCTGTGTCTGACTCTTTGCAACCCCATGGATGGTAGTCCACCAGGATCCTCTGGGACATCCCTCAATGGGATTTCCTAGGCCCCACTGGTGCCACATGGGAAGCTCAAGAATACTGGAATGGGTTGTCATTTCTCTTCCCAACCCAGGGATCAAACCCACATTGCCTGCATTGGCAGGAGGATTCTTTTCTGCTGAGCCACCAGGGTGCTACCACAGGGGCCTGGTGACTATTAAATGCAACAGGCCATGACCAGTACACGGCACTGTGCATAGCACATAGAAAGCATTCCATTAAGTAAAGATTATTTTATTAGCTCATCCTTACTGACGCTATATTTGTTTAAACCTCTGACCTTTCTTGGCTAGCATCCCAACTGGTCAGGTCAGTAATAACATCGCATCCAGTCTCCTTATATCTTACTTTGTGCCTCATCAGTCCATTCTTCATACCACTTCCCAAAAATCTGACATAAAACACACTCGCACAAAATAGAAATGCAGTGAACTCAGAAGTGAATAGTTCACAGCCTCTGAATTAATCACATATGGTAGGGGAAGTCTCCCCATATTGAATCTAAATGAAAATTAGTATCAGGTCAATGGTAAAGATAAGGGCCTTGTAATCAATTGTCAAGCACGAATCGCGTTTCAAAAGTACTGGCAAACTTCCTCCATAGCAAAAACTATTCATATCCATTAAGCTTGGCCAAAGTAAGTGGTTAAGGTCATTTACGAAAAGATTCCAATTCCTGATTCTTTGTTAACTGACCAAAATATAAAGGAGATGAATGTTTACAACTATCTTCAATACCAAAGGAAGCCCACCAAGAAGAGAAGCTATATAACACCAAATTTTTGATAAGCATTTTTAAAATTCAGAATTGTCAACAACCTGAAAGTTTAATCAACCTTTTCATCGTGCCTTGAAAAAAAAAATTGCATGAAGCAGCATTTTCTCTATTTTTAACATTTTTAGTCAAATACACTTACAAAATTATTATTATTCACTCGTTAAACAAACAAGGCTATGCTAATTTTTTTTTATTTTTACCTCAAAAGTACCAGAGGGAAGAAATATTCAGAATACCTCACTTTTCATAGTTGAGTCAGCTGTGCTTTTAAAAACTTCTACAGCAAACCAAACCTTATGGAATAACTAATGTCTTCATTACTGCTTTCTTTGTAACTTTATCTGTCATATAATCCCATCTTGAGCTATGTTATTAAAAAGTTATAAAACGTAGAAATAGGAAGATCAAGATTAGTTCCTTCACAAATGAAACCATAAAATCAAAGAAGCGCCATTACTCATACATAGATAAAAGGAAATATACAACTTTGGCTGATATTATGCCCCCAAAATACTTAAAAGGCAGAGTTTCCACATCATTGTACAAGTCCTGGTCACAAATTTCTTACCATGTGCATGTATTTGAAGAGTTGAGAAGGCAGCTTGTTCAGAGAATCTGTTAAATGGCTAAAGACAAGAGACAATTCTAAAGAGAAAGTATTTTTCAAAATTGTATCTCTGTCCAAACTACAAGAATCTTATTTCCAAAATATATTCATTAGTAAATAATGCATCAGATTCTTCTGAAATATTTGCAACTCAAATTTATACATTCCTTAGCCCTGTCTAGAATTAAAAGTGCACAGATCTAAAGTATTTATTTTTGTGGCAGTCCGGCTTTCAGCCCATATGAAAAAAACAAAGGCATTTAACTCAAAATAAATTTTAACAACAAATAGGACTAATAACGTATTTAACTTTTAGCCTAATAACAGCAGTTCCTATAGGTTGCAATAAGAGGAAAACAGTAAGCATAATGTGATGAAAGAAATATACGTGAATTTGATGAGATTAACAAATCTCTACAAAGCCTATTCAAACTGCTGATGAAACTTTCTGAAAGGTTACATGAATCATTTTTAACCTTGCAATTTTGGCCTACAGTTATTATATTCTTCAGAAAAATCATTAGCAATAATCAAGTTTCACCTTATTGAGAAAAGAAATCTTGAAAGAAACAGCAGTTTCTCTTTTATTTGACATATCAAGTCTCTTTCGACCATGTGCCCAATCTCTGGAGATAAATTCAGTAGCATGATCTCAAGAACACCCTCTCGGTCAGTCCCATTCTCAAACCAAAGAGGAGGTGCTGCCAATATATTGCTGTTACGTTCTGATAGACAACTGTGGTAACATATTACTCCATTTAGTTAAACAGGCCGGATTCACCAAGGCATCTCATTCCTTTGTATCACTCACTAACACAAATTCTCTACCATAAACTTAGCTTTACTTCCCATTCTACGCAACAGATGCTTGGGAACAAACATCCAGTTATCCACACCATAATTATTGTCTCTACAATACTCTACAAAGGCAGTGTGGTGTAGCAGAAATCACATGAAGTTTGAAATAAGGCAGATTTAGGTTAGAATCCCAAGATCACTTATAAGCCCTTGAGAAAATTACTCACCCTGAGTCTGTATCATCATCTGTAAAATAGGAGGAAAAATACTTCATCAGCAAATTTGTTGTAACAATTAAATGTAGTATATAAAGTACGCATCCCCACCAGAGAATAAGTACAAAGGCAAACATTAAAGCAACAAGTTTTCATTCTCTCTTTCTGCACAGCAAGGTCATGCTTTGTACTATTATCTATAAAAAGTTAACAAGGCCTCCATGAATTATTTAATCTCACCCCCTGCAGTCCATCGTTATCACCAATCCATTTCCCACTTCTGTTGCTTTCATTTCTAGCCAGGTGATCCTATAAGAATGCTCCAAATTCCTACATAGAAGATATTAGGAGCCAGAATCTGGTAAGAAGGAGACATTAGAAAGACTATGTTAAAGCTGAATTTGTACAATAGGGATACTGTTTTGGTTCCAGTAAAAGAGGGATTTTTGCATTGATGTTGTGCTTGCAAAGCAAGCAAACTGACCTTATATATGCTATATGTTACAGGAGTTTTCAGGAGACTGATGGAGATACAAAGCATCTTAAAAAAATCTCCCTTCTCCAGACACACAGATGGCCAACAGTCACATGAAAAGATGCTCAACATTGCCAATTATTAGAGAAATGCAAATCAAAAGTACAATGAGGTACCACCTCACATCATCAGAATGGCCATCACTAAGTCTATAATCCTACATACCTAGAGCCAGACATCCTGGAATGTGAAGTTAAGTGGGCCTTAGGAAGCATTACTACAAACAAAGCTAGTAGAGGTGATGGAATTCCAGCTGAGCTACTTCAAATCCTAAATGATGCTGGGGAAAGTGCTGCCCTCAATATGGCAGCAAATTTGGAAAACTCAGCAGTGGCCACAGAACTGGAAAAGGTCCGTTTTCACTCTAATCCCAAAGAAGGGCATTGCCAAAGAATGTTCAAACCACTGCACAATTGCACTCATTTCACATGCTAGCAAGGTAATTCTCAAGATCCTCCAAGCTAGGCTTCAACAGTATGTGAACCGAGAACTTACAGATGTACAAGCTAGATTTAGAAAAGTCAGAGGAATCAGAGATCAAATTGGCAACATCTGTCGGATCATAGAAAAAGCAAGAGAATACCAGAAAAACATCCACTTCTGCTTCATTGACTACACTAAAGTTTTTGACTGTGTGGATCACAACAAACTTTGGAAAATTCTTAAAGAGATGGGAATACCAAACCACCTTACCTGCCTCCTGAGAAACCTGTATGTAAGTCAAGAAGCAACAGTCAGAACCAGACATGGAACAATGGACTGCTTCCAAAATGGAAAAGGAGTACATCAAGGCTATATATTGTCACCTTGCTTTATTTAACTTCTATGCAGAGTACATCATACAAGATGCCAGGCTGGATGAAACAGGCTGGAATCAAGATTGCCTGGAGAAATATCAACAACCTCGGATATGCAAATGACACCACCCTAATGGGAGAAATCGAAGAGGGAACTAAAGAGCCTCTTGATGAAGGTTAAAGAGGAGAGTGAAAAAGCTGACTTAAAACTCAACATTTATAAAACTAAGATCATGGCATCCAGTCCCATCACTTCATGGCAAATAGATGGGGAAACAATGGAAACAGTGACAGACTTTATTTTCTTGGGCTCCAAAATCACTGCAGATGGTCATTGCAGCCATAAAATTAAAAGACACTTGCTCCTTTAATACTTAGATAAGCAGGTATGAAAAAGAGACATCACTTTGCTGACAAAGGTCTGTATAGTCAAAGGTATGGTTTTTCTAGCAGTCATACACAGATGTGAGAGTTGAACCATACAGAAGGCTGAGTGCCAAAGAACTGATGCTTTCAAACTGTGGGACTGGAGAAGACTCTTGAGAGTCCCTCAGACAACAAGGACATCAAACAAGTCAATCCTAAAGGAAGTCAACCCTGAATATTCACTGGAAGGACTGAGGCTGATGCTGAATCTGAAGCTCCAATACTTCAGCCACCTGATGCAAAGAGCTGACTCACTGAAAAAGCCCCTGATTCTGGGAAAGATTGAGGGCAGGAGGAGAAGGGGGGTGACAAAGGATGAGATGGTTAGATGGCATCATCAATTCAATGGACATGAGTTTGAGCAAACTCTGGGAGAAATGTGAAAGACAGCAAAGCCTGATGTGCTGCAGTTCATGGGGTCTTGAAGAGTTGAACACAACTTGGCAACTGAACAACAACAATGTGTTACTTTTTAATTTATTGTACATATGTTTATTGAATACTTATTGTGTGCCAAAAACTGAGAATAAAATGGTGAATAAAAACAGTATTTCCCCTTCCTTAGTGATGCTTACGTACAATCAGGGGAAAGCACCACCAATCCAATTATCATCAAACAAATTGAAAACATTAACTATGAAAAATGTTGCAAGGTGAAGAACATGATGCTTTAAGAAGGCCAATTTGCCAAAAATCAATTTGCAGCAAGCCAATTTGCCAAAAGTCAGTTTTCCAAATGACTGATTCATTGAATTCCCTAACAAAAAATTCACTGAAAGATAGTTCATCCAAAACCAATTTCTAGAAAATCAATTTGATGAAAAGTAGTCTTTCAGATCATCACTTCATCAAATGACCAATTTACTGAATTATTGGGGATTTTTTTGAAGTCTTCATTTCACAGAAGTTTCAGTGCAATCCTTTCATGACAGTTCTTTAACCTCAAATTTGACAGTCTGTCTGGGCTGGATAACAAATATTTCATGTTTTCATATTTCAGATGCCAAGTCCTTCTCTAAAGCCCAAAGATCCAGTACTTTGATGTAAGCAAATGGCAGGTTGCTTCTTATATGTAGTTACTGTCTTTAGGTTTGAGCTTTTTCCAGAAAGATTGCTGCAAAAACACATTCTTGACCAGGGCGATGAACTGGTCTCCTGAAAGTTAATTTTTGCTAAATTGGTTTTTAGCAAATTGGTCATTCATGGAACTGACCCTAAGTTTATTGTTTTTCAGTGAAATTACCTAAAGGCAATGCTTTGGAACTGGGGAATTTGGCCTTTCATGGCAAGGACAAAAGACTTCATTGAGGAAAACATAACTGAACTAAGGTCAGAAGGATATATTTTAAAAACAACCAAGTAAAAGGAGGAAGGATCATAAGGCAAAGAATATGCAAAAACTATTTGAAAGGGCAAAGAATGTTCAAACTACTGCACAATTGTACTCATCTCACATGCTAGCAAAGTAATGCTCAAAATTCTCCAAACATATGAACGGAGAACTTTCAGATGTTCAAGCTGGATTTAGAAAAGGTAGAGTAACCACAGATCAAATTGACAACATCCATTCAACCATAGAAAATGCAAGAGAATTCCAGAAAAACATCTACTTCTGCTTCATTGACTACACTAAAGTTTTTGACCGAGTGGATCACAACAAATTTTGGAAAATTCTTAGAGATGGGAATACCAGACCATCTCCTGAGAAATCTGTATGCAGGTCAAGAATCAACAGTTAGAACTAAACATGGAACAACAGACTGGTTCCAAATTAGGAAAGAAGTACATTAAGGTTGTATATTGTCAGCCTGCTTATTTAACTTATAAGCAGAGTACATCATGTGAGATGCCGGGCTGGAATGAAGCACAAGCTGGAATCAAGATTGCTGGCTGAAATATCAGTAACCTCAGCTATACAGATGACACCACCTTAATGGCAGAAAGCTAAGAGGAACTAAAGAGCCTCATGAGGAAAGTGAAAGAGGAGAGTGAAAAAAGCTAGCTTAAAACTTAATATTCATAAAACGAAGATCATAGCATCTGGTCCCATCACTTCATGGCAAACAGCTACGGAAACAATGGAAAGAGTGACAGACTTTCTTTTCTAGAGCTCCAAAATCACTGCAGATGGTGACTGCAGCCATGAAATTAAGACTCTTGCTCTTGGTAGAAAAGCTATGACCAACCTAGACAGCATATTAAAAAGCAGAGACGTTAGTTTGCCAACAAAGGTCTGTCCAGTTAAAGCTATGGTTTTTCCAGTAGTCATGTATGGATGTGAGAGTTGGACCATAAAGAAGGCTGAATGCTGAAGAATTGATGCTTTTGAACTGTGGTGTTGGAGAAGACTCTTGAGAGTCCCTTGGACTGCAAGGAGATCCAACCAGTCCATCCTAAAGGAAATCAGTCCTGAATATTCTTTGGAAGGACTGATGCTGAAGCTCCAATACTTTGGCCACCTGATGTGAAGAGCTGACCATTGAAAAACACCCTGATGCTGGGAAAGGCTGAAGGCAGAAGGGAATGACACAGGACGAGATGGTTGGATGGCATCACCGACTTGATGGACATGAGTTTGAGCAAGCTCTAGGAGTTAATGATGGACAGGGAAGCCTGGTGTGCTGCAGTCCATGGAGTCGCAAAGAGTCAGACACAACGAAGTTACTGAACTGAACTGACTGATTTGAAAGGAAGCACTGAAATTAGGGAGAGTTTGCAAGATGGTCAGTGTGGGTCAAGTACAAAAGAACCTGTGGGGAGCATAGTGTGAACTGAATCCAGAAATATGGCTGGGAGCTAGACCATGCTGCATCTCATAGACCATAATAAAAATTTCTGTTCTTTGAAAAATGTGGAACTTTAATACATTTTATTAGAGAAATGAAATGACCAGATTACATTTTGAAAGATTATTCTGCAAGTGGTGTGGATATCATGTTTTAAGAATGTGGTGGTATAGCCTATTTTCTTACCTGGAAATTTATTACTGAAGTAGTTCAGAAGAGAGAAGGTAGTACTTAGACTAGGGAACAGAAAAAAGTGCAGCAAGTTCTTTAAGAGGTCAAAACAGCATAATCTGTTATGCAGTATTTGACATGGAGATGAAAAAAGAGGAATGTAGGGAAATGTCTTGGACAACTCCTAGATTTTTGGTTTGCACAGCTCTATTGTGGTGCCATTCCTCCAAAAGGGAAAACTAGAAGACCAGGTGGTATAAGATCCTTTCAGTGTACTGCTGTATATTTGTATATTTCAGGTATCTATCAGAATATCTTCTTTCAAACTTTAAGTTACTGAGAAAGAAAATGTGAGTTTAACTGAGTCTGGATAAATTGAGTCTGTTGCTGTCGTTCAGTTGCTAAGTTGTATCCGACTCTTTTCAACCTCAGGACTGCAGCACACCAGGCTTCCCTGTCCTTCACTATCTCTCAGAGTTTCCTCAAACTCACATCCATTGCATCAATAATGCCATCCAACCATCTCATCCTCTGTCGTCCCCTTCTCCTCCTGCCTTTGATCTTTCCCAAAACCAGTCTTTTCCAAGGAGTCAGCTCTTCGCATCAGGTGGCCAAAGTATTGGAGCTTCAGCTTCAGCATCAGTCCTTCCAATGAATGAATATTCAGGATTGACTTCTTGTAGGATTGATTGATTCAGTCTCCGTGCTGTCCAAGGGACTCTCAAAAGCCTTCTCCAGTGCTCTGTATGTGTGGGTATTCCATAAATCATAATCATCTTCATCCAGCCTCCATCATTACTAGATTTGGTGCAACTAACTTAGTCTCTCTGTACCCCCATTTCCTCAACCTTAAAATGGAAATAATACCAGTGCCTGCCTGGGAAGAAGCTAGCTAGCAGTATTTCCACAATCCATTCTCTCCCTTTACTGAAGGGAGGCCCCTAGAAAAGATGGACACTGACCTAGTTGAACCTCCTTATGAACATAATGACAAATCTCCCAGCAAATCTGAAGCAAACTTAATTATGCCAAATTACCAAGTCACTCATGATGCCAGTGAGATCTCTTGACTCTTGTCTGGCTGGAGAATACAATCTTTGTGTTAAGATTACTACTTCAGAGGACACTAGTGAGGACTAAGTGAGTCCATGCTTGTGAAAATGCAGTGTCAAGCCTGGTTAGCAAGCACTCATTAAGCTAGCAACTATTAATAATATATTATTATAATACCAAAAAACAGTAAGAGCTATCATTTACAGAGTGCATATTATGTGACTGGCAATTAAGCTCAGTGTGTTCCATGGATTATCTCATTTAATCATCAAAAAGGCCCATGTTCTATGTTTTTTTCCATTATATAAGAAGCCCGAAGCCTGGAGATTAGTTTTCCCAGTCATACAGCTAGTAAACTGTGGCACTAAGTTTACACCCAGGCAGTCTAACTTTCCAGTTGCGCTCTTGTCCCTAATTCCAAATAAAACTGCCTTGCTACACTCCCACCTCTGAAAGCTCACTACAGTGTGCGTCCGGGTACTATTTTAGTATGATGAAAGCATAACTTATTAAGAAGCACCAAATGGTGCTCAAAATGTTAATATAGTTTCTAAATATACATGAGTTCCATTGAGGGAGCTGCTAACCTCAGGAGAAGTAAAAACAGAGAAAACTATTATTTTTACTCCATTTCTCAACATGTAATGACCATTTGATATTCCACTGAGCATAGCCCCCTTGTGCTGCCCCCAAAAGAGGCATAAAGCTGGTCAGTTATGAAGCAATTAAATAAAGCTGGAGTTTTAGGAAAATTACCATGAGGTTTGGTGAGTTTCTTTTACTCTCTATGCTCATATCACTTAAGTTATTTTATCTCCTTATTGTTAACTTATAAACAACAATAGGGATAAACAAAGCAAAAGAAGAGATACAAGTTAACTCAACTTTGCATATAGCAATAATTAACAAATATGGCTAAAATGTTATTTTGGAGGGTGAAAGAGTATTGATTTGAAATCATGTTTAGAAATGACACAGGCTTTCTATAGCCTCTATTACATAAAAGTTACAAGCCACAGGCACTCAATTTAGTCTTATTTCATTCATTATGGCCATTCCCTTTTAAATAAAATCATCTATATATTGGATACGAAATCTTATTCCCATGGATTTTTACAACACACACAGTACTGAGAATAAAATAACTACATGCCATTGTCTGTGGCACTGACACAGGAAAGTGGACGATTATCTGATGTTACCCAAGAAGCATTATGGTAGCTATGCTCCTGCCCATTGTGGCTTTCTAGACACCAAACAGGAAGCACTTTTCCTGCAAAATGGAGCAGACCACAGCCGTGAAGAGAACAGGACATGGCAGAGAGAACAAGGTGCACAGAAGCCCTGTGAGGAAAGGGCCACATGTAAAGTAAGCTCTGCTCTGGAACTGCAGATGCATAGGCAAAGACATTTCTGTAAATAGTTAATAAAGGCTTTGATACAAAAAGGTCACCATTTTATGGCAGATTTGAATGGAACCCTTCAAAATATGATCAGGAGGACCTGGAAGAAAATAAATCTAGATTGGAACAGAACACAGAAGAATGCTTATTAAGAAGGAAAATAAAATTGGCATCAGTATCCCATTTGTGAATAATTCATACTTAAATGTTATGTAACTATATGGAAGTTAACTGTACATGAATATGCATATTTGTTGTTTTAGAAATCCCAATATGAAAAAAAAAAAAAAGAAATCCCAATATGAAGAAATTCTCTAAGTATCATTGGAGATAGCAGAACTGAAAGGACCTATTGGGAGATGTAATCTGCCATGGGCAGTTAGCATCCTGCACTTTTTTGCAAGGTGTGAAACACATGCAAAGCTCTGATTGCTCTCTGCTCAGCCCATTTCTCAAAATTGTGTTTGCAGAGACCAATCTTGAGAGATAGATAATGCACCCATCACAAAGGAATGGAAGGCTTGCTTGCTGCTTGCTGTAAAAACCGTGGATCCCCAACTTTGGCTAGAATATAACTGACTGCGTGTGTAGGCTCCCCACTAGGCCCTCTCAGTGTACTCTCACATGAATGAGGGGCAAGGGGAACTAACGCTAACATACTGATGCTCATGCATTAATAAAACAGTAACATGTTTGCTATTAGCTTGCAAGCATGGTAAAATCAAATTCCAGAACTGAAAAATCCTGCCTGTCCTTATAATAAATTTCTGGGGTCCAGAATAAGAAAAGTAATCAGCATCTTTCATAATGTGTCTTAGCTTTTTAAATAGGCTTTATTTTTAGAGCAGTTTTGAGGCTTAAAGAAAAAAATCCCCAGAAAGTTTAAAGGAATTTCCTACTCCTCCAGGTTTATACACTATCATTAACTAAATGTGACATACTTGTTACAATCAATGAAACAATATGATACATTAGGGTTTACTTTTATGTGCTACATTCAGTAGGTTTAACAAATGCATAATGGCATGTCCATCATTACAGTATCACATAGAATAGTTTCACTCACATAAAAATTTCCTGTGGTCTACTTATTCAGCTCCTCTTTCCCCAAACTTCTGGAAACCACTGATTTTCTTTATTCTCTCCTTGGTTTTGCCTTTTCCAGAATGTGATACAGTGGGGATTATAAAATACAAAACATGTAGCCTTTTCAGACTTGCTTGTTCCACTAAGCAATATGCATTTCCCCTATGTCTTTCCATGGCTTGATAGCTCATTTAATTTTATCACTTTGTGATCAGAGAAGATACTTGGGTGCTCTTTGAAACTATGACCAGGAAATTTTCCCATGTGACCTTGAGGAGAGTATTTTGCTATTTTTGTTGGGTAGTGTTCTGTTTGTATCTATTAGATCTAGTTAGTGTGCTGTGTTAAGTCTTCTGTTTCTTTCTTAACCTCTGTCTGCTCTATCCATTATTGAGAGTTTATTGAAGTCTTTCAACTATTACAGAACTGTTTCTCCTTTTATTTTTCTGGTTTTATACTTGACATACAACATTGAATTAGTTTTAGGTGTGCAACAATGATTTGACATGCGTATA
Source organism: Nanger dama (assembly GCA_917880005.1). Lineage (NCBI taxonomy): Eukaryota > Metazoa > Chordata > Mammalia > Artiodactyla > Bovidae > Nanger > Nanger dama. Next base: position 15,005,822 of record CAKJTW010000009.1, on the reverse strand, counting down.
TACTGCAAAATGATTAAGACCATAAGTATAGTTAATATCCATAACTTCATATAGCTACAGGTTTTTCCTTGTGGTGAAAACCTGTAAGACTCACTCTCAGCAACTTTCAAATATACAATATGGTATTTTTAACTGTATTCACCATGCTGTATATTACATCCACAAAACTTATCCTGGAAGTGTGCACTTTTGACCACTTTCACTCTTTTCCCCTACCCTCAACCTCTGCCTCTGGCAACTACCAATCTGCTCTCTGAGTTTCATTTTTTGAGTTCCACACATAAATAAAATCATTCAGTATTTGTGTTTACCTGATGTACTCCATTTGGCATTATGCATAGCTCACTTTAATTCTCTTTTGCTTCATATATTTTGACGATGTCATGAAGTGCATAAGTATTCGTTACATCTTCTTGCTGCATTTAAACTTTTCTAAATGTTTTTGTCACTTGTAACCTTTTTTGATTTAATGTCTATTTTATCTGATAGAAGTGTACCAACAGTTTCTCTCTTTTGGTTACTATTTTCATAGAATACCTTTTCCCATTTCTTCACTTTCAATCTATGTGTACCTTTGGATGTAAAATGAACCAACTAGAGACAGCATAAAGTGGATTACGTGTTTTTAATCCACTCTTCTAATCTCTGTTTTTGTCATTCACATGTAAGTACTCATAAGGAGTACTATCATTTTTCCAGCCTTATTGAGATATAATTGACATAACACTGTGTAGACTTAGATTAGGGTATACAATGTGATCCTATGTTACACAAATATTTACCACAATAAGATTGTTAAAATATTCCTCCTCTCAATTCCCTTTGCTTTTGTTGTTAGGGTGACAATGGTTAGAAATCTACTCTCACAGAAACTCCCTAGCGTACAACACAATAACGTTAACTAGAGTCACCTTGTACTACCTTAGATCCACATTCATCTTCTAACTGGAGTCTGTACTATTTAAGCAACATTCCCCTATATCCCCCTCTTCCTCAGCCCCTAGCAATTACCACTCTCCTTTCTGTTTCTAGGAGTTTGTTACTTTTACATTCCACAACTGAGGTCATAAAGCAGTTATCTTTCTTTCTCTGATTCATTTCACTAGTAAAATGCCTTCAGTGTCCATCCATTTGTCACAAATGGCAAGATTTATTTCTTTTCTATATATAAATAATATCCAATCTACAAATATACCTCATGTTCTTTATCCATTCATCTGTCAGTGAACACCTAGGTTATTTCCATGTCTTGCCTGTTGTGAAGAACGCTACACTGAACATGAAGGTGTAGGTATAGCTTTGAGATAGTGATTTCACTTCCATACACACTCATCAGTAGGATGGGTGAATCATATTATAGTTGTATCTTTAATCTTTTGAGAAACTGCCATACTTTTCCAATTGTGGTTATACCAATTTACATTGGAATAAAGGTTACAAAGAGTTTTGCCAAAATAACATATGGTCATAGCAAACACCCTCTTCCAACAACACGAGAGAAGACTCTACACATGGACATCACCAGATGGTCAATACCAAAATCAGACTGATTATATCTTTGCAGCCAAAGATGGAGAAGCTCTATACAGTCAGCAAAAACAAGACCGAGGGCTGGCTGTGGCTCAGATCATGAATTCCTTATTGCAAAATTCAGACTTAAAATTGAAGAAAGTAGAGAAAACCACTAGACCATTCAGGTATTCAGTTCAGTTCAGTCACTCAGTCGTGTCCGAATCTTTGCGAGCCCATGAATCACAGCACGCCAGGCCTCCCTGTCTATCACCATCTCCCGGAGTTCACTCAGACTCACGTTTATCGAGTTGGTGATGCCATCCAGCCATCTCATACTCAGCTGTCCCCTTCTCCTCCTGCCCCCAATCCCTCCAAGCATCAGAGTCTTTTCCAGTGAGTCAACTCTTGGCAAGAGGTGGCCAAAGTACTGGAGTTTCAGCTTTAGCATCATTCTTTCCAAAGAAATCCCGGGGCTGATCTCCTTCAGAATGGACTAGTTGGATCTCCTTGCAGTCCAAGGGACTCTCAAGAGTCTTCTCCAACACCACAGTTCAAAAGCATCCATTCTTCAGTGCTCAGCCTTCTTCACAGTCCAACTCTCACATCCATAAATGACCACAGGAAAAACCGTATTACCTAAATAAAATCCCTTTTGATTATACAGTGGAAGTGACAAACAGATTCAAGGGATCAGATCTGATAGACAGAGTGCCTGAAGAACTATGGACAGAGTTTCATGACAATGTACAGGAGGCAGGGATCAAACCATGCCAAGAAAAAGAAATGCAAAAAGGCAAACTGGTTATCTGAAGAGGCCTTACAAATAGCTGAGAAAAGAAGACAAGCTAAAGGCAAAGGAGAAAGGGCAAGATACACCCACCCATCTGTAAGCAGAGTTCCAAAGAAAGGCAGAGAGAGATAAGAAAGCCTTCCACAGTGATCAATGCAAAGAAATAGAGGAAAACAACAGAATGGGAAAGACTAGAGATATTGTCAAGAAACTAAGAGATACCAAGGGAAATCTTCATGCAAAGATAGACACAATAAAGGACAGAAATGGTATGGACCTAACAAAAGCAGAAGATATAAAGAAGAGGCGGCAACAATACACAGAAGAAATATACAAAAATGATCTTCATGACCCAGATAAACATAATGGTGTGATCACTAACCTATAGCCAGACATCCTGGAATGCAAAGTCAAGTGGGTCATAGGAAGCAAACCCATGAACAAAATTAGTGGAGGTGACAGAATTCCAGTCGAGCTATTTCAAATCCTAAAAGATGATGCTGTGAAAGTGCTGCACTCAATATGCCAGCAAATTTGGAAAACTCAGCAGTGCCCACAGGACTGAAAAAGGTCAGTTTTCATTCCAATCCCAAAGAAAGGAAATGCCAAAGAATGTTCAAACTACTGCACAATTGTACTCAACTCAAACACTAGCAAAGTAACACTCAAAATTCTCCAACCCAGGCTTCAACAGTATGTGAACCATGAGCTTCCAGATGTTCAAGATGAATTTAGAAAGGGCAAAGAAACCAGAGATCAAATTGCCAACATCCGCTGGATCATCAAAAAACCAAGAGAGTTCAGAAAAACATCTACTTCTGCTTTATTGACTATGCCAAAGCCTTTGACTGTGTGGATCACAAAAAACTGTGGAAAATTCTGAAAGAGATGGGAATATGAGACCACTTGATCTGCCTCCTGAGAAACCTGTATGCAGGTCAAGAAGCAACAGTTAGAACTGGACATTGAACAACTGACTGGTTCCAAATCAGGAAAGGAGTACGTCAAGGCTGTATATTGTCACCCTGCTTATTTAACTTATATACAAAGTGGTGGTGGTGGTGGTTTAGTCACAAGTCGTGTCTGACTCTTGTGACCCCATGGACTACAGCCCACTGGCTCCTCTGTCCATAGGATTTTCCAGGCAAAGAAGACCAAGGTGGATTCCCATTCCTTCTCCAAAGGATCTTCCCAACCCAGGAATTGAACCCAGGTCTCCTGCACTGCAGGCAAATTCTTTGCCAGCTGAGGTATGAGGGAACATCATGAGAAATGCTGGACTGGATGAAGTACAAGCTGGAATCAAGATTGCCAGAAGAAATTTCAATAACCTCAGATGTACAGATGACACTACCCTTATGGCAGAAAGCGAAGAACTAAAGAGCCTCTTGATGAAAGTGAAAGAGGAGACTGAAAAAGCTGGCTTAAACTCAACATTCAGAAAACTAAGATGATGGCATCTGATCCCATCACTTCATGGCAAATAGATGGGGAAACAGAGCAAACAGTGACAGACTTTAATTTGGGGGGCTCCAAAATCACTGCAGATGGTGACTGCAGCCATGAAATTAAAAGATGCTTGCTCCTTGGAAGGAAAGTTATGACCAATCTAGATAGCATGTTAAAAAGCAGAGACATTACTTTGCCAACACAGGTCTGTCTAGTCAAATATATGGTTTTTCCAGTACTCCTGTATAGATGTGATACTTGGACTATAAAGAAAGCTGAGCACCAAAGAATTAATGCTTTTGAACTGTAGTTTTGGAGAAGACTCTTGAGAGTCCCTTGGACTGCAAAGAGATCCAACCAGTCCATCCTAAAGGAGATCAGCCCTGGGTGTTCATTGGAAGGACTGATGCTGAAAAGCTGAAACTCCCAACACTTTGGTCACCTGATGCAAAGAACTGACTCATTGAAAACACCCTGATGCTGGGAAAGATTGAAGGTGGGAGGAAAAGGGGATTACAGAGGATGAGATGATTCAGTGGTATCACTGACTCAATGGACATGAATGTGAGTAAACTCCGGGAGTTGGTGACAGGGATGCCTGGCGTGCTGCAGTCCATGAGGTTGCAAGAGTCGGACACGACTGAGCGATTGAACTGAACAATTTACATTCCCACCAACAGTGCACCAGACTTCTTTTTCTATACATCCTTGCCAGCATGTGTCTGAGAACAATCATCATAACAGATGAGAGATAGTATCTCATTGTGGTTTGATCTGCATTTTCCTGATAGTGATACAGAGCTTCTTTTCATATGCTTTTTGTCCATTAAGCACAGGCGGCTGCGACCCGGCGCACTAAGAGCAGTCGAGAAGTTACCCCATGTCCGAGGTAAGGGGCAGCGGCCAAGAGTGCCAGGCTGTGACAGCGAAGGAACGGTCGAGAGGAACTACCCAAGTCCGAGGTTAGGTGCAGTGACCGAGAGGAGCTACCCTGCGTCCGAGGTCAGTGGCGGCCGGGAGGAGACACCCACCATCTGAGGTCAGACCCACCATCTGAGGTCAGTGGCGGCCTGAGGAGACACCCTGCATCCGAGGTCAGTGGCAGCGGGGAAGAGCCACCCGCGCTGGAGGCCAGGGGCAGTGGCCAGGAGAAGCAACCCAAGGAGGGTGGCTGCGTGGGTGTAGGAGGGGCCTGGAGGGCCTAGAGAAGCTATCCTACGTTGAAGGTCAGGAAGGGCAGTGGTAAGGAGATACCCCTCGTCCAAGGTAAGGAGCAGCGGCTGTGCTCTGCTGGAGTAGCCGTGAAGAGATACCCCACACCCAAGGTAAGAGAAACCCAAATAGGATGGTAGGTGTTGCAAGGGGCATCAGAGGGCAGACACACTGAAACGATACTCACAGAAAACTAGTCAATCTAATCACAAGAGGACAACAGCCTTGTCTAACTCAATGAAACCAAGCCATGCCTAGCGGGCAACCCAAGATGGGTGGGTCATGGTGGAGAGGTCTGAGAGAATATGGTCCACTGGAGAAGGGAATGGCAAGCCACTTGCCTTGAGAACCCCATGAACAGTATGAAAAGGCAAAATGATAGGATACCAAAAGAGGAACTCCCCAGGTCAGTAGGTGCCCAATATGCTACTGGAGATCAGTGGAGAAATAACTCCAGAAAGATGAAGGGATGAAGCCAAAGCAAAAACGGTACCTAGCTGTGGATGTGACTGGTGATAGAAGCAAGGTCCGATGCTATAAAGAGCAATATTGCATAGGAACCTGGAATGTCAGGTCCATGAATCAAGGCAAACTGGAAGTGGTCAAACAAGAGATGGCAAGAGTGAATGTCGACATTCTAAGAATCAGCTAACTAAAATGGACTGGAATGGGTGAATTTAACTCAGATGACCATTCTATCTACTACTGCGGGCAGGAATCCCTCAGAAGAAGTGGAGTAGCCATCATGGTCAACAAAAGAGTCCGAAATGCAGTACTTGGATGCAATCTCAAAAACGACAGAATGATCTCTGTTCATCTCCAAGGCAAACCATTCAGTACCACAGTTATCCAAGTCTATGCCCCAACCAGTAACGCTGAAGAAGCTGAAGTTGAACGGTTTTATGAAGACCTAAAAGACCTTTTAGAACTAACACCCAAAAAAGATGTCCTTTTCATGATAGGGAAAACCTAGTACTATTAAACACACACACACATCCATACAATAAAGGGCTTATGTAAATAACTAGAGAGGGTTTTTACAACCAGAAGTCATTGGTTTTTTGTTTGTTTTATTTCTATAAAAGATTCTCTGGTGGCTCACTGGTAAAGAGTCCATCTGCAATGCAGGAAACACAGGTTCGATCCCTGAGTTGAGAAGATCCCTTGGAGAAGGAAATGGCAACCCGTTCCAGTATTCTTACCTGGGAAATCTCACGGAACTAGGAGCCTGGCGGGCTACAGTCTATAGGGTCACCATAGAGTCAGACACGACTTAGAGACTAAAAAACAACAAGACATCGCAAAACTAATAAAATAATTTCCAGAAAACTTTCAAGGGAATACAATTTAAGGAACCACTGGGCTCTGTACCTTGCATATTTCATTTCATTTACTCTTACAATGAAACTATGAGGTAACTATTTGTATAGGCCCTGGTTTTATTCTTTCTATAATTTGCCAAACTGAAGTGTGTTTTGCATGCTGATTGTCATGACAGAAACTTTAAAAGAACCTAAAGAGTATATGATAAAGTTCTCAGTCCTGCTTTCCATCTAAGTCTTCAAAACCTGTACGCAAACATTGCATGATTATCCATTCCAGCCCTCTCGCATCTTAGCAAACTTGAGTCTTTAGACTCTGTAAATACCATAATCACATAAGAAGTAAACCTGCTGCCATACCACAGCCACCTGCTTCCTTGTTCTTCACCTCCTTCCTAGTGACATCACCCTGTGACTACACGGACCTCTTTGAGCCAATCGAAGCCAGAAAAGCTTTTACCTCTCAACAATCAAAAGCATAGACAGTTCTCAGTTCCTGTTATAAATAAATGGAGACACACAGATCTAGTCTTAGGGTAGGGGAAAAGATAAGCTTGTTGACCAGATAAGAATTATGTAAAAATTCATATTCCCACCCACTGCTTCTTCCAGGATCACACGTTGCCTACTTGAGGCAAAATAGGAAGTATTATAGTTTTTTATTAGTACGTGTCTATAAACATTATTGGCTCCCTGATAGCTGTTGATAAAGAATCTGCCTGCAATGCAGGAGACCCCAGTTCGATTCCTGGGTCCAGAAGATCTGCTAGAGAAGGGATAGGATACCCACTCCAGTATTCTTGAGCTTCTCTGCTCAGCTGATAAAGAATATCGCTGCAATGCGGGAGACCCGGGTTTAATTCTGACAGAGTCATTTCCTAGGCAGGTTGACCCCCTGATGGGGTCTGGAATTCTTAAGGAGGAAGAAAGGACAAACTTTTTTTTCCTCTACATTCTTTAGGATTATGTATCCTGCCTGAGGACAGTCTCTGGATTAAAGCTTCTGGCTAATCCTGTTATCTTAAAATGTAAATTATGGGAGTAGCCTGAAAGTCGCTTCAGTCTGACTCTGTGTGAACCCATAAGCGGCAGCCCATGAGGCTCCCCCGTTACTGGGATTCTCCAGGCAAGAACACTGGAGTGGGTTGCCATTTCCTTCTCCAATGCATGAAAGTGAAAAGTGAAAGTGAAGTCACTCAGTCGTATCCGACTCTTAGCAACCCCATGGACTGCAGCCCACCAGGCTGCTCTGTCGATGGGATTTTCCAGGCAAGAGTACTGGAGTGGGGTGCCATTGCCTTCTCCATGGGAGTAGGTCTGGTCTCTATTTCTTTGCATTGATCCCTGAGGAAGGCTTTCTTATCTCTTCTTGCTATTTTTTGGAACTCTGCATTCAGATGCTTATATCATTACTTTTCTCCTTTGCTTTTCGCTTCTCTTCTTTTCACAGCTAAGAAATAGAGGAAAACAACAGAATGGGAAAGACTAGAGATCTCTTCAAGAAAATTAGAGATACCAAGGGAACATTTCATGCAAAGATGGGCTCGATAAAGAACACAAATGGTATGTACCTAACAGAAGCACAAGATATTAAGAAGAGGTGGCAAGAATACACAGAAGAACTGTACAAAAAAATCTTCACGACCAAGATAATCACGATGGTGTGATCACTCACCTAGAGCCAGACATCCTCTAATGTGAAGTCAAGTGGGCCTTAGAAAGCATCACTATGAACAAAGCTAGTGGAGGTGATGGAATTCAAGTTGAGCTACTTCAAATCCGGAAAGATGATGCTATGAAAGTGCCGCACTCAATATGTCAGCATATTTGGAAAACTCAGCAGTGGTCACAGGACTGGAAAAGGACAGTTTTCATTCCAATCCCAAACAAAGGCAATGCCAAAGAATGCTCAAACTACCGCACAATGGCACTCATCTCACACGCTAGTAAAGTAATGCTCAAAATTCTCCAAGCCAGGCTTCAGCAATACACGAACTGTGAACTTCCAGATGTTCAAGCTGGTTTTAGAAAAGCCAGAGGAACAAGAGATCAAATATCCAACATCCACTGGATCATGGAAAAAGCAAGAGAGCTCCAGAAAAACATCTCTTTCTGCTTTATTGATTATGGCAACGCCTTTGACAGTGTGGATCACAATAAACTGTGGAAAATCCTAAAAGAGATGGGAATACCAAACCACCTGACCTGCCTCTTGAGAAACCTATATGCAGGTCAAGAAGCAACAGTTAGAACTGGACATGGACAGACTGATTCCAAATAGGAAAAGGAGTACATCAAGGCTGTATATTGTCACCCTTCTATGCAGAGTACATCATGAGAAACACTGGGCTGGAAGAAGCACAAGCTGGAATCAAGATTGCTGGAAGAAATATCAGTAACCTCAGATATGCAGATTGAGAGGTCAGGCATGTCGAGACATGCCCCGGAAAAGTGCCGGGGACAAGTCCCGGAGGTTGGCCAATGCCCAAACAACAACCAAACTTCCGGGGACCAACCCTCGTGGCCTGGCCCAATCAGGTGCCAACAGGAAGTCCTTGGACACCAACTACCGCTGCAGCCCTCACTTTCTACCTTATATGGGAGAACTTGGTTCGAGCGCCTGCCCTGGCTATAAAACCCCCTCCTCACCCCTCATACCTTGCAGACTCCCTTCCCTTCCTCGCTCGCCCCTGGGAGTTCTGCCCGAGAGCAACCGCCCAATAAAGGCTTCCATTGACGGTCCCTAGAGGTGGCTCTTTCTTACCGCAGCGTTTCTTACACAGATGACACCACCCTTATGGCAGAAAGTGAGGGGGAACTAAAAACCCACTTGATGAAAGTGAAAGAGGAGAGTGAAAAAGTTTGCTTAAAGCTCAACATTCAGAAAAATAAGATCATGGCATCTGGTCCTATCACTTCATGGGAAATAGATAGGGAAATGGTGGAAACAGTGTCAGACTTTAGTTTTGGGGCTCCAAAATCATTGCAGATGGTGACTGCAGCCATGAAATTAAAAGACATTTACTCCTTGGAAGAAAAGCTATGACCAACCTAGATAGCATATTCAAAAGGAGAGACATTACTTTGCCAACAAAGGTCCGTCTAGTCAAGGCTATGGTTTTTCCAGTAGTCATGTATGGATGTGAGAGTTGGACTGTGAAGAAAGCTGAGCGCCAAAGAATTGATGCTTTTGAACGAGTCCCTTGGACTGCAAGGAGATCCAACCAGCCCATTCTAAAGGAGATCAGCCTTGGGTGTTCTTTTTAAGGAATGATGCTAAAGCTGAAACTCCAGTACTTTGGCCACCTCATGCGAAGAGTTGACTCATTGGAAAAGACTCTGATGCTGGGGAGGGATTGGGGGCAGGAGAAAAGGGGATGACGGAGGATGAGATGGCTGGATGGCATCACCAACTCGATGGACCTGAGTTTGTTTGAACTCCAGAAGTTGGTGACGGACAGGGAGGCCTGGCATGCTGCAATTCATGGGGTCACAAAGAGTCGGACAGAGAAGGCAATGGCACCCCACTCCAGTACTGTTGCCTGGAAAATCCTATGGATGGAGGAGCCTGGTAGGCTGTAGTCCATGGGGTCACTAGGAATCGGACACGACTGAGTGACTTCACTTTCACTTTTCGCTTTCGTGCATTGGAGAAGGAAATGTCAACCCACTCCAGTGTTCTTGCCTGGAGAATCCCAGGGACGGGGAGCCTGGTGGGCTGCCGTCTGTGGGGCTGCACAGAGTCGGACAGGACTGAAGCGACTTAGCAGCAGCAGCAGCAAAGAGTTGTACAGGACTGAGGGACTGAACTAAGGTCTAGTCTTTACAAGGATTATATAACAATAATGTATCCTGCCTGAGGACAGTCTCTGGATTAAACCTTCTGGCTAATTCTGTTATCTTAAATGTAAATTATGGGAGTATGTCTGGTGAGGTCTTTACAACCTCCAGACATTCTTTGGATTCACTGGAGAGTGCCTAATTCCAGCTCCAGCAACCAGTGATTCAACCTGAAGAGATGAAAGGTGTCGGCGATGAGGCAGCCTCTCAGTTGTCTTTTGGACTGCCTGTTTATTCCAACTTTAAGATTCTCTTTTATACTTTTACAAAAACATTAGGCCTGAGATTTGACATTTTCAGTTCCCCCTCTCCCAGATTTATTATCTCCATAAATCACTGTTGCTCTTCAAACAGAGTTCCTGCTTTAGTGATTCTCTGGGAATCAGCCTTATCTTTTATTATCTATCTCTTCTAGTGTGTCCTATAGTTAACTTGTGATTACACTGTAACTCATGCTACACTGTAACTCATGCTCCATTGTAACTCATGCTACATTCCTCACTTTACTACTTATCTTCCTAAATCCTGTTTGCCCCTACCATCCTGAGCTCACTATCTCTTAAAAAGGCTTCTAGCTATAGTGTCTGTAAAAATTCCTAACTTCTATAAGCTATAGTAAAATATGCTAACTTTACAACATTCCTTAAATCTTTAACTTCTAACTGTTTTAATTATTTCTAAGCCCTAAATTCAGTAAACTCCTTTCCCATAAACATTCTCCTCACAAACAGGCTTCAGATAGCAATCCCTCCCATGGCCTCAAGCTACGGCCTATGTGCTCATCCTGGAACAGTCTTTTGTAAAAATCCTTGAACAAATGTCAATGATTAACTTCATGAATTATTTTCTGAGCAATGCTGCAGAAGGCTTTGTGCCTTCTTATGCTCCTCTCAAAAACAATAAGCACCTTAATATACCTTTTCAGTCAACTCAGCAGAGGAGAGGAAAAGACAAGTCAGAATTAGAAGGCCTAACTCCTTCATCCCGGGATCCCTGCCTGCGGAATGAGGAGAGGGGGCTGGGGACCGCGCCTCCATTTTGTCAGTAAGGCCTAATGCGGCTCCCAACAGGAGAGTATATAACTCCATTGCTAACACTAGCAGGGGGTACTCTTTCTTACCCGCTTCTGATGACTATGTCAGAAGGGGGGGGGGGGGGGGGGGGGGGGGGGGGGGGGGGGGGGGGGGGGGGGGGGGGGGGGGGGGGGGGGGGGGGGGGGGGGGGGGGGGGGGGGGGGGGGGGGGGGGGGGGGGGGGGGGGGGGGGGGGGGGGGGGGGGGGGGGGGGGGGGGGGGGGGGGGGGGGGGGGGGGGGGGGGGGGGGGGGGGGGGGGGGGGGGGGGGGGGGGGGGGGGGGGGGGGGGGGGGGGGGGGGGGGGGGGGGGGGGGGGGGGGGGGGGGGGGGGGGGGGGGGGGGGGGGGGGGGGGGGGGGGGGGGGGGGGGGGGGGGGGGGGGGGGGGGGGGGGGGGGGGGGGGGGGCTTTCTCTATCTCCTTTATACTTTAATAAAACTTTATTACACAAAAGCTCTGAGCGATCAAGCCTCGTCTCTGGCCCCAGATTGAATTCTTCTCCTCCGGAGGCCAAGGGTCCCGGCGTCTTTGCATGGTTCAACAACAACCTTTCAATTCCTGGGTTAGAAAGATCCCCTGGAGAAGGGAAAGGCTATCCACTCCAGTACTGTGGCCTGAAGAATTCCATGGACAGCCCATGGGTTCACAAAGAGTCAGACACAACTGAGCGGCCTTCACTTTCATAAACATTATGTCCATTTTTTAGGTCGGGGGTCCTCCCATGATTTCTTTATTTGAAATTCAAGCTCAGCCAGTTATAACTGCTATGATGTTTTGGGATTCTTTTTCAAAAATAAAAATCTCAAGTTTCAAATTTTGTTTGAATGCAACAATATGTAAAATGTCTACAAATCAACAACATACTACTGCTATTCAAACTCCTCTCATGCAAGAGGGCAGAAAATCACTGCCTAGCTTTTGAGAAAGATCCTCTTCAGATGATGAAAGTCTTTGAGATAGCAGCAATAATTGCTAGATGATGTAAATTGAAGGTAATGAATAATAAACTTTGATTATCTTCAAGGTCTTCAGATCCCTTCATAACCCCATAAACCACCCTGCACCCTTTACAAGGCAGACATTTGCCAGCCAGCATTTCACTCATGACTGATCCAAGCCCAAACTTGTCCTTGAATAGGCACTGAGGTTGCACATTTATTTCATTATGGTTTCCACTCTGAGCTTAAAGCTTCTTTCAAAGACTTTCATCAGGATGAATCTCATGATGCCCTTTATGCCTGCCGATTTTAGTTGTCACAAGAAGCCAAAGTTAACTCTCATCTTCAGGACTCTAATTTCCGTTAAGACTGAACATCTGCCTTTTGGACCCATTTCTTATCCCTGTCCACTACCTGAAAACTCTCCCCTGGGATCTGTGAGACTCAGTCATCAGCAAACACGCCTTCTCTGTAAACATTCCCTTCCCTTCTTGCTTTAAAACCTGATCAACCCTGCAGCCCTCTCAACCCCCAAAGGCCACCACTACTAAGTCCGGAGGTAGAGATGACATGCCTGCTCCCCGTTGCTCCTTCCAGACCACTCTTCTTCTCTCAATAAACCTGCTCATTTAAGTTTTATGACTTCAAATAACAGCACTAAGCCTCCTTCTCTGCTGCAGAGCTCAAACAGTCCCCAGGCCGGTCTCCCTTTTTCCTGCTCTCTGGAGATTTCAGTTCCTTACTCCCTGACACTGTCTCAAACCCTATTCCTGTGGCCTTCAACATCCACAGAGATGACCTGCTTAATACACTGTCACTCAGTGCCTTGACCTTCTCTCCTCCACTGATTTTACTCTCCACCTTATTGCAGCTACATACTCATGTGCCCATACCTCAACTCTCATCTTTCCCAATAACTACCGTCAGCTCTCCGTATCTGTGCATCCCAGATCCTCTAATTCAACCAACTGTGGATCAAAAAATATTCAGAAACAAATTCTAAAAAGTTTCTAAAAGCAAAACTTGAATTTGTTGTGCATTGACAACTATTTACATAACATTTACAGTTGACCCTTGAACAAGATGTAATTGAACAGTACAGGTCCTTCCATGTGGGTTGCTGTTTTTTTGTTTTTGTTTTTGTTTTTGTTTTTAACTAAATGCTATAGTATTGCATGATCCACAGTGGGGTGAATCTGTGGATGTTGAACCATGCATACAGAGAGCTGACTATAAAGTTTTTTTTTAATTTATTTATTTTTAATTGGAGGATAACTGCTTTACAATATTGTGTTGGTTTCTGCCATATATCACTGTGAATCAGCCATAGGTATACATATGTCCCCTCCCTCTTAAACCTCCCTCCCACCTCCCATCCCATCCCACCCTTCTAGGTTGTCACATAGCCTGGGGTTGGGGCTGAGTCACACAGCAGATTCCCACTGGTTATTTATTATATATTTGGTGATGTATATGCTTCAGTGCTGCTCTCTCAATTCCTCCCACCCTCTAATTCCTCCCCTTCTCCACAAGCCTATTCTCTATGTCTGTGTCTCCACTGTTGGCCTGCAGATAGGTTTATCCATACCATCCTTTCAGATTCCATACATAATGAGTTAATATACCATATTTGCTTTTCTTTCTTACTTTGACTGTAAAGTTATACATGGATTTTCCAATGCACAAAGAGTCAGGGCTCTTAACACCCACACTGCTCAAGGGTCATCTGTACTTAGATGGGAATACCAGACTACCTAACCTGCTTCTTGAGAAATCTGTATGCAGGTCAGGAAGCAACAGTTAGAACTGTACATGAAACAACAGACTGGTTCCAAATAGGAAAAGGAGTACATCAAGGCTGTATATTGTCACCCTGCTTATTTAACTTATATGCAGAGTACATCATGAGAAACGCTGGACTGGAAGAAACACAAGCTGGAATCAAGATTGCTGGGAGAAATATCAATAACCTCAGATATGCAGATGACACCACCCGTATGGCAGAAAGTGAAGAGGAGCTAAAGGGCCTCTTGATGAAGGTGAAAGAGGAGAGTGAAAAAGTTGGCTTAAAGCTCAACATTCAGAAAACAAAAATCATGGCATCCAGTCCCATCACTTCATGGGAAATAGATGGGGAAACAGTGGAAACAGTGTCAGATTTTATTTTGGGGGGCTCCAAAATCACTGCAGATGGTGACTGCAGCCATGAAATCAGAAGACGCTTACTCCTTGGAAGAAAAGTTATGACCAACCTAGATAGTATATTCAAAAGCAGAGACATTACTTTGCCGACTAAGGTCAGTCTAGTCAAGGCTATGGTTTTTCCAATAGTCATGTATGGATGTGAGAGTTGGACTGTGAAGAAGGCTGAGCACCAAAGAATTGATGCTTTTGAACTGTGGTGTTGGAGAAGACTCTTGAGAATCCCTTGGGCTGCAAGGAGATCCAACCAGTCCATTCTGAAGGAGATCAACCCTGCGATTTCTTTGGAAGGAATGATGCTAAAGCTGAAACTCCAGTACTTTGGCCACTTCGTGCGAAGAGCTGACTCACTGGAAAAGACTCTGATGCTGGGAGGGATTGGAGGCAGGAGGAGAAGGGGACAACTGAGTATGAGATGGCTGAATGGCATCACGGACTCGGATAGACGTGAGTCTGAGTGAACTCCGGGAGATGGTGATGAACAGGGAGGCCTGGCGTGCTGCAATTCATGGGGTCGCAAAGAGTTGGACGTGACTGAGCGACTGAACTGAACTGACTGTAAGCAATCTAGAGATGATTTAAAGTATATAAGAGGATGCACAAAGTATTTATACATGCAAATCAAATGCCATTTTATAAAAGGGACTGAGCACCCATGAATTAGGGCATCCATGTGGGACCCCTGAACCAATCCTCTGCAGATACCAGAGGACAACTGCACTGTCTCTCAATCATCTCAACTTGAGGCATCTCACTTTCTGACTACCATCTCCTGCTTTTCCAGCTCACCACTTCTACTGGGAAACTGTAAAATTTCAACAGTCCTCTGACCTCAACAGAACCAACAATTCATTGTTTCTAATATATTTTTTCTTGTGTCTCACATCTAAACTTCTATCTTTATTCAGCTTAAACTGCATGGTCAAGTATAACCACTCCTTTGCATACATTCTTAATCCTCCAGCCCTTTTCCTGTTTTTCCCTGTACTTGGCTAAACTACAACCCTGGTAATAGCCGACTGTCTCTGCTTATTCTATGCTTGTACTTGTGCATGTACACTTGACTGGAGGAAACAAATAAATTTGTTCCTAGTCTTCCAAATATCTTAATGTTGGAGTGCCCCATCTTAGAGGTTGTTTTTTTTCCCCTCTCCCATCTACACTAATTCCCTTACTGATCTCAGACACTCTTCAGTGGGCAAATTAGAAATGCTAGACCTGCCTTCACTTAATGCAGAGATTCAAAGACTTAGGAAGATCGAAATGTTAGAGTGGATTTGACAGTTAAGACCCAGGCATTCATACTAGGAAGGTCCAGAAAATATTCTCAGCACTACCATGAGAAACAGACTTCTGAGAAGAACCCCAACATCTTTGAAGAACTCTGTGATAGCTCTTCATTTTAGGCCAGACCTTACAACAGGGATTGCAGTCACTGAATTGGAAAACCTAAATTCAATGGGAGTAACTATATCTTGGCTGGCAGGGATCTGCCAAAGGCAAGGACAGTATGGTAACCATAATGGACAGCAAAGCAGCAGCAATCAGAATAGTCTGACTTGTATAGACCTAAAGCATTAGCTAGTGTCATTCCTAGAAATGCAATAGATAGACCTAAGGCATTAGCTAGCTGATCATGTCATTCCTAGAAATGCAACAGATAGGAAGCCTACTAAATTCTTTCTTGATCTGTCTGAGCAGGAAAATTCTAGGTCAAGAGAATAAAAATTTAACCTGAACCATAAAAAGACAGGTTTCAAGGTCCCTCATTCATTTCCTAGATTTGATCTGGTTTATAGACAGAGGTTAAAGCATCTGCCTGCAATGCGGGAGACGTGGGTTCGATCCCTGGGTCGGGAAGATGCCCTGGAGAAGGAAATGGCAACCTACTACAGTATTCTTGCCTGGAGAATCCCATGGATGGAAGAGCCTTGGGGGCTATAGTCCATGGGGTCACAAAGAGTTGGACACGACTGAGCGACTTAACTAACTTTATAGATCTAGAACCCATCGGATGAACTGCCAAAAATTTATACTGTTAATCATTCTCCCAGCCTTTCCCAAAGTAACCCACAGTTTTTACCAGGGTAATTGTGATTGGGCAAAAGGAAATTGATTAATTAGTGTTTTGGGGGACTAATGTCAGTGTTGACTCAAAACTGACATTAATTCCAAGAGCTCTAAAACATCATTGTGATCTAGCAGTCAGAGCAAGAGCTTATGGAGGTCAAGTGGTCAATGGAATTTTAGCTCAAGTCTGTTTTACACTGAGTGAGCCCAGGGGGTCTCTAACCTATTCTGTGGTTACTTCCCAATACCAGAATTATTGGAACAGATATACTCAGCAGCTAGCAGAATCCCCACAATGATTCCCTGACCTACAGAGAGAGGGTTATTCAAATGGGAATAGCAAGGTGGAATCCATTAGAACTGCCTCTACCTAGAAAAATAGTAAACTAAAAGCACTGCCCTATTCCTGGAAAGACTGCAGTAGATTAGTGCCACAATCAAGGACTTGAAAAATGAAGGCATGGTGATTCCCACTACATCCACATTCAACTCATCTATGTAACCCGTGCAGAAGACAGATGCATCTCAGAGAATGACAGTGGACCATCATAAAGCTTAATCAGGCGGATAGGCCAGCTGCAGTGCTCTCAGATGTAGCTCCATTGCCTGAGCAAATAAACACATCCCCTGGCACCTGACACGCAGCTATTGAGCTGACAAATGTTGTTTGCTTGCTTTTTCTCTATATCTATTGGTAAGACCAGCAGAAGCAGTTTCCAGCTAGCAAGGTCAACAGCAATACACTTTTGCTCTCTTACCTCAGGGGACTATAAACTCTCCAGTTCTAATTAAGGGGTCATAATCTAATTCACAGGTATCTTGATTACCTTTCTCTTCCAAAAGATAGCTCTTGCTCCATTACACTGATGGTGTTATGCTCATTGGGCCTGATGAGCGAAAGATGGACCTGGGGTAGGAACTACTCTAAACTTAATGGTAAGATGTTTGCATGCCAGTAAAAAATAAATCTGCACCAATGGCCTCATGGGGAGTTCCCTAAATCAGCTGACAGAGGAAGAGAAGCCTCTGGCCTTGTTTACAGATGATTTTGGACAATATACAAGCCCCACCCAAAAGTGGATGGCTGTAGTAATACAATCCCTTGTTCTGGAACATCCCTGAAGGGCAATGGTGAAACAAATCCTGCCAGTGGGCAGACTTCGAGCAGGGAACCTGGTTGTTCACTTTGATTGGAAGGAGAAATGGCCAGATATATGATCACAGAATGTTTCCTGGTCTATGGCCAATCACTTTTTCCCTAGCCACCCCTATCATCGCCCAGTGTTCTCATGGACAAAGTGGCCCTGGTGACGAGGATGAAGGTTAGACATGGACTCAGAAACATGGACTTCTACTTCCACTCCTCAAGGCCAACCTGGCTATGGCCACTGCTGAGCACTGAACCTTCCAACAGCAGAGACCAACCCTCGGGTTACCACGCCTTGAATGCTAGCCAGCGACCTGGTGGCAGGTTGATTACCATGGACTCTTTCCATCATGGAAGGGGAAATGTTTTGCTCTTACTGGAATAAATATTGACTCTAGATATAAATTTGCCTTTCCTGCACAAAGTGCTTCTGCCAAAACTACCATCCATGAAGTTACAGAATGCTTCATCCATCATCGTAGTTCTCTAGGCAGCACTGCTTCTGATCAAGGACTCACTTCACAACAAATGAAGTGAGGTACTGGGCCCACATTCACAGAATTCACTGCTCTTGCCATGTTTCCCGTCTCCCTGAAGCAGCTGGCTGGACAGAATAGTGGAAAAGCATTTCCAGCAAGGTGACTAGAAGTTGCAGAACTGTAGCCAAGTGTTATAGAATGACTATATGCTTTGAATCAGCATCCAATACCTGATGCTTGAATCAGCATCCAATACCTGGTGCCGTTTTTCTCATAGTCAGAATTCATAAGCCCAGAAACGAAAGGGTAGAAATGGGAGTGGTACCACTCAACTATTTCTCCTAGTGACTTACTAGCAAAATGTTTGCTCCCTGTTCTCGAGAACTTATGCTCTGCTTGTAGAATGCTTCCACCAGGAAATGCAACAGTGATTCCATTGAATTTCAAGTTAAGAATACTCCTGCTACTGCTACTGCTAAGTCGCTTCAGTTGTGTCTGACTCTGTGCGACCCCATAGATGGCAGCCCACCAGGCTCCCCCGTCCCTGGGATTCTCCAGGCAAGAACACTGGAGTGGGCTGCCATTTCCTTCTCCAAAAAATGCCACTATGCCACCTTGAATTCCTCATATCTATAAATCAACAGGTAAAGAGGGAGTTACTGTGTTGGCTGGAGTGACTGATCCTGACTACCAAGAGAAAATTGGACAGCAACTCTGTAATAGAGAAAAGGAATGCACTCTGTCTGGAATAGTATCCCTTAGGGCATCTTGGTATTACCATGCCCTGTGATTAAAGCCAGGTAGGACTACAACAATCCAACCCAAGTAGGACTACTCATGGCCCAGACTCTTCAGAAATGAAGGCTGGTTTGGGTCACTCCACCAGGCAAAGAACTAACAACCAGCTGAGGTACTTGCTGAAGGCAAAGGGACTACAGAGTAGACAGTGGGAAAAGGTTGTTAAAATACCAACTATAATCACATCTTCAGTGACAGAACCTGGACTGTTATTGTCACAAGCATTTATTCCTGATTTCATTATGAATGCATAATACATTTGCTTAGTATATGTAACAAAAATATTTGCTTCAAATATATATTAATAGGTATAACAAATATTGTCTCTTTTTCTCTCATTCCCTTATTACGTAACATAGGATGTAAGGTATAATATTTAAATATTGTTAATTTTACATCTTAGATTTTAAATTGAATGAGTAAATTCACAATCCCACCATTCATTCCTCTTTTACTTTCACCTTATTTTTGTCTTCCAATGTGGCACCATTCCCAGTAAAGTCAAACTCTTCTCTGTGGTTTTACTTTCCATTTATTGGAAAAGAAAAAGTTCCAAAGCTATTCCCGAGCTCTAGCATGACTTTTACGTCCACCAATTACCTCATTTCTCTTTTATTGTCAATCTCTTTCTACAAACTAACTCGATCTCAAGTTTCTCTACCCAGTTTCTATCCTGTTTAAACTGCTATTCTTTTCAAGATTATCCACCGGTGTGTGCTCAGCCAATCAGTCATGCCAACTCTGAGACTCCATGGACCATTGCCCTCCACGTTCCTCCATCTATAGGATTTTCCAGGCAAGAATACTGTAGCGGGTTGCCATTCCTTTCTTCAGGGGATCTTCCTGACCCAGGGACTGAATCGGCATCTTTTGCCTCTCTTGCATTGGCAGGCAAATACTTTACCACTGAACCACCTGGGAAGCCCCAAGATTACCCTTACTAACATACTAAATATATTGATGTAACCACTTTGTAAACTGGTAGAAACCCAAACACCACTGAGCAAAGTAAACAACTCACAAGTTTGCTTCTTTTCTATTGTACATTTTAAATGAAACAGCTCTTTAAATTTTCGTCTGTATTACAGGCCATTAAAGGTCTGATTTCACAATCATAGGAGTCAAGTCGTAACGGAGACAAAATTAGGTAATTTTTCAATTTAAAGGCCTCTGATGAAAGCCTAAATTTTTATTGAGAATCTTTGGAATTTAAATTGAAAAACTACAAACATGATGACTCCATCTATTCTTTATTGTTAGCCAGTGTCAGCATAACATAAATACTGTTAAGATTTCATCGGGTTGATTTTCAAAGTACTGTCATTCTTTCTCATCTCTCATTTTCCTTACTCTCCTCCCATTCTGGGGACAATACTGTCATTTCTTCTCATCTATCATTTTCCTCACTCTCCTCCCATTCTGGGGACAACATATTTTTCGCTATCCCACATTGTCATTGTTTCCCCATCGCTCAGTAGTGTCCGACTCTTCGCGACTCCATGGACTATACAGTCTACGGAACTCTCCAAGCCAGAATACTAAAGTGAGTAGCCTTTCCCTTCTCCAGGGGATCTTCCCAACCCAGGGATCGAACCGGGGTCTCCTGCATTGCAGGCGGACTCTTTACCAAGAGATATCAGGGAAGCCCTGACAGCTATCCCACGAAAGCTCATTTAAAAGAGACCTGTTAAAGATCGTTTCTAAATGTATATCGTCGCCAGTACCGCCCTTACTTTAATAACCACACGTGAAGAGAAAGGCACTCGCGTTTAGGAACCCTCTTCTGGGGTCGCCCAGAGTCGGACACGACTGAAGCGACTTAGCAGCAGCAGTTCATTTCTTGATGAATGACTTCTCTTCAATCCGAATTTTGGGTCCCTTTCCTTATTTTCTCCCCCAAATGCTCTTCGGTTCACGTTTCCAAAACTTTATGATTCACAAGACTTGAACTAAATAAAACTTTCTCGGCCTTTCACATGTAACCCGACCCGAACAGAACCGACCAGAGATCGGAAGGTGGGAATCCCGGACTCATCACTTCCACCGCTCTCCGCAGCGGCTCCCGGGCGCACCTCCCGGAAAGCCGCCTATGACTTACACGTGATCCCCAGTGACGCCGGTGTCGCCGCGCGACTCCACGGGGGCGACCGCGCCTGCGCGGCAGCGAGGAGGCGGGACCGCAGGGGATCCGAGCCGGGCCCGGGAGGGGGCAGCCGGGTGGAGACGGAGGCGGAAGAGAGGGGGAGGAGGAAAGAGGTAGGGCGGGGAGGAGTGCGGAGGGGCGGGCCTTTCCGGAGGTTCCGACGGCCTTCACTTCCTGTTCGCTGGACCTTCTGAATCCGGGTCAGGGGTGTCCGCCTCCTCTTCCCGGCTGATCCGGCACCTTTCGTGACAGCCGCTCCCGACTCAACTCAGGCCGGATTGCATCCCAGGACCGGCTGGAGCCCGAACGCCTACACCTGCCGCGGCACGCGGAGGCGCGCTTCCTCACCCGGCGGCCGGCAGCCCCGGGCCCTGAGTGCCCGCCGCAGCTGGGGGGCCCCCGCTGGCCCCTCCGCGCTGATGCTGAGAGAGACCGCGGGCCCGGGGCGGCGGCGGCGGCGGAGTGTGGGCCTCTGGCTCCTTAGGCCCAGCGCGGACGGGGGCCGGTTAAGACGCCCCAGACTTGCCAACTCCCGCCCGGACTCGGATGGGCCCCCTGCCCGATAAATGTGGCTACTGAGGCGGCGGGGGGCGGTGGTCGGTCCCGCTGCTGCTGCTGCTGCTGCTGCTGCTGCGCTCCAGGTTCGCCTCCGCCCCGGGGCTCTCCTGGCCCACCTCGGGGCCGTGGCCACCGGCTCCTCACCCCCTGGCCCGGGCCTTGCCGCGTGGCGACAATGGACAAGATCCTGGAGGGCCTGGTGAGTTCTTCGCACCCGCTGCCCCTGAAGCGGGTGATCGTGCGGAAGGTGGTGGAGTCGGCGGAGCACTGGCTGGACGAGGCGCAGTGCGAGGCCATGTTTGACCTGACGACCCGGCTCATCCTGGAGGGCCAGGACCCCTTTCAGCGGCAGGTGGGCCACCAAGTGCTGGAGGCCTACGCGCGCTACCACCGGCCGGAGTTCGAGTCCTTCTTTAACAAGACGTTCGTGCTGGGTCTCCTTCAGCAGGGCTACCACTCGCTGGACAGGAAGGACGTAGCCATCGTGGACTACATTCACAACGGCCTGAAGCTGATCATGAGCTGCCCGTCGGTGCTGGACCTCTTCAGCCTGCTGCAGGTGGAGGTGCTGCGGATGGTGTGCGAGAGGCCGGAGCCGCAGCTGTGCGCCCGACTCAGCGACCTCCTGACAGACTTCGTGCAGTGTATCCCCAAGGGGAAGTTGTCCATCACCTTCTGCCAACAGCTGGTGCGAACGATAGGCCACTTCCAGTGCGTGTCCACCCAGGAGAAAGAGCTGCGGGAATATGTTTCGCAGGTGACAAAAGTGAGTAACTTGCTGCAGAACATCTGGAAGGCCGAGCCCTCCACCCTGCTGCCTTCTCTGCAAGAAGTTTTTGCAAGCATTTCCTCCACAGGTAAGGGTCGTGGCCTTCCCGGACAGCCTCTCTTGGAAATGTAGTTTGTGTCTCTTAGATACACACTGTGCTTGTTTCCCGACTCTGAAACCGTCTTCGTGGAAAAGCAGATCATAACACCCTCATCCAGATTCTCTTCCACTTGCCATATTCGGCCTGTCACTTTGGACTTTAAAAAAAAAGGGGGGGCAGTGTTTCTATTTTAAAGGTTGAGAATGTCCAGGTCTAAGACCTTTGGCAAGAAACAAGTCGCTTAATTACTCAGCCTCTGCTCAAGTTATGGAATGCTTCGAGGATGACAGCTACTATATAAAGCATGTAAAGCTTTTATTCATGAGTGACTAATGGCAGCATAATCATGTTTACTGTGTCATAATTGTGCTGTGATTTTGTCATCTTGTCATGAGATTTTCCTTAGCTTCTGAATTTTCCCACATTTTAATTACTGAACTGTGCCATTTGTTTTATTACTGGGTTATCCTAGTTAACAGTGTAGTTGCTGAATATTGGCATTTTCTGTCCACAGTAGTTTGTGAGAGTGGATGCGGGGGGTTGAGTGATCGGTGTTTCCCACTCCAGGTGTATATAGGCCACGAATTGTGCCCTTAGAACTACAGGAAGGGGTCAGGTGATACTTAACAGGAAAATGCCTTCTCACCCAGAAATTTTACCTGTGTGTTTACATTCCTTGTCCAGACATGGAGCTTCCAGCTCCGTAAGTTGTGCAACACTAGATCCAAAACTGTTCACTCCCTCTCTGCTTAGTACCGTCATCCTTCCGGCTGTTGTTGGATATTAAAGTTGTGAAGGAGGTGGAACCCCCTTTTATCTTGAGAATTAGAACTAAGACTAGAGTTTTAACAGTCTCCATGCTTTCTGTTGAATTAAATGCATTTGTGAAAGAATTACCAACTGTGTATTTGCATCATCTGAGTTTGGGTTTATTTTTAATTGTTATTGTTCTTATATTGCCTGTGTTGCTAGAACAATTAGATTTCCCCATAACTTTCTCACCTTTAGCAGTAAAGGTGCTCACCTTGGCTTTGCTTAATTTTTATGTGTTTTAAGCAAAGTCCCCTAAAATTCATCTTAATTTCTCCTTCTTTAAGAGATTTTAAAAATTATCATTAGAGCAATGTAATGACTACTATACTTAATAGGGGTAAGCTACTTTGGAGGATCTAAGGAGTTAATTTAAATGATGCCTTGCATTTCTCTTCTGACTACTGCTTTTACAAATGACTATTTTAGCACGACAAAAACAATATTAAAGAATGCGAGAAAATAAAGTAACTTATGGACTAAATATGGTGATAGGAATAGTTTTTATGTTGCAGTAGTTCTTCCTGTAGAATGAACGTTCATTGCCATTAGCTCTTAGTCTCTCATTTCTGCAGTTCAACATTCCTTGTATGTTAGCGTCTACACAGGAGGTGGAGCATAACAACCACTTGGTGAAAGGGGTGGTAAATTGTTCTCTCTGCATACTTCATTTAAACCGTCTTGCCGTATTCCTTTGTCTTTTTCATTAAAACAATATAGATGCTTCATTTGAACCTTCTGTAGCACTGGCGAGCCTCGTGCAGCACATCCCTCTTCAGATGATCACAGTTCTCATCAGGAGCCTTACTACAGATCCAAATGTAAAAGACGCGAGTATGACCCAAGCTCTTTGCAGGTACTTCATAACATCGTAGATGGTAATTGTAGATTTGGGAGATTATTTTGCTGTATTTTGTGGGTAATGAAAAACTTAAGGCAATGTGCAGAACTGAAATCTGGAATCAAATATATAGATTCTCCTAATCATTTGAAATGAATCATTTACCTTACTGTAGGCTTGCAGGCATTCCAGTAATTCACAAATACTACATTTTCAATTCAACATTTTTAATTACAAAAATATAACACACATATACACTTTTTGTACAGTCAGGAGTTGGTTGGATTATCGATATATTTTATGAATTTCTTTGCTTGGTATCGTTTCCTGAAGCCAATTTCCCTCCCTGTGGGATCTTCTTTTTCTTCCTGACTAATAAGCCTGTACCTTTACTTAGTACATACTTTTACTTTCTCTTTCAACCAGGACCTCTGGGTAAGACTTTCTTAGTCTGTTCAAAGCGTGTTTTTCCTTGCATATTCTCAAGTATATGATTTGGCAAGACACAGAATTCTAATCTGATAATCATTTTCTCTTAGCATTTTGAAAATAATACTGCACTATCTTCTGGCATTTGTTGTTGCTAATATGGAGTCTGCAGTCGGTTTGATTATCTTTGTGAGTAGTTAGGTTCTCCTGGTATGTTTATGCTTTCTCTTTATCCTTGATGTTTTTCAGTTTTAGTCTTATATGTCTAGGTGTAAGCTTCATGTTGTTTTTACTTCTCAGTACTCTTGTGCTTCTGGTCATTCAGCTATTCAAACACATTTATTGGGCACTTACCAGGAATGCCAAGCAATGTTTAAAAGTCAAATGGATAGAAATATCTCTCCTCATGGACATCTAGTTGGGGAAGCAGGCAGACAGTATCAGCATATTATATTCCAAGATATTCCATATTAGATTCCAAGATACATCCTGATTTCAGAGATGTTGAAAGATATAGTCATTGGTGTTTAAATTGCAGAACTTTTGTTGCTGCAGTGGTATATAACCTAATTATACATCCTAAAATTGATTCTGTTTTTAGATTTAATTAAATACGATAAGTAAAATAATTTAGTATGATGAATGTTTTTGGAAAAAAGTAGATAGGAAAGCAATAAAGCATGGGGAATGGTTTGCAATTTTAAATAAGATAGAAAAGGAAGCCCTCACTGAAAAGGTGACGTTGAAGTAAAGATATGAAGGAAATGAGAGTGCAGACCTTTTGGAGATATAAGGGGAAGAACATCAATACTATCTTATAATTTACTAATTTTTCTTTCAAAGGTAAGATATTATTAGTTATTTCCCTGTCTTCCTATTCTTGTTTTATATTCATCTGGTTTTGTTTTGTAATTTTTTTCTATTTTTTTCCCCTGTATGTGTGTATTGATAGCACATTTAAAGAAAATGTAAAGATTTGGAACAAAATGTTTTCTGCATTACAGATTATATTTTAACTAATTGTAAATTACAGTCATGAGGTAACATGTAAACTTCAGTATCGATATTTATGTTGGGTTCTCAGAAATTTACATGTGGACAAATCTCGCTCTCTGGTTCTTTTTTTTTCTTATAGTTGATTTATAATGTTGGGTATGGCACCCTTTTCATACTGTTCATGGGGTTCTCTGATGGCACCCTTAGTCTTTGTTTTCAGCCTCTTCAAAATAACGATAGTTTCCAACTTAAGAATTTATTTTAAGATATATTTGGAAATTATTTTTTACCTACCTGTTTCTATGGGAAATTGTGATCCATTTTTTGTATTGCATTTCCAGTTTATCTCCTACATGATCGTATTTAACTTACAGTGTACCTGGGGTAATTATTCTTATATTACAAATGTAAATGAAAAGGATAGTAACATTTACTTTTATCATGCCCCACCCTCTACTCCCTCATGCTCTCTATTTCACACATAGCGCTTGTCATACTTCGCTGTCATTTTCTGTAACCCACAGAAACCCAAATGCAGATACTGTACCAGAACTAGATGAGTAACACTGAAGGATGAAATAGGCCAGGTGTAACTGACCTGGTGGCTCAGTGGTAAAGAATCCATCTGCCAACACAGAAGATGCTGGCTCAATCCCTGAGTTGGGAAGATCCCATGGAGAAGGCAACCCACTCCAGTATTCTTGCCTGGGAAATCCCATGAACAGAGGATGCTGCCTGGCCACAGTCCACGGGGTCACAAAGAGCGGGACACAACCTAGCAGCTAAACAACAACTGAAATAATAGGAAACGGGGTTCATAAGCACTTTCGAGAAAGCTGATCCTCAACTTCTGTTGTCTTATCATCACGGGGAGTTTTTTTTGCTTTTAAACTTTTTAATTTATATTGGAGTATAGCCGATTAACAATGTTGTGGTAGTTTCAGGTGGACAGCAGAGGGACTCAGCAATACATGTAAATGTATCCATTCTCCCCCAGACTCCCCTCTGGTCCAGGCTGCCATGCAACATCGAGCAGCAGAGTCTCCTGTGCTATACAGTAGGACCTTGTTGGTTATCATTTAAAATAGAGCAGTGTGTACGTGTCAGTTCCAAACTCCCTGACTATCCCCTCCCGATCCTTCTCCCCTGGCAATCTAAGTTCCATTCTCTAAGTCTGTATCATAGGAAAATTTGAGTTTAGTGTTGCTAACCTGATTTTTCAAAAGAAGCCTGATGTCCATTTTTTATGTGAAGTTTTCCAATTTTTAAAACATTGGAAAGAAGAAGACTGAAAGCTGGATCTAGCCCTTAAGCTGCCATATAAAAGTGAAAATGGCCTTTATTCTCTACAGATTAAGATTGGATCTATTTTATGGCCTTTCATAATATTATGTTAGTCGTTCAGTCATATCCAAGCCTTTGTGACCCCACTGACTATAGCCCACCAGGCTCCTCTGTCCGTGGAATTCTCCAGGCGAGAATACTGGAGTGTGCTGCTATTTCCTTCTCCAGGGGATCTTCTGGAACCAGGGATCAAAGCCGGGTCTCCTGCATTGCAGGTAGATTCTTTACTGTCTGAGCCACTAGGAAAGCCCTGCCAGTTTTAATTTTTTAAGTTGCATGTCCTTTTTTTTAGCTCTAGAGGGAAATGGTTTCATTTAGTTAGTAGATTTCAGCTCCATTTCAATGCAGATCAAAGATTAGAGATTAAAAAACAAAACAGAACTGTGACAACACTGTTCTTCATCCCACAGTCTAATAGAGGAAACAAGATTTATTACTACTGAATGTTCTTTAAATAGTAGGAAATTAAATCAGCCTATCAGGGTTAAGTGTCCTTAAAATTCAAATTGTAACCAATACACAGTGGATAAGATTACAGTAGTTAACCATAAAAATAACTGATTCTAGAGTGACTGTGTGTGAGAGGATTTGAGCCTATGTATATCCAATCAAATTGAAGCAAGACTACAGTGTAATTAAAGTGTAGCCAAATGGTGGCTCAGAGGTTAAAGCATCTGCCTCTGATGCAGGAGACCTGGGTGCTATCCCTGGGTTGGGAAGATCCCCTGAAGAAGGAAATGGTAACCCACTCCAGTATTCTTGCCTAGAGAATCCCATGGACAGAGAAGCCTGGTAGGCTACAGTCCATGGGGTCGCAAAGAGTTGGACACGACTAAGCGACTTCACTTCACTTTAAAAGTGTCTCTTTACCTGCCAGCAGAGCAGGTAATGAGATCATTGCTTCAGATGCCAACACTGCTACTTATTGTGTGACCTGTTGAATGCTTCCTAACTTTCCCTCTCAGTTTGAAGGCATACATCATAATTTAGAGTTACATTTTTAGCATTTAATGCAGTATCTATTATATAATAGAGACTCAAATATTTTTTGAATGAGTGGCTTCTAATTTGTGTTACTTCTGATTTGAAGTGTCTTTAGGGTGGTTAGGACATGGGGTACACATGGAATAAGGTAAAGACTAGATAGAAGCTTGTGAGAGGGGAGGCTAGAGGTAGAGAGGATGGAGGCAGAGGCTCGTTGGGTGATTAGGGATGGTGAAAAGCCACGGCCAAGTGGAATTTGCTACTCTGCCCCCTCAGCTTTACTTGTACTCCCCTTGGACCTGAGCTAAGGGAAACTTGGGCCCTGTGTGCTAGGGAACCCAATCTGGTTCCACTCTGAGACTGTGCTCCCCACGGGGAAGAATCTGTAGAGCCAAAGAGAGGTGCTTGCTTGTTCTCCTTCTCTAAACCACAGTTCTTTTGTGTACACATTTATAGTAAAAATATATATATACATACATATATGTATAGTAAATATATATATATATATACATAAAACATGTGCTCATGTTTTCTTTTAAACAAACCAGTTTTTAAAAAGATTTACCAGCATTTTTTTTTCTTTTTTAATTCAATAATAGCTCAGATATTTTTGTGTTAGATCCCTGTGGATAGATTCATATCGACCTATCTCATATTTTAAAACTCTGCCTAATGTTCCATAGTAGATATAAGTCATTTCCTTATGATAATTTTGCATTTTTATGTATTTTAAGCAGTGATGCGGTGAATATACTCTTTACACACAAATGCAAATGTCTCTACTTTCTACTCTGGGCATGTAGAGTGGCCACCGACTTGTGAAAACCAGATTAACAACAGTTGAGAGGTGTGGAACAGCTCGGCAGGGACAACTGTAATGACTTAAAACCATCATTGTTGGCCAGAAAAACAAGAAAGGGAAAAAGAAATGATATGTGTAGCGTATAGAGGAAACATACAGATAACCCGTGGTAAAATGAGTATGAATTCTGGAGCCACTCAGTGTCTGATAGGACAGGTTAATCGTTAAGAGCAAAAATCTTACTAAAGATAAATAATATGTGAGAGTATAGAGGAAACATACAGATAACCCGTGGTAAAATGAGTATGAACTCTGGAGCCACTCAGTGTCTGATAGGACAGGTTAATCGTTAAGAGCCAAAATCTTACTAAAGATAACACTCCAGTGCTAATGTAGATAGTTTATATCAATATGAAGGCCAGTCCTTTTGACATGTTAGTTGCTCTTTTGGTCGTGTGTTCATGTACTATGTATTTTCCGTTTTGTACAATTAAAGTGTGTATTTATTTCTTCATCTTAACATTTAGAAGGGAGACATTCACAGTATTTCCAGTGTATTAATTCATTTAACCTTCTCATCAGTCCTGTAAAATTCATTCATAACCTACAGATGAGAAACTGAAACACAAAGAAGTAACTGATAAAAGTATTTAGGGACCCCCAGCTAATAAATGGTGAATTGAGGTTTTTAAACCAAATCACTCTGTTTTAAAAACTTGGTTTGTTTTACTATTTGTTTTATTATGTATTCACCCAAACTGGATTACTGGATCAAAATCAAATAATACGAACATTTGGCCCAGTTGCCTTCCAAAAGCATTGTAGCATCTTCTTCATTGTGGTTGATATCTAACATAAGGGATCGTTTCCATCATACCCCATATTACTTTATTTTCATTTAATTGGGTTGGTACTCAAAAGGTGGTGGTAGTGGTTTAGTCACTAAGTCATGTCCAACTCTTGGGACCCCACGGACTGTAGCCTGCCAGGCTCCTCTGTCCATGGGATTTCCCAGGCAAGAATACTGACTGAAGTGGGTTGCCATTTCCTCCCCCAGGGTATCTTTGCAACCCACAGATCAAACCCAAGTCTCCTGCATTGCAGGCGCATTCTTTACCAACTGAACCACCAAGGAAACCCTACTCCTAAGAGAAAAGCGCTCACTGTTTCAAGACGGGGCCGTTTCAGTATCTGTATGCTTGGTGCCCTTTTGTCTATTTGAAATTTCTTTTTGTTGTCTTTGTATAGTAGAATTTTGAGAGAGATGAAGAGACCTGTTTCACAATTCAAAATATAGTCTTTTTAACAGTACATTTTATATTTATTTAGATTGTAATCACCAGAAAGGAGAAATTTTGGTTCATATGCATATCTTAGTTCAGATAGCCATATTTGAACTGTTCTTAAAGTAAATTTGCCTAATAAGTTGACACTCCTGAAGAATAAATTCAAAACTTTTCATTTATGCAGAATGATTATCAGAAATTCTTTTTATACAAATGTGTTATATAAGACTGTCAGTTGACAAGACTAGAAATCCCTGAGTTCAAGCAGCCAATTGTTCATATTATTTGATTTTGATCCAGTAATCCAGTTTGGGTGAATATATACAACAAAAATAGGAAAACAAACCAGGTTTTTAAGTCAGAGTGATTTCGTTTAAAAATCTCAATTCACCATTTATTAGCTGGGGGTCCCTAAATACTTTTATCAGTTACTTCTTTGTGTTTCAGTTCCTTATCTATAGGTTATGAATGAATTTTACAGGACTGATGTGAAGGTTAAATGAATTACTACACTGGAAATACATTTTCAATAGTACTTTTCACATGCAAGCTCAGTAAATATTGAGTCACAAAGTGAGTGACTTTGTAACTACTACTCTTCTTATTCCTAACTCAATAATGTCAAAGCTATTGTCAGTGCTAATAGTTTTGTTATCCTTTAATTTTCAGAATGATTGACTGGCTGTCCTGGCCATTGGCTCAGCACGTAGACACATGGGTGATTGCACTCTTGAAAGGCCTGGCAGCTGTCCAGAAGTTTACTATTTTGATAGATGTTACTTTACTGAAAATAGAATTGGTAAGTGGGCGTATATTAATCTTTTGGAACGTATAGAGCCATATAATACATGTGTGCTAAGTCACTTCAGTCATGTCTGACTCTTTGCAACCCTATGGACTGTAGCCCCCCAGGCTCTTCTGTCCATGGGATTTCCCAGGCAAGAGTACTAGAGTGGGTTGCCGTTTCCTTCTCCAGGGGACCTTCCTGACCTAGGGACTGAACCTGCATTTCTCTCTTACATATCCTGCAATGGCAGGTTCTTTACACCAGTGCTACCTGGGAAGCAAGACCTATATAAGTCCATATAATAAGTCTTTTTATCTTTGGGTTGTCCCCTTTAAAGCACCTAGTTTTGAATATAGTCTTGTTTTGGGTTTTCTTTTGAATAAAAATCTTGAATAGGCCTTAGAAATTTTAAGTTCTACTTAAGATTAGGTCATAATAATAATTCTGCTGTTTTCAAATATTTATTATGAAAATACAGTCTTCCCGTTAGCTCTTGAATCCCAACTAATCAAGCTTTTACCACCATTTTTCTACCAAAACAATCTTTGACACCTGTGCTCTCCAGTGTTGCTTAACTCAAGAGTTATTTCTCAGGCCTTCTCTCATTTGACCTATTAGTCATTGACATAGTTGATCATTCCCTCTTGAAACACTTTCCTCCCTTGGTTTCCAGGATGTTATACTCTCCTGGATTTTGTTCCTAGTTCACTGGCTTCTCAGTCCTGGCGTGGATCTTTCTAACTTTAGAGTGCCTTAGTTACATCTCTTGTTTCCTTTCTTCTCAGTTCACACAGCCACCATGGCTTCAAACAACATCTCTAAGTTTATGACTGATAGGTTTTTATTTCTAGTTCATCATTCTCCTGTAAACTCTATATTCATGTATCTAGCTCTCTATATACTTGGATCTCAGGTTCAGCTTATCTACAATGTAATTCCTGATTTTTCCTCCCCAAACCTGGTCTTCCCCATCTTAAATGACTATTTTAGCCTTTCATGTCAGAGAAGGCAATGGCACCCAACTCCAGTACTCTTGCCTGGAAAATCCCATGGATGGAGGAGCCTGGTGGGGTGCAGGCCTTGGGGTCGCTAAGGGTCGGACACAACTGAGCAACTTCACTTTCACTTTTCACTTTCATGCATTGGAGAAGGAAATAGCAGCCCACTCCAGTGTTCTTGCCTGGAGAATCCCAGGGGGGGGGAGCCTGGTGGGCTGCCATCCATGGGGTCGCACAGAGTCGGACACGACTGAAGCAGCGCAGCAGCAGCAGTCTTTCATGTGCTCAGGCTCAACCTTGAAGCTATTCTTGTCTCTTTTCATGCTCTCTCAGCCCGTATCTTACAAATCCTATTGACTCCACCTTTAAAATATATCCCGAATTCTACCACTCTCAACCAGCTACATCACCACCACCCTGGTCCAGATTCATCACCGGTTGTGCTCAATTACTTCAGTTGTCTCCAACACTATGCAACCGTATGGACTATAGCCCACCAGGCTCCTCCATCCAAAGAATTCTCTAGGCAGGAATACTGGAGTAGGTTATCATGGCCTCCTCCAGGGAATCTTCCCAACCCACAGATTAAATCTAGGTTTCCTGCCTTGGAAGCATCACCTCTTGCTATGTTGATTGCAGCAGCCTTGTAGCTCCTGCCCTTGATCCCCTTCGGGCATCACACGAGGTCCTCGCCAGTCTGGGTCAGTGCTGCTTCTCTCGTCCTGTCTTCCGCTGTAACTGCCTCAATCTCCGTGCTTTATTTACACATACTGCCCTATATCTCTAGTCCACCAGGCTGGAGACCTCAGGGCTTTTGCAGTGCTGAGTATAATAAGCAAAGCAAAGGCCCTTCTCCCAGTTATCTGTCAGACTTAATCTCATTCCTTTCAGTTTTTTGTAGTCAGGGGTCACGTTTATCATGAGGCCTTTTTTAAAATTCCCTATAATAAAACAGGAGAGCCTTTTGCCACTCAGCATTCCCTATTCAACATGCCTCACTTTCATAGCATTTTTCTCTCATGTTACTTTTAATTGCCTCTACCCAACCCTCTAGACTGTAAGCCCTCTAAGATCAGAGGTTTCCTTTGCATCCACTGTTGTTTTCCCAGTATATACAATAGTGCCAGGCAGTAGTAGATGGTCAGTAAGTATTTTCTGAATGAATAATGGGCCAGGGATTATCACCTTGTGAACATTTTTAACATTTTTATTTGATGATGTAGTTTTAAGAGTTGGTGGGGTCATTATACTCCCTTGATCTCTGTAATATTATTTCCTAACTTTCTCCCTCTCCCAGAGTTTAATTATATATGTTATTATAAAACTTCCCAGGAGGGAGATAAGCACATAAATAATTTGGGGCCCTATGAAAGTAGCCACTGATTGGGATAATGGTTTCCATGCAAGATCTTAATGCTTGTCTTTTGGGCAGGTTTTTAATCGCCTTTGGTTTCCTCTCGTGCGACCTGGTGCTCTCGCAGTTCTTTCTCACATGCTGCTTAGTTTTCAGCATTCTCCAGAGGCGTTCCATTTGGTAAGTTATGACACAAGTTTCCTACTCTGAAAAACCTTGTTTTAAAATTTCAACTTAGTATTGAGTCACATTTGTATTTGTGAAAAGATTATAGATTGGTCCTAAATCTATTTTCCTGTAGCTTTATGAGTCCTTTTAAAATTGATACTGTGAGATTTCCTCTCAAAGAATATATTTTAGAATGTTTTGGGTCTCATGAAAACTTCCACTTAGGATCACAACAAGCAATCGAAAGTTAAAAGTCACTCTTGCACTTGAGAAGTGTCACGTGTCAGTGTCACCGTTGACTGTCTGTTGCACACACGAGCAGCGTAGAAGGAGAAAAAGTGGCTCGAAACCACTGACTGCTCTAGAACTTCAGAGGCAGGAGGACATCGGTCTTTATTGCCCTAGAATTAGGGCTTTGCATTCTCTCTCAGCTCATACCCTATAAAATCTGTTGATTCCTCCTTTAAAATATATCCAGAATCCTACATCTTTTAACCAGCTGCCTCACTGGTTTTGGTTTGATTTCATATTATTTATTTATCAGTTATTGCAAGTGAGAAATGACAAAATGTAACTTTGAGAACCTGTCCATTTTTCTGTCTAGGGCATCACAGGAAAGCAGTGCTTTATGTGGTTACTTACTTCCTCCAAGGTCTGATCCTCAGTTTTACAGGACTAGAAACTCAGTCAACACAGCCACAGTTTAAAATTTTAGGAGGCCTGGCCCACCACAAACATATTCAAAAGAGGCAAGAGGCAGATGAAATGAAGAATTTCAGTTGCTGATTGTTGGTTGGAAATTTAACTAGCCTCAGAGAATTATGTATCACATCAGCTACTCAGTGCCCCATTTCCACTGAAGGAAAATCTGCAGGCTTATCAGAAGTAAACCTTACTAACAAGTAATTACATTATAATACATTATCACTTAGGAGGAGTGATTTCTGTAGTTTATTGTTCTAATTGGTGAGCTTGATCATTAGTTAATAAACTTGTTATCCATTACAGAAAACTCAAACTTGAGCTAATATAGCAAGAATACTAGCAAAATCGTCCAAGGGAAAAAAAACAACTATTTGTTCCTCCTGTCAGGCACAGTCATGTATCAGCTGTTTGAGAAAAGGTTTATATTTATTTATTTTCTGGGGAGGAAATCCATTCTGATGTTTATTATTCTCCACACATTTTTATTCTCTCAGATAAGTCACTTTTGCTATACTTTAAACCTATCTCTTTGCTCAATTTTTTAAAAGATGGAAGGGATCTCCTTCTCTTTTGTTGCCTTCCTCCTCCCCACAAAAAAGTGATTGAAATGTCAAATGGTTGACTTTGAAATGTTTGACTACTGAAATAAGTAAATATGAAATCATTTATTTAGAGCTAAAATAGGAAACTGTGATCTGGCTTAATAAAGTCTAAAAACAAAAACCTAATTATTCTGTCTACATACTGTGTATAGCCTGACCTACTACTCAACTAAAATTAACTTGGGCATCTAGCAGTGGGTCATGCAGCAGTTATATCACCTGTAACTCTAAGTAACTCAGCAAAGGACTCAGATTTAGGAGTTGCT
Source organism: Nanger dama (assembly GCA_917880005.1). Taxonomy (NCBI): domain Eukaryota; kingdom Metazoa; phylum Chordata; class Mammalia; order Artiodactyla; family Bovidae; genus Nanger; species Nanger dama. Next base: position 14,971,050 of record CAKJTW010000009.1, on the reverse strand, counting down.
ACGTATGAACAGTAACCCAGAATCACTAGTATATTACACATTTAGAATATTTTAAAGCAAACCAAGATTGATGTTACAGAGTGTGTTTTTATGGACCATTTGCTTTTCATATGCTTTTTATAAGTGACAAAAAAATTTTTCAATGAAAGAGAATCTCAAGCCTTCTAATTAAATGTTATACACATTTTCTCAAATAGTAACTTGTTTAATGAATATCACAGTAATGTCTGCAAATATTCAGATTTGCTTATTCAGAAAAAAAATCAGTTTTCAGATATTCAGAAGATAATAACCTGCTTGGACATCTGTCTTATACACTTGTGAAGATCTTAGTCTTATTTCTGAGTCAGTGATCATTTTTTACCATGTAAGATGTAATAGTAGATAACTAGGTATATTATTTGTCCACAAAGATCCAATCTACACTAGGAAGGCTTTTGGACGATTTAGTATTATAAATTAAATAATCATTTTAAAAATTCTTTCTTCTCTTCCATCTTTGTCTCTCCTTTCACCTCTGAGGAAACCATAATTTTGGATTTCTGACTATTTTAGCAAATATCTGATATGGCTTTATGGAGAAAAATTATAATTCAGATTTGCTTTGAAATGTAGCGATGATAGCAGTGGTGTGAACCATTAGGAACTGGTAGTTTTATGGTCACATTAATGCCTTCAGTGGAGGTAAGATTAAAGCAAGTAGTGTGAAAGCAAAAATATGATTTAAGACTTCAAAGCATAAGAGTAAAACCAGAGACAGGAGAACAAAGAATAGCACTATTTAAGAATATGAATTTCTTTCTACAAGAAGGAAGGGGGCTGATTGGAATGTAACTGTAATTGCTGTTTGATGGAAAGACCATAGAGCTGGCTGTAACTTCATTTTTGTCATGAGTGAGCCATGAACCAAATAGATGTTCTACACTGCTTATACCAAATAATATTCTACACTGCTTTTTATTTGGCTCATTTGGCTACTTTAAGGGTAGTCTGAAGGAGGGCAAAAGGTGAAAGCAAGGAGACCATTTGGGAGGCTTTGCATGAATTTGAGGCAAGAGATGATTGTCAGTTGAAACAAGGAAAGTTCTAGGCAGTATATAGGTTTGATTCCATTTGTACAAAAAAATCACATATATGATATGTGCCATGACATGCCATACGAAGTTTGATATACAACCAGTGTCTTTCGCTGGACAGTAGGATGGAGACTTTTACTTCATACATGTTTGTATCGTCATATTTTCTTTATAGTAAGTGTATAATTCATTTACAACAAAATTAAACTTGCATAGAAAGATAATATAACAATATAGAAAGTTAGGGCAATATATCATGAAATTACCCACAATCTCACTACACTAATTTTTATGTTTTCCATTACAATGTTTTTTTCCCCTAAATATTTTAACGACGTTGTATTTATATTTATAATCAATATGTAATTTTTGTATCCTTTTGAAATTTAACATCACATAATATTTTCCCATGTTGCTGCATATACACACACACATACATACACAAAAGTTCAACAAAGAGAAAATAAGATGCTTTTCAAGTGAAAAATCTAAATATGTAGATCAAATTATAATAATTAGTTGAAACAAGTGTAGTTGTGTACTAATGAGGCATTGCTGCAAAGTAACGTTTATTTTGTTAATAACCTCTTAAATATGTAATAGGCTCTGTATTGACTTTTTACTCTAATTTTATAATGAAAGGACATTGTTGTGCTTATTATCAGTGTTAATACTTTTCTACCTAATTATGAGCAATGAGCATTTTAGATTTCACTTTAATTTCTAACCCCAGTTCCTTAAAAATAATGGACTTTCCTAATTCTCTTTATTTTTAGAATCATCTCTTCTTTTTTGGAGGTGGGGCATGGGGATCATTAGTAAGGATAACAACCATGGTTACATAGGACACCGTCCCTAAAATAAAGGTAGTCCCTTGTCTAAAATAGAGGTGGTGCTGTAGCCTCAGCTGTAATTTTAGTTGTATGGATACTTTATCATGAAGATTTTCTTGAAGCAGTCTTTAATGTGCTGGTGCTGCTGCTGCTAAGTCGCTTCAGTCGTGTCCAACTCTGTGTGACCCCATAGACGGCAGCCCACCAGGCTCCCCTGTCCCTGGGATAACATGTCTAATTCTTTCAAGTGAAAAATCTAAAACTCACACTAGATGGCGCTCTTAAGCTAATGCTTGGTTTATCTTTTAAACATTTGTCCTTATTAAACAATCTGGTAAATATAATAGCCCCAATGTTTTTCAGTTTAAGCCATTTTTAGAATGGCAGCAGTGATTTAGGCTCCTATTTATTACCTTAATTTTTTGTACCTTAGTTTTAAATGGAGTATAAGCATGAGGAGAGGGTTCTCATATGGATGACAGTTATATATGCTTCAAAAACTAGATTTCCCTTGGTATTCTAGAAATGTTTAACTTCTTAAAGTTTTTAGAAGAAGGCAGTGACTGAACGTCCAGAAGAGCTTTGCTAATCGTCTAACACTTGCATTCCATTTGTACTGGCGTGGGTTGCATTTCCTTCTCCAGGGGATCTTTCCCAACCCAGGGATCAAACCTGGGTCTCCTGCATTGCAGGCTGATTCTTTACAGTCTGAGCCACCAGGGAAACCCTATTCCATTTGTAGGCTATGGAATTTGCTGCCAGTTTGTGTAAACTGATGAATGTTTGTCTTTTTTTCTGTTCAGATTGTTCCTCATGTAGTTAATTTGGTTCATTCCTTCAAAAGTGATGGTCTGCCTTCCAGTACAGCCTTCCTAGTGCAGTTGACAGAACTGATTCACTGCATGATGTATCACTACTCTGGATTTCCAGATCTCTACGAACCCATCTTGGAGGCAATAAAGGTATGATGACAGTTGCACCAGGCTTTGTAGAGCTGCAGCCTATGATATGGTAGATGAAAGCGATGAAACCGTCCTATAACCAGCTATTCAATTTACTTTTTATGAAAATGTGCTTTTTGTTTGGAAAATGCAATTGGAACCATGGTTCAATAATTCTTAGAGAGTGATGTCTTTCTTATGTGCTGAGGTGAGGTGAGGTGAAGTTGCTCAGTCGTGTCCGACTCTTTGCGACCCCGTGGACTGTAACCTACTAGGCTTCTCTGTCCATGGAATTCTCCAGGCAAGAATACTGGAGTGGATTGCCATTTCTTTCTCCAGGGGAACTTCCCGACCCAGGGATCGAACCCAGGTCTCCCGCATTGGAGGCAGACGCTTTAACCTCTGAGCCACCAGGGAAGCCCTCTTATGTGCTATTACTCTCCAAATTAATAATCGTATTTCTCCAGTTCTATAGTGCCAACAATGATAAGGCATATCTTTAAATTCTTAACAGCCTTTTAGGGAATTTGTTTTAAAAAATGATATATTAAGTTGATACGTACATAAGTTGCTTCCCAATATCAGAAATGTCAAAATATGTAAGATACATCTTAGATTCAAAGGAAGGCATTGTAATTACAGTATTTGACGTCTGTTTCTTCTCTGATTTTTATTTCATTTTTGCTATGGATTGTTCATGAATGTTCATATATCTTAGAATCTTTACTTGAATTATTTGTGAACTCACTTTCAACTTTGTGTGGATACTGGATCTAAAAGCATTGATTCTGTTTGTCTTGAAAAATGGGTCACAGAAAGCGTACTTTCCTCTTAGTAAATGTATTGCTTAATGAGGGAACAGCAAAATAATTGGAGAACTTCTTTCAGCTAGATGTGTTCAGAAGTTGTTAGAAATCAGTTCTATTGATAATGTTCCTTTTTGAGGTCTGAAATAAAGTATAAGGTCTCATTATCTTTACTTCTGTATCTGAAATGAATACAAAGTATATTCTTTCTACTGTAGAGTTTCTAGTTAGAATGAGTTTGGATGAGGCCAAAACACAAAACTGTTCAGCAAAGAAGGTATACTACTGGTATGACCCTTGGACACTTCAGAAGTAAATGTCTTTATTTATCAAAGGTTTTTGTCATGGATTTGATAGCAATATTAACCTCTTTCTGCAATGCTGCTGTGTCCATAGATGAAAGCTATTGCTGTTGTTAAATCTCATTTTTCACCTCTAAAAGCTGAAAATTCTGATAACTGAAGTAGGCTCAGTTTGCATGGATCTCCCTGTTAAACTAAGGGAAGCATTTTCCATTAGATGTCAACAACAACAATAAAATCAAAAGATTAAAATTCCTTCAGAAAGTATTTTCTGAGGTTTAAGTGCTTTAGGTGGTAACAGCAGTCCAAAACAGCCTTCAAGATTTTGCCAGCTTTCCTTAGTCTCCAGGACTCCACTCATGCTTGAAAACCGCTGACACTGAACATTTTATCTCATATGTCACAAAGCGGGGAAGAAACTGTATCTTGTAATAATTTTCTCTATGGTTAAACATGAGATGGAGTTTTGTTTTTTAAAGTCAGAGGTCATTGTGCTTAGATACTTTCATTTTTCATTCTCTGACTACTTTGAGATTTCATTTCTAAGGGTTAATACTGGGTAAATATTAGTAGTGAATGATAAAGAGATATTTCTTATTTTACTACAAAATTTGAAAGCAAATTGTTAAGCTAATTCAGTTGTATGCTAAGTCCTCATTCTACAGACTAGGAATAGCACTGCCACATATTCTCTGATGGCAGAGGTTTATTTTGAAAATACTTTGCTGGCAAATAGGAAGTAGAAATAGTTCAAATATGACTTGAGTTCCTATTTCTTTAGTATTCCTCAGCTTAATAAACTCTAGGAGATATTTATTCATTTTTGGAGACCATTATTTTTGCCATGTACTGTGATTTTTTTGATGACTGGTCAAGTACTATCAGTGATGTCAAAACTAAATGGGAAAAAAGAAAGATTAAATGTCAGTGGAAAGATCTTTATGGTGTTAATAACAAAAAATAGTTTATATTTTATACTACTTTTCCTCTTTATGATCTACAGGATTTTCCTAAGCCCAGTGAAGAGAAGATTAAATTGATTCTCAATCAAAGTGCCTGGACTTCTCAATCCAATTCTTTGGCATCTTGCTTGTCTAGACTTTCTGGAAAATCTGAAACTGGGAAAACTGGTCTTATTAATCTAGGGAATACATGTTATATGAACAGTGTTATACAAGCATTGTTTATGGCCACAGAGTAAGTTTAAATTTGAACTTTTAAAAATTTTTTTATTTTAACTGTAGAAATTGATGCATGCTGATGAAATATAAGATGGTGAGATTGTCTTCAAATTATTTCCTCTATATGGCATAAAAATATTAATGTTTTCATATTGCCATTTCAATTGCCTTATTCAGAAACAAAATTACTTTTAGTACCTGGAGCTATTAAAATGCTAATTTATATAAGTTATACTTCATGTTTATATTATTTATTTCATTTAGAGTCTTCTAATTATTCTGACTTGATATTTACTAATATATCAGAGGAAGTGATTGAACTTATTTCACAAAGTTTAAGGGTCCTCAAGTACTAATTTGTTATTATCCTGTAAGACTGATTTTTTTTTTAACCTGTGTATCTTTTGAGGTGGTCATATTTAGTTTTTTCTGCTTGTAGGTATTTTGCTGTTTCTCAGATCAGTAACTTCTTCACTGCCCTTAGAGAAATTCAAGCTGTGCTTCCCATCCCAAGTTGATAGATACTGAACAGATGTATAACAGACATGTTCCTTTGCCATCTTACAGATTTACTTTCAAATACATTTTCTTTTGCAGCCAAGCAAATAGGAAATCACTGGCTGTTAGCTATGTGAATTTAATCTGTAAAGGTACAAAATAGTGATGAACTTTTGCTGAAGGCAAAAACCTGGTTGAATATTTCTTTTCTATACCAATAGGATGGATTTCATGGAACTTGACCAAAGATGTTTACAAATTGAAATCTAGGCCTTTGTAAGTTTTTGTGCCTTCCTAGAGATATCATACCTGGAGGAGGGTTTGGCAGCCCTCTTCAATATTATTGCCTGGAGAATCCCATAGACAGAGGAGCCTGGAGGGCTGCGGTGTGGGGTTGCAAAGAGTCGGACATGACTGAGCCACTGATCACAGAGGAATCATAAACTAAAAGCTGAAGAGTTTAATTTTATTTTCTTTCCTGGTCTCAATATATACAATCAAAACTAAGGCATTTTCATTTGGTCTAACGGTTCATTTGTTTTTAGGAATTTTTTCTTGTGTTCTAAGAAAATGTTTATTCATAGACACAACTGATACTAGGCATAAAACCAAAATAATCCATGTCTTACCACCAGAGGTCATCTAATCCAGCCATCTCATTTTACAAAAGATAGAGAAAGCAAAAACTCAAAGCAGTTATAACTGACAGCTACAATTCAAAGAGCACATCTTATTTTATAGCAGCCAATACTATCTCAGAATAGGCAGACAGCATATTTTATTTCTTTGGTAATATGTAAATTCTTAAATAAATCTAGGAGTACATAAAATAAAAATCAGACATTCCCATCAGTTCAGTTCAGTCCCATAGGTATCTGTTAATAGTTTTGCTTGCATTGTTCCAGACCTATTTTTAAACAGTGATAAGATTTATCTAGTATAAAACAAATGTGTTGGTTTTTAAAAATATGTTTACAAAGAATCTTGTCTATTTTCCAGCCACTTATTTTGTTTCTTTTGATGATTTATATTGGAAATAGTCCCATGTTAGTGTAATGACAGAGCTACAGACATTCTGAGTAAATCGATGTGCCATAGTTAATTAAATCATTTTCCTGATGATGACTATTAGGTTGTTTTGCGTATAATTAACATTTGGCCATATGCCTGTGAGAGGCCATTCTTTGAATAGGGTGTGCCACATTGATCTCCAGAAAGGGTATAGCATTTGAACTTGCATGCTAATACATGATTGTACCTATGACCCCATACCTTTAGCAGTACTTGATAAGATCAGTATTACAAAATCTTTCCAATCTGGACAAGAGTGTCTTTGTGCATCTTGGCTGACCTTTACAGCTTTCACCCTCTCTAGTATCTCTGTTCACTTGTGTCTCTTTTCTGAATGGCCTGTCTTTCCATTGTGCACCTTTCTGTTGGGTCCTTTTCTTTTTCCTGCTGATTTATCCTGGATGTGTGCGTGCTTTCTTCCCATCAGAATGGTGCATTTATCCAGTGTTTTGTTTGCAATTTTTTATTTTATGTAGTCAGATCTGCTATTTATCATTTATAGCTTCTGAATTTTAGGACACCTTCCCCTCTAAACTCCCTTTACCCCCTTTTCTTCTGTTAAATACTTCAGTATTTTCATATTTTACATTTAGCTCATTACTTCTCTGTGGCATCTATAATAATATGAAATCTTGTTTAATTCCATTTTTTCCCCAAAAGGATACCCAATTGTTCTATACTGTTTTTTGAAGTTTCTTCCCATTCAGCACTAGTACTACATTCTTTAAAACTCTAACTTTATCATAGTTTTGATGACAGGAAATTTTTTTATATTTCATGCAGAGTTGAATTTAAAAGTTGTTTGCCCAAGTTACTAGTTAATAGCGTCATCTATTTCTATTTGCACCATTTTCTTCCTTCTTCACTACATTGTAGGCAGTGACTTTGCCTGGTAAAGGGCCTTCAGGTAAGTGAAATTTTACTTTAAGGATAATATCTTGAACTAACTTCCCTTTAGCTTTTAAAAGTGCATCATGTGTACACATGTAGACAAAAAATCGTTATATTTTACTATCTTTCAGTTTCAGGAGACAAGTATTATCTTTAAATCTAAATGGGTGCAATTCATTAATGAAAAAATTACAGCATCTTTTTGCCTTTTGGCTCATACACAGGTGAGTGTAAGTGTCTATAGTATATATGTGTTAACTGAATTGATAATCTTCTTTAAACTTCACATTATACCAAATTTGATGAACCTTTTTAACTGAAGAAATAATATATCTCTCTCCCAGCACAACAGATCCACATAGAAATCTAAAGAAATACTGCCTAAAATCAGGATATGCCCTAAGTTCTTACTTCTCCCTTCTACTTTCCATTCTTGTAGATGAATATTTTACTGACCCATTATTCTAATTATTATAGGTAAAATCTGATTTCCTATGCAAAAAATAGCTCCTTCATAAAGAAATATTTTAAAATGCATCTTTAATATTAAGTTTATAAATATTAATTTGATAGATTTTCATAGTAATGAACAATTTAACATGAATAATTAAAATAATTTTGTGGCATCTTAGCTTTTTCCCTCCCATTTCTAATGTATATACCCTTTCATTATGACTAAACTTTTGAACTTAATGGATAAACTGTTTACCCATTAGAAGTTATGGAGCTTAAAATTTTGTGATCTTTTATGTCCACAAAGTAATCCAAGGAAATAAGTTTATGCTAATAGCAAGAACATCATGTAAATAGCCATTTATTGAGAGATGTAATATGAAGTCTGATAAGCATTCAGAAAAGAATCCTTATGCTCAAGGAACTTGTACTTTTAAGTTTTGAGTAATACCTATGAATAATACAAATCATTTATAAATAATATTTTCTGATTTTACTGTTTTCATTTCACAGAGGTCTAAAGGAATAGGTAGTTACAGCCAGAAGAGAAGATAGATTTAGAATTGATGGAATTGAGTTGTTAGGAATACTTTGTTTCCTACCTATAAGCTGAGAAATATCTCAAGTTTAACTTCTTAAATGGAAGGAGTCAAGAGTGGCATGAGTGATGGCCTGAAATACTCAGAGGATCATTTTACTGTTCTCTGCCTGGAGGAAATATGTCTACAAATTTAACACCTCAGGACCAAAGGAGATGAAATCTCCTCCCTGCAACTTCCAAACATTATTTTCTAGTAAATGGATGTATGTACTTGCTGTATTTACTGTATGCTGTATTTACTGTATGTTATATAGAGTTTGCCCTTGAACATCACAGTCTGAACTGCAAAAGTTCACTTACACATGGATTTTTTCCAATAAATATGTACTACAGTACTGCATAATCCATGTCTGAGTCCACAGATGCAGAACCACAGATAGGGTGGGCCTATTGTAAAGTTATACACAGGTTTTTGACTAAGCAGAGGGTCAGCACCCCTAACCCCATGTTGTTCAATGGTCAGCTGTATAGCATGTATGCATATGGTAGGTGTATGTGTATATGTGTAGAAATACATCATATATACTATATTAACTTAAGTCAGAGCTATTAGGAAAAAGCCTTAGGAGTCTTCCATATTCTCAACAAAAGAAGAATTCACAAGAGAACGTAATTAAACTTCTGCCATAGTTGAGACCCTATCTGACAAGTAGATTAGGTAGGTAGATTTTCCCTATATTATTTAAAAGGCTTTTCTTCTCATAATTAATAAAGCTAGTATGTATTTAGCGTTTAAATTTGTCTAGCTCCTGTGCTAGGTGGTTTACATATATTATCTCTTAATCCTCAAAATCAATCTATGAGGTAATAAGGTAGTGTTCCCATTTTACAGGTGAAGAAACAGGGCTTACATGACCTGCTTTCCTGGCCATGCAAACAAGTGGCAAGACTGGAATATGAATCAAATGATTTCTGAAAACCATTGCAAACAATCCACCGAATTCCTTTTCTTCAAAATGCCATAAAAACACCTATTTTGATAGAATGTTTTCCTTAACTGAGAACCCTGTCATATACCACAAATACTCAAATTCTAAATTTTCAAGTTATAATCACAACTTGGCAGATGTCTTTTTCAGTTCTTTTTTGTCGTAGCAAAATCTAGGATTTCAGCCTACCTTGCTCTAAAGTACACACGCAGTCACTTCACTAAACTGCTCCTATGCTAAAACAAATAAAGTCAGCAAAGTTCCTGACCAGTGTGTTCATATTCCATACATTTATGACATGTGTTCCCAGTCAAAGAAATTTTCACCTAAAATCAGTATGCATGGCTCTGTAGAGTATGTGCCTTATTAATCCAAAATATAGATCCACTAACTTTTTTTCAGATTTTTTTTTAAATTGTGGATTCAAGTACATCGGAGAGATAAAGCCAGAAGCATTGTATTAAGTTAAAGAGACTTGGGGTCTGATAAAAATCCCCTCTGCTACTAGTTTAGCTATATGACCTTGGGCAAGTCACATACTTTCTCTAGATCTTAATTCTGATCTACAGAATGAGAAGTTAAGACTGAAAGTTACCTAAATGTATTTGTTTGGTCCTTTGTAGTAAAGGTTAAGCCCATGTAATTGTAGTAATCTTTATCAAACATTATATATTAAGATTTAGGTTTTTAGTTCATGGTGTGAGAATCACTTCCTTGTGTTTTCTCGATCAACAGAGAGAAGCATATGCACCTCGGATATTCTTTGAGGCTTCCAGACCTCCATGGTTTACCCCTAGATCACAACAAGACTGTTCTGAATACCTCAGGTTTCTACTAGACAGGTAAAAAGTATTTCTAGAGCTGTGATTTGAATTATATTCTTTCTTAACAGATTATTTCTATTAATGTTTTTTTTTACCTTTAAAACATTATTTCTAGTGTTAAACTCTAAAATACCTTGCATTTATTGTACTTTTTAGGTATTTTTAATTTGGTTTCTTTTTAAAATTTTCTTACTTTAGCTGTTCTCAAAGTGTAGTACAAGAACCCCTAGGGGTTCCCAAAACACTTTCAGGGATCTTTCCCTTTCCGACTACATATCTGTGTATCTGTAGTTAAGGCCAGACTTTCTTCATATGCTTCATCCAGAACAACAGAGCACAATAGACTGAATGCAGAGCAGATACAGGGGTCCAGCCTGCCTTCTATTAAACTAGATGCTTGAAATATTTGCAAAATGAGCCATTCTTCTCACTTAATTTTTTTGGGTTTAGAAAATATAACTTTTTCATTAAAAATGTTATTTATATTAGCATGTAATGAGTTTATGATTTATTATTGTGTAGCACTTTATTACTTTTATTCTCAATTTTTGAATACAGTAAATATTGATAGATACAACCACATACATGATAGCTCTCAGGTTCCTCAGTTATTTTTAAGAGTATAAAGGCATTCTGAGATAACGAAATTTAATAACTCCACCTTTATACCAACTGATAATTAAGTGGGTTTGATCAATTTTATTGTCTTCTTCCTACTTAAGTAATAAAACCTATTATTTCCCAGTCTTTGCCTCCTTTCTGGAATGTAAATGACTAGTAAAGTTAGTTGATTTTTAAATAAGCATTATATTTGATAATAATTTGGCTGTTTATATAAGCCAAGCCACTCATATTTTTGAGTAGAATTGACATTTAAATTTAAGTGAAGTAGCTATATAATGATACACTCTCCTGCAGGCTCCATGAAGAAGAAAAGATCTTGAAAGTTCAGTCTTCACACAAGTCTTCTGAAAGTCCAGGATGCAGTGAAACTTCTTTACAAGAGGTAGCCAATAAAGCAGCTGTCCTAAAAGAGACCCATTGCACAAGTGACGGTGAGAAGACGCTAATTGAAAAAAATGTTTGGAGGAAAACTGCGAACTCACATTTGTTGTCTGAACTGCAGGAGTACCTCACAGAAAGTGGAAGCCTTTACAGATCTTTCACTGGCCTTTTGTCCTTCCTCTTCTGTGGAAAACTTGTCTTTTCAAGATCCAGCATCATCACCCAGTACAGAAGATGATGGCCTAACACAGGCCAGTGTGCCCGGTCCTTCAAAAGAACCAGGAGTCTGTAACCCGTCAGCAGTTGCCATTGCGTGCGACTCGGCTGTGAACGAAAGAATGGTTGACAGTCCTGATGAGTTCTGCTGTACTGAAGACACTTCTGTCCCTAATGACTCTAGCAAGATGCTTGTTAATAAAGATGTACCTCAGAAACCAGGAGGTGAGACCACACCTTCAGTGACTGACTTATTAAATTATTTTTGGCTCCAGAGATTCTTACTGGTGACAACCAGTATTATTGTGAAAACTGTGCCTCTCTGCAGAATGCTGAGAAAACTATGCAAATCACAGAGGAACCTGAATACCTTATCCTTACTCTCTTAAGATTTTCCTATGATCAGAAGTACCACGTGAGAAGAAAAATACTAGACAATGTGTCACTGCCACTGGTTTTGGGTTGCCAGTTAAAGAACTCCTTTCTCTTCGTTGTCAGAAACTTGGTCTCTAGATGTTGACTTCACTGACATTAGTGAGAATCTAGCTAAAAGTTAAAGCCTTCTGGGACTGAAGAAGCTTGCTCCCCTAAACTGGTGCCCTATCTCTTGAGTTCTGTGGTCGTTCACTCTGGTGTGTCCTCAGAAAGTGGGCATTACTATTCTTATGCCAGAAACGTCACAGGAACAGAATCCTCCTGCCAGATGTGCCCCCAGCCTGAGACTCTGGCGTTTTCCTCCTCCCGGAATCACTTACTAGGGAGAGCTAGTCCCACCACAGTGATTGAACAGGACTTGGAAAATAAGGACATGTCAAAAGAATGGTTTTTATTTAATGACAGCCGAGTGACGTTTACTTCATTTCAGTCAGTCCAGAAAATTACGAGTAGGTTTCCCAAGGATACAGCTTATGTACTTCTGTATAAGAGACAGAACAGTACTGATGGTTTAAATGGTAATAATTCAACCACGGGACTCTGGGTAAATGGAGACCCACCTCTACAGAAAGAACTAATGGATGCTATAACAAAAGACAATAAACTGTATTTACAGGTAAGTTGGAAACATAATCACCATTTGTGGAAGATATTTAAGCAATTGACAAATGGTTGAATGCTTGCCTTAATTTTGAAATCCACCTTTTACACTTCCAAGGAATTTACAAAGTGGGTGATTTTGAAATTTGAATCTGGGTTCATATGAAATGGGTTAAACCTATATAACTAAATTTTCTTGCTAATATTATGAATTAGGTATGAAGAGTCACAATTAGATGCAGTATAGAAGCCCTTCTTTGTTTTCAATTAGAAAAGATCTGATCATTATAAAATCATGCCATTCAGAAATATAGGAGGTTTAAAGTAAATGAAACTATGGAATAAGAATTTCATATGAGCTGAATTTACTTATACTTTTCACAAAGATTTTTCTTACTTTAAAGTTAATATAGACCTTGCTGAAAGTATTTTTCTTTGAAACCTGCCAACTTGCTATCAACATAAAAGACCAGCAGTAAATAGGAGTTAAAACTGTAGGTGTATTACAAACACACCAAGTGATTTTATGAGTTTAAATATGTAAGTTTCTAAAAATTTTGTGTTACAGACTCTTAAAAGATACAGAATAAGAGAAAAAACAGTACTGATTTGTGGGAAAGTTTACTGTATTATGAAATATTCAAATAATGATACATGATACATTTTTAAAGGAGTATGGCAGTGTTCCAGGATTACACAGAAACAATACATTTTGCAAGGAAAAAAAATAAGAAACTCAGGATATTCCTTATTCACTACCAGAAAGACTTATGATCAAGGTAATAGAATATATTCAACCATGTACTTCTTGCTAGATATCATATAAGCCATTAGATAGGGATCATCAGGATTCTTGAACATTGGAAAGATGGAGTGAGGGTAAGAAGATAAGGTTGAAAAGAATTTCTACAATATAAAATATGAAAATAAGGCCCAGGGCAATCTTGACTTTTGAAATATACAAAAACTACTTTAATTTCTATAATTGGAATGCCAAAAACTTCCCCCATTACATCCTACTTTACAGTGTTTGTGATGAGCCCTTCTTTTCATGATTATTTTATTATCCTTATGTCATTATAAAGAAAAACCATTATGTACTTTGTTGAATCAGTTTCTCATGTTGTGCAGTTGTTCTAAATTCCGTTTTAAGTCTCAAATTGTCCAATTGTCTAATGCAAAAAGTTACCACTTCATTTTACATTAAAGTTATTACCTGTTTTAAGATATTATTCATTTACCTGTATTAAGACTCTTAGGCTATTAAAGCTTCATATTAAAGTGTCGTTTTGAACCAAATTGCAGTAACAAATACCCAACTAGAAATTAATTAGAAATAAATTAATTAGAAACTTAAATATATTTAGACTTTATTTAATTTCAACTACAGTAATATAATGGATAAGTTTTGAATGGTGATGTTTCTCATACTATGTAACCAAATCATTCTGATGTTTTAAGTTTGCATTAGGAGCTATGATGCTTCTTCTATTGTGAACGTGTCTTCATAATTGCCTGGCAGTGAGAATATGTGGTGAGATTTTATATATAACAGTTTACAGCTGTCATTCTTTAGTTTTGAACACTTGGAACATATACGTGTATATTTTTTCTCTCATTTCTAGTGCTGATTTTACATTCACTCTTGAATTATAGTTAAAAGTGTGCCCATTTCATAGTAATAATGCTTTGTAATAGATTGCTATGTTTGGGATACAACTTTGGCTTTAAGAAATGGCATTCTGCCTAATTATAAAACAGTTGTAAAAACTTACCAAGTCTTAGTGAAAGTAAGGCTATGGAGTTAGGTCACAGCTAGATTTACAAGTGTTAGAAAGACTCTTGCTCTTTATAGTATTGGAAGGACTAGTGGTTTTGAAAAACCTAGGCAAAAAAATTCTACCACACAAACTATTTTCTACTCTGTATCATAACCTGACACACAGGAAAGCAATGCAAACTGTGGATCTTGAAGTATATCAGGGAAAAGGCTTGTTCCTCATATACTTCTACCCCCAACTTCCATTAGGAGTATCTCCATTCTTTTAGCGTCTGGACTACGAACATCATGCTTTCTGTTAGGATCCAGTGTGAGAAAGGATGTGTGAATGGTTATCACCTAACCCCATGTGTTCCACCCTAACTGCAGATAATCCTATCCTTTGTTGTTCAGTTTCTTTTCTTTCTTTGGAGGAGGTAGGAGTTTATCTGAATATTTTTCCTCATCATAGATCATACATAAGAGTATATATTGTATATACATACATGAATATATATTGTATCTCATACATAAGAGTATATATTGTATCTGTGTAATTTAAAACAAAAAGTTAGATCAATTTTATGTTTATAGATTTACTTAAATGAGAGATCTAAATATACAGAAAAGTTTTTGTCCCAAAGCAACAGTAGCTCCTTTTTGTTACTTGACCAATAGTGCACTATTGAAATAAGAATTAATTTTAATACTTGATATAAAATTAGGTAAAATTACTTATAAACTTGTGAATTTACCTAATATTCTCATCTATATTAAAAGAAATAAAATGAAAAGTGGTTTCCCTTACTTCTATCCATAGTTGAAGCTTATCTTCTGAAAACAGAGTATCATATGTTTTTCTCCATCAGCCATGTATTTATATAAGTACAAAAATAAAAATGGAATCTTACTTCCTTGAGAAGCTCTCTGTCTTAAAGTATATTATAATATAGGTTTCAGGTGTCTCAGAAGCAGTGGGATTACTCAGTTTTGTGTTGTGTAGGTTTTTCAACATAGTTTCTGGTGGGAAATCACTTTTTAATAGAGTCTAGACAAGATCTTCTTGAGCAGAACTTCTTGAACTCTGCCTTGCATATTTACTCAGTTTATTTATTTCATTAGGGAACAAGATCTCTAAACCAAATATTGTTTCTTAGATACAGAGCCATATTTTCATTGCTTGCTTAGATAGCTTAATATATTATAGAGCCAGAATGAAGTGTTTCTGTTCTTATTTTTGTGTCTATTTCTGATTTCGCTATGGCAGCTTTTATTTTTATCTGTCAAACATATGTAATCTTACTCTAACTTTACAAATTGAAGAATAAATTAATATAATCCCTGAGAAATATTGTGTGGTTAGACATGATACAGAAGAGCCAGCAGTTATAAATGCTGTACCTGATAGAGTTAATGGAAAAATTGTTTTTGAGAAATATCCTGTAAATTAAGTTTTAAAAGCCTTTCTAAGGGCCTTTCAGAGACTGGTTAATTAAGCCATTCTGCTATAAGGATTTCTTATCTATGATCACATTCAGCCATAAAACATGTGGTTGTTGACCGTTTTCTGTATTGGGAATCATACAGCAGTCATGTATGCTTACTGAGAAACCAGGGTGTCTATAATATAGAGACAGATGTCAAGGTAAGCCTGAGGTTTTCCCTCCATAATAAAACTCAGGCATCTCATGAAGAGGATAGAATAGTCAACTAAGAAAATTTAGCTAGAAATTGAACATTACATTGCCAGGAGGAGCAAACTAATTGGACTTTCAGTTAAAAGCTGGAAATAGTACAGTTTTTATTATGAATGTTGATGGCACTGTGAGATTCCTTCAGGGTGATTTTATGTAATCAGTTAAGGGTTATGCTGTTACCAGTCGGTGGCTTTTAGACCTTGTTGACACTAATGACCTCATTTGAGAGTTGTAGACTCTTTCCCAGAAAATGGACCTATGCCAGGATATTTTGCCTGTTCTTCCTAGGAGTTTGTGTCAGTTTTAGAATCCAATTCAACACCTTGCCAAGTGAATTTGCAGTTTATAAATAAATGTTTATTCATAATTTGTTCCTTTCATGGCTAAGTACCTAACAGTGTTCTAGTTTGAGATCATGAATATTTACTGAGCACTTAATATATGTCTGGCACAGAGATGAATATGAGTCCTTATAAAAGTTCTAATAATCTGGTAGGGGATGGTTTTAAGTAATACTGTAAGAACACAGGCTCCATTTTCTTTAGCAGTGTTTTTGAGATGAGATCTACTATTTACTGAGAAATATTCTGAGGAAAGGGCAGGAAAAAATTGAGCCCTCTTTCATTATTTATACCTTTTACTGTAATCACCCACTTCTAAAACAGCCCCACTTGACGGAAAGTAGATAATCCATTGTCATAACCTTTGAATTTTGTGTTCTGTGTATTAGGAAAGAAATCCATTCTTGTATTTGTTGATGAGCTTTGCAAGAACTGTGATGTTTCTGTAGAGAAATCTGAAGAGTGTGGGGCTTCAGTTAAAGTGGGGTATTGACAGAGAATGGCCTTTAGGATCTATCATTCTGTAGAATTACACCGGGATTTTGTTCTCTATCTTGTTTGCTCCATCTGTGATTATGTACTTTAGTACGATTTGATAAGGATTAGTGTAATCAGTATTTTTAAAGTTACTGAGATTTGAAGGATACTGAAGGATTAAAGCAACTGAAAAATATTTTTATAGATGATATACCCATCCACAGTACTGAGAGTTTTAATGTCATAAAAACTATTTTAAATTTCAGGAACAAGAGTTGAATGCTCGAGCCCGGGCCCTACAAGCTGCATCTGCATCCTGTTCATTTCGGCCCAATGGATTTGATGACAATGACCCACCCGGAAGCTGTGGACCAACTGGTGGTGGGGGTGGAGGCGGATTTAATACAGTTGGAAGACTCGTATTTTGATGCTGAGAGAGTCCAAAATGCACTGGTCACAAAACATCGAATACCATGACTGTTAAAATGTCAGACTGTAACAAATATCATATCTATCTTTTATTTTTCTTTTCATTAGACCCTTATACTTTAAGAAAACACACTCAGTGCTTGTTTTATTTTCTTGACAATACATTTATTAACAAAATGCATCATGGGAAAGAAAATCTACCTCTTAAAACTCTATTTGCTTTTATGGTTAGATATGCTTGACCAAAAATTTTCAGAGGAAAATATGTACCTGGTCCCTAATGAAGCTGCATTAAATTTAGAGGCATTTAAATGGTCCTGTGCTCAGTTTTACCGAACAGAAAATAGATTTCACTTAGCATCCTTTATAAAAGAATTGTGTGTTGGAGGTGAAGGAAATATTGTTTAAAAAGAAAGAAGATATTTTATTCCCTTTGTAGTTAGCCCATGTTTAAATTCAAGTCTTTGGGAATACTAGCAGTGATACGGTCACTTATGAAGGCAATAACATGAACTTTATTGAGCTGTAGTGCTTTGTCTCTGCATTTCAAGTAAAAATGTTTTAAAAAGAATTATTTATACATATGTGCTGAATTTGATCTTAAGAAAGGTGCATGATCCTGTAGGAGTCACATTTTTACCTAAGAATTGCTAACTTTGTAGTATTTCTAATTGAGGATTTTAAAAATTCTATTTCAGGGAGTATATCTTCTGTGTGTTTTGAAGGAGGTGAGTTCTGTATGTGCCTTGCAGTACTGTAATTCAAAAATAAGAATCTTTGGCTGCAGAAAAGGTTTTCTAAAATGAAATGTTAGGAAGTAATTTTTGTGCTAACATTAAAATTATAACTTTTGAAAGGTATTAGATTTTCCTGAAGTAAAATTTGATGGTTCTAAATCAAAAAGTGTGATAGTTTATTTTTAACTCTTATAAGAATTCAGAGGAAATGAACTAGATCAAGTAAAAAAAAGTTTTTGATTTTTTTACTTAATCCTCAGAATATTAAACATTGATCGTATATTTTCAGAGTTGTACATTTGGGCTTTTATTTTTTTTTGAGTCATGTGTTTTACACAATTATTTCTGTTTCACAGTTTCAGATAAAATGTCAAAATGTCAGTCCCTGCCATCCCGCATTTTCTTTGCCAGGAAACTGGAAACAAGTCACTTCTTCTAGGTCTTGATGATACAGTATTTAGGAATTATCCCAGTTGTCTCCATTCCTAAAAGTTTTAACTTACCCATCGTGTACATAGTTCTGAAGATTGGTCGTATATTTATTTTTAAAACATTTTAAGGAAAGAATGTTCTGTGTTGATTTGGGATTTATCTTTTTCCCAAGCTTTTAATGCCGGTGGTTAAAAACAGATATCCTCATCTTCATTCTACTACTTCCCATTCCTAACCTGTTTCTGGTCATCAGGAAGATTAGAAAAACTGATTGCATTAGTTTAAAACTGGAAATTCTTTACAGAATTGAGATTTCTCTTCCCTACAAATCACTGAACCAGAAGGAATTTTATCAAGTTTCTTTCCTATGGACTTCCTGTTTTTCTAATAGTGAATGTCTAAGTTATGTGTTCAGTTATCCGCTGGCTAGAAAATGATTTATAGTCAGACTATATCAATCGGCATCTATTGAAACTGGTAAAGTCATTTAATACTTGGTGGGTTGATATTGGATTCAACTGCTTCTACTAGGAACTTGCATAAAGACAATTAAACCTACATAAAGTTTTATCTTTGAATAGCATGTCATTCAAGGATTTTTATGTGTCAAGGTAATTGAATATTCAAAGTGATAACAAAGGTGAAATTCTAGTTATGTAATATACTGAGCGTGGGGACTTCCTTCGTAGTCCAGTGACTCTGTGCTTCCAGTTCAGGCATGGGTTTGATCCCTGGTTAGGGAATCAGAATCCTAGGTGCTGTGTGGTGTGGCACAAGAAAGAAAAAAAGCATACTACTGAGCATATTTAGATTAACTTCATACCACTACCAAAAACTGGAAGTTAAAGATTTCCTTTTAAAATTACAACTATAGTAATAGTTATTTGGGAGCAACCTAAATGTCCATCAACAGATGAATGAATAAAAGAAAATGTGGTTATTTATATAAAGTGGAATATTACTCAGCCATAGGAAAGAATGAAATACTGCCATTTGGAGCAACATGGATAGACCTAGTTTATCATACTAAGTGAAATAAGTCAGAAAGACAAATATCATATGATGTCACTTATATGTGGAATCTAAAAAAAATTATAATTATGCAAATGAACTTATTTATAAAACAGAAAGAGACTCACAGACATAGAAAACAAGCTGATGGTAACCAGAGTAGAAAGGTGAGGGATAAATTAGGAGTTTAAGGGTAACATGTACACACTACTATGTGTGTAAAATAGATAATCAACAGGGATCTACTGTATAGCATAAGGAAGTGTACTCAGTATTTTATAACATATTGGAAGAGAATCTGAAAAGATTATGTGTATATGTATACCTACACACATACACACACACAACTAACTATAACTGGATCACTTTGCTGTAATCTGAAGCACTTTAAACCAACTATACTTCAATTTAAAAAATAAATTTAAAAACAGAAAAGATAATACCCCCCCAAAAGAAAACCAATGAATCTTAAAAAGAAGTCTAATAAAAGAAAAAAAGTCTAAAAGGCTCTTCTATGTGTATATATATGCATTTACTAAACTGTCATATCATCATAATGTTAGCCTTATTTTTTGTTTTACTAATTTTCTTATAGAGTCCTTTTTGGAACTGAATGAAACTCAAGACGAATGAAGGATTTTAAAAAAACAAGGATTCAAAGTAAACAGTTCTTTTAAAAAAAGTTAACTTATAAAGAAAAACCACAGGTTTTCTGTGTAAAAGGAAATTCTGTTATAGAAATAGTTTTAAAGAAATAAAATAAAGATTTTTATTCAACAAATCAAGTATCTGGGTTTTACAAAATCAAAAGGATTTGTTATGTAAAACCTTTAGCCCCAGTGTTACATAACCAGTGTGGATTTAACTTTAAAAATAGAATCTAAGGAGTCAGCCAAGTGTGTAGCCAACTCTCATCGTCAGTGTCAGTTATGGCCTGCAGTTATTTTTCTCTTAATAAATCTCACGTTTTCAAGTTATGCTTTGTATGCTAGACACACACACACACACACAAACACACCTTGATTTCAGAGAGATGAAAAGGTTAGCCTTCCCTGGGTAGATCAGTGGTTTTCAACCATGCATAATGTTAGAATCACTTGGAAAGTTTTTAAAAAATATTACCAGGCCTGGCCCCGCCCCAGACCTATTAAATTACATGGCGACCAGGCATCAGTATTTTTGAAGTTCCTCACATGATTTAAATGTACAACCTTTGTTGAGAACTTCTGGGCTAGAAAAGGAATTGTTTTCTCTAGGACTTTCATCCAAAGATAGTAACATGTTGAGTGATTAAGTGAGATTAAAACTATTGTAATATTAATTATTTGGAAGCAGCCTAAGTGTCAATCAGATGATAAAAGATGATGTGGTGGATACTGATAGATGTTTATGTCTTTTGAACTTATACCAGCCCTGTAAGTGACTTCACACCTTTGCCCTCCCTTACTCTTTTATGGATAAAGAAAGTAAAGACTAAGATTACAGAACCTGCTCAAAACTATGCAGCTAAAAAGTCAGAAATTGAGATTTTTCAAAGTCATAATTGAGATTTTAATCCATGTCTTCAGAACTCCAAAGTCAGTGCTCCAAAAGAGGGACAGTAACAAGTAGGAGAAAAATGTGAGCAAAAGAATGAAGCAAATTACATATGAATAAAGGTGAAGGTGAAGTCGCTCAGTCTGTGTCCGACTCTTTGCGACCCCGTGGACTGTAACCTACTAGGCTTCTCTGTCCATGGGATTCTCCAAGGCAAGAATACTGGAGTGGATTGCCATTTCCTTCGCCAGGGGATCTTCCCGACCCAGGGATCGAACCTGGGTCTCCCGCATTGGAGGCAGACACTTTAACCTCTGAGCCACCAAGGTTTGCAGTAAACTATGAAATAGAATTTCTACAATCTGTATTGTTTATTCTTTTGTACTCCAAACACCATTTTAAAAAAAAAGTGAGACCCACTCTTAAAACCTGTAGGTAGTAATCCCAACAGTTGAGAAATTCGGTTCTGAGCGAACTCACTTGCTACCCCTGTTTAATCTATGCTTATTTTACTAGCCTTATCTCTTCCATTCTTCCCTTTCTGTCCTCCCATGTCATATTGTACTGTGAGTCAGGCCCTGGTCTTCTGCATTTCAGGCAGATTCTTTACCATCTGAGCCATCAGGGAAGCCCAGTTCTTACTCAGACGTTACATACTTGCCGTCTCTAGGCTTTTCCACATGCAAGTAACAGTAAACACATCATTCCCCTGACCCCACTTTCCCTCCCTGGTTTCATTTGACTAATTCTTGCTCATCTGTCAATATGCTCAAGGCTTCTTGTATCACCCTCCCAAACTGACTAGTGTCCCGTTTTATCCTGGGTTGTTTTGTGCTTCTTGAAAATACCATAGCTTAGTAATGGAGTAAATTAGAATTAAAGACTGATCCTTCACAGCAGAGGTCCCAACCTCCAGGATCTAATACCTGATGATCTGAGGTGGAGCTGATGTAATAATGATGGAAATCAGTGAACAATTAATGCACTTGAATCATCCCCTAAACCATCTCCCCATCCCTGATCTGTGGAAAACTTGTCTTCCACAAAACCAGTCCCTGGTGCCAAAAGTTTGGAGACTGCTGCTTTACAACAACAAAAATTCAAAGCAAGTCTTAACACAAGCAGGCTATTTTAGTTCGCATAAAATTCACCTTAACTCATGTATAAGCCAGAATGACTTCTCTGTATCTCAATATGTGAAATTTTCTTTTATCATTTCCCTGTTATAAGATGTCCTTTCCAGTCTCCTATTCTTGCTGTGAAAGACCCTGCACCCCAGTAAATCATGTTACATGAGCATATAACTGTAGTCCAGGTACAAACAATTCCCCAAAGATCCTATTTTTCTGTAAGTCAGTAGGTCAATGTTTATATTTAACTCTTAATATAACACTTAAATTTGGGGTGGTGGAGGGAGCAGACCTTGAAAGGATCAAACTCGTGTAAGTAACCATCCAGAACAAAGTCCAGCACTCTAAAGAAAGTAAAATTCACAATATTGAGGATCTGATAAAAATTATCAGTCATTCAAAGAAAAATATGGCTCATACCCAGAAAAAAAAAACAATAGAAACGGACTCAAATTATGGAAAGGAAGCAACTGACAAACTTGAACCTTAAAAGAATGTGAAGAAAAATATGGACAAAATGAATAAAGAAATGGAAAATGCAAGAAGTGCAACAAACTCAGTAGAATAAATATAAAAGAAGTTACACCCAATCACATAATAATCAAATTTCTTAACAACAATGATAAAGAGAAACTTAAAAGCAGCTGGAGAAAGAGAAGACATTACATATAGAATAGTTTAACACACCATATACAGCCCTCAAGCCGTATCTATTCTGCTTTGTGGATTTTCATAAATAAAACCCTGTTGGAATACTGACATACCTATTTGCTTACCTATCATCCATAGTGGTTTCTACGCAACAGTAGCAAAATTGAGTAGTTGTGGCACAGACTATTGAGCCTGGAATGACAAAAATATTTACTAAAGTACAGAAAGTTTGTGATCCCTGATATAGAAAAACAAGGAAGACAGCAGTCATATCACTAGAAAATATGCAAGCTGAAAGGCAATGGAATGATATCCAAAAAGTGCAGAAAGAAAAAACTACCTAGTGAATATTTGCTGTGGCTTCCCTCATGGCTCAGTCAGTAAAGAGTCTGCAATGTGGGAGGCCTGGGTTCAATCCCTGGGTCAGGAAGATCCCCTGGAGAAGGAAATGGCAACCCACTCCAGTATTCTTGCCTGGGAGATCCCATGAACAGAGGAGACTGGTGAGCTACAAAGAGCCCATGGGGTCACAGAGTCTGACACAGTTGAGTGACTATCACTTCACTTCACCAGTGAAAATGTCATTCAAAACAAAGGTGAGATAGACATTTTTAGACAAAAGTTGAGAATTCTTTCCTTGAGTTACTGCTCTATGTGATATATTAAAGAAAATTCTTTAGGCTGAAGGAAAATGATACTAGATGGAAAATTGTATCTACACAAAGAAATAGAGTGCTGGAAATAGATTTGGCACAGTTGAGTCAATATCCAAGAAAGGAGGGACAGCTTTGGAAAGCTCGAGTCTGACACTGTGCTCATGAGCAGCAATTTGGACCGCCTGCTGTATCCAACATGCATGCAGCACACCAGACAGGCAGACTCCTTTCCAGGAAAAGAAGTGTGAATTGGACTAAAGCAGAGTTTGGCAAACTACAGCCTATGAGCCAGCCACCTGTTTTATGTAAAAAAATCCAAAATAATTAAGAATGCTTCACTTACCTATCAATTCACTTCAGTTCAGTCGCTCAGTCGTGTCCAACTCTTTAAAATTTAAAAATTAGTAAGTGAATTTAGTCACTTGAATATAAAGCCAATATATCAAATTCAAGTGCATATATAAAGAACAAGTATCAGAATATAAAAATGAATAATGATACATACAATAATATGTTTATATAGTATGTAATACTATATATAATATAAAATAATATAACAATAATAATATGAGGCTTCCCTCATAGCTCAGTCGGTAAAGAATCTGCCTGCAATGCAGGAGACCTGGGTTTGATTCCTGGGTCAAGCAGATCCCCTGGAGAAGGAATTGGCAACCCACTCCAGTATTCTCTCCTGGAAAGTCCCATGGAGAGAGGAGCCTGGCAGGCTCTGGACCATGGGATTGCAAGACTCGGCTACACCTTAGCAAATAAACCACCACCAAAACATACAATAATATTTTAAAAATCAGTTTTTAATATTTAATAATAATACAAGATCTCCACACAGAAAACTATAAAACATCACTTAAGAAATTAAAGAATAAACAATTCATGGCTTGGAAAACTCAAAATTATGAACACCTAATTTCCCCTACACTGACATATATAAACAGTGCATTCCCAATCTTGGAATTTTTATTTCTATTAATTGAGAAGCTAATTCAAAATGGAAATGAAAAAATTATCAAAATAGTCAAGACTCTTGGAAATGAATAAGATAGGATGACTTTCTTTAGAAGATAACAAAGTTTATTATAAAGCTAATTAAGACAGAGTGGGCTTATTAGTCTGTTCAGAAGAGAGACTCAAGAAATAGATCCATATTTATGCACACACAATTTATGACAAAAGGAAGATGATCATATATCCTAGTTTGCCTGAGGGTGTTCCCAGAATAGAGAATTTTCAGGCTGAAACCAGGAAACTCTCAGGAAAATTGGCATAAGTTAGTCACCATAGACAAAGGTGGGCAGGCACTCTAGAGCACTGAGGAAAGAAGGGGTTTTTCAATAAATTATGTGGGACAATTGGATAATCATGGAAACTAAAAGAAATAGCCTTTACCTCACACTATGTACAAAAACATATTTCAGATATATGGTAAATCTAAACAAAAGCAAAAGTTTTTTTAAAATTACTTAGAAAAATATCTTCAAAACCTAAGAATATGAAAAAGATTTCTTAAATAGGACCCCAAAAGCCCTTGTCATGAAGAAAAGCAATGATAAAATGGATAACATAACATGAAAAATTCTGATCCTCAAAGACACCATTCAGGATGAAAAAGCCACGGAGTGGAAAATATTTGCAACTCACAAATGAATATATAAAATAACTACAAATTTAAAAAAAAAAGAAAAAAGGCAATTCATAGAAAATGGGAAAGAGAGAAGCAGGCACTTCAAAAGAAAACAAATTTCTAATAAACATACAAAACACACCTTATTAATCAACAGAAAATGTAAATGAAAGCACAGTGGTATACCATTAAATGCTCATAAAATGAATAAACTTTGACAGATTGAAATATCAAATACTGATAAGAATGTAGAATGTAAAGTCTCACACTTAACAGGAGTGTGGATTGACAAAACCATTTTGGAAAACCAGCAGTATCTTTGAAAACTGGACCTGTGCATACGGTTACAAAATTGTGTTCACAAAACACATTTGAAAAGATCTAATGTAGTGTTATTCATAATAGCATAAAACTTGAAATAATCCAAGTGTTTATGAAGAGTATTTCAGCTGTGGTATATCATATATTAGAATCCTACACAACAGTGAAAATAAATGAACTCCAAGTAACATTACAACATGGATGATTTCCACAAGCATAATTTAAGGAAAGCAAATTATTTCTGTAAAACAGGCAGTTTGTGGATGTAAGAAGTATTGATGTTTCCTACACCACCACCAGCCCCCACCGTGTGTGGTCAGTCTTGTGGACTGTAGCCCACCAGTTTCTCCTGTCCATTGCATTTTCCAGGCAAGAATACTGGAGTGGGTAGCAATTCCCTTCTCCAGGGGATCTTCCCAACACAAGAATCATACCCGTGTCTCTGGTTCTCCTGCACTGGCAGGCAGATTCTTTATCACTAGCACCCTATGAACAGAGGAACCTGGCAGGCTACAGTCCTTGGGGTTGCAAAGAATCAGAGATGACTTAGCAACTAAACAACAACAAGAGATCTGAGTCAGTCCCATTGTCTCTGCATGGCCAAGCAAACACTTGTGTGGCTGTTACGGTGGGAGAAAGGGAGAACTGATCACAGAGAATCATGAATGGGGACTTCTCCTGGTGTAATTCTGTTTTACCTAGTTATTCATTTATCAGGTTTGTTCACTTTATGATAACATATCTACTGTATACTTATAATTTTGTGCTTTTCTGTATGTTTTTTTCTCAGTTCAGTCACTCAGTCATGTCCAGCTCTTTGCAACCCCATGGACTGCAGCACACCAGGCCTTCCTGTCCATCGCCAACTCCCAGAGTTTACTCAAACTCATGTCCATTGAGTTGATGATTCCATCCAACCATCTCATCCTCTGTCGTCCCCTTCTCCTCCTGCCTTCAATCTTTCCCAGCATCAGGGTCTTTTCAAATAAGTCAGTTCATTGCATCAGGTGGCCAAACTATTAGAGTTTCAGCTTCAGCATCAGTCCTTCCAAGGAATATTCAGGACTGATTTCCTTTAGGAAGGACTGGTTGGATCTCCTTGCAGTCCAAGGGACTCTTAAAAGTCTTCTCCAACACCACAGTTCAAAATCAATTCTTCAGCACTCAGCTTTCTTTATAGTCAAACTCACGTCCATACATGACTACTGGAAAAGCCATAGCTTTGACTAGATGGACCTTTGTTGGCAAAGTAATGTCTCTGTTTTTCAATACGCTGTCTTGGTGGTCATAGCTTTTCTTCCAAGGAGTAAGCGTCTTTTAATTTCATGGCTGCAGTCACTGTCTGCAGTGATTTGGGAGCCCCCAAAATAAAGCTTGTCACTGTTTCCACTGTTTCCCCATCTATTTCCCATGAAGTGATGGGACCAGATGTCATGATCTTCATTTTCTGAGTGTTGAGTTTTAAGCCAAATGTTTCACTCTCCTCTTTCACTTTCATCAAGAGGCTCTTCAGTTCTTCTTTGCTTTCTGCCATAAGGGTGGTGTCATCTGCATATCTGAGGTTATTGATATTTCTCCTGGCAATCTTGATTCCAGCTTGTGCTTCATCCAGCCCAGAGTTTCTCATGAAGTACTCTGCATATAAGTTAAATAAGCAGGGTGACAATATACAGCCTCGATGTACTCCTTTTCCAGTCTGAAACCACTCTGTTGTTCCATGTCCAGTTCTAACTGTTGCTTCCTGACCTGCATACAGGTTTCTCAAGAGGCAGGTCAGGTGGTCTGGTATTCCCATCTCTTTAAGAATTTTCCAGAGTTTGTTGTGGTTCATACAGTGAAAAGCTTTGGCATAGTCAATAAAGCAGAAGTAGATGTTTTTCTGGAGCTCTCTTGCTTTTTCCATGATCCAGCAGATGTGGGCAATTTGAACTCTGGTTCCTCTGCCTTTTCTAAATCCAGCTTGAACATCTGAAAGTTCACAGTTCACATATTGTTCAAGCCTGGCTTGGAGAATTTTGAGCATTACTTTACTAGCATGTGAGATGAGTG
Organism: Nanger dama; assembly: GCA_917880005.1. Taxonomy (NCBI): domain Eukaryota; kingdom Metazoa; phylum Chordata; class Mammalia; order Artiodactyla; family Bovidae; genus Nanger; species Nanger dama. The sequence continues at coordinate 14,943,523 of CAKJTW010000009.1, read as the reverse complement.
CAATTGTGAGGTAGTGTGAGCATTCTTTGGCATAGCTTTTCTTTGGGATTGGAATGAAAACTGACCTTTTCCAGTCCTGTGGCCACTGTTGAGTTATCCAAATTTGCTGGCATATTGAGTGCAGCACTTTCACAGCATCATCTTTTAGAATTTGAAATAGCTCAACTGGAATTCCATCACCTCCACTAGGTTTGTTCGTATTGATGCTTCCTAAGGTGAGCACCGAAGAATTGATGTTTTTGAACTGTGGTGTTGGAGAAGACTCTTGAGAGTCCCTTGGACTGCAAAGAGATCCAACCAGTCCATTCTAAAGGAGATCAGCCCTGGGAGTTCTTTGGAAGGAATGATGCTAAAGCTGAAACTCCAGTACTTTGGCCATCTCATGAGAACAGTTGACTTATTGCAAAAGATTCTGATGCTGGGAGGGATTGGGGGCGGGAGGAGAAGGGGACAACTGAGGATGAGATGGCTGGATGGCATCACTGACTCGATGGACGTGAGTTTGAGTGAACTCCAGGAGACGGTGATGGACAGGGAGGCCTGGCGTGCTGCAATCCATGGGGTCGCAAAGAGTCAGACACGACTGAACTGAACTGAAGGTCCACTTGACTTTGCACTCCAGGATATCTGGCTCTAGGTGAGTGATCACACTATCATGATTATCTGGGTCATGAAGATCTTTTTGTATAGTTCTTCTGTGTATTCTTGCCACCTCTTCTTAATATCTTCTACTTCTGTTAGGTCCATATAATTTCTGTCCTTTATTGTGCCCCTCTTTGCATGAAATGCTCCTTTGGTGTCTCTGATTTTCTTGAAGAGATCTCTAGTCTTTCCCATTCTATTGTTTTCCTCTATTTCTTTGCATTGGCTCTGTCTTTTATACTTCCAAAAAATTGAAACAAATTTATGTTAACAGTTTTTTGAGACTGATCTAGCAGAGTATAAGATTAAAGGCCAGAAAGCAGTTAAGAAGCTAATCCAAGAGCCCCAATGATGGATGATGGACTTACACTAAGAGAGTTGGAGAAAACTGGAGAGGGTGAAAATAAACTGTCTGCATCTAAATTTAGCATCTATTTTCAATTAAAATGTCAGTCCCTCAGGTATACTAGCCACATTTTGCAGGGTCAGTGGCCTCATTTAAGTGGTCAGTGGCCACCATAACAAACAGCACAACCTGAAATATAGAGATCATTTTACATTTTTATGCTTCCTTCCCATCCTAACTACTTATCATCCTTATAAAATATTAAATACATGTCTATTCTCTATGAAATAAATGAAAATATTTAAGAAACAATTTTTAGGTATCCAACTTCTTGGAAATTTCAGGCTCAATTCTATGCCTAGAGAATGGACCATGTGTGACTTCTGAAAGGAGAACTTGTAACAATATTAAAGACTTCATTATTATTATTAAGGTAACAGAGCCATAGACTTATTGTAATTGCTGCTCCTGTTGACCACTTATTAACCAGTCTGTCCACAGCTATGAGAAAGGAAATAGCTCATAATGTTTACTTGCCCTTTTAGAACATCTTTTTATTTTTTTCAAGTTTATTTTTACTTCTTGGGTTTGGGGTTAGTCTGTCCTTTACTTCCCAGCACTGACCGTAGTTTCTTTAGACAACAACAGGCGTAAGTATTTTTCAGGATGTCTGCCCTGTGGTGTGTGACCTTGATACCAAAATCCCAATATTCCAGTAGAGAGCACTGCTGCCATTCAGTTTCTCCAGGATCATCTATACTTGGCTAGTTCTAAGCACACAGTTACAAATACTATTCGTGCTGTTTTTCTGACAGTTTATATTTCTCGAGAACATCACCATTTTCAGGTGTGAAAGACAGGCTTGACCTTAATCTGGTTCTGTCTGGAGCAGTTTGTTCTCAAACTTGGTTCAGAGTTAATGAGGAAAATATTTAAATCTAGGCTCAAAACACGGAAAAGTAATCTTCTGTTGTAACTAATGGTACACTTCTGTATGTTTCTGCCGAATAATTTCTTGCCTTGGATAATTTTCACCTTCTCAGTTTTCAGTAACAGCGGAAGCAATTGCATAATCAAATTAGCCAGTGGTCATAGAGAAGTTTATCACTTTCCTCACCCATGGCTAAGATGAATACAAAATAAAAAGTAAAATAATAACAAAACGATAATACAAAACTTGCCCCTTAATCTCCCCTGCCCTCCCCTATATCCCAACAATATAATATTAGAGAAGGCATTCCAAGCTAAACTAAGAATCTTGCTTTGGGACATGACTGCCCAGAATATTCTATTGTGTCTTCAGCCAGGGCACTGGCTGCCAATATAAACAGGTCAGCAATCGTCTGGAACAGTTCTTGAATTTTCCACTATCCTTTGTTGGAACACCACGAGTAGACACAAGTATACAAAGAGCTAGGTTTGTGTTAAATATTAGAGACAAAATAATAGATTGGCTGCCATTTGGGAAATAAGTTCTCTTCCCAGATTGACTACTGACTCAGAATAAGTGCCTTAAACAATTCACGTCTCTATTTTCTGGGCAATGCAATGTCAGTTAACAACACCTAGTACACTGGGGACTTGGTTTTGAAGAACAGTGAGAGCAAATAGTGTGTTTTATAAAGAGGATCTTCATTAAGAAAAATGTATGATCAAAGTTGATAGGACTTCAGGGATAACCCCAAGCCTCACACTAGTCAGTTATTTTACTTTCTCCATAGAAATTTAAGAGAGCTGCTAACAAGGAGCCATATGACTATTCTTCTTGAAATAAATTGATTAATTTTTTTCCATTTCAGTTTCCAACAAAAAAGGTATATTTAACACAACCTTCATTAAAATGTTCAGTACAGCCTATTGTTAATTTTGTATATTTGGGGATATAACTGTCTGAAACTAGACTGCTTTCCCTCTAAAAGAATGCCTTCACCTTTGCATCCCCAATATTACCAGATATTTAGTAGGCACTAATTAGATGCACATGAAACTGAACACAAGGTCATGTTAGACAGGGTCATTCTCCAAGAGCTAAGAAGTATAAGTCTTAAAGAACTTGATCAACATACTTGGTCAAGAAGTGTTTGGATGGTATGTCAAGAAGAAATCATACATTAGGATAAGTAGATGGAAGTATTTCATACTTTGGGGGATGGTCACCCAACCAAGAAGCTGATCATAACCAGGTCAAGAATGGACATCCTACCCAAGGTGAACAAATTTAGACTTCCTTTCTAGAAATTTGGAATTGGAACCTATAGATAACAGTAATTCTATACTAAAGTAATATGTATCTATTGTACTGTATTAGAATTTATAAGGTTATAGAACTTTAAATAATAGTATAAGATAATGTATAAAAGTTTCCATTTGAGTAGCGTGCTAAGTCACTTCAGTCATGTCCAACTCTGTGTGACCCCATAGACAGAAGCCCACGAGGCTCCCCCTCCCTGGGATTCTCCAGGCAAGAACACTGGAGTGGGTTGCCATTTCCTTCTCCAGTGCATGAAAATGAAAAGTGAAAGTGAAGTAATTCAGTTGTGTCCAACTCTTAGTGACCCTATGGACTGCAGCCTACCAGGCTCCTCTATCCATGGGATTCTCCAGGCAAGAGTACTGGAGTGGGCTGCCATTGCCTTCTCTGAATTTGAGTAGAATAGGCACTAAATTATATATTAAATAAGAGAATAGTATTTGGCTCAGTTGTGCTTTAATGTATTTAATTACAAGGCAGAGTCAAAATCCATAGAGAAAGAGTAAATTTTTTTTTTTTTAGCAATTTTAGTTATCTTTAACTTGTGTGGATTCCATTTGGCATTTATTTGATTCTTGGACCCTTTGCTCTTTAGAATGATGCATTTCTGTAACCTCTGTTTAATTTAGTTAGCCGTTCTGCCATGAATTTTCTGAGTAGGTACCTCTGCTTTCTTTGGTAAGAACCTGGTCTTCCTCATAGAAAGAGATAACATGGAGTAGGCTGGGCCTGAGGCCAGCTTTAGATCTGCCCTGTGCTTGAGGATGGAAGGACAATTTCTTAGGGATGAGCTGAACTGATGAGAAGAAAGAAAAAGGGAGAGGGGAGAGAGGAGGAAACAAAGGAACAAGAGATAGGGGTGGCAGCCTTGGGAATTGCTGCTAGATGTTTACGATTTTACTTCATACCTTAAAGTGCAGTGTTATGCAAAGTACTATTTAATGTTTTAATGTTAGTTGATCTAATGATATACATAATTATTGGTTGATATAAATATCTTGTATTATGCATGTGGTAGGAACCTCAGTTGACTAACTCTAAAACTTGAATGATTAGTCTCTAAAATCTTAAAGCAACTGCCACTGCTAAGGGCCCTGCTACAGCTATGACCTCAAAGAGTTGTTGTAAAGCAGGGTGTTAGGCAGTGCAGTGCTGTCTCCAAGCACAGATGTTGAGAAGAGAGCCAGTGGAAGTTCCCCTGTGGTCCAGTGGCTAAGATGCCACGCTCCCAATGCAGGGGCCCAGGTTTGACCCCTGGTTGGAGAACTAGATCCCACATGCCACAACTAAGAGCTAGTGCAGCAAAATAAATAAATATATATTAAAAAATAAAAAGAAGAAAAGTTAGAATCCAGGATCTGAGGATAGGCTTGCAAAGGGAGTGATGCCTTCCCTTGCAATTCTCTTTCCTACTTATTTCCCAGTCTCTGGCCTTCCCCATCCTGCAGGGGTTGATCTAACACAATGTCACTTAAGTCAAGATACCTTTTATTAAAATCCCCACGGTTTTGATCTTCATCAGAACTCACACTTCTGAAACTGAGGAGACAAGAAACAAAAGTAGGATTGTCTAGTTTTATCAGTGTTTTTAACTGTCAATTTTTGGACCCTGCTAGAACTCAAAGCAAAAATGTTCACAGAACTCTATCAGTAGATACAGGCACAGACTAGTTTAAATTCTTATTTATGCTGGCCTGTGATTATTCATCTGGAAAAAATGAAATTGCTCAAGTTATCAAAATCAAGAAAGAGCTTTTCAAAACCAAAGGAAAAAAAAAAAGTGAAGAAAAGATCTTTTCAAAATTGCCTTTCTGTGCTGGCAGCATAAATGACAGTCCAAAAGTAAAAAGGAGCCCTAAAAATCACAGATTAGGGAAAGTTAAGGATCGCTCAATAACTGTATTTAATTTACTGCCACTTGTGACGTATAATTATGTCTTCTGCAAATATATTTAGAATATCTCTGGAGGAATACATAATAAACTGTGAACATTAATGTTTCCAGGAAGAGAACTGAGGGGTAGAGGCAAAAGGGAGGCTTGTTTTTACAGTAGTTTTATAGTTGTTATTGTTATTTTTTCAAATTTTATATCATGTATATGTAATTATATCTTTTCTTTTTCTTTTCTTTTTTTAAATTTAGATTTATTTATTTTAATTGGAGGCTAATTACTTTACAATATTGTATTGGTTTTGCCATACATCAACATGAATCTGCCATAGGTGTACACGTGTTCCCCATCCTGAACCCCCTCCCACCTCCCTCCCCGTACCATCCCTCTGGGTCATCCCAGTGCACCAGCCCCAAGAATCTTGTATCCTGCATTGAAACTGGACTGGCGATTGGTTTCTTACATGATATTATACATGTTTCAATGCCATTCTCCCAAATCATCCCACCCTCTCCCTCTCCCACAGAGTCCAAAAGACTGTTCTATACATTTGTCTCTCTTTTGCTGTCTCGCATACAGGGTTATCATTACCATCTTTCTAAATTCCATATATACGTGTTAGTATACTGTATTGGTGTTTTTCTTTCTGGCTTACTTCACTCTGTATAATCGGCTCCAGTTTCATCCACCTCATTAGAACTGATTCAAATGTATTCTTTTTAATGGCTGAGTAATACTCCATTGTGTATATGTACCACAGCTTTCTTATCCATTCATCTGCTGATGGACATCTAGGTTGCTTCCACGTCCTGGCTATTATAAACAGTGCTGCGATGAACACTGGGGTACACGTGTCTCTTTCAATTCTGGTTTCCTCGGTGTGTATGTCCAGCAGTGGGATTACTGGGTCATAAGGCAGTTCTATTTCCAGTTTTTTAAGGAATCTCCACAGTGTTCTCCATAGTGGCTGTATTAGTTTGCATTCCCACCAACAGTGTAAGAGGGTTCCCTTTTCTCCACACCCTCTCCAGCATTTATTGCTTGTAGACTTTTGGATCGCAGCCATTCTGACTGGCGTGAAATGGTACCTCATTGTGGTTTAGATTTGCATTTCTCTGATAATGAGTGATGTTGAGCACCTTTTCATGTGTTAGCCATCTGTATGTCTTCTTTGGAGAAATCTCTATTTAGTTCTTTGGTCCATTTTTTGATTAGGTCATTTATTTTTATGGAATTGAGCTGCAGGAGTTTCTTGTATATTTTTGAGATGAGTTGTTTGTCAGTTGCTTCATTTGCTATTATTTTCTCCTGTTCTGCAGGCTGTCTTTTCACCTTGCTTATAGTTTCTTTTGTTGTGCAGAAGCTTTTAATTTTAATTAGGTCCCATTTGTTTATTTTTGCTTTTATTTCCAATATTCTGGGAGGTGGGTCATAGAGGATCCTGCTGTGATTTATGTCGGAGAGTGTTTTGCCTATGTTCTCCTCTAGGAGTTTTATAGTTTTTAGTCTTACATTTAGATATTTAACCCATTTTCAGTTTGTTTTTGTGTATGGTGTTAGAAAGTGTTCTAGTTTCATTCTTTTACAAGTTGTTGACCAGGTTTTCCCAGCACCACTTGTTAAAGAGATTGTCGTTTCTCCATTGTATATTCTTGCCTCCTTTGTCAAAGATAAGGTGTCCATATGTGCATGGGTTTATCTCTGGGCTTTCTATTTTGTTCCATTGATCTATATTTCTGTCTTTGTGCCAGTACCATACTGTCTTGATGACTGTGGCTTTGTAGTAGAACCTGAAGTCAGGCAGGTTGATTCCTCCAGTTCCATTCTTCTTTCTCAAGATTGCTTCGGCTATTCGAGGTTTTCGGTATTTCCATACAAATTGTGCAATTATTTGTTCTAGCTCTGTGAAAAATACCACTGGTAGCTTGATAGGGATTGGATTGAATCTGTAGATTGCTTTGGGTCGTATACTCATTTTCACTATATTGATTCTTCTGATCCATGAACATGGCATATTTCTCCATCTATTAGTGTCCTCTTTTATTTCTTTCACCAATGTTTTATAGTTTTCTATATATAGATCTTTAGTTTCTTTAGGTAGATATATTCCTAAGCATTTTATTCTTTTCATTGCAATGGTGAATGGAATTGTTTCCTTAATTTCTCTTTCTATTTTCTCATTATTAGTATATAGGAATGCAAGGGATTTCTGTGTATTGATTTTATATCCTGAAAATTTACTATATTCATTGATTAGTTCTAGTAATAAATTTTTATTGGGGCTACAGTTGATTTACAATATTGTGTTAGTTTCAAGCATATAGCAAAAATGAATCAGCTATACATATATCCACTCTTTTATATATTCTTTTCCCATATAGGCCATTACAGAATATTAAGTTGAGCTCCAGTGTGGTACTTGCAGGGTACACATTCATGACTTTTTTTTTTTCTAAAGAAATAACCATTTATCTAACAGTTCAGTTCAGTTCAGTCGCTCTGTCATGTCCAACTCTTTGCGACCCCATGAATCACAGCACACCAAGCCTCCCTGTCCATCACCAGACAGTAGTATAAATAAATTCTGTTCACTGGTATAGAGTATTGTTAATAGTACCTCTCCATTATATGGCTTTTTGTTAAGCCTTTTTACAACACCGATGTTTAGGGAGCTCGAGAGGAGAGCGAAAAAGTTGGCTTAAAGCTCAACATTCAGAAAATGAAGATCATGGCATCTGGTCCCATCACTTCATAGGAACTAGATGGGGAAACAGTGGAAACAGTGTCAGACTTTATTTTTGGTGCTCCAAAATCATTGCAGATGGTGACTGCAGCCATGAAATTAAAAGACGCTTATTCCTTGGAAGGAAAGTTATGACCAACCTAGATAGTATATTCAAAAGCAGAGACAGTACTTTGCCAACTAAGGTCCATCTAGTCAAGGCTATGGTTTTTCCTGTGGTCATGTATGGATGTGCAAGTTAGACTGTGAAGAAGGCTGAGTGCCGAAGAATTGATGCTTTTGAACTGTGGTGTTGGAGAAGACTCTTGAGAGTCCCTTGGACTGCAAGGAGATCCAACCAGTCCATTCTAAAGGAGATCAACCCTGGGATTTCTTTGGAAAGAATGATGCTAAAGCTGAAGCCCCAGTACTTTGGCCACCTCATGCGAAGAATTGACTCATTGAAAAAGACTCTAATGCTGGGAAGGATAGGGAGCAGGAGGAGAAGGGGACGACAGAGGATGAGATGGCTGGATGGCATCACTGACTCGATGAACGTGAGTCTGAGTGAACTCCGGGAGATAGTGATGGACAGGGAGGCTTGGCGTGCTGTGATTCATGGGGTTGCAAAGAGTCGGACATGACTGAGCAACTGAACTGAACTGAACTAAGTGTATTTACTATAGATATAATTGTGTTCTATTAGCCTTTTGCTATTGGAATAAATAATAAGGTAGTTGCTGTAATAGCCTCAGCATAAACTGGCAAAATGATGGCATGGGCTGAATTGGATTAGCAACAGAAAAAGGAGATAAATGAGAAAAATGAGGTTTGAGGCCAGTTTGAAAATCAGCTGGCCCTTGAACCTCTGAATTCTGATCTCCTCAAAGGCACTGTCACTGCCCTGTGCACTGGAAGGGTTTGAATCTCACAGAGTCATAGATACACAAGTCTGACTAAAAGACTCTAGTTGTGTGAAGAATACACTACTAATATAACCTGCTAATGAGAATTTTTCTCTCCTCCCACCCTATACAAACTTGTTTTTGAGATCTGGACAATTTCAAAGATACAAGAATAGAAGATGTATGATGAACCTCCATATACTGGTCACTCACTTTCCGTCCCCCTTAGGATTATTTTGAGGCAATCCCAGGCATCATTTCATCTTTAAATATTTCCATTTGTATCACTAAACCCTAAGAGTTCTTTGTAAAAGTAAAATTCAACCAGAATAAAATGGTCAGGCCTAAAAAGTTAACAATAGTTTCTTAACATCATGAAATGTTCAGTCAGCACTCTGACTTCCCCAACTTTCTTAGAATGTTTAGTTTTTTTTAATTACTTAGAATGTTTTGTGTTGGAATGCTTGAAGGAGAATTCAAATATGTCCCTACTCAACTGATTCAGACATGCCTCCTCAGACTTTTTCAGTTTACGAATGTCCCTCTCATCTCTTCCTCTTATTTTCCTTGCAAATGTCATTGTTGAACAAACCAACTTCCTTGTTCTATAATTTCCCACAGAGAATATCCCTGTAGGAGCTACAATCAAATTACTGTTTTAAAGTCACTGAGAATAGTTGTACTGCTATGCCTCTAACTTGGTACAGAGTTAAATTCATATGTCTTTTTTTTAATTTCTGTTTTTGTACTGTGCTGTGCTTAGTCGCTCAGTTGTGTCTGATTCTTTGTGATCCCATGGACTGTAGCCTGCCCGGCTCCTCTGTCCATGGGGATTCTCCAGGCAAGAATTCAGGAGTGGGTTGCCATGCCCTTCTCCAGGGGATCTTCCCAACCCAGGGATTGAACCCAGGTCTCCCACACTGCAGGTGGATTCTTTACCATCAACCACCAGGGAAGCCCAAGAATACTGGAGTGAGTAACCTATCATTTCTCCAGGGGATCTTCTCGACCCAGGAATTGAGCCAGGGTCTCCTGCATTGCAGGTGGATTCTCTACCAGCTGAGCTACCAGGGAAGCCCTTAATTTAATTTTCATTTTATAATTATATAAAATATATACATGATTTCCAAATCAAAACTACAAAGCAAGGTATATGCAAAGGTCAACTTGTCTCCTTTTTCCCCTTCTACTACCTCCCCCATTACTCACCATTTTGTTTAATTTTATAGTTTATCCTCCTGTTTTTTAAAAAATGTATGTATATTTATATATTTATCCCTTTAACTGAGGGATATATATATATATATATACATAACACACACACACACACACACACACTAAGGGATATCTAAGGAATAAATATGGGCTTCCCTGGTAGCTCAGCAGTAAAGAATCCACCTGCAAAGCAGGAACTCAAAGAAATGCAACCCCTCATCAGGAAGATTCTCTGGAGGAGGGCATGGCAACCCATACCAGTATTCTTGCCTGGAGAATCCCATGGACAAAGGAGCCTTGTGGGCTATAGTTCAGAGATTCGCAGAGTCAGACACAACTGAAGTGATTGATCTATCTTTCAGATAAATATATTTTCCTATAAATATATAGGAGAAGGCAATGGCAACCCACTCCAGTATTCTTGCCTGGAGAATCCCATGGATCGAGGAGCCTGGTGGGCTGCTGTTCATGGGGTCGCACAGAGTTGGTCACAACTGAAGTGACTTGGCATGCATGAATGCATTGGAGAAGAAAGGGGCAACCCACTCCAGTGTTCTTGCCTGGAGAATCCCAGGGACGGGGGAGCCTGGTGGGCTGCCATCTATGAGGTTGCACAGAGTCAGACAAGACTGAAGCGACTTAGCAACATATATATATATATGATATATTTATCTCTTGATAAATATGTATAGGATATATATGTGTGTGTGTGTGTGTATTCCTTAGATAAATGGTAGCACACTGTACAAGATTTTATTCACCTAATTTTTTTAAAAGTACCTAAATCCTGGAGATCACTCTATAGTGGAAGAGAGAGCTAGTCCTTGCTCCCTTCTAGAGCTAGAATCATCCCATTTTGTGGATGGACAGTGACTCATTCACTAGTCCTCACTGGAGGCCACTGAGTTGTTTGCCCATTGCCCTGTTGTGAAGTGTTACCTGTTCGTGATCATTGCATAGGTTGCCAGGGCTCTACCAGCTTTCCCCAAAGACAAGAGGTCCTGGTAGGGCTTTCAGTCCCCATCCTTCCTTCTCAGCAGCCCTCTGTTTCTAGGCTTTCTCCTTCATCTGTCTTCTGAAGGTTTTGCTTCCTGTCTGTGCCTCTCCTCTCTCTTGCTCTGCATTGCCCTCACTTCACACTGGGATGGGGGCATACTCTACCCAAAGAGAAAGAAGACCTCACGTCTCCTCCTCTCTCTTCTGGTAGAAGCCCTAAGGAGCTCTTTGTTTTCTTCAGAACCTTATTATTTTGATAAGAAATAAGTGGGCTTTTAGGCAGTGTCACCATGGAGAAAACCTCCTCACAAAATAAAACCCCTGTTTTAAGCACTTCCTGGTTTCTGAAAACATCAATCACTAAATATTCTCATGTCAAACATTTCTAGACACAGCCTTCCAGGAAGTAACAAAGGCTCCGCCACACCTCAAAGATACACCATAGGGACTTTCTGATGGCCCAGTGGTTAAGACTCTGTGCTTCCAAAGCAGAGGATGTGGGTTCGATACCCGGTTGGGGAATAAGATCCCACATGCCACAGGGCATAGCCAAAAGATCACTTTAAAAACTGAGCTTAAGTTACCAGTGGAGTTCCTGGCTGGCTCAGTGATAAAGAATCCACTTGCAGTCCAGGAGACCTGGATTTTATCTCAGGGTCGAGAAGATCCCCAAGAGTAGGAAATGGTAACTCACTCCAGTATTCTTGCATGAAGAATCCCACGGACAGAGGAGCCTTGCAGGCTACAGTCCATGGGGTTGCAAAGAGTCGGACACAACTGAGCAATTAACACTTTTAAAGGTGCCACTATAGAAAGGATGGGAGGCACCCACGTCTTGTGGGCCCTCTGCTAAAATTCACTTACAACCAGAAGGATTCTACCACCGTTCACTAACGTTAACTCTGGCTGTGTTTGTGGAAAGATGGGCTGTGCTGAGAGCTGGGGCAGCACGGGGGTTGAAGGGCAGGGTTAAGGAAAAGAATGAAGATCTAAGAACCAAAAAAGGGTTGGCAGGAGAGCAGAGACAAAACACCACAAGTCTTGACCACTTCATTGTCTCTCCCTATTAACCTTGACCTCCCTAATTCCCCAAAACACAGTCTAGACAGATCTGGACTTGTCCCCTCATTCGTTCACACATTTCCTCCTTTACACAAATATTAGCACCTTCCACACATTGTTCTACCATTGTTGTTTTTTTTTTAACTTAATAATAACTCAGATTTTAAAACTATTTTTAAAAAGCTTTCATTTTTATGGCTGCCTAGTATTCTATGGTAAGCATGATTTATTTAACTAGACTTCTAGTCATTAACATTTATGTTATTTTCAATAGTCTACTAGCATAAACAATAATGTTACCTTGAACAGGTGCCATTTTGCCTGTCATCTAAATTCCTAAAAATGGAGCTAGGGGCTCAAAGGGCACATGCATTTGTCATTGTGAATAGGTACTGTTCAATGTCCCTCTATAAGAGCTGGGAAATCTTCCTCCCCAAGCACTGCATGATGGGACCTGTTTCTCCCAGGCTTCCCAACATCTAACTTTTTAATTGTGTCTCATCTGATAGCTTGAACAATGATGTCTTGCTGTGGTTTCCATTTTCATTTCTCATTAACCTCTTGAGTGAGGTTAAGCATCTGTTCATGTGCTTGGTGTCTTATACATTATGGAATGTTTCATTCACATCTATTGCCCACTTTTCTACTGGGTTCTTTATAAACTGATCAGAACTTTATATGAGGGACGTAGTCCTTTGTCTGTGATTTGAGTTGTGATTGCTTTTTCCATATTAATCTTTTCATCCAAATCTTTATCTTATGTTGTTTTTGTCACACACATGTTGATTTTTTTTTAATGTAGCAAAATGTAGTGATACTTTTTTATGACTTATAGATTTTGTGTCTCAGTTTAAAAGATCTGGTGAAGAAGAAAACTGATTGTGCCTTGAAACCATTCAGTAAGTCTTGAGCAAAAGAAATGTTTAAAAGACTGAGAAACACTGGCAGATTATGGAGAGTTCAGAAAGCCCCACTTTCAAAGTGTTGCCATACTAAACATCTAACAGGGAGGGCCAGGGCCGTTCTTGTGCCAGTTTTGGGCAGTGATAGAAACTGTCAAGAAATTTAAGGCTAGGGTTTGTTCGTTTGTTTTTCCAGTTGAAGTAAAACACATGTATACAAATTGAATAAAGTGTACTAGCCTTAAGCATACAGTTCAATACATTCTCACATACATTATTTCCTGTGTAACTACCACCCAGAGCAAGATAGTGTAACTGCCAAGTTCTCGGGCATCTAGCAATGGAGGATGAAGACATGCTTAGTTTTGAGGGTTAGAGAAGTGTGTCTCAGTGCAATAGAATGAGAGGAGAAAACAGAATGAAGATTGGTAGGCAAGGATCAAACAAGTACAGTTGGGAGTAGCCCACCTCAGTCTAATCTCAGGGCCAGAAGGTCCTTCCTGAGCTCTCATCTTGTTAGAACTGATTCACATGGAAGAAAAGAAAAGAAAACAAGGTGAGGTGAAGTTGCTCAGTCGTGTCCGACTCTTTGCGACCCATGGACTGTAACCTACTAGGCTTCTCCGTCCATGGGATTCTGCAGGCAAGAATACTGGAGTGGATTACCATTTCCTTCTCCAGGGGATCTTCCCCACCCAGGGATTGAACCCAGGTCTCCCACATTGGAGGCAGATGCTTTAACCTCTGAGCCACTAGGGATACAAGGCTCTAGTGTATCCCACAAGTAGAAAAGAGTGGCTGAGATGTCTATCTAATGCCTAAATTTTAATGAAGGAAATAAAGGTAACTCAACAGAAGTAGCTAGAGATGTAGCTTCTATGTTAGAGAGGATGAAGGTTGAAGACAAATATCCAGGAGAACCGACTTAAAGGTATTATGAGCCGGTATTTGCTCCTTTCTTCTTTAATTTCATCATCAACTCTTCTCGGGTGGTTCAACCAAAATCACCAGGGGAATGAAGGAGAGGCAAAGTAGCAATCAAAATCGGCCACTTCCTACTGCTATTTCTCCCATATAATGAAAAGTGAAACTCTTCAACAGTCCACACTACACTCACTACATGTTCAATTTCCCTATAGGCCACTGTTAAGGAGAAACTTTCCCTCATCTTGAAGTTCCTTCCATATGTGTCAATCTTGGCCTCTTTAAAGAACGGCTTAACCCGGGCTTCCCTGGTGGTCTAGTGGTTAAGCATCTGCCTTCCCGTGTAGGGAGTGCAGGTTCAGTCCCTTGTCAGGGAACTAAGATACAGTGTGTCCTGGGGCCACATGTTGCAATGAACGATGACCCCACTGAGACCCAACACAGCCATAGATAAATTTGAAAAAAAAAATTTTTTTTTTAATGGCTTGATCTAAGTGGGAAATTGGAGAAAAATAAACGGTGAGTGTCTGGCTCAGCTTCCTCTTTCTTTCTCCTGGGGCTGGAACTTTTCTGGGGTGGGAGGCTCTTCCCATGATGTGAGAAGGGCTGCCCTGGTTCAGCATTTTTATGATTCCTGGAAAAAGTTCCCCTTCCTTAAGTGCATCAAACAAGCCTTCCAGAGAGAGCCATTTACTCCAAGTTAGCCTTTACTAATCATCAAGTAAGCCTGAGTCTCTCATCAACCTTATTCCTTGCCTTACTTATTCCCTGATTCATTCAGAAACTGGATGGGAAAGAGGGGCTCCACTGGTCGGTATTCCAATACCACCTACTTATGACTGCGCTTTTAGTTCCAAACAATGTAGCCATACTTCTGTTTCCTAATATGTCAGTTTTCCAAGTAGTTATTGATCTGATTTCATAAATAACACAGAATCTAGCTCACAACTAGCTCCTTTCCCTCCAGGAACTTGTTGACCATTTATATGGCAGTTCTATTACTGGTGATTTTTGTAACTTTAAAAGAAATGTGTCTTCTATTTCCTAATCCACCTACCTCAGATGGAATTGCTCAACCCTCTAATTTAAAAAAAATTTTTTAACTTTTATTTTATATTGGAGAATAGCTGATTAACAATGTTGTGATAGTTTTCAGGTGGACAGCAGAGAGACTCAGTCATGCATATACATGTATCCATCCTCCCCCAAATTCCCCTCCCATCCAGGCAGCCACATAACGTTGAACAGATTTCTCTGTGCTATATAGTAGGTCCTTGTTGATTATCCATTTTAAATATAGCAATGTGCACGCCCAAGCTCCTTCAGTTCAGTTCAGTTCAGTCGCTCAGTAGTGTCTGACTCTTCGCGACCCCATGAATCGCAGCACGCCAGGCCTCCCTGTTCATCACCATCTCTTGGAGTTCACTCAGACTCATGTCCATTGAGTCCGTAATGCCATCCAGCCATCTCATCCTCTGTCGTCCCCTTCTCCTCCTGCCCCCAATCCCTCCCAGCATCAGAGTCTTTTCCAATGAGTCAGCTCTTCGCAGGAGGGGGCCAAAGTACTGAAGTTTCAGCTTCAGCATCATTCCTTCCAAACAAATCCCAGGGTTGATCTCCTTCAGAATGGACTGGTTGGATCTCCTCGCAGTCCAAGGACTCTCAAGAGTCTTCTCCAACACCACAGTTCAAAACCATCAATTCTTCAGTGCTCAGCCTTCTTCACAGTCCAACTCTCACATCCATACATGACCACTGGAAAAACCATAGCCTTGACTAGACGGACCTTAGTCGGCAAAGTAATGTCTCTGCTTTTGAATATGCTATCTAGGTTGGTCATAACTTTTCTTCCAAGGAGTAAGCGTCTTCTAATCTCATGGCTGCTTAACCATCCCTTATCCCCATCCTTCTCCCCTGGTAACCATAAGTTCATTCTCTAAGTCTGTGAGTCTGTTTCTGTTTTGTAAATAAGTTCATTTGTATCATTTCTTTTTAGAGTTCACATATAAGGGATGTCATAGGATAGTTCTTCTCTGATGCGCTTCACTCAGTATGACAATATCTGGGTCTATCTCTGCTGCTGCAAATGGCATTATTTCATTCTTTTTCAACTCTCTAATTTATAAAATGAGGAATTATTTCCCTCCATTTTGCTCTAACCCCCTTCTTATACCACGTTCCAGCTTACTAGCTCTATTTTACACTATTGAAACTTACATTTTTATTTTATGTAGTTTACAAATGTGTGTACATGCCATCATACTAAGCTCTATCTAAGGGTTAATGCATGAAAACTGGAAAACAGTTATGAACAAATAAGACATTATGGTAAAGAAAATGCTGTTCTCAGCAGAACAAAGGGTGTTACTGAACACACACAGAGTGAAATATAATCCTATGTCAATAAGCTGTGATGTCTGAAGGAATCTTTTCCAGTGTCAAGGTCAAATGGATAGTCTTTTCTTATATTCCATCAATTGCTCAATATCATGCCATATTTTTTGTTGGCTTCATTTTCAGACAATAAGATGATTTTTTTCTCTCATTGTATTAGTCTGCTTGGGCTTAAATAACAAAATATCACAGACAGGGTGGCTTAAACAATAGACACTGATTTTTCTCACCATTCTGGAGTCTGGAAATCCAAGATCAAGGTGTCAGCAGGGTTGATTTCTGGTAGGATCTTTCTTCCTGGCTTGTAGACAGCCACTGTGTCCTCAAATGGCCTCGTCTCTGTGCACAGGTAGAAAGAGAAAGACTGCCAGTGAGATCTTATTTCTTATAAGGACACATCCTATAGGATTAGGGCCCCACTTTGATGACTTCATTTAACCTTAATTACCTCTTAAACAAGCCTCATTCCCAAATGCAATGACACTGGGGGTAAGGTTTCAACATAGGAATTTCGGAAGGACATAAATTCAGCCTACAACACCCATGTTTCTTTAAAATCTATAGGGTTGGCCAAAAATCTTCTTCATGTTTACTGCACAATGTTATGGAATTTTTTGGTCAACCCAATATAGTAAATGCTACAATAAATGCTCCCCTATGTCTATAAACAGAGAAGTATAATTTACCAAATGTATAGGCACGCATCTAAAGATGACCTAAAATGAAACCATGGGCTTATCTGCTCTAGAAAATATGCAAGAATTATAAAATTCCAAATTACATTTGTACTCAGAGAAAATATCAATTTTTAAAAGATTTTTTTTTATGTGAATCATTTTTAAAGTCTTTACTGAATTTGTTACAATACTGCTTCTGTTATGTTTTTTTGTATCTGGCCACAAGACATGTGGGATATCCCCGGACCAGGGATTGAGCTTACAACCCCTGCATTGGAAGGTGAAGTCTCAAACCCTGGACCTCTAGAGAAGTCCCCCAGACTCTTACCTAAAACTGAGAGTTCCCCAATAGCAATCTAGGACAGGGTGAGTGAGTGAGTAAAAGTCACGCAGCTGTGTCTGACTCTTTGCAACCCCATGGACTACAGAGTCCATAAAATTCTTCAGGCCAGAATATTGGAGTGGATAGACTTTCCCTTCTCCAGAGGATCTTCCCAAACCAAGGATTGAACCCAGGTCTCCCACATTGCAGGCAGATTCTTTACCAGCTGAGCCACAAGGGATGCCAGGGTACTTGTTCCTAAAGGCTTGCCTTAACTTCCTCCCACCATCACTCCCACATCCCACAAAGGTGAATGATGGACACTCTGACCTACATCAAGGAATGAAGAGGTGATGGCTCCGGTGAGCATCACAGTGAAAGGCATCTTCAAAACCCCCTGTCCAGAGTTCCTCACTTCATAGTTTTGAAAACTAAAACCCAGAACATTTGGATGATATTGTGTGCCCAGATTACAGAGCAAGACACATTTTAGAACCCAGGACTCTGGCATCTCATTCTGTGTCCTGTCCACGTAAAGCATGATGCTTTTCAGTTCCCCTCATGATGGACTCTGAAATCCAGGGAAGATGACTGTCTTGAATAAATATCCATTCAACCCGAAGAACCATAAATTTTGTCTCTGTTCCTTGGTTTGATATCTTGTTACTGTCAGGAGCTGAACTGGAGAAAGCCGAGCTGCCAGGTATTAAGGTGGTCAGTTACAACAATGGGCCAAACAGATGAACAGTTAAGGCTTTATGCACTCACGGCAATAGTGTAATCAAGAGGCAAATAGGAAAAAAAAGCACTGGCTCTCTCAGTGTTTCATTTTCCCTCCCAGAGCAGCTCCAGGCAGGGTGAGATGTATTAGCACAGATTGGCCGGTTGTGTCCCAGCCAGGGAAGTCCTGGGGTGGGGTGGGCAGAGGACAAGGAGTGGAAAAGTACTGAGTCAGGGGCTAGAAAAGGGACTAGTAGGTCCCTTGATAAGGAGGCCTCTGGCCTCAGTTACATATGGTGGCAGCACCTTTGCACATCCCTAGATATGTTTTATAAAGAGTCTATAACTCCCTAGATGTGACATATTAAAAAAATTAGGGCCACACCCTGCAGCATGTGTGACCTTAGTTCCCTGATCAGGGATCAATCCCGTGCCCGCTTCAGTAGAAATATGGAGTCTTTGATAATCACAGTTAACTACAGTCATAAGAGAGCTAATCATCACTAAATTTTCTCCACAGTGAAGATACCAAAGGTACTATGGTTGGACATTATTATGCATTATCTGAGTGCTTTTCTGTGTCTAAACACAGAGCTGGGTAAACTGCAAGACCTCACTCAATAATTATATGCTTATATTTCTTCTTTTGCTTTGGTTACTGTAAAGATTCGAATATAAATTAATGGACCATTATGGGTTTCTTCCCTCTGCCTGCATATATGACTTTTAAATTTCCTTTCTGATCTTATTATCCTTTTCATTGTATATGATTATAGTTATAATCTCATGAAATTTTTCTTGGTGGAAATAATTTTGGTAGAAATAATCTCAGTATAAATAAAGAAGATAATTTGATAAATATACTAAAGATAGGTCAACTCATATGTAAAATTGCTGGCTCCTCCCTGATGAGATTTTAAAAAAAAAAAAAAAAAGATATTTCTGATTTCTGATAGTATAGATGAACCCCCTTCCCTCTTCCTGCTTCCAACCCCCACCTATTTTCTTGACCTCACACATTGCCTAAACTAGGACAGAAGGATCTGGAGAAAAGAAATGGAAAAGAGAAGAAATTCACAGCCTGTTTCCACTCATTTGGTAGAACTTTTCAAAGCTTGCTAATGCCAATTTAGCTCTGGAAATGTGTCTTTTAAAAGGTTGAATATTGAACGTGGAAGGGAAATTGAACTACAGAGCAAAATTGAAGTGCTGTGTGAAATTTCAGTAATTGTGCCCATTAACTGGAAAAATATTTGCTTAGGACATCTCTGCAGGACGGCCCCTGGGTCAGCCAACAGAGCTGGAATGTTCTGGCCAGGGTACTCCATGGCCATTTTCCCACCACATTTGCAAAACTGGAACATCCCCAGCTTTGCCTTCCTACATTTAGTGTATTTACATACCATCTTCCATTTAAATAAATAGCAGAATGTTAACAGGCTGGATTACAGTAGAGATATGCTACAAAGGAGAGAACAACCGTTAAGCATCATCTTTCCCTTTCTTTCTAACTGTGCCTTAGGCTTGGAACTTTATCTCCCTAGGTTTAAAAGAAAAAAAAAGTAGTATTATTACTTTTATTTGACATTCAGTAAAATTAACTTTTCTCTCTGGGTTCTGCCCTATGAGGTTTGCTTACTGATTTGGGCTTTTCAGAACATTTTAAATGGGCCTCTGTGGTGGCTAGGCAGTAAAGAATCTGCCTGCAATGCAGGCGACCCAGGGTTTGACCCCTGGGTTGGGAGATCGCCTGGAGAGAGGAATGGTGACCCACTCCAGTATTCTTGCCTGGAGAATTCCAAGGACAGAGGAGACTGACTGGCTACCTTATGAGGTTTGTTTGTTAGTTTGGGTTTTTCACACATTTTAAATAGGCTTGGGTGGAAAAGATATTAAAATTAGCTCTTTATTTCCTAGTTTGTTGTTGTTGTTAAGACAACACATGGACATTATTTAAAGGTAGGGATCCAGTTATTTCCACTCCTTGTATATTTTTGATAACTGATCTGAAAGTCTTCCCCACTCATTTCCTTTTTCTCATTTTTTCCTCTCCCCACCCCCTGCACAATTTTTTGTCTTTCTTCAGTCCAACTAGGACTGCTTCTGTGTGCAGGCAACCAAAAAGAAGGGATACCCTGTAAAATCCATTTGGCCTGACTCACTGCTTTCTATCTTCATATATGGACATTGAAAATAAGAATCTGGAAGCATAGGTTTTCCCTCCTCTTGGCGTGGGGAAGCCATGCTGTACTGATTGGCCTAAATCTTAAAAATATGAGTTCAACTAGCCCATGCTATGATTTAATCACAGGTTCTTTTGTACCGAGTCAAAGCCCAGCTGCCCAAATGCCTTTCAGGATGGAAATAGGCAGTGCCATTGCCTGGACCCCCACTACTGTCCTGGAGCCATCAGGAGATCTGACCGCACCCACTTCCAGCCATGTCCTGCAATGGTCAGAAAAACACCCTTTCCATGTAAGGCAGGGAACAAAGCCTGAATCAAGTTAAAAGTGCTGTCTCAGTGGCCTGAGGCTCTCCATCAGCCAGAACCACTAATGGTCCCTGGTTTCCTTCTAGCCATTCTTTGGGATCACCATGAATACAGTGAAAGCTTCAGCCTCCTTTAGTAAAGTTACCCTAAGTGATAGGTAGGTGAATTCTCCCTTTGTACTAAATTTACTAAGAAGGACAATCGTATATATATTGGGTTGGCAAAAAGTTGGTTTGGATTTTTCCATATCCATTGTAGGAGAAAACTCAAACGAAATTTTTGACCAACACAATACATGAACTCTATACATTTCCATCTTTGACCCACAGGTATATTACTAAATATTTCAGAATGTTTACATAATGTGTTAGAATAAACTGTAGAACTATCCTTTTTAGAGGAAATTGCTTCCAAACTTAGTCATAAGCCATGAGTCAGTCCCATTCCAGAAATCACTCAGAGGTAGCATGTGAGCAAAGATAATGAGGCCTTCATTGAGGAAATATGCCAAAAACAACATATAGAATAGGAAACCTCTCCAGACTATTTGATGTCTAAATCTAAACAACAAGAGAAATACTATAAACCATTGGCAAGAAGAGACTTGAATGAGAGTGCTACTAAGTGTCATCAGTCTCAGCAGAACAATGAACTTGCCAAGGCTTGAGGAGACACTGTGCTTAACTGCTATTAATAAAGAGGGAAGTCTGAATTTTCACACAGGAAGGGAATAGCTCCACAAATGCGTGCGATGCCACTTAGCGAGACAGGGAGTGTCACCCCTGGATTAGAGAGTCCCAGGAAGATAAGGTTCACCGACAGGGCCTTGGACTGTGTGCTCCCTCCTAACGTGGAGAATCAGTTTTCCATTTGGACCTGCCATCAGGGACACTGATCATCCCACCGGAATAACTGTCACAGTCACAATGAGACACTTAACATGAAGAAACAAGGGAAGCAGCATCCGGTCTCAGGTTTCAAGATCAAATCAAAGCCGGGAGATGAATAGGGCAGAGATTTCTGCTTGTTTTGTTCCCTCATGTGTCCCAGTACTTAGAATGATTCTTGACACATAATAGGTGATCAATAAATATTTACCAAGTAAATGACTACTTGCAAGAACAAACAGGCAGTGATTCAACATTATTCACACTGAGGGATGAACTGTTCCTTGGTGTATGTAATCATTAGACATTTTGCACAATGTTCTGGAAGTAGAGTAGCCCCCCTTTTGCCATGCAGCTACCAAATATTGTATCTAAAATGAATGTAAAACCAGGGCATAAGTATAGCTTATTTTAATTCAACAAATAAATACTGTGGATCTACTGTGTTCAAACCATTGTAACATATAAGAGTAAAAGAGCTCTTTTATGGAAAGCAAATCACAATACAAGTAGAAGACAAAACAGGAATGAAACATACAAAAGAGACTGAACAGTATTTGGGTGGCATGAGAAAAAAAACCAAAACTTGTTTTAATCATCTGAACCTTGATTAACAGAAACCAAAATCTCATATCAAAGATTCACCCTATAGCCTTTATCTTTTATAATTGATTATACAGATTGTATCAGTCAGAGTATGGTAGCAGAAACAGACACCACTGTAGGTATTTCAAGCAGGAGGGGATTTAATTCAGAGAATTAGACCCCTTATATTAATGCAAAACCACCGTAATGGCGGAGCAGAACAAAGATCAGGGCAGCTCCTCATAGGAAGTCCAAAGATCAGAACAAATCTGAGCCGATGATCTCAGCTTCCTACTGTACCACAGTGGGCGATTTTCAAAAGAATACCTAGAAACTTCTGGCAAAGCCTCATGTCTGTGCGTTCCTAGACCAGACATGTTTA
The DNA here is from genome assembly GCA_917880005.1 of Nanger dama. Classification (NCBI taxonomy): domain Eukaryota; kingdom Metazoa; phylum Chordata; class Mammalia; order Artiodactyla; family Bovidae; genus Nanger; species Nanger dama. Next base: position 14,921,208 of record CAKJTW010000009.1, on the reverse strand, counting down.
TCCACAACTGCTGAATCAGTGATAGCTTCTTCTTTGGTTATGTTCTAAATCTCAAAGGGGGCTCCCATTTCTGGAACCTAAACTAGACACCTGATGACCAAGAAATTTGGAAAATGTCGTTTCCAGGCTTCTTGGCCCTATATCAGTTGCAGGGAGAGGGGGCACAGATGGGAGTTGAACCACTGCTGCTATCCCAACAGAAACTCCAACAAAAAGATTTAAATTAAGTCTGTGTGCCGTGTGCTCAGTTGCTCAGTCATGTCTGGCTCTTTGCAATTCCATGGACTGTATGTAGCCCACCAGGCTCCTCTGCCCATGGAATTCTCCAAGCAAAAATTCTGGAGTGGGTTGCCATTTTCCTCCTCCAGGGGATCTTCCAGAGCCAGGGATCGAACTCATCTCTCTTGAGTCTTCTGCACTGGAGGGCAGATTCTTTACCACTAGTGCCACTTGGGAAGCCCCAATTAAGTCTGTAGTCAAATGAAAACGGTTTTCCTTCATCACATGCACTAAGTAGAGTTGTTGTCATTGTCATCTTCCTAGAAACCTCAAGTTCAAAATTCTCTCTAGATACCATCGCAGAAAGACACGTGGATTAGATAGACCTGCCTGCTTATCTGTTCTGTCGCAGAAGGAACAAAGTCTGATGAGCAGCTTGCCTGTGACCTGTTTAGAGCGTGATGTTTTAATAAAAGTTCATTTCCACCAAGGTGATTTACATGATGCACTGAGAGGGCATAAAAGCTGGGGAAGAAAAGGCAGATGCTTTCAGGGAAGGGTTTATCCAGGAGGGTTGAAAATTTATCAGCAGTTCTCTGAACAGACGAGAAAGGAGTGGGCATTTAAGGCCAGGGAAACAGCTCGTGATAAGCCTCCACTAGAATTTCCCAGAAGGGGGAAAATATTGTCTTTCCTGACTGCCTTGCAATGTTTTCTTAAGAGACCTTCATTATAAACCCTTTTTTTTTTTAATTAAATTTATTTATTTTTAAAATTACAATACTGTATTTGTTTTGCCATACATTGACACGAATCAGCCATAGGTGAACACAATCTCCCAATGCCGAATCCCCTCCCACCTCCCACCCCCATCCTCTACTTGAATCATCCTGTGCATCAGCCCCATGCATCCTGCATCCTACATTGAACATAGATTAGCGTTTCGTTTCTTACGGGAAAATATACATGTTTCATTGCCCTTTTTAAGTGAGTGATACCTGTCGGAAAAGAATAGCATACCTGAGAAGTAAGGCCAAAGTGAGGATCAAGAGTAAAATACTATAATCATATTCCTCTTATTTAAAACGACACAAAACAGGGAATTGTTTCCATCAGCCCTCCCAGCTGAAGCTCCCAGCTGAGGACCCTGGGTGGTGTCAGGAAGAAGAATGAGCACAGAATGCTCACCTGCCCCCTGTCCTGCCGCTCCCTTGCTTTTAGAGCCTCTCCCCCGGGGGAAGCTCCGCCGGCCACGCCACCCAGGCTGTGAGCAGTCTTCTGCTCTGGAGCGAATGCCTCTGGATACAAGACGGATTCCTTAGGTTAGGGAGTGCTGAAAAACAAGACCAAAGATCAGGGTCCCGTTTTGATCTGGAAACTAAGAAAAACACTCTTTTATCTTTTTTCCCTCCAGTCCCTAGAGTTTTCCTCCTCTCAGTGCAGTGGAAGTTGAGGCTCCTAAAGCCACCTAGGAAGATGACCCAGGGCCAACCTAAGATCCCCACCTCGTCTCTCCGGTAACTTAGCACTAACTGTCCTGGTAACTTTGCCAAGAGCAACATGGCAGACGCGCAAGGAGAGAAGAGAAGGGGTGAGAAAGTGTATAAAGATGTTAAAGTTACTTCTTCACTGGGTCTGTTACTCAAGATGAGTCAAGAAAAAGCACTCAGAGAACAAAACGACGTTAAGAACTAGCCAAAGCACTAGAATCCTTTTATGAGAGAGAGAGAGGAACAGGGGGCATATTCATTTTTTCTTTAAGGGAAATTAAAATCTCTGATGTGGGAAAAACTAGATTTAGGGTTGTACTTTCAAATATATTAGAAATCTGTAGACAAGACTGAAAATAAGTTTATAATATTTCCCTTTGCAGTATATTCACTTGTCCTTAGTTTCGTGAGTGGTATGTTTCAACCAGGGAATTAAAAGATGCTTGCTCCTTGGAAGAAAAGTTATGACAAACCTAGATAGCATATGAGGAAGCAGAGATATTAGTTTGCTGACAAAGGTCTGTCTAGTCAAAGCTATGATTTTTCTGGTAGTCATGTGTGGAATGGATGTGAGGGTTGGACCATAAAGAAAGCTGAGTGCCGAAGAATTGATATTTTTGAACTGTGGTGTTGGAAAAGACTCTTAAGGGTCCCTTGGACAGCAAGGAGATCAAATCAGTCAACCCTAAAGGAAATCAGTCCTAAATATTCATTGGAAGGACTGATGCTGAAGCTGAGACTCCAATACTTTGGCCACCTGGTACGAAGAATGGACTCATTGGAAAAGACCCTGATGCTGGGAAAGATTGAAGGCAGGAGGAGAAGGGGATGACAGAGGATGAAATGGTTTAATGGCATCACCGACTCAATGGACATGACTTTGAGCAAACTTCAGGAGTTGGTGATGGACAGGGAGGCCTGGCATGCTGCACTCCACGGTGTTGCAAAGAGTTGGACAGACTGAGCAGAACCGAACTGTGTTTCAATTTATTTTTTCCCCTTCTACAGAATGCAATTAAGGAAGGATCACTACTAGACTGATCCTTCCCTTATATTAATCCTCTATAATAATGAATAAGCAGTCATAGGGAAAAGGAGATTAAAGTTAAAAGGCTTAGTTAAACCCTAAAACTACAGGTTGAGTAAACATAACTACAGTTCTGTGACTGAAGAAAGACATTTGCATGAAGCTAATAGATGAAGATGTGTCACAGAAACTTCCTAATGCTCAGTCAGCTCATCATGCAATAGATTTAATTAAAAGCCTATCATGCTGCATGGCTAAACGTATTAGCACAAACGGAACTATCCCCAGATTGGAAAAAAATATATATCAGGCCAAAAAAATTTGGATAGTTTTCACAAAGAGTTAGGCTCAATGTGGAAAATCTAAGTAAAAATGTTCTTTCTTTATCTCATGTTTGAATATTCTCTGTCATCAGTTTCCATCCCAGAAGTCAAGTTGAAATTAGAAAGCTGAGAACAATTATAAAGGTTGGTAAAATTTCCAGCAGGTATATATTTTCAAAACCTGATTTTTGTAAGCTCCTCTCTCAAAACAATCTCTCAGTGTCACTGCCTTTATAATGCATCTATCTGGAGAATTTTAAAACAGCTGGTTTTTCCTGAGACAATGATGTATAAGGATCGCCAATAAAGCATTCATAATATACTAGATACATTCCTGAACTGTTGACTCATTACCATCAAAACAAAACTCAGCACTCAAGAGACATAGGCTTTTCTTCTATAGTCTCCCCTACTCTTTGCATTTTTGATGACTATCTTCATGATTATTCCCAGCTTTGATCTTCCAGTGTTTTCCTACAGGAGCATTATTGGAATTTTATGGAAGATGATTCTTCACTGTTCAAGACAGTCTACAACACTGTAGGAGATTAGTAGTCTGAGCCCTTGCTCACTAACTTGAGTAATATCTCCCAGTTATCCTAACATTACAAATTCTCCCTCATATTTCCAAATGCCAAGAACCACTACACCTGAGCCATGTGTGTCTGTATGGACACCGCTCTGTCTCACAGCCCCAAAAGGCAACTTACTTTCGTGTGGCTGGGACACCAGACTTCTTACTCATAAGACCAAGGTTTCTCTCCAGGGCTGTATTCACCTCTGCTGAAGGCATGTTTCCTTCTAACAGGGGTCCATTCTTACCACTGAAAGGGACTGTTATTATGTAGTGTTTTCTTATTTGGATTCACAAATGAATATGGAAGAAGGGGCTTCCCTGGTGGTTCCCAGTGGTAAAGAATCCACCTGCCAAGGCAGGAGACACAGGTTGGATCTCTGAGGGGGGATCCCACATGCCACAGAAAAACTAAGTCTGTGCACCACAACTATTGAGCCTGTGCTCTTGAGCCCGGGAACTGCAACCACTGAGCCCCTGAGCCACAACTACTGAAGTGTGTGCACCCTAGAACCTGTGCTCTGCAACAAGAGGAGCCACTGCACCACAGCAAGAGAGCAGCCCCTGCTCCCTGCAACTAGAGAAAAGCCTGCATAGCAACGGAGACCCAGCAAAATCAAATAAATAAACTAATTTTTTAAAATAGAAGTAGAATTTCATGTGTTTGCTTCAGCTAGGAGCTCACTTCCAGGTTATCTTAGCCCAGGTCTGCCCATACTCATCATATGTTACTGTTGCTGCTGCTGCTGCTAAGTCGCTTCAGTCATGTACAACTCTGTGCGACCCCATAGGTGGCAGCCCACCAGGCTCCCTCATCCCTGGGATTCTCCAGGCAAGAACACTGGAGTGGATTGCCATTTCCTTCTCCAATGCATGAAAGTGAAAAGTGAAAGTGAAGTCGCTCAACTGTGTCCTACTCCTAGTGACTCCATGGACTGCAGCCCACCAGGCTCCTCTGTCCATGAGAGTTTCCAGGCAGGAGTACTGGAGTGGGGTGCCATTGCCTTCTCTGCATCATATGCTAGCATCTCCTAACAGAAGGACGAAATGAAAGTATTTTCTGGATGTTGCTATTACACTAATTCCATTCTTTGCAAGAAGAGGACTGTTATATTCTAGTAGGAGGAACTATTTTAGTGAGATCTTTTCCAGGCAATATATGTGGTATGTCCTTGAACATGACCTCAGCCAAATGCATCAACTTCAGAAGGCCTAGAGGAGAACTTCTGAGGTTCAGAAAACTTTCCAATGAAAGAGACGAATAGCGGCCCAGTAGACCATAGGGAGAAATTAGGGATCAGGAAGAATGTAGGCCACTCTGATACCCCTTAGACCATATGTCATCAATCCTGCTTAGGCCTTGGAGAGCTTGTTTTGTACATTCAAGTCACTTATGATGGTGGGCCTGTCAGTTCTCAGCTACAGACTATTCAAGAGTTTTCCATTGCTCAGGTTATTCAGCAGAAAAACACAGAATAAGAAAATTCTTAAGTCCCCATGAGGTTTGGAGAGAGGGAAAATTTTTTTCCATGCACAGGTGATGATCTCGGCATGACCCAAGCCTTGGCGTGAAGAATAAAACACAAATTAGAATAACACTGAAAAAAATGAAAGAAATCATCCTCAGTTCCACTTAATTCCAAAAACTATTTTTAATTTTTTCATATACCTTCCACATCTTATCTATATTCACAATCATAGTTTACATGTCACTATGTACTATGTTTGTAAAAAAGCACATTTTCTATATTCTTACCTTGTTTACATAATTATTATATATCTAATGGTTAGACTGCAGTCCCTCTTGTTCATATACTGTAATTAACTACACTATCCTCTTATTGTTGAATAGTTATGTTTTTCTTGTTCAGTGTTTTTTTCCCTATTACAGATAGAAACATCTGTCCTACATCTGTCAAAATATTTCCTTAGGAAAAATTCTCTAGCAAGGAATTGCTTGGTCAAAGGACATGAATGTCTTTGCAGCTTTTATGAAATATTATTTTATCTCTTTAAAAAGGAGATATGCTGATTTGAAATGCTGTCTGTTGCTGCTGCTGCTGCTAAGTCACTTCAGTCGTGTCCGACTCTGTGCAACCCCAGAGACAGCAGCCCACCAGGCTCCCCTGTCCCTGGGATTCTCCAGGCAAGAACCCTGGAGTGGGTTGCCGTTTCCCTCTCCAATGCATGAAAGTGAAAAGTGAAAGTGAAGTCGCTCAGTCGTGTCCGACCCTTAGCGACCCCATGAACTGCAGCCCACCAGGCTTCTCCGTCCATGGGATTTTCCAGGCAAGAGTACTGGGGTGGGGTGCCATTGCCTTCCCCTCTGTCTGCTATGTATTTTTATCTAAACTTTACTCTCACCTCAGGTAACAAAAACGGTTAAGTTCAAATCACATTCTAGGTTACTAGCAAGAGCATCTATCTTCCATGAAGCTAAGCTTGAATTCTCTCATCTCTCTTTTGCAATTCTCTCTCAAAGCTAAGAGCGTAACTGCAACTGTAGTTTCTGAGTTGAGTATTGCTTTCATCCAGAGTTATGTCAAAATGCAGAGGAACACACTCAAGGAAGCGGAAGAAACAAATGCTCTCTGCATTTGGATGATCACTTTTCCTGACTTCCTCCTATGATATAAGAAAAAAAAAAAACCTTAAGTATTTTGCAAAAAGCCTACGTAATAGTTTAATAAGCCGACATAAGAAGTTAATGCTTCTTTGATTTCACAAAATAGAAATTTATTCTGGTTACCCAAAGGTGAAAAAGTATCTGTAGGAAGTGTATTAGTGAATCAAATGAAATTCCAGGAAGATCTGGGTCATAGGGTCTATCCTTAGGATATATTTTATTGCAAACAACCAAAATCTGGTAAGAGTGGCTTCAGAAAAAAGGACATTTAATTCTCCAACAAAATAACATTCCAGATAGTCCAGGGCTGGTTCAGCCACTTAACAATGTCATCAAGGCGGCAGATGCTTCTCATCCTTTCATGTTACCAGACTCTGTGTGCCACTCACTCCTGTGCCTGATTGCCTCATGGTCACAAAATAGCTGCCATAAGACCAGGCTCTCTAGTTAAAGGCAGGAAGCAGAGGGTAAGGATGGCCACGGATGGTGGGGAGGGAAGAGAGAAACATTATTTGTTCTCATTTTCTCAAAGAGCAGTAAGTACTTCACAGAAGACCCTTGGCAGACTTCCTACTGTGTCTCATTAGACAGAACTGAGTTTATGATTGTCGCTGAAGAGAACTGGGTTGTAGGTTTATGATCATCCCTAGACTGCAGTCTCATTTTTCATGCACTCAAGGAATCGTCAGCTGATGCTGGCGGGGAACTGTGGTCTGTGACAGTGGATATGAATGGAAACTATGCCTCTTGATGGCCAGGCAGAGTGTCTGCCTCACACAGGAACCAGGGAGCTTGTGAACCTCACTCACTTCTAACAATATGTTTCCACTAGCATGAAACTCTAATGTCTTTTTCCTCCTTGTCTCAAATGCCAAAGGTCTAAGAGAAAGAGTCATTGGCTCTCACGTGGCCTATCAGGTGGAATCTCAAAGTGAAGGCACAGCTCTGGTGCCTACGCTGATAACATCAGTCCTCAAAAAGTGGGAATTAGAGACTTCCCTGAGTGGCCCAGTGGTTAAGATGGCTCACTCCCCAATGCACAGGGCCAGGGTTCAATCCCTACTTGGGGAACTAGATCTCACATGGTGCAACTAAGAGCCCACGTGCCATAAACTGAGACCCAACACAGCCAAATAAATAAATAATTTTAAAATGGGAATTGCCTTAACCTGGAGATAAACACAATGGTCATCCTTTATGTCTACGTTAAATGAAATACTATCAAAAGGTACTTACTGACTTCCTAACTTGTAGAGGAATTGTGCAGAACCCTATGGGGATACAATCTGTAAGCTTTGGTCCTTGACCCAAAAGAGACTGTGGTCTATTTCAGAAAAAGTCAGGGTAAGTAGCACAACAAGGAGAAGATGAGAGCTGATGCTAAGGTAAAGACATTAAATGTTTCAACCCCAACAAGCTCTGCTGAAGATAATTGGATAAAAATTACTTCAGGGAAAGGAAGGAAAGGCCTGGAGATATTTAACTAACCCAAGATGGACTATAAAGAAGGCTGAGTGACAAAAAATCGATGCTTTCAAACTGTGGTGCTGGAAAAGACTCTTAAGAGTTGCTTGGACAGCGAGGAGATCAAACCAGTCAATGCTAAAGGAAATCAAACCTGAATATTCATTGGAAGGACTGATGCTGAAGCTCAAACTCCAATACTATGGCCACCTGTTGCAAAGAGCTGACTCACTGGGAAAGACCCTGATGCTGGGAAAGATTGAGGGCAGGAGGAGAAGGGGATGACAGAGGATGAGATGGTTGGATGGCATCACTGACTCAAGGGACATGAGTTTGAACAAACTCTGGGAGACAGTGAAAGACAGGGAGGCCTGGCGTGTTGCAGTCCATGGGGTCACAAAGAGTCAGACATGACTTAGCGACTGAACAGCAACAACCACCACCTCCATGGAGTTAGCTCTGCCACAGCTCTTTATTGGTCACCCCTGGCCCCAGGATCACAGCCTCTGCTGATGTTTATAGCCCATCATTTTGGTGGCAAGGCCCAGTGGCGTAGCCTTACCAATTGCATCCAGAAACGGTGCTTTCCTCAGACAACCTTCAACTTCTCCATCTTGTGCCTTTCTCCAGATGTTCATTTCTAACTCCTTCATCTCCACTCCCACACCCTCACTTTCTGCGTGTTAGTGAGTACCCTAACTACTACTAAGGGCAAAGATTCTTAAATCTTTTTTTCTAGCCACAAAATATGTATATCATATAGGATGTAGTTAATGATTCTGGCTCCTGGTCTGCTGTGTGATAAACAGCAAGCCACCTAACCTTTCTGTGCTAAAGAAATCATTTAAAGAAAAGCAATATGATTTGTCTTCCCCACCTTTTCAACTAAGTTCCTGATGAAAAATCAGTGAGGTGGCCCCAAAACAGTCACTAATATTTTAGCAAAATATGCTATGAAACTGTGTCACCCTTTTATAAGAAAATAACAGTTCAATTGGATTTGTTATATATTCTCTCTTCTTGGAGAGTTAATAGCCCTTCAGCTGGAAAATCAAATTACTGAAGTTTATATGGTTTCTCTTGATCACTGGAGAATTCAGTAACACTATGAATCCAATTAAGAAAAAGAATGTTCACACCCTTAAATGAATTACAATCAGCAAAACTAAGATCTAATTAGAAATGCTGCTACCATCTGAGATTACTTATGAGCCCAAAACACATTGCTTAAACCAAAATAAAGAGACTCTCAAAGGCCCTAGAATAGTATTTGGGTTGAAAAGTTGATTCATATTTTCCCTCCAGACTTAGCACCCAGAGCTGGATCTACTATCATCCCAGAGAGGTTCTTGTTTTAAATCACTGGATGGTATTCAGGACTTTCTGCAGGAAGCAGACCCTTAGTAACAGGAAGATTTTGTAAGAATTTCTCCTTTGAGGAAAAAGAATATAAGCCAGGAAAAAGGGGAGTGCCTTCCAGAGAAGGACTCTGCCATCTACTAGATTGCATTATTTCCAGATGAGCTAAAAACCACTTCCTGTGTAAAGTCTTCCTTGAGCCCATAAATTAGTAATTAACTTCTCATTGATGGGGACTACCAGAGCTGATCATTTTAATCCTTTTCTATTAATAGCATTTATTTGAATGACTTACACCACCATTAATTATTTCCCCATGAATCCTCCTCATCAAAGGTGTAAGCTCTTGGGAAGACAAGCAGTTCTTCCACATTCAGGACTCATTCTCACCCCTACCAGTATCTGCAATAGTCAATTTTTTTTTTTTTACATATGTACTTTTCTTTTAATTGAAGTATAATTGATTTATAATACTGTATGTGATAGGTGTACAATAGAGATACACAATTTTTAAGTTATATTCCATTTATAGTTCTTATAAAATTTATATTCCCCATGTTGTACAATACATTCTTGTAGCTTATTTTATACCTAATAGTTTGTTTATGGTCTATTTTCCCACTAGAGAGTGAGTAAGAGTGTTAGTCGCTCAGTCCTGTCTGACTCTACAACCTCGCGGACTGTAACCTGCCAGGCTCCTCTGTCCATGGGATTTTCCAGGCAAGAGTACTGGAGTGGGTTGCCATTTCCTTCTCTGGGGGATCTTCCCAACCCAGGGATTGAACCTGGGTCTTCTGCACTGCAGGAGAATTCTTTACATTCTGAGCCACCAGGGAAGCCCTCTCCCACTAGAAGGTAAGCTTAGTAAGAGAAGGAACATGTTCTACTATTAGAAGAGTACACTGCAGTGGAATGAAAGTAAAAGTGAAGTTGCTCAGTTGTGTCCGACTCTCTGCGATCCCATGGACTGTAGTCTACCAGGCTTCTCTGCCTATGGGATTTTCCAGCCAAGATTACTGGTGTGGGTTGCCATTTCCTTCTTCAGGGGATCTTCCTGACCCAGGGATCAAACCCAGGTCTCCTGCACTGCAGGCAGATGCTTTTACTCTCTGAGCCACCAGGGAAGCCAGTGGAATAGTTAATTATTAAATAAGAATACCCACTGTGTATCAGGCACTGTGATAGCTACCGGAGAGAAAATGGAGAGCAAAATTATTACTGTTCTCTTCATCCATTGCTTAAAGTCTAGATGAGTAAGCAATATGATTCAATGAGCAACAACAGCAAAATGCCATGCATCCTGTGATTGGACTTGAGGTTTCCAGGGAGGGTTCATTTGGATGACTTGCCTGCATCACGAATGCCTCAAAGTAAGATGAAGTGTGGTTTATTTGATGGAGGGTGGTCTCCAGGCCTGAGTGTTGAGTGAGTCTTGGTGAAGAGGGGTATAGTGGGATGCCCCTGTCAGTGTTCCTGGTGGCTTTAGTATCTCTGGGCAAAGGAGAGACTGGGGCCCATGGGACTAAAGAGGCTTCCCAGGCAGCTTGCCCCACACACTTAGCCAGCAGAAAGCATGGGGGAACGCCAGGGCACTGATAAACCAGGCCCACTAAAATAACACCATAAAGGCTACAGGAATTCAACTGTCATTGACCCATAGACCACAAAAATAGGCCAAAAGCTGCATGCTAAACCCAAACAGGGTGCTGCTGGTGGTTTAGTCGCAAGTCATATCTGACTTTTTGACCCCATGGACTGTAGCCCACCAGGCTCCCCTGTGCATGGGATTTTCCAGGCAAGAATACTGGAGTGGATTGCCATTTCCTTCTCCAGGGGATATTCCTGACCCAGGGATCAAACCCAGGTCTCCTATGTTGCAGGCAGATTCTTTACCAACTGAGATATGAGGGAAGCCCCAAACAGGGTAAATGCCTACTAAAACAAAAGATTTAAATGGGATCCAGAGGATTACCAACATAATTGGCAGAATGTCCAGGATACAATTGAGAATCACCGTCATACCGAGAACCAGGAAAATTACAACTTAAACAAGAAAAGGCAACCAGCTGATGCTCACACCAAGAGAAATCAAAGGTAGGAGTTATCAGACAAGGATTTTAAAACAATCATAAAAATGCTTAATCAATAACAAATTCTCTTGAAATAAATGAAAAAATAGGAAATCTAAGCAACAAAAGAAGTTATTAAAAAGGACTAAATAGAAATTGTAGAACTGAAAAATATAGTAACAGAAATTTAAAAACTCATTGGATGTACTCACTAATAAAGATGACAGAGGTCAGAAATAGTGAACTTCAAGCAACTACTTCTGGGACAATAATTTTTAAAATTCAACATTCTTATTGTCGTAGTTGTATAGGGACCAGAGAAACATTGTAGAGCTGAAAGAGCATTTGAAAAATAATGGATGAAAATGTACCAAACTTGGTGAAAAATGCATCTTCACAGAGGGTGTAGCACTAAGCCAAGTGTTCTTAGACTTGACATCATTATATAAAGCACAATCCATTATATGAAAAAGTTGGTCAATTGGACCTCATGAAATTTAAGAACTTGTTCTGTGAAAACCCTATGAAGATGAACAGACAAGCTACAAAACCGGTGAAAATATTTGCAATGTACATATTCAACAAAGGACTAGTATCTAGGATACATAACTGCTAAGTTGCTTCAGTCGTGTCTGACTCTGTGTGACCCCACAGCCGGCAGCCCACCAGGCTCTCCCCGTCCCTGGGATTCTCCAGGTAAGAACACTGGAGTGGGTTGCCATTTCCTTCTCCAATGCATGAAAGCAAAAAGTGAAAGTGAAGTTGCTCAGTTGTGTTCAACTCTTCACCGACCCCATGGACTGCAGCCTACCGGGCTCCTCCGTCCATGGGATTTTCCAGGCAAGAGTACTGGAGTGGGGTGCCATTGCCTTCTCCATAGGATACATAAGGGATTCTCAAAACTCAATAGAAAAAACACACACATCAAGGAAATGAGTGAAAGACATGAACAGACATTTCAGAGGAGGAGAAACAGATGGCAAATAAGCATCAAAAGATGCTCAACATCATTAGCTTTTAGGGGAACATAAAACCACAATGAGCTATCGTAGCTGCCTGAACAACTAAGATAAAAAACAGAACAGTGACAACATCACATCTGGCACGGATGTGGAGAAACTGCATCAGGCATGTTGTGCTGTGCTGAGTTGCTTCAGTCGTGTCCAGCTCTTTGTGACCCCATGGATCATAGCCCACTAGACTCCTCCGTCCATGAGATTCTCCTGGCAAGAATACTGGAGTGAGTTGCCATGCCCTCCTCCAGGGGATCTTTCCAACCCAGGGATCAACCCTGCATCTCTAAAGTCTCCTGCACTGGCAGGCAGGCTCTTTACCACTAGTGCCACCGGGGAAGCCATGGATCAGATCAGTCATTCAGTCGTGTCTGACTCTTTGCAACCCCATGGACTGCAGCACGCCAGGCCTCCCCATCCATCACCAGTTCCCGGAGTTTACTCAAAATCATGTCCATGAGTCAGTGATGCCATCCAACCATCTCATCCTCTGATGTCCCCTTCTCCTCTTGCCTTCAATCTTTCACAGCATCAGGGTCTTTTCAAATGAGTCAGTTCTTCACATCAGGTGGCCAAAGTATTGGAGCTTCAGTTTCAGCATCAGTCCTATTTCCTTTAGGATGGACTGGTTGGATCTCCTTGCAGTCCAAGGGACTCTCAAGAGTCTTCTCCAACACCACAGTTCAAAAGCATCAATTCTTTGGTGCTCAGCTTTCTTTATAGTCTAGCTCTCACATCTATGCATGGCTACTGGAAAAACCATAGCTTTGACTAGATAGACCTTTGTTGGCAAAGTAGTGTCTCTGCTTTTTAATATGCTGTCTAGGTTGGTCATAACTTTTCTTTCAAGGAGCAAGTGTCTTTAAATTTCATGGCTGCAGTCACCATCTGCAGTGATTTTGGAGCCCAAGAAAATAAAGTCTGTCACTGTTTCCATTGTTTCCTCATCTATTTGCCATGAAGTGATGGGACCAGATGCCATTATCTTAGTTTCCTCAATGTTGAGCTTTAAGCCAAACTTCTCACTCTCCTCTTTCACTTTCATCAAGAGGCTCTTTAGTTCTTCTTCGCTTTCTGCCATAAGGGTGGTGTCATCTGCATATCTAAGGTTATTGATATTTCTTCCAGAAATCTTTATTCCAGCTTGTGCTTCATCCAGCCTGGTGGTTCTCATGATGTACTCTGCATATAAATTAAATAAGCAGGGTGACAATATACAGCCTTGACGTACTCCTTTTCCTATTTGGAACCAGTCTGTTGTTCCATGTCCAGCTCTAACTGTTGCTTCCCGACCTGCATACAGATTTCTCAGGAGGCCGGTCAGGTGGTCTGGTATTCCCATCTCTTGAAGAATTTTCCACAGTTCATTGTGATCTGCACAGTCAAAGGCTTTGGCATAGTCAATAAAGCAGAAGTACATGTTTTTCTTGAATTCTCTTGCTTTTTCAATGACCCAACGGATGTTGGCAATTTGATCTCTGGTTCCTCTGCCTTTTCTAAATCCAGCTTGAACATCTAGAAGTTCACAGTTCATGTACCGTTGAAGTCTGGCTTTGAGAATTTTGAGCATTACTTTGCTAGCACGTGAGATGAGTGCAATTGTATGGCAGTCTGAGCATTCTTTGGCATTGCCTTTCTTTGGGATTGGAATGAAAACTGACCTTTTCCAGTCCTGTGGCCACTGCTGAGTTTTTCAAACTTTTGGCTATGATCAAGTATAGGATCAGGCATACCTTAATGTAAATTTAGGGAGTATTGTCAGTATGCTGATTAGTAGCCTCAGCTGCAGGAAACAAGTGCTAGTTAGCAAGAGGAAGCCTCAGTTAACTTTCTACCACTCCTGTTAGCCAGAGTAGGAGAGAATAAAGTTAAAGAACGTCACCTTCCCTTAATCAAGCTGCGCTGCAAGTACAAAAAGCTGCTCAAGTATGCAAGAAAGACCTTAAAACAAAAACAGACAGGAAAAAGGGTACAGAAAACAGCATGTGAATTTTGAAGCTGAACATAACCCAAGAGTTAGCATTATACTCTCAGGAGAGGGACAAGTGGTTCAGTCTTGGGACAGAATGTGAAGAGTGAGTGGCCTAGACAGCATGAGGGATCTCTATATTTAAAACTAGACAATCTGCTCATTAGCAGCCAGCCTTTGGGAAACTACAACAAACTAGCCGAAGGCAGACCTGATGAAGGTTGGTCCAAACTTTAGAAACACAGTAGAAAACTGAGTCTAGGGACTTCCCTGGTGGTCCAGTGGCTAAGACTGTGCTCCCAATGCTGGGGACCCGGGGTTTGATCCCTGGTCAAGGAACTAAGAGTTTGCATGCCACAACTAAAAGATTCTGTGTGCGGCAATTGAGATTTGTTGCAGTCAAATAAATGTATAAAATAAATAAAAATAAATGTATATATTTTAAAATCTGAGTCTATATAAGCGATACAATCTCTATAAATGATTACCTGGTGGCTCAAATGATAAAGTATCTGCCTGCAGTGCAGAAGACTGGGGTTTGATTCCTGGGTCAGGAACATCCCCTGGAGAAAGAAATGGCAACTCACTCCAGTATTCTTGCCTGGAGAATCCCATGAACAGAGGAACCTGGCGGGCCACAGTCCAGGGGGTCACAAAGAGTCGGACACAGTTGAGCAACTAGCACTTTCAGCTTCTTAAATGATTTGTAATTTCCTGAGAATTCTAGTGAAAGTAACTGTACACACAGAGAGAACACATAGAGAAGACGTGCAATGGCAGCCTAGCAAGGTAAAGGCTGACCCAGACACACCAGGCTCTGCACTTGGCAGTCTTTGCCTGCTCCTCAGCTTTCCTACAAAAAGCAACCAGACAGGGCCCAGCTCTGCTGCATGTTGATTCAGAGCCTCACTTAACCATTTCCTCTCCTGCTCCCTCACTGCAGGGAGAGTACTGATTATATGTGTACAAGGGACCCAGGAGAACTGGAAGAAATAGGAGGGGGAGATAATCAACATATCTTCTGATTGCTGTGCCCAAAATACAAATATGATTAGAACAGTTTGGGTGGGGGCTTCCCTGGCGGCTCAGTGGTAAAGAATCCACCTGCCAATGCAGGAGACACGGGTTCAGCTCCTGATCTGGGAAGATCCCACATGCCGCGGAGCAACTAAGCCCAGGCACAACTATGCAGCCTGTGCTCTAGAGGCTGGGAGCCGCAACTCCTGAAGCCCACACACCCGAGATCCCGTGCTCCACAATAAGAGAAGCCACCACAATGAGAGGCCTGCACACTACAACTAGAGAGTCGCCTCTACTTGCCACAACTAGAGAAAGCCTGCATGCAGCTAGGAAAACCCAGTATAGCCAATTAAAAAAAAAAAAAACCACCAAAAGAACAGTTGGGGTGTTGGCTGCTTCATTCAAGCAGCCTAGCACAGTTTAAGAGGAAATTAGAATTAGAAATCAGAGGGAACATCCTTTGCTTCACCCTAAGCTAGACCATCTGTAACAGGACTTATGGTTAGTTTGTGACCTCATGGTTTTCAAGATGAGGCCATTCACAGGTGTGGCTTACTGGGATGAAGATCTTAGCACATTCTTCCACCAAATCATGCTTCTAAAAACCATCACCATAACAAAACAGAGCTCTTCATTTAGGGGAAAAAAATCTAGGGTAATGACTAACTGTTATTTCCAAGTGCCAAATTTATATTGAAAGCAAAATCAGTATAACAGTTAAAGAACATGGGCAACCAAGATCTTTTCTCAGTTTTCCTTCCTTGTTATTACTGGTTGGCTGAAATATACTTACAGTCATCAGGCTTGGTTTCTCCCTAACTGACCCTGAGTCTTCTTTCCACTTCAGGCCCTCCTAGGCCTTTTCAATGTCAGGGTGGTGACAAAAGCCACAGCATTTTTCCACCTGACCACAGCCTCTTTGTCTTATCCTGAAATGCAGGCCAGCAGGCCTGAGAAAGTGACTGGTCTACCAGATGTTCCTTTTAAATGGCTGTTCCATTTCTCCATTTCTGTCTCCCTTGAGGTGTTTGCACACAGCTGGATAGAAAAAAGGAAGAAATTACTTGATTGCACAATACCCTGCATTCCAGATATTTCCTTCTGCCTTTCCCCTAGCCCCAGTCTTCCCGACACTGGCACTCTTCTATACCTTTCTTTCTTTTTATTTTTCTTTTTTTGGGCACACCACTGGGCATGTGGGATCTTAGTTCCCTGACCAGGGATGTAACCCATTTCCCCTTTAGAATCTTGACCACTGGACCACCTGGGAAGTCCCCCTGCTTTATGATTTTTAATCAGAGAATACTGCCAAGAACCTCCTTGCCTTCTTCTTGACTTTTTAAAACATTAGCAAAAATGTTCTTATGATGCAACAAGTCATCAGCACTTTCTCGTCTTGTTTTTAAAGTTCTTAAAAAACTGGGAGAACGGCATTGAAACATGTATACTATCTTGTAAGAATGAAGCGCCAGTCTATGTTCAATACAGGATGCAGGACGCATGGGGCGGGTGCACGGGATGATTCAGGGAGAGGATGTGGGGTGGGAGGTGGGAGGGGCTTTGGCATTGGGAGATTGTGTTCACCTATGGCTGATTCGTGTCAATGTATGGCAAAACAAATACAGTATTGTAATTAAAAAAATAAATAAATTTTTAAAAAACTACTGCTTAATTTGCTTTAGCAAAACTTCTTAACCAAATATTGAAAACTATATTTAAATAAACAGAGATTTTCATTAGGGGACTAGTGGTCTACACGTGGAAGTCTAGAATTTGTAAAAACATCTCTGCTTTTTCCTTTACTTTCAACTGATATTTATTTCTGTTTTCCTTAAAAGATTAGATTTTTACATTTATCTCTAAATTCTCTGAAGATAATTTTGGTATATGATACAATTTACTTTGATATGATGAAGGTTTAAAATCTCTGTTACATTTTTCATTATAAAAGCTATATGCATTTATCACAAAATATAACACATAAAGAAATTTACAAAGTAAAAAGGGAAGGATGCTCCTTTTCCCATCTCCCAAAACCTCTTAAAAAAAAATTTAAGTTTCTTAAAGAAAATTTAACCTAAAGTATACATAATTACTTTTACTATTATTTTTGCCTTTAAGACATTTTCCTGTGCATATACAAATCTAACATGTATAAATGCCTGTCTATGCATCTATTAAAGAAATAAAATGTATATGCATATATAAAACATTTTAAACAAAATACAATTAGGTAACATGCCACTTAAGAGTTCATGAATATCTTATCTCATAGGTACTTTGAGGTCTACTTCATGCTACTCAGTTTCAGAGTTTTACATATTATGGATGTGCTAAGATTCAGCAAGCAACTTCTGAATGTACCTTTATACTGTTGATAATATAGAGCTATTACAAATACCATTACAATCACTATCCTTATACATATATCCATTCATCTGTACAAATATTCCTTTTGGATAAATTTTTAAGTACAGAATGTGAGTCAAGGGCATACATATTTTAAATATTGATAGATGCTTTCAAAATTGCCCAAAAAAAGATGACTTCAATATACACTACCAGCAACTAACCATGAGAATACCTGAATAAGGTTGTAAATGAGTCATTACATAGGGAAAGAATAGATAAACATAAAACTAGAGGCTCTTATAAAACTACTTTTGAAAATTCAAAATGATGTAAAAATACAGGTGAATATGATTTTAAAGGTATAGTATTTGAGTAAATATGAATTTCTTTAAAAAATAATGTAGGTACTACACATCTATTTGCCAACAAGATACAGTTTTGTACCACTATAAAAATAAATGTTATAAGAAAAAAGGACTGATGGAGGATATTGATCTAGATTTTAAAAGACTAGAGACTAACCACCAATTTCAAATCATAAATTTTATTTTGGATCCTGGTTGGAAAAAACAACTAAAAATGACATTTTGGGTGGCAACTGAGGAAATTTAAAAATAAACTAGGTATAAGACTTCATTAGGAGAAGAGAATGGCAGCCCACTCCGGTACTCTTGCCTGGAAAATCCCATGGATGGAGGAAGAGTGGAACACGACTGAGCGACTTCACTCTCACTTTTCACTTTCATGCATAGAATCCCAGGGATAGCGGAGCCTGGTTGGCTGCCATCTATGGGGTCGCACAGAGTCTGACATGACTGAAATGACTTAGCAGCAAGACTATATTATAAAGCTATCATTAATTGTTTTAAGCACAATAATGTTATGATGGAAGAATGTCTGTAATTCTCAGGAGGTTCATGGTAAAGAATTACGGTCATGATGTCTGAAATTTACTTTTAAATGGTTCAGTGTGGCAAAATATATCCTTGTTTGAATATAGAGAGAAGTGTTCACTGCCCTACTGTTTCCAACTCTTCTGTGGGATCTAAAATTCTTTAAATAGAAAGTCGAAGAAAATCCAGTTTTTACAATTTTACTTCATTATGTTAGATTCTCTGAGGAGAAAGAGAGGTTTTGAGGGGAGCCCATATTGATTTAGATCTCTAAGTTTATTTTTTTAATTACCATTTCTGTGTCCTCAATATTAGGCAACTTAGGTTTGCAAGGAATAAAACATCACCCTGACCACTAGCTGTGCCTCCCAAATAAACAGCATAGAGGGAACTCCCTCATGTCCGGTGGTTAGGATTCTGTGCTTTCACTGCCAAGGGCCAAGGTTCAATACTTGGTAGGGGAACTAAGATCCTGCAAGTCTCACTGTGCAGCCAAAAAATAAATAAATAAATTTGGGGTTGACCGAAAAGCTCGTTCTAGTTTTCCATAAGTATGGAAAAATCCAAGCAAGATTTTTAGCCAATACAATACATAGCATTTATCCCAAGGGGGTCAACCTGCAGGAGAGTAGACACCAGTGGCTGTCATCATATACAGAGGCAAAATATTGTGACTTCTAATGACTCCTCTAAATGCCAACCCTAACTCCAAGGAGTGGTCCAAGCAGAAGATGATCTAGCTCATCAGTACTCAGGCCAAAATTACTTAACTTGTCCAGACTATTTTCAATGTCCATTTGTTAGTGAATCTGATGGGTTGATGATGGTTGCATCCAGTCCTGGCTGAATCAACTTTTGGCTTTTCAGACACTTAATGGCAATACAGTAGGCAATCAGCTCTTAAAATAACTCTGACAAGCAACCGGCCACAAGATTAATAGCATTTCGTTAAGAACACAAAACTTGGAGAAAAAACACATATGTATATATTATTAATTAAGGGCTTCCTGGGGATGCTACGGTAAAGAAGCCACCTGCTGATATAGGAGATATAAGAGAAGCGGGGTCAATCCCTGGGTCCAGAAGATCCCCTGGAAAAGAAATGGCAACTCACTTCAGTACTCTTGCCTGGAGAATTCCATGGACAGCGGAGCCTGGTGGGCTACTGTCTATGGGGTTGCAAACAGCTGGACACGGCTGAAGCAACTTAACACAGCATTCATCACATTAATAATTATGCATTTATATATGCATTACACATGTATATAATGTACATACGTATGTATACATATATATGCATATATACACACACATCTGTATTACATCTTGCCTTTGCTATCTTTACTTAAAAATTACTTTCAATGTTTTTAAAATTTATTTTCAGGTAACTAGTTCTTTCTTAATTACCTTGGTAGTAAGTATCAGAAACATTCATACTGTAGAGTGATGACATTTGCTACAATAGTCATTTTTTTAGTTCAGAAAATTTACTTATTTTTCTTAATTATCACTGTACTTTGAAGAGGTAATAAAATTTTTCAACAATATTTCTAGACTTATTTATAGCTAAGAACCTGGAAGGCTAAGGAAAAAAAAAAGATTTGCCAAACAAAATTCTAGGGGCAGCTAAACATTCAAAGAAACCTTAAAATTCAGATAACATCTGTCCACATGACAGAAAATGACCAAATATGGAGACAAAGGCAAAGGGTATCTGACTCCTATTTCATCAGCTTTCATATATATATCTACCATCATGGACACTGGACTTCATTATACTTTTTTTTTTCCATTAAAAAAAAGATGCAGTGGTCTTAATTCTATATAGTATTGATTTGAATTAAACTATGCAGGAAAATGGGCTTCCCTGGTGGCTCAGAGGTTAAAGCGTCTGCCGCCAATGCGGGAGACTCGGGTTCGATCCCTGGGTTGGGAAGATCCCCTGGAGAAGGAAATGGCAATCCACTCCAGTATTATTGCCTGGAGAATCCCATGGACAGAGAAGCCTAGTAGGTTACAGTCCACGGGGTCGCAAAGAGTCGGACACGACTGAGTGACTTCACCTCACCTCATGCAGGAAAAGTTAAATAAGCCAGGTGACAATATACATCCTTGATGTACTCCTTTCCTGATTTGGAATCAATCCGTTGTTCCATGTCTGTCACTAACTGTTGCATCCTCACCTGCGTACACATTTCTCAGGTGCAGGTCAGGTGGTCTGGTATTCCCATCTCTTGAAGAATTTTCCACAGTTCATTGTGATCTGCACAGTCAAAGGCTTTGGCATAGTCAATAAAGCAGAAATAGATGTTTTTCTGGAATTCTCTTGCCTTTTCTATGATCCAACAGATGTTGGCAATTTGATCTCTGGTTCCTCTGCCTATTCTAAATCCAGCTTGAATATCTGGAAGTTCACAGTTCACATACTGTTGAAGCCTGACTTGGAAAATTTTGAGCATTACTTTGCAAGTGTGTGAGTTGAGTGCAACTGTGCAGTGGTTTGAGCACATTTTGGCATTGCCTTACGTTGGGATTGGAATGAAAACTGACCTTTTCCAGTCCTGTAGGCACTGCTGAATTTTCCAAATTTGCTAGCATATTGACTGCAGCACTTTAACAGCATTATCTTTTAGGATTTGATTTAACTTATATGCAGAGTCAATACGAAAATCAGATTGATTATATTCTTAGATGGAGAAGCTCTTTACAGTCAGCAAAAACAGACCGGGGAGCTGACTATGGCTCAGATCATGAACTCCTTATTGCCAAATTCAAACTTAAATTGAAGAAAGTAGGGAAAACTGCTAGACCATTCAGGTATGACCTAAGTCAAATCCCTTATGATTATACAGCAGAAATGACAAATATATTCAAGGGATTAGATCTGATAGAGTGCCTGAAGAACTATGCATGAAGGTTCATAACACTGTACAGGAGACAGTGATCAAGACCATCCCCAATAAAAAGAAGTACAAAAAGGTAAAATGTTTGCCTGAGGAGGCCTTACAAATAGCTGAGAAAAGAAGAGAAGCTAAAGGCAAAGGAGAAAAGGAGATATACCCATTGAATGCAGGGTTCCAAAGAACAACAAGGTGAGATAAGAAAGCCTTCCTCAGTGATCAATGCAAAGAAATAGAGGAAAACAACAGAATGGAAAAGACTAAAGATCCCTTTTAAGAAAATTAGAGATACTAAGGCAACATTCATGCAAAGATGGGCTCGATAAAGGACAGAAATGGTATGGACCTAACAGAAGCAGAAGATATTAAGAAGAGGTGGCAAGAATACACAGAATAACTATACAAAAAGATCTTCATGACCTAGATAACCACTATGGTTTCATCACTTACCTAGAGCCAGACATCCTAGAATGCAAAGTCAAGTGGGTCTTAGGAAGCACTACTATGAACAAAACTAGTGGAGGTGATGGAATTCCAGTTGAGCTATTTCAGATCCTAAAACATGTTGCTGGGAAAGTGCTGCACTCAGTATGCCAGCAAATTTGAAAAACTCAGCAGTGGCCACAAGAATGGAAAAGATCAGTTTTCATTCCAACCCTAAAGAAGGGCAATGCCAAAGAATATTCAAACTACCACACAATTGTACTCATCTCACATGCTAGAAAGCAGTGCTCAAAATTCTCCAAGTCAGGCTTCAACAGTACATGAACCGTGAATTTCCAGATATTCAAGCTGGATTTAGAATAGGCCGAGGAACCAGAGATCAAATTGCCAACATCTGCTGGATCATTGAAAAGGCCAGAGAATTCCAGAGAAACATCTGCTTCTGCTTCATTGATTATGCCACAGTCTTTGACTGTGTGGATCACAACAAACTGTGGAAAATTCTTCAGGCGATGGGAATATCAGATCATCTTACCTGCCTCCTGAGATATCTGTATGCAGGTCAAGAAGCAACAGTTAGACCTGGACATGTAACAATAGATGGGTTCCAAACTGGAAAAGGAGTACATCAAGGCTGTATATTGTTACACTGCTTATTTAACATATGCAGAGTACATCATGCGAAATGCCAGGCTGGATGAAGCACAAGCTGAAATCAAGATTTCTGGGAGCAATATCAATAACCTCAGATAGGCAGATGATACCATTCTTATGGCAGAAAGCGAAGAGGAAATAAATAGCCTCTTGATGAAAATGAAAGAGGAGAGTGAAAAAGCTGGCTTAAAAACTCAACATTCAAAAAATGAAAATCATGGCATCCAGTCCCATTACTTCATGGCAAGTACATGGGGAAACAATGGAAACAGTGAGGACTTCATTTTCTTGGGCTCCAAAATCACTGCAGATGGTGACTACCGCCATAAAATTAAGACACTTACTCTTTGGAAGAAAAGTTATGACCAACCTAGACAGCATATTAAAAAGTAGAGATATTACTTCCCCAACAAAAGTCCATCTAGTCAAAGCTCTGGTTTTTGTAGTAGTCATGTATGGATACGAGAGGTGGACCATAAGAAAGGCTGAATGCTAAAGAATTGATGCTTTTGAACTGTGGTGTTGGAGCAGACTCTTCAGAGTCCCTTGGACTGCAAGGAGATCCAACCATCGATCCGAAAGGAAATCAGTCCTGAATATTCATTGTAAGGACTGATGCTGAAGCTGAAACTCCAATACTCTGGCCACCTGATTTGAAGAACTGACTCATTTAAAAGACCTTGATGCTAGGAAAGATTGAAGGCAGGAGGAGAAGGGGACAACAGAGAATGAGATGGTTGGATGGCATCACTGACTCAATGCATATCACTTTGAGCAAGCTCCAGAAGTTGGTAATGGACAGGGAAACCTGGCGTGCTGCAGTCCATGGGGTCGCAAAGAGTCGGACAAGACTGAGCAACTGAACTGACTGATGCAGGAAAAGGGGCTTCCCGATAGCTCAGTGGTAAAGAATCTGCCTGCAATGTGGGAGACCCAGGTTTAATCCCTGGGTTGGGAAGACACTTTGGAGTTGGGCATGGCAACCCACTCCAGTACTCTTGCCAAATTCCATGGACAGAGGAGCCTGGTGACCTATAGTTCATGGGGTCACAAAGAGTCGGACATGATTGAGCGGCTAAGCACAGCAGAGCGCATTCAGGAAAAACTCATAGATTCTTCCTTTCTTAGGACCTATAGTGTATTATTTTGGGTGAACTCTCCCTGCTGTGAGCCTGCTTCACAGGAAATGGAAGAAATAAGTATAGCTAAAACAGAGTCCTGTTGAATATCTAACATTTCAGAAGTGTGAGTAGTATCATTAAGTCACACAGTCTTCTCAAAGCTAGTCTCCCAAGCAGGAAGAGTAGCCTCTGAGTCATGAGAAGTGTAAGGCAAGGCCCGCTCTTATGACTGTGTCTCCCCCGCCCAATTTATCTTTCAAAGCACACAGCGAACGTGAGAGTAAGTTCTTACCAGATGCTTTCAGGGGGAGCTCTTATCTTGTATAGGGTCTTCAGACTCCATGCTGCTACTGCTAAGTCACTTCAGTCGTGCCCGACTCTGTGCGACCCCATAGACAGCAGCCCATCAGGCTCCCCCGTCCCTGGGATTCTCTAGGCAAGAACACTGGAGTGGCTTGCCATTTCCTTCTCCAATGCATGGAAGTGAAAACTCAAAGTGAAGTCACTGAGTTGTGTCCAACTCTCAGCGACCTCATGGACTGGCAGCCCACTAGGCTTCTCCGTCCATGGGATTTTCCAGGCAAGAGTACTGGAATGGGGTGCCATTTCAGACTCCATGGACATATTTAATTTCACGTATAAAATAGTAAAACTTTCGCTATTGAAAGATAGCCTCCTAGGACCCTAAGGTTTTCAAAATGGACTTGAACCTGGAAGTAACTTGGACCCCTCCATTCCTGCACACGCACAAAATAGTGACAATAAGACAATAGTAGTGATAATACCTAGACAGCGAGCAAAATGGAACAGAACAACAACAGAACTCACTCAACCTACACGTATCACCCCTGATACTCTGATGTGCTGTATATGACTTAGTCATTCATTCACTTGTGAGTCATCTAACAAATATTTATTTACCATCTATAATGAGTTTCATTTGTGGGGTGGTGGTGAGGGGATGGCTACAAATAATAAGACAGACAAGGCCGTATCTGGATGGTTGAACAGAGAAGGGCTTCAGGCTAAGTTTTGAAAGGAAAAGGATGCAAGGATCCAAGAACAAGCATCCCAGAGACAGACAATCCAAAAGCTAGGGCTCCCAAGTTAAAAGTAAACTTAATGTGTTAATGGACAAAGACTAAAGCATGGGCACAATCGAGTGGTAGGAGGTAAGACTGGAGAAGTAGCCATAGGAAGAAGTTTTATTTTTGTTCTGTGTGCAGACAAATGTCACTGGAGGAGTTTAAGCAGAAAAGTCACTGATGACTTCTTTTTTTTTTTTTAGTTATTCTGGCTGCTGTTAAAAAAATGATTTGTAGGAGGCAAGATGGAAACAGAGGAGAAGATAGAAGGCTATTTTAGAATAAAGCTTTGACCAAGCTTTTATGGGATAAATGATGCATTTTGATTGCCTGAAATACATATTAAGGGCCACTCTGTCAGCACAATGGGTGCAGTAAATAGGAGACGCCAGAGGAACTAGGAACACCAAGGAGAGAAGATAAAGGAAGAACTTAGGAAAGATCTGAACCTAGGAAAGGGCAGCATGTAACAAGCAGAGACAGAGGACCTTATACAGGACCTCCACAAGCCTGGGGCAGCTCGTAGAAAAAAAGGAAGGAAGGAAGTGCCAGAAGGATAGTGTTCCAACTAATGAGGGCAGCTAACAAGGGCACGCCAAAAGACTGCTTGAGTCTGCATGAAGGGACAACCACAGTCAATACTCTAGACTGTGCATTCATCAGAATGAATACTGATTGAAGTGGATAGTACAAGTTGAAAAAAAAGGAGGGCCAGAATCCAAGAAGGTCAAGCTGATAAAAATTGTGGAGAAAATTCAAGTGGAGGAGGAGTTATTCTTTACAGAAAAAAAGCCAAAAGCAAAAGCATGATGGGATGAGAAAATCCCCATTTTTACAATCATGACAGTAATAACTGATTCAGCAGGAACTAAAAATGGGTGCCACCAAGGAAACCAGAATTGGAAGAGACACGTGTACCCCAGTGTTCATTGCAGCACTGTTTATAATAGCCAGCACATGGAAACAACCTAGATGTCCATCAGCAGATGAATGGATAAGAAAGCTGTGGTACATGTACACAATGGAGTATTACTCAGCCATTAAAAAGAATACATTTGAATCAGTTCTGATGAGGTGGATGAAACTGGAGCTGATTATACAGAATGAAGTAAGCCAGAAAGAAAAACACCAATACAGTATACTAACATATATATATGCAATTTAGAAAGATAGTAATGATAAACTTGTATGCGAGATAGCAAAAGAGACACAGCTGTATAGAACAGACTTTTGGACTCTTGAGGGAGAGGGAGAGGGTAGGATGATGTGGGGGAATGGCATTGAAACATGTATACTATCATTTAAGAAACGAATTGCCAGTCCATGTTCGATACCGGATACAGGATACTTGGGGCTGGTGCACGGGGACGATCCAGAGAGATGATATGGGGTGGGAGGTGGAAGGGGGGTTCAGGATTGGGAACTCATGTACACCTGTGGTGGATTTGTCTCAGTGTATGGCCAAACCAATACAGTATTGTAAAGTAAAATAAAGTAAAAATAAAAATTAAAAAATAATAAAAAATAAAAATGGGTGCCAAACTTATTGGGTAAAAGATTATTTGGGAAAAAATATGTACACAGTCACAAGGCTAAAGCCTGATATTAATTATTAATTTGAGAAGGAAAAGGTGCTTTTGCACCTCTGGCAGAATTCTGGTAGAAATGACAAGCTGATCAAATCCAATGTTACTAATAATGGGAAAAATCCACATTGTGTGCCTGTGATGTGATTTGCTGAGAAGGACCCACATCATCTGTTCAGTACTCCTTCCAAGAATGTGTTACCTGCATCACATTAAAAGGAAGCAATTAAATGTAAACTGAAGGATAATCTAGAAAAATATGGCCTGGACTTAAAATGAAAAAAGTTAATGTCATTAAAAAAAAACAAAAAGGAAAGGAAGGCACTCTAGTTAAGAACTAAAGAAGCACAATAACCAAAGGCAGTAAATTATCCTTTATTGGATCCTGGAGTTAAAAAAACTAAAGCTATGAAGGATAGTATTCAAAGAATTACAGAATTTGACAATGGACCACACATGAGCTAAAAGAATATTCTTGCTCACAGGAGCTACAAACTGTATGTCCTAAGGGTCAAATGATTATGACCTCTGCCAAGGGCTCAAAGAGAAATAAAGAACAAAAACATTAAAAATTAGTCTAGATGAAGAACATATACTGTGTCTTATTACCTTCATCTTGTAATCTTTCTCCAGCTTTGAAATCTTCCCCAATAAGTGACGTGAGGCGTTAGTAGTTCAGTCGTGTCTGACTCTTTGCGACCCCATGGACTGTAGCCCACCAGGTTCCCCTGTTCATGGCATTCTCCAGGCAAAATACTGGAGTGGGTTGCTGCGCCCTCCTCCAAGTTCCCAATAAAGGTGGTGAAAAGAAAACGGTACAAGTGTTCTGCCTGCAGAAGCAGAGAACAGCTCTCTCCATCTCCACACTGCGTGGAAGAACCTTGTGTAAAGCAGCTAAATGTGATATGACAGGCATATGCTCTGAAGCCAATTTCCTGGGCTCATATTTCAACTTTTTAATATATTAACTGTGTGGTCTTGAACCAGTTACTTAACTTCCTTGTACCTCAGTTTCCTAACTATAAAATGTAAGTTAAAAATAGTACCAACCATATATAGTGGAGAAGGGCATGGCAACCCACTCCAGTATTCTTGCCTGGAGAATCCCATGGACAGAGGAGCCTGGTGGGCTACAGTCCACGGGGTCACAAAGAGTCGGACACGACTGAGCAACTTAGCCCGCACGCTCACCAACCATGTAAAGTTTTTATGAGGCTTACGGGCTTCCCTGATGGCTATGGACTTTGGATGGCTCACTGGATAAAGAATGTCTGAAAAGACACTAGAGATGTGAGTTTGATCCCTGGGTTGGGAATCTTCCCAACTGAAATGGTAACAAACTCCAGTATTCTTGCCTGGAAAATTCCACAGACAGAGGAGCCAGGCTGGCCATAGTCCAATGGGTCTCAAAAAGTTGGACACAATTGAGTGGCTAAGCACACACACGCCAGAACATTTGAAACTATGCTGATAAACATAAGCACTCAATAAATGTAAGCTGTAGTATTTCACTTCAGTGGTTACTAAAGTCAACACTGAGTATCCTAAAAACAACCCGAAAACAAAAACATGATGAGAGAATGCAACTGGAATATTGATAATTATAGGTCTCACCCAAAATCAAAATTATCATTTGAAATGTGTTTATCACTTCTTCTTCCCTAGCATGCTCCAAACTTCAACTTAATGTTTTGTAGATTTTTTAATGAATAATTTTTAGTAATATCTGCTTGGTAGGATTATTATGATTAGAGGTTTAAGAATGCTCCAAATGGGCTTCCCTGGCAGTCCAGTGGTTAAGTATCTGTTTTGAAATCCAGGGGATACCAGTTCAGTCCCTGGTCCAGGAAAATCCCACACATCATGGGGCAACTAAGTCCAAGAGCTGCAACTACACAGCTCTCGTGCCTAGAGCCCCTGTTCTGCAACAAGAAAAGCCACTGCAGTGAGAAGGGGCTCACCACACAAGACAACTAAAGGGTAGCCCCTACTTGCCACAGTTAGAGAAAGCCAGCCTGTGGCAACAAAGACCCAAAGCAGACATAAATAAATAAATACTTTTTTTTAAGTATGCTCAAAATGATTATTCCAAGTACACAAAAAGTTAAATTATACCTGGCATTCTCTATTAAAGATGATAGGGAAATAGGAAATATTTGATCAAAACTGACTATCTAAAGCAAAAATGACAATGTATTATGGGTTTTAAAACATGTAAAAGTAAAACACATGACCAAAATTGTACAAAAAGTGGGAGGAAAAATGTGAAGCATAGCATTAAAAGATTATTACAACATGTAGGAAGTAATTAATATAACCTTAGCTGAACGTAGACTGTGATAAGTTAAAGGCAGACATTGTAAATTCCAGAACAATCACTAAAAAGAAAATTAAAAAGAGATACAACTAATAATGCAAATAGTAGTAATAAAATGAAATCACAAATGTGTGACCAAATCCAAAAGAAGGTGGTAAAAGAGGAGAAAGAGAACAAGGAACAGATGGAAAATAATAGCAAGATATTAGATTTAAATTCAATCATACTAATACCCACATTAAAAATAAATAATCTAAAACACAAAAGTCAGAGACAGACAGATTGAATAAGCAACAAGATCCAACCAGAGGTTGTCCATTTCCTTCAAATCAAAACAAAAGTAAGACAAGAAAACAGTTGCATGGGAAAAATAAATTTCTTTGAGGCATAAGCATATTTAAAAATGAATCAAGTTGGCTTTCTAAAAATTAAAGATATTTTTAAAACAAAATGGAGAGATTTTAACATACAACCAAAAAGAACATTGAGTGAGTGAAGTGAGTGAAGTCGCTCAGTCGTATCCGACTCTTGTGACCCCATGGACTGTAGCCTACCAGGCTCCTCCATCCATGGGATTTTCCAGGCAAGAGTACTGGAGTGGGGTGCCATTGCCTTCTCCAGAAGATCTTCCCAACCCAAGGATTGAATCCAGGTCTCCCACATTGTAGGCAGACTCTTTACCGTCTGAGCCACGAGGAAAAGAGCATTAGTAAACAGGAATAGATTGGGAAAAATTATCCAGGAATCATCATAAAGAAACAGAGGATAATTGTGAAAGAGAATTTAACAGAAGTTATAAGAGTACAATGAGAAGGACTAACATAAATCTAATTTGATTTCCAGAAAGATATGAGGGAGAGAATTTGGTAAAGAAAATATTTGATGACAGAAGAGTTAAAATTTTCTTAAAAGATAGTACTCACTCACAGATTCAAGAAGTCTCAAAATTCAAGCAACATAAATAAAAAGAAATCTATCACCAGGTACTTCATAATAAAACTGCAAAAAAAAAACTAAAGTCAGAGAGGATTTAAAAAGTGGTCAGGAGCGAAAAATTAGACTGACATATAACTATTCATCTATGAAAAACAAAGTAAGCTGGAAGGCAATGAAATAACAGAGTATTCATGGGGTCGCAAAGGGTCTGACAGGACTGAGTGACTGAACTGAACTGCAAGAGCTAGTGTCTTAAAAATACTTTAGTTAATATGTCTAACAGTGAAATGTTATATTTCCTTTGAGATTGGGAACTGAGATAAGAGTGCTCATTATCACCACTTGTATTGAATATTATGCTGAAAATTTTAGGTCAGTGCCATAATTAAGGAGAAACAAAATTATTATTACATGATAGCATGGCTATAAACACAGAAAATACGAAAGAATCTATGGGCAAATTACGACAATTAATGAGAGCTCAGCAATGTAGCTGAATATAAAATTAACATACAAAAATGAGCTACATATTTACAAACCTGTAACAAATAGATGAACTTTTTAAAATGCCATTTCTAATAGTATTTTTTAAATATACCCAAGATTAAGCTTACAGAAGATGTAAAAAAAAGTTTGTGGAGAAAACCATAAACATTTTGTTACATATTAAAGAAGGCCTAAAGAAATCAACCTGTACCTCAAATTCCTGGATTAGAGGACTTGCTATTGTGGAAGTGTCAATTCTTAAGAAAGATAGAATTTGCCAATTATCAAGTTTACAGTAAAGTTATTATGATTAAGACAATGTGGTTTTGGCACCGGAATAGACAAACTATGGAAAAGAATGGAGACCTCTACATAGACAACCATTTGATAAATGATAGAGTTGATATTACAGTTTAGCCCAATGTAATCATGCAGTTCAGTTTCAAGTGGGAAACTGATCTAAGCATGAAAGGCAAAAAAACAAAGCTTTAAGAATATCACAAAGGAGAATATCTTTGTGACCTTGAGGGTAATAAAGGATTTTTTTAAAGCTTTTCCTTTAAAATGGACAATTTTAAAGGCAAAGGAAATAAACTCAGTTACATAAAAATTAAGAATTCCTCAAACTGTATCATGAAAGTACAAAAGCAAAATGTGAAGAGTTATTTGCAACACTTACTAGCACAAAGACTAGCATTCAGAATATATGAATACTATTATATTAATAAATAAAGGGGGAAAATAAGATAAAAGTGGGCAAAAATAGATAGATGATAGATACTATCAAACAAGTATAAAATATAAAATAAATATAAAATACTCAAATATAAAATACTCAACTTCATTAGTAAAGAAATGCAAATGAAAACCATAAGTTACCCTCACAAACCCACCAATTTTGCAAAGTTTAAAAGGCATGGCAACACAAAGTGTAGAAGCAGTAAATCAATGAGAATTCTTATGGGGTTATAAATAGAGTACAAATAGGAATGACTGCTTTGAAAAATAATGTTTCATTACTAGTAGACTTGTGCATCCACACAGTTTCAGTAATTTCACTGCAACATACATGCCCTCAATCAACTCTTGTACCTGAACACCTAAATACAAGTATGAGAATAAACAAAGCAAATTGTGCTCACTAACTCCAAACTTAAAACAACTTGAAAGTCACTGCAGAATGCTAAATAAAATGTGGATTGCTGCTGCTGCTGCTGCTAAGTCGCTTCAGCCGTGTCCAACTCTGTACAGCCCCATAGACGGAAGCCCACCAGATTCCGCCGTCCTGGGGATTTTTGCCATTTCCTTCTCCAGTGCATGAAAGTGAAAGTGAAAGGGAAGTCGCTCAGTCGTGTCCGACTCTTCGCAACCCCATGGACTGCAGCCTACCAGGCTCCTCCGTCCATGGAATTTTCCAGGTAAGAGTACTGGAGTGGGGTGCCATTGCTTTCTCCAAAAATGTGGATACAACCAATGAAAATGAAGGAACTACATCCACATGTATAAATATCAAAATTACAATGTAGAATAAAAGAAGCAAGTTCAAAGCATATATACATGATTGTTTCATTTATAGAAAATACAAAAACAGGCAAGGCTTAAAAAATAGCTAAGCATGCACATATGGAAGGCAAAGATACTTTTTTAAGTGAATGATAGACATAAAATTCAGAGGAATTGTTTTCTTTAGGAAGAAAGCAAGGGAATTGAGAGCAGGCATAGAGAAAAATTTAATACAGTCTCAATGTTCTTAACTTGGTTGATATGTGAAAGGGTGTTTGTCTTATTATTAAAAATTTATATATGCATTTAATGGAGAAGGAAATAGCAACCCACTCCAGTATTTTTGCTGGACAGTCCCATGGGCAGAGGAACCTGGCGGGCTGTAGTCCATTGGGTCGTAAAGAGTAGGACACGACTGAGTGACTAACACACATATGCATTTTAAATGCTCTTACATTCATGTGATAGATCTCAAAAGAAAAAAAATAATAATAAAAAGTCTTTACTTCCAGACAAGATAGAGTAACAGAGAAAAGACTACTGCCTGAAACAATGGACCAAAAATGGACAAAACATATGACACAATGATTGCAAAACACCGAACACCAGGCGCAGAAGGAAAGTGATCCCTGAGAAGTGAACCCGACAACTGGCCTAGCTTATTGCTTTGCCAGAGTTTCTAGCTGGAGGAGCAGAACAGGGTCTGAAGCAGAGTCCAGAAAGAATCCCTAAGTTGAGCGGTAAGAAAGTCCCCAGAGACCAACATTGCCAGAGTTCCCAGGGCCAAATACCAGGGAGAGCTGCATGGAGGCAGAACCCCAGAGATCTGCAGAGTGCCCTCTGAGAACTCATTCCAAATCTGATGAATGCATGCAAGTGAGGAAATCATCCAATTATGGGCAAAGAACCACCTGAAAGGATCAAGGGAATAACACCGAGCATGGGAAAAGTCACATCCTGCAGGATGTTGATTGACTGTCCTCTATGCTAAAGGAGTTAAAAAAATAAGTCTTATCTTTACAAAGACCTGTCAGATAGATAACACTCATTTTACAGGAAAGGAAACTGAAGCTCCAGAAGGGAATAGCTTTCCCAGGATTACCAAGCTAATAAAAGTCAGTGTCTGCATTCAAGATTTAAGTCTTCTGATCAAAACACATGCCTTTTTGCATTTTGCTAGACTTTCTTTCTTTGCACCACGTTGCAATATGCAAAGGGAATGAGCTTTTTTTTTTTTCCTTTACTTGGTGGAAATCTCCCTTCTTTTCATAATAACTTGAAAAAAAATGACTTTAAACTGGCACTCAGCACTTACAATGCATGTACTCAAAATTTCTCATAAATTCTTCAGTTTTCTTTCATCCTTTCAAGGTCAGTTTTCTTTAGAGAAGGGTTACAGTTTTATTCAAATTATTTAAAAATGAATTGAGTACCCACGGGCACCAGAATAAACTTTATAAAAACACGTACACAGTCTTAAATATTGGTTGCTTTTTTTTTTTTTTTTGGTTTTTGCTTTTCACGTTTTGGCTGCACCACATGGCATGCAGGATCTTAGGTCCCCAGTCAGGGATCGAATCTGCCTTCTGCAGTGGAAGCGTGGCGTCTCAACTGCTGAACCACCAGGAAAGTTCTGAAGTTTTTTAAATGATTTGTTTTCTACAAAACCCTTTCTATCTTCAAGAATGTTAGTTAAACCCAGAGGTTTTAATTAAGTCATCCCTAAAAGCAGGCTTCCCTGGTCACTCAGATGGTAAAGAATCTACCTGCAATGCAGGAGATGTGGGTTTGATCCCTGGGTTGGGAAGATCCCCTGGAGAAGGGAATGGCCACCCACTCCAGTTATTCTTGCCTGGGAAATCCCATGGACAGAGGAGTGTGGTGGGCTACAGTCCATGGGGTCGCAAAGAGTCAGACATAACTGAGCAACAAACACTTTTCAAAATCAGCATCACTCAGATCTTACAAGGTTTGGTGGAATGAACATATGAAATCCCCAAATGAAGAATAATGGATTTGGAGACAGTGGGGGCCATCTCAAACTGAGTGATACTGTGAGTTAAAAATACTACCTGCCATATCAGTAAACAACAGGTGTGGCAGCCATTAAGCCATCAGATTACAGCAGCCCAGATGAAGATCCCTGAGGGAACTCAGGTTAGAAATAATATGGGCAGCTGCAGCCACCCTCAAAGGTGCACTCTGAGAAGACTCAGGATGAGAGAACACAGGATACTGGCCCCAGATAGCTGAGGTGCATATCAAAGGAATGATTGCAATGAGCCCAGACTTTGCATCTTCCCACAGAAAACACCATACATAGCATCACTGACTCATTGGACATGAATCTGAGCAAACTCCAGGAGATATCGAAGGACAGGGAAGCTTGGTGTGCTGCAGTCCATGGGGTCGCAGAGTCAGACATGACTTAGCAACTGAACAAAAACAACAATATATAGAAAAGCACTAAATTCCTTAACTTGAGATATCTGCTTTTCTTTTAACAGTAATCTTTTGGATTCTGACTACCCGGTCTTTTGTTGCAAAAAGTCTTTATATATCCTGGCTCCCATCTTGCCTCTTTGGCGCAGTCTTCCTGAATTATCTGAGATGCTTAAAGTTCTGAGTTTTCTCCACCAAATAAAATGTAACTCTCAACGTTCAGGTTGGGCATTGATTTTTCAATGCACAATACCAAGGATGTATCCTTAAGCTGGATAAATGAATCCTGAAACTAGACTCAAAATTTCACATTTTTGTTTGTGCAGTTTTCCATGGGAACTCTAACAGCTTTCTTTGGATTTCCAATGGGGTCTGTAATACAGTTAAGAAAAACTTTGACTTGATACTAGTCTCTGGATCAGCAGCAGCAGCACCTGGGATCTTGTTAAAATTCCAAGTGCTCAAGCCTCACCTGGACCTGCTAAATCAGAAACTTCAAGGGTGAGGCCCAGTGATGCTTTTTTTTTTTTTAGTTCTATCAGTTTATTGCTACCAACTCATCTCCCTCCCCTCTCATGCACATATGTTCAGTCATGTAACCCCATGGACTGCAGCGCACCAGACTCCTCTGTCCATGGACTATTTTAAGACAAGAATACTGGAGTGGGTTGCCATTTTTTTCTCCACAGCAAAGCATATTTTAAGAATCACTCCAAGAGGCATCACTTTGCTGACAAAGGCGCGTATAATCAAAGCTATGGTTTTTCCAGTAGTCATGCATGGATGTGACAGACCATAAGGAGGGCTAAGTGCCAAAGAATTGATGTTTTCCCATTGTGGTATTGGAGAAGACTCTTGAGAGTCCCTTCGACAGCAAGGAGATCAAACTAGCCAATCCTAAAGGAAATCAATCCTGAATATTCATTGGAAGGACTGATGCTGAAGCTCCAATACTTTGGCCACCTGATGTGAAGAGCCCACTCACTGGAAAAGACCCTGATGCTGGGAAAGATTGAAGGCAAAAGAAGGTAGTGGCAAAGGATGAGCTGGTTAGATAGCACCACTAACTCAATGGACATGAATTTGAGCAAACTCTGGGAGATAGTAGAGAACAGAGGAGCCTGGCATGCTGCAGTCCATGGGGTTGTAAAGAGTCGGACATGATTTAGAGACTGAACAACAACCAGGTGACTCTAATGCATGCTCAAGTTCAAGTACACAGCTCGCGACTTCCCTTGGATTTGCCTCTGAACAACACTAGTTCTCATCCTGCTGAAAAAGTTTCCCATATCTCCTCAGAGAACTCCTTTTTTTTTTGACCTTGTTCAAGCTCATCTTTAATTCTACTTAATGCTGGATGCTTTCCAAGACTGGAAGAACTAAATTTGATTTCTTTCATCATCTGAAAAATAGCCATCTCCCCCACTCCCAGCCTAGCCCAGCACAGGATATTCACATTGTTTCTTCAAAGAAAAATAAATAAATACAGAAAACCAAAATCAAAACTTCAAACGAACCACAAAAAGTATTTGGTATGTGTTTAGATAACATGTGCATAAATATGTGACATGTTTATTTTATTGTTTCAGAACTTAAACTTCTGGACAAAAGGAACTCTCACTTGTATATACTCTTGGGCAACAGAGCAGCTAACTACATTTTTTAAATATTGGAGAATAGCAAAAATATCCCCAAATCATGACTCTGTCCAGTTATCTGCTATAAACTCATAGGGCTGGGTGGAATCCGTGTTCATGTAATTGCCTGCATTTAAAATGTTCATCAGATATTGGGTCCCCATGGTGCGCTAGCTACCGCGTGAAACATATGACGGCTCTGACCCTCCTTCCCATGGTCGCTTCCCTGTGGCATTCTGGCTCCTGACTTAGCTTTCCTGGGAAGAAAAACTAAAAACTTTCTTGGTCCTGAGCCATGCTCTCATCTGGGATAAAGATTAAGAAAGAGGAAGGGAGTTTTGTTCAGATTATAAATGCCAGATGCTGCCACAGTAATAGCCCGACACATCCCCACATTTGCTTTCTTTAAACATTTGGTTCTCAAACCCTCCTCTCTAAAGAATGTGCTGGTAACTATCACACATCACAGAGGAGTGGCCCCCTGAACTTGTGAACACTTACTCTAAGGCTGTCACCGATAGAATACAGGGAAATCTTCCGCCCTTATTGTGGTTTATCAGCTTTCACGTAGCTCAGAGTTTCCCAGATTGGAGACTTTTATACCCCAGGGAGCCAGGAGAGTTGTGAAAGGGGTCACCATGGTGGCTTCAAGCTGAGAGGACATAAACCACCATCAATGAAAGGCATTTTGCCTCAGAGTGAGTATTGACTGATAGGAAACCACCTAGTTATTACAAATGAAAGAGTTCTTGGATTGTTTTCCCTCCAAAAACTGAGGAAGAGTAAATGGGTCGAAGCTGATGTGCAGAAAGAAAGTAACAGAAATGTGAGTGAGTGGTAACAAAACAAAAAAAAGAGAGAGAAACAGCCCAAGGAGAGAATGTGGAAGAAGTAGGCAAGGAAGAAAGGAAAACAGTACAACAGATCCCACTCAGTCTCTAAACCAGCGTTTTTAACTACAGGAACAATTTTAGGCATGGCTCCAAGGGAGAAATAGTTTATAAAGGAGTCTAAGTAAGACGTACTGGGTCAGTATTACTGATCTTTCCTTTGGCCTTAAGCTCAAATACGGTTTGGCCAGTACTGTTTCTGATTCTGTCTCTAAGTAAAACTTTGAACCTTTGTTCTGTTGGATTTTGTTCAAACGGATTTTAATTTTTAAAAAATATTGCATCAAAGTATCATTTATCTTGATTACTAAGTTTTTTTGGTGTCCTTTAAATTTTGCACCCAAAGTCAGTGTCCTATTTATCTTTCCCTAATGCTGGCCCCACAGGTCACACTGTTCTTCAAAATTTGATTTGATACCCTAAAAGAAGAGATAAAGAAACAGAGACACTTCTTTCAAGTGGAAAGTCTAATTAAGAAATGTTCTGGGTTCAGGAAAATATAGATCCTGGGAAAGTATTTTCCCAAATTATACGGTTGGAGAAACGCTTGTACCTTGAAGAATTAGATGTGATGGCTTATTCTGAATAAAGTTTCTTCTGAAGTTTCACTTACAGCATCGAGCGAAAGGCAGGCAAACGCTCTGCTCACAGCTCTCTTGCTCTGTCACAAATATAAGGCCCTAAAGTGAAACCAAAGACGCTTGTCCTGCCAAGTCTGATGAGAAAGGCAAACCAGGATGTAGCAACTCCCAGATTTAAACTGCAATGTGAAGCTGACAAGCTTCTCTCAGAAGCCATACAAGAAGGTTCAAGAAAAACATGCTTTGAGTGTTTATCTGTTCATGTGAGACAGGAGCTACAGATTGGGGGGGTGGGGTGGGGAGGGGGCTCATATGTACTGAGTCTGGATCTATAGACTCCAGGAGGAGAACAAAGAAATGCACTTGGATGAAGAAAATTCTTGTAGAGTTAGAGTGATCAGCTTGACAAACTCTGATCTCATGCTCCCTTTAAAGAAATGTACAATATTATGTTCATATTGCAAAGATGGGTGACTGAACTTGAGTACATGCAATGAACAATAATAGTGTTCATTATCTTGTAATCATTTGTTAAGGGAATACCGACAGAGTATCAAGCATTTTACTTATGTTTTTTTTTTTTTATACTCATAATAACCATGAATGAGAGACCAGACTATCTTCGTTTTCCACGTGAGGAAAACTGAAGCTCAAAAAAGTGATCTGCCCACAGTCAAATCAAGCAGTGTGTGAATGGTATGTGGAGCCAGATTTTTAACCAGAGTCAGTCTAATTCCAAAGTCACCGTTGTTGTTCAGTTGCCCAGTCGTATCCGAGTGTTTGTGACCCCAGAGACTGCAGCACGCCAGGCCTCCCTGTCCCTCACCATCTCTAGAAGTTTGCCCAAGTTCAAATCCATTTTGTTTCCCTCTAAACCAGGGGTCTGCAAAGTATAAACCACATGTCAAGTCTGCTATGCCACCTCAGTCTGCAAACTAAGAATGGTTTTTACATCTTTAAATGGTTGACAAAAATCAGAAGAAGTTTATTTTGTAAAATGTGAAAAATTACATGAAATTCAAATTTCAGTATCCATAAATAAACTTTTATCGGAACACAGCCATATTCATTCATTTTCCTGTTCTCTGTGCTACACGTATACTATAATGGCTGAGTTAACTAGTTGCTACAGAGACCATACAGTCTATAGCCTAAAATATGTACTATCAGAATCCCAGGGACGGGGAAGCCTGGTAGGCTGCTGTCTCTGGGGGTAGCACACAGTCAGACATGACTGAAGCGACTTAGCAGCAGCAGCAGCAACAAGTCCTTTAAGATAGTATTATCCCAATTTAGTAGTAACATTTTTTAAAGTTCTTTTTAGAAACAATCCCAGCCCTCCCCCTCCAAAAATAAACCATTCGAAAAATGGGCTGAAGAACTAAACAGACATTTCTCCAATGAAGACATGGATGGCTAACAAGCACATGAAAAGAGGCTCATCATTATTAGAGAAATGCCCGTCAAAACTACAATAAGGTATCTCTCCACACTGGTCAGAATGGTCATCAATAAAAAGTCTACAAATAACAAACACTGGACAAGGTGTGGAGAAGAGGAAATCTCCTACACTGCTGATGGGAATGTAAATTGGTGCAGCCACTATGGAAAACAGTATGGAGTTTCCTTAAAAACAACAACAAAAAAAAAAAAATTGAGCTACCATATGATTTAGCAGTCCCACTTCTGGGTATATATTTAGATGATGCTAAAGCTGAAACTACAGTACTTTGGCCACCTCACGCGAAGAGGTGACTCATTGGAAAAGACTCTGATGCTGGGAGGGATTGGGGGCAGGAGGAGAAGGGGATGACAGAGGATGAGATGGCTGGATGGCATCACGGACTCGATGGATGTGAGTCTGAGTGAACTCTGGGAGTTGGTGATGGACAGGGAGGCCTGGCGTGCTGCGATTCATGGGGTCGCAAAGAGTCGGACACGACTGAGCGACTGAACTGAACTGATAATTCAAAAAGATACATACACCCCTAGGTTCCCAGCAGCACTATTCAGGACAGCCAAGACATGGAAGCAACCTAAATGTCTATCAACAGATGAACGAGCAGAGAAGATGTGGCACATGTATACAAAGGACTGCTGCTGCTGCTGCTGCTAAGTCGCTTCAGTCGTGTCCGACTCTTAGCGACGCCATGGACTGCAGCCCACCAGGCTCCTCCATCCATGGCATTTTCCAGGCAAGAGTACTGGAGTGGGGTGCCAGTGCCTTTCCGACAAAGGGCTACTACTCAGCCATAAAAGAGAATGAAATAAGGCCATTTGCAGCAACATGGATGTAACTAGAGAGTATCATCCTAAGTGAAGTAAGTCAGAAAAGAGAAACACAAATACCATATCATCTCACTTACATGTGGAATCTAAAATATGACACAATGACCTTATCTGTGAAACAGACAGAGAGAGCAGACTTGTGGTTGTCAAGGCAGAGGGAGGGCGGGGAAGGAGTGGGTTGGGAGTTTGGGGTTAGCAGACCCTTTCTTTCCTCATCATAGAGATAACCACATCTTTGTTGTGCTCCGACAAGAGTTAAACCTTCCTGCTCATACCTCTAGCCAGCAAGAGAAATTTCATTCCTGCTTAATTATTCTACCTATCAAGCTTCGTACTTTCTTCTTTAATTCCAGTCTACACAGAAGAGAAAAATCTAAACAAGCACATAGATGTGACTGCTGGTTTCTTGATAAGTCATGAATTTTTGCCAATCCCGTGACTGATTATAGGAATTAACATGAAGCCAAGAGTGATCACACTTAAGTAGCAGTGAGAGAATTTTTTTCAAGCTATATAGTTCTATGAATAAAAAATTAACAAAATTATGGCAAGTAAACACTATCACACCACAACGCAAACGAGACGAAGATGCTATTGCAAAATTCTGTTTTGAACCTAGTTTTGAACGTCTTCTTCCAATGGATTTCTGCTGCCTACATTTCTTCTGACAGTCACTCTGCTGACACAGCATCCCAGACATTGTGCAAAATGTTCTGGGAAACCAACAGTCAGTTCTCAGCATCCTAGGTCTAGCCCCTAAGCATTATTCATAATGCTGGTGTCATCATCAGGAGCCAATTGTATTCCTATAATCCCCTCAAAGAGTGGAATGAAGAAAAGCAGAGAAACATCGATCCCAGGGACATCAAAGGTCCCTGTGAGCAAAGCTGTAGTGCACAACGGCCACAGCTAAGCAATCTGTTTCTCTCGCTCTGGGCCTGACTCTCAGAGCATCCTCCTTGGATCTTTCCAGCAGCGCCCTCCAGCTCACAACATTTTTTTTTAATGACTCTTGCCATACACTAAAGGAACTGACTGGACAATAATGAAGTATTATTAACAGAGCTGGTAGAAAGTTTTTCCTTGGATAATGAAATAGAAGTTTATAGGCCAAAATAAATTTTCTTAGGTAGACATTCTATTCGTTTGCCTAATCTTCAGTGGTTTAATTTTTTTCCCCTAATCTTCAGCCTTCATTCAAATCATCCTTTCACGGGGAAAATATTCTCAGTAACCTAAGTACACAACCCAACTTTCCATGAAAATAAACTCCAATTCTCCATTCCCCCGGCCTCCCAGATTTCTGACACATTTGATATTTTCTAGAGCCTGCCAAAGTCCAGGGAGTGCCAGAATGCCTCATATGCCAGTCTGGTTTTCAGACTGACCTGATAGGATGCAGCTGAATTTTGACAGGCTAGCAGAAAGGAAATGACTTAAATCAGAAGCAGGCTTGGTTTAAAATTATCTTGTCTGGCTGTTTTCTTTTTTTCCTAGATGGTTCCAGAAAAAATAAATATGATTCTTGTGACCGTCTACTCTGGAAATTGTTTTTTCCTTCTTTGTCATTCTCTATGTGAATCCCACCGGGCTGCTGAAGAGAATTTTCCAGGAGCAAAGGGAAGAGAAGAACCAATGAAAGGACTCTGTCTGCTCTTACTAACCTAGCTCTTTTTGGCTGTTGGGTTAGACAGTAATAGAATCATTGTTGAAGGCTCACTGGGTTCCTTGACCTCAGGAAAGTAAGTCTCCCTTCGTCTAGAAGCAAGACCAGTTTGCAAAGTTCTCTTTAAGGCTCTTCAGGGCCAAACCTTTAAAAGTTAAAGGACTTACGAAGACAAACAAGCTTTTTAAAAAAGACAAATCCCAAATTAGAGCGAAGATAACCCTTTAAAATGTGAGAAGGAGCTGAGTCAGGCCCTGTCAGCAAGCGTCACTGAGGCCTGGGGACTTGTAACAACACGATTTTTTTTTTTTTTTTTTTTTAACTCACACAGCACCTTTGATCCAAGGATCTTAAAATCTTCTACAAATCGCCTAATGTTGCACTGGGTAGGGGTTGTGGTTCAAGGGGCTTGTTTCTCTAAACTGGGGTTTCTCCTCCTTGGCGCTGCTAACATTTTGAACTGGATGATTCTTCATTGTGGGGGCCACCCTATGCTATAAGGGATGTTTGGCAACCTCTCTGACCTCTACCCACGAGATGTCAGGAACATGACTGTCCTTCCCCTGCTGGTGACAACCAAACACCTGTCTCCAGTCCTTGCCGTGTGGTCTTCAGGGGGCAAACGGCCCCAGTTGAGAACCACTGGTCCAAACGAACAAACCAAGGCACAAAGCAGTCAATGAACCTAAATAACAGTGTCCAGCCACAGTGAGAGTGTCAACTGCTCAGCTGCGTCTGACTCTTTGGGACCCCATAGACTACAGCTCACCAGGCTCCTCTGTCCATGGAATTCTCCAGGCAAAAATACGCGAGTGGGTTGCCATTTCCTTCTCCAGAGGATCTTTCTGACCCAGGGATCAAACTTGGGTCTCCTGCACTGCAGGTGGATTCTTTACCTTCTGAGCCACCAGGGAAGCCCAGAAAAAAGCAGTCGCTAAACTGCAAAAAGAAAATGATGACTCCTGAGTGCCAAGCATGTCACCCTGTGCCGCTATGCCCTCCTCAGTGGAAACTTCAGGAATCCCTAACTTATTCCCCTGAGACCCTAGTTTATTCCTTGAACTGGTTAGTTCTGAAAATACATCCACTAAGACTGAATTGTCACTATCAATTTTCCCTTGTGCTGCACTGAGTCCCTGAGTGGGCTGCATACGTCTGATTGGTGTTCTCCTCCCTGGAGTCACTAAGTCATTTCTGAAACTAACTTGCACTCAAAGAGAGCAAGTCTGTATAGCACGAAATGAACCAGAAGCAAACCTATAACCTAACATGCAAAATCATTGATAGTTTAAATCCTTCATTAAGAGCAGAGCTGCTTGTGGACAGGATGGGGTGGGATGAGGAGCCTGCAGGTTGACTGAGCCGAGCAGACAAATACTTTTCAATATTATTATCTGATAAGCCACTCAACTACATTAATTTTTGCCAAAGCACTGCTTGGAAATGATTCCAACATGGGCTTCTGTTAATTGATTTATTTAAACAGAACATATCATTTGCAGAGACATTTTTGCTATGTCAGTACCTGTGTCTTGATAATTTACAAAGAGCCTGTCCCCTCCCTCTTCCTCACTCACAGTGGTGTGTGAACTTGTTGCTCTCCCCAGGTGAGTCAGAGACGTCAGGTAGAGATTAATTTGAGCAATAAATTACCTCAAGCAGTTTGATACCAGAGACAGGTGTAAGAAATTATTTTTAAACCCAATTCTGCAAGACATGCAAGAGAAACAGGCTGGCATGCTGGTGTGACTATTACACAAAGCTGGGTGTACGTCTCCATCACTCAGCTCAATATTATTCAGTGAATATATGTTGAGGACACACTGGCTCCAAGGTCCTGTGCTGATTCAATGGAGAAGACGAGATTTTGACTTTTTTTTTTTTTTTTTGCATAGGCTAACAGATAAGCTATTGCATATGCATAAGTAATTATCCTGTGAGGCAGAAGGTAATCAGTGCTTTAAAGAGGCACATGCATCTGTCTTTGGCATTCACAATTTTAGGTCTCATTATACCACAGAGA
The DNA here is from genome assembly GCA_917880005.1 of Nanger dama. NCBI lineage: Eukaryota > Metazoa > Chordata > Mammalia > Artiodactyla > Bovidae > Nanger > Nanger dama. Next base: position 14,878,250 of record CAKJTW010000009.1, on the reverse strand, counting down.
ATGAAGTTTTTATCATGAGAGGGCAGCTGGGGTGGTATAAAAGGAGCTGTAAGTTTAGGGTCCAAAAAATTTGGGGTGAATCCTGGTTTTTCTTTCTCTAGATTCACACCTCTGACCATATTACTTCTCCTCTCTGGGCCTCCATTCCTTGTCTATAAAAAGAGAAGAAGAGTGCCTCAAAGGGTAATGGTGAAGTTCAGTCACTCAGTCATGTCTGACTCCTTGTGACCCCATGGACTGCAGCATGCCAGACACTTCCCTGTAATCCACCATCTCCCGGAGTTTGCTCAAACTCATGTCCATTGAGTCGATGATGCCATCCAGCCTCTGTCATCTCCTTCTCCTCCTGCCCAGCATCAGAGTCGTTCCAATGAATCAGCTCTTTCACATCAGGTGGTCAAAGTGTTGGAGCTTCACCATCAGTCCTCAATGAATACAGGGTTGATTTCCCTTAGGATTGACTGGTGAAGAGCTCAACTTTTCTTCAACTTTTGGAGGGGACTTCCCTGGCAGCTCAGTGGATAAGAATCCGTCTATCAATGCAGGGGGCATGGGTTCAATCCCTGGTCCGGGAAGACTCCATATTCCACGGAGCAACAAAGCCCATGCACCACAACTACTGAGCCTGTGCTTTAGAGTCCACTGGCCATGGCTACGAGCCCACGTGCTCCAATATAGAAGCCCGCGTGCCTAGAGCCTGTGCTCTGCAGCGAGAGAAGCCGCGGCAGTGAGAAGCCCATGCAACACAACGAGGAGTAGACCCTGCTCACCACCAGTAGAGAAAGCCCGTGCGAAGCAGCCAAGAACTAGCAACCCAAAATAAATAAAAATTTAAGAGACTTTCAGAGGAATGTTGTCATCTCCAGGGCTAGGATTTCATCACAGCTATACTCAGTTTATTGCTCACCTCGAGCAGAGTCCTTTACCCATCTTAACAGAGACAACAGTTCTATGAAATAGGTGTCCTTTATTTTCTTCCTTTTATAGATAAGGGAATTGAAGGTCAGAGAGGTTAAGCGATTTGTCTGAAATCACACAGCTGGCATTCAGACTTTGAGTCATTTGAACCCAGGCCTGCTGATCTTCAGAGCATGTGGAATTTCCTCATCACCATGCTGCCATTTCACCATAGTCTCTAGTTTGTGTGAAAGAAGAGAAATTATAAAGAGGCAAGTTAACATGGCACTGGTTGAAAAACCACCATCAAGGAAAATCTTGATATAATGTTTTAAGAAAAAAAATTTACCCTCAACAAAATTAAGAAAATGACTGAGGATAAAAAGGAAACAAGTGTGAGGATGTTTGCAGAGGTCCTGATCCTACCCTTTCTCTGTTTCAACACTGGAGAAGAATGAGGGCCTAAAAACCTTGGGAGCTTTCCTGCGTTCATGACTGTATTCAGAACCTAGCATGCCTAGAAAGAAAGAGAGAGAGAAAAAGAAAGAAAGGGAGAGAAAAAGAGAAAGGAAGACCAGGCTATTGCTGTGTTCTAGAGTATGAAGATGAGAAAGTATTAGCTAGTTCCCCTAGACAATAAAGATATTTTCTTTTGGCAGATCATAGTGTGACATATCAGATTAAAATCATCTGTTCTTATGCTTTACAGATTGAAAATGGTGCTTTTCTGGGAGAAAATAGGGAAAAACCAAATCATGAAAAGTACTGAAGGCCATTAGTATATTGAGAGAGACTCTGGTAGAAAGTAGTATATCATGGGCTAGCTATATTCTCAGGGCAATGTGATATAAAGCCCAGGCTGTATCACTATTTTGCAGATGAAAAATTGAGATGCAACAACCCTTGTGTTTTGCCCAAAGTGTCTCTGGAGTAGTCACTGGTGTTGCTTTATCAGAACTAGCCTCTCTCTGCCCTCACCTCCCAAGCTGGGCCTGCCTTGTTGCCTGAGCACAGACTTACCTCCCAGTTACTCTGCGTTGCTCTGCATGCCCTCCATCAAGTACACAGAGGGCACACCAGAACTGGTACATAAACAAGTATACATAGTATTTCCAGCTTCCCAGGTGGCTCGGTGGTAGAGAATCCTCCTGCCAATGCAGGAGATGAGGCTTCAGACTCTGGGTCAGTGGGATTCCCTGGAGGAGGAAATGGTAACCCACTCCAGTATTCTTGCCTATGAAATTCCATGGACAGAGGAGCCTGGTGGACTACAGTCCATGAGGTTGTGAATAATCAGACATTACTGAGCACACATGGGCAGTATTTCCAGTGACTTATGACCTTGGAACAGACCAACATTTAGCAGCCAACTCCCTGCTGCTGCTGCTAAGTCACTTCAGTCATGTTCTACTCGACGCGACCCCATAAATGGCAGCCCCCAGGCTTCCCCATCCCTGGGATTCTCCAGGCAAGAATACTAGAGTGGGTTGCCACTTCCTTCTCCAATGCATGAAAGTGAAAAGTGAAAATGAAGTCACTCAGTTGTGTCCGACTCTTCACGACCCCATGGACTGCAGCCCACCAGGCAAGAGTACTGGAGCCATCTCCTTCTCCAAGCCAACTCCCAGTCATCTGCAAAAGGCTGGCACGTCTCCTTGGCAAACTCCAGCCACAAAGGTACATTCTCACAATGCGAGGGAATCCTTCCCACCATAGAAGGCAATTTTCATCTCAGCTTAAGCAAAGAATTAGGAAGATGAATCTTTAAGAAGAAAGGAAACACAGGATGCTTCCAAAGCCAAAAGAAATCCACCCTTTCTGGGTGATCTATTGAGCCTCCTTCATTAAGGCATATCAGTGGAATCTCTAACCTTACACCAGTGCTGAGAACTCTGTATTAATCTATTTCATAGAGAATGAAAATACGTCTCAGAGGTTAAGCAACTTGCTTCAGGCCATATAAGTGGTAGGTGCCAGCTCTGAGGCTCTTCAACCTCGCTTACCTTTGTAGGCCTCCCCGCCCCATAAAACAAACAGCAGCAAGCAATGAGCGAGAAATACTCCTTCTCTTTGAAAACATGATTAAAAATAATTAAAATTTTTGCCTCCATTATCCAGCCTTATCCCTTGTTGGCTACCTATGGGGAGTGTTACATTTTATACAGGGCTGTTTATCCAGTAACTTTCAGGCCCTGTCAATGTACCAGCTCATTAACTAATATCAGCTCCAATATTCAAGAAGCAGGTCGATTCAAAAACCTGATTCCTCAAAGGTACTTACTGTTGCTGCAGGTCCAACAGGACAGAGTCGTTCGGGCCCACATGCTCTGTGAGCTACAGGGCTTCTGACTTCAGATCTGTCCTCCGTGAGTCTGGCAGGCAAAGCCCCTTCCAGCTGTGCCTAGCCTGGAAATAGGCTTTCCGAGGCCAGCAGTCTCCGATTTTAATCTGAACTGGGAAAACCTTGAGGGCCTGTTGCGACCTGGGTTACTGGGCTCTTGCTGTTGTTTAGTTGCTCAGCTGTGTCTGACTCTTTTGTGACCCCATTGACTGTAGCCCTCCAGGCTCCTCTGTCCATGGGATTTCCCAGGCAAGAGTACTGGAGGGGGTTGCCATTTCCCTCTCCAGGGGAATCTTCCCAACCCAGGGATCGAACCCATGTCTCCTGTATTGACAGGTGGGTTCTTCACCACGGAGCCACATTGGAAACCCTCCTGGGCTCTATGCACAGAGATTCTGATTCAGCAGATCTGGGGTGAGGCCTGAGCACTGGCCTTTTTTTCAAGCTCTCAAGGGATGCTGAGGTGCCTGGTCTGGACACGACATTTTGAGGATCACTCTGATAGACCCCACTCAAACCTTGCCCTCAGGGTTCTCCATCTCCAGAAGCAGGAGGAGACAAAACAGATTTGAGGCAAGAGTGGGTTTTTGCACCAGAGCGAGAACCAGGCCTGTGCCTCTCTTTTCCAGAGCTACTCAGTTTCTTCCAGAACTTCCAAAGGCCCAAGGGCCCTTCCAATGACAGGCCAACTCAATCCCATCTCTTTAAACACGACACATAGGGGGGAAGAAGGAAAATAAAATTGAAAAGACCATCTGAAGAGCAGAGTAAGCCCTCCTTGCCCCTCAAAGGGGACTCTGAGAGTGTTAATCGCTCAGTCAACGTCCTGCAGTTCGAGATCCCACAGACTGTAGCCTCTGTCCATGGCATTCTCCAGGCAAGAGAGGGTTGCCATTCCCTTCTTGAGTGGATCTTCCAGACCTGGGGATTGAACCTATGTCTTCTGCATTGTAGGCAGATTCTTTACCATCTGAACCACCAGGGAAATTCTAAGGGGACTTTAAGCAGTAAGAAGAAAATGCTAACCTCCCTGCCCCTCCCTCAAAGCTCCACTCCATAGCATGAAGGCCCAGCGACTGTTCTTCCTTTTTGTGGGGCGGGGCGGGGTGGGGGGCGCGCAGATTAAGTGTAGGTGTGTCACTCTCAAGGTTCAGAGTCTCCTTCTGTGTCAGAGAAAATACATTTTGCAAATTACCCTAAACTGTTCTTTCAGAAGTTTTATTTCACCCTCTCAGAGAATCAAGCACAAAAACAAATCAACACCCCCACACATGGTACCTATAGTTTCTGGAAAGTACTTTTCACCATGCAGATTAGAGAGGCTGGGGTTAATTCTACAACACAGTGGATGGTTGCTGGGCTAATGATTGATTTTTTTCACCTCAAATGACATTCAATTAAGAAACATGTATAAATTATCAACTGTTTCCAGCTTGAACGGTAATTTATAAAGTTGTAGGGACGAGAACTTATAAAATATTTTGAGCCTGGAAGAAGTGTTCCAGGCTGGAATGTCTGTGGGAAACAGCCTCTCCATGAAGATTTCCTGCTTCCAAATGCCTTGATTAATTACCGTAAACAGCTTTGAGGGAAAAGGGCGCAGCATCTCATGTCTGGCAGGACACTGGTAGGGTTCGTTGGAAACGCGAATGCAAGCCAAATGCAGCGAAGCCAGGCCTCTTCCATTCAAGGCTGGTCCGGCTCCAGGGAAACGCCTTGGGCTTGGGACAGCTCTGGAAAGGCTCTGCTCTAGTTGGCACTGAACCCAAGTCCATTTCTTCTACTCCCAGGTCCCCTGAGAGAATGAGTCAGCTTTAGGGCCTGGGAGGTGTGGGCTGTAGCTGAGAGCTGGAGGACCCTATCAAGAATAACCCAGTGCAAGGATTTTCCTGGTGGCTCAGGGGTTAAGATGTCGATGCAGGGGTGCAGGTGTGATCCTTGGTCAGGGAACTAAGATCCCACATACCCCTCGGCACAGCCCCCCCCAAAAAGAGACATTAAAAAAAGAATAATGCAGTGCCCTGCCAGCTCTTCACTGAGAGACTGTCCTTCCAGAATTCCAAAATTAAATGAAGCATTATGGAAAAGAAATACAGTATGTACCGACAGTATCCTGCAGAGATTTTTTAACATATATTATCTTATTTAGTTCTCACATTAAACCTGCAAGACAGGGACTCTTGCCTCTTCTGTTACACATGGGGGAAAAGGGTGCTCAGAGAGGTCAGGTAATATGCCCAGCATCTGACTGACAGAACTAGGAGAAGGACCAGAGACTGTTTCACTCCAAAGTAATGAGCTTGTCTACTAGATCCCTCTAATTATCCTCTACAGGGAGAGGAAAAATTCAAAACAGGTCTACAATATTTATTTAAAGCAATTCAGACAAGTAGAAAACAGGCAGTTAGCAGGTTTTTATCAATGTCAAGGACTGATTCCTACCACTAGGTCCTTGGGCAATATTTTGAAGTAGGTAATGTTGGGTTTACAACCTTTCCATCTCCTTCCACCCAGGGCCTATATCATCCCCTCTATCAGAGCTCCCTTCCAGCTCCTGGAGTTTTCCAGAACTCTGATGAGGTCTCACATTCAGTCATAAAAACCAGGAAATAGTGCTAGTGTCTCCTCTACAAGAAAAACAGAACGAAATCATCGAGGGGCTTTGCTGGTGGCCCAGTGGCCAAGACTGTGCTTCCAATGCAGGCGGCCCAGGTTGAGTCCCTGGCCAGGGAACTAGACCCCACGTGCCACAGCCAGGAGTTCATGTGCCTCACCTAGAACACCTGCTGCAAGTGGAAAAGCTCTCGCATCCTGTACCTAAAACCAGGCTCAGCCAGACACGCACGTAAGAGAGACAGACATCTTAAAAATGAATCCTTCCCTTCCGAACATCGACCTCTTACCGATATTTCCAATGCCTCCATATACCCCGGCTCAACCTGTGAAATGAGAGTACAATGCATCTGAGTAATTGGTACCGTGCAAATGACAAATGGGGTCAACTCTTCCAAGAGAGATCTGTATTTTAGAGCTTTTGGTGAATATCTAATGTTACATGGGGAATTTTATGAGCTGGGAGATGTTTTTCTTCCCGACTCACCCACTTTTCACATTCCCCAAGCAGTTAGGGGACCGCATACCCAGACATCCACCATATGAAAGTTTGTCAAATCTGGTTAACATGACCAGGTTTTGACTCGGTGAACCTTCCCACTGCTGTTGTTTTCTCCTGAATAAACAGATTGAAGCTTTTCATGAACACTCTTCTACTGAGGAATGGCATCATGCCAAGAAAACCCTCTGGAGTCAGGGGTGGCCATGAGACATCCTCAAATTCTAGAAGAGTTGAATGGTGGTGTTTCTGCCCCCAAATATTTCACTAAATATCAATATTTCTGTTACCAAATTATTAGGTCACCAAACTTTTAATTTTTTATGCAAAGTAGTCAATATATGTTCTGTTCAGACATGTTACTTGCTTGGGTTTGTTGAATAGCTGGTAAGACCTGTCTTGCTTATTAGCATCAGAGCACACACAGCTAGACAGCCAGAGCAATTCTGAGAAACTGAAATGTTAAAACTGAGTGTTTACTTGTGAAGCCAAAGTTACACCAGGTTTTCTTTCACTTATTATTAAGGGAAAATTGCCTGGGTATTTAAAAATTCAAAGCTATATTTTCTGAAGCAGAATGGATAAGATGCCTTTACTGATGTGGAAGGCCAAATTTGCTTCCTATAATAGCTGGAAATAAAAGGAGGGAGAAATATAAATAGTGGGTAAAGGAAACATAGATATACATTGGTAGAACATAGGAAACATAGATAGAAAACTCTGCCATTTGCCCTTTATCACCTAATATATATTCTGTTCAATCACTGGCTCTGGGGGACATCTGCTCTAGGCTCTGGGGATGTGATACGCTGATGTTGTTGTTTAGTCCCTAAGTCGTGTCTGACTCTTTGTGACCCCATGAACTGCAGCACTCTAGGCTTCCCTGCCCTTCACTATCTCCTAGAGCTTGCTCAAACTCAAGTTCATTGAGTCTGTGATGCCATCCTACCATCTCATCCTGTATCACCCCCTTCTCCTCTGCCCTCAATCTTTTGCAGCATCAGGGTCTTTTCCAATGAGTTGACTCTTTGTATCAGATGCCCAAAGTACTGGAGCTTCAGTACTATGTTAGTGATATCAGAAGAGCAGAGTAATGCTCCCAGGCCTCTTCTGTACATGTCATACACTTTAGTGCATGCACGCACATGTGCACACACACACACACACACACACACACACACACACACACGTACACACACACCATGCTCCTACATACTTACTTCTCAGTCCTTCCCAGGCCCTCTGTCCTTGGCCCTTTGCTTGACTGTTTCCTCCTCCAGATACGCTCATCCAACCCTTAATTTTCCTCCCACTAATTAAATGTTACTCATTTCGCAGAGTCCATTGCAAATGTTGCTTTCTTCAAGATGTCTTTCCTGACCCTTTTCAAGGCACATTTCTCCCCGTTTGAGCCACTCAAGCAGTACCTTTGGATTTACCAAATGGGCCTTCTATCACAGTTATCTGTGTCCAATAACTGTCACTGGCCCCCTCCTAGAACTCCCACCAGAAAGGGATCCGTGGCTCACCCATCCTCGCATCTTTAGTGATGCTTGGCACAATGTCTTGAGCACAGAAGCTATCCAACTGGTGTGATACTGAATGAAAGTGAGAAGAAAACTGAGGAAGGGTAAAGATGAGACATAAACCTGGAATATTCTTTAAATTCTCCCTTAGAAAAGAGGATCCTTTTATTTTCAGGCTTTTTTTTTCCATTGGGGGATAATTGCTTTACAATGTTGTGTTGGTTTCTGCCATACATCAACATGAATCAGCCGCACGTATACACACCTCCCCTTCCTCGTGAACCTCCTTCCCACCTCCCAGTGCATCCCACCCTTCTAGGTTGTCTCAGACCACAGGGTTCAGGCTCCCCACATCATACAGAAAATCCCCACTGGCTACCCATCTCACATCTGATAATACATATGCTTCCATGCTGCTCTCTCAGTTCACCCCACTCTCTCCTTCCCCCACTGGGTCCACAAGCCTCTTCCCTATGTCTGCGTCTCCACTGCTGCCCTGTGAATAGGTCCATCAGTGCCATCCTAAAGAGGACCCTTTTAAAATACTTCCCATCTTCCAGGGCTCTTCCCAGCCTTGCTTTGAGTATGAAATCCAGCTGATCATTCTTACACTTTTCCTGTAGTTATTTGTGATCCTGAATAGAGGTGAGAATGCTCGTCTAGAGAAGTAAGAGTGGGCAAGAGGCTGGTGCTTGCCATGCAGAACAAGAAGTACCAGGAGGCTAAAATTTCAATAACTGGAACTGTTTGCTCATCTCCCACACATACTTGCATTGTGGCCTTGCAGGTCAAGCTCTACACCATGGCTCTATGCCTAGTCCAAAACAATCACAGTTCATTTGTGACTTTTTCACAGAGGGGAGCTCCAGCAACAGACTCTAGTATCCTGTGGCTTTCTAGTCTCCTCTAAGCAATGTTATTTAGACAGACCTAATTTTTAACCCCAGTCTGGGCTCGACTCCACAGAGCAGCATCTCAGACATGTTGAGAAAGATGTTTTGATCCCTAAAATATTAAGGGGAAAGGCCTGAGAGATGTTCTGAACAAGTTTAATATTTCACTAAATGTTGCAAGGTCTCCGGAATCCTTATGGCAGTAAAATACCAGAAAGAAAATTCTGCATTGCAAGAATGTCTAACCGCTTACTATAATGATCCAGCCACGTATGAGGAATGCAAAATGGAATACCTCAAGGAAAGGGAAGAATTTAGAAAATTGGACTTACTACCAAGAAAAGGCTACAGAAGCTTCCCACAAGCATGCAGGCAAATATTCAAATGATACTCAGGAGTTCCAATGTTCATGGAAATCATAATCACCTAAAATAATGGACCCAAGGAAATGTGTTTGCTTTACCCTTAATTATGGAAATAATCCAAAATAAAGATTAACAAAACAAACAAACGTTGGCTTAGGTAGCATTCAGGAAAGAGTCTCTTTGTTCAGCTTTTTAATAGTGCCTGATTATCCTTGGGACATTTTAATTCTACTGAGTAACTTGTTATTTATGATATGACTTATTACTAAGTCTTGTCTGATCAAGATCCCATGAACTGGGCTCCATCAGGCTCCTCTGTCCATGGGATTCTCCAGGCAAGAATACTGGAGAGGATGGCCACTCCCTCCTCCGGGGGATCTTCCCAACCCAGGGATGGAGCCCAGGTCTTCTGCACTGGCGCAAACTCTTTACCACTGAGCCAATTTAGGAGCTCGGGTTACAACGCAGACAGATTCCCCCACCAGGCAGCCTCATCCAAGTCCTGCTGCTATGGCTGCTCTTCCCACAAATACCACTGCCCACTGGGGGTCAGGGGCCAAGCCTTCTGTACACAGAGAGCTAGTGCTCCCAAATGGCCTGACCTGCTGACCAGGAAGAGGTCAGTGTGAGGCTTCCAGCAGACTTTGGCCCCTGTCCAGGAGTGATGTGAGGTTAAGGAAAGGCTCACCCGTGGCTTCCCTGCTTCTATCCTGGCCATTTCTGTGTAGTGTATTCCAACCCTACCATCCTTCTCTTCCTTCACCCCTACCCCACCATCCTGTGAGCTTTGCCAACCTTGGCTCCAGCCAAGTAACTCTCTTTCAGTCCCCCTCTTTGTTAAAGCATAAATGCTAGGTTCATCGGGCTTCCCTTATAGCTCAGTAGATAAAGAATCTGCCTGCAATGCAGGAGACCCCAGTTTAAGTCCGGGGTCCAGAAGATCTGCTGGAGAAGAGATAGGCTACCCACACCAGTGTTCTTGGGCTTCTCTTGTGGTTCAGCTGGTAAAGAATCTGCCTGTAACGCAGGAGACCTGGGTTCCATCCCTGGAATCGAACCCAGAGAAATGCTCTTAAGTGATACAAAGGGAAAGGCTACCCACTCCAAACTCTGGCCTAGAGAATTCCATGGACTATATAGTCCATGAGGTCACAAAAAGGGGCACACGGCTGAGCGACTTTCATTTTTTCACTTTGATTTTCATGTTCTAAGATTTAGCTTGGAAGTAGAGAATTGGATGGTATCTGTTTCTTCTTCTTCAGCTTCTCTAATTAGTACAGATTTTGGTAGAAAAACAACTTGTTAGTTTTCCCAGGGAAAAGGTCAACTGGAGGCTCAGGAGGCAGAGCTGGGAGACCCACACGACAGGGTCGATGCTCTCAGACTAGAGGAAGAATCTTTCTCCAACCAGGCATCCTCAGGGGCAGCTTCTAGATAATCGAGGAGAAATCAATTCCTTTTTAGCTAGTCCACAGGTGTGCCTCTCTGGCAACCCTGCACCCTCACCCCACAACACACACCTGGATCAGGACTGAATTTCCCAACCTCAATATGAGCCCCTCTTCTCATGCACCCCTTGCCTTGTTACCTGGCAACAAAAGCCTGTACAGTATCATGGACCTACTGTACAGCACAGGGAACTCTGCTCAAGATTCTGTAAGAATCTAAATGGGAAAAGAATTTAAAGAACAGATACATGTACATGGATAACTGAATCACTTTGCTGTATACATGAAAGGAATTGATGCTTTTGAACTGTGGTGTTGGAGAAGACTCTAAGAGTCCCTTGGACTGCAAGGAGATCCAACAAGTCCATCCTAAAGCAGATCAGTCCTGGGTGTTCACTGGAAGGACTGATGTTGAAGCTGAAACTCCAGTACTTCGGCCACCTGATGCAAAGAGCTGACTCATTTGAAAAGATCCTGATGCTGGGAAAGATTGAGGGCAGGAGGAGAAGGGGATGACAGAGGATGAGATGGCTGGATGGCATCACTGACTCAATGGACATGGGTTTGGGTGGACTCCGGGAGTTGGTGATGGACCAAGAGGGCTGGCGTCCTGCAGTTCACCAGGTCACACAACTGAGCAACTGAATTGAACTGATACCTGAAACTAACACAACACTGTTAATCAACTAAGTTCCAATATAAAATAAGATTTTTTAAAAAGCCTTTACAACAAACTCTGCCACATTCTTACTATGAGTGAGAAAATGCCCAAACCCCCCACATCAGTGTGCTTTCATCTATGAAAAAGGGGTGTTTCCCAAGTGATAGCGGCTAGTAGAGAAGCCAAGGGACCCCAAGACCATGTCAAGTTGCTTCAGTTTCCCCAGGGGCCACCCTATACGATCCGCAATTCTTCCAAAGTAACTTCAGCTCTTCTCCAATAATAACAGCTGTTCACAAAGGTACCATCCCCACACATCACACCCCATGGCAGGTGTCATGCTGGCTGGTACAACCGGAAGTGTCAATGCCCAGAAGCTCCTCAGACACATTTGGGAATACTTCCCTTCGTTGGGAGGTAGGATAATAGACCTCATTCCCATCTGTTTCTCTACCCTGATGTTCTTTAGCAAATAAGCAAGTTGTTTAGTCACTAAGTCATATCAAACTCTTGAGAGCCCTTAGACTGTAGCCTGCCAGGCTCCTCTGTCCATGGCATTTCCTAAACAAGAATACTAGAACGGGTTGCCATTTCCTTCTCCAGGGGATCTTCTCCACCCAGGGATCGAACCCACATTTCCTGTGTTGGCAGGCAGATTCTTTCCCACTGAACCACCTGGGAAGCCCAAATTAGCAAGTACAAAGGAAAAAAACAAGGGCACTAGTTAAGGGCAGGGTCTTGAAGTCAGGAAAGGCTGAGTTCAAACTATAGTGAGAACTCAGCAATGGCGGTCATTACCAGTGGTGAGTGAGGAATCGGCTCAGCCTTGTACCATGTGTGAGTGGCGCCCCCTGGAACTGCTCGGGTCAGTGCCTGCAAGGACATTTTACAGCATAGCTCTGCTGCTGCTGCTAAGTCGCTTCAGTCGTGTCCGACTCTGTGTGACCCCACAGATGACAGCCCACCAGGCTCCGCCGTCCCTGGGATTCTCCAGGCAAGAACACTGGAGTGGGTTGCCATTTCCTTCCCCAATGCATGAAAGTGAAAAGTGAAAGGGAAGTCGCTCAGTCGTGTCTGACTCTTCACGACCCCATGGACTGCAGCCCACCAGGCTCCTCCGTCCATGGGAGTTTCCAGGCAAGAGTACTGGAGTGGGGGTGCCATTGCCTACTCCGACCCATAGCTCTGGAGAATGTTAAATAAAATGTAGGATCCTTAATTTAAAAGTCCACATGAAGCAGAAGGTAGACAGCTAGTGGGCAGTTCTCAGAAGCAGCAATTCCATTTCCAGTTGTACCCACATATAAATTTGCTTCAGAGCAATTTTAGAGCTACAGAGGAAGTAATTCTCCTTTGTAATTTTTTTTCTGTATTAAGGGAATATAATGACACATTCCAGAACTTAGTTTAAAAGGAGACTTGCATTTTAATTTTTATCTATTATTCATTTTTAGCCACACTGCCAGGGCATGTGGAATATTAGTTCTGCAACCATGGATTGAACCCACACCCCTTGCAGTGGAAGCATGAAGTCTTAACCACTGGACCACCAGGGAAGTCCCAAAATTTGTATTTTTAATCCAATAACTACTTCGTATGTTTTCAATAAATACTGTAAAAAATAGAAAGGAGCTTTATTACTGTAAGTTCATGTCAGGAGACACTAACTAGAATTTCTGAGTATGAAACAGGGTGTTAGGCATGAGTAGAAGAGATGTTATGCAGATTAGGTATAATTAGACATAACGATTAGTAATCATTATCATCAAGGAGCTTCTAGTGTCAAGAGCAGAGATTCTTAACTGAGGGTCATGGATGAACCTCGGAGGACCCATAAACCTTCTGAAATTGTATATAAAATTGTGTGTGTGTTTGTGGACAACTTCTGGTCAGAAGACCCAAAGCTTTCTTTAGATTTTCAAAGGGATCCACAAAAAAATGTATGTTTAAAAAAATTAAAAGGTTAAGAACCACAGATCAAGACAAAAGAATCATTTAACTGCAGGAATGTTTCTATGGAATGCCACAAAAATAGACTATTCACAGTCATCTAATTCTGGGTTTTGCCTACTGGTATAGATAAAAGACAGGCTTAATTCTTGGCTTGCTGAATTTAAAGATAGCCTGAGTCTTTCATTCCTCTGCAAACATGTGATTTTTCAATACATTTGGATTTCTCAGAATTTGTTCACAAAACCTATGCCAAGATCTATGACCCCCTTGGTATTCCATTTGGGCTTCCCTGAGCCTCACAATAATTTATGACACAGCCCACTGTGTTGAGCCCTCCTCCCTGGATGACTAACAGGAAGAGAACTTTGGCAGCAACACAGCCTTAATGAATGAAAAATGCAAACCTTGCAAATCCCTCTGCATTGAAATCCCCTGGAGTCTGGATGCAGACACAGTTCCAAAAGCCTGCCTTTCCAAAGATGCAATTTACCGCCCTTAGAGGTTTGCTGTGGGCCACCCAAAGCACATAGGCCTGATTCAAACAGATTTTATCAGCCAAGCAGATATGCGGCTCTCTATGGTCTAATGGGGAAATCTGTTGACATGAGAAGTTTCATGATAAGTCGCATATTATCACTACATACTTCAGTTTGATTTGCACAGGGTCAGCGACAGAACTGATCTCTGCCTCCACATAGCTCCACTGCATTCCTCCACCATATGTTGAAGAAGGAAGGAGACTTTTAGCTAGTTATACCCTTGTATGGAGTTTTCTTCATAAAAACAAATGTATATTGAGGAAGAAGCCGCCACTGAATTCTCACGGGGAGTAGCCAGGAATTTCCTTCCTTTCATAGACTTGAGCTCAGTGAGGTGAAGACTCTGGGAGATGCTGCAAAGAGAAAGGCTGCCTCTTTGTTAGCAAATGAAAAAATAGGCTTTCCTGGGGCGCGGGGGTACTATTCACCCTAGAAATGGGATTTTTATTTCTCCATGCAGGATACAAATTATAGTGCAGGTATGAAATCCATTATCCAAAACCCTTGAGGCCAGATCTCTTTCAGGATTTGGAATCTTTTAGATTTTCTAAAAGATAATAAGGAGGAATATACATAGACTAGATAAACAATAAGGTCCTACTGTATAGCACAGGGAACTATATTCAATATTCTGTGATAAACTATAATGGAAAAGAATATATATGTGTATGTATATATATGGATAACTGAATCACTTTCTTGTATAGCAGAAATTAACACAACACTGTAAATCAATTACACTTCAATAAAATAAAATTTTACAAAAGTTAATATGGAGCATATACTCTACACCACAGTGTGGGACCACACCTCATAATCAAATAAATTCCAGTCTTTCCTTCTTCCACCATCAAAGTATTAATTATATCTCCCCTCATGCTACCAGGATGGGTACAAGAACTATAAGAATATTATTCTTGTACAAGGACAAACAAGAGAGGAAAGAGAAAGAAACTGATTTCTTCTCATGTCTCCCTCTCTTACCATGGAGAAAAAAGTCTTTCCTAAATGCCGCAAGAAGACTCTGTCCAAACACTACTGCCCAGAACTGTGTCTGAGATGTCATCTAGTACAAATTCTCCGTAAAAAGTCATTCCCTACTCTTTGAAGGGATTATATCCTCCTAAGTATGCTGCAACCATAGCTGAACAAAAGTCAGGGTTCCTACTCAGGGAATATGTCAGGAATAGTATTGGAGATCCTCATGCTGGGAAAGATTGAAGGCAGGAGGAGAAGGGGACGACGGAGGATGAGATGGTTAGGTGGCATCACCGACATAATGGACATGAGTTTGCGTAGGCTCCGGGAGTTGGTGATGGACAGAGAAGCCTGGTGTGCTGCAGTCTGGGGGGCGGGGGTGGGGGTGGGGGGTTGCAGAGAGTCAGACACGACTGAGTGGCTGAACTGAACTGAATATTGTTAGTAGATATTGGATAATATTGGATAATAATATTAATGACTAATAGTCACTTAGAAGAGTGACTAAGATCACTAATGGAGAATACCACCCAGATTCTATAAGCAAAGGCAGGGTCCTAGTTCCTAGAAAAAGAACAGCAGAAACTGCCTAATGGCATCTGATTAAAATATGAACCATCTCTGACCCTAATCTATGTGCCTCCTCTAAGAAGCATCTGTGGACACTGAAATTTAGACCTGCTACTCAGGTATACAAACTAATTTTTACTTATATAACCAGTGGCAAATAGAGTCCTATCTTAGAACTTGATATTAAGGCATGGTGCTCTACTTGCAGCAATATAAGGGAAGAGGATGATGGTACAGGACAAAGGGGAAAGAAAGTGGAAAATGAGGCAATAAAGGGACAAGCTATAGACCAGACTAGGTGATAGCAAACTATGGCCCTTGGGTCAAATGCAACCCATTACCTGTTCTTATAAATAAAGATTTATTGGTATACAGTCATGCCCATTGGTTCACAACAGTAGAGTTGAGTGATTGCAACAGAAACCATACAGCTTACAAAGCCTAAGCATTTGCTATATAGTCCTTCACAGAAAAAGTTTGATAATCCATGAGTTGGACCAACTCACCAAAGCCAGGTATAAGAGAACAAACATAAGAAGACGCTTTCCATTCTCAGATCAAGATCAAGTCCTGGAGGAACTAACAGGAATTCCAATAGATGAGGTCACACGGCAACTGGGAATCTAGGTTAAGCATCCTAAACTAAGTCACAGATGCCATAGCATCTTGGAACTCACATGGCCATGGTGATTAGGGAGAAGAAAATAGCTAGGGAAAAGCTGGGTGCCAGAGTTGACTGCAGGACCAAAGGATTAAATAAATGACTTGGGTAGGAACTCACAATGAAAGCCAAGATAGATGCATGGTTCTTCCAAATGGGTTTATAAAGGAGGGAGGAGTGCGAAGCATATGTATGTGTTGTGAGGGGTAGGAAGGGGGACATCAATTAAACTCTGAACGCAATAACCCCATACTTAGTGTGAGAGCCCCATGGATGAGCAACCACAAACCAGGAAAATGAGTGGTCAGCACAGATGTGCAGCACAGAGCCAGAGCTTGGATATTATATTTGCAATCAACCTGCAAGAGAGCTGAACAGTAATCCTTTGCTGGTTACAGGGAAACCTGGGGCTGTTGAAATGATTCCTGCCTCAAGTTAGAACCATTCTGGCAAGTATCTGGGACTGAGTAAGCCACATGGGGAGAGCTCAGCTACTCAACTGAGACTCACTGGGGGCAGCAGAGGCAGGGATACTGGGAAGATGAATAAACCTAACTACTTCCACTGGGGGCAGTGTCTTAATATTATTGACCTAGAAATACCACCCTCTACTTAGACAGTGTTAAAGCAAAACCAATTATTTTTCAACTCTGTATTTTCAAGATTCCCTTCTATTTGTGTAAGTACAAATCCATCAGCTACATCTTTCTTCCCAACTCTGTACTTTAATGATGTTGTTGTAACACAATGCAAGATGATATTTTAGTTTAATGTTTCCTGGTGGCAGCTGGAAGCCACATCAATATTAAAAAAAAAAAAATACTTGGAAATTGCATTGTGAGATGGGCTTCCGGCAGACAGAGAATCCACCCTATGGGGTGAGGATTCTTACTGCTCCATCAAAGAGGGTGTTCCCTTCCGGCAGGCAGTGTCCTTGACTCTTCCTGTTCTTCTGCAGTCCAGATCTCATAGGAAAACTGCCCTAATCCTTGGAGATTTAGGTAAACTTGGTTTGAACTCCCAGAGTTATAGCTTGTGTGAGTTCAGGACCTCTGAAAGTTTTCCCGAGAATTCCTGGCCTTTTGACCTTCTGGTTCCTTCTGTCTTTGCTCCCACATCTGTTTCTCCAATCTGAATTCCATCCTGTTATGGGTTGAATTATGTCTCCCCAAAAAGTGTTAAAGTTCTAACTTCCAGTAACTCAGAATGTGACCTTGTTTGGATAGAGAGTCTTTGCAGAAGTGGTCAAGTTAAGATGAAGCCGTGAAGGTGGACATTAATCCAATATGACTGGTTTCCTTCTGCAAAGGGGAAATTTGGACACAGGAGCGGACCATCAGAGAGGGGTAATGAAGTGAAGAGATTCAAGGAAAAGAGGGCCATTCTCAAGACAAGGAGTACCTAAGGTAGCAGAAGCCAGGGGAGAACCTTCTCCAGAGCCTTCAGAGGGTGAAAAGCCCTGCTGACACTTTAATCTCCAACTGCTGGCCTCCATACCTGTGAGACAATGCGATTCTGCTGTTTTTAAGCAGTCTAATTTGTGGTCTTGTTTTACAGGAGCCCTGGGAAACCAACAGGGATCTTCCTCCCCACCAGGGATGGAACCCAGGCTTCTTGCATTGCAGGCAGATTCTCTACTGTCTGAGCCACCAGGAAGTCCAGGAAACTAATACACGTGTCCTATAGGCCTGGACTCAGAACCCTGCCCCTTGCCTTGAGGCCCCAGCAAATCTGCTCAGGCAGGCCTCTCCTGGATTTCCCGCTGAGGTTCCCCAGAACAATGCAGCCTGTCCCTCACACTCTTTCAGAGACACCTCACACTATAGGAAACCTCCTGGGAACTAGAAGGTCCATCTGCCATCTCAAAAACTCCTAGAGGGACCTGGTATTCCGGTGGTTAAGAAACTGCCTTGCAATGCAGGGAATGTGGATTTGATCCCTCCTTAGGGAACTAAGATCCCACAAATCTCAGAGCAATTAAACCCAGGAGCCGTAACTCGGGAGCCTGTGCGCTTCAACTACTGAGTCCACGTGCTCTAGAGTCCACACACCACAACTAGCGAGGACCACGCACAACCCCTCCCCCAAAACAGAAAAGGTCCTGGAGTTCTAGAAAAGAAAACTTCTTTCTTTCATTTCAGTATCATAAGGTTTAATCCTAGGATTTAGATTTCTGCTTAGATTTGCACCTTCAGGCATTTGTCACTCTCAAAACAGTAGAGCAGCAAGAAGATCTCAGTGTTCCAGTGAGGAGGTGGAGAGGGAAGAAAGTCCAGGGCCTTTCCTTTAACTCAGCCTTGGATTGACCAGATGGAGGGGCTGGTCCTCAGCTCTCTTTACAATAAACTCTCAGCATGATCAGGAGGGCAGAAACCAAGTGGCTAATCGAAAGGGCCTACTTAATCTGTATGACAATCACCAAACATGCCAGGCCACTTCTTAAGGAAAGTTGTCTTTTTTTCTCCTCTAAATAAAATGCACAGAGACAGGGAAAAACCATGCTATGATCTAGATTAATGATAAATATCAAAGCAAGATCTTTGATGGTAGCACACCCCTGGTTATAGAGATCAAAGCATGAGCTCTAGGGATTTCCCTGGTGGTCCAGTGTTTTAGAATCCACCTTCCAATGCAGGGGACATGAGTTTAATCCTGGTTGGGGAACTGAGATCCCACATGCCACAGGGCACCTAAGCCCCAGCACCACAACTAGAGGAGCCTGTTTGCTACACTGAAAACCTAATGGCAGCCGAAATTTAAAAGAAGTAATACAATTTAAAATTGAAAAAAAAAAAAAAGAACATGAGCTCTAGGAGCAGACAGAACTGGTTTTGAATCACAGCTCTACCACTTTTTGACTCTATAACCTTGGACAAGTTCCACAGCCTCTGTTTCTTTATCTGTAAAGTGAAAATAATAATAAAAATCACAGGATTATTATACACGAGCTAATCATGCCACATAATATGCAACAAAGGTACATATAGTCAAAGCTATAGTTTTTCCAGTAATCATGCATGGATGTGAAAGTTGGACCATAAAGAAAGCTGAGTGCCAAAGAATTAATGCTTTCAAACTGTGGTGCTGGAGAAGACTCTTGAGAGTCCCTTGGACTACAAGGAGATCACACCAGTCAATCCTAAAAGAAATCAATCCTGAATATTCATTGGAAGGACTGATGCTGAAGCTGAAGCTCCAATATTTTGGCCACCTGATTTGAAAAGCCCACTCATTGGAAAAACCCTGATGTTGGGAAAGACTGAGGGTGAGAGAAGAAGGGGGCGATAGAGGATGAGACAGTTGGATGGCATCACTGAGGCATCAGTGGACATGAGTCTGATCAAACTCATGGAGACAGTGGAGGACAGGGAAGCCCGGGATGCTGCTATTCATGAGGTCCCAAAGAGTTGGACATGACTTAGCGACTGAACAACAACAACACGCCAAGGGTTTAGCAAAGTACCTGCCTATTCCTTCCAGAAGTTGTCTCTTGCACAATTAAAAGGCCTGTCTTGGGACTTCCCTGGTGGTACAGTGGTTAAGACTTCATGCTTCCATATAGGGGGCACAAGTTCTATACCTGGTCAAGGAACTAAGATCCCACAGGCCTCGAGGCCAAAAAACAACAAAAAGGCTATCTCTCCAGGCTAAGTGGTTGGGGGCTTGGGGGAGGCCTCCTAGCTGTGGTTAGGAATTTTGTTTGGTTATTGATAACAGGGATTTGAAATAATGGTTTAAACAAAATAGAAGATATATTCTCTTTCTTTTTCTTGCTCCATTTCTCCCTTCCTCTCCCCTCTCCCTTCCCCATTCCCCCTCTCTCCCTTTCAGAGAAACAGAGGGCAGCCCAGGGCAAGTATGGAGGCTCACAATCACCAAGGACTCGGGATCTTTACCCCTCTCCTCTTTGCTTGGGCCTCCTTATCACGTTGTTTCCTTCCTCGTGGCCACTTCATGAGAAAAGATGGAGCTCAGCCATTATCTGCGCATCACAGACAGCTGTCTGTCTCCTGGAAGGAATCTTCTCAGAGTCTTAGCTAACAATTTCTGTTCACAGTTCATTAGCCGAACCATTGGTCACATGGTCACACCCAGGTGCCAAATGGGGTAGGAAAGGGAGGCTTTTAGCCAGGCACTTTGCCTTTCCAAATAAAATTGGAATTCTCTTACTGAGGAGGAAGAGAGGAATGGATTTCTACAAGCTGCTCTGGTCTCTGGAACAGGAGCCCTTGTTCCCTAATTTAATCTTCGCACAGGCTCGAAGCTGGAAAGGACCTGGGGCTCAGAGAAAACGAACAATCACCCAGAAGGGCCAAGAGATGTCAGATCTTAGTTCCCCAACCAGGGAGCAAACCTGTGCCTCATGCAGTGGTAAGGCGGAGTCCTAACCATTGGGCCACCTGGGAAGGCCCCTACCGTTCCTCATTTTAAAACTGTTCTCCTTACCTGGGATTCAAAGCTCTTCAGAATCTTTCCAGACTTCCTTATCAGTGGTCCCTATCCTCAGCTTCCTGCATCTGGGCCTTGAGGATAATTATTCTCTCCACCTAGAATGTAGGATTCTGATCTCTTATCTGCCCACAATGTAACCATCCATCAAAGCCCAGCTTAGACTCTACCTCCTCCATGGAGCCTACGCCCAGTCTATGTAAAATGTTAGTTGCTCAGTTGTATCTGACTGTTTGTAACCCCATGGACTCTAGCACACCAGGCTTCTCTGTCCATGGAATTCTCCAGGCAAGAAAATACTGGAGTGGGTAGCCAGTCCCTTCTCCAAGGGATCTTCCTAACCCAGGGATCGAACCCAGGTCTCTCACACTGCAGGCAGATTCTTTACCATCTGAGCCACAAGCAGAGTCCAAACCTACTCTATAGTTAGCACTAATTTCTCCCTGTCTCTGAACACTTCTTAGGACACGAAAAGCTTGTCCTGTCTTTCTGCATTTGGTCTTTATGGCCTTCCTGTCTTACAGTGTAGTTTTCAAACCTCAACTACTATTTCATCTCTGGGTTTTCCTACTTCTTTCCTCGCCCTCACCTCGTTTAAGCACATAGTCAGAACTGGCCACAGGAAAGGAAACAAGAACAAAAGAAATCTCTGGTTTTGTGTCCCACTGATGAAATTTCCAGAATGATTTTAAAAATGAGATCAAAGTAAGGAAAGGCTAACAGAGGATCCCCCGGGGCTGGGTGGGGAATGGAGGAGGAAGAAGCAGTACTCAGCCAAAAGACATCAGGCATCCAGAGTGTTTCTCCACCTGTTTTCAGGCAGAGGCCTAGGGAGGAAGCAGAGAGGTGTGGGGTCTGGAAGCCACAGGCATCTGTGGTATGCTCACTGCACAGGGCTCCAGGGAGATGTAAGCCCCTAGAGAAGCTCTCTGAAGATGGGTCTGAGTGGATAAGGACCAGAACATCACAAACAATTTTAATCCTAGGTTGGCAAGAAGAAAGCTGAATAATTCCTGGGTTTTCCAGGCACAGCATGGGAGTATCCAAGAGATTTACAGGACCTAAAGGAACCAGGCAGACTTTTAGAAATGAAGGACATCTTAGTGGCCATCTCTATGCAAAAGCAACGAGCATGGTGGGTATACCACATGGATACATCACTCAGGGAGCAGATGGACCTCTCCCAACACTTGGCCACTATTTATACCCTTTAAATCTTAGATGACTTGGAGATTAACTCTACTGGACTCTAAGCTTCTGGATGGCAGAAATATCAAAAGCTTCATAATAGCTAAACTGTATTTTCTAGAAATTTGAGTTGGAATCTCCAATTCCTCTAAACCAATCCACTGATACCCTGAAGCCTGGGAACACTTACTACACAAAGGCTACTACAAAGTGTAGCTTTACTACACTGTGAACATGGAGGAAAAACGAAAACTACCTTATCCCACTGCAGGCAGCGGCCTGCTGCAGGGCTGAGGGCACTGAGAATAGCAGCGCCTGCACGGGACCTTTATCTTCACTACCTCCACCAGAGCTTGCCCCAGGTAAACCACAGGGAGCGAACAGAGCCCCACCCATCAACGGAAATCAAACCAATGATTTACTGAGCATGGCCCCGTCCATCAGGACAAGACCCAGTTTCCCCTTCAGTCAGTCTCTCCCATCAGTTCAGTTCAATCGCTCAGTCATGTCCGACCCTTTGTGACCCCATGAATCACAGCACGCCAGGCCTCCCTGTCCATCACCAACTCCCGGAGTTCAGGCAGACTCACGTCCATCCAGTCAGTGATGCCATCCAGCCATCCCATCCTCGGTCCTCCCCTTCTCCTCCTGCCCCCAATCCCTCCCAGCATCAAAGTCTTTTCCAGTGAGTCAACTCTTTGCACAGGTGGCCAAAGTACTGGAGTTTCAGCTTTAGCATCATTCCTTCCAAAGAAATCCCAGGGCTGATCTCCTTCAGAATGGACTGGTTGGATCTCCTTGCAGTCCAAGGGACTCTCAAGAGCCTTCTCCAACACCACAGTTCAAAAGCATCAATTCTTCGGCGCTCAGCCTTCTTCACAGTCCAACTCTCACATCCATACATGACTATTGGAAAAACCATAGCCTTGACTAGACGGACCTTAGTTGGCAGAGTAATGTCTCTGCTTTTGAATATGCTATCTAGGTTGGTCATAACTTTCCTTCCAAGGAGTAAGTGTCTTTTAATTTCATGGCCGCAGTCACTATCTGCAGTGATTTTGGAGCCCCCAAAATAAAGTCTGACACTGTTTCCATTGTTTCCTCATCTATTTCCCATCAACTGATGGGACCAGATGCCATGATCCTCATTTTCTGAATGTTGAGCTTTAAGCCAACTTTTTCACTCTCCTCTTTCACTTTCATCAAGAAGCTTTTTAGTCCTCTTCATTTTCTGCCATAAGAGTGGTGTCATCTGCATATCTGAGGTTACTGATATTTCTCCCGGCAATCTTGATTCCAGCTTGTGTCTCTTCCAGTCCAGCGTTTCTCATGATGTACTCTGCATATAAGTTAAATAGGCAGGGTGACAATATACAGCCTTGATGTACTCCTTTTCCTATTTGGAACCAGTCTGTTGTTTCATGTCCAGTTCTAACTGTTGCTTCCTGACTTGCATACAGATTTCTCAAGAGGCAGGTCAGGTGGTCTGGTATTCCCATTTCTTTCAGAATTTTCCACAGTTTATTGTGATCCACACAGTCAAAGGCATTGGCACAGTCAATAAAGCAGAAATAGATGTTTTTTTCTGAAACTCTCTTGCTTTTTCAATGATCCAGCGGATGTTGGCAATTTTATCTCTGGTTCCTCTGCCTTTTTTAAAACCAGCTTGAACATCAGGAAGTTCATGGTTCACGTATTGCTCAAGCCTGGCTTGGAGAATTTTGAGCATTACTTTACTAGCATGTGAGATGAGTGCAATTGTGCAGTAGTTTGAGCATTCTTTGGCATTGCCTTTCTTTGGGATTGGAATGAAAACTGAGCTTTTCCAGTCCTGTGGCCACTGCTGAGTCTTCCAAATTTGCTGGCATATTGAGTGCAGCACTTTCACAGCATCATGTTTAAGGATTTGAAATAGCTCAACTGGAATGCCATCACCTCCACTAGCTTTGTTCATAGTGATGCTTTCTGAGGTCCACTTGACTTCACATTCCAGGATGTCTGGCTCTAGGTGAGTGATCACACCATTGTGATTATCCGGGTCATGAAGGTATTTTTTGTACAGTTGTTCTGTGTATTCTTGCCACCTCTTCTTAATATCTTCTGCTTTTGTTAGGTTCCTACCATTTCTGTCCTTTATCGAGCCCATCTTTGCATGAAATGTTCCCTTGTTATCTCTGATTTTCTTGAAGAGATCTCTAGTCTTTCCCATTCTGTTCTTTTCCTCTATTTCTTTGCATTGACCACTGAAGAAGGCTTTCTTATCGCTTCTTGCTATTCTTTGGAATTCTGCATTCATATGCTTATATCTTTCCTTTTCTCCTTTGTTTTTCGCCTCTCTTCTTTTCACAGCTATTTATAAGGCCTCCCCAGACAGCCATTTTGCTTTTTGGGGTTCCTTTCCATGGGGATGGTCTTGATCCCTGTCTCCTGTACAATGTCACGAACCTCATTCTATAGTTGATCAGGCACTCTACCAGATCTAGGCCCTTAAATCTATTTCTCACTTCCACTGTATAATCATAAGGGATTTGGTCCAGGTTCCATGCATGAGACAGGGTGTTCAGGGCTGGTGCACTGGGATGACCCTGAGGGAAGGGATGGGGTGGAAGGTGAGAGGCGGATTCAGGATGGAGAACACATGTACACCCATGGCTGATTTATGTCAATGTATGGCAAAAACCACCACAATATTGTAAAGTAATTCAGTTCAGTTCAGTCGCTCAGTTGTGTCCGACTCTGTCACCCCATGAATTGCAGCATGCCAGGCCTCCCTGTCCATCACCAACTCCCAGAGTTCACTCAGATTCACATCCATCGAGTCAGTGACGCCATCCAGCCATCTCATCCTCTGTCATCCCCTTTTCCTCCTGCCCCCAATCCCTCCCAGCATCAGAGTCTTTTCCAATGAGTCAACTCTTCGCATGAGGTGGCCAAAGTACTAGAGTTTCAGCTTTAGCATCATGCCTTCCAAAGGAATCCCAGGGCTGATCTCCTTCAGAATGGACTGGTTGGATCTCCTTGCAGTCCAAGGGACTCTCAAGAGTCTTCTCCAACACTTCAGTTCAAAGTAATTAGCCTCCAATTAAAATAAATTCAAGAAAAGAAAAAAAAATTTCCAAGCCAGGCTTCAACAGTATGTGAACTGTGAAATTCCAGATGTTCAAACTGGATTTAGAAAAGGCAGAGGAATCAGAGATCAAATTGCTAGCATCCACTGGATCATGGAAAAAGCAAGAGAGTTCTAGAAAAACATCTACTTCTGCTTTATTGGCTATGCCAAAGCCTTTGACTGTGTGGATCACAACAAACTGTGGAAAATTCTGAGAGAGATGGGAATACCAGACGACCTGACCTGCCTCCTGAGAAATCTGTATGCAGGTCAGGAAGCAACAGTTAGAACTGGACATGGAACAACAGACTGGATATTTAACTTATATACAAAGTACATCATGAGAAATGCTGGGCTGGAGGAAGCACAAGCTGGAATCAAGATTGTCCAGAGAAGTATCAATAACTTCAGATATGCAAATGACACCACCTTTATGGCAGAAAGCAAAGAATGGACTAAAGAGCCTCTTGATGAAAGTGAAAGAGGAGAGTGAAAAAGTTGGCTTAAAACTCAACATTCAGAAAATTAAGGTCATTAAGTGTCCAGTCCCATCACTTCATGGTAGATAGATGGGGAAACAGGCTTTATTTTGGGGGCTCCAAGATCACTGCAGATGGTGACCGCAGCCATGAAATTAAAAGATGCTTACTCCTTGGAAGAAAAGTTATGACCATCTTAGACAGCATATTAAAAAGCAGAGACATTACTTTGACAACAAAGGTCCGTCTCGTCAAAGCTATGGTTTTTCTAGTAATCATGTACAGATGTGAAAGTTGGACTATAAGGAGAGCTGAGCACCGAAGAATTGACGCTTTTGAACTGTGGTGTTGGAGCAGACTCTTGAGAGTCCCTTGGACTGCAAGGAAATTTAACCAGTCCATTCTAAAGGAAATCAGTCCTGAATATCCATTGGAAAGATTGATGCTGAAGCTGAAACTCCAATACTTTGGCCACCTGATGGGAAGAACTGACTCATTTGAAAAGACTCTGATGCTGGGAAAGATTGAAGGCAGGAGGAGAAGGGGGCGACAGAGGATGAGATGGTTGGATGAAATCACCGACTCAATGGACATGAGTCTGAGCAAACTCCAGAAGTTGGTGATGGACAGGGAGGCCTGGCGTACTGCAGCCTATGGGGTTGCAAAGAGTTGGATACGACTGAGCGACTGAACCCACTGCAGAGAGAGAAAATTATGTCACCACTGTAAAGGCCCCTTGGTTTTTCTAAGGAACAGGGGCTGCTGAATGGGTGTCCAGTGGCCACATCTCACCTTATCACAGTAGAGCCTGTGGTTTTTTGCAGTGACCACCATCTCAACCAGGCCTCAGAACTTCTACTTCTGCACCAGAGAAGTGGACTAAGGGTCTTCACTGAACGTTCTCTATCTTTTTATACTGTTGTTAATGCATGAATTTCTATCAGTTTACTGATATTTTTAAGTATCTAAAAATGAAAGTGTTGGTCACTCAGTCATGTCCAACTCTTACCCCCACCCCCCACCATGGACTATAGCCTGCCAGGCTCCTCTGTCCATGGAATTCCCTGGGAAAGAATACTGGAGTGGGTTGCTAATCCCTTCTCTAGGGATCTATCCGATCCAGGGATCAAACCTAAGTCTCCTGCATTGCAGGCGGGCTCTTTTCTGCCTGAGCCATCAGGGGAGCTAAGAGCAGGATAAAGAAAGGGAACAAAGAAGTTTCTTTGTTGGAATACAAATGTGTGTGTCCTCAGTCACTTTAGTCATGTCTTACTCTTTATGACCTTATGGACTATAGCCTGCCAGGCTCCTCTGTCCATAGGATCGTCCAGGCAAGAATACTAAGTGGGTTGCCATTCCCTTCTCCAGGGGACCTTCTTGACCCAGGAATCAAACATGAGTCTCTTGCACTGTAGGTGGAAACATGCTAAACATGCTCTTTACCCTCTGAGCAATCTGGGAAGTCAGAATAATACATTAGTGCTTACATTTAAATGACATTAGAAAAAAATGTGTAAAAAAAAACTCCGTGAAAGTATGCACGGTTTATAATAGTTTCATTCTCCAGTACAAAACTGCATATATTTTTGCAATAATTGTATGAAAATTCTTAAGGTATGAAATAAGAGGGAAAAAACACTGGCTAGATAGCAGCACCATTTTTGCAAATTGCCAAGTTGTATACAGATTTTAAACATTTTAACTTCATTTTTATTGATTTAAAATGGCCCACAGTTATAATAAGATAGTAACAATGGTTTTTATTTCAGCCTTTGCTCATTGCCAACTTCAATTTTTGTCATTCAACTAACAATTTGAAGATCATTAATCCCTTACCCAGGAATTCAAAGATGTAAATGTTTCCAGATAAATACATCATCGTTTATCACTGAGAAAATCTCTGGAGTTAACATTCTCATAAAAAATGAAAGAAAGCCCACAATAAAACATATGGCTAAATTATCAGCTATAACTTGTACAAAAATAATTTTGACAATGAACATAGATAGACAGTGGGCTTCTCTGGTGGCTCAGAAGATAAAGAATCTGCCTGCAATGCAGGAGATGTGGGTTCAGTCCCTGGGTTGGGAAGATCCCCTGGAGAAGGGAATGGCAACCCACTCCAGTATTCTTGCCTGAAGAATTTCATGGACAGAGGAGTCTGGCTGGCTATAGTCTATGGAGTTGAAAAAGTGTTGGACACAACTGAGCAACTAACATTCTCATAGCTAGGCACTGGGTTTCAGAAATCATACTTTTAAACCATGGAGTTTGGAAGTGTGAGGTGAAAGAGCTGACAAGCATCTCCATGGCAACAAAACACTGTTGGAGTCTTCTGTGCAGTCCTTTACCAGGCTTGTACTTTGGATTCTAGTTGCTATTTAGATTTGGCATCTCCTTTTCTTTCATGCTTCCAGAGCTTGGCTCTTTGTAGATTTATAGGTCTAGCAATATCCTAGTCTTTAGTGGCTCTGTCTTCGATGCTATCTGGATCAGCATTTTTATT
The DNA here is from genome assembly GCA_917880005.1 of Nanger dama. NCBI lineage: Eukaryota > Metazoa > Chordata > Mammalia > Artiodactyla > Bovidae > Nanger > Nanger dama. The sequence goes on along the minus strand of CAKJTW010000009.1, from coordinate 14,850,575 downwards.
TTATTATTTATTTTAAAAATATTTATTTGGTTGCACCTGGGCTTAGTTGTGGTACGTGGGATCTAGTTTCCTGACCAGAGATTGAACCTGGGTACCCTGCATTGGGAATGCAGTCTTAGCCACTGAACCACCAACTAAGTCCCTCAGTATTTCTACCTAGCAGTTTGGAGGAAGGTGGAGGTGAGGGAGAGGGTTTCTCCAAGGTAACGAGGTCAGCGAGGACAATCAGGCAGCAAAGGTCATTCATTCATGCAGACAAGAGCAGTTCTAGGCTGAGTACTCTGTAAAGGAAACGGGATTCTCCAAACTTCGCTCCTGTTTTACTGAAATTTCTATCCGTAGTTGCCCCAAATTCCAGTTATTCCATTTGGTTTGTCATTCAGTTTTGTCCCTGGCTACAAATTTGTAACATTCCCATCTCAGTACCTTTTATAAGAATATCTGTTGCTGACTCAGCTGTCTGACCACAGTCCAGCTTTCTAGAAACTGGGCAACATATGATATCCAGTTGAGGCTCCAGTCGCTGGCTATGCTCCCCAGACTGAACTGCAGACAAGCCTAATCATGCCAGAGTACAACACAGCAATGTTTTCAAATCTGTGGGTGACCCAAAGGGAAGAGGGATGGCGAGTGTGGTGGAGACTTTAAAAGCTCTCGAGAGGCTGGAAGCCTGATTCAAGAGCAACAGAATGAGATTTAACAGCCATGAGTTTGAATTCCAAATACCATCTCATTAATATAGATGATGGAAAAAAATGGCTTGACTATTTTATGTGAAAATACCGGGGTGTTTTTGTTGATCTTAAGTTCAGTGTGACGTGACTTAGCTGCTCTAAAAGCTAATCTTCTTGTGGGCTGCATTAATAGGATTGTGTCCAAATCACGCCAGGCAATAATCTCCGTACACTCAGCTTCAACTGGTCAGGCAACAGCTGACCAGTCTTGTTGTGACCTCCATTCTACAAGGGGGTCATTATCAACCACAGATAAGTCTAGGAAAGCAGACCAGGATGGGGAGATCTGGGCTATCCACTGCACAGGGAACTGTTGTGCTAACTGTTTAGCCTGAGCAGTGGCTCCCTATCTGTGAAAACTTTTTAAAATTTATTTATTTATTTGGCTACACCACATCTTAGTTGTGGCATGTGGTATCTAGTTCCCTAACCAAGGACTGAACCCGTCCCCCAACCCCCTGCATTGGGAGCTCAGAGTCCTAGGTACAGGACCACCAGTTTTAGGGAAGTCCCTAAAACTCTTTTGGTTCATCAGAAAACTCAGCTGGCTTAGGCAAGAGGAGGGTCATAAATCCTAATGATATAGACAGGGCTGCCATTCAGATGAGATACACAGGTATAGTTCTGCTAGTTGTTTATCTCTCGCATCTGCTCAGATGCATTGGTTCCCATAGCATCCTAGCTTTAAATATTTTGAATATCACCCCTGGAAACAGAACAGCCTCAGAGAATGCAAGGCTAGGAATACAGCTGAGCTTTAGGAAGGGCTAAGGCCAGGAAAGGAAACGTCACTGGAAGGCTTGGCAGTACTGGCTCTATGCTGCTCCGTCTGTTTCATTATTCTCTGTATGAGACAACTTTCTCCAGTCTCTCTAGTCTGCTTGTCAGAAACTGGCTTTGTCTCCATCCCAGCTCCATGTTCCTAACAGAATTTGGCTTAGCATGGAATGCCTACCATCCCTATCAACTGTGGCCAAGTACATGGAGTATCAACACATCAGGCCAACATGGCTGCTAGAAACCTGTGCCTACGGGAAATCCCCTGGTGGTCCAGTGGTTAGGACGCCACACTTTCAGTACCAACCCAAGTTTGATCCCTGGTCAGGAAACTGAGATTCCCCCAAGCCATGTGGAACAGGCAATAAATAAATAAATAAACCATCCTCTATGGACTGAGATGGGGGTAATTAAGGAGGTCATTCTGTGGCAGGCAAACACTCAAAACGTTTTGTGTCACTTTTTAACTTACTTTGATGTGAAAGCCCTTTTGTAAAGTTGGAGAAACACATTTTCCTCTACACAAACACACACACACACAACTTTGTTTATGATTTCAAGAGATTTCTCGAACCTTGGAATACATTGATGAACCCCAAAATAAGATACCGTGGCCTGGAAATGAAATATTTAGGGACAAAAAATATGAATGTCTTCCTTCAAATTGCTGGAGAATTGTTGGGGGAGGGAAATTATGTGAACCTGTCTGCCAATATAGGAGATTTAAGAGATGCTTTGATCCCTGGGTGGGGAAGATCCCCTGGAGGAGGGCATGGCAGTCCTCTCAAGTATTCTTGCCTGGAGAGTCCCATCGTCAGAGGAGCCTTGCAGGCTACAGGCTGAAGATAGCACTAAAGTGACTCAGTAAGAGTGCACAGTGGAAAGCTTTGAATGCCATATAAAAATGGAAATGTGCTTCCCTTTGGAGGTGATATACTGGGTGATTTTTTTGTGTGTGTTTCCCAGTTATCCTGCCAGGAACATAATATGTTTAGTTTTTCTTTTTTTTAAATCTTTTGGCTATGCCATAAAGCATGTGGGATCTTTGTTTCCTGATCAGGGATTGAACTTATGCCCCCTGCCTTGATAGCAAGGAGTCTTAACCACTGGACCACCAGGGAAGTCTCTATATGGTTAGTTTTATAACCAGATAAAGCATTTTTAAAAAGAAACAGAATCAAAATTTCAAATGCTTCAGACAGAGTTGAGAATAGTGGGTAAAACTGATAAGAACACAGATTTTAACCCAGTGGTACTGGTTGCCTTAAAAGTAATCACAATGTCCCTGAATCTAGCCTTTCCCCTCTTATAATCTGTTCTCAAGACAGAAGCCAGAGTATGTCTTTAACTTGTGTTAAAACATAAGTCAGAATATGTCTGTCTGCTCAGCATCCAGCGACAGTTCCCCAACCAGTTCAAAGAGTCATAATCCTTGAGTCTGCCTACAGGCCCCATGTGATCTGGCCCCTGTAATGTCCCCACTTCATCTCTTACAACTGTCCCTGCAGCTCATTCTGATTCCTCTGCTCCTCAAATTTCATCACCCCCTGACGTGTCTGCAAATGATGTGTTCCCAGGTCCACACTGTTTTAAACTGCATACCTCTTCACCACTCTCACTCTCCTTGGCTCTTACCCTACCCACTTTATTTCTTTCTTAAAAAAATTAATTTTTTACTAAAGCATGCCTCCCAGGTGGCTCACTGGTAAAAAATCCACCTGCCAATGCAGGAGATGAGGAGGGTTTGATCCCTAGGTCAGGAAGATCCCTTGAAGAAGGAAATGGTAACCAACTTCTCCAGTATTCTTGCCTGGAGAATCTCATGGACAGAGAAATATAGTCCATGGGGTCACAGTCAGACCTGACTTAGCGACTAAACCATTAGCACCTCAGTTGACTTACAAAGAAATGGTTTCAGGTGTACGGCAAAGTGATTCAGTTTATATCTCTGTAGATATATAAACACACAGATATATACAGAGATGCATCTTTTTCACATTCTCTTCCATTATGGGTTATTACAAGATACTGAAGATGTGATATATATGTACAGTGGACTCGTGTGCGTTCATAGTTGCTTCAGTCATTTCCGACTCTGCCACCCTGTGGACCGCAGCCCACCAGGCTCAGTCCATGAGATTCTGGAATGGGTTGCCATATGCCCTTCTCCAGGGGATCTTCCCGACCTAGGGAGTGAACCAGGGTCTCCTGTGCCTCCTGCATTGCAGGCAGATTCTTTACTGACTGAGTCACCAGGAAGCCCCACAATGGACCTACTCACTTTGTTTTTCTCATAAGAGTTATCACCTTCTAAAATATTATGTAAAATGTTTACCTTCTTTTGCTCCTCATTTGAGTGTAAGCTCCTTGAAGACAGAGGATTTTGGTGTTTATTAATTTTTTTTCTTTTTTTTTTGGTTTGCTTAATCCCAAGCACCCAGAACAGTGCCTGGCCAGCAGTGGATACTCAACAGACAACTGTTGGAGGAAGGCAGGGAAGTAGGAGTGAAAAAGGACTTGCAGTGGTCAAGCAGAGACAGAGTGGGTTTCTTGGGAGGAATTCCTGATATGGAGGAGAAGCTTGGACAACTTGGAATTTTCACTACAAATGTGAGATTCTATATGATCTGACTCTTCCTTCTGCCACCACAAACCAGATTTTTACTGAGATTACTTGCCACATGTCTTAGACAGGAATCTTCTGGATACAAGGAAGAGAAACCACTCAGGTTATAATATGTATTAATAGAAACAAACAAACGTTTTAACACAACACATAAAATCTAATGAATTCCAAGGCAAGAACTCCAGGGTGGCCTTGGAGAAGCTGAAACCAGAATCCTCTCTCCCTTTCTGGTACTTCTGAGGGAGATTTAATCTCTCCTTCAATAGACATCTCATTTCTCCTTCCTGGAGAGCAGCTAGACCTCCCAGCTTCAGGAACCTTTAACTAATTAAAGTCTCAGTCTCCAATCCAAATTCCTCAAGCGTGAATCTGATTGGCTTATCGATTGTTTTCCCATACATCAAGTGGTACCATCAGCTGTCATCCCAGGCAAGAGCATCAGAGAGCGCAACCACAACCTAAGAATCTACCCTGGTGGGCTTGGGAAGGGAGGCAGTTCTCAGAGAAGAAGCACAAGAGCTGAACAGGCAAATTGGCCAGCACTCCAAGGCACCACCCCACTGGGATCTAACTGCACTAACATTCTCAACAATCTAATTTCATTTCCCCAGCAATTTCCTGTCTGGAAGAGGTTGCTGATTTCTTTGAAGCTAAAATCAGCACATCCTTCACTTATAAAAATAATAAACAGCTTTCTGAGAAACTTCTGAGGACATTTTTCTACCACCTGGAAAAGCACAATGAGAGGACTCATCCCTAGAATAAGGGTGGCACAGACTTTACCCTGAAAGAGAGCTGCAACCTGTCACAAAGTTCTGCAGCGTGAACACAGATGTATCTATAACTGCTTTTCATAAGCTTTTTCTAAAAAAAAAAAAAAAAAGAAAGCAATAACACAAATACAGACATATGCACAAATCACAAGTGTTCAGCTGAATGAATTTCCAACAGTAAACACATTCTTGAAGCCAGCACCCAAATCAAGAAATCAACATTATCACCCTACTTCCCGCTGTCCCTCACACACACTATTTCTTGACTTCCATAGTTTAGTTTTGCCTAAGTTAAGAGCCTCTGGCCCTTTTCCTTCCTACTGGATTGGCTATCTTGTTCTATTTTTAAAGCAACTTTATTGAAGTATGATTGACATGCAATACAGTGGACATATTGAAAGTGCATGGGTTGACAAATTTAGGTGTATGTACACATCATGAAACCATCACCACAGTCAATCTCGCCCAGCTCCAGACAACCACTGATTCATCTATGGTTGGATAAAGGATGTCATCATCAGTCTGTTTATATTTCTAGAATTTTCTAGAAATAAAATCACATTCAGTTCATTTCAATTCCTCAGTCGCATCCAACTCTCTGTGATGCCATGGTCTACAACACACCAGGCTTCCTGTCCATCACCAACTCCTAGAGCTTGCTCAAACTCATGTCCATTGAGTCAGCAATGCCATCCAACCATCTCATCCTGTCATCCCCTTCTCCTCCTGCCCTCAATCTTTCCCAACATCAGGGTCTTCTCCAATGAGTCAGTTCTTCGCATCAGGTGGCCAAAGTATTGGAGTTTCAGCTTCAGCATCAGTCCATCCAAAGAACACCCAAGACTGATTTCCTTTAGGATGGGCTGGTTGGATCTCCTTGCAGACCAAGGAGCTCTGAAGAGTCTTCTCCAACACCACAGTTCAAAAGCATCAATTCTTTGGCACTCAGCTTTCCTTATGGTCTAACTCTCACATCCACACATGACTACTGGAAAAACCATAACCTTGACTAGACAGAACTTTGTTGGCAAAGTAATGTCTCTGCTTTTTAATATGCTTTCTAGGTTGGTCATCACTTTTCTTCCAACGAGTAAGCATCTTTTAATTTCATGGCTGCAATCACCCATCTGCAGTGATTTTGAGCCCAAGAAAATAGAGTCTGCCACTGTTTCCCCATCTATTTGCCATAAAGTGATGGGGCTGGATGCTATGATCTTAGTTTTATGAATGTTAAGCCAGCTTTTTCACTCTCCTCTTTCACCTTCATCAAGAGGCTCTTTAGTTCTTCTTCACTTTCTGCCATAAGGGTGTGTCATCTGCATATCTGAGGTTATTGATAGTCCTCCCAGCAATCTTGATTCCAGCTTGTGCTTCATCCAGTCCAGCGTTTCTCATGATGTACATACACTTTTCTTTGGCTCTCACTTCTTTTACTCCGAATAATTATTCTGAGATTCATCCATGTCATTACATGTATCACTAGTCCACCCCTTTCTATTGCTAAGTAGTAAGCTACGATACAGATATGTGACATTTTTGTATCCGTTAAGCATTAAGGCATTCACGTAGTTTCCAGTTTGGGGCTATTTTGAAAAAGGGGGCTAAGAACACTGGCACAAAAGAGTTTGAGTGAATGCATTATTTCATTTATTCCGGGTATTAAGGAGTGGAATGTCTGGGTCATATGTTATGTGTATGCTTAATTTTATAAGAAACTGCCAAAATGTCTTCCATTTTACATTCTCATAAGCTGTGTATGAGAGTGTCAGTTGTTCAGTTGTCTTAATTTTTCAAATTTTGTTGTCGCTGTTCAGTCACTCAGTCATGTCTGACTCTTTGTGACCCCATGGACACGTCAGGCTTCCCTGACCTTCACCATCTCCCAGAGTTTACTCAAACTCATGTCCATTGAGTCAGTGATGCCATCCAACCATCTCGTCCTCTGTCCTCTTCTCTTCCTGCCCTCTATCTTTCCTAGCATCAGGGTCTCTTCTAATGAGTCAGCTTTTCACAGCAGGTGGCCAAAGTACTGGAGCTTCAGCTTCAGCATCAGTCCTTCTAATGAATAACAATCACACAAAACTAACCAAACTGATTACATGGATCACAGCCTTGTCTCACTCAACAAAACTATGAAGTATGTCGTGTGGGGCCACCCAAGACAGATGGGTCATGGTGGAAAGTTCTAACAAAATGTGGTCCACTGGAGAAGGGAACAGCAAACCACTTCAGTATTCTTGTCTGGAGAAACCCATGAACAGTATAAATAGGTAAAAGATATGACAGTGAAAGATAAACTCTCCAGGTCAGTATGGGCAGATATGCTACTGGAGAAGAGTGCAGAGACAAATCCAGAAAGAATAAAGAGTCAGAGCCAAACCAAAATAATGCCCAGCTGTACATATGACTGTTGATGGAAGTAAAGTCCAATGCTATAAAGAACAATACTCCATAGGAACCTGGAATGTTAGGTCCATGAATCGAGGTAAATTGGTCAAACAGGAGATGGTAAGAGTGAAAATTGACATTTTAGGAATCAATGAAGCAGAATGGACCAGAATGGGTGAATTAATTCAGATGACCATTGTATCTACTACTGTGGGCAAGAATCCCTTAGAAGAAATAGAGTAGCCACCATAGTCAACAAAAGAGTTTGAAATACACTACTTGGGTGCAATCTCAAAAATGACAGAATGATCTCTGTTCATTTTCAATGCAAAACGTTCAGTATCACAGTAATTCAAGTCTATTTATTACCCAACCACTAATTCCAAAGAAGCTAAAGTTGAACAGTTTTATGATGACCTACAAGATGTTCTGGAAATAACAGCCCCCCCTCCCAAAAAAAAGTCCTTTTCATCATAGGGGACTAAAAAGCAAAAGTAGGAAGTCAAGAGATACCTAGAGTAACAGGAAAGTTTGGCCTTGGAGTACAAAATGAAACAGGGCAAAGGCTAACAGAATTTGGCTAAGAAAACACACTGGTCATAGCAAACACCCTCTTCCAGCAACACAAGAGACAACTCTACACTTGGACATCACCAGATGATCAATACTGAAATCAGACTGACTATATTCTTTGCAGCCAAAGATGGAGAAACTCTATACAGTCAGCAAAAACAACACCAGGAGCTGACTGTGGCTAAGTTCATGAACTCCTTATTGCCAAATTCAGACTGAAATTGAAGAAAGTAGGGAAAACCACTAGACCATTCAGGTATGACCTAAATCAAATCCCTTACGATCATACAGCAGAAGTGACAAATAGATTCAAGGGATTAGATCTGATAGACAGGGTGCCTGAAGAACTACGGATGGAGGTTCATGACATTTTACAGGAGGCAGTGATCAAGACAATCCCCAGTAAAAGAAGTACAAAAAGGTAAAATGTTTGCCTGAGGAGGCCTTACAAATAGCTGAGAAAAGAAGAGAAGCTAAAGGCAAAGGAAAAATGTAAGATATACCCATCTGAATGAACAGTTCCAAAGAATAGCAAGAAGAGATGAGAAAGCATTCCTCAGTGATCAATTCAAAGAATTAGAGAGAGAGAGAAAAAAAAAGAGTAGAATGGAAAAGGCTAGAGAGCTCTTCCAGAAAATTAGAGATACCAAGGCAACATTTCATGCAAAGATTGGCACAATAAAGGACAGAAATGGTATGGACTTAACAGAAGCAGAAGATATTAAGAAGAGGTGGCAAGAACACAGACACTATACAAAAAGATCTTCATGACCCAGATAACCACCATTGTGTGATCACTTACCTAGAGCGAGACATGGTGGAATGCGAAGCCAAATGGGCCTTAGGAAGCACCACTATGAAAAAAGCTAGTGAAGGTGATGGAATTCCAGTTGAGCTATTTCAAATCCTGGAAGATGATGCTGGGAAAGTGCTGCACTCAGTACACTAGCAAATTTGGAAAACTCAGCAGTGGCCACAAGACTGGAAAAGGTCAGTTTTCATTCCAATCCCAAAGAAAGGCAATACCAAAGAATGTTCAAACTACCGCACAACTGCACTCATCTTACACACTAGCAAAGTAATGCTCAAAATTCTCCAAGCCAGGCATCAACAGTACATGAACCATGAAGCTCCAGATGTTCAAGCTGGTTTTAGAAATGGCAGAGCAGCTAGAGATCAAATTGCCAACATCCGCTGGATCATTGAAAAAGCAGGAGAATTCCAGAAAAACATGTATTTCTGCTTTATTGACTACGCCAAAGCCTTTGACTGTGTAGATCACAACAAACTGTGGAAAATTCTTTAAGAGATGGGAATACCAGACCACCTGACCTGCCTCTTGAGAAATCTGTATGACAGTCAAGAAGCAACAGTTAGAACCAGAGATGGAACAATAGACTGGTTCCAAATTGGGAAAGGAGTACGTCACGACTATATATTGTCACCCTGCTTATTTAACTTATACGCAGAGTAACATCATGTGTAATTCTGGGCTGGATGAAGCACATGGAGAAATCAAGATTGCCAGGAGAAATATCAATAACCTCAGATAAACAGATGATACCACCCTTATGGCAGACAGCGAAGAGGAACTAAATAGCTTCTTGATGAAAACGAAAGAGGAGAGAGAAAAACTGGCCTTAAAACTCAACATTCAAAAATGAAGATCATGGCATCCAGTACCATCACATCATGGCAAATAGATGGGGAAACAGTGGAGACAGTGACAGACTTTTTCCTGGGCTCCAAAGTCACTGCAGATGGTCACTGCAGCCATAAAACTGAAAGACGCTTGATCTTTGGAAGAAAAGTTATGACCAACCTACACAGCATATTAAAAAGCAGAGACATTATTCTGATGACAGAGGTCTGTCTAGTCAAGGCTATGGTTTTTCTAGTAGTCATGTATGGATGTGAGAGCTGGACCATAAAGAAGGCTGACTGCCAAAGAATTGATGCTCTTGAACTATCGTGTTGGAGAAGACTCTTGAGAGCTCCTTGGACTGCAAGGAGATCAAACCAGTCAATCCAATCAAACTGCTACTAAATGAAATCAGTCCTGAATATTCATTGCTGAAGATGAAGCTCCATTACCTTGGCCACTTGATGTGAACAACTGACTCATTGGAAAAGACCCTGATGCTAGGAAAGATTGAAGGCAGGAGAAGGCAGGGAATGGCAGAGGATAAGAAGGATGGATTGCATCACTGACTCCAGGGACATGAGTTTGAGCAAGCTCCAAGTTGGTGGTGGACAGGGAAACCTGGCATGCTGCTGTCCATGAGGTTGCAAAGAGTTGGACAAGACTGAGCGACTGAACTGAACTGAATTGACTGAATTTCGAAGATTGGCTTCCTTTAGGAGTAAGTCGTTTGATATCCTTGCAGAACAAGGGATTCTCAAGAGTCTTTTCCAACATCACAGTCCAAAGCATCAGTTCTTTGGCATTCAGCCTTCTTTATGGTCCAACACTAATATCCATACATGACTACTGGAAAAACCATAGCTTTGAGTGTTTGGATCTTTGTCAACAAAGTAATGTCTCTGCTTTTTAATATGCTGTCTGGGTTTGTCATAGTTTTTCTTCCAAGGAGCAAGTGTCTTTTAATTTTGTGGCTGCAGTCACCATTTGCAGTGATTTTGGAGCCCAAGAAAATAAATTCTTTCACTGTTTCCATTGTTTCCCCATCTAGTTGCCATGTAGTGATGGGACCAGATGTCATGATCTCCTTTTTTTGAATGTTTTCAATTTTAAGCATTCTAATATGTGTGTCCACGGGGTTTCAAAGCGCCAGACACGACTCAGTGACTGAGCACAATAGGTGTGTAGTGGTATCTAATTGAGATATTTATTTCCGTTTCCCTAATGAGTGAACTCTGGGAGTTGGTGACGGACAGGGAGGCCTGGAGTGCTGCTGTTCATGGAGTCGCAAAGAGTCGGACACTGAACTGAACGGAATGCCTAACGATGCTTTTGATATGGCTTATTTGCCATCTGTGAGTCTTTTCTGGTTAAATATGTATACATACAAATCTTGTGCCCATGTTTTAATTAGGCTGTCTATTTCTTATTAAGTTTTGTATAGCTTTACTTTGGAGACAAGGCCTTTATCAAATATGTGATTTGCAAATATTTCCTCCCGAGCTTTGTGGCTTGTCTTTTCATTCTCTCAATGGTGTCTCTCAAAGAGCTGCTAAGTCACTTCAGTCGTGTCCGACTCTGTGCGACCCCATAGATGGCAGCCCACCAGGCTCCCCCGTCCCTGGGATTCTCCAGGTAAGAACACTGGAGTGGGTTGCCATTTCCTTCTCCAATGCATGAAAGTGAAAAGTGAAAGTGAAGTCGCTCAGTCGTGTCTGACTCTTAGCGACCCCATAGACTGCAGCCCCCCAGGCTCCTCCGTCCATGGGATTTCCCAGGCAAGAGTACTGGAGTGGGGTGCCATTGCCTTCTCCGTCTCAAAGAGCAGAGATTCTTAATTTTGATAAAAGACCAATTTATCATTTTTTTTCTTTTGGATCATGCTTTGGGCATCATATCTAAGAGATCTTTGCATAACTCAGTCACACAGATTTTCTCCAGAAGAGAAAATCTTTCTGCTTTTTCCAGAAATTTTCATCAGATTCTACTTTTATTATTTATAATCTATTGTGAGGTATATCTGTACATATGCTGCAAGGTATGGTCTGAATTTGTTGTTGTTGTTCTTGCATTTTGGTATCCAATTTCTTTAGCATCAATTATTGAAAAGACTATTGTTTCTTCTTTGAATTGCCTGTGCACGTTTGTCAAAAATCAATTGACCATATATGTGTGAGTCTATTTCTGGACTGTGTTCTGTTCCATTAATCCATCTGCCTATCTTTTTCTTTTCTTTTCCTTTATAGATTATTGTAAGATATTGAATATAGTTCCCTGTGCTATAACCTTGTTGCTTATTTTATATATAGTAATTTGTATCTGCTAATCCCAAACTCCTAATTTATCCTTTACCCCAAATTCCCGATTGGTAACTATAAGTTTGTTTTCTATGTCTGTGAGTCTATTTCTGTTTTGTATATAAGTTCATTTGTATTATTTTTTTAGATTCCATACATAAGCGATATCATAGGATATTTATCTTTGTCTCATATAATTCACTGTATTATAATTCCCTAGTCTATCCATGTTGGTGCAAATGTCATTGGTTCATTCTTTTTGTGGTTGATTAATATTCCACTGTGCGTGTGTGTGTGTGTGTGTGTGTGTGTGTAACAAATCTTTATCCATTCATCTGTCAATGGACATTTAGGTTGCTTCCATGCCTTGGTCATTGTAAAGGTGCTGCTATGAATATTGGGGTACATGTATCTTTTTGAATTAAGAGTTTTCATCATTTCTACATGCATGTCTAAGAGTGGGATTACTGGATCATATGCTAACTCTAGTTTCAATTTTTTCACATTTCTCTATCTTGATGCCAGTACTATCAAAGATAGTTCTACACTGTCTTTATTAAGGTGGGTTGCTATGTCTTGAAGTCAAGTAGCATAAGTTCTATAACGTTGTTCCTTTCCAAAGTTGTAGCTACTTAGGTCCTTTGCATTTCCATATGATTTTCAGAATCAGCTTATCAATTCTGGAAAAAATGCTTGCTGAGGTAGTGATTGGAATTGTGTTAAATTTACAGATTATTCTGGGAGAAAACTGACAACTTAATAATATTGACTTTCTATTCATAAACTAAGCATATCTTACTTCAGTTCAGTCAGTTCAGTTCAGTCACTCAGTCGTGTCCGACTCTTTGCAACCCCATAAATCACAGCACACCAGGCCTCCCTGTCCATCACCAACTCCCGGAGTTCACCCAAACTCATGTCCAGTGATGCCATCCAGCCATCTTATCCTCTGTAGTCCCCTTTTCCTGCTGTCCCCAATCCCTCCCAGCATCAGAGTCTTTTCCAATGAGTCACGCATCAGGTCGCCAAAGTACTGGAGTTTCAGCTTCAGCATCAGTCCTTCCAAGGAACACCCAGGACTGATCTCCTTTAGGGAGGACTGGTTGGATCTCCTTGCAGTCCAAGGGACTCTCAAGAGTCTTCTCCAACACCACAGTTCAAAAACAATAATTCTTCTGCACTCAGCTTCCCTTATAGTCCAACTCTCACATACATACATGACCATTGGAAAAACCATAGTCTTGACTAGATGGACCTTTGTTGGCGAAGTAATATCTCTGATTTTGAATATGCTATCTAGGTTGGTCATAACTTTTCTTCCAAGGGGTAAGCGTCTTTTAATTTCATGGCTGCAGTCACCATCTGCAGTGATTTTGGAGCCCAGAAAAATAAAGTCTGACACTGTTTCCACTGTTTCCCCATCTATTTCCCATGAACTGATGGGAATGGATGCCATGATCTTTGTTTTCTGAATGTTGAGCTTTAAGCCAACTTTTTCACTCTCCTCTTTCACTTTCATCAAGAGGCTTTTGAGTTCCCCTTCACTTTCTGCCATAAGTGGTATCATCTGCATATCTGAGGTTATTGATATTTCTCCCAGCAATCTTGATTCCAGCTTGTGCTTCTTCCAGCCCAGGGTTTCTCATGATGTACTCTGCATATAAGTTAAATAAGCAGGGTGACAATATACAACCTTGATGTACTCCTTTTCCTATTTGGAACCAGTCTGTTGGTCCATGTACAGTTCTAACTGTTGCTTCCTGACCTGCATATATCTTACTTAGGTCTTCCTTAATTTCTGTCAGTGATGCTATGTCTTGAATCTACAGATTTACAGTTGCAACAAATTTGGATAATTTTTGGCCATTATATTTTCAAATATTCTTCTTTGCTTCCCACTTTGGAGACTCCAATTATATGCATATAGATTCTTTGAGCTGGTCACATTTTCACTGATGCTCTGTGCTTTTTCCATTCTTTTTTTTCTTTCTCTGTTCCTATTCTTTATTTCTAAATTCACTAAAACTTTCTTCTGTGATGTCTTATCTGCTATTAATTGCATGTAGTATGTTTTTCCTCTCAGTCATAATAATTTTCATGTATTGAAGTTTGATTTAGGTCTTTTAATATCTTCCATGTCTCTACATAACATGTTAAATCATTGCTCTAGCTTACTGAACATATGATATACAGCTGTAACACCTATTATATGTTTGTCAAATAATTTTACCATTAATATCACTTGGAGAAGGAAATGATAACCCACTCCAGTGTTCTTGCCTGGAGAATCCCAGGGACAGGGGAACCTGGTGGGCTGCCTTCTATGGGGTCGCACAGAGTCGGACACGACTGAAGTGACTTAGCAGATATCACTACTGGGTTGGCTTTCAGCTGAGTTTTCTCCTCATTTGTGAGTCATATTTACCTGCTTCTTTATAATTTCTGATCAAGGTCAAATCCAGAATTTTTGATTATCAAATCAGATGTTATAAACAATGAAAGAAGCATGCACTTAAGGCACACTAATCAGACTCTGACAAATTTTACAAAAATATGTGATATATGTTTATACTAGTGTGATTAGATAGGATACCAAAAGAGGAACTCCCCAGGTTATTAGGTGCCCAATATGCCACTGGAGGTCAGTGGAGAAATAACTCTAGAAAGAATGAAGGGATGGAGTCAACATTACCCAGTTGTGCATGTGACTGGTGATAGAAGCAAGATCTGATGCTGTAAACCAATATTGCACAGGAACCTGGAATGTCAGGTCCATGAATCAAGGCAAATTGGAAGTGGTCAAGCAAGAGATGGCAAAGGTGAATGTCAACATTCTAGGAATCAGAGAACTAAAATGGACTGGAATGGGTGAATTTAACTCAGATGACCATATATCTACTACTGCAGGCAGGAATCCCTCAGAAGAAATGGAGTAGCCATCATGGCCAACAAAAGAGTCCAAAATGCAGTACTTGGATGCAATTTCAAAAATGACAGAATGATCTCTGTTCGTTTCCAAGGCAAACCATTCAATATCACAGTTAGCTAAGTCTATGCCCCAACCAGTAATGCTGAAAAAGCTGAAGTTGAACGGTTTTATGAAGACCTACAAGACCTTTTAGAACTAACACCCAAAAAAGGTGTTCTTTTCATTATAGGGAACTGGAATGTAAAAGTAGGAAGTCAAGAAACACCTGGAGTAACAGGCAAATTAGGCCTTGAAATGCGGAATGAAGCAGGGCAAAGACTAATAGAGTTTTGCACTGGTCATAGCAAACACCCTCTTCCAAAAACACAAGAGAAGACTCTACACATGGACATCACCAGATGGTCAACACCGAAATCAGATTATATTCCTTGCAGCCAAAGATGGAGAAGCTCTATACAGTCAACAAAAACAAGACCAGGAGCTGACTGTGGCTCAGATCATGAACTCCTTATTACCAAATTCAGACTTAAAATGAAGAAAGAAGGGAAAACCACTAGACCATTCAGGTATGACCTAAATCAAAGCCCTTATGATTATAGTGGAAGTGAGAAATAGATTTAAGGGCCTAGATCTGGTAGATAGAGTGCCTGATGAACTATGGACGGAGGTTCGTAACATTGTACGGGAGACAGGGATCAGGGATCAAGACCATCCCCACGGAAAGGAAATGCAAAAAAAGCAAAATGGCTCCCTGGGGAGGCCTTACAAATAGCTGTGAAAAGAAGAGAGGTGAAAAGCAAAGGAGAAAAGGAAAGATATAAGCATCTGAATGCAGAGTTCCAAAGAATAGCAAGAAGAAATAAGAAAGCTTTCTTCAGCAATCAATGCAAAGAAATAGAGGAAAAGAACAGAATGGGAAAGACGAGAGGTCTCTTCAAGAAAATTAGAGATAACAAGGGAACATTTCATGCAAAGATGGGCTCGATAAAGGACAGAAATGGTATGGACCTAATAGAAGCAGAAGATATTAAGAAGAGGTGGCAAGAATACACGGAAGAACTGTACAAAAAGATCTTCATGACCCAGATAATCATGATGATGTGATCACTAATCTAGAGCCAGACATCTTGGAATGTGAAGTCAAGTGGGCCTTAGAAAGCATCACTACGAACAAAGCTAGTGGAGGTGATGGAATTCCAGTGGAGCTGTTTCAAATCCTGGAAGATGATGCTGTGAAAGTGCTGCACTCAATATGCCAGCAAATTTGGAAAACTCAGCAGTGGCCACAGGACTGGAAAAGGTCAGTTTTCATTCCAATCCCAAAGAAAGGCAATGCCAAAGAATGCTCAAACTACTGCACAATTGCACTCATTTCACATGCTAGTAAAGTAATGCTCAAAATTCTCCAAGCCAGGCTTGAGCAATACGTGAACCGTGAACTCCCTGATGTTCAAACTGGTTTTAGAAAAGGCAGAGGAACCAGAGATCAAATTGCCAACATCTGCTGGATCATGGAAAAAGCCAGAGAGTTCCAGAAAAACATCTATTTCTGCTTTATTGACTATGCCAAAGCCTTTGACTGTGTGGATCACAATAAACTGTGGAAAATTCTTCAAGAGATGGGAATACCAGACCACCTGACCCGCCTCTTGTGAAATCTGTATGCAGGTCAGGAAGCAACAGATAGAACTGGACATGGAACAACAGACTGGTTCCAAACAGGAAAAAGAGTATGTCAGGGTTGTTTATTGTCACCCTGCTTATTTAACTTAAATGCAGAGTACATCATGAGAAATGCTGGACTGGAAGAAACACAAGTTGGAATCAAGATTGCTGGGAGAAATATCAATAACCTCAGATACGCAAATGATACCACCCTTATGGCAGAAAGTGAAGAGGAGCTAAAAGCCTCTTGATGAGGATGAAAGAGGAGAGTGAAAAAGTTGGCTTAAAGCTCAACATTCTAAAACGAAGATCATGGCATCTGGTCCCATCACTTCATGGGAAATAGATGGGGAAACAGTGGAAACAGTGTCAGACTTTATTTTTTTGGGCTCCAAAATCACTGCAGATGGTGACTGCAGCCATGAAATTAGAAGATGCTTACTCCTTGGAAGAAAAGTTATGACCAACCTAGATAGTATATTCAAAAGCAGAGACATTACTTTGCCGACTAAGGTCCGTCTCATCAAGGCTATTGTTTTTCCTGTGGTCATGTATGGATGTGAGAGTTAGACTGTGAAAAGCAGAGACATTACTTTGCTAACTAAGGTCCGTCTAGTCAAGGCTATTGTTTTTCCTGTGGTCATGTATGGATGTGAGAGTTGGACTGTGAAGAAGGCTGAGGCCAAAGAATTGATACTTTTGAACTGTGGTGTTGGAGAAGACCCTTGAGAGTGCCTTGGACTGCAAGGAGATCCAACCAGTCCATTCTGAAGGTGATCAACCCTGGGATTTCTTTGGAAGGAACGATGCTGAAGCTGAAGCTCCATTACTTTGGCCACCTCATGTGAAGGGTTGACTCATTGGAAAAGTCTCTGATGCTGGGAGGGATTGGGGGCAGGAGAAGGGGACTACCGAGGATGAGATGGCTGGATGGCATCACGGACTCAATGGATGTGAGTCTGAGTGAACTCAGAGAGATGGTAATGGACAGGGAGGCCTGGCGTGCTGCGATTCATGGGGTCGCAAAGAGTCAGACACGACTGAGCAACTGAACGGAACTGATGTTTATACTAAAATTATATTATCTTTAGATTTAGGAGAGCGGTCAATTAATATTTTTAGCAGATTAAAAATATATTAAATAGTGGGACAAGTTGTAAATGGAGAAAACTGTGGGCACAACTGTAGAAAATGAGTTGGTGTTATTTTTGCTTTCCTATGAATACACCAAGTTATGATTTAGGACAACGTTAAGTTTCTTGGGAGCCGTTTGAACCTATGGGATCTTGCTATCAAGTTTTCTTAGGCAGAATCACAGCAACATTTAGTCTAGAGATAATTTTGCCCCACGCCAGGGACAAAAATCCTATAGTACTTTGTGAATTAAGATGTTTTTGACTCTGGCTGGGAGAACAGGAACTGTTTCCACCTGGACGGTTCCCCAGGTGATTGTTCCCTACAGTCCCTTCCGGTGACTCTGACCTTAGTTCTGAGTGGTTTCTTCACCTGCGTCTGTGAATCCATTTTCATTTGGAGATGTTTCAGGACACCCCGAGTGGGGATCTTGAGCCTTTCCTATCTGGTCTAGTGTCCTGTGGCTTCAAAGCACAGTTCAGTTCAGTTCAGTTCAGTTGCTCAGTTGTGTCCAACTTTTGCGACCCCATGAATCACAGCACGCCAGGCCTCCCTGTCCATCACCAATGCTCGGAGTTCACTCAAACTCATGTCCATTGAGTCAGTGATGCCTTCCAGCCATCTCATCCTCTGTCGTCCCCTTCTCCTCCTGCCCCCAATCCCTCCCAGCATCAGGGTCTTTTCCAATGAGTCAACTCTTCACATGAGGTGGCCAAAGTATAGGAGTTTCAGCTTCAGCATCAGTCCTTCCAAAGAACACCCAAGAACTGATCTCCTTTAGGATGGACTGATTAGATCTCCTTGCAGTCCAAGGGACTCTCAAGAATCTCCTCCAACACCACAGTTCAAAAGCATCAATTCTTTGGTGCTCAGCTTTCTTCACAGTCCAACTTTCACATCCATACATGACCACTGGAAAAACCATAGCCTGGACTACATGGACCTTTGTTGGCAAAGTAATGTCTCTGCCTTTCGATATGCTATCTAGGTTGGTCATAACTTTCCTTCCAAGGTGTAAGCATCTTAATTTCATGGCTGCAATCACAATCTGCAGTGATTTTGGAGCCCCCAAGATAAAGTCTGACCTTGTTTCCACTGTTTCCCCATCTATTTCCCATGAAGTGATGGGACCAGATGCCATGATCTTAGTTTTCTGAATGTTGAGTTTTAAGCCAACTTCCAGATCCATCTCCTCAACTCAGAGGACTCCGGGCGCCCTGTGCTGTGGCCTAGAAAGTAAAGTGGTAAACCAGGATGATTGCAGTGCTCATCTTGTTTGTTTCATATGTTATATATCTTTTATAAAGCTGTCTCAGTAGGGTGGGGAACTCTATCTTTTACTCCACCTTGGTTGAAAGCTGAAGTCTTAGATTGTTTATCATCTTACTGATTCTGAAGCATGTGTGTGCTCTTAAATGCTCAGTTGTGTCTGACTCTGCCATTCCCTGGACAATATACCACCAGGCTCCTCTGTCCAAGGGATTCTCCAGGCAAGAATACTGCAGTGGGTTGCCATTTCCTCCTCCAGGGGATCTTCCTGACCCAGTGATCCAACTCACATTTCCTGTGTCCCCTGCATTGCAGGAGGATTCTTTACCTTCTGAGCCATTGAGGAAATCCCTATTGATTCTAGGATTATTTAAATATTCCAACTACAAGCCCCTTGACGAATACAGGAATTAAAATTTCTTCTTCCAGTCCATGACATGTTTGATGAAGAGATGTTGTCAATTTTAACCCTGCCCGATAGATTACTCTTTAAACTCTAAGGTTAGTGCTTTCTGTGTCTGTTTACTTTTCCCAAAGTTAAGAAGATAGTTCTTTGTGTACTTGTTTTGAAATGTCCTAGTATTTTTTTAATTTTAATTTTAAAATCTATAATGCATGTGGCATTGATTTTTGCATATGTTGTAAGATAGGAAGCAAGAGTCTTTTTTTTTTTTAAACATGAGTATCCAATTTACCCAGAACCACTTGCTGAAAAGTCCATCATTTCCTTACTGTAGGGCAGTGTCAGTTGGCTATACCATTTAATGACCATACACGTGCGGGTCTGTTTCTTGGTTCTCTGTACATACAGATTTAACCTTGGTCTGATAAACAGCACTGAGATAAAGGAGTCATCTCATGATTTTCAGTTTAAAAGAAAACTGAGTTAGTTTGTTCCTTTTTCAAATAAATTTTGTTTTGATTTTTTTCTTTGATGCCTGCACAGGGACTTGAACAGCCTGGGCCCTCAGATTAAAAGTCTGATGCTTTACCAACTAAGCTATCCAGGCACTCTCTAGGTTTTCTTAATTTAACTTAAGTATATGTAAGTTTTAACTTCGTAGATAATTGTTTTTCATCCAAAATAATTTGAACATAAGAACTGCATAAATGTAATTATATTAAGTAACTTTAATACTATTAAATATGTTTTTATGTCACAATTACCAAGGGATTTTGGTTTACAAATTTATAAAATAAAAACTCTCTTTTACCCGATAAGTAATCTAAATATTGAAATATTAAGTTTGATACAAAATTATGCAATTCAGGCAGTGTTATCATAATATTTTAATTATCATAGCTCCTAATAATTTATAACTGAAATATCCTAAAACAAACTATGTTATTCCTTTGTGAAAAGACCATTTTTGCACTATATCTATATAAATCTTATTTCAAGGATATTTTCATTCCAAATTATTTAACGACAACTTCCTTAGAAATATTTAGATGTGTGAAAATTTCAATGCATAAAGTTATTTATTAATTTTAAAATACAGTCTCACTTTTGTTTTTTAAATTTAAAATGTCCTCTTACTAAAGGAATACATTTTTGTTGTAGAAAAATCATCAAATATACAACCCCACCTTTAGGTAATAATGTAAAGTTTGGTATATCACTTTTTGGAGTCTGGTTATTGGGAGACAATTCCTACCTTTCTTAGCCCATTTGGGCTTCTATAACAATAAAACCATAAACTGGGTAGCTCATAAAAAAATAGAAATTAATTTATCACAGTTCTGCAGTCTGGGAAGGTCAGCATCAAAGGTGCCAGCAGGCTCCTTGTCTGGAAAGAGCTCAACGTCTGGTTCATGGTTGGCATTTTCTTCTTGTACCCTCACATGGTGGAAGGGAGCAAGGGAACTTTCTTTCCTCTTTACAGAGTCAATAACTCCACTCTTGAGGGCTCCATTCTTATCACTGAGATCACCTCTGCAAAGACCCACCTCCTAATATCTTCACCTTGAGGGTTAGGGTTCAATATATGGACTGTGTTGTTCAGTTGCTAAGTCGCGTGCAACTCTTTGCGACCCCATGGACTGCAGCATGCCAGGCTTCTTTGTCCTTCACTGTCTCCTGGAGTCTGCTCAAATTCATGTCCATTGAGTCAGTGATGCTATTTAACCATCTCATTCTCTGCCACTCCCCTTTCCTTTTTCTTTCAGTCTTTCCCAGCATCAGGGCCTTTTGCAATGAGTCGGCTCTTCACATTAGGTGGTCAAAGTATTGGAGCTTCAGCATCAGTCCTTCCAGTGAATATTCAGGACTGATTTCCTTTAGGATTGACTGGTTTGATCTCTTTGCAGTCCAAGGGACTCTCAAGAGTTCTCCAGAAGCACAATTTGAAAGCATCAATTCCTCGAGGCTCAGCCTTCTTAATGGTCCAACTCTCACATCTGTACATGACTACTGGAGAAACCACAGCTTTGACTTTTGTCAGCAAAGTGATGTCTCGGCTTTTTAATACACAGTCTGGATTTGTCATAGCTTTCCCTCCAAGGAGCAAGTGTCTTTTAATTTCATGGCTGCAGTCACAATCCATGGTGATTTTGGAGCCCAAGAAAAGAAAATCTGTCACTTCTTTCACTTTTCCCTCTTATATTTGCCATTAAGTGATGGGACTGGATGCCATGATCTTAGTTTTGTTAATATTGAGTTTTAAGCCAGTTTTTTCACTTTCCTCTTTTTGTGTTCATCATCTGCTTATCTGAAGTTGTTGATATTTCTCTCAGCAATCTTGATTCCAGCCTGTGAGTCATCCAACCTAGTATTTCCCATGATGTAATCTGCATAGAAGTTAAATGAGCAGGGTGACAATATTCAGCCTTGACGGACTCCTTTCCTGATTTGGAATTAGTCTGTTGTTCCATGTCTAGTTCTAACTGTTGCTTCCTGATATGCATACAGGTTTCTCAGGAGAAACCTTACCTAGGTGGTCCAACATTTCTGTCTCTTTAAAAATTTTCCATAGTTTGTTGTGATCCACACAAAGGCTTTAGCAAAGTAAATGAAGCAGAAGTAAATCTTTTTCTGGAATTCCTTTGCTTTCTCTATGATCCAATGGATGTTGGCAATTTGATCTCTGGTTCCTCTAACTTTTCTAAACCCAGCCTGTACATCTGGAAGTTTTTGGCTTATGTACTGCTGAAGCCTTGCTTGAAGGATTTTGAGCATAACCTTGCTAGCATGTGAAATCAGTGCAACTGTATGGTAATTTGAACATTCTTTGGCATTGCCATCTTTGGGATTAGAACAAAAACTGACCTTTTCCAGTCCTGTGGGCACTGCCGAGTTTTCCAAATTTGCTAGCATATTTAGTGCAGCACTTTAACGGCATCATCTTTTAGGATTTGAAATAGCTCAGCTGGAATTCCCCTACTAGCTTTGTTCATGTAATGCATCCTAAGGCCCACTTGACTTTACACCCCAGGATGTCTGGCTCTAGGTGAGTGACCACACCATTATGGTTATATGAGGTCAGTAAGATCTTTTTGTACAGTTCTTCTGTGTATTCTTACCACTTCTCCTTAATCTGTTTCTGTTAGCTCACCGTTTCTGTCCTTTATAGTGCCCATCCTCGCATGAGATGTTCCCTAGATATCTCCAGTTTTCTTGAAGAGATCTCTAGTCTTTCCCATTCTATTATTTTCTTCTATTTCTTTGCATTATTCATCTAAGAAGGCCTTCTTATTGCTCCTTGCTATTCTTTGGAACTCCACATTCAGTTGGGTGTATCTGTCCCTTTCAATTGGATGTATCTGTCCCTTTCTCCCTTGCCTTTCACTTCTTTCCTCAGCTATTTGTAAAGCCTCCTCAAATAACCACTTTGCCTTCTTGCATTTTTTTTTCTTGGAGATGGTTTTAGTCACCGCCTCCTGTACAATGTTATGAATCTCCTTCCATAGTTCTTCAGGCACTCTGTCTACCAGATCTAATCTCTTGAATCTATTTGTCACTTCCACTGTATAATCATAAGGGATCTGATTTAGGTCATACCTGAATGGCCTAGTCATTTTCCCTACTTTTAAAAATTTAAGACTGAATTTTGCAATAAAGAGCTCATAATCTAAGCCACAGACAGCACCACATCTTGTTTTTGCTGACTGTATAGAGTTTCTCCATCTTCAGCTGCAAAGAATAAAATCAACCTGATTTTGGTATTGACTATTTGGTGATGTCCATGTCCAGACTCGTCTCTTGGGTTGTTGGAAAAGAGTGTTTGCTACAACCAGTGTGTTCTCTGGACAAAACTGTTAGCCTTTGTCCTTCTTCATTGTGTACTCCAAGGCCAAACTTGCCTGTTAATACAGGTTATCTCTTAACTTCTTACTTGTGCATTCCAGCCCCCTATGATGAAAAGGACATCTTTTTTGGTGTTAGTTCTAGAAGGTCTTGTACAGAGCCAGTCAAATTTAGCTTCTTATCCATTAATGGCTGGAGAATAGAGTTGGATTACTGTGATGTTGAATGGTTTGCCTTGGAAATATACTGAGATAATTCTGTCATTTTTGAGACTGTACCCAAGTACCACATTTCAGACTCCTTTGTTGACTATGAGGACTACTCCATTTCTTCTAAGGGAGTCTTGACTACAGAATCATTATAGTAAATATAACGGTCACCTGAAGTAAATTCATCTATTCCTGTCCCTTTTAGTTTACTGATTCCTAAGATGTTGATGTTCACTCTTGCCATCTCCTGCTTGACCATGCCCAGTGTACTGTGATTCATGGACCTAACATTCTAGGTTTCTATGCAATATTGTTCTTTACAGCATCCAACTTTACTTTCTCTTTACTTTTACATCCACAACGAAGCTCTTCTCCACTTTGGCCCGGCCACTTCATTCTTTCTGGAGCTACTAGTAACTGCCCTCTGTTCTTCCCCAATAGCATCTTGGACTATGCTGACCAGAACCCTCCTGACCAGAAGGGTTCATTTTCTGGTGTCATATCTTTTCAGCTTTTCAAACTGTTCATGGGTTTCTCCAGGCAAGAATACTGGAGTGGGTTGCCATTTCCTTCTCCAGTGGACCATGTTTTGTCAGAACTCTTCATTGTGACCCATCTGCCTTGGGGAGCCCTGCACAGCCCCTTCATCATGACAAGGCTGTGATCCATGAAGGATTTTAAGGGAGAGAAACATTCCAACTGTAGCAATACCAAAGCATCTTGACTAGAGCACTATTCCCTGTTACCATGTCAGCAGCAAGCAAACATCTAGGTCATCAGCCACCTGATCAAAGCCCTTCACATCCTTCACTCACTCACTCATTCCACAAATACATGTTAGAATTGCTTATATGCCAGGTACCCTGGTAGGTGTTAGGGGTAAAAATAAAGTGACTAAACAAAATAGACACGGTCCTTTTCCTTAACAGCATCCATTATCTAGTGAGAGGAGTCAATATCGATAAAATAATCTCACAAAATGATGTGAGACAACAGCTATGATATCAATTTCTTATAACAGGACCGTAAGACGGTAAAGTAGGGAATATGATACAACCTGAGTCTGAGAAAAGTCTTCCTGTGGAAGAGATGGGTGACCCAAGATCTGAGGAGTGGGCAGGAATGGACCAGTCCCAATAAAATGAAATGAAAGGCACTCAGAGGTGATGGCAGCATGCCAGGCACAGAACAGTGAGAACACAGGCTTTGGAGGGGGAAGGAAGATGAGTGTGTTTGAGGAAACAAGAAGTGGAAGAATGCCTGAGTGACTGAGCGCAGGAAGAGACAAGAAATTGGCCCAGGTGAGGCAGGATAGATACCTGCAGATGGCAGAGGCCATGCACATCATGTTGGCCATGTTAAGGATTAAAAAAAAAAATGATTCTTCCTTTGTTTATTTACTTGGCTATACCAGGTCTTAGCTGCGGCATGCTGGATCTTTGATCTTCATTTGTGGCATGCGGGATCTTTAGCTATGGCATGTGAACTCTCAGTGCAGCATGTGAGATCCAGCTGTCTGAACAGGGGTCAAACCCAGGCCCCCTGAATTGGGAACACAGAGTCTTAGCCACTGGACCACCAGGAAGTCCCCAGGATGTGGGTTTTATCCTATGCTCAGTTGATAGCCACTGAAATTTTATTTGTGCTTTTGAAGATGTCTTTGGCTGAAAAGTGGAGAATCTGTGGAGCAGGAGTAAAGGAGATACATTAAGCATATGCCCCAAAATCCAATGGCCAAAATGCCACGGGCCAGTAGAAGAGCCTTCAAAGAAATCAGAGTGGAACAAGGGGACAGGAAGATCCAAAACCATGATGTCTCAAGGGTCAAGGTACTGTGAGTTTTAGGAAGGTGTGACTGAAAACTCAAGTCTGAAAATTCTCATCTGATTTAGCGATGTGGGGTCATGAGTGACCTTGGCAAATATAAAACTGGAATGGTAGCCAAAGAGAAACAGATTGAGGAGGAATGGAGGATGAGCTAGAGAGAAACTATAGCAACACTCAATAGAAGTCTGGCTGTGAAAGAGAGAGAAAGGCTGTTAAGGAAAAAAATGTAGCTAAAAAGCAATATATGATGTAGAGGAGTTTTTACATTGTCTTAACAGAAGAGATGTGAGGATATTTTAAATGGGATGGATAATTTAACTTGGTTTCCAATAAAACCTAAAGAGAACTGTAATCGGTTGCCTACAGTCCTTTTGTCAAATGCAGTGCAGCCAACTTTCATTTTAATGATATGGTAGTTTATTCAGAGGAATAGTGCTACTATTCAGGAAGAATTAAATAACCTGCAACTCCATGTTATTGGCAATTTCATGTAAGAATCTTTTCACAACAACTCTTTTCTTTTTTTTTTTTGCCCCGCCCCCACAACAACTATTTTAAAAGGCTTCATACTAATGGCTCCCTTTCATTAAAAAAAGAGTTGTGTGTGTGTGTATGTGTGTGCGTGTGTGTGAATGTACACCCAATCAAATCATGGTGGTATAAAGCTAAGGTTGGTAAATTATGGCCCTTTAGCTAAATCTGGCTTGCTACTTGTTTTTAAGTTGTATTGCAACACACACAGTGACAGAAAAAATTACATGGAGAGTACACTATTTAGATATAGAGAGAAGAGATCATTGATAGGGTTATGTTCTTGAAAAGATGCAATGGGATTAAATTCAAAGCATAAGTGGAGGGACTGACCTTTCAGAAGAGGAAAGCAATGCCTTTGATATGACATGGGAAGGAGGGAGTGGGAGGAGTAAAGCTGGCATGTGGGTTTGCATGTCTGATGGCTAGTGGTTGAAGAAGTTTCTGTCTGAGCACTTTGCTTTTTTGATGAAACTATAAGATCTTTGATGGGGAAAGTGGAAGATTTGGACACTTGAGATATCTGAAAATGGTTTAAGCACGAATGCAAGCAACATTCATAACAGGCAAAAAGTAAAAACAATCTACATGTCCATTATCTGATAAATGGATAAACAAAATGTGATACATCCACATAATGGAATATTATTTAACATTATAAAGCGATGAAGTACTTGATGCATACTGCAACATGGATAAGCCTGGACATTATGCAGACTGAAAGAAACCAGTTACAAAGGTATGATTCCATTTATATGAAATGTCCAAAAGAGGCAAATCCATAGAAACAGAAAGATTAGTGGTTGTCAGGGACGCATGGGGAGGGGGAATAGGGTTTCTTTTGGGGGTGATGAAGTACTCTGAAAGTATATAGTGAGGCTGAAGAATTTTGTGAATATACTAAAAACCACTGAATTCTACACTTTAAAAATGTGAATTTTATGGTAGGTGAATTATCTTAATAAAGCTGTTATTTAAAAAGAGAAAATTCTGCAGAGTTGAGTGCACTGTCCTGATAAAGGAGTGGGATTGCCAGTAGCAGAGACATCCATGAAGGTAAGGAAGCTTGCTGCACAGGCCCCCATGTGAGTAGGGAGCTGCTGGAAGAGGTAGGGTCTCTGGGTTAGGAGAGGAATTCAGGGTGCACTCAGGAGGCATATCCATGTAAGTGAAACCAAAAGTCGCTCAGTTGTGTCCAACTCTTTGGTGACCCCATGGACTATGAAGGTAAAAGTGAAAGTCACTGAGGTGTGTCTGACTCTTTGCCATCCCATGGATGGCGGGGTAGCCATTTCCTTCTCCAGGGCATCTTCCCAACCCAGAGACTGAACCCAGGTCTTCTGCATTGCAGACAGATTCTTTACCACCTGAGCCACCAGGGAAACCCCCATGGACTATACAGACCATGAAACTCTTCAGGCCAGAATACTGAAGTGGGTAGCCTTTCCCTTCTCCAGGGAATCTTCCCAACCCAGGAATCGCACCAGCGTCTCCTGCACTGCAGGCAGATTCTTTACCAGCTGAGCCACCAGGGAAGCCCAAGAATACTCGAGTGAGCTATCAGGGATGGGTAAATCACCATGTGTGCGTGCAGGCTAAGTCGCTTCAGTTGTGTCTGATTCTTTGCAGCCCTATGGACTGTAGCCCGCCAGGTTCCCCCGCCCATGGGATTTTCCAGGCAAGAATACTGGAGTGGGTTGCCATTTCCTCCTCCAGAGGATCTTCCCAAACCCTGGCTCCGGAAGATCCTCCTAAGAGTCATGTTTTCATGTCTCCTGCATTGGCAGGAGGGTTCTTTACCACTAGCGCCACCTGGGAAGTGCAAATCACCATAGAGACCTCAAAGGAAAGACAGCTGTATCTCCAAGGCTCCAGTAATCTGTTCCTCATTCATCTCCTCATTCTAGACTCATCTTCACATTTTTATTTGTAATTGTACATTCTTTTCCTTTAAAACGACTCTCAAACTGTATATGGACCTCCCTGGTGTCTCAGCAGTAAAGAATCCACCTGCCAATGCTGGAGAAGCAGGTACAATCAGGAAGATCCTCTGGAGAAGGAAACGGCAACCCACTTCAGTCTTCTGCCGGGCTACAGCCTATAGGGTCACAAAGAGTCGGACACAACTTAGCGACTGAACAACAACAAAACTGTATATGCTTCAGGTTCCAGAAAACAAAGATCTGCCCCTGCAGATAGATGAGGATCTATCCGAGGTCACTGAATCTGAATTTATGGTGACATTTCTCTGTTGCTTAACTTGCTCCAACCACACTCAGCTGTTTCAGTGTCAGAGGAAGTATAGTCGGGTTCACCCAGGGTTGGGGCTTTGTGGGTTGGAAGCATGATATTTGGATGACACGTTATGTAGATGACAAAATTCAACCTGGAAAAAGGGGTGAGTGTAAGATGGAGAGGTCTGGTGGGTCATGGAAAAGCAGAGGTATCAGCAAGGAAGAACTTGAAAGATGAAGTTGGAAAATGGTGTAATTGGGAAGTCTGCTGCTGGAGGTGAGATAGAGTCCACAAAGGGGTGATGGTCTAAGGTGATTTGAAGATCACGGAAGGTGACAACTGTCATTTGCTCCGAGGAAAAAATCCAAACCCGGAGACCATCTCCAAGCATCTGCACACTCTGTCTCTTGCCCACGTCTGTCCCCTCACCCAGTCAGTCCAATGTCCCTCTCACTTGCTTCCCCGCTGCCTTCCTTCGGGTTCTCAGGCCTTTCTTCCAGCCTGAGGACTGGGCATCTGACAGCTTCTTTGTTTTCTGGAACACTCTTCTCTGCTGCTTGGCTAGGCAACTTCAACTCATCTTGAAGAATCAGTTAAGTCCATTCCTCAGGGAAGTCTTTCCCCACCTACTCACGCTTCCCCCAGAGGGTAGAGTCCCACTGAGACTCTTTGCTTTTCATTCACAGCATTTATCAACTGTATTGTAGAAGTTAAGGGGCTGATTACTACTAGCAAAATGCTCTTCTCTAGGACAAAGGGGTGAGGTAATAGCTTTGGTGACCTCTCTTTGTATCCTGGGTCCTCAAGAACTTGTACATACAAAGACATTCCATGAGTCTGTGTTGAATGCATGAAATTTAAGATACTGATGTGTAATAGTGTTTTCCAGCATACTTTTTAACATATAAAGATGTAAAATGCAATTTAACAATCTAAAAATGGCATATCATATAAAGGTAAAGCCAATTTCCTTTTTAACACACGTACATGAAGATGTATTTATCGCCAACTTCTCATTTACTTGATATCTAGAAATAACATAAATGAAGATAGGGAAAAATACTTAATGATTTATTTTTCTTAAAAAAAAAAAATATATATATATATATATATGCGTCTCCTAGGTCTTAGCGGCAGTATGCGGGCTCTTGTCAGTTGTAGCTCTTAGTTGAGGCACGTTGGATCTAGTTCCTGGCCCAGGGATTGAACCTGGGGGCCCCTGCATTGGGAATGAGGTGTCTTAGCCACTGGACCACCAGGGAAGTCCCTGGTTTCTTACATGGAAATGAGTTAATTCAATCCCTTATTTGAAATAATGAAAAAAATTATTGGAACATTCCAAAGTAGTACATGATATACATACAGTTGACCCTCTAGATTTTTGGATTCCTCAACCAACATCGGGTAGGAAATATTCTGGAAAGAAATCTAGAAAGTTTCAAATAGCAGCCCTTGAATTTGCTGTATGATAGCAACTATTTACATAGCATGTACATTGTATTAGGTCTTATAAGTAATCTAGAAATGGTTTAAAGTATACGGAAAGATGTGTTTAGGTTAGATGCAAATACTATACCATTTTATACAAGGGACTTGAGCATCAGAAAATTTAGGTATGGGAGGGGTCCTGGAACCAATTCCCCAAGGATATAGAGGGATGACTGTATTACAATTTTCCATTAAAAAGAATATGAATACACACACATCTATATACATACACACACACATACGTATGTTTAACTGAATCACTGTGCTATGCACCTGAAACTAACACAACATTGTAAATAAATTGTTTTGTTGTTGTTTAGTGGCTAAATTGTGTCCCACTCTTGCAACCCTGTGGACTGTAGCCTGGCAGGCTCCTCTGTCCATGGGATTTTCCAGGCAAGAATACCGGAGTGGGTTGCCATTTCCTTCTCTATACTTCAATTTTTAAAAAAGAACTTTAAAATAACAGGAGTGGAGGAAGCAGTAAATTATCTAGCAAACAGTTAACTATGAAAAAGTGAACCAGTCTCTGCCATGCTAATTTGAAATACTTTGACTCAGTATTCAGACACACTGCTTGTGGCAGAAGTGGAAAACAAATTTAGTGATTTATTTTCATATGGATGGCTTGTGGTAAAACCCAAGTTCACATAAAAATTGCTTTGCTTTATTAGCTGTCATAAAAATTACACTCACTTGTATTCTAACATTTAAGAAAAACAATGAGCCCCCTGGGTTTTTTCTCTCTCAGTCCTCCTTATGGTTATCCCTTTGATCTTTTCACAAGACAACATCTTTACAACATCTTTCACATCTCTGGCTAGCTGCCTCTTTAAGGAAGACTTCTCCCCTAGTATCTGACCTAGTTCCACCTTTATTATTCTTCCAGTTTCTCCCAGGGCACATTTATCACAATCTGTACTTGGGTTGACCCCTGTTAACTATCTTCTGTCACCACAGAAATGTCACCGCTCTGAGTGTAGGGACCTTTATTTGTCACCACCCCAGCACCTAATTTCCTACTACAATTGTATAACATTTTCAGACTCAAGAGGAACTCCTGAATATGAATGTTGCATTAACAAGAACACGCCTGAGGTTATTTTTTCCAGAAACGTTTGGCACTCTTATCTGATAGTTTCACTACGTTCCAAGCTCTGTCTGGGGGCTTTGTTTCTCATAAATACATTGGAAAAGATATTTCTCTTACAGGATCGTGTTAATCTCAGGACCAGCTATCATAGTCATTGTAAAACACACACAAGAAAACAAATAGAATTAGGACATCCAGTGAAGTTTCCTTTTTCTGGTCCAACACCCCAAGGGTTGATTTTAAATAAAAGCCAAGGCAAGTGGAAGAAACTGGCAACAAATGGAGGGAGTGTAAGGCTTCAAAATGCCCCAGAGATAGATTCAACTGAATCCTTTGGGTGCACTAAGCGCTCCCACCACTCAGGCAAGGCTGCTCCGGGGACCAGCACACATTAGTCCGGGAGGGTCCCCTTCTGACCTCCCCTGCAGGCTGGTCTCCTTGGCGCGCTCCCAGCGACCTCGCCCTCCTGGTCTCTGCCCTTCAGTCTTGCGGGCAGAAACCCGGGGATCGCAGACTCTCCAGCGCGCGCGGTCTTCCCTCCAGGCTGTTTCGCTTTCCAAGCTGTCGAGTACCCGTCCCTCCTCCCCCGCCCCCAACTCCCGATCTCTCGCACAGAACAAACTCCGAACAGACACTCGGCTGAGCCAAGATGGCAATCCACAGACTTGAACCTTCGAATGTTCCTCGGTCGCCCGGGAACCCGAGATGGCGCGGCGTTACCCTCGGCGAGGCTTCGCCGCCTTCCTTGGCCACCAGCCCGGCGGGGGCTCCGGGATCCACGGCCGCCGGGGGCGCCGAGGACCCCTCTCCAGCGTCCCGAACTACAGATCCCAGGGTGCCTCTCGGACTCCCGCGCCCTCCCTCGCTCGCTCCCTCCCTCCGCGCGTCTCCTCCTCCCTGGCCCTTGTTGTTTTGGCTGGAAGCGCTCCGGCGGAGTTTCAGAGAAAGTCTGGGCAGAAACCGGAGCCGGCCCGAACGTGGGAAGGGGAGGAGGAAAGAGAGGAAGAGGGAGCCGGGAGGCCGGGAGAGGGAGGGATCGGGGCCGGGCGCCGGGCCGCCCAGAACCTGCCGCGCGCCCTGGGGGTGGGGGAGGCGGCGCAGGAGCAGCGCTAGGGGACGGGACGGTAGGCTTGGTCCCCGCAGCCAAGCAGTCCAGCGCCTCGTTCTTCTGCCGCCTTCTGCTTTCTCTCTCCTGCGGCGGCGGCCAGCGCAGACCCACCCTTCGGCGGGACCTGCGCTCTGCCCAGCGACGCCGAGCCGGGGCTCCCTCCGTGGCCCGGGACCAGCCCTGCGCCCGCTGACCACGGGACCCTCGCGGCTTTCCCATTCCTTGCCGCTGTCCGGGCGCCTCGGGGAAGTGACCCACCCTCCCTCCAGAAGAAGGAAGGAGGGGATAGCGCCAAGCGCAGCGAAACCTAGAGCTGGCCAGTCGGAGTGGGCACTGCGCGGGGGCATTGTGTGTGTATGAGCGTGTGAGACTGTGTGTGCGCGCGTGCAGCGTCGGGTCTGTCTCTGAGTGCGCTCTGGGAGGTCCCATCCCGAGGGGGGCGGAGCGCAGGGGGCCGAGGCTCGGGCTCCGGGCCGGGGCAGAGTCCCGTGGGGCCCGAGCGCAGAGGAGGCGGCCGGGCGGGTGCACTGAAGGGAGGCCTGGGCATCTTCGGCCCGGCCGCGGCCCCTGCCCCGAGGTGTCGGCCTCGGCGGCGGTGCCCGCTTCTACTCACGTCCGCGGACCTGCCTGCGGGGAAAAAACTCGAACGCCGAGAGCCAGAGCGCCGCGGAGCCGGCCCGCCCCGTCCGCCTGGGGGTGCGCCGCGGGAGAGCGAGGTCCCGGCAGCTGCACGGCCGTCCGGCGTCGAAGGTGTCGGGAGCGCGCCGGGCCCGTCGCCCGAAAGGCTCGCACCATGAGCGGCGGCGAAGTGGTCTGCTCGGGATGGCTCCGCAAGTCCCCCCGGAGAAAAAGTTGAAGCGTTATGTAAGTAGAGCTCTGCCGCCGCTACCCTCCCCGGGCGGCTCGCGTGCCGACTGCGCCTTCTCTTTAGTCCCCATCCCTTCCCTGTAGGCCCCTTCCCTGCCAAGCTGAGGACCCGGGCTGTACACTCATGCCCGGGCCTCCGCTTGGCCAGGCATCTTTCTTTCTCCAGATTACAGACTGGAGAAATTTCTTTCTCCATCGGCCCTTAGGAAGGCCTGGTATGGCCAGCTGAGCGCCTGCTGCGTGTTTTTATTGTTCCTTTTAGCAGGGGCAAGGGGAAGAGCATTTTCCTTTCGTTAGACCTGCACCGAATTCTCAGGGGCTGCTGTGTAGTAAATTTCCCGCACTGGGAAAACCACGGAGGTATTAAAACTCACCAGCCCTCTCTTTGGTCCGCCCTCCCTCCCGCCTTCCCCACGGGATGGTTTCGGGAAAGCGGACGGGAGACCTGGAAAGTTGGCGTTAGTGCCGAGCATCTCCAATCCGCTCCACGGAAAAGAAAAAAAGTTATTACGCGCCCTACCGTTTGCTTAGCGGGGTTCACACTTTCTCGGTTTTGAATCGAGGGACGTTGGAGTTTGGCCCGAGAGCCTTGGCAGTTTGCTGCGAGAGGAGGGCGCTGGGGGAGCCTGATGGCTGGTGTTCGGGCGCCTTGGACACGCTGTCAAGCCCCGTGGGAGGGGACAGCCAAGGCCAGTTAGGAGTTCTGTGTGTTATGGTCCTTTCCCAGGCCACCACAGTTGCTTCGTGGTATTTGTGTAATTGATACAAGATGCTGATTATGTGTTAAGCCGTTTTAGCCGTTAGGGGAAATATTCCTTGAAAGAACCAACGTTACTGCAGCGGAAGCCTGTGTCCTCTTTGGGGAGTCTGGGATCTTATCCCCTTCTCCCCCATTGATTCTTCCGTCGCTGCCCACAGCAAAGGAAAGAAATGACACCTTTGCCTTGGCTTATGGAGCAAAAATTTGTCTAGTAAAGTATGTCTCAACAGCACGATATGTGCCCCCTTAAATATAAATTTGCTAACGGGGAGAGTAATGATGGACCCTGTTTCTTGTGGAAGGATGCCTACACCCAATGCGAGAGCTCGAGGTGGCCCTGTAAGTCAGTTTGCTTGCATAGAACGGAGTGAAGTGCAGTTTTTAATTTCGCCCACAACTCGCCAGTGAGTTTCTGGTTTACTTGCTGCCAGAGTTTGCTACAGGCAAGTAGTTCTCCTTTAAGGATTTGATGCCACAAATCCCAAGGATGTTCTTCAGAGATTTAAAAATTCTTCCAAATCCCCTCTTTCCATCTATCACAGTTTGCCCAAGTATTCTGGTAAATATGGTAACTTTATTCTAAAAGTTGGGGTGAGAGGCAGTGTGTTTTTCAGCTGGGAGTTCTGTGCATATGTGTTGTGTGTATGTGGGGAGAGGGTGTGGTTTGATGTATTTGTTTTGAGAAGGTACTGTTTAGGAGATGATTGATTCTTGGGGAAACTAAAGAACACTACATTAGCTGGAATAGGTAGTGGTAATAGAGATTTAATGTGTTCTTTCACATGTTTGGTTTATGGCTTTCTCAAAGGTGCAACCCACTAGACTAGGGACCATAAAAAAAAAAAAAAAAACAAAACCCAGTAGGAAAAAAGCCTTGTGTCTTGGGCTTGCAATTTAATGTACTACAAAAAATCAGCCCAAACAATTACATCTTAACTGAGACCAAGAAAATGGAAATTCTCAATTTAAGAATTTTAATATTTTATCTGATCATCACAAGTTTTATGATGCAGTTATTATCTGTCTTAACAAATGAGAACACTATCTACGAAACCAGAGTGTACCAGAAGCAGGATTTGAACCCAGATCTGCCTGCCTGCCTGGGCTTTAAAGGGTTAACACCTCTTAGCAAGTTTAAGTGGTGCTCAGGCTGGGTCATGTGGATAGGACCTTTCAGGTTATGACTTTCTGTGAGTCTGTGGATATAACATGCAAGGAAGAGTGGACTGTGGATCAGAGGTGCAGTGCTGAAGAAGCCCAGGACAAGCATATGTAGAAAAGGAAGCCGTGTTCCTGTCAATATATGGCAAAAACCACCACAGTATTGTAAAGTGATTAGCCGCCCATTAAAATAAATAAATAAAGGAAAGGAAGCCAGCAACTCCACATGCTTTCTAATTGTGTGCCCAAGTTGAGCCCTATGGCCATGTCATAGATGTTTTCAAGAACAAGCTCTGTAGACTGAAATCACAGGATACGTCAGAAGAACAGTGGGCTCCCTCAGTTGTCGACCGAGGGCAGAATGTACCTAACAGCTGAGAGAGGCAGGGCACTAGGGTTTTCTTTCCACAATAATCAGTCCATGGATACAGCCCAGGAAGACTGTGGGGAGGGTGGCTGCCAAAATCGAGGGGTCCGAGAGAGTTACTGGAGTCTTATAAGCTAAATTTGAGGCTTGTCTTATATTTGCACTGTCAAGGTGATTGCCCAGAAGATATTGACATTTCCAGATAATTACTGTTTGGCTTGATATTCAGTATAGATAGTTTTGGCTAATACACCTTTACCCCTCAAAGATATGGCATATATATGTGTGTGTGTGTGTGTGTGTGTGTGTGTGTGGGTGTGGGGGGGATGCATCTCCTCTGCTGGGTTTAGTTTTCATGTAAAATCTTTATTTTCTGAATGAAAGGAAACATTGTTGACCACCCAATACGCAAAATATTGCTTGATAATGGTTTTGAATGAACAAATTCTCTGTGATAAGATATCTTGACTTCCCGGTACCATAATCGCTAAAGGAGACTTCAGGGAGTTTTTGGGCATTGATTTTTTTGGCGGGGGGGAACACTTGGCCCAGAGGACTTTGATAGTTGTCTCACTGTTTTCCAATATTTATAAGAGTAGTTCAAGCATTGATTAAGAGGATCCATCAGGGCTTTTGAGTGACAAAATATTGTTTTAGTTTCACTCCAAAGTCATCTCAAGTTATGGCCCCAATGCATTCTACTTACAACTCCATTTTATGTTTGCTTTTTAAATTTTTATTAGTCAGCAGCATTGTTTTTACATATTAGTATGTTCATCTGCTATGGAAGTTTTTCTTGAATTTCCTAAAGAGTGTGACAGTAGCATAAAAGATAGTAAGAAAAAGACTAGTAAGCAGATTCCCCAGCTATATGATTAAAATAATTTTCTTGGTGTGTTTACTTTTGGCCATGCTGGGTCTTTGCTGTGCAAGGCTTTTCTCTTCTTGAAGAGTGTTGGGGCAGCTCCCCAGTTGTGGTGTGGGGGCTTCTTACTGTGATGGCTTCGTGCAGAACATGGGCTCTGGGACACAGGCTTCAGTAGTTGCAGCACATTGGCTCGTAGTTGAGACTCTTAGGCTCCAGAGCACAGGCTCAATAGTTGTGGTGCCTGGGCTTAGTTGTTCTGTGATATGTGGGATCTTCCCAGATAATGGATTGAACCCGTGTCTCCTACACCAATAGGTGGATTCTTGTCCACTGTGCCATCCAGGAATCCCTCTCCAGCCTTTTTGTCTCTCTTTTTCTTTCTATATTTATTTGTAAAAGGGTAAGAATCTCTTATATGTGTTTCATCCTCTATATTTTTTAAATATAGAAGTGAAGATTTTTCTGCTTTCTGTTAGTTTTGCTGCTGCTGTGTTGCTGTTTTTTTCCCTGTGTTATATATTAAACAGCTGTTTTCTTCCTCTGCTAGGGATCTGCATAGAATCACATACAGATCAATGTCACCAAGGTTATAGAAACCAAGTAAAATCTTGATAGTATACACTCATCAGTGGCGCTCAGATTTTTAAAGAGTTGTTTAAAGACAAATCAACCA
This sequence comes from Nanger dama, assembly GCA_917880005.1. Classification (NCBI taxonomy): domain Eukaryota; kingdom Metazoa; phylum Chordata; class Mammalia; order Artiodactyla; family Bovidae; genus Nanger; species Nanger dama. Next base: position 14,814,335 of record CAKJTW010000009.1, on the reverse strand, counting down.
TTTGAACTAATGATGAATTTTCATCAGCAGTTGAAATTGTTGCTGAGATAAAAGGTAAGTCTTGAAAACAAAGGACTGCTTCAAGCCAGCTGGCCATCCCCCTGTCTCTGCAGGGGAGCTTCCCCTATGGCCCGCCTCAAGCCGGGACACCAAGTTTGGGCTCCTCCACGGCCCAGCTGTCCACCTTAGGCTAATGTGTGCTCTCAGCAAGAGAGCCTGCATCTGGGCCAGGGTGAGGTGGCCTGCTAGCGGCCAGCCAGCTGGGGAGCAGGACCTCAGCTGGTTCTTGGGTATGTAACCTATACCCAGCTTGGACTCTGCTCTTCAGCTGTCAGTTTGTAGGATGGTTTCTGTCTGGACATGTGGTTCTGGGAAGGGTCTTAGAAACAGAAATAGCATCTTCCTCCGGGTGGACACCTGCCATCATATATGGAAGAGAGAGGCACGGAGAAGGCAAAATAGCAGCATCTCCTTGTTCAGGGACAACTCAGGAGCTGAGCTAAGGTCCCTGCTCGGCAATGTCACCACAACAAAGAGGACCATGATGTCTGGAAGCTCTTCCTGCCCTTTTTGGCAGTCCCCAGTAGCAGTCAGCCGATTCTGAAGTCTCTGCTTATAGTGACTGAAGGAGCATCATGGTTCTTTTGAAGGAATTTTTTCCTGCAGTCCTCACGTTAGTGAACATTCAGATTTTGAATGTTTTCTTTTTACCTTTTCCGGTAATGCAGGTAATTTGTTTCTAGTAGCAAAGATCATCAACTAGCAATTAAATTAAGTCTTTATGAAAGTTGTTGTTTAGTCTCTCAGTCGTGTCCGACTCTTCATGACCCCATGGACTGTAGCCCGCCAGGCTCCTCTGTCCATGGGATTCTTCCAGACAAGAATATTGGAGTAGGTTGCTATTTCCTTTTCCAGGGATCTTCCTGACTCAGGGATCAAACCTGAGTCTCCTGCACTGGCAGACAGATTCTTTACTGCTGAGCCATCAGGGAAGCCTTATGAAAGTTAATGATGGTTAATTCTTTGTTGTGCCTGGGATTAGTGATAAGAGTTGCCAATTCCTAAATCTGATTGTTGTCTTTTGGGATTCAGAATTACTCTTAGGATGGTGTATCCATGTGGAGGGTAGTTTTAGAATTCGGTTTTTTACTTTTTTTAATTGAACAGCTACAACAATGTGGCAAGAATTATGCTTGGATAATCTGGTTGACAGGAGAATTGGTTATTTCAGTGTGATTTGCCATAATAGGTCTCCTTAAAGAATATGAAAGAAATAAAATGACAGAGCGGTTTTAAGACTAAGCAAATTTCCATATTTTGAAGAGGACATAAAAGCATGTAGATAAAGTCTTGATGATTTTCAGGTTGAGGATGTCTAGGAGTAAGTGCCAGCACTCTTTATTTTCTTATAGAGACTAACACACGAGAAGGGACATCTTAGCAGGCGGATCACTACTTTATTTTTGAAATGTTTTGGCTAAGTTGTGCTGTGGTAAAAGAACCCTTGACTGAGTGTCAGGACCAAGAATTTGCCAGGGTTTTGCCATTATTCACAAGACCTTTGGATCTTCATGTGAACTTCTGATTCTCAGTTTCCTTATCTGTAAAATGGGAAAGGAGTGAGCAACACATCTATTCATTCTAAATTCTCTTAGTATCTATTCCCTCTTCTCAGATGTTTCCTTGGGAGGGAGGGGCAGATGGCAGAGCTTCTCAATAGGCCTCCTTTTGGGGGAAATAAATCTTAATTTCTTGTTCATCTTAAGTGGTCTGGTGAATATATTAGAACTGCAGAGGTAGAATTCTTTGGGGACCCTCCAGCCCTTCCCTTAATGGAATGAAGGCTTACTGAGCCTGAGGCTGCCGAGTGCCTGAGCTGGGTGCTGTGTCTATTCAGAGTGGAGGTTCACCAAGTGTCTGTTGACTGAATTAATAAAGAGGTATCTCTGGAGCTTTTGTAAATCTGCCTTGTGTAGCATCCAGGAGAGGGAAAGGCCCAATCCCTTCCTGTAGGAAGTTTCTAGTCTTTGTGAAGACAAGCTGTAAATGCATGTTCCTTTCAGTCCTTTAACAGGAGCTCTGTTTATAAGGCCATATAGGATGAATTGTCAAGTGGTTGATACAGACAGTAACTGCTTAAGAGTTCAGACTAGAGGGAGAGGGAGGTGGAGCCAGTCAGGGAAGTCCTCCTGAGTGAATTGCAGGCTCTATTCTTGGAAGAATCCAGGTGCTGCTGACAGAAATAGCAGAATCAGAAGGGAAGCCTGGTTTGAAAGGGAGAACAGGGACTTGGCTTGGAGTTCAGACATCCCAGCAAGAAGGACAGAGCACCTCCGTTTCATGCGTGGAGTTTGGATGTCAGCTGTAGCTTGCAGTTTGAGAAGTTTCCATTTCTGCCATGACCTCATGCTGCTGAGGGGCTCCTCCTGACCACCAGAGAATTTTCTATCCCAGGCGAGAAACAAACCCAACAGCTCCACTTGTCTGTCACCTGAACTTATTAAAATTCCGAGGGACATGTGTTATTTAAGATTTCTTTATGTCTGTTTGGAACTAAATAATTCATGCTGGCAAGCATTTCGTTTACAACAGAGAGGGAGCATGTTCTGGTGGGAGGGAGAATAAAAGAGCCTTTGATTCATTTGCCTCAGGGTTCCCGCGGGGAGGGCCCAGGCTGCCTTGGGCTAGCGTCTTATTTTGGACTTTGGAAGCCATCTTAGCTCAGCTGTGTGAGTGCCAGCCAGCGTCGGAGGAAAAGAGAATAACCCCATTGGATCACACGAACCCCCCCTCCTGACTGTGGATGGAAGGGTTTCTCCCATTTCACATTCCTTGCATTAATATGGTGGCTCACTTCCCCCAAGTGAGAGCTCCATCTGAATCTGCCACTTGAACTTGGATTGAAGCCACAAGGCTTCAGTGCCTCTATCTCATCCACGAATGTACAGGAAACTTATCAAGACCCAGGTCTCCTTCTGCTCCCCTTCTTAGGCAACTGGCATAAATAAAGTCAGCGTTCTTTTCTTCTTTAGGTAGCTCTTGGGGAAAAGTGGCTCAGTATACCATGGATTTCCGTGGTCCTTAAATAAGTAGCCTCTTCATTTGCCAACGCTGGGGGAGCCCTAATGCAGTGGAGATGAAGATGCAGGCCTGTGGAATTACTGGGGAAAGGCATTTTAGGAACTGGAAAACTTTTTCCCATTCTAGGCTTGTCTGTGTGAGCACCTCACCTCCTACAAGAATGCATTAACTGGAAAAGAATCTTGTATATTTTAAGCAATTCTTTTATTTATGGAAGCAAAATGCTCCCTTATGGAAAAATTCTCATTGCTGAATGCATATAAAGTAGAACCCAATAGCTTTTGACCCTCCCACAGCCTGCTATTAAAAAAAAAAAAGTTAAGACTGCACCGAAATGCATGCTTGGTCGTTATCTGGGTTACATTAGCCCTTGAAGCATTCTGATTACAACTTGTAGCTGCCAAGCCCTGTCCTGCAGTGTTATCTGGTACAAAAATTTTCCATGTGGTTGTTTTTAGCAGAGCTACTATATGCAAACTGCACGTGAAGATGTGAATTGCAAAGAAATAGAGCTTCTAGGAGGGGAAATGTGAGTGATCTTAAATTTTTTTTTTCTACTCTTTAACTATTCATTCTGTGTGTTTTGGAGATTTTTATCATATTTCCAAACTGAGTTTTTATTTTTATACCCTGGAAAGAATGCCAAATTTACCACGAGTTTTTCGTTTGGTGGTAGTTTTTTTCTCCCAGCTTTTTTCTTTGAATTCATACTTGGCCTAGGTAATTCCCTATGTGTTCAAAACAAAACAATGTCCTAAAAGGAAAAAAACAAATGGCTACATTGTTCCATGAATTAAAAACAATATACCGACAGTCCAAACATTTCTCTTCAATGTAAAACTCTTTAGTCATTTTTTTTTAAGAAAGAAAAATACTAAACTTTGCTTTAACTATCCTGCTTCACTGTTTTCTTTTCCCTTTTTATTTATTTTCCTTTGTCTTGACTTACGTCGTCTAAATTTTTGGGAAAAGTTTTATACATAGTTCTTTAAGAATATCACACATGGAAAAAGAAAACATTAAAATTGCATTTTACTTTTCATTCTCTGGTTGGAAGCAGTGGAGGGGGATGTTAATTAATAATAAGGGTTTGTAACTGACTTTCTTGTTGCTTGGTCAAATTGAATATTTGTTGTTATTGCCTAGAGATATTTAGCTGTTACATGTGAAAGAAGCAGGTAAATATAATTTTAGTTGCGGCTTGCTTTTGTGAAATATAGAATGCAGGGCAGTAGCATCAGGGCATGGAGAACTCTGTTGTCGTTTTTATTGCATTTGATATTCTGTAATTAGTATTTCGTATTCGGTGTTTATTATAATTAATCAGTTACATTACTCGTTGCTGTAGAACTTTACCTGCTAACTTTTTTAAGTAGGCATGCGGTGGAAAGCACTCTTTCCCCAGGAATCCCAACCCTCTTGCTCTCTTCCCCTCTGTTTCCACTTTTCCTCTGCAGTAGAAGCCTCGCCACCAACACCACAAAGTATTCAGGTCAAAATCCTTACACACATGTTCTTTTACCTATTCTCTGAAATAGGGGGAGTTATTTATGTCCTGTTATGTGGTAATCAAGACTAGGAATCAGAGTGTTCCAGCCAGCAAGTTGATTGTTTTTCTCTCCCGAAATGCACTTTTTAGTTACTACTGTTGGGAAACGCAGTTAGGCTCCTTTCTAACTAGCTGGACTCCTCCCTGAAATGACTACCTAGTTAAAGATGTAAGTACCTGCTGTGCTTTCTCACCCCAGTCCTCACACATTCCCATCGGCGCCTAAGCCAGAGTCATCCTAGCCAAGATGAAAGTGCTTCTGATTGGGGATGACCGCCTGACCTGGGGGAAAGACGTGCTTTAATCTTTGTCTCTTAGAGGAGAGACACTTGGTAAAATGCTACCCCAAATGTTTTGCATTGCATTGGTGTTACCCTGAACTTGACGAAGAAGGCTCTTGGGCTAGGGAGGTAGTATCTGAAGTGGTCTTCTCTGGTGGCTCAGACAGTAAAGAATCAGCCAGCAATGCAGGAGATCCGGGTCTGATCCTTGGGTCAGGAAGATCCCCTGGAGAAAGGAATGGCAACCCACTTCAGTATTCTCGCCTGGAGAATTCTATGGAGAGAGGAGCCTGGCGGGCTACACAGTCCATGGGGTTGCACAGAGTAGGACACGACTGAGCGACTAACACACACACACACACACACGCATGCACGCACGCACACACACACACACACACCCCTACCTTCTGGCAAGGTTATAATTGACCCCAAAGTTGTGTAGGAGAACTGGATTTTACAAGTTCTCCCTGACAATTTCCGATTTAAATGGTTGAAGTGTTGGGGAAAGGTAAAAGGAAATACTGAGCAAGTGAGAATGTGGAATATTTGAGAAGTTAATTTGTTCCTGGTGATGCTGTTGTGCTTGCGTGCTCAGTCGTGTCTGACTCTTTCGGGACCCCATGGATTGTAGCCCACTAGGCTCCGCTGTCTGTGGGATTTTCCAGATAAGAAAACGAGTGGGTTGCCATTTCCTACACCAGGGATCTTCCCAACCCAGGGAATGAACCCTGGTCTCCTGCATCTCCTGAACTGACAAAGTGAAGTCGCTCAGTTGTGTCTGACTCTTTGCGACCCCATGGACCGTAGCCTACCAGGCTCCTCTGTCCATGGGAGTCTCCAGGCAAGGGTACTGGAGTGGGTTGCCATTTCCTTCTCCAGGGGATCTTCCCAACCCAGGGATTGAACCCGGGTCTTCCACATTGCAGGCAGGCGCTTTACCTTCTGAGCCACTAGGGAAGCCACTGAGCCACCTGGGAAGCTGGTGATGCTGTTACATAAAACCAAAGCCATCTGAGTAATCTTCCCAGGGCATCTAGGTCATTTACCTCTGAACAAAAGTGCACAAAATTAAATTCATGCTATATAACAGTATTCTTTCTTCCTTCTCTTCATTTAAGTAGTGAAATAGTCCAAATGGGAAAAGCATACCTGGTGTATTTATAGTTTTAGCATATCTTTTTCTGGATGATTTTCATAATGACCCATAGTATACACAGTAGAAGATGTGTACACATGCTCTATTTACAAAGAAAATTATGGCTTCATCTATCATTCTTTGGTGTTTGTAATAGGATATGAATTTCCAGAGGACAAAGATGGCATTTGTTCTCTGCGTCTGAAGTGCACAGTGTGGTACCTGGCACAGTCTTTTGAATAGCATGACCAAGTGATTGTCAAATTCTAAGCCTGAAATTATAAATCATCTAGTTCAATGTTTCTCATCCTTTTCTAGCCTATTTTTTTTATCACATGTTATTTGAGTGTCCAGTGGTTTTTAATCCAGTTTTATTTTCTGTGATTTGCATTACAAAAACAAGCCGCTACATCGAGTATCTTTCCCAATTACACTTATCTCCTTCTTCACTAGCGGAAGAGTTCAGCCTCCTCTTTTTACAGGAATTGGCCTCCGGGAGACTTCATTGATTTGTCCAAGGTCATACAAGTTAACCAGCTGTTCTGGCAGGGCTAGATCTCTTTCTTCAGAGGTCAGGCCCTGCAGTCCTTGGTGGAATGCTGGCTGAGAATAAGGCCTTGGGAGGAATTCAGGAGTGGCCCAAGAGTGCACTGCCTCCACCTTACAGGAGTCCACGTGCTGCTGGGGACATAGAAAGTGCTGGGTAATGCAGATTATGCTACAGTCAGTGATGTCTGGTACCAGGCTCTAGAAGAGTTCAGCCGAGGGAGGTGAGTTCAAGGACGCAAGGAAGGTTTTATGAAGGGGTCGAGAGAGATTTCACCAGGACCATAAAAGGTGGATTCGGTTTTCAAAGACAGGGCTAGGGTGAGACTCCTGTTCCTCCCTTTCCCAGCCAGACTCATGGGTGGGTTGTGTCCAATTGACCGCTGCCTCTTCCTTACCTGCCGCTCAGCTCCTAATGGAATACAGCCCAGGTCTTTTCCGTTCCTTCTTATCTTATTCCCACCAAGGTCCCCCGTGGTTGTCGAGTCTAGCAGAACTAGATCTGAACGTTTTATTTTTATTTGCTTACTTACTGGCTGCTCTGGGTCTTGGTTGCTGCACTCAAGCTTTCTCTGGTTGTGGTGAGCAGCGGCTACTCTTCGTTGTGGAGCACAGGCTTCTCATTGGGAGGGCTTCTCTTGTTGCGGAGCACGGGCTCTGGGGCTTCAGGAGTTGTAGTACTACGGAGTTGTGGCAAATGGGCTTAGTTGCCCCTCAGCGTGTGGCACCTTCTTGGACCAGGGACTGAACTCGTGTCCCCTGAACTGGCAGATGGATTCTCAACCACTGGGCCACCAGGAAAGTCCAATCTGAACTTGTTAATTCTTATTTTTCATGGCACTCTTGACTCCACTGTTGGAGATGGTCAGTATGTCTTCTCAAAGTATGTTCTTTCCCTTGCCTTCCTGATGTCAGGCTCTGGTTTCTGGAAGTGTTGGTGCCCCTAAGGGTTCTAGTGCCAGCTAGCCCTGGCTGATCTCTCATGTCATGCTGTTAGTAGTTCTTCATCCATTGGGAGTTCATGAACCTTTCTGAAAATTTGGTAATAGCTCTATGTTCTTCATTTTCACAGAATTCTTTTTTTTTTTTTTTCTGCCTGACTTGTGCCCACATCATGGTGGTTGTTCAGTATTTTTTTTAATGAAGTATAGTTGATTTACAGATTTGTTACTTTCCAGCAAAGTGATTCAGTTATATATATTGAACGTATATATATATATATATATATACTTTTACAAATTATTTCCCATTATAGGTTATTACAAGATATTAAGTATCTTTGCCCATACTATACAGTAGGTTCTTGTTGGTTATCTATTTTATATATGGTAGTTTCCATAAAAATTGATGCTTTCGAATTGTGGTGCTAGAGAAGACTCTTGAGAGTCCCTTGGACAGCAAGGAGGTCAATCTTAAAGGAAATCAATCCTGAATATTAATTGGAAGGACTGATACTGAAGCTGAAGCTCCAGTATTTTGGCCACCTGATGTGAAGAGCCCCCTCACTGGAAAAGACCCTGATGCTGGGAAAGATTGAAGGTGGGGAGGAGAAGGGGATGACAGAGGATGAGATGGTTGGATGGCATCACCGACTCAATGGACATGAGTTTGAGCAAGCTCTAGGAGGCAGTGATGGACAGGGAGGCCTGGCGTGCTGCAGTCCATGGGGTCACAAAGAGTCGGACACGACTGAGCAACTGAACAGAAGTGTCCCTAGAATTCTTCCAAACTGACACACAAACCTTATTGTATTCTTCATGTTCTCTAACCTTTTTAAGTCCATCTATGGATCTTAAAGTCCAGTGAAATGCCCCTGAATTATGTGCTGATGATTCGAAGAAACAATTGCAACGCATTTCTCACTCCGCATCCCTGGCTCTGACGGGTGAGTAGATCCCTAACTGCTTCGACCCCCACAGCAACGCAGAGCTGCTCACCATCCTCTCCCTAAGTCAGTCCTCTCGTCCTCCTGCTGTTCCTCTCTCTCTACATCAGTCACGCCAGCTTCCCTGCAACCCTTCTCTCCCCTCAGGCTTAAACCAGATGGTTTTCTTTGTTCTCTCCTTCTCCACACCCAGTGACCAAATCCTGTCTGTTTTATCTTCCAAAGATCTCTTGACTTCTTGACCTATGCGTTGCCTAAGCTGTCTTTTTGCCTTTCTGCGAGATTTTTACAATAGCCAGTCCACTGCCTGGCTCCATCCTTCCCGAGTCACTTCAGTTGTATCTGGCTCTTTGCGACCCCAGGGGCTGTAGCCTGCCAGGCTTGTCTATCCATGGAATTCTCCAGGTAAGATTGCTGGAGGGGTTGCCTTGCTCTCCTCTAGGGGACCTTCCCCATCCAAGATTCAAACCCATGTCTTCTGCATCTCCTGCATTGGAAGTATATTCTTTACCACTGAGCCACTGAGGCAGCCCATCTATACCGATGCATAGATATTAATATAGTGATATCTGTTGACATATAGAGATTTGTTGTTTAGTCACTAAGTCATGTCTGACTCTTTGCAACCCCATGGACTGTAACCCTCCAGGCTCCTCTGCCCAGGGAATTCTCCAGGCAAGCATACTGGAGTAGGCTGCTATTTCCTCTTCCAGAGGATCTTCCTGGCCCAGGGATCAAATCTGTGTCTCTCACATCTCCTGCATTGGCAGGCACTTTACCACTAGTGCCACTTGGAGAGCCCATCCTTGTGCCCATTCAGACTGTCTTCATCAGGGCAGCCAGCACAGCCTTTCTGAAACCCTGATCATCCCAGTTTGAGGCTGCCCTGCAGGTTTCCTTAGCTCGGAGGAATGCTCAGACCCCGCCTCTCTCAGCCGGCAGGGCTCTCTGTGATGTGGGCCCTGCAAGCACTTCCTCCATTCGCACGCGTGCCACTTCAGTTGTGCTGAACTTCCAGGTCCCCACTTGGCCTCATGATCGATCACTCTGTCCTTGACCTGCACTGTGTGCTTCTCTCTGCCAGGAATTCCTGGCCCCACCCTCTCTGCCTCCACTCCCAGGCTACTCCTGGAGCCTCCCTTGAACCCTCCACCACCAGCATCACTCATCCATGCAGACCCAGTGGACCCAGAGTATCTGTTTTGTTCTCCGTTGATGCTTGGTCATTCCTACAGCACAGCAACCATCACCACAGATTGCACTTGTTTGTTTAATTCCTTGCTTCCCATTTAGAGGCCAGGTCCACGTGATTATTCATGAGCCCCTGGTACCTTTGCCCTTGTGGGTTCCCTTCCCACACACAAAAAAAAAGAATAAAAATTTTATTTTGCAGTCATATCCAGATAAAGATGAATATATTCCTAGGTGGATTTATTAGTAGGTAGCTGTTAAGGACACCCCACTCTTGTACTCTTGCCTGGAAAACCCCATGGATGGAGGAGCCTGCTGGGCTGCAGTCCATGGGGTCTCAAGAGTCGGACATGACTGAGAGACTTCACTTTCACTTTTCACTTCCATGCATTGCAGAAGGAAATGGCAACCCACTCCAGTGTTCTTGCTTGGAGAATCCCAGGGATGGAGGAGCCTGGTGGGCTGCTATCTATGGAGTCACACAGAGTCAGACACGACTGAAGCGACTTAGCAGCAGTAGCTGCTGACTGTGGCTCGGATCATGAACTCCTTATTGCCAAATTCAGACTTAAATTGAAGAAAGCAGGGAAAACCACTAGACCATTCAGGTATGACCTAAATCGAATTCCTTATGATTATACAGTAGAAGTGAGAAATAGATTTAAAGGACTAGATCTGATAGCTAGAGTGCCTGATGAACTATGGAATAAGGTTCCTGACATTGTACAGGAGACAGGGATCAAGACCATCCCCATGGTAAAGAAATGTAAAAAAGCAAAATGGCTGTCTGGGGAAGCCTTACAAAGAGCTGTGAAAAGAAGAGAAGTGAAAAGCAAAGGAGAAAAGGAAAGATATAAGCAGCTAAATGCAGAGTTCCCAAGAATAGCAAGGAGAGATAAGAAAGCCTTCCTCAGCAATCACTGAAAGAAATAGAGGAAAACAACAGAATGGGAAAGGCTAGAGATCTCTTCAAGAAAACTAGAGATACCAAGGGAATATTTCATGCAAAGATGGGCTCAATAAAGGACAGAAATGGTATGGACCTAACAGAAGCAGAAGATATTGAGAAGAGGTGGCAAGAATACAGAGAAGAATTGTACAAAAAGATCTTCATGACTAACATAATCACGATAGTGTGATCACTCACCTAGAGCCAGACATCCTGGAATGTGAAGTCAAGTGGGCCTTAGAAAGCATCACTACGAACAAAGGTAGTGGAGTGATGGAATTCCAGTGGAGCTGTTTCAAATCCTGGAAGATGATGCTGTGAAAGTGCTGCACTCAATATGCCAGCAAATTTGGAAGACTCAGCAGTGACCACAGGACTGGAAAAGGTCAGTTTTCATTCCAAAGAAAGGCAATGCCAAAGAATGCTCAAACTACTGCACAGTTGCACTCATCTCTCAAGGCAGTGGCACCCCACTCCAGTACTCTTGCCTGGAAAATCCCATGAATGGAGGATCCTGGAAGGCTGCAGTCCATGGGGTTGCTGAGGGTCAGACACAACTGAGCAACTTCACTTTCACTTTTCACTTTCATGCATTGGAGAAGGAAATGGCAACCCACTCCAGTGTTCTTGCCTGGAGAATCCCAGGGACGGGGGAGCCTGGTGAGCTGCCATCTATGGGGTCACACAGAGTCGGACATGACTGAAGTATCTTAGCAGCAGCAGCAGCACATGCTAGTAAAGTAATGCTCAAAATTCTCCAAGCCAGGCTTTAGCAATATGTGAACCGTGAACTTCCAGATGTTCAAGCTGGTTATAGAAAAGGCAGAAGAACTAGAGATCAAATTGCCAACATCCACTGGATCATGGAAAAAGCAAGAGAGTTCCAGAAAAACATCTATTTCTGCTTTATTGACTGTGCCAACGCCTTTGACTGTGTGGATCACAATAAACTGTGGAAAATTCTGAAAGAAATGGAAATACCAGACCACCTGACCTGCCTCTTGAGAAACCTATATGCAGGTCAGGAAGCAACAGTTAGAACTGGACATGAAACAACAGACTGGTTCCAAATAGGAAAAGGAGTACGTCAAGGCTGTATATTGTCACCCTGCTTATTTAACTTATATGCAGAATACATCATGAGAAATGCTGGACTGGAAGAAGCACAAGCTGGAATCAAGATTGCTGGGAGAAGTATCAATAACCTCAGATATGCAGATGACACCACCCTTATGGCAGAAAGTGAAGAGGAACTAAAAGCCTCTTGATGAAAATGAAAGAGGAGAGTGAAAAAGTTGGCTTAAAGCTCAACATTCAAAAACGAAGATCATTTTATCTGGTCCCATCACTTTATGGGAAATAGATGGGGAAACAGTGGAAGCAGTGTCAGACTTTATTTTTTGGGCTCCAAAATCACTGCAGATGGTGACTGCAGCCATGAAATTAAAAGATACTTACTCTTTGGAAGGAAAGTTAAGACCAACCTAGATAGCATATTCAAAAGCAGAGACCTTACTTTGCCAACAAAGGTCCATGTAGTCAAGGCTATGGTTTTTCAAGTGGTCATGTATGGATTGTGAGAGTTGGACTGTGAAGAAAGCTAAGTGGTCAAAGAATTGATGCTTTTGAACTGTGGTGTTGGGGAAGACTCTTGAGAGTCCCTTGGACTGCAAGGAGATCACACCAGTGAGTCCTAAAGGAAATCGGTCCGAATATTCATTGGAGGGACTGATGCTGAAGCTGAAGCTCCAATCTTTTGGCCATCTGATGTGAAGAATGGACTCATTGGAAAAGACCCTGATGCTGGGAAAGATTGAAGGCAGGAGGAGAAGGAGCCGACAGAGGGTGAGATGGTTGGATGGTATCACCAACTTGGTGGAGATGAGTTTGAACAAGCTCTGGGAGTTGGTGATGAACAGGGAAGCCTGGCGTGCTGCACTCCGTGGGGTCTCAAAGAGTTGGACGTGACTGAACTGATTGTGTGTTTGTGTGTTAGTTGCTTAGTTGTGTCCAACTCTTTGTGACCCCATTGACTGTAGCCCTCCAGGCTGCTCTGTCCATGGAATTTTCTAAGCAAGAATACTGGAGTGGGTTGCCATATCCTTTTCCAGGGAATCTTCCTGACCCAGTGATCGAACCTGGGTCTCCTGTGTTGTAGACGGATTCTTTACCATCTGAGCCACCAGGGAAGATCATATATATAAAAGCAAAAATCATGAGATATTTATTGTGTCAAAAATTTGTTCCTCAAGCTACTTCACTAGTATGCACAGTTCCCCGTGATGTGTCTGTGTATGGCAGTGACTTTTAGTGCCAGTGGGATGGTGATTTTGCCCCCCTGGGAACATTTGGCAATTTCTGGAGGAGATGTTTTCTGTTGTCACCACTGGGGGTGCTGCTGGTGGCTGATAGGTTGCGGCTGCAGGCTATGGTGCGTGTGCCCAGTCATGTTCGACTCTTTGCGACCCCATGGACTGTAGCCCACCAGGCTCCTCTGTCCATGGGATTTCCAGACTCGCGTAGGCTGCTGTTTCCTCCTCCAGGGGATCCTTCCAACCCAGGGACCGAATCGAAACCTCCTGTGTCTTCTGCATTGGCAAGTGGATTCTTTACCTCTGAGCCACCTGGGAAGCCCTGGTTGAGGGCGAGATGCTGCTAAACATCCAGCAGGGCATGGCACAGCCTTTGCAACCAAGAATGCCCTAGCCCAGATATCAACAGGGCTGAAGTTGGGAAACACTCACATAGAAGAATCCTTCATAAAACCTGGTTCCGACAACTGAATAATTCATTTGCTTTATTTCCCCATGTTCTCTTTAAAAGCCACAATTCAGATGCACGACTGTGTTGCAGCCCTGGACACAGGCATTTCCTTTTCTGGCTTTAATAAGATTGAGAAAAAGCCATTTAGACGGCTGAGCTGTAGAACCCCCGAGTTTGGGTCTGTTCAGCCCTGGTTCCAGTGAGAGACATAAATCTTTCTCCCATGATACATGGTCTGTTGTCATTTATGTCATTCCCCCGAATACAGGTTTTGTGTGTGTGGTTTTTTTTGTTTCTTTCTGTGCTGGTCCTAGCTGGAATATAACCAATTGTTGTCTGGATGGGGAGGGGGATGCTGAGTCATTTATTCATGCTTTTTATTACTTCTTGGCTTGAATGTCACCCTTCATTGTTCACAAGCCGCTCAGCTTGTTTACTTTTTATAAATGACATGTAATCAGTCCCCTTGCAGGTCTGGCTGCTGTAATTGGCAGCAGCCACGGAGCAGGGCTGACGAGCCTGCGTTTGTGCTGATGTCTCAGTTAGTCTAGTCTCCACACTGCCTTGCTGCTTGCATCTGTATTTCAAAAGGAAGGTGATCAGAACTGCCACACTGCTCTGTCTTCTCGGCTGGCTGCTCTGATGGCACTTGTTTATATAGTCCCGTGGAGTCCCTGTGTCCTTTGGTGCAGGAAGAATCAAGGGTTTGGGGGCAACGGTCCTCACGCTTTCGTGTGCAGACCAATCACCTGGGTGACTTCTGAAATAAACATTCTGCAGCCCTACCCTTCTTTTGAAACTTTTTGTAAATCTCAGTAGAGGCCCAGAAAACTACATTTTCTGATTCAAATCCCTGCTGATTTCTGATGTAGGTGGTCTTTTAACTTACACTCAGAGAAATGCTGAGTTAGCATGGAGAAAAAAATGCGAGAAGAAAGAAAATCCCATGGAAGTAAATGTGGACAGAGAGTGGGACAGACAGGCAAGAATCAAAACTCAGAAAGGAATTTCTACCTGTTTTCTGTGAGATGAGGGCAATATACTTGATGCTTTTTAAAATGTGTTTAAACAAATAAAATAATAAAAGAAAAAAATATGTGCTTAGTGTTTTCCTCCCGTGCTTTTGATCAAACTCTTCTCGATGACAAAAGTGAAAGGGAATTTTTGGAAAGGTTAGAATATGAGAAGGTACCTAACCATAGCCAAGAAACTGAAAGATGTTACGAAATCAAGGAAGCTATTGTGTAGGTATCGATTTGAAAAAGAATGTACATTCCTGAATTGAGTTTTCTGAATGGCTTAGAGACTAAGAGGAGAGGTGACAGAGGATTAACTCCTTGCCGGAAGTTCTGGTTTTTCTGGTTATTGGATCTGAAAGCATATTATTAATATACAGTCCAGATTTTCTGGGATAGTTCTGATTTCAGATATTTTTTCCCATTGTCATTATAGTACATGTCTGGTTTGCCCTAATTTTTGATTAGTTGAGACATGGTTGGTTTGTAAAAGGGCCTTAAAATAGTTCTCCTTGACTACAGTTTTGTTTTCAAATTTCCGTCTCTCTCTCTCTCTCTCTCCCTGTGTGTAATCTGTATATTCTGTTTCTTTGAACCTACACTTGACCATCATCAGCTTTTGTTAAATCCTTCCTCCCTCTGCTCTAACCATCTCTTCATCAAGGTGTTCTTCTTTGAGTTTACTTTACCCTAAGCAGTTCTATGTCAAAGTGCTCATGTTTCCACTGTCGGAACTCAGAGTACTGCAGTCTTTTCTCCACCCTGAGCTGGCTGACCTTTCCTCCTTCCTTTCTTTCCCCCAGCCTCCTCACTCTCTTCCTTCCCTTCCTTTCCTTACTCAGGAACCCTTCAGCCTCTTAGATACTTTGTCCATCTGCCCACAAGATCTTAGAGAATCTTTCCATCTGCTTTGCAAGTGTTTAGTATCATTATTGTTATTAAATGAAGTGTCTACCACACCCTTTCATTGCACTGAGAGTTCAAGTTCAAGTACGTTGAGTTAGTAGATCACTTTGTTCTCGAAGTGAATAGAAGGACTGTGGCTGGCTGGTGGTGGGATCCTGGAACCAGCTTCTACCAAGAAAAGCTAGACTGCTGTGATGTCTGTCCTGCATGAAGAATTGAAGGCTGGGCTCCCGACTTGTTCTTTTTATTCCAGGTGACCTTTTACTATCTTGTTTTTCTGAGTTTTAAATCCATATACTTGGAAGACCTCTTTTCTTAGGAGTCTCTTGATATTTCTAGTTATTTTTCTAGAATTTATTCTAACCCATATGTTGTTTAACATAGTGGTAGATGTTTCCAATGAATATTTAAATTTGCTGAAAACAAGTATAAATGCTCTTAGGGAGAACTACAACATTAAGTAGTCATCCAAGTGTAGTGTAAAAATATACATAGCTTATAAATTTTCAGTGGGAGTCTTTTAACTTAAAAATTTCTGGTTTTGGTTCAGCATATAGGAAAAAAGTTATAAAGTATTTATTAAAAAGTTATGAAATATTAGCAGAAGTTGTAAAATATTAGGTAAGTAGAGGTATTGCCCTTTGCTTAAGTTACTAAAGGGAGATGTCTTTTTCAGAATTAAATAAGACATTATTAAACTGAATATACATATTTAACTTCTAATGATTTTATATCTGAATAGAAAATGCTTAGATTAACTTAAAATTCATAGGATGTTGGTACTTTGTCCCTGTGTTTTAACATATGATTTTTATTTAGTGCCCAGTTCATTTCAGTCGCTCAGGTATATTTAAAAGTTTAGTGTCTCCTTACTGATTTTAGTGATTCTTAAACAACTAAAAGATAAATCTTTTATGATAGGTTTTATGTACACTAAATATTTTAGCAAATGTGACTTTTATTCCTAAGCTAGAGAAATGGTTGTATGTTGAGAAACCCATGTTCTTATTAACTAAGGGATGTTGGAACATGGACATGGAAGTATTTTTAATGTTTCAGATAAAGCTCTAGACTTGCAAACATTCTTGTTTGTAGAGTCTGTTGTATTTCTAAACCATGATTTTCCAAAGCGGAACAAAATTTCATAACTTTGAGATCTTTATTGAAATACTTAAGGAGAAGAAAATGACTCACGGATAGTAACTTTAAGAAAAGTAGTGAAAGGAGAAAAACCTAACTACTGATCCCATTCTCAGTGAGAAAAATGAGGACCTAGGAAATTGAGGCCAAGGAAATAGCCCAGGTTGAAGGCCAGTTGGTTTCAGCAGGCAGAGAAGTCGTGGGCACAGACTTCCTGACAGCCAGCCCGGGGCCAGCCCCAGGCAGCCACGTCTGCATCTTCAGTGCGGTATTGTACTTTCCAAAATTCGAGCATTTTAGCTGCCCTGGAGAGCTGTGACTATGATAGGTTCAGCCCAGTTTCTTACTTTTTTTTTTTTTTAATTATTTTTAATTGTAAAAAATCCCCACATGACATAAAATTTACCCTCTTACTAAATTTTAAGTGCCCTGTGCAGTAACGGTAAGTGTATTGACATGGTCGTGCCACCCCAGTCTCTTTTTGCTTCTCTGTCTTGTCTCTGGAGCCTTGCAAACATCTGAAGGGCCTTTAGACCGGCATCGTTTGGGAAGGCCTGCACCTCACCTGCGTTTGCTCCTTCCTCAGTCGTGTCCAACTCCTTGTGACCCCATGGGCTGTAGTCTACCAGGCTCCTCTGTCCATGGAATTTTTCAGGCAAGAATACTGGCATGTCTGCGTGCTAAGTCACTTCAGTCGTGTCCAACTCTCTTCAACCCCGTGGACTGTAGCCCATCAGGCTCCTCTGTCCAGGGGATTGTCCAGGCCAGAATACTGGAGTGGGTTGCCATTTCCTCCTCCAAGGGATCTTCCCGACCCAGGGATTTAACACACGTCTCCTGCATTGACAGGTGGATTTTTTTTTTTACCACTGAGCCACTTGGGAAGCCCTCCTTCCTGGTAGTAGGAAGTTAATTGTGTGGAATTTACTCACCTGATCCCCACAGATGATCCTACTTCATTGCCCATTGGAAATCCCACGCCCCTTTCTGCCCCAGAGGAAAAATTCCTTCCTGATTGTAGAGTCTGTGCTTAGTTTAATCTTGAGCATATGAGCGTGAGTCACCCTGGGTAAGTATGTAATCCCATTTATACCTTTCTTCCAACCTCCCTTTAATTTTTAACTTAAGATACTGGATTCTGATTTCCTGTGTAAGGCCCGGTGATTTGGGGACTAATTTAGGGACCAGGCGATGTTGAGATTTTTTTGGAACTGGCACTTTCCATTCTGCTGACAGTGAAGCTGCCTGGCCTGTTTCAATATTCAGACTATGTGTGGAATGTCTGTGTGGATGAAGAAACAAGTTAAAGCTTTTTGGGAGGCAGGAAGAAAGGGGAATGAAACTTTTAGGTAGTCTGATTTTGTGGGGAAAATTTTGAGATTTTTAGAATACAGGCTAACCAAAAATAAGTAACTGTTTGGCTTTGTGATTTCTTTGAGTATACAAAGGAAATACTTGATGTTGGGCTAAAGAGCTAGTGTTGATTAAGTTTACTACGTGATAAATTAACAAATTAGTAAACCTGCTTGTGATTTCCAGTTATTATCTTACCCAATGTGTAATCACTAATTCTGTTTCTTCATTTGTGGAATCAAACATACGTCGCTGGGAAGTAGTTTTTCATTTCCTTTTTTAAATGAATTTTTATTGGAGTATAGTTGCTTTACAATATTGTGTTAGTTTCTGTGGTACAGCAAAGTGAATCAGCTATGTATACATATATCCTCTCTTGGTTTTGGATTTCGGAGAGTTGCTTTTAAAAGAATACTCGTAAAGCACCTTGGAATCTTTAAGGCACCTTGGAATCTTTAAGGTACTTTGAATATGGTACTGAAAGAATGTAAATCATTAATGCTTATATTTTTATACTCAAGAATATGGGAGTGGGAGTGAGTTGAACATTCAAAATATTCCTTTTGAAAGACAACATACATTTGAGCAAAGCCATTCTGTCTAAGTGCTTATTTTAAATTGGCAGTCACTTAGCCAACAGTCGGTAATCTCACTTAGCAAGTGTTTGGCACGCCTGTTTTAACCTGCACAGGTTCAGTTCACACAAAGAAAGGGAGGGTGGGGTGACGTGATGGGAGCACCCTGGTAGCCTCATTAACATATTTGGAATAACTATTGGAATATTTGCCAGCTGAGCTAGGCAACCTGGAGGCCTGCCAAGTGAGCCATGGGAATTTCTGGGAGGAGTGTGGAGATTGGAGCCTGTAAAATGTTTTTCTTTTTGGAGGGGAAACAGTTTAGAAGATGCCATTTAGGATACTTCCCTTACCCTCTGAACAAAATTTTACCTCCCCTTCAAATTCTGCAAAAATTTCTCTTTCTACCACCTTTTTGCTTTTTTTTTTTTTAAATAGTACCGTAGGACTTGTCTGACAAATAGCTTTTAGTAATCTCTCTGGGGTGAGTTTGAGTTCCTGCTCTGCCTGGGTTTTGTTTCTGCAGAATTAGTCCTGAAGCTCTTTGCGTGAGCCTCGCTGGGGCCACTCCTCTGCAGACTTATCATGTGGACACAAATGATGGGAACAGGATAGACAGGATAGACGAGGGCATCTGTGGAGTCAACTCCTACCCAGTAGATGCTCAGATCATAAAGAGGGCAGCTTGGCTCAGCTCTGTGGAGCAGAGAAGCAGTCTTTATTTGCAAGGGTCTCTTTTGGGGGCCTGTATCACGCTTGCCTTTGCATTGATACCTGTCTGGCTGCAACCACAACTGTGGGCTCTAAGACTAGTCAGGGGAGCAGTCAGCTGAAACCAGGGGTTCTCAGGTATTTGGATGTAGTGCGTTTCAGGGTGAGGTGAGGCAGTGCTCTGTTCTCTAGTTCTTGTTTAGGGGAGCGGTATATTGGGCTCCCACCAAGACCTCCCTGGTGGCTCAGACGGTAAAGAATCTGCCTACAATGCAGGAGGCCCAGGTTCCATCCCTGGGTCAGGAAGATCCCCTGGAGAAAGGGGATGGCTACCTGCTCCAGTATTTTCGCCTAGAAATTCCATGCACAGAGAGCCGGGCTGCCTACAATCCACAGGGGTTGCAGAGAGTCAGACATGACTGAGGAACCATCACTCGCTCTCATACTGATGCTCAGGAGTATCCTCAGGGGAGTATCAAAACCACTAGGCAGCTTTTTCAAAGACCATTTACGTTGATTCCCCCGTATTGCACTGAAGGGTGAGTAGGGATAACAAAGAAAGGTGGCATTTAAATCTGCAATCAGCTGAAGCTGAGGATGCTTGCCATAGAGTGGTCATTTCCATAGTTCAGGCCAGTTTGCTACCCTGCCTCCGCTGTGCTCTCAGGAGTGGAAAGATACAGCTTAACGACACCAGGGCTCGCTCATCCTGTGACAGGTTTTGCAATACCATGTTAAATGTACATTTAATAGGCTTGTCAGAAAAGGGATTTTTCCCTTCTGATTGGAGCTTTGTGTGTATGTGTGTGTGTTTAATCTCTTCAAAGGTAGTCCTTAAGACTGATTCTTAAAAAATACTAATTTATTCAGCGGCAGTGGGTCTTGGTCATGGCATGTGAACATTTATTTGCGCCATGTGGGGTCTAGTTTCCTGACTAGCAACCAAACTCAGGCCCCCTGCATTTGGAGCACAGAGTCTTAGCTACTAGACCACCAGGGAAGTCCGGACTGATTTTTTTAAAATCACAAATATGGAGTATCAAAACCAAGAAAGAACAAATTTGATCATAGCTATTAAAAAAAAAACTTAAAAAAAATGCAAACCTAAAAAGGGCTCTGATACATTAAACTGAGCCCTAAATGTTTTACAGATATAATGATCCTATATATTTACATGTTGTATGCCAATCATGTATGTGTATAAATATATATACTTTTAAATGCCTAGACCACAGTTATTACATTTCAGTCACCTTTTGTTGAACTTCACTAATTTCTTTGTAGTTTTTTTCAGTGTTGCATATGATTGTTATATTTACACAATCACCATCTACTCTTAACTAATTATACAGATAAAACTTTGATTCTTTGTTTTTAAATATAATATGTTTTTTGGCCATGCTACTTGGCATTCAGAATCTTAACCCCAGCTCTTGGCAGTGACAGCATGGAGTCCTGACCACTGGACTGCCAAGGAATTCCCAACTTTGAGTCTTCGTAGCTTTTTTTTTTCCCCAGTTGATTCCTGCTGCTGCTACTGCTGCTAAGTCGCTTCAGTCATGTCCAACTCTGTGCGACCCCATAGACAGCAGCCCACCGGGCTCCCGCATCCCTGGGATTCTCCAGGCAAGAGCACTGGAGTGGGTTGCCATTTCCTTCCTAACAGCCTGTTAAAAAGAAAAAAAAATTATAGATGATTGTAATCATGTAATTCATGAAGCAAGGTAGGGTTAAAATGAATAACTGTTAGTTCAGTGTTTTTCTTTCTTATAAAATGTTAACTATTATATTCTTGAGGCTTCTCTGTTGTGTCAGTTTCTCATGAATTAATTATAGAATTAATACAATATGCAATATTACCAGTTTCACCATTTAGTATATCTTCAACATCTCTGAGGATGGTAGATATATAAGATGTTTTTTAAACAGGTACATGTCTGAAATTATGGAACAGTTTATTCAAGTCATAGAACACGTTGGTAAAAGTTGAGTTCTGGCACTTGGCCCACATTTAAATTGAAAATGTGTGTGTGTGGGGGGAAGCTACTAGGTACTGATGATCTCTTTAGAATGTGTTAATATTGTTAGGTCCAAATATGAGTTATTTGGTAGGTTTACCAGCTTAAAAAAAAACTAAATGAAATCTAAATATTACTTTAGTGTCCCTTTTAATTGATTGCAGTGACTTGTTTAGTTGCTAAGTCTTGTCTGACTCTTTGTAATCCATGGACAGATGGAGCCCACAAAGTTCCTCTGTCCACGGGATTCTCCAGGCAAGAATACTGGAGTGGGTTGCCATTTCCTTGTCCCGGGGATCTTCCCAACCCAGGGAGGGATCAAACCCTGGTCTCCTGCATTAGCAGGCAGATGTGTTTTTACCACTGAGCCACCAGGGAAGCCCTTTAGTGACTTACTAGTCAGTATTTGTGGGGATACGTATGATAAACTTTGGGAGTAGAAATTTTGGCTTTTGTCTTCTCCTTATTCTAGACGTAAAGTTCTAGGAGGGAGCAGTGAGTGGAAGGGCTGTCTTCAGGTGTCAGGAGGTTGAACCAGTTTCACCATCGCTGCAGCTCATCCAGCTGTAAGCTCCCTCCTTAGCGCCTTGGCTTATTTGCCTGTTATATAATCCAGACTGGCTTGTCCTGTTTGGTGGGTTTGTCATAAACTGCCGGGCTAAGTAAACGTGGGATAACATTTTAAATGGATTAAAAGTTAACCAGTAGTCAAGGAGGGATGTAGCAGAGGGGCCCAGCTGTCAGGTGGCCCGGATTCTGCCTCCTGGGGCTGGGTGGGGGGTACATTTCTGTTTCCCATCAGGAATAGGAAATCCACGTGAAACTATAGCCAACGCCTGGCCCGAGGACCAGTCTTCAGTGCAGATGACAACCAGCATGCCTTGTCTGATACCAGAAACGTCAGATCCGGAAAGCAGGTGTTAACTGTGTCCGTTAATGAGCTGTGTACACGAGCAGAAACGGACACACCGTACCAATGGGACCGCTTTCATCCATCTGTACCCAGTATGAAAACAGTGAAGGAGGAAGCCACCAGATGACTGAGACTTGTCCCCTTCCTAGTTCAGTGCACAGTGGGAGAACGTGTCCACGTGCTTTGTGCTGAGCATTTTAGGTGCCTGCACCTTAGCAGGGTTATGCTGACCTGCGGGGCTTCACTCAGCCCTGATTATAGGCTTACTGCATCCTCTGACCTTGTCTGTTGAACTTTCTAGCAGATGTGCACGGTCTCTTGTGTGAGTTCTCTGAACCCTCTGTAGAGCTGCGTGTCCCCTTCCACGTTAAGTGTGTCCTTTTCATACTCAAGAGATGCTAGTTCCATCCCTTGGTCAGGAAGATCCCCTGGCCTGGGCAATGGCACCCCACTCCAGTATTCTTGCCTGGAAAATTCCATGAGCAGAGGAGCCCAGAGGGCTACAGTCTAAGGGGGCTGCAAAGAGTTGCACACGACTGAGCGCGCACATACCCCACCTGGAAGGTGGAATCCCCTCTGGCATTCCTTGAATGCCTCTCCCTTCCATTCAGGGCCTTCCTGAGGTTTGCAGGCACGCGCAGAGCCAAGAGAGTTTGTCAACCTAAAGTGATGGTGATGACCTCCACCTGCCCTGTTACAGCCTCTCCCTGTGCCCACTTAGGCACTTCTCTCTGAGCAAAAAGACCAGGGAATGCTAACTCAAGATCTAAGTTTAACAGCAACCCGCTTACCCGCCATGAGTCACTCTTAGTTTGAAATATCCTAAAAAGAGGTTCTTATTTCTGAAGGTCAGGCGGGTTGCAGCATGCTTGATTTTTCAGTATCTCTGGTTAATAATGATTTTAAAGAGTAGAAGAGGAAATGGTTCTTTTGTGAGTGTGGCATAAAACTATATGGCCTTGTGCAAATGATCTAACTTCATATGAATCCTGGCTTATAGACAGAAGCTTTCTTTGTATAACTAGATTCACCACTCTGTCCTTCTCTGAAATACTGAGAGGAAAATAATCTCATATATATCACATACATTTTTTAAAAAATCAGTATTCAGAGGCAGGAAAATTACCAAACAGTCCACATTCTTCCAATTCTGATTTTTTAAAATATCATTTTTGGTGTTTTAAATTTGCTTTTATTGTTTAGACCAAAAATACATTATTCTGTCCTTTTTATTTTTGAATTGAAACCTACATCCATGGAATTACCATCTTTATAGTGGTTGACTACTGGAGTTTATAATCAGAAGATTGTGAGACCTTTGGAGAACGAAATAGAAAATAAAATTAAGTTTAGGAAATAAATTTTTCTTGGGCATTGCAAAAATAGCAAAAAAAAAAAAAAAAAAAGGGTGAATAACCGGCAACACAAACTTTTTCCTGTTAGTTCCTTTTTCCCAAAGTCTTGCCATCATACTAAAAAAAGTTTTCTTGTGCATTGCTTTTTTTCTCAGAATCCTGATGCTTACTGTTAGAATTTTTTCATATGCCAAAGTTTTGTTTTTCATGTGATTGCTACTCATGAAATCACGTGAGTCTTATTGGGAAAAAAAAATTTTTGTTTTTCAAAGTGCAGTGGTAAAGGACTTCCCTTGCAGTCCAGTGGTTAAGACTCTGAGCTCCCAATGAAGGGGACATGGGTTTGATCCCTGGTTGGGAAGCTAAGATCCCACACGCCTCACAGCTAGGCCAACTTTTTTTTTTGTTTTAAAGAAGCAGTGGTAGAAAAAAAAAAAAGAAAAACAAGAAGCAGTGGTCAAAGCTGTTGATAATAAGCCAAAATGAAAATATGAATTTCTATATAGTTTATAGTGACTAAGGGAAATTATTAATAAATGCATTATCCAAGGTGAATAAAGTTAGATTATTGTAGGGAACATATCAATTCTAATTAAAGATATGAGTACATTTTTCTAGTTTCAAAAATTATACTTTTCATTTCCTACCTGGCCTTTTCCCCAAGGGTGTGTGTCCTTAAAATTTTTCTGTCAGTCTAATACAGGTGATGCTATCGCCTGAGCTAGCTTAATGGTATCATAGTTTCTTTGGAATAATCAAGCAGGGAAATAAAAATTCAAGTCTTTGGAGGAAGCAACTGGGATTCCTGAGCCATAGGATACCTTAAGCATGTGAGAATGGAACTGAATGCTTTTTAGGAGATGGCCAGTGTTCTGTATCTCTCAGCCTGATTGGAAAAAGGAAAAAAAAAACCAAACACCGTATTTTAGGTGCTACTATTAAAAACGGCATGCTGATGCAATCATCCTGTCGTTCCTTGTAAGAAATGACTTCGGAAATGCTCAATAACATCTTGTTCTGCCTCTCCCTCTGATTGCCTGACTTACTGGTAGGATCTCACTGTATTTGTTTGCTCAGTAAATCTTACAGTGGCCTTTGACCAAAGTAATAAAAAGTCACGTGAGTTGGTATATCAGACAGGATCTTCAGTTGTAAGTAACAGAAACCTCTGGCTGATTTCGTCAGGAAACAAAGCCTCTTCAGGCCTTTAGGCAGCTCACAGTCTCCTTGGGAAAGCTGAGAACCTAGCTCAGCGGAGCCTGTCAAGCAGGAGCGACGCCGCTGCATCATCTTTTCAGTTGTTCGTTCCTGTCCCTCATCTCCTCCACCCCAGTGAGGAAATGAGTGCAGATGGAAGCTCAAAGAGGAAATGATACCTCATGCTTCTGAATACTCTTCCTTTTCGGCTCTCTCTGCTCCAGACCTCTCCCTGCTCCCCACTCAGCCTTGCCCCATTCGCCTTTCTGATCCTTCAGTGTCTGTCTTCCCTATGAGAGACTATAAGCTCTGGAAGGATAAAAACCTGTGGATTTTGGTCTCTGCTATGTCACCCAGGGCTCTCTTAGTGCCAGACCTCCAGAAGATACTGCAGATATGCATGCTTAGAGGCTGAGTGAAGGACAGAAGGCGAGTTTGGGGTGGTGGAGGAGAGTAAACCGTCATTTCTCTCTCTCTTTCCTGACAGCTTTGCCCTGCTCTGAGTTCTTGCTCATCCCCACATTGCTAATCTTTTCTTTTTTTATTTTTGACCACACCTATGTCATGTGGGGCCTTAGTTCCCTAACCAGGGATCGAACCTGTGCCCCTTGCATTGGAAGGCAGAGTCTGAACCACAGGGCTGCTGGGGAAGTCCCCCGCATCTCTCATCTTGAAGGAGCCTGCCTTCCGGGCAGCGGCAGGATGGTTCCCACAGAGGGGTGCTGGACGTTTTCCCATGGCACGTTTTTTTGCAGTGGTCAGTCAGTTGGAACTATATACTTAAGGAAGTTTTTGCGGGCTGGCCAGAGACATGAGCCATTATGCACCACTTGTTTCTATGGGAAAATGCCCTCTGAGCTCAAGTGAAGCTACTTACAAACTTGTGAATTACACCCTTTCCATTAGTAGAGGACTATCATTGCATGATCTTGTGCTCAGGCTTTTATTCGTTACTAATAGATAAATGAACAATAAGCCATTTCTTTGTAGAAGGAGCAGAGCCAGAAGTCTTTCCTTCTGAGAAGATAAACGACTACATTAAAATGGGTTTCCTTCATCCAACAAACATGGTAGTTCGTTTCAAATGTATTTAGAGTGCCTGGCACAGGGCTGAGCTTTGCAAGAAGGACACACAGGTGAATCAAATAGGTGTTGTCTCCTGGTGAGTTCACAGTCAGGTTTCCATTTAAATAGGAATTGCCCTTCTAAAGCGCCCAAGGCCGCTTCCAGCCCTGATATGCAGTAATTCTGTAGTTTTGAATTGCTATATTCATTTGCCCATTTTCCTTGTCACACATGATTCTGTTATAAAATGTATTTGTAATTAATAACGGAGAAAGCATAATGACGTTGATGTTATACCTTTTAAGTCATTTTGAATGTCTTTGTTGTTGAGAATGAAAAATCCAAGAGTAGACCATTTATTTGCTTTAAATATTTCTATTTATTTATTTATGTGGCTGCTCTGGGTCTTTATTGCAGCGTGTGTGTTCTTTAGCTGCAGCATGCAAATTCTTAGTTGCAGCATGTGGGATCCAGTTCCCTGACCGGGGATCCAGCTGGGCCCCCTGCATTGGGAATGTGGAGTCTTAGCCAGTGGACCACCAGGGGAAGCCCCACACTGTTTATTTCTATTCCACTTTTTATCATGAGATGAATGAAGCTGGATGCATCATGAAATTGACATAAAAATAGAGCAGTGGGGCTTTATTTCGAAACTATACATATTTCTCGAGGATAATATGTATGGGTCTCAGGTTTAACATATATTCTTAAGATGCTCTCCTGTAATTTTCAGAATTTTTACAGCAAGTATGTAGTCCTCCTCCATTGTCACCATCACACACATACACACACATGCACACACAACACAGCATCTCTTCAGACACATGGAAATGTTTCAATGTGATGTCCTCCTTTCCCCCAAGTCATTCATCCACACATCTTAATAAATATTTGAATGGAATCTAGTTTCTGGGAACTGGAATGTGGGAAATCTGGATGTTTATATAAAAATTCTACAGATATTTGTAAGAAACACTTGGAACTCCCTGGAGTAAAAAATAATTGGGTTGTTTGGAAATAGTTTTGGCCTGCCTTAACACTTGGAAAAGTTACCTGGTAGGTAGTTTTAAATGATTTGAACCACAAACTTTTTTGTTGCTGGATCTCTTATTTTAAATTAAATTTTATAATTCAAATAATATATTAACTGTTTCTGGCAAGTGGATTAATGACTGTTTTCTCTCAGGATCTGGAGAGTAACAGGTACTGTGTCTCACTTTAGGAATTCCATTTAGTGATCAGGGTTACAGGATAATCCCTGATTTAGTGCTTAAACTTGTATTTATAAGTACAGTTTAGAGTGTTATTTTTTCGTCTCAACAATAACTACTAACAAGTTTCATATTTCCTTGCCTTGATTTCTTATCCATCATTTTGGCAGTTTCTCTTAATGTAAAAATCAATATTTAGCTAGAATCTGGTTGGTCCCCATAGTTACGAGAAATTGAAAACGCACATTTGAGGAGTTCAGTTTTAGTGATAGAACAATCCATAAATTATTCAGCAGTTTGCTTTTGTAAGCCTTGCAGTTTTCTTTGCTGTTCTGTTTAATACAGAATGTTAATTCATGCAGGTATACATCCCACTGTTCCTACTGACAAAAAGAGATCGTTACCGAACATGGCTGCATAATAACCTGGTTTAATCAATACTTATTATTCTTTCACCATTATAGAAATGAAAGGTAGAGACCCTTCTGCCAGTTTATTGGAAAATTGCTTCTGACTAAAGCTCCCTTGCAGGAGAAAGTCAGGTTGTTGCAGAGTAATGGACCAACTTTGAAATGAGGGAAATGCTTTTCTTGACAACTGGCACGGA
Organism: Nanger dama; assembly: GCA_917880005.1. NCBI lineage: Eukaryota > Metazoa > Chordata > Mammalia > Artiodactyla > Bovidae > Nanger > Nanger dama. The sequence continues at coordinate 14,786,888 of CAKJTW010000009.1, read as the reverse complement.
ACAGGCACACAGTGAGGAATCCGTCACTGGCGCCACGTTCAGGCCCCTGCACAGTCCCCCGAGTTGGCGCGTTGTGAGACACTGTCCTTCTATCTGTGCCTTCCATAAGTATATGCCGTGGTGTAAAATCAGCAAGCTTGTTTTCATTTTATGTACTTCTGTATTATCTTTCTCACTTTCATTTCCTTTTACTTATAAAATGGACGTGTAGCTAGACTTGTGCTCATGATGAGTCAAATTTGACTTCTCCTAAGTTCATTGCTGGAGAAGGAAATGGCAACCCACTCCAGTATCCTTGCCTGGAGAATGCCATGGACAGAGAAGCCTGGTAGGTTACAGTCCACAGGGTCGCAAAGAGTCGGACACGACTGAGCGACTTCACCTCACCTCACCTCACCTCAGTTCATTGTGTACGTCGCAAGGCACTGAGTCTTTGTCAGAGGAAGACAGAATAAATTAAATATCAGGGACTTCCCTGAAAAGTCCAGTGGTTAAGAGTGGTTAAGTGGTTAAGACTCCATGCTTCCACCACAGGGGATATGGGTTCAATCCCTGGTTGGGCCATAAAGATCCCACATGCTGCACAGCGTCACCAAAAAGCAATACAAATTATAAAAATTAAACTGTAATATCAGGCCACTTTCTATAATTAAGAATGAAAAAAATGAACCATCAACACACACAAAACTGGCATCTGAAAGTTTATGATTGGTCTTTTTATAAGGTCTTAGAAAACATATGATGGAATACAGCCCCTGAGTTTCAATAAAAATGGCATTTGAAAATTAAAGCTGATGCCATATAAAGGACACTGATCTCTTACACTAATTACTTTATACTCATTTTAAAAAACTTCATGTAGCTTATTTGTCATTTATTTTTTAACACGCGAAATGCACCTGATTTGGAAAGTTAAGATAGATTCATTTCTTCTAGGAAAGGTTTAAGACAGTGAACCTTACTTAAAAATTTCAACCTGCTGTTACGTTTTGTGTTATATAAGTATGTGGTATTCCTATGTATATCATTAATACATATGTCAAAGTGAAAAATACGTATAGGGCACTAGCCTAGGCGTTGAATTCTATATAACCATAAATATTAAATGAATTGATTTTATTTTCTATAACAGCTCTTTTGAAGTTTAAGTCACATACTGTAACGTCCACCCTTTCATGTAAGTGTGCAGTTCACTGGGTTTTCATAGATTCACAGAGCTATACATCTGTCACCACTGACTCCAGAACATTTTCATCACCTTAAAAAAGAAATCCCATAACATTATCAGTAATTCCCATCTCCCTGCAACACACCCCATCAGCCTCAGGCAACCGCTAATCTACTTTCTGTCTATATGGATTTGCCTGCTCTGGCTGTTACATATAATGGAATTATATATGTGGCCTCTTGTAGTATCTGGCTTCTTTCATTTGGCCTAATGTTTTTGAAGTTCAGCCCTGTTGTTGGCATATATCAGAACATTACGCCTTGTTATTGCCAAATAATCTTCCATTGTATAGCTCTATCACAATTGGCTTATCCAAAGTGGATTAAATTTACTTTTAATTAAAAATGTTGTGATCCTCAAGACCCTCTGCAGTTACCCAAGGCTGCTCTCTCTTCCCTCCCTCTGTTCATATCCTGCCCTTTTCGTGGCTGGGTTTTCACTGTGCTATTTCTTGGTTTGAAGACTCGCTCCAATGCTGCTTCCTCGTGTCCAGAAGTCTGTCCTTGATGCCTGCGCCTCCACACCTCCCCTGCACATAGGTTCAGTACTACCGTTTTCTAGATTCCATACATATGCATTAATATATAGTATTTTTCTCTTTCTGACTTAACCTCACTCTGTGTAACAGGTTCTTCGTTCATCCACCTTATTCAAACTGACTCAAATTCATTCCTTTTTGGCTGAGTAATATCCCGTTGTGTATATGTACCACACTCTTTACCCATTTACCTGTTGTTGGACATCTAGGTTAAGTCCATGTTCTAGCTGTTGTAAATAGCGCTGCTGTGGACATTGGGGTCCATGCATCTTTTTCAGTTATGGTTTTCTCAGGATATATTTCCAGTAGTGGGATTGCTGGGTCAGGGGGTAGTTTCAGGCACTGCCATGTGTAATATAGATAGCTGGTGAGAAGTTGCTGAATAACACAGGGAGCCCAGCTTGGCGCTCTGTGATGACTTAGAGGAGTGGGATGGAGGGAAGGCAGGGAGGTCAAGAGGAAGGTGATACATGTGTAATTATGGCTCATTTATGTTGTTACATGGCAGAAACCAAAACATCATTGTAAAGCCATTTTCCTCCAATTAAAAAAAAAAAAAAAAAAAATGCTACTTCCTTTTAGAATTTTTTTTCCCTTGATCCCTTGAGTGATAAGTAATCTCTCTTCCTTCAAATTGTCAGTTCTTTGTGCCATAGTTTCAGCTTGTGCTTTTGGTTACTTCAGTTTAGTCGCTCAGTTGTGTCTGATTCTTTGCGACCCCCATGGTTACACTTTCCTTCATTTCAAATTTTAGTGCCTGAGACAGGAACATTTCTGTTGCTATTAGAAATAGCCTTGCAAACAGCCAAAAGTCAGTAAATACGGGCTTTCCTGGTAGCTCAGATGGTAAAGAATCTGTCTGCAATGCAGGAGACACGGGTTCAATCTCTGGATTGGGAAGATCCCAGTAACCCACTCCAGTATTCTTGCCTGGAGAATTCCAAAGAGAGAGGATCCTGGTGGGCTGCAGTCTGTGGTATTACAAAGAGTTGGACACGGCTGAGTGACTGATACCAGTTTTTAAATTAGTGAATGAAAACATTGGAGATCACTTGAGTGTCATAAGACTAAGGCCATAATTGATCATTACTCTTTCTAGTCAGGATGCCAAAAACTGAACCAGGAATGAAGGAGGATACCTACGTTTTTGGAAAAACCTGTATTCTCATTATTAGCACAGTGACCCAGTGTCTAGCACATAATTGGAACTTAATACATGTTTGTTGGACTGAATCCGGGGTCTGGTAGCAGGACTGGGGAAATCTTCACTGTCTCCAGAAAGGAAACTCTATGGTTTATACATACACTTAGAAGCCCCAAATTGAAATGGGAGAGAGCAAGAGTGAGATGGTGGCCCAAGGAGGAGAATGTTTGGAGCATGTCTCTTTACAGGAGAGGCCCAGAGCAGTTGCTTTTCACTTTGATATTAGATGTGTCATATTTGGATATATCCTTAAATGTTTGCTTTTTTTCTCTTCCCTCCCAGAGGAGTAAGTTCTAGGAACCAGTTTCTACTGAAGCCTCAATAAAACAGGCTGTCATAAATTTCCCCGAAGTGCAAAGGCTTGAAGGCACATCTTTCCGCTTTTCTGAAGCTATGTTTAGACTGACATTACATCAGGGGTTGAGCTGCAAATTCTGAAGTGGTGGTGGTTTAGTTGCTCAGTCCTGTCTGACTCTTTGCGACCCCATGGACTGTAGCCTGCCAGGTGCTTCTGTCCATGGAATCCTCCAGGCAGGAATACCGGAGTGGGTTGCCATTCCTTCTCCAGGGGATCTTCCCGACCCAGGGATTGAACCTGGGTCTCCTGCTTTGAAGGTGGATTCTTAACCGACTGAGCCAGTTCTGAGGAAGATCTAAATTCTGATGATGAGGCCATTGACAGAGGCTCCCCTCGGGTGTAACGGGGAGGAACTCTGCTTGTAGACTAGTGTTTTCAGCTCCATCCACAGGACTTTGAACAGGAAGAAAGATGTTACTGGTAGGTCCTGGGTTTTTGAAGGAAAAAAGAAAAAGGCGAAACAGAGGTTCCTGCCAGTGTGGCAAAGAATGACATATTCTAGTGCCAATTACATTACACTGTCAAAGGTCAGAGAAAGGGAGCCCCAGGCAGAATGGGACAGCTGCACGCTGTTGGAAGAAGTACCTAAACTCTTAGGATTCACTTAGCTTCTGTTTTTTCTATAACAGTGGTTCCCCACACTCCCCCAAATAGGTCTGTACTGTTTTTGGAATAGATGATGCTACCCCATCATCCTATGATTGTCCAAAACTGAGACATTTGAGCAGTTTGAAACCTTGTTGCAGGAGGAATTATAATGACTTTTAAGGCTTTCATTTTTCTGAAGGCTTGTAAATTTTTTTCATATTTTCTTCATATAAATCTTATACTTTTATTTGTTTATTTTTGACTGTGCTGGGCCTTTGTTGCTGGGTGTGGGCTCTATGCGCGGGCTTCAGTAGTTGAGGCTCATGGGCTTAGTTGCTGCACTGCCTGTGGAATCTTCCCTGACCAGGGACTGATCCCATGTCTCCTGCAGAGGCAGGTGGATTCCCATCCACTGTACTACCAGAGAAGTCCTATGGCTTTCATTTTTATCTTCTCCATTTCTACCTGTCTTCAGTTCAGTTCAGTCCAGTCACTCAGTTGTGTCTGACTCTTTGCAACCCTATGAATCGCAGCACGCCAGGCCTCCCTGTCCATCACCAACTCCCAGAGTTTACCCAAACTCACGTCCATTGAGTCGGTAATGCCATCCAGCCATCTTATCCTCTGTCGTCCCCTTCTCCTCCTGCCCCCAGTCTCTCCTAGCATCAGGGTCTTTTCCAGTGAGTCAACTCTTCTCATGAGGTGGCCAAAGTATTGGAGTTTCAGCTTCAGCATCAGTCCTTCCAATGAATACCCAGAAGTTGCCACAGACGCCAAATTTCTATAAATATGTACAATTAAAAATAATTATGATATGCAAGTCATCGTTTTTGGCAGCAGATTCCTATGAAGGTTTTTCTTCATATTTTGGGCAGGTCTCAAGATTTTGTTCCCATGGACTGCAGCCTACCAGGCTCCTCTGTCCATGGGATTTTCCAGGCAAGAGTACTGGAGTGGGTTGCCATTGCCTTCTCCTCTTTTTATTCAATAACTTAAAAAGCAGTCCTTATCTTCTTTTGTCTAAATCCATCTAGGTTTATGTGCTGTTTTCCCACCTGATGTTTTGTTTGCTTAATGGTTGCTGTGACACTATGCTACAAAAAGAAATACTGGTTCTTAACAAATATTTTCATTCATTTTGTACTACTCCATTCGCCGTAAGAAAAGACACTATTTCCCTACTGGATACATTCTTTATAAGATAAAAATCAATGCAGGATGAAAACATTCTATTATTCTAGTTCCCACAGAAAGGCAGCCTCCATAAAAAGAGATGAAGAAGAGAAGTTTGGTGGTGTTTGCTTGTTTTCATAAACTCGTTTTTAGAGGAAAAACATAAGATATACATGATTTCCTGTTAACGGCTCTTGGTGTCCAAAGTTTGTTACTGCTGTGTGACAAGCTGCCACGGCTTCCTTTTTCTGAAGGAATGATTGCCTCTGAAGCCAGAGTGCTTGCTAAACAGGGAAGCTGCTATTACAGAATGCACAGGAAATCGAACTGCTTAAGCGGTTCTGCTGAGACATGAGACAGGCTACAAACTGGTGCAGGCTGCACTGCCTTCCCGGTGTCGTGACTGGTTTTGAAAGCTGGATTCAAAGCTGTGAAAAGCCTAGTGTTATCATAGCTGCACTAAAATGAATGAAGGAGAATGATGGAGTTGGCTGAATAGAAAAGAGGCATGTCTGACAATTAGAGCTGGGCACCGGAGCCCTCCAGAACCTGCTGGTCCCTGGGAGCATTCAGACAGACACTGGGTAAGTCCCCACCTAGCTGGTACGTGGGCCAGGGCTTGGTGGGAAGCAAATGGCACACTCCAGTTGGATAATCTGAGGTACACTGAATCAGAAGACTGCTTACCCAAAGAGCGAGCATATAAGGATGAGTAGGAGTGTTGGGCAAGGGCCAGTGCCTGCACCTGAAGAGGAAAGAAGAAGGAATATTCCCAAACCCCAGGGGAGATGGCTGTGTCGCGATGGATGCCTTGCAGGAGCTGAGGACTCTGGTCAAGGGACGCATAGGCCTGCAGCCAGAGGTTCAGTCCCTTGCCCTCCGACTTCTCTCTCTCTTATCCCCATTGACCAAACTCATCCCAAAGCCAGAAAACCAGCCGTGACACAGGATGTAGTCTTAAGTTCGCATCCCCCAGCTCAGAGCACGACAGGACCAGGTGGAGGGTGGATCAGGTGGAGTGGCTGGAAATTGTCTAGCCCAGATGTTAAAGGGGGACATCCCAGTCATCCTCACTGATGCCATGTAACTTGTTTCTGTGAAGAATCATCGAGTCTCAGAAGTATTTGAGATTACCCAGTTCAGGCATCAAGAACGTGCAGACTTCCTATTCGTCTAGTTGAGTAGATGAATAGATATCTAGTGTAATATTTGCAGTTATAGAGAACAAAACCTTACTTGAAGGAGCAGCTTGTTCTGTTGTGGAACAGTCCTAATGACTAGGGAGGTTTTTCTTGGATTGAAAGTTCCTTCCTGTAACTTAGAGTGGTTGTTTGTTCTCTTGGAGCTGCACAGAAGCAGGCTACTGTCTTGCCCTTTATCTTTTGTCCCCGTTATAGCTTTTTTGTTGGTGGTTGTTTAACGGTCCTTCATTTATTCAGTATGTATTAACTGAATGTCCACTAGGGGCCAGGACTTGTTCTAGGTGTGGAATATTCAGCTGTGAACAGCACAGAACTCCTGCATCGTGAAACTTACATTCTAGTGGATTGAAGTGGACGCTGAGCACAGAAATGTATAATGTGGTGACCGACCAGTAGTGCTACCTGCTGAGACTGAAAGCTGTTCACTTGGTTCACATGAGAAATCTAAATCGTTATGAGTCAGCTGTTGCCAAAAGCCCCATTCCGCCTTAGCCTTGTCGACAGAGTGCACGACACAGAGGTTGTGTTTCCTTTGCTTTCTGATTGTCCTGGACCTGGAGTGTTGCATATACATTCTAGAAGGTCATTGGCAAACCTGAACTCTTTCAGGGGATGTTCCCAGGATTAAGTCTTTTTTTTAATTCAAGTATAGTTTATTTACAATGTTGTGTTAATTTCTGTTGTACAGCAAAGTGACTCAGTTATACATATTTTATTTTTCTTCATATTCCTTTCCATTGTGGTTTATCACAGGCTATTGAATATAGTTCCCTGTGCTCCCAGAATAACCTTTCAGTACTTGAAGAAAGCCATGATATCCCCCAGAGAGTGTTCTTTAGGCCAGACCTTCCCAGTTTTGTCAATAGTTTCTCAGATGGTATGACTGCTCTGCTCTTAACCATCCTGGGCTTTCTCTAGATAGTCAATTTCCTCTTGAAAAACTGCTCCCAGGGTTTACCTCCGTTCTCTCCGTTCTCTCCGATGTGGTTTCATCCTGGGTGTCACCTAGTAGACTCTCTCTTCCCTTGATCTGGTTATTTAATTTTTGTGATGCAGCCATGGATTGAATTTGCTTTTCTTTTTAAACAACTGTGTTACTTCTGACTCTCACTGTTACAATACTGTTAAGTCTCCAGCATTTCTTTTGGTACAACTGATAACTATACTTAAATGCGGGGCTCTTATCTATCTCTATGAAAATGTCATCTCATTGCTGTCCACACAGTCTTCTACATTCAGATTCTTTTGAATATTATCTTTCATGATAGATATTATCATGAATATTACATTATTCTTTTGACATTATCTTTCATGACTTCATGCCATCTACAAAATTGATAAGCATAGTCTCAGACTTCTTCTAAGTGATTAATATAAGCATTCCGTTAAAAAGAATAATGACACAAGGCCATTCCGTCAGGTTGCAGCAGTTCAATAATTAATATTCTTTGAGGATGGTCTTTCAAATAATTGTCACTACCCTTAACTATGATGGGCTTCCCGGGTGGCTCAGTAGTAAAGAATCTGCCTGCCAAGCAGAAGACACAGAAGACACGAGTTTGATCCCTGGGTCAGGAAGATCCCCTGGAGGAGGAAATGGCAAACCACTCCAGTATCCTTGCCTGGAAAATTCCATGGACCGAGGCGTCAAGGGCTGCAGTCCACGTGGTGGCATGACTGAGTGACTAAACAACAGCCACCCTTAACTATGTCATCCAGCTTACATATCTTCATTTTGTCCAGACCTTTTGAAAAATGAAGAGACATTTTCTTCATAGCATTTCTCTCATACCAGGCAGGCTTACCAAAAACATATTAGGGTACTTTGACATGACATTGGAAATACACGAAGCTACCACTATTCCCTTTACCCCCGAGTCTTTAACATCTGTCCATAGGATTGTATTTGAATTGACACCAGGCTTGCTTGTCTGTGCTTTAGTTTTTTTGTATGTGTCCTTATTTCTGGAATCTCTGCCTTCCTGTGCTCTGCCTGTAGCGACTCCCTTGGTTCCTAAGGATGAAATGTGGCCTCTGTTCCCTCTTTTCAGGATGGGCCTCAGTTGCCAGTTTTAAGTCTCTCTCTTGATCAAATCTAGGACATTGGGGTCAAATAGAAGTTGAATAATTGAGGTGAAGGTTGTAGCATCTTTCCCAGGATGATGATGATGGTTTTTTTAATCTTGCTTCTGATAAAGCAAGGGAGGAGGTGTGGTGGTGCCAGGCTTGCTGTGGCTCCTGGCTCTCCCTGGGGTCTCCTGGGCCCGCTTGGAGGGGCAGCTCTCACATGCAGTCTTAGTTCTCGTGCCCAAAGCATTATGACATGATTGTGGTTTGGTTTTGATTCACAAGCTCCCTATAAAATTATAATGTTTTCTTAAGAGGTTACCTTGTTTATAGGTTAGAAGAAAGGCAAACTTGACTTTCCTGATCCTGGAAATATTTTTGTTTCCCAAAGCATAAGGTATCCTGTTTTCTGGGAGTTTCTAGATTTTAATGTAGAACATCTTAGTTGATTGGTGATTTCAGTCACCAAGTTGTGTCTGACTTTGCGGCCCCATGGTCTGCAGCCTGCCAGGCTCCTCTGTCCATGGGATTTTCCAGGTAAGAATGCTGGAGTGGGTTGCCATTGCCTTCTCCAGGGAATCTTCCGGACCCAGGTATCGAACCTGGGTCTCCTACTTGGCAGGCAGATTCTTTACCACTGATCCACCTGGGAAGCCCTAGAATATTTTGGCTTCATTCAAATGCCCAGGAGCCTATCCACCTTGCTGGTCATGTGACTTTAAAGGGGAGAGTTACTGAGACTGTTCCTTGCCTTGTATGGGCCAGAGTGGGCCAGAGTATGGTTAAACACATGGAACTTGCCAAGTCACATGACTTTTAGCAGAGGGCTTGCCTTGACTGCAAGTACCAGAAATGCACTTGCGCTTATTGGAGGGTTGGTATGTTACGAGGATCAGTATACCATCTAAACTGATAGACTAGCAGCTCTTTCACAGTTTTTGTTGCCTTTTACAAGCTCCAGAGAAAAGACTCTGTTCATTTGGACCACACCGGTGGGAACCTCATACTTTAGATTCACAGAGTATGTTTGGATTTTCCAGATTTGACTGTGTCAACTTTCTCCTGAATATCATATTTCTTTCCTTTTGCCCATCGCTGATTGTTAGTTGACTAAGAAAGTGGAAGTCACACATTTGTCCAGAGCCCAAGGCTATTCGGAGGTTCCTATGGGCATCGTCTTCAAACATTCAAAATGTTTGAAGAATGTCTTCAGACATTCAAAAGAGCCACCACAGCATAGCAGTCCTGGCTTCGGTGAACATTGATCCTAGTTGGTACTGTGTCCTGGTGTAACTCGCTCTCAGAAGTGCCTTTGTTTGGAAGGAAAATTGTATGGTTCCCTTGGATCCCTCCCAGAGTATCCTAGAAAGCAGTGGTTCCCATGGTATAGTCACAGCTCTGACCTTTGGACCTTCCTTACTCACCTTTTCCCACAGAAAGATGCCAGGATGAACTGAGCACCCAGCGATTCTTGGAATACTGTTGGTTTCCCTGGAGGTACATTTGATCATATGTTCCTTTAGAAAGATGAAGCTGTTCTTCATGGCTGGGAAACGACTTTCATCATTTTGGTAGATGGAAAAACATCTTCTCATTGGAACTGAGTTTTTCTAGTTGAATTCATCTGTCTAAAAACTTGCCAGTGAAAGCTCCTTGGTAAATCTGCGGATTAAAGGAAGATTTGATACCTCATGGGTCTTTGAAAGAATCTATGGGCTTTCGCAAGCCACATCACGTCTTGTTACATCCAGAGCACTGACCACTGTTGCTTTTCTGCCTCCTTCACTAGGTGAAGGCAGGGAGGGACCAGGGCTTATCCATCCTTGCCTCTAGCATTGATCATTCTGTGGGTTTGGATGAGAGGAAGAAAGAAATAGGGGGAGAAAAGGAGAAATAAAGGAAGAAATAAGCCCAGTTGCTTTCTGCTTCCCTCTTAGGAGGTGAAGCACCCAAACTGCCTGTCTAGCAATAGGAAAGGTGGTAACTATTTTAGGAAGTGGCTTCCCCAACTTTCTGAATATGATGATCATTTAGTTTCCCGAGTTTTTAACCCTACAACTCTAGCACTATTGATGGTGCTGGCCTAGATGATTCTTGGTCAGAGGGCTATCTGCCCGTGGTAGGTTATTTAGGTAGCACCATCCTTGGTGTCTACCCCCTCGATGCCGGTAGCAGACCACACTCCCAGCTGAAACAGAAATATCTGCTGACATTGCCAAACATCTGGCAGGGGGCAAAATAGTATCCCCCCTGCCTACCTCCCCTGCCGAGAACCACTGCTCTGTGGGAGCTCATGTCTAGGATAAATGCAAACCAGAGAAACCCAGCAAACAGTAAAACTCTGGAATTGGAAGGAACTTCGAAATCATAAAGCTTGTTTCCCTGCCTCTCCCTGTACCCCCCACCCCAACTCCAACACACACCACCATTTTGTACCTGAGAAAACTGTAGCCCAGGCTAATAGGTGAATAGAAAAAAGAATGCAAGTGTGAGAGAGAATACTCGTTTATACTGGAGGCGTATTTAAGATGGTTTACAGATTATGAGAAACGCTGGACTGGAAGAAACACAAGCTGGAATCAAGATTGCCGGGAGAAATATCAATAACCTCAGATATGCAGATGACACCACCCTTATGGCAGAAAGCGAAGAAGAACTAAAGAGCCTCTTGATGAACGTGAAAGAGGAGAGTGAAAAAGTTGGCTTAAAGCTCAACATTCAGAAAATGAAGATCATGACATCTGGTCCCATCACTTCATGGGAAACAGTGTCAGACTTTTCTTTTCTGGGCTCCAAAATCACTGAAGATGGTGACTGCAGCCATGAAATTAAAAGATGCCTACTCCTTGGAAGAAAAGTTATGACCAACCTAGATAGCATATTCAAAGGCAGAGACATTACTTTGCCGACTAAGGTCCGTCTAGTCAAGGCTATGGCTTTTCCTGTGGTCATGTATGGATGTGAGAGTTGGACTGTGAAGAAGGCTGAGCGCCCAAGAATTGCTGCTTTTGAACTGTGGTGTTGGAGAAGACTCTTGAGAGTCCCTTGGACTGCAAGGAGATCCAACCAGTCCATTCTGAAGGAGATCAGCCCTGGGATTTCTTTGGAAGGAATGATGCTAAAACTGAAGCTCCATTACTTTGGCCACCTCATGTGAAGAGTTGACTCATTGGAAAAGACTCTGATGCTGGGAGGGATTGGGGGCAGGAGGAGAAGGGGACAACAGAGGATGAGATGGCTGGATGGCATCACTGACTCGATGAACATGAGTCTGAGTGAACTCCGGGAGTTGGTGATGGACAGGGAGGCCTGGCGTGCTGCGATTCATGGGGGTGGCAAAGAGTCGGACACGACTGAGCGACTGAACTGGACTGAGTATGAAAGTGTATCTTCTTTCAAGCAACTCATAAGAAAACATAAGCTTATGGAAATAGATAAGAAAGCTGAATAAAGATTCATATCACAGAAAATTGAAAGGCTAGCACCACTCAAAAAAGAACTTAAAGTATTTATGGAATATTTTTTAGATTAAAAAAAGAGCAGAGCAAACCCACTAGAATATGACTGGATTTTTGGCACAGCCCTGTGAAGGTGTATAGGATTCATATTAGACCATTTTAAGTGCATATATATAAAAAGAAGCAGAATATTTAAAGTAACAGTAATTGGGCTTTTTCATAAAGTGAATTGCTTTTAGATCTAGATAAGCTGGACAGTGGTCTCCCCAGGAGCTATTTCCACCGTAGGTTAAGTTGTGTTTTGTAAGGGTATTTTCTGTCTTACTGAGAATTCTCACAGAAAGGCAAGAACACTGAATTGTTAACTGCTGTGGTTATTTTAAGACTCATCTCAGTAACCAAGAGGGTTCAGTTCTCACACTTTGTACCTTTTGACTACAAACAGCTTTAAAGAGGTTTATGTTGTACTTCATCAAAAATTATAGAGGATCGGCCGACCGAGACGCTTCGGGACTGGAATTGGGCAATTGAGAGTTTCTCATGCGTGTAAGCTGCCTTTTGTTTCGATCCCTATCATTCTTAGTCTGTCTTTTTCAAGATTCTGCTGGAAGGACTGTCCTGAGTGAGGGCAGAAGAGAAATGGCAGGATCCTGGGGCATGGCTCCACACATTCCCTCCTATCTGAGGTAGGGTGAAATGCGACTGACAGACTCTCAGCTTTTGGTTGAGAGTATTACGTTTAGATTCCACCTGATTGCGCTTTCTTGTGGTTTTGGTTTGGTTTGAGCATAATCCACATCTGAACCCACGCAGCAGAAACTTTTCTGAAAAATCGTGGATAAATCCATCTTTAAAGAATCAAAAGCATCAGGAGAACCGGTTAATGGACTTTATCCCAATGTTCTGGTTATCTGTGTCCTTGAATAGACCCAGTGGCCCCATCCCTGTTCCAATTTATCTTTTCATATATGCTGGGCTTGTAAAAATCTTCTTAAATTGGCGCCTCGATTCTTGATGAGAGAACTTTGAACCATGTAATATGTTGGGTCGTTTGCTGAAAATTCAGCACTGGAAACTTACCCTTCTGCTTTTAGCATTTGAAATCCTTGGCAGGGAGACATTTTTCTCAGAACAGATATTTTGAGGGGCTGTAAAGCAGTTCTCCTGGCAAGAAGTCCTTTCTGAACTTTTTGGATCATTATAATATTATGCTGATTTATCTAAAACATGGATTCCAACTGTAGACTCCTGGCAGATATGCGCATGTCAGATGTCTTGGCACAGTTCTGGGGTAGAAGGGGACTTTCCCACTTCTTTATGTAATCCACACTGTCACATGTGGGAGTATTTGGTGAAATTTCTTCTGTTGTGCTGAAATTCTTAGGTTTTCATACCGGACATGATGCTCCATGAGAACAGACTCTGTGTATGCCTGTATACATTAAATGAAATGGAAAAGAAAAATTAAATCCAAGAAAATGCCTGTAGTTTGCAGGGGTGATTATTTTTAGGCTGTGTTCATATGCTCCAAAAGCTCTCTTTTATTTTAAGTCAGGTGACTGGAACTTGGAACAGAACTTCCCATAGAAACAATAGGATAGTATGTGTGATGCTAAAGTTTCCAGACTAGCCCTCGAAGCTTAGTTAACCCATCATACGCTAACACGCTTTGCAGCAAAAGGACAGTGCTGTGCAGTGTATCAAAACACTGTTTAAATATAGAGCACAGACTTGTGGTTGTCACGGGGAGGGGAGGTGGGGAAGCAAAGGATTGGGAGTTTGAGGAAAACTGATGCAAACTCTTCTATATAGAATAGATAAACAGCAAAGTCCTAGTGTATAGCACAGGGACCTATATTCAGTAGTTTGTAATAAACCATAATGGAAAGAAATATGGAAAAGAATATCGATATATGTATAACTTACTTTGCTTTAGAGCAGAAATTAACACAACTTTGTAGATTAGCTATACTTCAGTAAGATAAATTTAAAAAGCAAATGCTGTTTAATGATTTTCAACCTCCAGCCTGTTTCAGTGCTAGACATTAAAACTGGAAAAAAAATTAATGCATAAGAATACGTTTGTTTTCTCTTCAAAGGTGGATTTTGAGGAAAAGTAGTTCTAAAGAGACTTGGCATGGTGGAAGAGCCCCAGGTGAACCTAAAGACCTTTTCCGTAGCAGTTTGAACCTCTTAGAGCAGTAAGTCAGCCTCTCGGATTTTTGGTTTATTCAAATGTTGTGAAGTAGTTGTAGGGATCAGAAGCGATCAGAGCAGAAAGTGCCCAGGAAGGTGATTTGTAAACTGTAGAGTTCTGTTAACATACGGAGACACAGTGTAAGTTCTGCTGTTCTTTTCTTTAACTGTGAGAGTCCTGTGACCAGGCTGTTTCTTTTTCCTGACACTCTTGTATTAGTAGCAACACTCCTGATGTTTAATGATGAATGAGATCCCAGATAGCTCACAGACACAATAAGTAGACATTCTTTTAATTTCTTTGGGAAACAATAGCATTTGCTTTCTGAGACGTTTAGTTGGAATTTCCTAAGTAGTCACTCTATCATGCTGTCGGTTTTCTAGGCTCCAAACAGCTCCCATTCTCTCCTTGTCTGAGTATGTCTTTCTTAATCACCTTCTCAAGTTTCAGGTTACATAGCTGGGCTCCCACTCCAGGCTGGCCTCCCAGTGGCCCTGGCCTCTCTGTGACCCGCGCCTCTGGACTCAGACCAGCTCTGCCGTGTCTGCAGCCCCTGCAGCTGACCAGCTTGCGGGAGGGCCCCCTTCTGCTCAAAGCTACACTGGACACCAAACAGGGGTGGCCTGTCCGGAGGGACCACAGCCTGGTGAATGTATTTTTAATGTTACAAACCTGGTCCTAGACTCTGATGCTAGAGGTAAAACTCCAAGTGCTGTGGCCTCATACCCCACCCAGGAGCTTTTCTGGGGGAAGTGGTATTAGGAAAGGAAATGCGGGCTCAGTGGCCCTTGCAAAGCCAGTCTTTCCTATCCCCCACCTCATTCACTGGGCCAGGTCAGGTGGGACTATTTGTAATGTGTAAAAGTCACAGTACCCCACCGAGTTCAGTTCAGTTCAGTCGCTCAGTTGTGTCTGACTCTTTGCGACCCCCATGAATTGCAGCACGCCAGGCCTCCCTGTCCACCACCAACTCCCAGAGTTCACTCAGACTCACGTCCATCGAGTCAGTGATGCCATCCAGCCATCTCATCCTCTGTCGTCCCCTTCTCCTCCTGCCCCCAATCCCTCCAAGCATCAGAGTCTTTTCCAATGAGTCAGCTCTTCGCATGAAGTGGCCAAAGTACTGGAGCTTCAGCTTTAGCATCATTCCTTCCAAAGAACACCCAGGGCTGATCTCCTTCAGAATGGACTGGTTGGATCTTCTTGCAGTCCAAGGGACTTCCAAGAGTCTTCTCCAACACCACAGTTCAAAAGCATCAAAAGAGGCACATTAAAAGGGGCTTAGTAAAATACTGTTATTTATATCAAAGTTATAAATTTCAGACCTAAACAGAATAACATTTAATGTTAGAAGCAGTCATAGAGATCAGGAGCAGAGACACCTTGAGCTGGACGAGTAACCGATGTACGAGTGTTTCATGGCTTCAGATCTTGAGCCCTTTCAAAGGATATCCTTAAGGCACTACATCTGGGTCTCCCTGGGTTGGGAAGATCCCCTGGAGAAGGGCATGGCAACCCACTCCAGTACTCTTGCCTGGAAAATCCCATGGACCGAGGAGCCAGACGAGCTTCAGCCCATGGGGTCGCAAGGAGTCGGACACAACTGACACACCTTACTAGCACACTCACACACCCCCTCTCTTCTCTGTGCAAGATTGGTGCTCATGTGCCTAGCTGTTTGCTGAAATCCCAGGATCTGCCTAACAGTCTCCGAAGATCAGAAATGAAGTAGCAGGTAGCCTACCATACCACCTCTGATTCCCTTCTCCCACTGTAGACAGAATTACTGCTATTCATTAAGCAAAACAATTTGTAGGAGCTGCAGAAACCATGACACAGTTTCTGCTCCTGTAGAGCGTGCAGTGCTGTGTTATCTCACATCATTAAGGGAGCCCATTCTGGACCATGCAGCACCACTGAATTGGATATTAGTGTTTCTCCTACTGATTCCAGTGAAAATTGAGAAAAGATCATTTACTTCTTGGGCCTTAGTTTTCTTATACATAAAGTAAGGATATCGAGATCTGAAGCCTTCATATCTGTTCCTTTTGTGAGTCACAGTCTCCTGCAACTTTTAATCATCAATCTTTTGATCCCTTTTATTCTTTTCATTTCAAGAAACTCTTACCTAAGATATAGATCTTAATTTATATGCTGATGTGTGATTGGCAGCTTGAACTTTAGAGAACCACAGGCTGGAAAAAGTGGGGAAATGTATAATGGTCCATTTCTTCCATTTTAAGGCAGAATATAAAATAATTTGGATTATTGTACACCTCATTAGTAAAATAGAATATGCCTGCTTTTGAATATTCAAAGATTTAGAGCAGCGGTTCCCTGCCTTTTGGGCACCAGGGACCAGTTTTGTGGAGGACATTTTTTTCCATGGGTTGGGGGAGGGGGCTGGTTTGCGGATGGTACAAGCACATTGCATTTCTGGTGTACTTTATTTCTATTATTATGACATCAGCTCCACCTCGGATCATCAGGCATTAGATCCTGGAGGTTGGGGACCCCTGA
Source organism: Nanger dama (assembly GCA_917880005.1). Taxonomy (NCBI): domain Eukaryota; kingdom Metazoa; phylum Chordata; class Mammalia; order Artiodactyla; family Bovidae; genus Nanger; species Nanger dama. The sequence continues at coordinate 14,770,355 of CAKJTW010000009.1, read as the reverse complement.
CTTAGAGAATGTAAAGAAGTTTTTGACTTTACAGAGGGATTTGATCACAGAATTCTTTTCCGTAGTGAGTTCTTCCAGTGCGTTTAAAATGTAATATGATTGGCAGAGGTTATGTACACTAGAAATATCCAATTCTGTACATTGATAATCATTCTGCAGCAGTGCTGAGTTTGTACACAGAAAATGTGCTTTCTGCTAATTAATTGGAATTTTTGCAGTGTAAAATGGTTTGGTTTTTTTTTTTTGCTGCTGTGTTGGACTTTTGCTGCTCTGTTGGACTTTTACTGCCCTTTTCCCCCTCTGTGTTCCTCCTGATCATCCAGGCAACATTCATTTGTGAAACAGTTAGCTAAAATCAGGGAGTTCACCTGTGGCTGTTGGATGCATCCCCCAGTTAAGGGATGAATCTGTGACTGAGGCAGGAGATGCCTTCTGTAGTGGCGAGAACACAGAGCAGGTAAAAACAGATTTAGGTTCAGATGCCAGCACTGCTTCTCACTAGCCTCATGCAGGATACTTAACCTCAGAATCTGATTTTCATCTGTACAATGGGAATTACAATAACAATGCTGAGATCATAGGATATGTGTGTGCATGTGTGTGTGTGTGTGCTTAGTCACTCAGTCATGTCCAACTCTTTGCAACCCCACAGGCTGTAGCCTGCCAGGCTCCTCTGTCCATGGGATTCTCCAGGCAAGAATACTGGAGTGGGTTGCCGTTGCTTTCTCCTGGGGATCTTCCCAGCCCAGGGATCGAACCCGGGTCTCCTGCATTGCAGGAGCCATCTGAGCCACTCATAAGATAGAAGAGGACTTTCTTCTTTTCTGAAGGGGCTGACATAAAGTAGGGCCCTCTGTGGAAGGTAGCTCTCTGCCTTTCCCTTCCAGCCCCTGGAGCAGCCAGAAAGCAGCAACACAGTTGCAGCCTGTGGAGTAGCAGTGTCTGAGAGCTCAGCGGTCCCCAACCTTTTTGGCAACAGGAACTGGTTTCGTGGAAGACACAATTTTTCCACAGACCAGGGAGGGGGAGGATAGTTTTGGGATGACTCAAGCACTTTATGTTTATTGTGAACTTTATTATTATTACATTAACTCCACCTCAGATCATCAGCCATTATTAGATCCCAGAGGTTGGGGATCCCTGGGTTAAGGTCCAGAGGGCTGGAGGCACCAGCAGGATTTAGCACAGGGTTCAACCGCACTAGCGCTGTGATCTTCGGGAACGTCACTCATCATTTCAGTGCCTCAGTTTGCAGCTCTGTAAACTAAGGCTAGTAGCACTTCCATCAGAGAAATCTCATGTGCTGATTTGTGTGCGGCACACAAACAGTGTCTGGTGCGTAACAAGTCCATGCAGTCTATTACCATGAAAATCTTTTGTTGTTGTTCTCAGAGCGTCATGCAAACTTTAAAACCGTTGCATGAAATGACTGTCGGCTTTACAAAGAGACCAGATTATTTTCCACCAAGGAGGATCAGGGCTTGGCCAGCAACTTGCACAGCAGATAGATGTGCTCTTAGAAGTCTGCTCTGGTCTTTCATCTCTCTCCCCCCGCCTGTCCACTCTGTACAGCTTTTGTTATTAATGTGGAGCGGTTGAAGTCACTGACTTGGGTGCCGGCCAGGCCAGTGTTTCTGAGGGCGTATATTACTTTCCTGGGCTGGTCCTGAATAGGATAATGGATATCAGAGGTACGGCGAAGCTGTCCTTCTAGGCACGAAAGGTGTGTTGGCCATCTTCTTCATAACTGATGCTGGTGGACCAGAATCTTATGTAGTATCTTAGTAATTATTTTTTGTTTTCTCTTACCCTACAAACCTCTTATCTCTTCTTTTTAGTGGTCATTTTACTTGTTTTCGATTTAGACAGACTAACGCTGATTTGCTGTACATCTTTCTCCATTGTTGTTTTATGGTTGAAAATCTTCTCTTCAGTTTATTGAAGGCAGGTAAAATTTATCCATGAAGCTGTATATGTCTGGAGTGTGTGTATGTATAAATAGATGTGGCCTTTGGGGACTGTTCACTCTATATATTGTCTTTTTCTTTCTCTGTAAGTAATGTAGCCCTGTGGGGAAAATATTCGTTGAAATAGTGAGTGAAAGTGTGTTTTTCTCACATATCATGTTGCTTGAGAACACGCTTTTATTTTCTGTTCTGCTTTTGTGTTAGGGGCTTGGGAAACGATGTTTTTGTTGTTTTGGAAAGGCAATGGAATTTTGTCAGACATTTTCCTGAGCCTCCCTACCTTCACTTTTCCTGAAATATTTCTCTCAAAGTCCTGTTTTCCACTGTTAAGAGATTCTGTCATTTAAAAAGTACTGGAGCTCGCTTGGCCTAGGCCTTTCTGGTGATTCGTTGACTTTATGAAAGAAGAGACTGTTTGTCTGAGAAACAGCACTTGAGGGATCATATGACCATTAGTGTGAAACTTGGGGCAATGATTTGGTAGCTGGAGCCCTGACAGTCCTTTTTTTTTTTTTCTTTTCATATCTACAAACAAATGTGTGTCTCTGGACCCTGATGGGCGTTGCAACTAGGGGTGGGAGATAACATCCTCCAGGGTTAGACTTGATTCTGACTTTTGTTCCCTAACTGTGGGGTTTTCTGTGGTTTTAGTGACTCCCATTGTGAAATAGAAACTGATTTCTAGCTGGTCTTAGCAATGGCTAAATTGTGACAGGCACGTATTTCTTTCCAGTTTCGCAGTTGTTTTTCTGCTGTTTTCTCAATCTGTAAAGCAGTACTAGGGAATTTGAATTCCTGGAAATATTTTTCTTCCATAATGATACGTCACAGGTGTCTGAGTGCTATACACACTGCCTACTCCATTTTTAATGTCAATTTAGTGGAGCTAAAACGTGGATAATAGCTGTGGGTGTAATGAATCTGGTCCCTCTCCCCAGTGGCTTCCTGTCTCCATATGTTATGGTGCCCCTCTGATGTTTCTGAAATGTTTATTGTTACAGCACTGAGATTTGGTCTTTCATATGGGAGTTTCTGAGATTTTTCTATATGGTTTGGGCATGAAGTAGCTTGCAAAAGCCATATTCTGCATCTTTTTACAGAATTCAGTGAAAGGAGAAAGCTTTGCTTTTAATGTCATGTTATTCTTTATATAGTCCAACTCTTTTAAAAACATATTTTATGATATGTTGGAAAATCTTGAAAATGCTCAGATGACAATAAAAATTACTTAATTTTACCACTCAGAGAAAAACTGCTATGGAAATATTGAGGTATTTACTTCCAGACTAATTTTCTATGCTTATTTATATGGATAGGTAGTTATTCTTCTGCAACAATTGTCTGTAAATATTTTTGAAACCTGCTTTAAAAAAAAAACACCTTGACAATATATGTAAGAACTTTTTTCACATCCCAAAAATATTCTTTGAAAATATGGTTTTAAATAGCTGCACAGTTTGTCTTCCATTGTAGTTTGGTTCTGAAAATACTTGTTAAAGATGTGCCAAAGAAAAAGTGCATTAAAAAGTAATTGAGAACATGTTAATTTGTGCTTTACTCAAGATAAACTTTTCTGTAACAAAACATTTTCTTTATGTAGTTCTTGGTATAGTAACAACTAACTATAGTACGTAACTTTTGGTTAGCCATCCACAGCTGATTAAACAAGTGAAATTTTTTTAAAAATGAACTTATTTTATTAAAAAAAAATCAGACTAGGGTCATCCCTAGCAGTCCAGTAGTTGCGACTCTACACTTCCATTGCAAGGGGCACAGGTTCGATCCCTGGTCAGGGAACTAAGATCTCATGTGTCACATGGCAAGACCAAAAAGAAGAAAAAAACAATGAATTTTGAAATAGTTCTTCCTTTTAAACTTGAAATAAGATTAAAATCTTTTTCACCTGAATTTCGGGTTCACCTACCACTGACTAGGCTGTAATTTGGAGGAACTTGACTTTCCCTGGGCCTCTTGGCTGCACAGGACCAGAGAGGCTGTGCAGGCAGGGAAACAGAGCCAGATGGTCCCCATGATGGATGCCAAGCCCCCAGCAGAGATGGCTGCTCAGGGTCAACAGCAAACGTTGGCAGCCTTGCTCACCCTTTCCTGGAGAGAAGAGAAGCTCTTCCCTCCTTTGGCATATTCTGAAAGGGCTTCACAGGCTCCCTTCAGCCTAGGATAGCAGGTGTCGAGACAGTTAACTTCTAATGGGCAGTGAAGGAGGAGGTGGTGGCAGAGCTGAAGCCGAGTTTGGCAGCCCCTGTGGCTGTCTCATGAAATCCGCACTCTGATGTTCTCAAACTATATCGGAGGAATCTGGGTAAGTCATGTAACCTTGTGTCATTCTGGCATACTTGGCTTGTGGAGGGGAGTAGTGATGAAACCAAATGGAGCCGTCAGTCACCAGATCTTCATGGCACTTTTCAGTTTGAGTACTGAAGCCTGTAGTCACAGAGCCATCTCTAAAAATCACCCTGGATTTGACTAGTACTATGACTTGTTCTGGACATGAGGGAGCTGCTGGTGGGAGCAAAAGAATGTGCCGGAGAATCATGTATCCCCGTTTATGTATCTGTGCAGCTACTTAGGAGTAGTGTGGCTACAAGCATATGTTGTAATCTCTCTGAGCCTCGTCTGTAAAAACTGATGAGAAGAAGAATTGCTTTCAGGATAAATGAACGTTGTATTTTGTAAGTGCATGGCCCAGAGTAAGCTTTTGCTCAATATTGGTTCCCATGATGATAATAGATGCGTGCTTTGATGATTGATAGATTTGTTCCGAGTCATCCAGCCACTGTGTGGGTTCTTGATTGATGATTGATCATTCAGTAGCCCAGCCTTGCTGAATACAATCTCTTTGTGCACTGAGCTAAACTTGACTATGCAAAGCTTTGTAAAGAGATGCCTCAAAATACATGACTTCAGTTAAAAGGTTGGGGGCTTTTTCTTTCTCTGTCTCAAAACAGTCCACATGGTCCTTCCTGTAGGACTGGCAGGGAACCTCAACAGACAGATTCTTTCCGTCTTGTTTCTCTGCCATTCTGTGGGAGTCCCCCCTCTTCATAGTCAAGGTGACTCAGCCTGGCCTCTTTTCAGCCCTGAGAAGGGACACGATATAGATGTGGTACCGATCATTTTCACTCACACCCTGTTACCAAACTGTCACGCCACCACCGCTAGCTGTAAGAGAGGCTGGAAAATGTCATCTTTAGCAAGCTAGACACCCTATGGAAACTTCTGGTACTGTAGAACGGGAGCTGGCCAACAATGGCCTGGGCATCAAATCAGCCAGCTACCAGTTATTATAAATAAAATTGTGTAGGCTTATGGGTACCAAAGGGGATGGTGGAGGGTACAGAGGAAAATTAGAAGTTTAGAATATACACTTATTGTATATAGAATAGGTAAACAGCAGGGTCCTACTGGATAGCACAGAGAATTATATTCAATATCCTATTGTAACCTATAATGGAAAAGAGTTTGAAAAAGAATATGTATACATATATGTATATATGTATGTATAAATTAATCACTTTACTGTACACTTGAAACTAATATAACATTGTATATACCTCAGTCTACCTAACTATACCTCAGTAAAAATCAATAAAAATTTGAAAACAAATTGTACAGGAACACAGCCACACCCATTCATTTATAAATTGTCAGCAGCTGCTTTTATTACCACGGAAGAGGTGAGTTGTGAGAGAGAGCTTAACTGCCTGCAAAGCCTGCTGCTGCTGCTAAGTCACTTCAGTTGTGTCCTACTCTGTGCGACCCCAGAGACGGCAGCCCACCAGGCTCCCCTGTCCCTGGGATTCTCCAGGCAAGAGCACTGGAGTGGGTTGCCATTTTCTTCTCCAATGCATGAAAGTGAAAAGTGAAAGTGGAGACACTCAGTCGTATTCAACTCTTAGTGACACCATGGACTGCAGCCTACCAGGCTCCTCCGTCCATGGGAGTTTCCAGGCAAGAGTACTGGAGTGGGTTGGCATTGCCTTCTCCAGCCTGCAAAGCCTAAAGTATTTTAAACTAACTTTGTTCATTTATTTTTGGCCGTGCTGGGTCTGATGTGCAGGCTTCCCTCTAGTTCTGGTGTGTGAGCTTCTCATTGCAGTGGCTTCTCTTGTTGCAGAGCTGGGCTGTAGGGCACTTGGACTCGGTAGTTGTGGCACATGGGTTAGTTGCCCTGCAGTAGGTGGGATCTTCCCAGACCAGGGATGGAACCTGCATTGGCAGGCAAATTCTTCACCACTGAGCCACTGAGGAAGCCCCAAGGCTAAAGTATTGACTACCTGGTGCTTTCCAAAGGTTTGCTGACCTCCACTCTAGAAAAGGGGGAAATGACTATTAAGGGAGCAATCTGCAGGCTCTGGTAAGCAGATAAGTCACTGCCTTGGAGATGCAGAGTTAGGAGTTGAATCTTATGAAGACTGATGACCCCTGGGACAGTGGGTGGGTATGCAGGTAGTAGTTGAAGAAGCAGTACTGGGAAAGCTATAAGGAGCCCAGTGTGAAGGAGCCTGGTGGAGGTGAAGGGAGTGAAGACAGGAGATGGCTTCCTGAAGTCAGCTTCCATCTTTAAAGCAGAGCCTTGTATCTCAAGTACCCGCTCTCCCTTCCTGCAGCCCACTCTTCTCTCTCTCTCTTTTTTTTCCACTGCACTGTGCAGCACATGGGATCTTAGTTCTTTGGCCAGGGATTGAACCTGTACCCCCTGCATTGGAAGGCAGAGTCTTAGCCACTCCTCTGGCTTGCACTTGATGCTTGCTGCATTCCCACTGCCGCTACCAGGCTGGCTCTTCTTTGCCCATAGCCTCTTCACTGGTTCCCCCTACACAGAACCTCAGCCTCCAAACATGCAAGGAAACTCCTTTCAATGTGGCTTTCGTGTTCCTCCCCTTTAAAGGACTTCCAGGGGGTATCACTAGCTACTCAATACTGACCCAGCTCCTTGGTTGGTCCCTCCAGATCGTTCCACTCTTTGGCCCTAGTCCTGATTCCCTATCCTGTTTTCCTTACAGCCCTACACACACTCTAGTCTGCAGCCTTACAGAAATACCTCGTGCCCAGTCTGCGCTTGGCCATCTCCATGAATTTGCTCCCATTGTCGTCACCTTTTAAAAAATATTTAAATGTTTATTTATTTGAGCCAGTTCTTAGTTGCAGCACTTGGGAGCTTTACTTTCAGCGTGTGGGATCTAGTTCCCTGACCAGGGATCCAGCCTGGGTCCCCTGCGTTGGGAGTCTAGTCTTAGCCACTGGGCCACCGGGAAAGCGCAGCTCCTGTTGTTTCCTCAGCCTCACACTGTTGAAAGGCTGGCTTTGGGGATCAAGGCCATGGTACCGGGTAGGCATGTTCACAGCTGGGCAGATACAGGGCCTGTCTTCCTTTTGATGCTTTTCACATTTAAATTTCCTTTCCAGCTGGGCCCTGTCTCCCACCCTGAGCAGAAGCTCTCCCTCCTCTAATGCTTCTAGCACTTCCATGATCTTTCCCAGCACGGCGTTTGCTACTTCGGTGCAGGATTAAGAGTCATCCCGTCTGTGTGTCTGGTCTCGCAGAAGCTGTCTGGTCTCGCAGAAGCTGTCTGGTCTCGCAGAAGCTGTCGGGTCTCTGAGCCAGTCAGTGGTCCAGTGATGCTCTTTAGAAGTGAATGCCTCACACAAAAGAGAGAGCTGACTGACTTGGAGGAATTTAGGTGCAAGTGAAAATAGGGCTCTAATAATTCTGTGGAACGTAAGTGCCACTTAAGAGCTTCAAAACTCAGAGCAGTTTTTAAGCGAGTTTTTAGAGAAAGATCACTACATTGTAGAAGTGTTTTCTTCAGACCTCAAGTAGTATTTGAATGTGTGTGTGTGTGTGTGTGTGTGTGTGTGTGTGTGTGTTTAAAGCTGAGCCATGTGGCTTGAGGGACCTTAGTTCCCTGACCAGGAATCAAACCCTGGCCCTTGACAGTGAAAGCTGGAGTCCTAACCACTGGACCACCAGATACGTCCCAAGAGCTGATAATTGAAGCACATCTACAGACAGTGCTGATAGCCCCTCTGATGGAGGGATGTTGGCAAGGATGGAAGGGAGGGGTCTTCCTTTCTTATAATCTATGCATTTTGCAATTCTTAAAGAATGAAACAACGTATTCTGTAATTTTTACTCAAGCTTAAGTTAGGATTAAAAAAAAACCACCTTCTGTCTCCTAACTTGTCTTGTACTCACTATCCTGTGTCGAGAGCCTGGCACAGTCATCAGCAAACAGTAAGTATTCAGTACGCACACATTGAAGGAATAGATAAGTCGACTCTGGCACTTAATCACAAGAGCTTTCTGGAAGATGAAATGGATTCTAACGCAAAATGATTTTTTCCAGAGGTGACATGGAAAGACAAAAGAGGCTTATCCTTCCAATACCCCTGCTTCCCTCACCCCGCCAACCTCCTCCAATACACACGTCGCTCGCATGTCTCTTGGTTATCGCTTTAAAGGTTTGTTAGGAATGAAGGTGTGTGGCCTTATAATTACTGGAAGGAACACTCCAGTGTTGGGTAAGGGTTTCATGGCCCCTTTCGTAATAAGCAAGGTACTAAACATAGCCAAAGTGCATTCATTATGATTTTTTTCCTTTGTGGGAGCACCAAGTGGAGGTACAGATCTGGGCTCTGTGGGTCAGATCCTGGAATTTTGGAAAGGAAGTAAAGTTTCAGCCAGAAGCCTCTTTCAACTTGGCCTATTGTCTGATTCTGTTTAAGCTTAGAGGAGGTTCAGTTCAGTTTAGTTGCTCAGTCGAGTCTGACTCTTTGCAACCCCATGAACCGCAGCACAGCAGGCCTCCCTGTCCAACACCAACTCCTGGAGTCCACCCAAACTCATGTGCGTTGAGTCAGTGATGCCATCCAACCATCTCATCCTCTGTTGTCCCCTTCTTCTCCTGCCCTCAATCTTACCCAGCATCAGGGTCTTTTCAAATGAGTCAACTCCTCCCATCAGATGCCCAAAATATTGGACTTTCGGCTTAAACATCAGTCCTTCCAATGAACACCCAGGACTGATCTCCTTTAGGATGGACTGGTTGGATCTTCTTGCTATCCAAGGGACTCTCAAGAGTCTTCTTCAACACCACAGTTCAAAAGCATCAATTCTTTGGTGCTCAGCTTTATGGGTGGGGGCGAGTTTCTACAAATTTTAATCTTCAACAGGCAATAAATTAACATTATCTATAAGCACACCAAATAAAATTGATACCCCTTCATTTTGAGATGATAATATATCTGTTCTGGATATGTAAGAGATAACAGAGCAGGAAAATCTCAATCAGAGTGAGATGATTTATAAAATGGTCTGTAGTGGACACTGTAGTGTAGTGGGTGGGTGTGTGCATTGAATAGACCTGCAGTTTTTATCAATGCGCCATGCTTTTGTGCTTGGAAGAAGTCACTTAGTCCTCTAAGTCTGTGTTTCTTCGCCTGGAAACAGTGACTTTATTTACCCCAGAGGGAAATGTACTGCTATGTAGCAGTGCTGTGGTGATTGTGATAAAACCCATGCTGTTGGAACAAAGAGACCCCAAAATGCAGTGAATTAAAGACGATACAACTTTTCTTAGTGCATCCAGGCTTGCAAAGAAAGGCAGTCATGCTCCTTGCGGAAATTGTTCTGCAAGACCCAGGTTCCTTCTTCCTTGTGACTCCATCCTCCCCCACATCATAGAGTCCATCTACATGGTCAGAGCAAGGTAATTAGCACTTCTGTGTCCAAGCCTGGGGGAGGGGAAAGAGTGTGGAGGTGCCATGCTCCATATCTTCAGGCCCAGCCCCAGAAGAGGTACACACCTCTGGGGTCACTCTCCCTTTGGGAGAATTAAGTCACCTGGCCACATCTGGCTGCCTGAGAGGCTGGAAGTGGAATTTCTAACTGGGTGGCATGGATCCAGACATTCATAATAGAAGGATGGAAAAACATACCTGGGGGAGCAGGGCTTAATCAATGCAACCATTATTTATTTATTGAAAAATAATTGGGTTGGCCAAAAATTAGTTCGGGTCTTCCTATACGATGTTAAAACCTGAAGGAACTTTATAACTTCTCAAAGGAGGGTTTCAATATCCTTGCTCTAGGGGAAGAGGAATGAGAAAGCTGTTGCAACACAGAATTTGTGTTTCCCCTGAGAGGTCAGCCCTAATGGGATTCGCTGGTGGCCCAGTCGGTAAAGAATCCGCCTGCAATGCAGGAATCAACCCCTGGGTCAGGAAGAGGCCCTGGAGAAGGAAATGTCAACCCTCTCCAGTATTCTTGCTTGAGAAATCCCACGGAAGAGGAGCCTGACTGGTTTCAGTCCATGGGGTTGCCAAAGCTGGACACAACTTAGCAACTAAACCACCACCAAGAGGTTAGCTGCTTTTGAAGGAAGGGGTCCTTTAAACCACAAATCTAGGTAAGCCTATCGGGAGAGTAGCAAGGGTGGGAAGAAAGATGCAGAAGGGGTAGAGATATGTTGAAAGGGAGGGAAGGCTGATTAGCTGTGCTCTTCTTGAAAGGTCCGCTCTGTAAATTAAACTTATACCCTTAGCTTTCTAGGCAAGGACAAAGGACAGTACCTTCTAGAGAAACTTTTTCTAGGAGCAAGAAGTTATTTCAAAGCACAAAAAAGAAGACAGAGAGAAGAGTTGCACAGAGAAGCCTTATTCATCTTGAGTTTTCTCTTTCAAAGATATACTTTGTGTTCCTGTGTCCATGGGATTCTCCAGGCAAGAAAAGTGGAGAGGATAGCCGTGCCCTTTTCCAGGGGATCTTCCCAATCCAGACCCAGGGATCAAACCCAGGTCTCCTCCACTACAGGCAGATTCTTTACCGTCTGAGCCACCAGGAAAGCCCTTGTGCTATGTAAAGGAAAAAAAATTACATAAATACTCTGTGAGGTCATCTCTGACTTGTCACTATTGCCAAAGAAAAGACGCAGTTGAAATATAGGAGTTACTGCATTTTAAAGAAAGTCATTCAAACAGATTGATCCATATCATTTTCTAGATTCTACATGCATGCATTAATATGAGATATTCGTTTTTCTCTTTCTGACTTCACTCTGTATGACAGCCTCTTGGTCCACCCACATCTCTGCGTTGTAAAGCAACTATTTTGTTATTGTTGAGTCACTAAGTTGTGTGTGACCCATTTACAATCCCAGGGACTATAGCCCACCAGGGTCCTCTGTCCATGGCATTTCCCAGGCAAGAATACTGGAACAGGTTGCCATTCCCTTCTCCATGGGGTCTTCCCGACCCAGGGACTGAACCTGTGTCTCAGATTTTTGCCACTGAGCCACCTGGGATGCCTACTATGCTCCAATTTAAAAAAAAAAAAAAAAAAAAAAGCTACGTAAGGGAAAAGAAATGAACTATTAAGTAAGCAACTTTTCTCAACAGAAGAAATGCACAGATTCTTGAAGACAGCCAAGTCAAGTTGGGAGTAGAGAGCTTGTATTAGAGCAAACGTTTTTAAATGCTTAGGAAAATTATCTCCACGTTCTTTTATTCTTATGCATTTAGCAGTTGTTAAGAAACAGAAGGAATGAAATAATGCACAAGTCTCTCCATAATATTTTTTAAAACCTACAATTTTAGACTTGACAAACAACTTACTCTCCACTCTTTTGTACTCAAGTAATGCTCGTATGTGAGTTGGCATTGGCTTTTGTTTTTATAAGTAACCCTTTGCCTCACCACTGAAAATAGCTGTGTTTATTTTAAGCTGATGGTTCAAAGTTGATAGCAAAGAAAGTAGAAGTGAGAGACTGTTTCTCAGTTTTTATTTTCCCCCACCAAAATGACAAAAACAAATAACAGCTTATACCTGGAACCAAATTTTGTGTGTTTACTTCTAAGGAAGTAACTTTTCTGTGAGGTAGGATTTTGTAGATTGACCTGTTTGACCTGACTTGGAGAGTCAATAAAAAGGCTTAAATTCTTAGTTTCTGATTTCATTTAACAAAATGATTACTGACTGCTGAAATAGAGCTTTTGTTTTTTAATTAATTTAATTGGAGGATAATTCCTTTACATTATTGTGGTGGGTTTTTGCCATACATTGACATGAATCAGCGCACATGTGAACAACAATAGAGCTTTTGTTTTTTAAAGGAAAATTAAGTTGTAGTGAAATATATGGAGCCTATAAACTTATTTCAAGAATTCTGAAATCTTAATTTCAGAATTAAGGGTGGTAGATGGTGATGACGTGTTAATATTTTATGTGAGTAGGATCTTGCCAGAGGCCCAGGAAGAATTCAGATAGATGAAGTTCAGATTCTCAACAATTTCCAAATTCCTCAGGGGTCCTGAGCTAGGAGTTAATTAGCTGCCCTTCTTTAGTCTCTGACATTGAAAATAATGAATATTTTGATAATTCAACAGTGAACTAGGATGAAAAACTTTGAAAAGGAAGGTATTTCTTTAATATGCAGATGCCAGGGATTTCCTTGGAGGCCCAGTGGTTAAGACTCCACACTTCCAACTCTGGAGATGGGGGTTCGATCCCTGGTTAGGGAACTAAGAACTCAACATGCCACGTGCTATGGCCAAAAATAAATGCAGATGCTAATTGTTGGGTGTCAGGAAGCAGATTACAATAGTAGTTTTGTCCAACAGATAATGATAGGGATATCCAGAGTTTTCTACTTGTGAAATACTAGGTTGCTGAGGCTCACTTAGATTTTTTTTTTTTTAAGTGAATTCTCATCAGTGATAACTGTACATTCATGTCCATAAGCTCTATGTCCTTCCATGTGTTCATAAACCCCCTACAATTCTTTGATTCTAATGTTTTTTACATTTTCTTTTTTTTCAAATTGAACTATAGTTGCTGTACCATATTATGTGTTATAAGTGTACAGTATAGTGACTCATAAGTTTTAAAGGGTATGCTCCATTTATAGTTATTATAAAATATTGGATATATTCCTTGTTTTGTACAGTATATTTTTGTAGCTTATTTTATACTCATAATTTGTACTTCTTAATCCTATACCCCTATTTTGTCACGCCCCCTTCCCTCTCCCTACTGGTAACCACTAGTTTCTTCTCTGTGAGTCTGCTGCTTTTTTCGCATATTCACTAGTTCATTGTGTGTAAGTGATATCATACAGTATTTTTCTTTCTCTATCTGACTTATTTCTGTTAGCATGCTACCCTCCAAATCCACCCATGGTGCTGCAAATGGCAAAATTTTATTCTTTTTTAATGGCTGAGTAGTATTCCATTGTATATACCACATCTGCTTTATCTATTCATCTGTTGATGGACAGTTTGCATTTTTTTTTCTTTTACTGTTTTACAGTCCATGGGGTTGAAAAGAGTTGGATATGACTGAGTGACTAACACGTTCACTTTCACTTTCACACCCCATCATCAGTAGCTATTGGACATTCATGGACTAAAGATTATGAACTACCTGTCTAAAACCTTTCACCTTTGCTTCTATCTAAATTTATCTAAATGAAAAGTAGTGACTCATCTGAATTAATGAAGTCATATCCCAGGGGTCAGCAAACTGTGTATGTGTGTGTGTTAGACACTCCTTTGTGTCTAACTCTTTGCGACCTAATAGACTGTAGCCCGCCAATCTGTTCCTTTGTTCATGGAATTCTCCAGGCAAGAATACTGGGGTGAGTTGCCATGTGCTTCTCCAGGGGATCTTCCCAACCTGGGGATGGAACTTGGGTCTCCTGCGTTGCAGGTGGTTTCTCTACTGTCTCAGCCACCAAAGAAGACCTTTACATTTTTTTTTAGTTTGTAAAAAAAAATAAAAAGAAGCAGAATATGAGACAAAACCATGTGTAGCCTGCAGTGCCTAAAATATCTGCTATCTGACCCATTACAGAAAATGTTTGCTGCCTCCTGTATCATGTTAAGTGGTTAAGGTACCAGACTCTGGGGTCAGGGGGACATTGGTTCGAACCCTGGCTTTACCATTTACAGCAAGTTAATTTCTCTGTGATGTGTTTTCTCTTCTATAAATGGGAATCGTTACCGTGCCAGCCTTACAGGGTTGTGGTGAGAACTGTGTTAATGTTGAGTATTTAGTACAGTGCCTGGGGCTTCCCGAGTAGCTTGGCCGTAAGAAACTGCCTGCAACGCAGGAGACCCGGGTTCGATCCCTGGGTCAGGAAGATCCCCTGGGGAAGGGAATGGCAACCCACTCCAGTATACTTGCCTGGAGAATTCCATGGACAGAGGAGCCTGGAGGGCTACAGTTCATGGGGTCACTAAGAGTTGAACACATGACTGAGCAACTAACACATACACACAGCCTAGTACTTTGTACCCAATAAATGTTACTGATTATTATTACTGCTGTGGGAACAGTCTTTGAAGCTCACCTAGACTAGCCTTTGCTTTCAGCTGGTGAACGAGCAAATTATCCAAGACCATTTTCAGTTTAAGATCCATTTTATTTCTAATAGTGCCAACTGAACTGAAAAAAGACATCAAGACAGACCCATGCTCAGATGTAAAAAAAAAAAATGCTTAAAAGCATAAAAGGAAATAATAAAGATGCCTTCTTTTTAGGTTCAAAAAGAACATTAAATGGGACACTTTAAAACAAAGCAAACAGACTTTCTTCTTCGATGTTACTTATGACCAGCACGAGAACTAAAGTGGAAATGCAAGCAATCAGAGAGAGGATAATGGTTAGAGAGAGAGAAAAGAGGAAGCAAGAACACACAAGGCTGTCAGCAGCAGAAGAGAAAGATTATGTCAGAAGGAAGGCTGGCGGGCTTTCTTCTGGATGACCAGTGTTTCTATGTCTCCTTCCCTTGGGAGCCCACCTTCTTTATTCTGAGCATCCAGTTTAATTCCGGGAGAAATATCAATAACCTCAGATATGCAGATGACACCACCCTTATGGCAAAAAGTGAAGAGGAACTTAAAAGCCTCTTGATGAAAGTGAAAGAGGAGAGCGAAAAAGTTGGCTTAAAGCTCAACATTCAGAAAACAAAGATCATGGCATCCGGTCCCATCCCTTCATGGGAAATAGATGGGGAAACAGTGGAAACAGTGTCAGACTTTATTTTTGGGCTCCAAAATCACTGCAGATGGTGACTGCAGCCATGAAATTAGAAGACGCTTATTCCTTGGAAGAAAAGTTATGACCAACCTAGATAGCATATTCAAAAGCAGAGACGTTACTTTGCCGACTAAGGTACGTCTAGTCAAAGCTATGGTTTTTCCTGTGGTCATGTATGGATGTGAGAGTTGGACTGTGAAGAAGGCTGAGTGCCCAAGAATTGATGCTTTTGAACTGTGGTGTTGGAGAAGACTCTTGAGAGTCCCTTGGACTGCAAGGAGATCCAACCAGTCCATTCTAAAGGAGATCAGCCCTGGGATTTCTTTGGAAGGAATGATGCTAAAGCTGAAACTCCAGTACTTTGGCCACTTCATATGAAGAGCTGACTCATTGGAAAAGACTCTGATGCTGGGAGGGAATGGGGGCAGGAGGAGAAGGGGACGACCGAGGATGAGATGGCTGGATGGCATCACTGACTCGATGGACATGAGTCTGAGTGAACTCTGAGAGATGGTAATGGACAGGGAGGCCTGGCGTGCTGCGATTCATGGGGTCGCAAAGAGTCGGACACGACTGAGCGACTGAACTGAACTAAACTGAAAGAAAGTCTGTCACCCCGTGTTTGATCATTTTCCTCTGCAGAAATAAATTTTCAGCCTCAAGTCAAGGACTCTTTACAGAACACACATTGTATGTAAGGTATGCTCCCTCAGAAAACTTGTCACATATATATGCAGAATCATCATATTTTGTATATTTATTTAGGAAGCCAAATAGTTTTACTGCCTTTAGCCACTTGCCTTCATCACCGTCATTCTTATTCTTAACATTTGTTGGATTTCTGAATACTTTTCTTAATCCTCTCTAGTGCCCCTTGATTCACTCCCAAGTTGGGGAAGAGTGAACATAGTTACTTACAGAAAGAAGAAAGTGTTAAACACACCAAAAAAATGATTGAAGTAGAATTCATTCTTTTTCCTTCTGTTTTACTCAAGTTGTTTATTCCGTTTGTGGATATTGCAGCAGAGAGGTGAGTGGTCCAGGATTGCTATTTGATGATGTCAGGGGACTAGAGTAATGGCCTCGCACGGAACGCAGTGAAGCCTTGCATTGATTATTACCTCATCTTATTAGCTGATGGAGAACTTTGAAAAGACAAGATTGCAGAGCTTTTCAAGAGTGCAGCTTCCAGGATCTGATCCTGAGAGCTTGATAATCGTCACTGCCCAGTGGGACTGTATTAGGAATAGTGGTGGCTTCCTGTACTAAACTACGTTTTATGGGAGAGCTATAATCACCTCCTGCCTCTCCTTCAGATTGTTCAGATAACGTTATCACTTTCAGATTGACTTTGGTTTTCCTTCCTAGCAGTTACAGAATTAAAATAGGTCCTGCTCATTTACTTGGGTTTGTCTTCCTCTGCTAGAATTTACATTTGCTGAGGTAGGTGAAAATTTGTTTTTTGTGTGTGTTGCTTTGGTTTTTTTCGGCCAAGCCGCATGGCATGCATATGAAGGATCCTAGTTCCCTGACCAGGGATGAAACCTGTGCCTCCTGCAGTGGAAGTTCAGAATCTTAACCCCTGCACCACCAGGGCAGTCCCAGTTTTTGTTTTGTAAACTACTCAACGTTTCTCCAGGAGCCAAAATAGTGGCACCTGAAGTTGCTCAGTAAATATTTTTGGATGAGTGAATGAATGGATAGATTAAGTACAGTTATTTGTCATTTCCACTGAAATATCCTCCCCAGACACATGTGGGTTGTCAGCTGGTATCATTCTAGCCATTTTTGTGCTGAGAAGGATATTTTAAGAATACTTTAAATTTTGAATGAATTCTCTTTTAAACCCACGAACAGCTGAGCACATAAACAACATGAAATCCATGCTTTCATGGGTTAATAATATTGTAACAGCTTCAGTCGCTCAGTCATGTCCAACTCTTGTGACGCCATGAACTGTAGCCCACCAGGCTCCTCTGTCCATGGGATTCTCCAGGCAAGAATACTGGAGTGGGTTGCCATGCCCTTCTCCAGGGGATCTTCCAGATCCAGGGATCAAACCCGGGTCTCCTGCACTGCAGGCAGTTTCTTTAGTGTCTGAGCCGCCAGGGAAGCCCAAATAATATTGCAAATGGTAAAGTGTAAGATTGCTAGATACCCATGACTCAGGCAGTTAAAGCCTTTAATTGTCACTAAAAATGTTTGAGAGGGGTTTTAAAATACAGTTGTCCCTTGGTATCTTTATATAAAATGGCTTATTGCACATCCTCCTATAGATTTTTTTAAACATTTACTTAATTTTTGGCTGTGCTGTGTGTTCATGGCTTTCCCGTGGGCTTGCTCTAGTTGCAGCAAGCAGCAGCTGCTCTTTGCTTCGGAGCTTGGGCTTCTCCTTGCAGTGGCTGCTCTCATTGTGGAGCACAGGCTTCACTAGTTGCAGCTCCAGGGCCCTGGCGTGCAGGCTCAGTAGTCGTGGCACACGGACTTAGTTGCCCAACACCCAGTGGAATCCCATGTCCCCTGCTTTGGCAGGCAGGTTCTTATCCACTGCGCCACCAGGGAAGTCCCCTCCTATAGACTTTTAAATAATCTCTAGATTATCTGTGATACCTATTATGATGTAGATGTTGGGTAAATAGTTACTGGAATGGTAAATTGATGTTTCACTCTGGAACTTTCTGGAGTTTCTTGTCTTGTCTCCAAATATTTTTGATCCAAGATCAGTTGAAACTATGAATGAGCAATATACAGATATGGAGAGCAGACTGTATTGTTCTCTTTATTCAAAGAGAATAGCGTAATAAGTACCAATATTTAAAACAGTGTTCTTTCCAATAGCAATTGATTATACAGTGTTATTAACCACTATGCTCTGCTGCCATTTTTTAAAATCAATTAATCTAAACTGTTTTTATTAAAGTATAGCTGATTTACAGTGTTGTGTTCATTTCAGGTGTACAGCAAAGTAATCCAGTTATACAAATGTGTGTGTGTATTCATTTTCAGATTTCTTTCTGTTATAGGTTATTATGAGATATCAAATATAATTCCTTGTGCTATAGATCATTTTTTTATCTGTTTTATACATAGTAGCTGCTGCTGCTGCTGCTGCTAAGTCGCTTCAGTCATGTCCGACTCTGTGTGACCCCATAGACGGCAGCCCATGAGGCTCCCCCGTCCCTGGGATTCTCCAGGCAAGAACAATGGAATGGGTTGCCATTTCCTTCTCCAATACATGAAAGTGAAAAGTGAAAGTGAAGTTGCTTAGTTGTGTCCGACTCTTAGCTACCCCATGGACTGCGGCCCACCAGACTCCTCCATCCATGGGATTTTCCAGGCAAGAGTGCTGGAGTGGGGTGCCATTGCCTTCTCCGATACATAGTAGCATGTATCTGTTAATCTTAAACTTCCTAACTATTCTTCCCCCATGCTCATCTCCTCTTGGCCACCACCAGTCTGTTCTTAATGTCTGTAAATCCATTTCTGTTTTGTAGATAAGTTCATTTGTATCATATTTTAGATTTCACATACACGTGCTATCGTACCTATCGTACCGTATTTGTCTTTCTTTTTCTGACTTCACTTAGTATGATAATTTCTAGGTTCACCCATGTTGCTGCAAATAACATTTGTTTTTTGTGGCAAAGTAGTATTCCACTGGAAGAAGGCAGTGACAACCCACTCCAGTACTCTTGCCTGGAAAATCCCATGGATGGAGGAGCCTGGTGGGCTGCAGTCCGTGGGGTCGCTAAGAGTCAGACGTGACTGAGCGACTTCACTTTCACTTTTCATTTTCATGCACTGGAGAAGGAAATGACACCCCACTCCAGTGTTCTTGCCTGGAAAATCCCATGGGCGGAGGAGCCTGGTGGGCTGCAGTCTATGGGGTCATGGAGAGTCAGACACGACTGAGCGACTTCACTTTTACTTTTCAGTTTCATGCATTGGAGAAGGAAATGGCACCCCACTCCAGTGTTCTTGCCTGGAAAATCCCATGGGCGGAGGAGCCTGGTGGGCTGCAGTCCATGGGGTCATGGAGAGTCGGACACGACTGAGCGACTTCACTTTTACTTTTCAGTTTCATGCATTGGAGAAGGAAATGGCACCCCACTCCAGTGTTCTTGCCTGGAAAATCCCATGGGCGGAGGAGCCTGGTGGGCTGCAGTCCATGGGGTCATGGAGAGTCGGACACGACTGAGCGACTTCACTTTTACTTTTCAGTTTCATGCACTGGAGAAGGAAATGGCACCCCACTCCAGTGTTCTTGCCTGGAGAACCCTGAGCACGGGGAGCCTGGTGGGCTGCCATCTCTGGGGTCACACAGAGTCGGACACGACTGAAGCGACTTAGCAGCAGTAGCAGCAGCATTCCATTGTGTATATGTGTGTGTGTACATATATATGCCCCACCTTCTTTGTCCATTCATCTGTCAATGAACATTTTGGTTGCTTCCATGTCTTGGGTATTATAGAGTATGCTGCTGTGAACAGTGGGATGCGTGCATCTTTTTGCTGTCATCTTTTAAAGCATACCTTCCAGATGATACCCTTTCTTAGGGTTTGGCTGTAACAAAATGAGGAGTAAACCAAGAAGGAGGAAAGCATGGCCTGCAGGGCTTGGTGGACCCACCCTGGGAAAATACAGCGGGAAATCACAGAAGGAACCCCTGCAGATGGTCAGGGCAAGGGAGGACTCAAGTAGAGTGGACCTAGGAAAGGAGAGGGTTGATAAAGCAGGCGTTACAGTGGGATGCTTGGGAAAGGTTGATGATCTGATAAAGGGAATTGATGAAGTAGAAAACAGAGACTCCATTAAACCTTAACCTGGGGAAACAGCACATCCATGGTCATGAGAGTATAAATGCCCTTTATTGACTTTAAACTCTTAGAGTCAATCTTTATAGAGTTAAAAAAAAAAAAACACCAGAAAATTGAGATGGTTATAGGACAGAATGTGTGAGAGTTATGTGGCTAGCAGATGAAAATTAGGCAGTGGGAGGTCACTGAGGAAAGATGGAGGAGGTGAATGAAAATAAATTGTTCCTAGAAAATTACATCCTGTGCCTGATAAACCACAACAGTGGCTTAGTATGTGGTGCAGAATCCATCTGGTGCTGTGGGTTGGGCTTACATGAGGGTCCTGATACCCTTCGGGCTGGAGGGACAGGGGAGGAAATAATAAATGCTCATTTAAAAAGCTGTGTATACCAGGCCCCTGAGCCATGAAACAATGAGAAGTAACCACCCAGGGCTCTATGCTCAGGAATTAGGTAGGCTGGGAGAGAGGGGGATAAATACACTCACCTGTTCCCCAGACACAGAGACAGGTGGAGAATGGGTCTGTGGTGAGGGGTTAAACCAGGAATAACCAACCCAGGGTAACCACCAAGAGAAGCCCAAACCAGGACTAGCTTCTCTTTAGAGTCCAGCTCAGTGTGAGGATGCCTGCAGTGGGATTATAGTATTGTGTGATAAGCTCTTCTGTACAACTTGATGTTAGACCTTCTGCAGATATGAATTTAATAGAACATGTTAATATACATACCTTTATTCAGCACCTGTCATATTATCCGATGTGCTAGAAGCTTGGTGGACTGGAGAGACTCAGTCTCCTCTTAATTCCTTATTGTCTTCTTGGAGAGAGAAGATGCTAAACCAACCATCAAACAAAATAATCAGTATGATTACAAATTGTGATGAATGCTGTAAGTTTAATTTCATAGCACGTGGAAAGTTAGCACTATTTGTATAAACTTAAGTCTTTAATAGAGATACTGCACTGATTTTTAAAATATAATTTGAGAATAGGAACAGTTCTTTGTTTGAGTAGCTTGTTGAGCTCAAACGACAGGCTGCACATCAGATCTACAAATACAACAGCTGTCTCATTTGTTCCCTTGTTACTCATTTTAATGAATCACTTGAACAGACTTCAAAATGTTAGATATATAAGCATGCTTGAAGAATTATATCATAATATCATATTTCAAATTTAGTAGTGATATCATTGTCTAAATATAGTAAGTTTTAAGAAAGTCGTTTTTTTAGCTACTTTGCCCTCTATAAATAACGTGGTAGTAAAACAGCAGATAAAAATTAACTGAAGAATCCATAATATCCAAGTATAGAGAGCTGGGGAAGTTCCCCCACATCCCTTCTCCCTAACATAGGAACCGTGATGCTTGGAGTAAATCTTTTGAGGGTCCTCAAAGGTGGAAATTGGCCGTTCCTTGCCTTTGTAGTAGAGATCTGAGCAACAAGAAAGTCGGGAAGGCATTACCAGCAGAGTTTTCCTCTGTGTTCTTGATACTTCCTGTTGCCGAGGGTTTGTCCAAAGGGAAGAGAGAAATGAACAGAGGAAGATGTATGTCAGCTGTCTTCTCATTCCTCTCGCTTTTCATAGCATTCACAGCAGTCTTGAGAACAGAAAAAAAAAAGTTACGTCTTGTGTTCCTCTACCCTGAGCATTTGCTTATTAAAATAAACCTTGACTGCTCCATCTCCCCTGATCTGGGCCTCTCTGTTTCCTCCATGAAAAAGCTGGTGAGGGTGTTTAAAGCTGATAACTGTGTCATATATAAGATACAGTCATAAATCCCTGGAAATGAACTGTTCTTAGAACCTGCCAGAACTATCATACTAAGGCACTTCTACAAAGGGCGGTAAATATGATAATTAAGGGAACTGTTTATTTTAGTCCCTTTGTTCATCTCTGAATGTTTTTTGGTACGGATCCTCTTACTTGTTTTGTACAATTCTGGGAGACAGATCTTACCAGTGCAGGAGTTTTAGATGTGCCCGTACTTACATATGGGAGAAAATCAAGTATCACATCTCTGGAGATCCTTTTATTTAAAATAATCGTAAGTTATTTAGCATTTTGATTCTTTCAGAGGTTAAAAAGTGAAACCACTGGGTTACTGAAGCCCCGAAACGCTTAAGACTGGAGGTTTTGTTCGGTTAGTGAAGTCTGTCTAACCCTGGCCGGTTGGCTTGCAGAGGTGTGTCACCAGTCATAAGGAGCGGAGGGGGTCACGTGACTGGTTGTTTATGTAAGTCAGTAGCAGTGTCTGTCATCTTACATATTTAAAGAACTGTACATGTTAGTGCGAAACTCGGGTATAATATGGGCCGCCGGTTTGGAGGCGAGTCGGCTGCTGCAGCAGATGAGATCATAGACAAAACCCACACCCCTCTCCAGACAGAAAGATCCCCATGGAGATAAGCCTGCTTTCTGGGAGGAGTCACTCAGCCACGTCTGCCGTCGCTGTTTAGCGTCTCTGTTTCACTTTACCTGTTCCTCGATTTGAAGAGCTGTGAAAATGCATACAGAGCTTGCCAGAGGCATCTTTGTGGAAGTGATTCTGTTTTAGCCACTCATGTCAAAGATACCTGAAAAACACCTGAGATTAAAGCAGGCTGACCATGTGAACTTAGAAACTAGCCGTTAGTAAATTGTCTTCTTAAAGATCCAGAAACCCGTATGCCACCTGGATGCGATCTAGAGATGCCAACTTTTCCTTAAAAGGTAATGATGAAAGGTCCAAAGGTGCATAAGGAAATAGTGAACCTACCGAAGTTGATACAAGAGTTTTGTCTTCGGAGCAAAAGTCTTGAATAGGAATTTAGAAGTTAGCTTTCTGTCCTTGAGTAACTGACTCGTAGAAGTCCAAAGTAAGCTCGTTGTGCCTTGCGCTTTGTTTTGTTCTGTTCTGGGTTTTCCTGATCTCTGCAGTGCCTGCCTTTCTCACGTTTCCTCTGCTCTCGAGGACTCCACTAGGGGGCAGGCAGCAGAATGGAATACAAGGGAAACTATTCCGTGCATTGTCTGTACTACAATGTTACGGCCTGTGTTTGCTACACTTTCTGGATACCTTAGGGGAAGGTCTTTCTAGTTTGTGTATTTCACATAATAGCATCTATATCATGCTTATAACTATATATTTAAAGTATAAATGCTTATTCAGGCTAAATGATAGTTTCTCCATTAATTCATCACAGTATATTTCTTTGGCTTTTCTAGCATGTTTCTGGCATCGAACCTCAAACCACTAATTATTATTTATGGATGACCATAATGATGGTCCCTGTGAGGTTCACCTTATCCATGAATACTCTTCTTCATTCATTCACTCAGTAACCACTCATTGGGTTCCTACTTTTGTCAAGCATTGTGTGGGTTAGGTTTTGAGACTAGAGCACTGAAGAGAGAGTTCTTGGGAGGCTGCACATAACAAATGTTTATGTGCAATTGCTCCCATTTGGTGAAAGGGCTAGGTTGAGAGGACAAAGAAGGGATTCTTCTTTTTTTCCCCTTTCAATTCTATTAAAATTCTATTTTATTAGAAAAAACTTTTTAAGGTTATACTTCATTTGCAGTTATTATAAAGTATTGATTATATTCCTCATGTTGTGTAGTACATCTTGGTAGCCTATTTTACAGCCAGTAGTTTGTACTGCCCACCCCCGCCCCCCACCTCTGCAAGGAATCGTCCTCCTCCCCGCAAGGAATATGTGATGGCTACAATGCTGGGTAGTTTTAATTTCTGATTATTCTTTCCCAACTGCTCCTGAAGATTAGAAAGCCATATGGGGTTGGTATGGGGACCTCAGTGACAGGTCTAGGAGACTAGCTAAAGGTCTTGTTCTTTTTTTTTTTTTCTTTCTTTGTCTTTGCTCCACCAAGAATTAGATCTAGTTACCTGAAACTCATTAACCTCTGCCAGCCTAGGGTTACAGAATATTAATCTTTAAATGAAAACCTCGTTAATTTGTTTTTACACGGTCAGTTATTCAACAAGATATAGACCCGGTGCTTTTGATTTCATTTTCTTTTTTTAAAGCTAGTCAGATTTTAACTAGAGATAACTTTTGTTGTTGTTTAGTGGCTAAGTCGTTTCAGACACTTTGCAACCCCATGGACTCTAGGCCACCAAGTTCCTCTGTCCATGGGATTCTCCAGGCAAGAATACTGCAGTAGGTCACCATTCCCTCTCCAGGAGACCTCTCTACCCAGGGCTCAAACCCTGGGTCCCCTGCATTGCTGGGTGGATTCTTTACCACTGAGCCACCAGGGAAGCCCAGAGATACTTAGTTTTTCCTCAGTTTTGGACCAAACTAAGCTCTGTTCATTGTAGATAATGTATAACTAGATCACCTAATCTTTTAAGGTATAAACATTTATTCTGAGAATATCTTTAGTTTACAATGCCTAACGTTAAGTTGAAATATCAAAAGGTCTTTTTTCTGGAATAAATTATTTTTCTGTTAGATTTAATAAATCATTCTATACAGAATGAGATTGCCATTATTGGTAAACAAATGCTTCCATTTCTTTCGAGAAGATAATACATGTTTGTTTTCATTATGTACTTAGAGCATTAACTGCGTACTAAACAAAATTGGGCAAGGCCCAGTAGGACATCCTTTGAGTAATTAAATGTCTTAATTGCTAGAGTGTATCTGGGATTCTGTGCTAAGGAAGCCCATGGTTAATAAATGTCTTGTGTTTTTATAGTCCTTAAGTATGTTTTCTTTATCAAGTTTCAGAAAGCATTTCAGTGAGGACTTCACCTTTATTTCTGTAAATTCTAGCATGATAAGCAACACCTGGAAAAATTAATGACTATTAGTGGAGAAGGCAATGGCACCCCACTCCAGTACTCTTGCCTGGAAAATCCCATGGACGGAGGAGCCTGGTAGGCTGCAGTCCATGGGGTCGCGAAGAGTCAGGCTCGACTAAGCAACTTCACTTTCACTTTTCACTTTCATGCACTGGAGAAGGAAATGGCAACCCACTCCAGTGTTCTTGCCTGGAGAATCCCATGGATGGGGAAGCCTGGTGGGCTGCTGTCTCTGGGGTCGCACAGAGTCGGACACGACTGAAGTGACTTAGCAGCAGCAGCAGCAGTGATTAGTGAAATATTAATGAATTAAAATTTTAAACCCAATAATTTTAAGCTTCTGAAAGTTAGAAGTGTGGCTCAGGAAGCCAAAAACACATCATCTGTATTTTAAAAGTTAGCTGCTTACCATTGACACGTATACACTAGCATGTGTAAAATACATGGCTGTTGAGAAGCTACCGTGTAGCGCAGGGACCTCAGCTTGGTGTTCTGTGATGGCCTAGACGGTACAGTGGTGGTGGGGAGGCGCAAGAGGGAGGGGGATATATGTATGCTTACGGCTCATTCACGCTTTTGTACAGCAAAACCAACACAGCATTGTAAAGCAATTATCCTCCAATTTTTTTAAAAAGCTACTTTTAAAGTATGTATATACATGTATAAAAATTAGATGAACATATGGAAAAATGTATTTTTGATGGTGGTAGGATTGTATATAATTTCCTCCAGTTTTTCAGTTGAATTTGTTGTTGATTGCAGTTTATTTTGTTTAAAAAATGCCCGTACAACTTACACAGTTTTGTTCTGAAGAGCAGTTCTCTTGGATCTTTGGATAGCCTCCAGAAATATGGATTCTTCATTTGAAGTTTATAATATATAGTATAGGGTTAAGTCTGTTGCTATAGGTTTTTCTTTTTCTTATTTTGTTTAATAGCTGATTTTTTAGAATTAAATGCAGAGGATAAAATCTAAACAAATTCTATCCAGCAATTAATAACAAAAAATTATTTTGCATAACTTAGACTGAATATTTTTTTCCTACACTAGTAACATACTCCTTTGAATGTTTTATAGTCTTAGCGCACCCTTCCCCTCCTGCCAGCAATCCCAGTTGATAAAGCATTGTGGGTTTTAGCTAGAAATTTCCCCCTGTGTTTGAGCTAGAATGATTTCACTTTTTAGGAAAAGGACAAGAATTAGAACTGTTGCCTGTGGGAATTTCCTGGCGGTCCAGTGGTTAGGACTCTGTGCTTCCACTGCCAAGGATACAAGTTTGATCCCTGGTCGGGGAACTATTAATAAGATCCCACAAGCCATGTAGCGCAGCCAAAGAATTGTTGCCTTTAACATGCCTACACTACGCACGGACCAAGTGGGGTGCAGGGACTCTCACACATATGTATATATTCCATCTGACTTCCTGTCGACATGTTTCTGTTTCAGCAGCACCTGCAGTCTCAGGAACGGGGCAGGGACTAGATCGGAGAGTGGATATACTGGGTGGAAAAATATAGACAGGATATCCTCTTGAGAATTTCATGACAGGCTGATCCCACCACAAGGAGTTGGGGGTTTGTGGTCTTCTGAAGCCCTCTAATTAAATGGAGGAAGCGATACCACTTTTTTTTTCCCCCTGCTTGTCCTCTCCCTTCCAGATCCACTCCACCTTCACTCTAGTTAAATACCACCAATTATATATTTAAAGTAAAAGCCTGAAATGTGGATTTCTGTGGCAAAGTGTGGGATGTCCCACTGACGTCTCTGAAAACCCAGAGCCAATCCCCGTGCTTCAAACTCAAGGTTTATATTTAGAAAACAGTGTGGATCCTGTATTTTCACAGTGTTGTAAACATGTTTGTGTGGCTATTTTTAGCTTCTGCAGACTTTCGTGAACTTCCAAGTTGGCAAGTCAGATGCAGTCAGTTGTCGTCTGTTGCCTCAGATGCCAGCACTTTGTGAATGACTGATTGTCTTGGGTTTCTAACATATTTAAAGCAGAGAAGTGTACAAGTTACCTTGTGTCAACTGCATGTGATATGTCTATATGTATTATTATACATATGCTTTTTTTTTTAAGCTTTTATGAACTGTATAGCTTGGGTAACATTTTTTCTTGGAGTTTAGGATGAGTTGGGTCCTGCCAAATGGGACCAGCAGAAATAGCTAGTCTTTCTCTCTCTCCCCCAGCCCTTCTCTCCCAGTCCTCAGCACTAAATCAAGTACATCTAAACCCTTCCAGTCGCTGTTCTTTTCAGTCCAGTGTCACTCACTTCAGTCACTCAGTCGTGTCCAACTCTGCGACCCCAAGGACAGCAGCTTGCCAGGCCTCCCTGTCCATCACCAATTCCTGGAGTTTACTCAAACTCATGTCCATGAGTCAGTAATGCCATCCAACCATCTCATTCTCTGTTGTCCCCTTCTCCTCCCACCCTCAATCTTTCCCAGCATCAGGGTCCTTTCCAATGAGTCTGTTCTTCGCATCAGCTGGACAAAGTATTAGAGTTTCAGATTCAGCATCAGTCCTGCCAGTGAACTCTCAGAACTGGATTGGTTGGATCTCCTTGCAGTCCAATGGACTCTCAAGAGTGTTCCCCAACACTACAGTTCAAAAGGATTGATTCTTCGGCACTCAGCTTTCTTTACAGTCCAACTCTCATATCCATACATGACCATTGGAAAAACCATAGCCTTGACTAGATGGACCTTTTTTGTCAAAGTAATGTCTCTGCTTTTCAATATGCTATCTAGGTTGGTCATAACTTTTCTTCCAAGGAGTAAGCATCTTTTAATTTCATGGCCGCAGTCACCATCTGCAGTGATTTTGGAGCCCAAGAAAATAAAAGTCTGACACTATTTCCACTGTTTCCCCATCTATTTCCCATGAAGTGATGGGACCAGATGCCATGATCTTCGTTTTAGAATGTCGAGCTTTAAGCCAACTTTTTCACTCTCCTCTTTCACTTTCATCAAGAGGCTCTTTAGTTCTTCTTCACTTTCTGCCATAAGGGTGGTGTCATCTGCATATCTGAGGTTATTGATATTTCTCCCAATAATCTTGATTCCAACTTGTGCTTCATCCAGTCCAGCTTTTCTCATGATGTACTCTGCATATAAGTTAAATAAGCAGGGTGACAATATACAGCCTTGGCATACTCCTTTCCTGATTTGGAATCAGTCTGTTGTTCCATGTCCAGTTCTAACTTGCTTCCTGACCTGCATACAGGTTTCTCAGGAGGCAGGTCAGGTAGTCTGGTATTCCCTTCTCTTTCAGAATTTTCCACAGTTTGTTGTGATCAATAAAGGCTTTGGCATAGTCAATAAAGCAGAAGTAGATGTTTTTCTGGAACTGTCTTGCTTTTTCGATGATCCAGTGGATGTTGGCAATTTGATCTCTGGTTCCTCTGCCTTTTTAAAATCCAGCTTGAACATTTGGAAGTTCTCAATTCAAGTACTGTTGAAGCCTGGCTTGGAGAATTTTGAGTATTACTTTGCTAGCATGTGAGATGAGTACAATTGTGCGGTAGTTTGAGCATTCTTTGGCATTGCTTTTCTTTTGGATTGGAATGAAAAACGACCTTTTCCAGTCCTGTGGCCACTGCTGAGTTTTCCAAATTTGCTGGCATATTGAGTGCAGCACTTTCACAGCATCATCTTTTAGGATTTGAAATAGCTCAACTGGAATTCCATCGCATCCACTAGTTTTGTTCGTGGTGTTGCTTCCTAAGGCCCACTTGACTTCACATTCCAGGATGTCTGGCTGTAGGTAAGTGATCACACCATCGTGATTATCTGGGTTGCGAAGATCTTTTTGTATAGTTCTTCTCTGTATTCTTGCCACCTCTTCTTAATATCCTCTGCTTCTGTTAGGTCCATACCATTTCTGTCCTTTATTGTGTTCATCTTTTCATGAAACATTCCCTTGGTATCTCTAATTTTCTTGAAGAGCTCTCTAGTCTTTCCCTTTTTACTTCCTTCTTGTCAAAGGTTATAAGACTTGGGTGGTATACAGGAGATGGAAAGTTGACAGAAAAAAGAAAGCTGGTCTGTTTTGAGGGTCAAGACATCATAGAACAGGCAAGATGGTGCTGATTAGCTGAAAAAGAGAGGTAAATGATCAACAGCTTTTCTTATAGGGTGAGATGATTATCTGGATGTCATGTGAATGAAACAGTGTTTTCCCCCAAAGAATCATGTCTTTCCAAAGGATAGTGCTCCCCTCTATCACTGCAGGGAGGCAGCGGGGAGAGCATCACTGTCAACTTTCGGGCTCAGTCTTCTGTGGTCCCATCCAAGATCCTCTTCATTCATTATCTGTGGAGTAATTTTTAGCGTCCTGTCCGGCTTTGGCTTACTCCTCTTTGGGTGAGCTTCTTCTCCCTTGCCTCTTAAACTTAATGTGCTGTATAGTCAATGACTCCAGAATGCATAATTCATCTCTTTGGAAGTATGTCTTTCCAAGGAAGCCTTTCATTGCCACATATCTTTTGTTCCAGAAGCTTTAGACTGAGTTTCATGTTAAGAAGAAAATTATACAAAGCATTATTCTGGCTCATTCAAGATAAATGTAATTATGGAAATTGGAATTTTGTTTTGTACCACTTTATGCTTCTCCTCTACTTTTTAATGTGAAACTGTTGTTTCTGAACTGTCATCCAAATAGCAGTGTTTTACTTTATCGTGACTTGTGAATGTTCAGTACAAAGCAGGGAAGAAAAGGAGAATGTTTTGTATGTTTTGCTGGAAACTAAAAATGCTAGCTTTTTTCCAGAATTAATTATTACTTTTGAATTGAATAGCTAAACAAGAAAGAGTTTAGACACTTGTTGGCTTTATGGAAGATAAATTTTTTTTTAATTTCGAAGTGTTATTAGTGTTATATATATATTTTAAAGTCACTATTTAAGCAAGCATGTTCTTTTCCCAGAAATAATATTAACAAAAACAATGCAGGAGACATGCATTTGTGGGGCACAGTAAAATCAGGAAGCATATTCACATAATTGTTAGCATCTCAGGCACAGCAGCCTACAGTAACGTTTCACAATTTTAAACATTCGTTGTGGGTTTTCTTATTTAAAACTGCAGCCTCTTTAGCAATTGGTATTGCCTCTTGCTCAAGTCGAAGAAATAGACTTTAAAGCAGCACTGTCCCATGATAGCAACTACACTCGTGTGGCTAAATTAAATGAACTGGAAAATCCACTCCTGAGTTGCACCAGACTCGTTTTAAGTTCTCTGTAGCTGCATGTGACTGGTAGCTGCTGTGAAGGTCAGCATAGCCATTTTCTTCATGGCAGAAAGTTCTGTTGGACAGCATTGCTCTAAAACTGCAGTTAGAATTTGTATCTGTGCTAGAAAATAGGGTGATTTTCAGATGTGCTATCAATTTCTTACCACTGAAACAACAAAAGTTCTCACATTTATTCTTCACTTAAACATGTCCATTTTTACTGTACTTCTTCATGGTACATAGCTTGTTGCCTTTATTCTCCTAATGATATTACATCCTACCCTCAGAGACAGGGATGTCATTATGCACACATGCCCCAGAGTTGAACATATAGGAGAATTAGTTGTATATATAATTGAATACACTAACATAAATGTTTTATATCTAAAGTATGTAGACGTCTCAGTACTGTAGGGACTTGTCAGAAGTTGTGGTTCCTGGATTGTAGCACACTGGCGTGGTTCCATATGCTTTCACATTGACTTAATCTTGATTAAGTAGTTTCACTTTTGTTGACCGAACCTTGCAGAGGAGGAGATTTGACAGGATTTGTGGCTGAACTCTTACAGCAATAAGAAGACCCGCTGTTGGTTTGCCATAGCATTAATTTGCTATGCTTAAATAGTGCTCTGCTTAAATAGTGCTTTTAAAGAGCAGAGACAGCATCTTCAGGGTCACCAGGAGACACTGATTCATTCAATCATTTGTTCAGGTAACACTTGTCACACTTATCTTTTAAGGCACCACATCCTTACCTACTGTGCACTCTGCTAAGCACTGAGATGAAGGAGAAATGAAACAAGATCTTGGGTAGGAAACAGCTGTTCGAAGGACTTCATGGCAGTCAGGAGAAGCATATTCGAATAGAAGTTTGCACAGGTGCTCTGGATACCCTGAAGCAGTCAGCTTTACCTGGAGCAGGTAACAGGGCCAGAGAAGGTATTGATAGACGGGAAGGAGTTACAGCTTCCCTTCACAGCAGATTCCAGCTACTCCAAAATGGAAAAGATTAGTTCCTGGCCAAGCCCTCTCAGTGTTTGGAAATTTTTCAAACCATGGGGGAGGGGGATGTTTAAAATGCCATTCAAAGGCATCATTTTAATGACTGTATCAGACTCCTTCATAGCAACGTATCTTAATTTATTTCCTCAATTTCCTGCTGTCCCCAGTTTGCTTCCTGGTTTGCTTAGGACTGAGGGGTTTCCTGGGATGTGGAATTTTGACTTGTAAAAATAGGGATGGTCCTGGGGAAACTGGGATGGTTGGTCACCCTACCTATTGTTGCATATTCAGATTGTTTCAAATATTTGCTGATATAACCAACATTGTACTGAGTGCTTGGATGCCCTATGTATTTAGCTGTCTTTTGCATTATTGCCTTTAGTGAGATTCCCAGAGATGAAATGAATGGTTTGATGACTCTGGACGTGTTTGAAACTCACAGCCCTTTATGGTACTTCTGCTGTTTTCAGCTAAATTGGGAGGAATCTGTCTGGGCATTTGTGCTACCCCTGCTTCCATGGGTTCTTGGGGAGATACACAAAAGACACACTTGCTCTGTAAGTAACTACAGCTGCCGTTCTAAATCTCCAGCCAACCTGATGGCATAGGATTCCCAAATACCTTGCATCTAGGCCAAAGGCAGGCTGAAGGCTGACTCCTGAAGCTGAGGTGGACTCCCTAACCCCACCGTCCTGTGATCACACCCTGATGTGAACACGCTGACTCTTAGAGTACTTGGTCACAGGAAAAGGGTGAGATGAAATGAAACCCAAGGCAGGTGGTCTTTCTTCCCAGTACAGGTTCAAGCCTTCATCCAGCCACACAGGACATTGCAAGCTTACCTTGCATCCACTGTTAGCCAGTCTCTTGCCTCTTAGCCGCTTCCTCGTCAGGATGAGGAAGCCTTGGAAACCCAGAGTGAGTGTGTCCCATAGCCCGTACACTTGGAAATATGAGAGATGAGCTAGTATTCACAAGTGAAAATATATATTCAACCTGCCCCACCATGCTGTATTGAGAGGTGACCTACCTTCCTGTGGAATTTTAGAAATGAATGTGCCTCATTGGGGTCCAAAACCTCATATCAAACTCTTCTTTGTAATAAGAAGTATTAAAGGGAAGTCCTGTTTCAAGCATTTTTATCATGTGGCCAGGGGTCCTGTGAACCCCTGACACTGTATGATATTATTTATGTGCCTTTTTTAAAGAAAAGGTTCTATTGCTTTTATAAGATTTGCAGGGCAGTCTAACGATCCCAAAAGGTGTAAGAACTAGTTTGTGTTTATAAAATATCAGGGAGTTTTGCTCATTGCTGTTTTGTTTATTCCTTTGATGTAGGGCTTCCACCAGAGTTTTGAGGTAGGCATCAGTTTAGCAATGATGTCAACAAGTAAGTGAGATGCACTTTCATTAATCATTTAAAGTTCCCTGAAATTTTTTTCTAGCTACCCTAGTGTTTGAGTTATATATGATTTTTGTTATTTTTGTTAGGTTTGCTATTATGAAACTGCTTTACGTGTAGCTAATTTGTTTCTGTCCAGACACTGTATGTAAACCCCTATTTAAGAAGTTTGTGGCACAGTTGTTAGCCTACCTCTAGGCATTGTCTTGCATTATTTTTGGTGTATTCTTTTGTTTATATTACTAAGCTAAAGTTAGCACAGATAACACTAGGCTAGAAGATGGTGACAATAGTTTGAAAACAGGAAATTTTAGGCTTGTGTGTGTTTGGAACAGATGATCTTAATGACAGAGCCAATGGAGTGGAAACTTCCACTGAGCCTGTTTTTTCCTTATTTTGCTCTATGAGAAAAGATGGTGCTTCCTGGAAAACAACTCAAGTATTTTAAAGCAAATGGTTTTCTTTGTCCCTGCTTCTTGGCTAATTTGTTTTTCTTTATTTTATTTACCCTAGTTGTATTATTATTATGGAAAGTTAATGTTTTTACTAGGAAAAGTAATTCCCAAAGTGCTTATTTTAGATATTTAAATATCTAAGTATATGACCGTTTACAGACATGGTTTTTCAAATAAATTAAAATTGTAAGAATATTAAGACCACCAGACTTTGGGAGAAGAAATTTCTCTATTTTAAGTGCTTCCAACTTTCCTCTTTTTTTAACCCTCTAAATTCCAATTTTTAAAACAAAGTAGTTATACTTTGTCTAAGCTGTTTCCTGACTAAGAGTCTCTCCAGATGTATCCTGGAATTCTATATTTAAAAGAAAGGCTAAATATATTCACTAGCTGCAGAATGTGTAGAGGAATATGCATTTCCATACAGATGTAAGCTCTTTTTGTCTTATGTACATCATTCCTAGTCTTTAAAATATTAATTAATAGGCATCCTTTTTTAGAGCATTTTGAAGCATAAGCTTTTAAAACATGTAATATTTTTAAAATTATAACATTATCGAGTGGAAAGTCCTTGAAAAAAAAATCAGACACAAAATCATATAAAATAAAAATATGAAACTGGTCTGACCCTCCCAACCCTATTCCTGGAATGACCGCAGTTAACACTTCCGGTGTGTCTCCTTCCAGACCTGCTCTCTAAACATAGTTTATACATACACACAATCATTTCAGACAAAATGGAATCATACAATTCTGTAGCTTTTTTTTTTTTAAAGTTTAACAATTATCTCGTGAGTATTTTCATATATGTGCTTCCTAGGTGGCTCAGTGATAAAGAATTCGCCTGCAAGAGATGTAGGTTTGATCCCTGGGTTGGAAAGATCCTCTAGAAAAGGAAATGGCAGCCCACTCCAGTATTCTTGCCTGAAAAATCCCATGGACAGAAGAGCCTGAAGGGCTACATCCATGGGGTCATGAGAATTGGACAAAACTTAGCAACTGAGCATGCATGCATTTTTCATATATACAGATTTGTCTCACTTTTTAAATGTTTTGCATCAATTTATTATTGTATCTATATCTCAAAATTTATTTAACCATTACCCTGCTGGTGAAGTTTAGATTAAAAGCTCCCTTATTAAAAAATAGCATTTTCATTTAGTGAAACACCTATCTTTGTTAACCTTTTACAGATTTCTAAGATTATACATAAGTTTTGAATTCACAGTTGTGACCTTCTTTCCTTAAATTTCAGCCGTGAACTACCTTTTAAGAGATTTCAGAATAAGAAAGTTCCACTCTTTTTTCCACCAATTTCCTAGGATAATAGTGGGTTAGTAAAATTACAGTGGTGATGTTTCGTGATGTAAGGGCGGTTGACTCAAGAATATAGAAAGTGCTATTCTTCAGCTTGTCCGGTCAAGGTCAAGTTGAGGATTCAGCAACTATGACCTGTAGACCTGGATGGAGTCATTAGAGGTCTTTCTGAACCACCGGAAGGGAACACACTACCTAGGACCTGTGTGCTGGGAGCTCAGAGAAGCGGGAGCAAGTCGGTTAGGTGCCTTAACTCAGAGCAAGCTGGGGAAAACTGCAAAGAAGAGGTCTTAAGCTAACTCTTAAAGGCAGAGTAGCGTCGTTGGGTGAGAGAAAGAGGATGTGTTAGACTGAAAACAGCAAAATGTGTGTGTTGGCTGAAGAGGCAGGGGAGGGTAAGTATTGTTTTGATCTATAATAAATATAGTTTTGTACACCGACCTGTGAAGGGAGGTTGGGCTACCCTAATAACAACAGTGGACT
Organism: Nanger dama; assembly: GCA_917880005.1. NCBI lineage: Eukaryota > Metazoa > Chordata > Mammalia > Artiodactyla > Bovidae > Nanger > Nanger dama. The sequence goes on along the minus strand of CAKJTW010000009.1, from coordinate 14,735,817 downwards.
TCTTTTTTTTCTCTCGCTGAGGTCTTTTGATTTAAGTTCACTGGCTCTCCGCAGCAGACACAAAAAAATTTAAGGAATGGTCTCGGCTTTCAGGATGTCAGGTTGGGAAAATAATTCATGAGTATTTGGAGCATTTGGAAATGTACGTAGAAAGATAACTGTAGCCCACCAGGCTCCTGTGTCCATGGGACTCTCCAGGCAAGCATACTGGAATGGGTTGCCATTTCCTCCTTCAGAGGATCTTTCTGACCCAACATCGAACTCAGGTCTCCTGCATTGCAGGCAGATTCTTTATCGTCTGAGCCACCAGTGAAAATGACAAAATAACAGATGGTTCTAAGCTGTCCACAGCCATGCAGAAGACTTTGGCCAAGACTCCCGAGAGCAGGTGTGGCAAGACAAGGGAAAGATTTGAACAGAACTTTGAAGAATGGTTAGGTTTCCAATAGTAGAAAGGAGTTCAAATCCAGTGGGGTAAATACTGTGGACAAAAATGAGGAGAGAACGGATAAACTGCTTTGGTGGCAGTAGAAGGCTTGAGAAGAGAAGGAATTAGATAAAATCTTAAAAGAACCTCTACACTTGTTTGTTTGCTTAATTCTCTTTTGAAAACCAGCCTAATTCTGTCGGAGCACATTTGAATCGCCTGGTGAGCATTTTAAACGCCCTCTGCTGAGACTTCACTTTTGGTGCAGTGGTTAAGACTTTACACTTCCAATGCAGAAGCTGTTGGTTCGATCCCTGGTCAGGGAACTAAGATCCCACATGCTGCATGGTGTGGCAAAAACCAACCAAACAAACAAGAAAACCTCTCATAGTTGTAGAGTTTTGAAACAGATGAATTTATGGTTTATGCACTTTTGTCTTTCCTGAATAATTCTTCTCAGCCCAGTTGCAAATGGGCTGGGAAGATTGCAGGCTGCGGTCTGTGGGGTCCCACAGAGTCAGACACGACTGAAGCAATTAGCAGCAGCAGCAGGATCCCTATACTGCATAGAGAGTGTGAGAACTTCCATATTTTTATCTGTGTCTCCTTTGACATATTCAGCATTGCCTGAGCACCTCACTGGGACATGGCTCCAGTCCTCAAGAAGCTCACTTGTAGGGATGTCAAACTCTGTAACTAGAAATGAGGGGGAAACGGAGAGCTTGGAGGGGGCCGTTCAGGGGTGGTTTCCCAAAGTCTGAGCTAAATCTAGGAATGGATTATGTGCTAAGGGCCAGAATCTATCAGGGCCAGAGGCAGTACAGAAGTAGAGTATTAAGGGACCTGCATGTATTTCCAATGCAGTTGAAAGGCAGAGCCGCAAAAGTGGGGCTGGAGAGATAGCAAAAGCTAGGAGAGCCCCGTAGGTACTTGCCAGAGAGAGTTTGTCTTATCCTGCAGGCAGGTACTGAATATAGGGGATAGGTAAAAGCAATGCAAATACTCTAAGTGTGTAGATACTTAGTTTCACCGTCTGATGTAAATATATGTCCTTTGGGATCTGTGCACTCTCTGTGCTGTTCTCTTTTGATTTTCATATAGTAGCCAAATTTAATCTTGAAACCCTGAGATGGGACACTATCATCAGACTATTATGCTTCAAAATGCAGACCTGCTGATGCAATCTTATTTTAACGCATCATTTATTCAACGTCAGGTTGAACTGACTGTTGCATGTAGGAAATGACAACAAAATAAATGTTTGCATAACTCCCTTAACCGCATCTACTTGTTAGCCAGTGGGTAAAATGATTTTTCACATATATTTTGTTTAAAATGGCTTTGAGTGTTTCCTAAAAAAAGTGTCCTTTTTGTCTGTTACTGCAGTGTAGAATTGGTAAGGCAATGTACAGCTTTCTCTAGGGCTACCAAGGCAGCAAGGATAAAAATAGGGCAAACTTTAAGAATCCCAGATATTTTCAGATAACAAAGACTGATTTATGTGGACCCATTTTGTGCTCAGACAAAACATAGAGAAGCTTTTGTGCTGTGATTAGCAAGGGTGCTGATGTCAGTTCTCTTGTTGAGCATCAAGCTTTATTCTGTGGCTAAATTGTGCTTTGTACCCTAATCCAGAGAACCTTTGTATCTGCCTTATTAAAGTGTATAGTTTATGTAATTGCTTTTGTTTTCCAGTTTAATCTGTGCCAGATTCAATGAGAGTGACTCATTTTGTGACTGAGACAAACATTCACATTTGGACCATGTTAAAAATAAATAAATAAGTGGCAGGTGCTGCTTGGCTAAATTCTGTGTTTTCATGTTGTAATTTCCTGCTGCAAGGGTTCATCTGTTAGATAATGTCTTCTCAGCCTCTGTAATCGCTAGCTCAATCTGCCCAGTGCCCTGCGATTCATTGCTGCTCATTTCTTGGCTGTTTATTTTCGTTTCCAAGGGCCTTTTACATGTTAACAGTATCATTTCAACAGGGAAACATAGAAATGGATGGGGCGGCTACAGTCAACTGGATGACCAAGAGTGACATGTGAACTGTAGCAAAGGGACATATTGCATTGTTCTCTCTTTCTGCCATTTTCCTGGGGTGTTTTGTGCCTGTGTTTTGGCAAAGCTCAGTTGTGTCTACTTTATTATGTATATGGTTTGGCATGGCGCTCCTTCTCTCAGGTGGAAGAGGTTTTGAAAGCATGCCTTTCTATTCAGGGTGGCCCATACACCTAATCTGATAGTCTGAAAATTGTGACGACTTCACAGTCTTACGGGAATTCTGTTTATTATATAAATATTTATAAGTACCTGGCCCTGGGCTATGCATTGAGTATGTAATGGCGGATAAAATAGACATGATCACAGTCTAGTCAGACTTTACGGTCTGCTTGGGGAGTTAGATACTAAATAAAGAAATATAAAGAAAAATTGGATCACAGAATTATAAAAATCACTACATAGGTAAGTGATGAGATCCCTAAAATTATGCCCTACTCTACACTGGGGAGTGATGGGTTGAGGGTGGTCAAGAAAGAGAAACCTAAAGGTCAAAGTCTGCCTGGCAAAGAGAGGAAAGAACATTCTGGACTTAGGAAGCAGCATGTGCAAAGTCCCCAAGACAGGAGACAGTTTGACATCCTATAAATCATATGATTAATAGGAGAAGGGACAGCTGAGTAAACTAAGGAGAAAAAAAAATGACTGTATTTAAGCATTTAGAGATGGACTAGACAAGCACAACAACATGGCAGCATTTAGTAGAGGGCAGATAACCTTGCATACTGCCTTCCCAGGGGGCTCCTCATTGCAAGAACCTGCTTGCAATGCGGGAGACCCAGGCTCGATTTTGGATCGGGAAGATCTGGAGAAGAGAATGGCAACCCACTCCAGTGTTCTTGCCTGAAGAATTCCATGGACAGAGGAGTCTGTTGGGCTGCAGTCCACGGGGTCGCAAAGATTTGGACACAACTGAGCAGATAAGACACAACCCTGCATACGTCTTAGAGCCTGAGAGCTGCACTGAAGTCCAGTGTAGAAACTGATGCTGTAATATTTAGTCTGAGTCATTGGGGGATGCATGAATTATGTTCAATGAATTATGTAGTAAGGCATTTTAGAAAGATTTCCTTGCACCAACCACATTAAAGTTTTAAAAAGTCATTTCTGTATTTAAAGACAGAACTTTCACCATCTGGAGAAATCACTTACAGAAAGATATGATTCCTTGATGGCCCTGGATAAGTGACATAGTACTGTGTTTTCCTTTTTCTTTACTTGTCTCTTCCTTTTAAAGCTTACTGCTTCATAAGGAGGTGTCCATGAGGGCTTGAGTTTTACTAAGAGATGATATTTATTTATTTTGAAATAAATAGATTTATGAATGGATTTTTATAATTCAGAATCCAGTGCTAAATTCATGTGAATTTAACACTTTATAGCTTTTCAGTATTATCTAAAGCATCTGTAGAACTCCAACACTGCCTTCTTTCTGGACACTAATTGTTTGCTTTTAACTGAGGTGCAGTCAGACTGAGAGATTAATTCAGAATCTTGATGATAGGCTCTTCCCTGGTGGTCCAGTGGTTAAGAATCCAGCTTGCAAACAGGGGACACAGGCTCAATTCCTAGGCGGAGAACTAATATCCCACATGCCCCGGAAGCAACTTACCCTGTGAGCCACACTAGAGAGTCTGTGCTCCGCAGCTAAAGCTCCTGCGTGCCGCAGCTAAGACCCAATGCAGCCAAATAAATATTTTTTAAAAATCTTGATCATATTAAAGAAGTACAGATATAATATTTTAGGTCTTTGTGATTTTTCTACTTGATCTGTTTATTAAAGGATTGCCTAAGTTTTTCCATGAAGGAATGCCTGTCCATTGACAATGTGTTGTTATTGAGTCGCTAAGTCATGGGGTCCAACTCTTACAAACACTTGAACTGTAGCCCGCCAGGCTCCTCTGTCTGTAGTTCTGCATATATTTTACTAGAGTTGCTGTTGTCTCAAATATTTGCATGTGTGACGAGTGTTTTCTTCATAGGCAGTAGATTCTTGGAGAGAAGAAATCATGAATTTCCTATCATTTCTTCACACCAGTACCTAGCATGTCATTTATAGTATAATCAATAACTTACAGACTGATTATTTCATTGACTTAGTACTTAATATATGTAAATTTTCTTGGGTGAATTCAGTGTAAAGAATCTTTTAAAATGTTATCACCCTATTTAATTCAGTTATCAGTTCAATTGTCCAAATGATTATAGACCCAATGCACTGGTTTTTGCACCACTCCAGTCCCTTAATTTTCATTTTCTCTGCCTCAGAGAATTGTCACAGCTGTGACTCCATCAATGAACTACAAGTCAAAATTAACTCATGTCAGAATTTATTTAAAAAGGTGGTCATTATGGAGGCTGAGACTAAACATCTATTGGAGAAGTTTATGTGGAATTTAGTTAGTCCTCTCTCCAGTCTACATGTATTTTTCAGGGTAAAATAAAGCAGTTTTTAGTGGATACTGTCATGCCTTTTGTGTTACAGATGCCAAGTTCTGCAAAAGAAAAAATAGAGTCCCTATCATGTCACTACTAATATTCCTTTCAGTGATTATAAATTCTGTTGATTTTTTAAAATAAAGGGATCTATATGTTAATGAAGAAACAGAAATAATATTTGGGGAAAGGGGATTGGCCTACATTATAGTACCAACATCATGAACATTCTTTGTCTGATTAGACTGTGTGTGTGTGTGTGTGTGTGTGTGTGTGTGCGTGTGGCGCATGTGTATTTGTGTGTATACACTTAGTTGCTCAGTCATGTCTGATTCTTTGCGACCCCATTTGGACTGCAGGCTCCTCTGTCCATGGAATTTTCCAGGCAAGAATACTGTAGTGGGTGGCCATTTCCTTCTCCAAGGGATCTTCCTGACCCGGGGATCAAATCCATGTCTCCTGTACTCTCATAGTCTTTACTACTGCACCACCTGGGCCTGAGTAGACTGTAGGTAGAGCGCCAAACTCATACATTGCTCTGAAGAAAATATCTGAGCACGCCATAAGCATAAAGCTGTCAGTCCCCGCAGGGTATCACTGGAGGAGACTTACTCAGTCTTGTTACACTTTTCCAGAACTCGGGGACTGAGATGCGACTGGTGCCCCATCATGCTCTCCAGATGGACAGAAGTGGACAATGTCCATGGAAGATTTGGTTCCCTTGGGGTTCATAACTTGCCGTCTCTCAGTTTTTCCACTTCCTGGTGGTCTGACCCTATTGTTCAGTCTCGAGGAGAGAATGACTCTTAGTAGGTAACTTGAATCTCGCTAAAATGGGCCTCTTTTTGGTCTGACTGCCCACTCAGGAAGACCCTCACAGAAGAGAAAAGCTTCATTTCGTCTCTGGGCAGAGATGCTGGGTTTAAAAACTGATGAAGTCAACTCTTTCAGACAATTGATTCTGGGTTTGTTTGTTTGTTTTTTTAATTTAATTTGATCAATGTTGAGGTTAAAGAGGTTAATAGTGAAAGAATTTCTAGGCTTCTTTAGGTATAATATGAAAGTCCTTTGCCCTTTAACTGAGTTGTATGTTTCTGTTGTTACCGCTGAGTTGTAGGAGTTCTGTGTATATTCTGGACATTAATGTCTTATCAGACATATGATTTGCAAGTATCTTCTCCCATCCTGTGAGTTGCATTTTCACCCTTTGATCATATCCTTCAAAATATAAAAGTTTTAAATTTCAATCCAGTTTTATCTGTTTTTCCTTTTTTCCTATGCACTTAGTGTCATATTCAAGTAATCATTGTCAAATCTAACATTATGAAGCTTTCCCCTATGTGCTTTTCCAAGAGTTTTATAGTTTTAGCTCTTACATTAGGTTTTGATCCATTTTGAGTTCATCTCTGTATAATATAAGGTGAGGGTCTAATTTAATTCTTTTGCAGGTGGATATCCAGTTTTTCCAGCACCATTTACTTTTTATATTTAATGAAAACTAAATCTTCCTTGATTTGTTGACTTGATAGTACGTCAGTGTAAATGTCTTCTCGTATCAATCAATGTCTTCTTATACTTTATCAGATGATAGAGAATAATAAATGTGTCTACACACACATTATTGAGTTAATTGAAGAAACACCAGTAAACTTGGCAGGAATGATAGATTATTCTATGAAAACCAAACAGCATATGTGACTTTCTCTAGTCAGTGATCTTGTAAATTTGATTTGACAAATGTGCATCTGAAAAACTTCTCTCAGCTTAACACTGGGTGAATATTTTTGTTTTGTTCCTAGGCATGGAAGAGGAGATGGTTTGTGTTACGCAGTGGCCGTTTAACTGGAGACCCAGATGTCTTGGAATATTACAAAAATGATCACGCCAAGAAGCCCATCCGTATTATTGATTTAAATTTATGTCAGCAAGTTGACGCTGGATTGACATTTAACAAAAAGAGTTTGAAAACAGCTACATTTTTGATATCAACACCATTGACCGGATTTTCTACTTGGTAGCCGACAGCGAGGAGGAGATGAATAAGTGGGTTCGTTGTATTTGTGACATCTGTGGGTTTAATCCTACAGAAGAAGGTAAGTTCAAGATTTTGTGATGCACCCCAAGTTCTCCTTTATTACTGCATTTTAAAAGCCATTATAAAATTCATTGTTATTTCAGTTACACAATATATATTTTTTAATAGTAACAACATGTAGAAAAAGCATACCTCTCAATATTTAGAGAGAAACTTTATGTAAATTTTAGAAGGACGGACTACCATTGTGAGGCAACGTCTAAATAATGTCCTGAAGATGACAGGAAGGCATACTTATTTAGAAGTGTTTCTTGAGTTCCAGTATAAATACTAGGTTAAAGCTTAACACTGCTGATACTTGATATCTCAACCTATTAAAATAACATTTTCATGCAACTTACTTCTTTAGAAGTTTTTAAAATTGAAATATAGTTGCTGTATAGTATTATGTTACAGCTGTACAATATAATGATTCACAGTTTTTAAAGGGTATGTGCTTTATAAATGAAATATTGGCTATATACCCTGTGTTATACAATATATCCTTATAGCTTTTTTATACATAATAGTTTGAATCTCTTAACACCCTTTTCTTGAGGTCCCTTACCCTTACCGTGCCCCTCGCCCTTCCCACTCCCTTCTGGTAACCACTAATTTCATCTCTATGTCTGAATCTGCTTCTTTCTTGTTGTATTCACTAGTCTGTAAAATTTTTAAAAGCCACATTTAAGTGATATCATAAAGTGTTTGTATTTTTTGTCTGACTTATTTCACTTTATAACACCCTCCAGGTCTATTTATGTTGTTGCAAGTGGCAACATGACTTTTTCATTACTGGGTAGTATTCCATTATAGATATTATATTGATGGTATATATTACAGTATATCATATCACATCATGATATAATACATACATTGTATTCCATTATATGTATATATATAAACACCATATCCTCTATCCATTCATCTAATAATGGACACAGGTCTTATTTTTAAACTATATTGGATTGTGGAGTTATGAAATAGCCGAGGTAATTATCAATACCTATGAAAAGAAAATTGAGAATCAGTCACACACAAAACATGATGAAAAACAAAAAACATCTCAATTTACTTAAGACAGATGCACTATAAAGCATGTGGAGGAAGAAGGGACCTGAGTTTGGAAACAGAGGTAGTGAAGAAACGCTTCTTAGAGAAGCCCAACTGTGAACTGTAGGCTTTTGAAGGAAGCAGTATTCTGTCTACGTGAATGAAAGGAGGGATGCAGAAACCTGCAGGCTTAGGGGCTAGGGAAGGATGCAAAGGTGGAGTAGACCCTCCTTGATTGGAGAAGAGGGCTGTGAATGATAGAGGCAAGGGAAGGCTTTCTTAAGGATCTAACATTTGGGTGCCTGTCCTGGAAGAAACTATGGTTTTTCCAGCAGTCATGTACAGATGTGACAGTTGGACCATAAAGAAGGCTGAGCGCCAAAGAATTGTTGCTTTCAAACTGCGGTGTTGGAGAAGACTCTTGAGAGTCCCTTGAACAGCAGGGAGATCAAACCAGTCCATCCTAAAGGAAGTCAGCTGTGAATATTCATTGGAAGGACTGATGCTGAAGCTGAAACTCCAGTACTTTGGTCACCGAATGTGAAGAGTCAAATCTTTGGAAAAGACCCTGATGCTGGGAACAATTGAGGGCAGGAGGAGAAGGGGGAGACAGAGGATGTGATGGTTGGATGGTATCACCAACTCAGGAGACGTGAGTTTGAGCAAACCCAGGAGACAGTGAAGGACAGGGAAGCCTGGATTGCTGCAGTCCATGGGGTTGCAAAGAGTTGGATGCAACTGAGCAACTGAACAAGAGCCTGGAAGGACTGAGTGCTTAAAGACCTCAAGAAGAAGTTTACAAGTGGAATTCCTCTTTGGGCGCTTTTATGTATTTTCCTCCTCTGCTTCTCTACTTATCTTCTTTTTAAAACAAACACTAAGAACCCATGTAGGAGACTCCAGTACTAATTGAGGTTTGCAGAGTCAAAAGTAGAAATCAAGGTGGCCCAAGGTCTTTGACCCTATTGTCTTCATGGCTATACTCACATTGACAAGTGTGCATTTCCAAATACATGTATTTAGGAGCACTGGAGATTTGGGGAGGGGTGGAAAAATTGTATTAACAATCAACATCAAGATTTGGACTGCAAGCGGAACAGTCATCATCTCTAATTAGCTCAGGTCAGCAACTGGTTTCCTCTCTGGCCAGGCAGCCCCCAGGAGAAGGAGGCTTCTAGGACTGGGATTGGCCCAGTGGGGAGCGGGGGAACCCCCTGCCGAGAGACCCCAGAATGCTCAAGGGAAAACAGCACCGCGAAAGGGAAGGAGGTGGCTGATTTAGCCAGGAGGCTAATGACACAGAGCACTTCAGCAGAGTTCTGCTGATTAAAAGCCTCAAGAAATTGTTCCGCACATGGAATTAAAGCTTTGGTTGTTTTTGTAAAGTTACTAAATATTGTTCCCAGCTCAAGTGGACCTGTGGGTATTATTTCTTAATCCAGTTAAGCTCCTTTCTTGCTTGCAGACATCTATAGTTGTGTTGAGTACAGTGGAGGATTTTGAAGTTGAAGTCACAAATGAGATGGCTCTTTTTTTTAATTCAATGTATATTTTATTAAAAATTTTTTTTATTTTATATTGGAATACAGTTGATTAACAATGTCGCATTAGTTTCAGGTGTGCAACAAAGTGATTCCATTATATATATACATGTATCTATTTTTCAAATTATTTTTTGGTATACATATATATATTTTTAAAATTTTTAATTGAAGGATAATTGCTTTACAATAGTCTGTTGGTTTCTGCCATACATCAGTGTGAATCAGCCATGTGCTGTGCTGTGCTTAGTCACTCAGTCATGTCTGACTCTTTGCGCCCACCAGGCTCCTCTGTCCATGGGGATTATCCAGGCAAGAATGGGTTCTCCAGGCAACCCATGGAGTGGGTTGCCATGCCCTCCTCCTGGGGGGTCTTCCCAACCCAGGGATTGAGCCCACGTCACCCACATTGCAGGCGGATTCTTTACCGTCCGAGCTACCAGGGAGGCATAAATCAGCCATAGGTATATATACATTTGTCCCCTCCCCGCGAGTCTCCCTCCCGCCTCCCATCCCACCTCACCCCTCTTAGGTTGTCATAGCGCATTGGTTTGAGCTCCTGAATCATCCAGCACATTCCCACTGGCTGTCCATTTTACATGCGGTAATGTGTATGTTTCCATGCTGTTCTCTCCGTTCATCCCACCCTCTCCTTCCCTGCACTGTGTCCACAAGAATATTCCATTGGTGTGTATGTACCACAGCTTCTTTATCCACTCATCTGTCAGTGGACAAGATGGCTCTCTTTTAATGGTTATGTAACAGCCAGTCAGTAATGATAATGATTTATTTAGACACCACATTTGTTGCACTGTATAATGGATTGTCAGCTAAAATAATTTAAGCATTTGTATAGTCTTTGTGCCGATGTTGTTCTTTTACCTGCTTCCTTTTCAATTTAGAATTTGTTTGGGGGATATCAAGTCAGACTTCTGTTTCCATTGGTACAGATTCAGCTGATCTGAAGACTCCAGTATGTGTTCTTCTGTCTCTCTGTTTGTTTTCTTTATAATTCTAGTTAACAAAGAATATTAGGTGCCCTCTTAGTGCATTCTTCAGTCAATGAACGTGAGTACACAATTTTTAGAAGCACTTTCATAGGGTGGTTAGAGTGTATCACCTCCCAGATAAGAATGTCTAATGCTCAGGTATCCCACATTAGCTTTACACGTGTTAAGGCATAGAGTCTGGTTCATCTGTCCACCTTAGAATGGTTCTTATCATCTGGGAACTTGATGAACACCCACCCTGTCAGCTCTAGGAAGTAGGACACCCACCCTGTCAGCTCTAGGAAGTAGGTAAGTTTTGTCTGCTTGAGAAAACTGATTCATTAGTCTACCCAGTTATTTCAGTTTGCCAGGGATCTGCTAGGCTTTGGGCATTCATTCAACCAATATATATTAGGTGATTAGTTAGGGAGACAGACAGATGATGTACTACAGGCAGAGAACTGAGCATCTTATGAGAGAATAGTCATACTCAGAATAATTCATTACAGTTGATAAATATTCTTGCCTAGAGAATCCCTTAGACAGAGGAGCCTAGTGAGCTACAGTCCATAGGGTCACAGAATCGGACACAACTGAAATGACTTAGCACAGCATGGCACAAGCTATACACATGTGTGTGTGTATACATATGTTTATTTATATGTCATACTTCAGTATATAGTAAATATTAATATATAATCTATATTAGTATAGTTGGTATAATTAGTATAATCTATATAATTAATATAATGTGTTATATAATATATAATATAAAAGTATACATGTATATGGAGAAGGCAATGGCATCCCACTCCAGTACTCTTGCCTGGAAACTCCCATGGACGGAGGAGCCTGGTAGGCTGCAGTCCACGGGGTCGCTGAGTCAGACACGACAGCGACTTCACTTTCACTTTTCACTTTCATGCACTGGAGAAGGAAATGGCAACCCACTCCAGTGTTCTTGCCTGGAGAATCCCAGGGATGGGAGCCTGGTGGGTTGCTGTCTATGGGGTCGCACAGAGTTGGACACGACTGAAGCAACTTAGCAGCAGCAGCAGCAGCATACATGTATATTAAAGTGTGATACCATGAGAGTGTGTAAATACTCTTCTTACCTTCACAGTTTACAGTAGTGCATGAATGCTAAATCACTTCAGTTGTGTCCAACTCTTTGTGACCACAAGGACTGTAGCCCACCAGGCGCCTCTGACCATGGGATTTCCTAGGCAAGAATCTGGAGTGGGTTGCCATTCCCTACTGCAAGGGATCTTCCCAACCAGGGGATCAAACCCACGTCTCTTAAGTCTCCTGCATTGGCAGGCAGGTTCTTTACCACTTGCACCATCTCAGAAGCCCAGTCTAGTAGTAGAGGGGCAAGCACTAGGAAATATAATGCAGGTTGATAGGTGCTCTGCTAAACGGGAAAAAAAGCATAGAGAGCAGCTGATTTTGTCTCAGGAGGGCCAGGAAAAGCCTAGGTAGTTTTAAATGGCTCTGTGACTATAACTGATACTGTACTGAGAGCTTAATTTTTGTCCTTAATGGAATGGTTTCAGTGGCATTAGTAGTCAAAATCAGTTACAATGCCTGTTTTCACTTCCTAAACTTCCTAGTATAGGGAGGGGGAAATTTCAAAACTTGAAAGCCAGCTTTTCAGTAGCATAACTCAAATCCTTATAAAACAGATTAGAAGTGTATCTGTCTTGAGTGAAGCTCTCAGTTTATGAACTTGTAATCTTCACAGTATCCATGAAGTGAGAGGTCATAAGAAAATGTATGATTAGTCAAATTCAGTATGATTAATCAAATTTGATGTATATATGCTGCGTTGGTTACCAAGAATAGCTATGCTAATCACAAGTGACTTTTCTGTTCATTAAAGCAAGTCCCTAAGAGTTTCAATTTGCCAATATTTTTCGATTTTAGATCCTGAGCTATATCTGAATTCAGCTGTTTATTTTTTCAGTTCTACAGTTTAGATATTTTACAAATTCATCTTGGCCATCTCCCAAATAACCACAGTTAGAAATGTCTTCCTAGGCTGTGTTGGAGACTTGAGTTTCTTGGAATAAATCAATGAAAGATGAGGAGTCTTCATTGTGTCCTATCAAGGATCCACACAAATAGTTTACGTTGCTCCATAATTTTGGTTTTGATGCACAGTAGCAAAACTGCAAAAGGGTTTAAAGCCACCACTGTATTCCCTATTCATTTGTAGTAGCTGACTTTGCTAGATGCCTTTTTAAAAATTCTTCATCTTTAAAGATTTGTATCAAATTCTGAACTACAGAGAACTGCTGTTATCCTTTGTGATCACATTTATACAGTTGAATATGACAAGGCAAATATCAAAATGTCTTTGTTCTTCCATTAACGTTACTACCTGCTTTATACTCTGATGCTTCCAGATAGATCTCGCCCCCACTCATGAAATAATGGGTGCTTTTGTCTTTACCTAGATCTGTCCCCTGAGCCCTGGGCTCTTCCCTTTCCAGACAGCCAAACTTGCTCCCACTCTTGGCTTAAAATTAATAACACAAAATGTTTTTTAACTGTAACTAGTTTCAGTAGATGTGAAAAGAAATAGACTATGCTTGGCATTACAGTCTGAGAACATGACTGTCCCCGATCCCTAGGAGAATAACTAATTTTCCCCTGAAAACAAAAGGAAAGGGGAAAAATCTGACCTGTGTTTTGATTCCAGGAACCTCTCAAAATATCGTTACCATGTTATTTCCGCCGCCCCAGGTGACCATTGCTATTATTGAATACTCAGAATGCTGGCAGGCTGAATCTGTTTTTCAATTCTAGCTCATTGCACTGTGTGTGGTTCCTATGAATGCTTTTATTTAGTAGTCTGGAGACTTAGAAACTAATTTCTTTTGTTTTTCTTGGAAATGTGCAGTTTTATTTTTGTTTCTACACTGAGGTGGAAGCTATAAAATCTGCTAAACAAGTGCCAGGAAACTCAACCTTAGGGCTGAACACCGCTTGGCGCAAAGGCTCCTGGTCTCATTTCAGGTGCACATTTAAAAAATTGCCTTTTCATCAGTTGAGTTGCTTTTCTCAAATGCCTGGATAATACTGGCTTAAAAAATAATAATGTGATTCTCTGATATTCCTCCTTTTAGAAAAGTAGATACACTAATGTGTGAGGATATGCACCTGCTCCCCCTTTCTGCAGAGCACTGCTTCTTGATTGGGAACTTAAATTTCCTTTGATTTACTCTTTTACTCAGCTATAACTTAATTACTGTGAAAAGTACAGTTCTAAAGTGTACAGTTCAATATAGTTTTATTTATCCATTCTGTATCTATATGTAGAAATAGAAATCTGTGAAACCAGCCACTCAAACCAAGAAATGGAACAAATCCAATCCCCCACAAGGCTTTCTCATGCGTCTTCCTTGTAAAACACAGAAAGAAGTTCAAATGTAACCGTTACTTTGCTTCTTTCACTATAGTTTTGCTTATGCTTGAAGTTTATACAAATAAAACCATTGAGTCTGATGTTTTTCCAGTAGTAAGTCTGTGAGATCCATCCATGTTCCATGTGGAGTTCTACATCCTATGTGGCCCTCCACTGTGTGAATATATTGTAAATTATTTTATTACCACAGGCTTGGGCTTCCCAGGTGGTGCTCGTAGGACCTGTCTGCAAATGCAGGAGACATAAGAGACATGGATTTGATCCCTGGGTCGGGAAGATCCCCTGGAGGAGGGCATGGCAACCCACTCCAGTATTCTTGCCTGGAGAATCCCATGGATCCCATGTAGCCTGCTGGGGCTAGAGTCCACAGGGTTGCCGAGAGTCAGACACGACTGAAGTGACTTAGCATGTATGCCCCACTTGCTCAGGTAGGGTATGTCAGTAATTACAAAATCAGAGGACCTTGTCATGTCAGTTTCATAACATTCTCCCTTACCAATAAGAAAGAGTGTCATTGCTTCCCTGGGCTTAAGCACATGTTCCATTTGTTTAAAAAATATATTATTTTGAATATTTTGAGGCTTATCTGGGCACCCCATTCCATCTTGTGTGAGGAACACTTACTTGAGAGCATTATGCTTCAAGAAACCATAATGTGCATAAAGGTACAAAATCTGTGCATTTAGGGAGGAATCCTGTGACCCAATCTATTATTTGTGGTTCTCCTCAAGAACAATCTACTCCTATTCACTGAAAACTTGTTAAGACTTAGCATTCTTATGAGCTTTCTAAGTAAAATTCAACTAAGAGTTTGCTACAGTAGCTTATTAGGCCTTTACTACATGCTAATGATTCTCTTCATGCCTTCTGAATTAAGAGACAGGAAATAATTTTACACACAGAAGCACACCCTATGCTGATGTTTGATTCCCAGAAACATGATACTGGTATTACTTAGAAAGATCAGTAAGTCAGAAACCCAAGTGAGGCAGAAAGTGATAAACACAGTCTGCTCAGCTACTCATAGGGTCAAGTCGGGGCTAATCCCATGTCTTTATAAGGTCAAAGAGAAGGTTCTTCTTTCAGACCAGTTGGTTAACTTTGGCTAGAAATCTTCTGTTACAGAATATCTAGACACCACGCCATACTGGCATTGAAATATGCAGAGTTGAGTATATAGTCAAAATTACCGTGAGTAAAATCATCCCAAACAGTAAACACTGAAGATGGTCCATTATTATCTGAGTCCCAAGTCATTAATGCTTTTTGGAATGATTGGGATTGCTGTTCACAGCTATTTGAAGGTCTCTTCTTCTGTGAGCTTGCTGGTGAAGATAATGGAAGTTTCTTTCTGGTTCTTGCCACTTAGTAGTATACCCAAGTCTTCCCATATTGTGAACAACCCCCATCCCATTTTTTTCCTCCTTCCAGAAAATTGAGAGACTCTTGCATCATTCACAGGTGGCAGAAATGGAAGGCTAACAATGAAATAGTCCCATTGTGCTAATAAAAACAAGGCGAGACAAAACTGGTGACTGTTTTCCCTCTTAAGATGAATCACTCGGTTCATTTAGTATGTAGCCATCCAGTGTAGTCTCTGCTATAGGAAAAGTGTGTCTTTGAAAACAACCACCTGGAAAAGTTATCTTAGGAATTACAGTGGAAAACTAGAATTCACACTGTTTGATACAGTAATGTTTTGGCTGTGTTTGTTTTTTGTTTGGTCAGAAGTAAATACTGAACTGGATTGTACAATTTCACCAAATCTCTGGCAGAAAAAAAGAAGTATGTGAAATAGACTTGTAAACACACCCTTAAGGGTACATGGGATGCAGCAACTACTCTGTGATCTCTCTGCTTCTTTTCTGGCCTCAGTGTTGTATGTATTTTTCTTAAGCTCTCTAAAGGGTAAATAGTTTTCATAGTTCTCTGAAGTTGAACACTCCACGAGGATTTACTCTGAGTCACTGATAAATCTATGGCATTTTAAATCCCCTTGAATAAATCTCTTTATATTTGTAACAGAAAGCAATAAAAATTTCATGAGGTTTGTTATAAATACTATTTATAACCAACATCAGACAAGATGAGGTTCGTATGAGTTCTCACAAAATTGTGGCATTATCTTATATAAATGTTGGAAAGTTTTATTTTTCTCCCATCTTCTGTTCTGGCCTTTCATAAATAAGAAAGAAAGAATGAATGAATTCCTATCATAAGTGAAAGTGAAAGTCACTCAGTCATGTCTGACTCTTTGCAGTTCCATGGACTGTAGCCCACCAGGCTCCTCTATCCCTGAGATTTCCTCTCAGGCAAGAATACTGAAGTGGGTTGCCATTTCCTTTTCCAGGGGATCTTCCCAATCCAGGCCTTGAAGCCACGTCTCTCTCATTGGCAGGTGGATTCTTTACTACTGAGCCGCCTGGGAAGCCCAAAGATGGCAGTGAAGTGAAGTGAAAGTCACTCAGTCATATCTGACTTTTGTGACTCCATGGACTATACAGTCCATGGAATTCTCCAGGTCAGCATACTGGAGTGGGTAGCCTTTCCCTTCTTCAGGGGATCTTCCCAACGCAGGGATCAAACCCAGGTCTCCCACATTGCAAGTGGATTCTTTACCAGCTGAGCCACAAGGAAAGCCCAAGAATACTGGAGTGGGTAGTGTATCCCTTCTCCAGCAGATCTTCCCAACCCAAGCATTGAACAGGGTCTCCTGCATTGCAGGCAGTTTCTTTACCAACTAAGCTATCTGGGGTGAAAGATACAATACTCTCATGTTATTATTCAGGCTTTACCATTAGGATATGAGCTTCTCTGCCTAGGAAGAAGAGCTTTGAAATGAGTTAATCTTGGCTGTAGTGCATATGTGGATGTTAATGTTGAATACAGAAAGACCTCATTAAAAGCATGTGGACTTATTCTGTAGAATTCAGAGGAGAGCAGATGTGTAGCCCTTCCCTAGGGAACTGATAGACAAATGACCTGCCTGTGATTCTATTCTGTAGAACATTTTAAGTCTTCTTAACCATGTTTTAGCATCTTTAGGTAATGTTCTATTGTGAAAAATCTCAGTTTCAACCCAGCCTTTTTGGTTCTAATATAAACAGCTTTGTTTATTTGAATATGAGCATTTATCCTTTTTCCCTGGATTTATAGCCTCGTATTGCTAACCAGACTAACAGAGAGTTTTTCTCCTGGGTCCTCAATAATTTCCATAGTTGTCAGTGAATACAGTGAGATTTTTTTTTTTCTAGGCTTTCCAGTTGTTTTCAAATTACTTATTACACAGTTTAGCTATTTTCGTATGTCTTCTCAGAATGCAGTTAAGTGGTTAATAAATGACTACTTTCTCTGCTGACTGCTTTTGCATGAGAATACTACAGAAATCCAGTAAATGGAAAATAAGGCTATGAGCTGGGGAAAAGCTGTTCCCTTGAATGTGAATCCTGGAACTAGACATGTTTCTCCCTAGTTAGTTGCATGGTACAAAGAAAAGAATGAACAGCAAAATAAACATGGGGAGAAGAGCTGGCTCTGGTATACAGCATCATGTGCCTGTAAATTCCATATAATAAAGTGGGTCTCCTTAGAAGGCTGGCTTGACTTAGAAAGGTTGGCTTTGCCACTTGATTATCATGGGGAAAAAAAAATCTGCTGCTACTTGTGCTAACATCTCCATTCCCAGTAGCCTCAAAATCAAAGTCTTCAAAGCAATGTTAACTGTGGCTTTTTTTTTTTTTTGGTGGCGTATGGAATCTTAGCTTCCTGACCAGAGATCGAACCCAGGCACCAGCAGTGAAAGCACTGCCAGGGAATTCCCAACCATGTTTTGTTTTGTTTTGTTTTGTTTTGTTAAGAGCATCTGGAATAAAGAGCCCTATCTTCATATCTCTTTTAATGAGAACCAATAATTTTCTGTATCAGCATTACCACTTACATGGTACAAAGTTTACTGACCTTGTCCTAGTTTATCCAGCTCCTCTGTGGTTAAATGAGTTATCCCCAGAGTTTCAGTTAGCTGTGTTAAAGAAACCTTAAGACGGGATGGACAGTGATGGCCACACTTGGGTTTTGCAGATCCTGTGAAAGCCCCTGGCAGCTCCTTACAGGCACCAGCCGATTTACCATTGGCGATAAGCACCGCACCACCGTCCTCCCAGGTGGGTGCCTCTGCTGCTGCTGCACCGCCTCCCTATCAGCTCATCAGCCTTCCACCACACCTGGAGACCCTTGGCATCCAGGAGGATCCTCAAGACTACCTCTTGCTAATCAACTGTCAAAGCAAGAAGCCTGAACCCACCAGGTAAACCACATGTGGTGCATGTGCGTGCATACACTCAGGCCTCTCACCTTGAAACTTTTTGACCCTGATTTGAAGGCTTAAAAGAAACCATCTATAGAAGGTCATCTCTTAGGCTTACACTTCAGGGTGATGTTCCTCCGCTAATAATTTCTGATATTCAGGAGATTTTATTGAAGAAACACATTGTTGATCATTTTTTGGCAGAGAACACTCATGCCTTCATGGCTTCTTTTTGGAAATCTGTCTCCTGGGTCTTAGTCTTTGTTACGGACTCACAGTGTTACTTGCTTAACAGATGTCACTGATTTATAAATGGTGATCTTGCTCCATTTCTTATGTGATTGTAAACCAGCCAAGGGTCATCTTTTGTTTCTGAAGAAGGAGAGGGAATACCTACTGCTAGAAGATTTTGAAAGCAAAACGATTCCATTGCAGTGAGTGTGTTGTGGTTGCTTTGAATCTGTGTGAGAAATTAATCACACAGGTAAAATCCCAATACAGCAAATTCTATGGATTAAACAAATCAAATGTTACTGAAATTTGGCAGTATATTGCTAAAAACTTTGAAACTTTCAAATCTTCACACCCAGCAATGAAGCAGAGCTTACCACATGCCTTGACTTAACAGATTTTTAAGTAGAATGAAGTATATGGGTTTCAGTCCTTGACCCAAAGTATAAAACCTTTCCCCAAGCTCTTGGTTTCCCTGTCACTTTTTTTTTTTAAACGCGCCCATTTTTTAAAGTCTTTATTGAATTTGTTACAGTATTGTTTCTGTTTTGTGTTTTGGTTTTTGGCCGCTAGGCATGTGGGATCTTAGTTCCCTAACTAGGAATCAAACCCACACTCCCTGCATTGGAAGGTAAAGTCCACCACTGGACCAGCAAGGAAGTTCCTCCCTATCATCTTTATCTCTGCTCCCCAGACCCCTCTCTTCTTCTAAGCTAATTATATTTTAATTTGATTATTCTTCTCCTCATTTGATGTTGACCACTGGACGGCTGGAAGTAATAATGAGAGTTGAGCCAGAAACAGATGATCATGATGCCTGTGATACCATTAACAGCTGTATAACACTTAGTAATATTGTTGTTGTTTTTCAGTCGCTAAGTCATGTCCGACTCTTTGCGACCCTATGAACTGCATCATGCCAGGCTTCCCTGTCCTTCACTATTTCCCTGAGTTTGCTCAAACTCATGACCATTTGAATCAGTGATGCCATCCAGCCATCTCATTCTCTGTCATGCCTTTCTCCTTTGCCCTCAGTCTTTCCCAGAACTAGTAATATTGGGTATAGTTCTTGTCTTAATTTGCATTATTTAAGGAGGATGTGAATTGCATTGAAATGTGATTTTTTTAAACATATTAGATACCAGAATTATTTTTGTAACAAAAAGATTTTTTTTTCATGTAGGAAATGACTCTTACTAGACCTTAGGATCATACAAATTCCTTGTTCAAAAATTTTATATAGAATTTGTTAAGATCCATAAATTAGTTTCTGAGAACCATTCCCTGGGATAGCGGAAAAAGCTCACAAACCTTCCAAAGATACTTTTCTATATATTTGTTATAATGGGATTTTACCTGTAAAAGTAAAAAAAAAATTATAAATCATCACAAGTTAATAATATAAAATTCTAACTTGATTTTGCTTGTTTGCTGTGAGAATTTAAAATTATACACTCGCAACTTTGTTGCATATGCTACTAACTATGATTTTATTTTAGGGAACTCCACAATTATTTTTCCCTATCAGCCTTTTTAAAAGCCAACAGCTAAGTGACAGTGTTCAGTACATTCTCTTTTATGTAGTGTCTTTCATCAATCTCACTGGTATCATGGCTTTCCTATTGACACAGAAACTATGCTCAAAATTGTTACTCAGATATATTTTTTATCTGTATTTTGCAAAAGTGACAGTTCAATAGCAAATATTTGTGAAGTACCCACTATCGGCTCACTGTTTCGCTAGGTTCTATGAAGGTACAAACTAATGAGATAAGATACAGCTCCCTCAGGAGCAGTCACCTTCAGAGTTTAAAACTAAATTATGAAGGTACTTACAGACAAAGGCAAGATGTGAGCATTGCCTTGAGAACCATGTTTGTCCCGCAAGACTGAGCTCAGACTTCTGCTCCTCTAGGAGACCTTCCCGCACACACCCAGGCAGGATTAAATGTCTCTGGGTTTTCACAGAATCCCAGGTGTGCCCCATGTCTCCCAGAATCGGAAGTAACTTGCTAGTTGCATTTATTCTCCATTAAAGTCTAAACCAGTTAAGGACAGGGAACTTAGTACTCGTTGCACTTCCAGCTTCTTCTTCACGTTTAAATTAAATGAAGTGCATATTTTAGACTATGGCTTAGAAATTCCTAGAAAGGACAGTGCGTGCGGTTTTGAGATGGAGGGTGAGACGCTTCATAAGAGGAGTAGGCTTTGAACCATACCTGGTTGGTGGCAGGAGACTGTCATTAAAAATTTATGTAAAAATAGCCTGAGGGCAAGGGAAAGTGAAGATGGGAGCCAGCAGAGGAAGACAGTAAGGAATAGCGCCTGCTTGGGTGACGGGCTCCATTGAGGAGCCAGGAGGTCGTAAGATTGGACATACAAGGCGGAACCAGGCTCTTAATAATAGTAGCCTCGGTGCCGAGTAGAGTAGTTTGTAGGCTTTTTGTAGTTCCCGTAGACTGTAGGAACTCTTAACAGGATTGTCTCTGATTTAGATGAGTGACATGAAAACCAGGTTTTGAAAATATTGATCTTCTAATAGTCTTGGTCCTGTGGATGGTACCATGGATATATTGGAAGAGGGAGAAACTAGAGGAAAGACGTTTACTGAGGAGGGTCCACTGTTGGAGGTTTCAGCAGAGACCCAGACATGAACTTGGGTGGTGACAGTGGGAACAGAGAAGGGGAATAGATAACTTGGGTAGAAAGAAAGACTTTGTGCCCAAGCGATGGTGGTGATCAGAGAGAATGAATCAAAGCTGATGGGGTTCCGAGTTTAGGCAATTCAGGTAAAGACATTTCTTGTCAAGGCAAGTCAGAAGGGGCCACCAATTTGAGAAGTAAGTTGAGTCTGATTTGGTACACATGAGCAAGGGAACTCTGGGATAAGCAAGTAGAAATAAATTTGAACCGTTTGCAGATATGGGACTCAGAGTTTGTTGAGAAGATAGTAGTCGTCAGCATTCAGTAGAGATGAAGTTATTACAGGAAAGGAGGATTTCTCAATGGTCTGTGTGGTAAAAACTTAGAGGACTGTTTCCTGATAGCTACTTCCAGATGGACAGATAGGAAGAAAGGGTTGTTCAGTGAAACAAGGGCAAAATCAGTGAGGAAGAAGGAAAGTCAGGATATTGCAGTCAAGTTCCTGTGATACTGGGCAGTGGGGGAGAGTTTCAGTGAATAAATGCAATACCCAGTGCCAGATGTTACCAAAATGTCAGGAAGATATGCCCTTGAAAAGAACTATCACAAGTTACTGTTTTTTAAATACCGAGTTTAAGTTCCTCCAGGACTTCGAACAACACACGTAGGTAGTTAAGGTATCTCGTTTAGCATTAAGGAAGGACAAGCACTCTGGTATTGGCAGCTGCATTTTGACTTACTCCCAAATTTTGTGATACCACAAAATAGACTGAAAATGCACCCAAAGTATAAAAGACACTCTAATGAAATTTCTCAAGGTGAATTATTGTTTGGAGTTGGCTAACCCCATGGCTTGTATTTTGATCCTTTGATCCTACGACATTGCCTAAATATCTGTTAAAGAAAATTAGTAGAAAGGAAGATATGCAAAGCCTATTGACACCTTGTAGATCACACTGAATTCATTCAATACCAGGTCATCATTAGATCTGACAACAGAGTGCCACAGGTGAGATAAAGAGCTAAGGCTCACCTTGATAAACTATTGGTATGAAGTTTTTGCATGCTTCTCAGAGGAAATGCTTTTCCCAGTGTCCTTTGCCTTAATCATTTACCTTCCTCCGAGTTTTGTACCTTTCTAATTCCAGTGCTTCAGGAATTGTGGTTTTATGTGTGGAATTCATAGATGGAGTTGAGGGTGTGGCCAGGTACAGAAAAGGAATTAGGGAGAATGCTTTTGGTTTTGGGTGGCGGTATTGTTATCTGGTGCATAATCGTTAAAAACTCAGGAGCATTCGTGCTTCCAATCGGATGGATCACACACACCAAAAAATCGAATAAGAAAAAGCCATGGATTTTGATTGCTAAGCTAGAAGTATATTTACTAAAATGTAGTCTTAGGTTTTCACTGTGTTTTCTTTTCTGTCATTAACCATTTTTATTTAGAACGCACGCTGATTCTGCAAAATCCACCTCTTCGGAAACCGACTGCAATGATAACGTCCCTTCTCATAAAAACCCTGCTTCCTCCCAGAGCAAACATGGAGTGAACGGCTTTTTCCAGCAGCACATGATGTACGACTCTCCACCGTCTCGCGCTGCATCCCTCTCCGTAGACTCCAGCCTTTATAACCTGCCCCGCAGTTACTCCCACGACGTGTTACCAAAGGTGTCTCCATCGAGTACCGAAGCAGACGGAGAACTGTATGTTTTTAACACCCCATCTGGGACCTCGAGCGTGGAGCCTCAAATGAGGCATGTATCTATTAGTTATGACATTCCTCCAACACCTGGTAATACTTACCAGATACCACGAACATTTCCAGAAGGCGCCTTGGGGCAGACGTCAAAGCTAGACACTATTCCAGATATTCCTCCGCCTCGGCCCCCGAAACCGCATCCGGCTCATGACCGATCTCCTGTGGACACGTGTAGCATCACACGCACGGCCTCAGACACTGACAGCAGTTACTGTATCCCCACAGCCGGGCTGCCGCCCTCACGTAGCAATACCATTTCCACTGTGGATCTGAACAAATTGCGAAAAGGTCAGCACCGATTGGCTTCTCCCAGGCTAGAGGTTAATGATGGAAAATCTCTCTTTTTTAAAAACATTTTCTCCTGCAGTTTCCCCCTCCCCTTCCCCAAGATGTTTTATTTGTTTTACTTTTTTTTAATTTTTTGCTGCACTTTGCGGCAGGTGGGATCTTAGTTCCCCCACCAGGGGGTTGAACCTGTGGCCCGTGCACTGGAAGCCGGGAGCCTTAATCACTGGACCACCAGAGAAGTCCCTAAAACCTCTTTTTGTTCTTGGAAGCAAAGTGTGATGTTAAAAGACAGTCCCTTTCTCCTTCAGCGCTGCAGGTATCCACTGAGATACCAAAGGTGTCAAGAGTCTCAGTAAATCCTGGGAAGTGTGTTTGTGTGTTCGGCTTGTGCCTCTATGCCTGTTTTTGCTGAAAGGGAAGAAGAGGAGTTTTACATCCCTGAAGAAGTATGGCCTTAGTAATACTTTAGGCTTCAGGAAGCCTGCGGCCCTCTTTCTACCTTTCTCTGTATCCGGGGTGAGCAGGCCCGTGGGGCAGAGGAACAGGAAATGGACCAGCCACAAAGCCTTGCCGGGTCATGCCCTTTCCTGTATTTGTGTCCTGGTACGGCCTCTGCTGTGTTACATCTGTTTGGCTCTGTTTCCTTCCTTCCCAGATCAACAGTTTTTACACTGTGTCTGCCAGGTGGTACTCAGGGCTCTGTTCGTTTCCTTCCCAGATAACAGTTTTTGCATTATGTCTGCCAGTTGGTACTCAATTCCAATCAGGTCATTCTGCTTTTTGTTTTTTGGTTTTATTTATTTTTAAAGCTGTGAATCTTCTCTCCCCTTACCCTGTCATTTTACCAATTTCTGTACCGTTGAATCTGGGTTAGATTCTGAGGTTCTTAGAGATCTGAAAATTTAAAAAGAAAAACAAGTTTAAAAGGCACAGACCCTAAAAACTATGTGTTAACACTTTTGGAGTTCATGATAGAGTTATCCAGCTGTTTTAAAGAAGATGAAGATCTGATGTGTTATGCATGGTGCTTGTACCAATAGTTGTCTAGCCATTCAGTACCAATTTCTAACTTAGTCCTTGAAGTGGCTGTACTGTATCTTGAAGTAGTTATAAGTTAGTGAGATGTAAGTTGGACCCAAGGGTGCAAAAAATGAGGAAGTAGAAGTATTTCTTTTTCCATCTTTAGATAACCTGTCTCAGTGTCATAATCAAATACCAGTACTGGTTAGCCTATAAGTGTCTGCATTTTCTAGTTATTTAATGTTTCAATTCAAGATATTTTTCTTTGAGCATCCTTTTTAAAATTTATGTGTGTGAAGCATGAGTACATGAAAAGAGAGAGAGGAGGTCATGCCTGATTACCCTGAGAACTGGCAGAGATGGGGAGAAAATTGATAGTTTGTTCTCTATTTTAGATGCTAGTTCTCAAGACTGCTATGATATTCCACGAACATTTCCAAGTGATAGATCTAGTTCACTCGAAGGCTTCCACAACCATTTTGTAAGTATAATTGACCTTGGCATCATAAATGTATTTCATTGGCAAAATCTTTACACTTAGGGCCCTGAGACTAAATGAGATCCTGAAATAAAAGTCCCTTCAGGTCCACATGAATAGGCGTGACTTACAAATATGTTTTCCTGTTTGACAACAGTTCTTGCTTATTAAAAGAGATGTATGTGTGTTTTAGAAAATCAAAAACATATTGACAGCAGGAAGTGTATCAAGTGAAGAACTGGATGAAAATTACGTGCCCATGAATCCCAACTCTCCACCACGACAACATTCCAGCAGTTTCACAGAACCAATTCAGGAAGCAAATTATGTTCCAATGACTCCAGGGACATTTGACTTTTCTTCATTTGGAATGCAAGTGCCTCCTCCTGCTCATATGGGCTTCAGGTCTAGCCCCAAGACCCCTCCCAGAAGGCCAGTTCCTGTTGCAGACTGTGAACCACCTCCTGTGGATCGGAACCTCAAACCAGACAGAAAAGGTAAAGAGAGCATGGCATGGCAAAAGGACCAGGGGGTCGCCAGTTTAGATCCACATTTAACTGTCATTAAATCCAAAACAGAATTTGGACTAGTAATTCAGAAGTATTTCACGTTACCTTAGTCATCCACTTGCTTTAGTGGTATTCCTTTTTAGAGATTAAGAACTGTTATGTCCTGTGTTGATGCTGTATGTTTTTAAGTCCCCTATCTCTAGAGCAGAGGTTACAAACTAAAACATTCGCCAGGATTGGTACGCAGCGTAGATAATTAGGAAAAACTGAAATGCCCTTGCCCTATCCAAATGGAGTAATTAACCATTGCCTGGCAGCACCCTTGGAAACCTGTGCAATTAACATAGCTCCTAGAGGAAAATATTCTGATTATCAAAAGAAGTCCAAATTTGTGGGTTCTCCTTATTTTATCTTTTGATTTCTAAGCTGTACTAGCTAATTTAATTATTTGAAAGAGCAGAACAGAACATTGCAGACCATACCACATATTTTTACAAGCTAGATATGGTCTTTTCTTCCCTTTGGTAACCTCTTCTCCAGAGTATTTGATATCAAAGCAGACTTGAGATTATTAGTGCCCTTGACATCATTCTTTAAGAACAGCAAGGTTGCTTATACACTCTGTTTTCTGTTCATATAACAACTTCTGAAAAATGATTCTGCCTTGGGTATAAGCAAATGCTTCTGGTCTATTCTTTTGTCCTGGGCTTCTTAAATAACATTAAATTCTAAGGTGGCATGGTTTGTCAAGAACTCAAGAAAAACTTTCAGAAACCTTTCAGCCAAATTGGTCATATATACCCACGTTTTTAAATTTTGGATTCTAGTGGTTAAAACCAGCATGCTGCTGGTGTGATTTCATCTTGGCAACCAAATAAGTTAGTATGTTAGTGGTGGGATGCGGGGCACCATCTCTGGGGCATCCAGCACATTTGAAAAGTCTCATGTGCTGTATGTAGATTTTTTAAAAGCATGTTTAATGTTTGTGTAAACTTCTCATTAACTTGGCCTTGGATCTTTAATAGTTATTCTAGTTAAGTTCCCGGTGTGGGGAACAGAGACTGAGAGTGGGATATATCTTCCAGACAATGAGCTTTATTTTGTTCTGCTGTTAAGTAAATGAACAGAGAAAGTGAGGGGCAGCTGAGATAGTGCTCAGCGGTTGTCGCTTTGTCCTGCCTTCCCTGCATTTCTGTCCTCTGGAAGGTCTTTGATCCTCCTTGCTTCTCCCTCACATTCTTCCCTTCTTCCCTGTTTTCTTTGATGCTGCCCTGTGGCTGCTTTTTTATGGGCCCTCACAGCTTCCCCGTCCCCTGCAAATTGCCTTGTTCATTATTGACTTACCAGCTCGCTCAGCCACCGTCGGATGGGTCTCATTTGTCTCTCCCCACTATGGATTGGAGGCCAGCCCATGTGCGGGCCACCTTTGGGTCAAGTGCCCATCTTCGGTCAGACAGCTGGTCAGTCCGTCGGCCGTGTGCCACACCCCTGGCCGTCCACACGGCCCCTGGCAGCAGGGCCATGATCGGGGCTGGCTGGTTTAGAAAGGGCATGAGCGTCCCAGGCTTTTTATGTGATAACTTCTCTTCTTGTTTCTCTTGGTCTTCATTTGCTTTAAAATCTATTTAGACATCACTAGTCATTTTATTCTTTGCCTACAACAAACAAACATATGTTTGGGCATGGATAGATTTATAATTGCGCTCACAGATGGTGGAAGGATTAAGATGGAAGTGTTATGAACTCTGTGAAAGAGATCTTCATTTTAACACTCAACTGATTCTTTTCTTGTTTTCCTCTAAATTATTGCACATGAGCAGCAGATCGCTAGCTTTTGACACCGAATGGAGCAGTTTTATATCCTGGAGGTCCCTATAATTATGGAGATGGAGTGGTTTGGGTGAGGGCCAGAGCCCTGAGTCCTTCGGACTTTGCTCCCCTTTGGCTCGGCAGAGCACAGCTTGAAAATTCCCAGTGTATTTCATGGTTCATGGTTCCATGTGGTTAGCACAACGCAGAATCAGAAAAGATACCTATTGATATGGAAAAGTTGCAGGATCATAGTGAAACATATGTAAAAACATACATTTTTAGTATCATCTAGATCTAACAGAGTTCATGGACCCTGCATTATGGTATATATTATGTACAGAGATATATGGCATGTGTACTATACATCATATGTATTGTATATATGCATAATTATACCTCCCTATGTATGTAGTGAAAGTACTATATGTTCTAGTACATGAGAGATTATCCTAGTCCTCTGAACCAACCTGTGGTGACTCTACTATAGAACAGAACAAAGTAGATTCCTTAGTTACTTTTAAAGATTCTGTTTCGTCTTTAAAAAATGAGCTGAGGGACTTCCCTTGTGGCCCTGTGGTTAGTACACTGTGCTTTGACCTTTGAAGGCCTAAGTTCAATCTCTGGTAGGGGGAACTAAGATCCCACGGCACAGCAGGGAAAAAAAAAATAAGCTGAATTATTGAAAGACAATCCTGAGCTCATGAGTCAGATGACTGATTTGGCATCATTGCTTAGATATGAAATGAACTAAAAAGCACCCAGAAAAAAAATTTCCACATAGTTTTTGGCAAAGAAAATAAGAAAAAAAGGAGAACAGGTTTAGCAAAACAGTAAAGAGGTTACTAAAGTCATAGTAATTAAAAAAATAAGAAGTGTATTTTGGGTACCAGTTCCATCAGTCCCCAGCTGTGAGCCTTGGTCAAGTCCCTCGGCCCTTGGCCCTCAGTGACTTGGTTTCCTCATCTGTAAAACGGGGATAACAAATCTACCTTGTTTACCTCAAAAAGTTTCCATGATAATTAGCAAATGTGCACATGCTGTGCTAAGTTGCTTTGGTCATCTCTGACTCTGAGACCCCATGGACTGTAGCCCGCCAGGCTCCTCTGTCCATGGGATTCTCCAGGCAAGAATATTGGAGTGGATTGCCATGCCCTCCTCCAGGGGGTCTCCGGGTCTCCGCATCCAGGAAAACTGGCCTGCATTGGCAGGAGGGTTCTTTACAACTAGTACCACCTGGAAATACTGCATGCAGATAGAAAAAAAAAAAATGTTTTGCTGTTCCTTAGCACTGCTCTACTTTTGAAAATTAATATGATATGAGAGGAAGCATGGGAAAGTATTTAATACTGCAGGGCACACGTTATCAACTCACTTTTTAGAAAGTTATAGCTATTTGAGAATAATAATATTAATATTCAAATAATAATTTTATTAATATTCAAATCATAATAATACTCAAATCTTAGAGAAAAGTTTAACCTTAAAATCTTAAACTATAGAGATTTCCTTGGTGGTCCAGTGGTTAAGACTTCACTTTCCAACGCAGGAGTGTGGGTTCAATCCCTGGTTGGGAAACTAAGATTTCATATGCCTCAGGACTAAAAAAAAAATCAAAACAGAAGCAATATTGTAACAAATTCAATAAAGACTTTAAAATACTTTTTAAAAAAGTTAATTGGCATACATTTAAAAACAAAAAACTTAACCTATAAAACTGTCCTGAAATTTTTCTCACTGAGCATAGTATCTCATGAGTCTTTTCATTTCAGATTTTGTGACATCAGATATATGACTCAATCTGTTATTCTAGTATCTCTTATTAACTAAACCTCGTAATAAGCAAACCTAGCTCTCTAAAATATAGGCTTCCTTAGTTTCAAACCTCAATATAAACAATTCAACACCCAATATAACCAGTTTCTGTGATTGTGTTTTTGGGAAGGGTCTACAGTAGATGAGTGACATTCTAGTCTTGTTTATACTCCCAATTATAGATGTCAGCTGCTGTAATTAGTAGTTAACAGATGAGTTTTTCAAATACTTCCGAGTAATTGAAGCTGCAGAAACACATACGTGTTTCAAACACTTATATTTAATGTATTTTCATAGATCCTTTATCCATAACCCAACTATAGTAGCTATATTTTCACCCTTACTATTTCTGTCAGAAGAATATTTGTTCTGAGCCATGCCTTATGTATATTAATAGAGGAGAAAAATCATCATTTACATGTATTGTATTAAATATTAGGAAAGCAGAGGAGTCATTGGAAATGCAAGACAAATTCTGTTTTGATTGCTTCAGCTGAAACTTTCATATTTTAATGGAAAAGCAATTTTGTAAAGTTGGGAAAATTTCTGTGAAATATTGTGATTTCTCTTAAAGTAAGTCCTTACATAAACCTACCAGCTTTCATCCTTGCACTTCACTAGGTTCATTCAGTCTCTTTCTAACATGATATATTAATAGCAGCTGTTCAAGCCTCAGATATGCTGTCTTTTTATTTTATTTCATTTGGCTTTGCCCATTTGTGGCTTTCTACAACAGTTCCGACTACTAGTTGTTGTACTGGTTTTTCACAAAAGCGGTGTGAGAGGTAACTTCTGGTGATTCTGTACATAAGTTTGGTTAAAGTATCTTCGGAGAAGGCAATGGCACCCCACTCCAGTACTCTTGCCTGGAAAATCCCATGGATGGAGGAGCCCGGTGGGCTGCAGTCCATGGGGTCGCTGAGGGTTGGACATGACTGAGCGACTTCACTTTTCACTTTCATGCATTGGAGAAGGAAATGGCAACCTACTCCAGTGTGCTTGCCTGGAGAATCCCAGGGACGGGGGAGCCTGGTGGGCTACCATCTGTGGATCGCACAGAGTCGGACATGACTGAAGCGACTTAGCAGCAGTAGCAGCAGCCGCAAAGTATCTTCATGTCTGGCTGGATCTTCACTTTGGTGTAGGAAGCACCCAGAAGATGTATCGTGCAGCTTCCCTAGGTAGATCTTTTGGCACACTGGTATCTTAGATAAGAATATCTTTTCAAGGGAGCTTCTAAAGAAGTTTTTTTGAATGTTGTTAAAAATTAACATGCCTTTTAAGGATGGTGTTTGTACTATAATACATATTTGAAAGATGGATAAATGAATGACACCAGTAAATATAAGCAAGTATTAAAGTTTGACTCAAGTCAGATTTGTGGATTAATGGTTACAGTTTAAAGGACATGAGTATAGAGGGCATATTTACAGCACAGCCTCTGCCTTTGGGCTTTTTTTTTCCTTTTCCTGACCTTCCATTATGATGCCTCAGCAGGTAAATGCATCTCCATCTGCAATGCAGGAGACCAAAGTTCGATCCCTGGGTTGGGAAGATCCTCAGGAGGAGGAAATGGCAACCCACTCCAGTATTCTTGCCTGGGAAATCCCATGGACAGAGGAGCCTGGCGGGCTACAGTTCATGGGGTCCCAAAAGAGTCAGACACAACTGAGCAACTGATGCTCTCCAATATAATTACCACAATTACAGTCCCCTTTGTATAAGACCATTCAAACAAGTGTAAAAGTTTTTCAGTGTGCTACCTTGATTGCTTCTTGGAATTAACAGAGACTGATAATATTATGAATTATTTTTCTTCTTTCTTGGTATTTGAGATGCCTACTGGAAATAGTAGCATCATCTTTAAAACTTCAGATGGATGAGTAAACAGGCTAAGTTAAACCTATAATGATAGAGAAAATAAGTTTTCCACTTTGAGTTGAATCTATGTAAGTAAAAAATAATACTTGAGTTTTCTCTGGGAGTCCAGTGGTGAAGACTCTTTGTTCCCAATGCAAGGGACACAGGTTTGATCCCTGGTTGGGGAAACTAATATCCTGCATACCCTGCAGTACAATGAAGAAAAAAATTAATAAAAAGCAATTTAAAATAAAATAATACTTAACCATGTGTGGACTTTTCAAAAACTATTGCATCTGCTTCTTTGAAAGCTTGACACCTCATATGACTGCCTTGACCATCCACTTTTGAAACAACATTCAGTTGCTTTTTGTTTTTTCCTCTTCCAAGACAAACACAAAATTATAACATTGATCAGATTAAACACCACTATCAGATTAAGCTTTAAGAGATCTACAGTTCATCGAAACAGATTGAAGGGTCTCCCAGTGATAGAATATACCTTCGGATAGGTCTGAGGTCTTGAAGCAGAAGGAAGAAAAGGTAATTTAGAAGCTCCCAGTTTACTGGAGGAGGTAGAAAAGTAAACACATTATCATAATTAGCACAGCAAGGCACTGTGGTTGAGGTAAGCTCTTGGCACTGCTAGCTCCCTCCTCTGAGGAAAGTCTGAGAGGATGAATGGCAATTAAATGATGATAGACGGTCCTCTAGTTAGAATCAACAGCGTTCTAGGGGGAACACAGGACTGGCTTGGGTGGGAGGGGAGGGAGTTAAGAATGCAGGAAGGAATGCCAGAGGCCTGGCAGGTGCTGGCTCCTGGGGCTCTAATAGTCCATGCTAATGAGTTTGGGTTTTATTCTGAAAACACAACTGAAAGGTTTTATGGAGGCAAGTAACATACTCAGATTAGCCTCTAGAAAGTTCATTCTAAGATTTAAGGCTATGACAGGGGGAAAATGGCATTTTTAAAATGTACAGTGTTATATAATCATACCGTTGCTTCAGCATCTTTGAAGAGTGCTTTGCCAGGTTTTCAAAACCCAGGGTTCTAAAAGCCTTACTTTAGAGATGATCAGACAGAAAGGCATTAACAAAAGTCCCTTTTGTAGTTCTCATTGCTGCCTCCAATCAGGGACCTAGAGTGATTTTTTTTTACAAGCTTGGACGGCACTTGAAGTATTGATGGAGGTCATTTAGCCATACGATGTGAGTTCATTATTTTCTGAAAAACAAACCAGGTAAGTAAATAAAGTGCACATTTAAAATGGAAGGAAGAGCTTCAGACTTCAGATTTTGTCATTTTCTTGGCTGAATGAAAACAAACTATTGTCATGATAAATAGAAATTAAAATTGACATAGGGAGATTAGAGAGAAAGTGAAATCTATAGTAACTCCTAAGAGATCTGCCTCAGCAAGTAAAGAGAGAGGAAGCAAAGCAGATGCATGGTGGGTTGGAGAAGCTAAATTCCATTTTTGAACATGTAGTGTGAAAGCCTACAGAACCTCCATGTGGGGGCCGCTTTGTCAATATGCAAATAAGGATCCTGGAGTAGATCTGAATCAGAGGTTAAGGTTTATCAAGTTGTGTTACCAATGGGAGCCTGTCACAAGATCCAGAGATTGACAGTCCGCCTGGATTAGATTGTTCTAATGGCTTCCCTGGTGGCTCAGAGGTTAAAGCATCTGCGTGGAATGCAGGAGACCCAGGTTCGATCCCTGGGTTGGGAAGATACCCTGGAAAAGGAAATGACAACCCACTCCAGTACTCTTGCCTTGAGAATCCCATGGAGGGAGGAGCCTGGTAGGCTACAGTCCATGGGGTCACAAAGAGTCGGACACGACTGAGTGACTTCATTTTCTTTCACTTTCATAAGGGTTACAGTGCAATGGGGATTTCACCAATAGTCAGTACTGTTTGCTAAACAAAATGTGTCATGTCACTTTCTGTGTTCAAAACTATCTAGCTAAAGCCCACTTCTAATTGCCTTGGATTTAAAGGCTGAGGCTTAGATGAGTTATTATTCAGTTCACTTAAGTTCAGTCACTCAGTCGTGTCCGACTCTTCACAACCCCATTAATTGCAGCACGCCAGGCCTCCCTGTCCATCACCAACTCCCAGAGTTCACTCAGACTCACCTTCATTGACTCAGTGATGCCATCCAGCCATCTCAACCTCTGTCGTCCCCTTCTCCTCCTGCCCCCAATCCTTCCCAGCATCAGAGTCTTTTCCAATGAGTCAACTCTTCGCATGAGATGGCCAAAGTACTGGAGTTTCAGCTTTAGCATCATTCCTTCCAAAGAAATCCCAGGGCTGATCTCCTTCAGAATGGACTGGTTGGATCTCCTTGCAGTCCAAGGGACTCTCAAGAGTCTTCTTCAACACCACAGTTCAAAAGCATCAATTCTTCGGCGCTTAGCCTTTTCACAGCCCACCTCTCACCTCTTTCCATGACCACAGGAAAAACCATAGCCTTGACTAGATGGACCTTTGTTGGCAAAGTAATGTCTCAGCTTTTGAATATACTATCTAGGTTGGTCATAACTTTTCTTCCAAGGATTTAGCGTCTTTTAATTTCATGGCTGCAGTCACCATCTGCAGTGATTTTGGAGCCCAAAAAATAAAGTCTGACACTGTTTCCACTGTTTCTCCATCTATTTCCCATTAAGAGATGGGATCGGATGCCATGATCTTTGTTTTCTGAATGTTGAGCTTTAAACCAACTTTTAGCTTTCCTCTTTCACTTTCATCAAGAGGCTCTTTAGTTCTTCACTTTCTGCCATAAGGGTGGTATCATCTGCATATCTGAGGTTATCAATATTTCTCCCGGCAATCTTCATTCCAGCTTGTTTCTTCTAGTCCAGCATTTCTCATGATGTACTCTGCATATGAGTTAAACAAACAGGGTGACAGTATACAGCCTTGACGTACTCCTTTTCCTATTTGGAACCAGTCTGTTGTTCCATGTCCAGTTCTATCTGTTGCTTCCTGACCTGCATACAGATTTCTCAAAAGGCAGCTTTCGTGGTCTGGTATTCCCATCTTTTTCAGAATTTTCCACAGTTTATTGTGATCCACACAGTCAAAGGCTTTGGCATAGTCAATAAAGCAGAAGTACATGTTTTTCTGGAACTCTCTTGCTTTTTCCATGATCCAGCAGATGTTGGCAATTTGATCTCTGGTTCCTCTGCCTTTTCTAACACCAGTTTGAACATCAGGGAGTTCACGGTTCACATATTGCTGAAGCCTGGCTTGCAGAATTTTGAGCATTACTTTACTAGCATGTGAGATGAGTGCAATTGTGCGGTAGTTTGAGCATTCTTTGGCATTGCCTTTCTTTGGGATTGGAATGAAAACTGAGCTTTTCCAGTCCTGTGGCCACTACTGAGTTTTCCAAATTTGATGGCATATTGAGTGCAGCACTTTCCCAGCATCATCTTTCAGGATTTGAAATAGCTCCACTGGAATTCCATCACCTCCACTAGCTTTGTTCATAGTGATGCTTTCTAAGGCCCACTTGACTTCACACTCCAAGATGTCTGGCTCTAGATGAGTGATCACACCATCATGATTATCTGGGTTGTGAAGATCTTTTTGTACAGTTCCTCCATGTATTCTTGCCACCTCTTCTTAATATCTTCTGCTTCTGTTAGATCCAGACCATTTTTGTCCTTTATCAAGCCCATCTTTGCATGAAATGTTCCCTTGGTATCTCTAGTTTTCTTGAAGAGATCTCTAGTCTTTCCCATTCTGTTCTTTTCCTCTATTTCTTTGCACTGGTCGCTGAAGAAGGCTTTCTTATCTCTTCTTGCTATTCTTTGGAACTCTGCATTCAGATGCTTATATTTTTCCTTTTCTCTTTTGCTTTTCACCTCTCTTCTTTTCACAGCTATTTGTAAGGCCTCCCCAGACAGCCATTTTGCTTTTTGCATTTCTTTTCCATGGGGATGGCCTTGATCCCTGTCTCCTGTACAGTGTCACGAACCTCATTCCATAGTTCATCATGCACTCTATCTATCAGATCTAGGCCCTTAAATCTGTTTCTCACTTCCACTGTATAATCAAAAGGGATTTGATTTAGGTCATACCTGAATGGTCTAGCGGTTTTGCCTACTTTCTTCAATTTAAGTCTGAATTTGGTAATAAGGAGTCCATGATCTGAGCCACAGTCAGCTCCTGATCTTGTTTTTGTTGACTGTATAGAGCTGTATAGAGTTTTTCCATCTTTGGCTGCAAAGAATATAATCAGTCTGATTTCGGTGACCATCTGGTGATGTCCATGTATAGAGTCTTCGCTTGTGTTGTTGGAAGAGGTTGTTTGCTATGACCAGTGCATTTTCTTGGCAAAACTCTGTTAGTCTTTGCCCTGCTTCATTCTGCATTCCAAGGCCAGATTTGCCTGTTACTCCAGGTGTTTCTTGACTTCCTACTTTTGCATTCCAGTCCCCTATAATGAAAAGGACATCTTTTTTGGGTGTTAGTTCTAAAAGGTCTTGTAGGTCTTCATCTTCAGCGTTACTGGTTGGGGCATAGACTTGGATAACTGTGATACTGAATGGTTTGCCTTGGAGACGAACAGAGATCATTCTGTCGTTTTTGAGGTTGCATCCAAGTACTGCATTTCGGACTCTTGTTGACCATGATGGCTACTCCATTTCTTCTGATGGATTCCTGCCCGCAGTAGTAGATATAGTGGTCATCTGAGTTAAATTCACCCATTCCAGTCCATTTTAGTTCGCTGATTCCTAGATTGTCGACGTTCACCCTTGCCATCTCTTGTTTGACCACTTCCAATTTGCCTTGATTCATGGACCTGACATTCCAGGTTCCCATGCAATATTGTTTTTTATAGCATCGGATCTTGGTTCTATCACCAGTCACAGCCAGAGCTGGGTACTGTTTTTGCTTTGGCTCCATCCCTTCGTTTTTCTGGAGTTATTTCTCCACTGATCTTCAGTAGCATATTGGGCACCTAATAACTTGGGGAGTTCCTCTTTTGGTATTCTATCATTTTACCTTTTATACTGTTCATGGGGTTCTCAAGGCAAGAATACTGAAGTGGCTTGCCATTCCCTTCTCCAGTGGACCACATTCTGTCAGCCCTCTCCACCGTGACCCGCCCATCTTGGATTGCCCCACGGGCATGGCTTGGTTTCACTGAGTTAGACAAGGCTGTGGTCCTAATGTGATTAGACTGACTAGTTTTCTGTGAGTATGGTTTCAGTTTGTCTGCCCTCTGATGCCCTTTTGCAACACTTACCATCCTCTTTGGGTTTCTCTTACCATGGGCGTGGGGTATCTCTTCACGGCTGCTCCAGCAAAGCATAGCCGCTGCTCCTTACCTTGGACGAGGAGTATCTCCTTACCACCGCGGTTCCTGACCTTCAATGTTGGATAGCTCCTCTAGGCCCTCCTGCGCCTGCTGCAGCCAGGGGTTCCTTGGGTTGCACCTCCCAACTGCTGGCCCAGCCCTCGGGCGTGAGTGGCTCCTCCCAGCCGCCTCTCCTGGCCTCTGGCTCGAGGTGGCTTCTCCCGGCCGCCCCTGACCTCAGACGCAGGGTAGCTCCTCTCGGCTGTTCCTGCGCTGTCGCAGCCTGGCACTCTTGGCCGCTGCCCCTGACCTTGGACGTGGGGTAGTTCCTCTTGGCCGGGCGCTCAGTGCGCCCGGCCCGCCGCCGCCACCGCTGCCTGCGCTCAGAATTTGAGAATAGTGTATCCTCAAAGTTGGTTCATTCTTTTGCCTTTACTTTAGTATTTTTATTTCTTTCTGTTTATTTTTACTTTTCTTAAGTAATCAGAGAAACATTGAAATAAATGTTTGCCTCCAGGCTGTAGAGGAGAGTGCATATACTTTGGATTTTTCTCCTTTCTTTCTTCATAAATATTGGGTTGGCCAAAAGGTTCATAACCTGAGTTATCATTTTCATTTTCATTTCAGTCTGCCTGCCAATGCAGGAAATGAGGGTTTAATCCCTGGATCGGAAAGATCCCCTGGAGAAGGGAATGGCAACCCACTCCAGTATTCTTGCCTGGAAAATCCCATGAGCAGAGGAGCCTGTAGACTAGAGTCTATGAGGTCACAAAGAGTGGAAGATGACTGAGAGACTAACACTTTAATTTCTGGCTGGAATGTAAATGTCAGATTGAGCCAGGCAATAAAAATACAAAGAAATGAAGCTACCAAAATGCCTAAGTGACTAGGTTAAATTCAGGACATTTTCACCTTTAGACATTTGTCCTAAAATCAACCTGAATTGTTGCATGGAGTAGAAAATACATGTAAATTCTATAAATGCTCTGTAAAAAGAAATTCACTTAATAAAGTATTCTTCCATGAAGACAACGAGCACCTTTGAGAGTACCTATGAATTAGGGAATTTTCCTGTTTTATAAGCTAGAAAATCATATTTTCAAAAATTTGTAGATTTCGGTCAGTGAGGTGCTAGCTATCAGTGTTGAATCAGCAAACTAATTTTGCCATCTAATATAATAGATGTCAACTCAGTTTTGTAAATGCCAAGAAAAAAAAGAATTTCGTGTCAATGAGAATAAAGTAGTTTAAATTCCTGATTGAAACGACATTGCTACCCCAGCATCTCCAAGCTTTCAGTGGGAAGAAGTATGAGCCCACTTGCTGGATGGTAAACCTGTACTTTTCACGAGGCTTTTAAGCAGTACTGTACATGGCGGGGGAGGCAGGCTGGGGGCCAGGGAGATAGTGACTGAATTTATGCTCGCCAATTCTCACATTAAAACTTGGGACTTCACTGGTGATCCAGTGGTTAGGCCTCTGTGCCCTCACCACCAAGGGCATAGATTCAGTCCCTGGTTGGGGAACTGCAGACTGCATGGTGCATGACCAAAAAACAGAACAAAATTCTCACATTAAATCAGGTAATCAGCGGTTCCAGAATCTAGACATCTAATCCTTACAAAATGGCATCACAGGGAGCCACTGAGTATCCAGGGGAAATGAACACTGGTCTTGGCTTTGACTTTGGATTTGCAGACATTGTAGTGTTGCTTCTCTAGAAGGGTGCTTTCAGGAGATGAAGGAGTAGTCAGCTTAAGGTTTTTAGAACACCTCCATCAAATTAAGAAAGTAGGCCTTGGTACTTTCATATGAGACACCAGACTTCAAAGAAAAAGATGTACCTGCTGCCTCACTGTAGGGTTTTATCATTTTTTTCTTCAATCCAGTTTTCTAAGACATGTTAGAAGAAAAACTAACATGGCACATATTTTTCCTCCATTCCTCCAAATAAAGATAACAACTAACTAGGTGGTTAATGTCACTAAAACCCTACCATCTTTTATAACAGTTTGCTTATGACATCGTTGCATGCAACTTTCTGGTTCCTGTGGTTTTAAGCATGAAATGCAGTAGCAAGACTGAAATAGTCTGCACAAACAACCTATGTTGATGCTTTTGAGATGTAATGTTTCTGCTCAAGGCTCTGTTGTTTTTTTACAGAATCCATTTTTTTTTCCAATTAAAAAATAACATTATATTAAGAGAGTCTTCTTTTTTACCAATTAGGTCAAAGTCCTAAAATTTTAAGACCCAAACCCCATGGTTTAGAGCGAACTGATTCACAAACCATAGGTGACTTTGCTACAAGAAGAAAGGGTATGTACTTTAGCACCGCATGCTGGATGGGGTGTTGGGATTATTCTGTGATTTTTTTTTTTCCTTTAAAAGTAAGAAGAGTCTTAAATTCTATTGCTGTTGGAAATAAAACTTACCAACATATACTTTCTGAAGTGAATGCTTCCCATAATATACAATGAGTCTATTTGTTACGCCATTAACAGCAGCATGTTAAATATTTGATCATGTATGATGTTCAGTCTTGTCTTTTCTCATTATTCTTTTAACCTTTTAGACATCAGTACAGTGATTTCTTTAAGCTTGTGAACTGTGAGTTCCAACCGTCTCCTGTATTTATGTATAATGTATATATTCTGTTCTGAGACAATATACAATCATTTCCATTGATTCACTGTTTTATGCCGTTACTTAGAATTTGACAGCTAAACTGCTATCTGTCTTTGGGTTTTAAAAAAGGGACACAATGCTTTCCGTAAGCACAATATTCTGTGCATGTCCATCTTAAGAGTATAGGTGAACATAATTATTTTAACTTGAACTGGAATCAGTGTAGCCTTCAGAAAAACACATTGAATTTTTTTTTTTGTATACTTTGGCATAAGCCTCACTGAATCTACATAATCCTTTAAAATGGCTACCTGTTTTATAGTTTGAAGGTAATTATAACTTGGTGTTTCAAAGTACATACATATGAACAAAGGCTGGAGGAGGGGATACCAAGAAAAAAATGAAATTTTTTTCTTTAGAGTGGTAGGATGAAACGTAACTATAAAATGTTTACCTAATATGTTTAAATAGTTTCCTAAATTATAATGAATATTAATAGATAATATTGTTGTAGTTCGTTTGCACATTTTCTGTATTCCTGGAATCTGAGTCTAACTTTGAGGGCAAAGAGCTCTGTGGTATATGCTAGCAGCATAGTTAATTCTTTGAAGTAATTGACTGCAATAATGGGGTAAGTTAGTGAAGACCTCTTACAAATAAAGCTAATAAGAATATTTGCATTTATTTTTACTTAATTTAATAGAGGACATTGTTGGTTAAAGGAAGCTAAATATTTGAGATAGTTGTTTAATTTTATGGCCTTTCTCAGATCTGAGTTTGAGTATAAAGATGTAAGTATTGCTTTGTTCTATTTGGTTCCAGACTGGACCTGAATTAATTTCAAAACTTTAATCATTGATTCCTTTTTAAGTTTTTGGTTTTAGCAAAGTGTTACGTTTATTGCTTTTGAAACATCATTTTGTATGTAAAGTTGCACAGCTCGTGCTTCAGTGTGGATAATGAGGAACATTTTTACATAGAAAATTAAACCTCTGTGTTTGACGATATAACATTAATAGAAAAAATAAAATAAGGAAATAATGAAAATTATAAATCAAATAACTATGAAGGAATTGTGCCACATTACTCTTTCTTGTTCTCATTAAGTTTATAGTCATAAAATATGTACTTCAGTTAAGAAGCAACATGTAATAATAAAGCTTTATTTAGACTTTCAGTAAACAGTCAGGAAATTATCTAATTTAGCTTTTGTTGCTAATTTTTTTTTAGCTGTGTAACCTTGGAGAAATCACATAACATCTGTGAACTTCTTTTCATATGAAAACTAGCCAGTCCTAGGTGTACTCTGGCTATAGTAGAGGTGTAGAAAGAAGGTCATATTTTCCAAATTTCTATGTACTAAAATCTCATTTTCTCTCTCTTGTTTCAGTCAAGCCAGCACCTTTAGAAATAAAACCTTTGCCAGAATGGGAAGAATTACAAGCCCCAGTTAGATCTCCCATCACTAGGAGTTTTGCTCGAGAGTAAGTCTTTATATAAAATACATAGCTCAATTATTCTTTGTAATGGAAAGTACCTAAAACAGTGGTTCCCAGAGGATGGTCTGGAGAACCCCTCCCTTTGGGTTTCTGTGAAGTCAAAACTATTTTCATTAATATACTAAGATATGTCATTTGCTTTTCCACTCTCCTTCTCTCATGAGTGTGCACTGAAGTTTTCCAGAGGTGGCTAATACTGGGTGATACCATTGTGGCAGCTAATAAAGTATGCCTTTGCGTATGCTTGTGTTTAATTTTTTTCTATTACTTATAATATGGTGACTATCAATAGATATCACCCTATAAACAAAAGTTCCTTGGGGTTCTCAATAATTTTTTAAGAATGTGAAAGGTTCCTGAGGCTAGAAATTTCTGAGAACTACTGATCTGGAAACTATGGTAGTTTCTTGTGAGGATTATTTAGTAAAGATTCATTTAAATATATATGTGGAAATAAAAAGAATGTACACAGTTACAAACCTGTGTTGACGTGTTCATATTTTATATGTATGAACAAGTTTTTTAAAAAATAAGAATTCTTAAATCTTCCTTTTTAAAGCTGTGACTTTCTATTTATCCTCCATATCACTAGCAATACTTTTTTTTTTCCTTTTTTTTTTTTTTTTTGCTCTGCACAAGGCTATTAAATGCCCAGAAACGTCCCTTTATGGGGAGATGTAAGTTCAATCCCTGAGTTGGGAAGATCCCTTGGAGGAGGGGCATGGCAACCCACTCCAGTATTCTTGCCCTAGAGAATCCCATGGACAGAGGAGCCTGGTGGGCCACAGTCCAGAGGGTCGCAAAGAGTGGGACATGGCTGAAGCGACGTAGCACAGCACAGCATCCCTTTCCAGAAGCAGACTTGCAGATGTCGAGAATAAACCAGAGGTTACCACACAGGGTGGGGGATCGCAATAGGGAAAGGCAAGTAGGAGGTTCAAACTACTCGGTGTAACATAGGCTCAAGAATGTGTTGTACAACATGGAGAATATAGCCAATATTTTGTAATAACTATAAATGGAAAGTAACCTTAAAAAATTTTTTTAAATATCTGGATATGTTTTTCTTTAAATATCTGTTTACAAATAGCTGTAAATACTAGATGTGTGTTTGAATGTCTGCAATAAGGTGTACTATAGTAAATATGTATAGTAAATGATTACAAGCTTCAATACTTCTGGGAAGAATATGCCCTCTCTCATATTCTTGCTGTGGAAGCGAGCTGAGAAACCTGGGTCAGGCTGTGTATTTGTGACTACGCTCTTTGCCCTCAGCTCCTCCAGATTCCCCCTGTCTCCCCGGCCGGATTCTGTGCACAGCACAACTTCAAGCAGCGACTCGCACGACAGTGAGGAGAATTACGTTCCCATGAACCCCAACCTATCCAGTGAAGACTCCGTAAGTAGCATCTTCTCTTAACATCTCTTCCTCAGCAGCCCTTCCGAGTCATTCGCACTCAACCTTTCTTCCAGCTCATACATGTTGCCCATCCACCTTTCTTTATTTACTTCAGGAAAAAGGACAACTTTTTTTTTGGCTTTTGCTCTGTATATATTTTAATTAATTCCATACTGGAGAGTGAGGAATTTGAATAAGAAGTTAAGGAGAGTTTTAAAAATGCTTTTGAGAAGCAGATCATAAAGTCTAAAACCAATATTGGGTCAGAGGGTAATACTATATCTATAAAGTAGATATAAGTTAGATAAAAATGATAAATTTTCCAGTTATATTTTTTTCATATGTACTTGACGTTGGAAACCATTCAAGAAAATGCTTTATACTGGAAGCATTTTATAATGCATTTCTTTAGACTCACATCAGGATGCTCAGGATGCTTTGTATATTCATTTACACAAAGATCTAAAATCAAGCATTCTTGAAATGAATCCTTCATGTTCATTAAGGGTTGAAAATTAAGTTATGAAATTCACTTAATTAAGCACCTGAACTTCAAGTTATGGTACATCATTACTAAAGACATATATATTGTTTATAACAGTAATAAAAATATGTTTAATACATATGTATTTTTCAAGAATTTTAGAAAAACAAAGCACTACTATTTTTTCTCTTTTTCTGGCCCTGACATATGGCATGCGGGATCTTAGTTCCCTGACCAGGGAACCAAACGCTTGCTCCCTGTGGTGGAAGTGCAACGTCTTAACCACTGGATCACCAGGGAAGTCCCAACTATTTTTTTTTTCTTTTAATTCACAGAACACTTCATAATAACTCCTAGAATCTTAGGGTTTTTCTAACTCTTTTGGGAAAACACTGTGTTAAAAACTAGAAGGCAGACAAAGGCTGCTCCCAGTTGAGATTAGATAGAGAGCAAACAGACTTTTTTGTCAAGACCTAGATGTTAACAATACTTAAGGATGAAAAAAATTCCAGTTCTATTAATTATTACAGCACAATTTAGCAATCCCGAGAAATTCACTTTAGGAACAACTTACTTAGATTAAACGTGTACATCACATGAACTCAAGGGTTCTGTTCATAGCCTGCAACCCTGTGAATAATTCTGTATCTTTTCAGTTAGGGAAATTCCAGGTAAGAGCTCTGCCATTGCATTTGAATACAAAATTTCACATACTCCCACATGCAGTCCAGCTTGGTTTTTTATATGAGCGTGAGATATGGAGTCATTTAGAGAAAAAGATTTCAGTCTTTCATGAATCAGATAAAGGCAGGGTTGGGGGAAGAATAGCTGTTTATACTAACTGAGCAGTAATGTTTGCTTGCATCTTTTGTGCCCTGTGTGTTAACTGTCAGTGCTTTTTAAATGTTTTATTGGCAGTAGTTGATCGACTTGGTTTAAAAACCTACTCCTACAAATAGGTCCGTCACATTCAGTAATGCAGATTATCTGCTGCATACACCTGCCGGGCGCAGTATGTGGGGTATACAGCAAGCCGCGCACACACACTGCATTCCCGTACATGCAGCCCAGACCTTGTCCTGCTCCCCAGGCTGTGGGTCCTGGGGCAGAACTTTGTTGCCCCAGAAAGGAGCACCTCTTCCTGATTCATAAAAATGTTTCACACAGGCTGTCAGCAGCTCCGTTTACCAGTGAGCAATAAACTCAGTGTTTTCCTAGCAATCATCCTTTCCCTAAAGCACGTTTTACTCTGTTTAACCCAAAAGAAATGGAGTAGCAGTATGAAAGAACCAACAGAAGCAGATTTACGCAGCTTTGCGATTGTGTTGTTCATTCAAACAAGTATAAAATTGTCAAGTCGATTACATCATTATGGTTTTCTTCAAAAGTATGAGCTAACATGTGAACAGTAGTGTCTGTGTGGTAGAGGGTACAAGGCGAAAGCCCCTGGTAAGCATGTAGAGTCACCTAGGAGAAGTCAGGAACCTTCTTAGTTAAGGTTAAAAGCAGCAGGGCCTGGGAACAAATCATTTATTGGAGCACGTTTGAAGACTGTCATAATCAGGGTCGAGGGTGGATGCAGGGATATAAATGCACATCATCCTTTCCTTTTATCTAGCATTGATCGTCATGTTCCTAATAACCTATTTCTTTTCGCTTTTCTGCCTCAGGCTTTTTGTTCTCGTTCTTTACTGCTTC
Organism: Nanger dama; assembly: GCA_917880005.1. NCBI lineage: Eukaryota > Metazoa > Chordata > Mammalia > Artiodactyla > Bovidae > Nanger > Nanger dama. Next base: position 14,692,069 of record CAKJTW010000009.1, on the reverse strand, counting down.
CTCTGTCTTCCTTTTTCTTTTTTCTTTCTTAGACAGTATTCCTTCTAGTATAGCCCCGGTTAGGGACAGAAAGATGTGGCTAAGAGAAGACGGAAACAAGTGGTAAAAATTCCAGATGGTTGGAAAATAGCCTTTGCTGACAGAGTCAGTATTCATAGCCTTTAGTTACCATACTTTAGCATGAAAGCCTTTAAATGTAGAACTCTAAGTGTGAGCTCAGGTCCTTTCCACCATCTTGGTCAATCCCTACAAACAAACAAAAGAAAATTAATCAGAAAATATGGACTATAAGGATCCTATACTTAAAGAATGTAATTGAGTTCAGATAGCACTGAGGTAGAACTATCCCAACTAACTATAGCTTGACGTCTCAGTCTTAGTCAGAACCAAGTTTTACTCTTCAAACTATTTTTAGCTCGCTTACCTAAGCTTTTTTTTGGGGGTTGTTGTTTTTACAGTTTATTTACTTTGGCTGTACCGGGCCCTCGTTCTGCGTGTGGGCTCGCTAGCTGCAGTGCACGGGCTTCTCATTGTGGTGGCTTCTCTTGTGCAGCATGGGCTCAGCTTAATTGCCCCAGGGCATGTGGAATCCTCCCTGACCAGGGATCGAACCCACATCCCCTACATTGGCAGGCAGACGCCCAACCAATGGACCACCAGGGAAGTCCCAAAGCTATGTTTTAATCAATTTTTAAAATATTACTTATCTTTCCCCATCCTAAAATACTATTTTCTATGGAGATATTTCTTCAAGCTGTATTCTCCTAAAATTAATATTTAGGCTTATATAGATTGCAGACAAGGTAAAGAGAGCAGTATGTCTCATGAATGTTTGACCGTTCATTTTACCGTATTGTACTTTCAGAATCTTTTTGGCAGTAATAGTCTTGATGGAGGAAACAGCCCAATGATCAAGCCCAAAGGAGACAAACAAGTGGAATACCTAGATCTCGATTTAGATTCTGGGAAATCCACGCCACCACGTAAGGTAAGCAAAACCTCTTTCTATAAATGTACTTAGCTCACAAATGAAACCTGAAGATCTGTCTCCTTTGAGGGAACTCTGTTAGTATGTTTAAGTTTAGAAAATCTATTACTTAATGCCTTTTGATAAATCACAAACAACAGTTATGCAGATTATTTTTTCATGTCTAATGGCATATAAGTTACATATTTTATACTGTCTTGCTGCTGCTGCTGCTGCTGCTGCTAAGTCACTTCAGTCGTGTCTGATTCTGTGCGACCCCATAGACGGCAGCCCACCAGGCTCCCCCGTCCCTGGGATTCTCCAGGCAAGAACACTGGAGTGGGTTGCCACCTCCTTCTCCAATACATGAAAGTGAAAAGTGAAAGTGAAGTCGCTCAGTCGTGTCCGACTCTTAGCGACCCCATGGACTGCAGCCCACCAGGCCGCTCCAGCCATGGGATTTTCCAGACAAGAGTACTGGAGTGGGGTGCCATTGCCTTCTCCATATACTATCTTAGGGATTGTCATTAAAATGTTTGCTTAGAAAATTCTGAAGTTCCACAGTTAATCATGGTCTTCACTCTCTTTCCAACGTTAGTTTACTCAAATTACTCCCTTACTGACTTTGTCCAGAAGTTTTAAGTTCTTTGTTGGTGTTGTTATACTCACAAATCAGATGTTATTATTAGTTGTATTCTTATGATATCATGGAGGAGGAAACGCAACCCACTCCAGTGTCCTTACCTGGAGAATTCCAGGAACAGGGGAGCCTGGAGGGGGCTGCAGTCCATGGGGTCGCAGAGTCGGACATAGCGATTCACACACGCACACACACATTCTTACATAGACACTGTTTATTTACACTTTCCTGCGTTAAGAGCACGGAGTTTTAGCCACTGGATCACGAGGGACGTGCCTAATTCTTAAATATACGAATTCTAAAATTAGTGGAAAGGCAGAGTACAGTTGGGATAGTGACAGTATCATTAAATTGCAGTCGTTTGTGTTATTTTTGGTGAACCAGTAGAATTTCAGAAGTTACTCACAGTGTGTATGTGCTCATGTTTTAAGACTGGAGTTCACGCAGAAGCACTCCTTCTTCTGCAGGAACTTATGGGATTTTTTTTTCCTTTGCTTTTTAGCAAAAGAGCAGCGGCTCAGGCAGCAGCGTAGCCGACGAGAGAGTGGACTATGTGGTAGTTGACCAGCAGAAGACCCTCGCTCTGAAAAGCACCCGGGAAGCCTGGACCGATGGGAGGCAATCCACAGAGTCCGAAACACCAGCCAAGAATGTGAAATGAAAAGACTGCTTTAATGTGTCTGAACGAAAGAGGACTGAACTGTAAAGAGAAATCCTGCTTGACCCGAGATGACTTGACCCTTCTGCTCTAGGTAGATCCTCAACCAAGTAGAGTCAGAGTCGGAGGACCTTTTAGGCTTCATCAAGCTGTCAAGACTGTAAATGGTGCTTTGTGGTATTGGAACAATTCATCACATGTAAATAATGTGGGAAAATACTATTGTTTGGTTCCCAGAGAAACATTTGTTCTGTAGTTAACACACTAGTAGTATTACTATATTTATGCACTTTTTTCATTTGAAGCATTGGTTTGGGTATTCCCAAATGGACCTTAACACGATTCTGTTGGGAATTCTTATTTTTCCTCAAGAATGATGCTGAGTAAACTAAGCTACTTTCCCATTGAGAAATTGCTCATTCACCTGCAAGATAACAACATGGCATGAGAAGTACATTTGCGGTCTGCCATTCTACCTGAAACTTCACGGGGTAATCATTAGCTTAAAATACAAAGTAGAGTTGGACTCATCATTCAATGCCTTTCAAAGCGCTGAACATCGTGTCCATCCTGATATCAGGACTTAGTTCTCTGGTTCGTGGACATTTAGTTTTCAATGGTGGAACCTTGTTATATTTTGTTAATTACAGTGTTTTTGGTTCATTGAGTGAAGATTCTGCCAGGTGGGATCTTACACCTTGGAAAGAGTGAACAATGACACTATCAAGTAAGTGTATAAATTACTGATGGCATGCGGTGAGGATGTGCTCTCACACTTGTTACCATGTATTAAAATTTACGTTATTTGCAAAGTGTAGATTATACAGCTAATCAGGTACGTACCAGGCACTGATGTGCTAATACACTGATCAGGTTTATACAACGAGCTTTAGTTGTGTTCTTGTTAATCCTCTAACGTTGTTGGTTTCCAGTTTGGAATTAATGACACAGTTGATATTCACTGTTAGTTATAGCAACATACTGTGACTTTTAATTAGACAGTCATGCAGATTTATTACTCTAAGAATGAAATTCTGTCTTTTGACACCATAGTGCCCTTTCTATGGTTTTTTAAAAACTTTACTTAATATTCTTCTTGGCCTTATCCTATTTAAATCCCTATGCAATTAATGTTTTATATCTGCGTTGTTTTTTTAAAATAGATGTTATATAAGTGATTCTCATATGTAGCACCTATTGCTTTTCCAGTAAAAAAAAAAAATTAACGATTTTGTACTGTGATTTATATTCACTGCCCCAATTCAAGAAATAGTGGAGCCTTGCTATAATGTGAAATCTTATAGCCATGGACTTCTTCCAACTAGATTTCTAAAACCACCAGAGGTATCATATAATTCTGTCTCACCTATAACATGGTCCTGTGACATGGATATCAAGACCACACATTATATATAGTGAGGCTATAATTTATCTGTCTTGGCTTTGCAATGTAATTTAGAAAGCAGATATAGTTGTTGGTTTGATTGGATTTTAAATACGTTACATACAATCTCTTATGTACTGATCTGAGACTTACTAACAGTTTTTGGAGGGGGCATAGGAATCGGAGAGCCTACAGCTGAGTCACGCTCCCCCATCCCACTTTGGACCTCTAACTGTTGCCTGAGAACACAGATGTGCCCTGATTTCTGGCCTCTTGGCCCCTGTATCGCGCCTGATTTACGTAGTGTGTTTATGTCCCCTCCATGAACTAAAAAAACGTTCATAACAAGATGAATTGTAGACGAATAACATTTGATGCTTTTAAATGTTTGCTTATTTTTAAACAGAAACTAAACCCAGAACTGAATTTTGAGGTGGGTTTTAAATAAAAAAGATTGTTTGAGTTTGGTGTCTGTAAGTTGTTTTATAATGAAACCACAAAATAAAGTAAAAAAAAATCATTGAGATGTTCCTGAACTATCAAAACACACAACACGGTTTTTAGTGTAAGGATACTTAACTTGTGTTGCATGGCGGATAAACATATTTTGAGATTTAGAACGTAACAAGAGAGATGTGACTAATTCAGAGTTAGAAATGTTGTTTTAAATGTGACCTATCAGAAAAGCCTAAGGCAATTACAAATTTTTTAGTGGAATTTCTCGATATTTTACAAGTTATCATTTTTGAAGACCCACAACACTAATTTGTAGAAATTTTCCCATTAGGCTGAGTACTTTAAGCATTGAAATGTATTAGGCAGTTTGTTAAAGTAATTCACATTAAACACTGGATTAACAAATGGAAAGAGAATCTCTTACAGAGCGGTATCTCCCAAACATTTTTTAGGGCTAGAATCTTTTTAAGTAAACTTTGTATAAGCCCAATACATAAAGCCTGAAAAGTCCATTTAATCAGTGTAACCATATCTGAGTCCACATTTGTCTGCTTGTCTTAGTCCATTACTAAGAATCTAACATTGATTTCTAAGTAACACAAATGTGAAGTTGAGATTATAGTTGGTGAAGCCTCAGCTGCCAGTCTGTTTCTTTGCCTTGTTATTTGAGTACTATCAAGATAATTTTGATTCATGCAAATGTAAGTAAGTAAAATAATAGTGTTTAAACACACATTACAGGAGATTCTTTAACTAGAGATAGTTATAGTCGTAGTCCCAGTTTATACATAAAGTAAATTATCCTGGTAGTAGAAATTTATACATAAGCGTGGTACTACTACTCTGGTGTGGCAGAATTTTTAGTAAGTTTTTAAACTATGCACTTTTATAAAAACAAGATTTGAATCAAACATTTTTAATACCTATATGTGTATACACATATATATGTAAATACACATATGTGAGCATGCTCAAGTTGTGTCTGACTCTTTGCAACTCCATGGACTGTAGCCCTGCCAGACTTCTCTGTCCATGGAATTTTCCAGGCAAGAATACTGGAGTGGGTTGCCATTTCCTTCTCCAGGGGATCTACCTGACCCAGGGATCAAACCCAAGTCTCTTGTGCCTCCTGCATTGAAGGCAGATTCTTTACCGTTAAGCCATTGGGAAAACAGACGCCTTAATACCCTTAATCACCTACAAGAAGCTGAGTTTTAGCCAGATATGTGTTGAATACCACTTGTTAACCACGTGACAGTTGAGTTATAAATCGGAAGTCTTTTTCTACCACGTTTATGCTCTCTCCCTTCTAGTCTTCCTTTTGAAAAACTGTATAATTTCATGAAAGTTTGAATACCAGTGTGCAATGCCACTTTAAAAAATCAAAATTTGAACAATTTAAGCTACTTAACCCACAGGAGGTATCACTCAGTAAGCTATAAAAATGGTTTTTATCTACATGCTATCCATTTTCGTCTTTATTTTTCATCAATACTGTATAAGCCACTGTGAGCATCTTAGAGACGTCTATAAAGGTACTATGAGTGTGTGTATGTATATATAGCATTGTATTTAATCATAGACTAATTTGATACCGAAATACTGCCATGCTTGTACATTAATGTCATAAGTCATAATTCCCCCTGAACTCTTTATATTTAATTCATGGGAGCTTATAATCTTCATACTCATAAACTCAGTCAAACTGGAAATTGAACCCCAGTGTGTGTTTGTCTACTAGTGGGGAGTTGCCTGCATTCCCCCTGTAGCAAAAACAGTATTTTTATGTTTTGTTTAGCTATTAACTATTTTATGCCTATACACGCTCTTAGTGCCTCTTTATTTGACCCATCGAAAGTATCAGTGTTAGTATTTCAAGTGAATTATCTTTTTGAAAATGTGTTAGCCTTAAAAATTTTAGAAGCAACAATGTGGGCCATTCCTTTTTATTCCTATCTCTGGGTCATTGCAGTTGGTCTTAACCCTCCATTGTTAGATAAACAGTCAGCTTTTTAACAGGATTGACATAGCCTGCATGACCAAACCAACTGGATCTAGAGAGAGGTGGTCATACTCCAGAAAAACAATAACATCTGCTTTATGTAAATCTGTACATAATTTAAATAATAACTGTGAGATGAAAAGCCATGGTGCAAACGAATATTTTAGACATTATGGACTTGTGATGATGAAAAATCACTGGTCAGGTTTTGAGATGATTGGTTTTAATCTGATAAATATGTTTATATATTACTGCAACTTGAAGTAATTCATCCTCCATAGATTTATCTTTCTTTAGGTTCAGTATAATGTATATTATGAGTTTCAACAGTCTGTTTCATCAAGGGATTAACCTAGCTTCTTGCTTCCTTTACTAAAAAGACATGGCTTTGTGTGAGTTCTTGTAACCTAAATCGATTGTTGATAACCATCCCAAATTTCCACAGCAGAATCTTATGTATAAATTTATTTCTCCCTTCTTGCACATCTTCTTTTGTAAAGATCCAATTGTAGATAATTTCTGTTACCAAATAAAACTTTTCAAACAATTTGGTTTCAAGACCTTAAATAGTTTGGATACTGACACTGTGAACCAATAAGGATGTGTAAATTTCTATTTTCAACCCTTCCTTAGAATCTTTATCTAAATCAAAAACACGATTCTCCTGTTAACTATGCTTCCCAGTTCTGCTTTCAGAGGGTCACTCATTTTCTACAATAAAGATCCCACTGACTGAGTGAGTGTTAGTCGCTCAGTCGTGTCCAACTCTTTGCAACCCCATGGACTGTAGCCCACCAGGCTCCTCTGTCCATGGAATTCTCCAGGCAAGAACTGGGATGGTTGCCATTTCCTTCTCCAGGGGATCTTTCCGACCCAGGGATCAAACTCAGGTCTCCTGCATTGCAGGAAATGTGGATTCTTTACCATCTGAGCCACCAGGGAAACCCCAAATATCCCACTAAACCATGCTAAAATGTTACAGTCATGCTCTAACTAAATACAAAAACCTCCTGAGACTGTTGCCCATGCATATACCCTTTATTTCTTCATCTACTCAGTGCTAGCAGCACTTTTTTGAATAAAAGGCCCGTAAGTAAGAACCTTTGGGTCAGGAAACACATTTCCAACATGACGGGAAATTGTAACAGGATAGACTTTTCCATTTCTAGGAACTTTTTCAGACACCTCCAGTGCTTCATTAGACCCCAAGAATTACCATAAGTTGTGGCATTTTGCAACTCTGACTGTGTTATTAGATCATTTGGGAAGTTTGAGAGGGTGAAATCATTTCTGAAATCATTCTTACCCCCATCTGTCTGTCACCCTGTGCATGGTGAAATCTCTGGATATTTGCATATACCTTCTTTGGGGGAAAAGCTACTTCTCTGATACCAGTACATGTTTTGAATTAGAGTTTTGTTAGGAGAGTTTGCAGGAGAATTATTTGGCCATTCTGTGAATGCATGTTATTGCATATTTAAAAACTGAGTCAGTAGCAGAAGGCATTTTATTAGCTCTAGTGGTGAGTCACATTCTCCCCTTAGGTTCTGTTTTAATATTATACAAAGTTACTTATTAATAAACACCTATAGAAAATTAAGCTTCTGAAGTTTGTTCCTATAATTCACAGGATTTATTCCTACTAATCATGGTTGTGTTGGTGATTCACTCATGGCTCAGTGTGTCTCTGGTTTTGTGTGTGATTCCCAGAGTATTTTGGAGGACTCAGTATGTGGTGGTACAGAAAACAAGTCAAATAAATGTTTGAAAAGCCTACTTTCTCAAGTAGGGTATCAAATGATTAACGTGTCAACTTGACTAAGCTGTGGTGCCCATGTGTTTGTTCAAACGCTGGTATAGATGTTGCTACAAAAATGCTGTGTAGATGTGTTTAACGTTACAATCAATTTAGGCAAAGCCCATCACCCTCCAGAGGGTGGGTGGGCCTCATCCAATTAGTTGAAGGCCTTCAAAGCAAAAACTGAAGTTTCCTACCAAAGAAGGAATTTTTGCCTCAAGACCGTAACACAGAAATCCTGTGTGAATTTGCAGCCTGCTGATTTACCCTCACGAATTTCAAACTTACACCTCACAATTGTTCCTTCTTGAGATGGACAGAGAGATAGACAAATAGATTATATTGGTTCTATCTCAGTAGTTAATAGATACATGGATGGACAGATAGGTAGATTCTTTCTCTGGAGACCCCTGTTAATTCATTCTTCTGAGATATCTATGTATTTATAGAGAGAGCAAGCAATGATTTTAAGGTTTAATTTGAAATGCAAGTTACAAATACAATTTGGATATGCTGACAATCTACTCCAAAAATGTTTTCTGAAATTAAAGTATTGATGAATTTCTGAAGCCATTTACTTACAGTGAAACATATTTCCACTTCTGTTGACCATATTTGTTTTGTTCTTTCAGGGATCATTATATTAGCATCCCCAGGGAGAGAGAACAGAATGCTAAGAGGAACAGAAAGGTTACTGGACTCTTGTTGGATGGTATACAGGATCCTATAATGAACACAAGTTCATTTGCTGCACTTTTTGTAGTCTTGGCCCTTGTCACATGCTGTGACTTTAATATGCTTATTTAATTAGTCTTTCTTTAAATTTCCCTTTTATATGTAGAACATAAACACTATATACCTAAAAAAGTCTGAAAATTCTTATTTCAATCTTTAAATCAATAACTTTGGAATTCAGGCTAAGAAGTACTGTTTTTCCAGATTTTGATTCGACTGGATGATGGCCTATTAAAAATTAAATCACTTCACCAGAGTAGCTGCTATTTGTGTGGCATTATGCTAGGTGCTGTGAGAGAGACAGAAATCTGCATCAGTCTTATCTGTACAAAGATATGTGTAAAATGAATGATATGGGATGGTAAATAGTTACTTCTGAAGTACCAACAGTGAGGTACTGAGGCAAGGACTGGTAAAATATAGTAGGTCAAAATCTTCATAGAAGTGGAGATTGAGCCAACTTTGGATGATTGGCAAGAAAGGAAAAGAAGGCATTCTCTACAAAGAAGAACAATATGGACAATTCACTTATCGTTTGCCATTAGTTTCATTTTCTGAGAAGAGGGGTGTAAAAAGAGAAGAAAAGGAGTAGAATGCGGAGAACTGTGTTGTGTATTGGATGTGTGTGCTCAGTCATGTCTGACTCTTGACGGCCCATGGACTGCAGCCCACCAGGCTCCTCTGTCCATGGGATTTTCCAGGCAAGAACGCTGGAGCGGGTGGCCACGCCCTCCTCCAGGGCGTCTTCTCTACCCAGGGATTGAACCCACCTCTCCAGTGTCTTTTGCACTTGCACTGCAGGCAGATTCTTATACCACTGAGGCACCTGGGACGCCCCTGTGTATACTGCTGCTACTGCTAAGCCACTTCAGTCGTGCCTGACTCTGTGCAACCCCGTAGACAGCAGCCCACGAGGCTCCCCTATCCCTGAGATTCTCCAGGGAAGAACACTGGAGTGGGTTGCCATTTCCTTCTCCAGTGCATGATGAAAAGTCAAAGGGCGGTCGCTCAGTCATGTCTGACTCTTCGTGACCCCATGGACTGCAGTCTACCAGGCTCCTCCATCCATGGGATTTGCCAGGCAAGAGTACTGGAGTGGGGTGCCATTGCCTTCTCCAGTGTATTAGATGGTAGGTTATAAATATTGTGTGAATCATTTAATGCTATGTAATAAACCAAAATGTAGTGGCTTAAAAAATAATCATCCTCATCCATTCTCAGTTTTCCACAGAGAGAAGTTAAGGAGTATCTTGGCTTGGCAATTCTGTCTCAGTCTCCAGTGAAATGAAGTAGAATCAGTTGAGACTGCAGTGCTCTTGAGATGAAGGCTATGTTCCCAAGGAGTTTAAACGTAAACCACATGGCTGGGAAGTGTCAGGAGGCCTGTGTCCTTCACACGGACTTCTTCCAGAGGTGCTTGTGTATCCTCATGGCATGGCTGCTGGCTCCACCCAAGCTAGTGATCCCGGAGACCCAGCAGAAACTTCCATGCCTTTTTTGACCTAGGTTTGGAAGCTTCATACTGTCATGAGCTCTACTGGGCCATCTGGTCTACTCTCTATTCATTGTGGGAGGAGACATACAAGGATGTGAATACCAGGAACGAGGGTTACTGAAAGAATCTTAGAGGCTAATTTTCAGAGTTGAGTGTTAAGAGATGATGGCAAAAGTAGATGGCCTTAGGGACCAAGGAACTCAAGTTTATTGAGAGTTAAGAACTTTAAGATGTCAGAACATCTTACTACTCTACTCTTTCCAGTAGAGTCAAGAAAGGAAGAGTCAAGTCCAGGAAGTCAAGAAATAGCCCTGAACCTGCATCTGTGAGTTTAGCTGTGGGTCCTTGTAAATTACAAACCTATTCAACAGATATTGAGACACTGTTTATTTTTTTTTTACTATTTATTGTTTATTTGTTTACTTGCACTGGGTCTTAGTTGCAGCATGTTGAATTTTTAGTTGCTGAAGGTGAACTCTTTAGTTACAGGATATGGGATCTAGATCCCTGACCAGGAATCAAACTTGGGCCCTCTGAATTGGGAGCACAGAGTCTTAGCCACTGGACCAACAGGGACGTCTTGAGACACTGTGTTTTATATTTACTCTTACTTAATCCCCATGACACTGCCAAGTAGTCACATTATTCTCTCGAACCTTCAAGTTCCAGCATAAACAGTTCCACAAGGGCTTCCCTCAACTCCCCCACCTAGAGATGCTCGCCCCTCCCTTTGAAAGGCTTAATACTGGTAAGTCTTTTCTTTTTTTCATATTTGGCTTTTGTGATGGGGTATTAATTTGCTAGGGCTGCAATCTCAAAGTACCACAGACTGGGGAGCTTAAATAATGGATTTATATTTTCACAGTTCTGGAGGCTGGAAGTTCAAGGTCAAGGTGTAGGCAGATTTAGTTTCTTCTGAAGCTTCTTTGATTGGTTTGTAGATGGCTGCCATCTCACTTGGCCTTTCCCTGGACACGGGAACCCTGGTGTCACATTCTGTCATTACAAGGACACCAGCCATATTGAATGAGACCCCCATCTTTATGACTCATTTAATCTTAACTTTTTCTTTAAAAGCCCCCATCTCCAAAAACATATTCTTAGGTATGGGGGTTGAGTCTTCAATATGAATTTTGGGACACAGTTCAGTTCATAATAATTAGCTATGTTTAGCTCATCAACCTAGCTGCACGCACCTTAGAATAAAAACTATGTTTTATCAAATATGTCTCATCCATCACGTCTCCAGCAAGAAAAGATGGCACACTCCGAGGAGTAACTGAAGAGAGTTGAATGAAGAAACGATTGCAAATCTGTGCATTGGGTGAAGGGAACCAACAAGGGGTGGTTAAAAACCCTTAGTGACAGTAAGACGCCATCACCAGTTTTAGATCTAAGGGGCAGATGGAAGGTGCTGCTGCTGACAACCCAGCAAGAGCTGTCCACCAGCAGACACTTGAGTTTTAGGTAGAAGGACACAACCACTCCCAAAAGCAGACCAGCAGCGAGAGAGTGAGGTTACCTCTCCTGTGACTTCCCAGTGGCTAAAAGCAACCAGCAGCCCCAGGAGATGTACAATGCACGGAGGTCATCTTCTCAGGGCAAATGGCAAGGCAGAGAAGGCTAAGAGCCAACAGAGAAAATCCTTCACAATCTTCATATTTTCATGGTTTCATATTCACATATCAAACCATCAGAGAAACAAAGGACCTGCGGAAGACTGGCTTGTTTAAACACCTGATCAAAACTCTTTGTAAACAAAGGTCTGTATAGTCAGAGCTATAGCTTTTCCAGTAGTCACGTACATGTGACAGTTGGACCATTAAGGTCGAGCACCAAAGAATTGATACTTTCAAATTGTGGTGCTGGAGAAGACTCTTGGGTGTCCCTTGGACAGCATCCTAAAAGAAATCACCCCCTGAATATTCATTGGAAGGACTGATGCTGAAGTTGAAGCTCAAATACTTTGACCACCTGATGTGAAGGGCCAACTAATTGGAAAAGACCCTGATGCTGGGAAAGATTGAGGGCAGGAGGAGAAGGGGACGACAGAGGATGAGAGGATCGGATGGCATCACCCACTCAACAGAGATGAGTTCGAGCAAACTCCAGGAGACAGGGAAGGGCAGGGAAGCCTGGCATGCTGCAGTCCATGGAGTCGCAAAGAGTCGGACATGACTTAGGGACTGAACAGCAACAACCTGTACTTCAGAAGAAGTAAAAATGAAAACTACATTTCCCAGACTTCCTTGCAGCTAGCCCTCTGCCCATCATCCACTTTCCACCAGTCACATTCACTTAAATTCAGAAACAGTTCAATGGAGACGGAGGCAGAACTCTGCAAAGCATCATTACTGTTAAATCTAGCCACTGACATTTAGTAGATGACGCAGTGTGTTCCAGATCCTTGGCTGACAGCTAAGATGGTGAATTCTGGGAGCCATCATCTGTGGTGGCCCCCTGCACCGTGATGGAACCATGGGCCAGTGATCCTGGATCAGCCACTAGTGAAGTGGTTTCCTGAATCCAGATTTCTGATTGTTTCCAAGTCTGGCCCTTTGATGGCATTGTCCTGAGAATCATTACTAAAGGCCATACACACCTACCACTGATTGTAAATTCTTTATTCTCTATATTAAATCTTAACCATTTTGTTTAAAATTGCTAGAGTGGCTTACCTCTGTTGAAAATGACATTGGGGTCATTTTCTGCCCCTTGCATTCTGGAATATTTTTCCTAGTCTCATATTGGAAAACTGTATAATTAAAGAAAATTGAGGGGAAGGGGTAGGAGTAAGAGGAAAACACTCTCAAACTGTGTTACTTCCCTTTCTTTGCCTGCAAATGTGCAGCTGGATTCTGCTTTCTGCACTGACTGCTGTAATAAATATCTTCCCAGGTGTGAAACATGTATCTGATTTGTCATCTTTAAAGACTGCATAATAATGTTTTTAAGTATTTTAAAATACTCCATGATGAGATCCAATTTGGATACAGGCGTGGGAAGTGAAACACTAGCATATACTACTACTGGGAGCATAAATTGGTACAACTTTTTTGAAAGAGCAGTTTATTATTACAATTTTAATGTCTTGAAACTATATTTAACCGTATAGCAACCATATAGTAACCGAGTATCAAGGAATTAACCCTGAAGATTGGTGGCTCAGTGGTAAAGAATCTGCCTGCAATGCAGAAGACCGCCTGCAAAACCTGGGAGACATGGGCTCAATCCCCAGGTCAGAAAGATCCCCTGGAGAAGGGAATGGCAACCCACTTCATTATTCTTGCCTGGGAAATCCCATGGACAAAGGAGCCTGGCAGGATACAGTTCATGGGGTCACCAGAGTTGGAGGTGACGTAGTGACTAAACCACCACCAACAATCCTGAAGAATTAAACGTGCACAATAATTTATTTCCAAGGAGTTGGAAGTGTATCCAACAGTGGAAGGTTGGTTAAATTGTGCATACATATGTATGTGGTCATTTACAATATACAACAATAATCTTCAAGTGTGTTCCTCGATAAGAGAAACCTCTGAAATAAAAGGGAGTCCAAGTTTGTGAGATGCATTGCCTTTTACCTTGCTTTAATTAGGGTGCTTCTGTTTCCATGTTGGAAGATAAGTGTAAGATTCTGTTTGAAGAAACAGTTTCTGCTACTGGAAAACATTCTAACCATTGTAATAAAAGAATATTTGATGTCATCAATGGTTTTTCAATATATATTGCTATGTAAAAATTGTCTACATAACTAAGCATAATATAAGCCTATGTTTGTATGTAACTAATAGGATTAAAAGTCAGATATCCCTACAGATATTACAGAGATTGAAATAATAATTTAAAAGATATTATGGGCAACCTTAGGCAAATAAATTTGAAATTTTTATAAAATGAGCAAACTGCTATTAAAAAAAAAAACTACAGCTCAGAAAAAAATTTTTGAATAGTCCTATATCAACTGAAATGAATTATCAACTAAACTGAATTTTATAGTTAAAAACCTTTTTCCAAAAAGAATTCTGGGCTCAGATAAAATCTCTAATAGATATTACCAAATATTTAAGAAAGAATGCCAATCCTACATGAGTTAAAGAATACAAGGTAATATACCACATTAGTAAAATAACGGGGAAAATACACACAGTCATTTTAACTAATGCAGAAAACCTGTTGATAATTTCAATATCTATGTCTAGTTTCATACATACTGAAAACAAAACTCTTAGTAACATGAAATAAAAAAAAAGAAATGTATTACCAAGAAAAGAATATCTATTTTCAAAATCCATCAGCAAACATGACACTTCATAAGGTGAAATATTGACAACTTTCTCCTTGAGACCTAAAACAAGATCAGTATGTCCACTCTTAGCATTTTCATTCATTACTGAACTAAGGGACCCTACCAGTGAGAAGTAGAGGATTTGAACAAAATAAATAAAACTGCTATTATTCACAATCATATGATTGTGTGTGTAGAAAATTCAAGCAAATTTACAGATAAAAGATTGCTAGAGACAAAGTTAAGAGGCAAAAATGAATCATGTTTTTATGAACCCATGGCATATAATTTAAATACAAATTTTTAAAAGACAAAGATTATGACACATCAGAAACATCAAATACTTAGGAATATGTTTAAAATAGAATGTGTCACACCTCTACTATAAAACATTAATATATACTGTTGAATTCAGTTTTCCTAATATTTTGTTGAGGATTTTTGGATCTATGCTCACCGGTGATATTGGCCTCTATGTTTTGTTAGTCCCTAAACAATGAAGAAGACCTTTGTTGATGTATTCCTGGCACTCACAAGGCAGATTATTCATGCAATCATCTTGACTAGGAATGCACCGATCTTATGCCTTCAATTCAGTTCAGTTCAGTTGCTCCTGGAGCTTGCTCAAACTCCTGTTCATTGAGTTGGTGATGCCATCCAACCATCTCATCCTCTGTCATCCCTTTCTCCTCCTGCCTTCAACCTTCAATCTTTCCCAGCACCAGGGGCTTTTCCAGTGAGTCAGCTCTTTGCATCAGATGGCAAAAGTATTGGAGACTCAGCTTCAGCGTCCGTCTTTCCAACAAATATTCAGGTCTGATTTCCTTTAGAATGGACTGGTTCAATCTCCTTGCAGAGACTCTCAAGAGTCTTCTCCAACACCACAGTTCAAAAGCATCAATTCTTCAGCATTCAGCCTTCTTTATGGTCCAGCTCTTACATCCATACATGACTACTGGAAAAACCATACCTTTGACTAGATGGACTTTTTGGGGCAAAGTAATGTCTCTGCTTTTAACATGCTGTCTAGGTTTGTCATAGCTTTTCTTCCAAGGAGCAAGGGTCTTTTAATTTCATGGCTGCAATCACCATCTGCAGTGATTTTGGAGCCCAAGAAAATAAAATCTGTCACTGTTTCCACTGTTTCCCCATCTGTTTGCCATGAAGTGATGGGACCAGATGCCATGAAGTGATGGGACCAGGTGCCATGATCTTCGTTTTTGAATGTTGAGTTTTAAACCAGCTTTTTCACTCTCCTCTAGGTTAACTATAATCACAACGGCCCCTTGGCAGTATGGAGTACAGCTATGAATGCTTTGGGATCATGGTCCACCCAGTCCCACCCTGAAAGTAAGTTACCCTAGAATACACTGATCCATTGATTATATGGAACCGCCTGTCTCATTTTTTTTTAGTCCCAGGAGGTCTTCTCAGTTCAGTGGGCACTTTTCATTCCCTCTGTCTTCCAACATATAACAACCACCACACCATATGTAAACCTTGAATGGGGGGAAAAAGCTATATAAAATGTTTTAGGCTCAAATAGAAAATTGTAAATGGGCTAGGAGCTAAGCAATATTGAGGAATTAGTCAATATTCTCAGGTGTAGTAATAGTACTATGGTACTGTAGTTGAAGCTGGATAACCTTCATCAAATATATGCATGTTGAAATACTTAAAGTGAGAGCATCTAATAAGAAAATCCTGAAACAACTGAAAAATTGCTCACAATATATACATTTGTAGAGAAACAGATGTAAATAAAGCAAAATATTAATAATTGTTGTCAAGAGAGTGAGTACTTTTGCAATATTTTTAACCTTTCTGTTGAAGACTTTGGTTGTAGAAAATTGAAAAATAATTGAAAAGATAATAGATATTTCCTGTAGAAAAAGAGATAGAAAGAAGAAAGGGAGAAAGAAAGAAAGGAAGGAAGGAAAGAAGGAAGAGAGAGACAACAGAATGGTAAAAATAAAACCTTAAGTTCACTGGAATGTTTTTAAGTTATTAGTATGAATTGGCAATCTCTGAAAATACTTTTAAAATAATGTCTACAATTTTAATGTATTCTTTATATCCATTTAAAAAAATAATATTTTAATCTGAATAAGAGCACAAAACAATCTTTCTTATGAATTATTTTTCTATATAATATTTTGAACAAAGAACACGACGACATAGTTCAAAACACAAAAGCATACAATGTTATGCAACAAAAAGTATTCCTTTCACATTATCTGTTTACCCAGATGTATACTCATGAGCAAATTCATCTATATTAATGGAACTAATGAATTTCAGTTGTTCTTAATGATACTCTGTTTTTCCCCTAAAAGATTATATTTGCATATGTCCAGCCGCTTGAGCATTTGTTATTTGGTGGACATCGCCCCTCGTGCATAAAAGTGAATCTGCAAGGCAAATCTAGACTGGAATAAACTTATGACTATTCTTCCACAGAATTATAATTATAAAAGTTCCTTAAAGTCATACAGTCTGTCATCACACCTTCAATTACTCAGTTATGACCAGCCCCCAAATACTAGCCCTTTTCTTGATGCCCTCAAGGAAGGTATCCCCACACTTGCCTTAGCAATTTCATATGTACTTTGTACTTTTTGGTCTCTAAAGAATTCTTACATCCATATTTTGTTTGATTAGAACAGGAGTTATTGCCCTCCTTTTCTATTGAGATATAATTCACATACCATTCACTTTACTCATTTAAAGTATACAACTCAACAGTCTTTAGTACATTCAGAATTGTCCAATTGTCATCACAATTTATTTTAGAACACTTTCATCACTCCCAAGAGAAACTTCTTACCTGTTAGCAGTCACTACCCATTTCCCCAACCCTACCCATAAACCCTAGGCAACCACTGACCTATTTTGTCTCTCTAGAGTCCCCTTTTCTAGGCTTTTTTTTTTTAACATGATAGTATACATGTTTCAATGCCATTCTCCCAAATCATCCCTCTAGGCATTGTAATATACATAGGACCATATAGTATGACAGGTGGTCTTCTGTGACTTTCTTTTTCACTAGACTTAGCATGTACTAGTTCCACCCAGGTTGTATGTATCAGCATGTATCAGCATTTCCTTCCTTTTACAGCTGAGTAATATTCTACTCAGCTACATTTAATTATCTGTTCATCAGTTGATGAGCATTTGGATCATTTCCACTCTTTGTTATGCATTATGTTGCTACAAACATTCCATTGTCCTCCTTTTACAGTTGCAAAAGTGGAAAATTTCTGAGCTGAGATGATCTCTCAAAGGCTTACAATAGGAGAAAAGGATTGTCCTGCTCTGGACTTCTTTTTGTCCATCACCAACACTACTCCAACCATAGTACCAGCCATCGCACTTAAGAGCGCCTGTCATTCTCAATCTCCCCAACCTTCCCTGAATTCCTGTTACTAGCATCTCCAACCCCCAAATGATTGTTCCATCAGCTACCATCTCCCACCTCTTTCCTTTTGCCAAGCCTTTCCTCTGGTTCTGTAAAAAAATTTATCTCCACTTCATGCCCAATTTGTCTTGATGGGATGTGGGCTGCCTTGAGAATATCATGTTCCCAGCTCTTTCAAATGGAACTATTTCCTGCCAGAGCCCCAGCCCTGGGCGCAGGAAGTAAGTTCCCTTCCCGGCCGCCACTGCTTCAGGCAAGACTCCCTCCTCCTCCCAAATCTCTCACAATTTAGTTTAAGTAACCAGTGTACTTGTTGCTACAATCTAGTGACTCCTGGTCACCCATCTCATTCGACGGTCATGCCATTTTGCCCCCTACCCTCACCCCATAGATCAGTATCTTCTCTTTATTTTTTCAGGTCTCTGTGTGACTTTAATAGCCTCCTGAGCAGTACATACAGAACACTAGCTTCTCTCAGCTCCTTGAAATCTAATGACCTTTTCCCTCCACCTCCTTCAGCCATCCAGTGCCAAGTTTCCACCCTAAGGCTTACGGAATCAGACCAATTTACCAAATGAACAATTGGCAGGATTGACTTAATTCTCGCAGCTATTAATAAAGTTTACAATCATATGCCATATTGGATGGGGCCCGATTGAATAGCCTTTGATGATTTCCTGTGACATTTTCGTTTTACTCAGCTTTAAGTCTGTTCTAACTCCCTGCTTTTGTAGCTGCAGGAAGACAGAGCAGAGCAAAGACTGAGAAAAGTTGGAGAAGGGACTGGCCACCCCATGAACACTAAATGGCAGGGAGGTAGGGGAGCTGGGAAATAGACTCGGGAGAGAAAGGTGCTACCGACCCATTCATTTTATCAATGCACGTTCTGTGATATGTTTTGATTGTGAGAGATTCTTCTCAAACATTTTAAAACCCCTCACTCTTTTCTCTCTGCTCAGTATATTAAATTCTCCTCTTTCTTTAGTCCATTGTCTTCTCTTCTGCTCCTGCGTTTATTTACTCCTGTGTTTTTTTTCTCACCTGGCTCCTCTTAACTCTAGTTAGGGCTCTACTCAGCCTACCTGTCTGGTGCCTTATGTTTGTTTGTTTGTTTGTTTTTGTACTGAAATATAGTTTTTGTGGGCCTCTTAGATGGCACTAGTGGTAAAGAACTCAGCTGCCAGTGCAGGAAACATAAGAGACTCAGGTTCGATCCCTGGGTTGGGAAGATCCCCTGGAAGAAGGCATGGCAACCCATTCCAGTATTCTCGCCTGGAGAATCCCATGGACAGAGGAGGGGCTACAGTCCATAGAGTCACAAAGAATCGGAAATGACTGCAGCAAGTTAGCAAGCACATATAGTTTGTGTACAATATGGTGTACAGCATAGTGATTCATAATGTTTTAAGGTTATATTTTATTTATAGTTATCCTAAAATATCGGCTATATTCCCTGTGCAATACAGTATATCCTTGAAGCTGATTTATTTTATACATAATTGTGTCTCTTAATCCCTTCCCCCTATGTTGCATCTTTCTGCTTCTTTCACTTGTAACCACTGGTTTGTTCTCTATATCTGGGAATCTATTTCTTTTTCATTGCATTTGCTAGTTTATTGTATCTTTTGATTCCACATATAAATGACATCATACAGAGTGTGTCTTATTCTGTCTGGCTTATTCCACTTAGCATAATACTCTATGGGTCTATCCATGTTGTTCCAAATGGCAAAATTTCATTCTTTTATGGCTGAGAAGTATTCCATTATATATAGACATATATCAATCACATCTTTATCCATTCATCTGTCAATGGACACCTAGGTTGCTTCCATATCTTGGCAACTGTGAATAACGCTGCCATAAACATTGGGGGCATGTATCATTTCAAATTGATGTTTTTATGTTTTTCAGATATATACACAGAAGTGGAATTACTGGGCTATATAGTAGTTGTAATTTTAGTTTTTTGAGAAGCCTCCATATTATGTTTGCACCAATTTACATTCCTAGCAACAGTGTACGAGGATTACCTTTTCTCCGCATCCTTACCAACATTTGTTATTTGTAGTCTTTTTGATGATGGCCATTCTGATATGACCTGCATACAGATTTCTCAAAAGGCAGGTTAGGTGATCTGGTATTCCCAGATGATACCACCCTTATGGCAGAAAGTGAAGAAGAACTAAAGAGCCTCTTGATGAAAGTGAAAGAGGAAAGCTAAAAAGTTGGTTTAAATCTCAACATTTAGAAAACAAAGATAATGGCATCCAGTCCCATCACTTCGTGGGAAATAGATGGAGAAACAGTGGAAACAGTGTCAGACTTTATTTTTGGGGGGCTCCAAAATAACTGCAGATGGTGGCTGCAGCCATGAAATTAAAAGACGCTAAATCCTTGGAAGGAAAGTTATGACCAACCTAGATAGAATATTCAAAAGCAGAGACATTACTTTGCCGACTAAGGTCCGTCTAGTCAAGGCTATGGTTTTTCCTGTGGTCATGTATGGATGTGAGAGTTGGACTGTGAAGAAGGCTGAGCGCCGAAGAATTGATGCTTTTGAACTGTGGTGTTGGAGAAGACTCTTGAGAGTCCCTTGGACTGCAAGGAGATCCAACCAGCCCATTCTGAAGGCAATCAACCCTGGGATTTATTTGGAAGGAATGATGCTAAAGCTGAAACTCCAGTACTTTGGCCACCTCATGCGAAGAGTTGACTCATTGGAAAAAGATTCTGATGCTGGGGAGTATTGGGGGCAGAAGGAGAAGGGGACGACAGAGGATGAGATGGCTGGATGGCATCACTGACTCGATGGACATGAGTCTGAGTGAACTCTGGGAGATGGTGATGGACAGGGAGGCCTGGCGTGCTGCAATTCATGGGGTCGCGAAGAGTCAGACATGACTGAGCGACTGAACTGAGTGACTGACTGATTCTGATGTGAGGTGCATCTCATTGTGATGGAGTCTACTGAGTGTGATAAAATCTCAGGGAGTGGATGAAAGATATATATAGGCTTCCCAGATGGCTCAGTGGTAAAGAATCCGCCTGCCAATGTAGGGAGACACTAAAGACTCAGGTTGGATACTTGGATTGGGAAGATGGACTGGAAAAGGAAATGGTAACCCCACACTAGTATTCTCGCTTGGGAAATCCCATGGACAGAGGAGCCCAGCAGGCTACAGTAACTGGTCTCACAAAGAGTCAGACACGACAGCACACACACACGCACACATAAAGACGTATAGTAGGGAGGTCTCACAGTATAGATGTATACAGAATCCTTGAAGTGGACGAATGCCTGGGGAGAATGTGCAGTTAGAAAAGAGAGTTGATTGCATGACTAAGTCCAACACGTAGAAATCAAGCAGAGGACAAGAAGTCAGCAAAGGAGACCGAGGAAGAATGGGTAGGAAAGCAGGAAGGAAATGGGGAGTTTGTAGTCTTATGAACACAGAGTATTTCAGGGAAAGGGAGTGATCAAAAATGTGAACTCCTACTGAGAGGTATAAGAACAGAGAAACAGCCATTTGATTTGGTGCCAGGAAAATCCTTGATTGACACAAGCACTTTCAGTACAGTGCTGGAGAGTGTGATTAGGGCAGTCCATGGTGCCCAAGTAGACTTCAGTCAGTATAACAGCCCTTTCAAGAAATGTTTCTATGAAAAGATTAAAAAAATATGGAAGAGGGATGTGATACCAAGATATCAGAGGGGATAGTAGAGTGTGTGTGTGTGTGTGTGTGGAGTATCAGGCACTAACCCATGTTTACATGCTGGTGGCAAAGATCTAATAGAGAAGGAAAAAAGAAGTCTATGATACAGAGAAGAGAAGCTTTAACTGGGGACTTCCCTGGTGGTCCTGGAGGAGTAGCTAAGACCCCTCCCAATGCAGGGGGCACAGGTTCAATCCCTGGTCAGGGACTTAGGTTCCACACGTCACAGCTAAGCGTTTACATGCTGCAACTAAAGATGCTTCGTGCTGCAGCAAAGATCAAGGATCCTAAGTGCCAAAACTAAGGCTCGGCTCAACCAAATAAATACATAATTTTTTTTAAAAAGAACTAACTGTAGGAGTAAATGCCTTGAAATGGCTACAGATGGAATTTGGAGCCCAAGGAGACTTTGATAGGAACAGAAATACTTCATACAAACAGAAAACTATTCAAAATTTCTATTTGTCCTTTTGTCAGTTTGAGATTTCATATTTTTCTAGAAATTTGTCATTTTCAAAAAAATTCAAATTCTTAGAAAAATGTTCATAATAGGGTTTTATTGTCTTTTAAATGCCAAGTGACTCTGTAGTAATGCTGTATTCCATTCTTGTTATTTTACTGGGCTTTCACTTGTCTTGCTCGGCCTTTCCAGGGATTTGTCAATTTTATTAGTCTTTCCAAAGAGGCAGTTTTTGGCAATGCTGATACTGATTGTACATCTCTGTTCTCTTTCATTAATGTCTAATATTACTTTCACTACATTCTTCCTTTCAGTATGAATTTAATTTGTTGAGATTTTTGTAATTTACAGAGATGAATACTTGACGGACTATTGATTCTGGCTTTAGCTATTATTCTACAGTTTTGGAATGTTGTATTTTTATTACCGTTTGTTCAAAATATTTTGTAATTTCCATTTTTACTTTTTCAGAGTTACAGTGACTAATTACTGAACATGAGAGACTTATAGTGATTTTTAAGTTACTGATTTCTAGCTCAATTCCTGTATGATCAGAAAAAATGCTCTTGATTTCAAGTATTTGAAATTTATTAACACCTGCTTTATGATTCAGCATAGCCTCAAATTTGGCAAATGTGTTTCTGAAAAGAATGAGTACCTATGGTGGCAGGTGCAATTTTATACTTATATTAATTAGATCAAGCTAGATATCAGTTTTACATCTATCCATACTGACATTTTTTGCTGCTTGTTGTATCAGTTTCTCAGAAAAGAATGTGGAATTTCCCACTTGATGATAGATTTCTCTAATTATTTTGCTCTGTGTATTTTGAGGCTTTGCCAATAGATGCATACAAACAGAATTTTTATGCTTTCCTGCTAAATTGCTTCTTTCATCTCTATGAAGTATTGCTTTTTATTTCTAGTAATGCTTCTTGTTATTATAATGGTAACAGTTTGCTCTGGGTAAGTATTTGCAAGGACTATCTTTTTCTCTCTCTCTCTTCAACCTTATAAGAATACTTATTTTAACATGTGACTCTTATAGTAGCATTTAGACTAGTTATGTTGCATTATCCAATCTGACAATCTTTTTTTTTCAATTGGACTATTTAGTCCCTTTCTTGATATCTCCCTTGGAGCTGAGTTGACATGCCCCGGGGATATGCTTAGCTTTCAGTATTGCTCTCCTGAAACTATTTTCCATCTCCTCATTCCTGTGTTTGAATTTTCCCTCGCCAGAGAGCTGGGCACACAGGTTCCCTTGTGTGTGTGTGTGTGTGTGTGTGTGTGTGTGGTGCTGTGTAGCAGGCAGGATAAGAACGTACCACTATAAAGCTTTTCCACTCAGCCTAGAGCAAGTGATGGCTGTGAACTTCCGTGGTATAGTCAGCTCTGAATAAGTAACTTGTTTGTTCTCATTTGTGTAGTCTTCACTGATTTCCACACTCATAATACGCTACTAGCCTTGAACTATAGAGCTGCATCTTTTACTCTAACGTAATTTGGTCTAACTTATCTGCCATATCACACATTGCCTATACAATGTATAAACCACTTTACCTTCTATGTCTGTTTCTCTCTCTGCAGAATGGGAACAAATACTACCCTTTTCTCAAGGGCTAATGTGATCCCATGGACAGAGGAGGAGCCTGACGGGCTACAGTCTATAACTCAGCAACTAAACGACAACAATAACAATGTGAGGGCCAAATAAGTAAATACCGTATTAATTAAACCCTTGGACCAGCACTTGGCACAATACATGTAGCTAACAAATAAGCATTAGGCGTCATCTTCATCAAAGCACAAACCTCCTTTCATCTAAATTTTACCTTCCTTTGCGTACTTGGGATCATGTAAGTCCAAACTAAAGGTTCAAGAATAAGTTGATGTTTTATTTTTCTACACTGAAGATTGTGTGTTTGCGTGTACATCTGTGCTCTGATGGAAGATTACAGGCACGCTAAGTTGCTTTAGTTGTGTCCGACTTTGCGACACTATGAACTGTAGCTCACCAGTCTCCTCTGTCCAAGGGATTCTCTGGGCAAGAATACTGGAGTGGGTTGCCATGCCGTCCTCCAGGGGCTCTTCCCAACCCAGGGATTGAAACCCCATGTTTCTTGGGTCTCCTGCATTGGCAGGTGAATTCTTTACCACTAGCGCCAGCTGGGAAGCCCTAGGTGTATGTATATTTGTGCGTATAAATTCATTTGAAATTAAGTAAAATTGGAAGACACATTTATTAAAAGTGTATCTTTCTCTTTCTAAAACACGTCATATATGTTTGTGGCCAATGCTAGGGAAGAAAAAGATGTTCTTTCTACCATCCAAAGTTCTCTGCCTGGGGCCCTACAATATTAGACTGACAAAAGCTTAACAAGAGAAAAATCAAACAGTTTATTAACATGTTGTATACATACTGCAGGAGAAATCTCGATGAAGAGTAATTCAAAGGGAGTGCTTAGAACTTGAACTTCTGCAGGGTCTTAACAAAAGAACAATACATTTCCTGAGAAGTGACAAGACAAAGGACTAGCTTTTAGGCTTTCAAGGGCTGCAAAATGTAGGAAAGTAAACATATGCAGGGAAAGAATGGACTAGGGTTTGTGTAGGTTCATCTTGGTGCTGACTTTCTGTTGTTTTTTTTTTTTTAATTTTTACTGGAGTATAGTTGCTTTACAATGTTGTGTTAGTTTCTCCTGTGCAGGAAAGTGAATCATCGTGTGTATACATACTTCTCTTTTTGGATTTCTTCCCATTTAGGTCGATACAGAGCCTTCCCTGTGCCACAGTAAGTTCTCATTAGTTATACATTTTGTCAATATACATAGTATCAATAGTGTATGTATGTTGCCTTTCTGTCTTCCTCCTAGCTATAAAACTTCCCAGGGAGGGGGAAGGCATGACTTGCTGTCTTCATTTTCAGAAGTTTCTGCTTTTAGCTCTAGGAAGGCTTCTTTCTGCATCTGTTGGTTCTGATTCTCATTTGCCTCCACATCACAATAATAATCATGCCAGACCAGCATATTTTGGAGTGACAGCTTCTGGTTCAACATCATGAAACTACCATGTGCTTCAAAGGTAGCCTCAGTGACTGCCCATCTAGGTCCACCTCCCTGACCCCCAGCTTATCACCCCCACCCCTCAAAACACCTCCAGACTACTCACCTCTGTACTGCTGTGTCCTCTTCCAGTCTGTCCAAGTAGGCATTGGTATTAGAAAAGGAGCATTAGCATGCAGCATGCACTTATCTAACCAGAGACCGTGGCTTAAAAACTCCCCATCAGCCTGGCCGCCATTTTTCTTAGAGCTCTTCTGAAAGTTGAGCGTCTTCCTTCCCAGTCCTCCATTCACAAGTGTTCACAAGTGTTCCCTCTTTTGTTCACAAGTGTTCCCCCTGCATCTCTGAAGGTACTCCCCTGCCTGCTCCTGCTTTGCTCCTTTATCCTTAGCAGGTGTTTCCACCCAGTAAACCTTTTGTATGTGTCTGCTGCTATAAGGTGGAGAAGGCAATGGCACCCCACTCCAGTACTCTTGCCTGGAAAATCCCATGGATGGAGGAGCCTGGTGGGCTGCAGACCGTGGGGTCGCTGAGGGTCAGACACGACTGAGCGGCTTCACTTTCCCTTTTTACTTTCATGCATTGGAGAAGGAAATGGCAACCCACTCCAGTGTTCTTGCCTGGAGAATCCCAGGGACAGGGAGCCTGGTGGGCCGCCGTCTATGGGGTCGCACAGAGTCGGACACGACTGAAGCGACTTAGCAGCAGCAGCAGCAGCTGCTATAAGGACATGACTACCTTATGTAAATAAAATGCCAACCAGCTGGAAGATACAATTACAATCACTATTTCCACCTTAACGTTCTGAGTTGGAATTGAAGTTGCATAAGATTTACCGGTTTCATAAAGGAAATAACAGCATTGTGAAAAAAGCACTTCATTGAGAGTTTAATCCACAATTAAAATTTGGACTATTCGTTGGGAGAGTAGCATTGACTTATATACAATACCATGTGTAAAATAAATAGTTAGTGGGAACCTGCTGTATAGCACAAGGAGCTCAACTCTACGCCCTGTGATGATTTAGAGGGGTGGGGTGGGGTGGGGAGGTGGGGTGAGAGGGAGGCTCAAGGGGGAGAAGATATAGGTATACATATAACTGATTCCTGTTGCTGCACATCAGAAATTAACACAACATTGTAAAGCAATTATTGTCCAATAATAAAAATTTTAAAATATATGCAAAAACATTCGGACTGTTTCTAAATATCAGTGGTTCCTCAATTCAAAGTGCTGAAAGGACTATAGAAGAAGAAAATTCAATGGTAAAAGAGTTCAGATTTTAAGTGTGCACCAAAAAGAGTGATAAAAATGACAAGCAGGAATGGCCTGCAAAAGTTAGAGTCTTACAAACTTCTTGTAAACTCAAGGTCCCTGCTCCATAATTCCTGCTTCTCTTACAAAATAGTGAATGGATGCCCCCTTTGACTTCCAGCCTCCTCTCTAATGTCTGAATGTGAGACTTACATCATCTCCACTTCCTTCCTCTAGCTAGGATCTGAAGTAGTCCATCTTCCCTAGACAGAACCAAAAGTGGTGCTATTTTAAGAATGCAACTCAGTGGTCTCCTGACTGGTAACCAAGTGACAGGAATCTCCCCCTCAAACCCACCCCCAAGCCCTCTGGGGCATTTACTGTGCACAGAAGATTACCTTCAACACTTGTGAAGAGCATTTTTTTTTTTTTTTTGAGAGAGAGGTCGAAAGCTGATGAAGGAAGTTTTAGAATTGACAAGATACTAAGTTTATATCTGTTTTTATGAAGATCTCCTAGAGAAACAAATTGCAACCCACTCCAGTATTCTTGCCTGGAAAATTCCATGGGCAGAGGAGTCTGGCGTACTGCAGTCCATGGGGTCACAAAGTGTTGGACATGACTGGGCACATGCGCACACACATACGCATAAACATACCTAGAGAGCTCAGATATGAAATTAAAGCTCTCACAAAACATATTTCAAATACAATTTAGCTGAATGTACTTCAAATGCAATTGAGCCTAGAATTGATACCTTTGATGGAATTTAAACCGTGAATGAAAATTTAAAGAATCATAGTGCTTGAATGGGAACAGGAGTAGTTTTTTTAATAAAAATTCTCATTTTCTGTGACGCATATAGACAGCAAACATATGCTGGAGATGCCAGTCAATGTTTTGCATCTCCGACTCTTCTCTTAAGAGAACCTGCCTCCCATCCTGGCTCCTGCTCAAGAGGCAGACCTGGGTAACTATATTTGTACCTAGCAGCCGGACCCCTTTTCACACCTAATAAATCTGGAATGAGCATCTGATCTGAGCTGGGTTAGTCCATTTCCTAACACTAGGAATTTGAAATTGAAACACTAATAGTAAATCTACAAAGTACCACAATGCACCACCAACTGGAAACTGGGACAAACCAAATATACTGTAGTTAATCAAGAGCAGAGAAACCAAGAGAAAGTGGAGAAAGCCATTCTAGAGAGACATGCAGGAAAATGAATAAAAATATATCCCGCAGTGGTAACCAGCAGGGACTTGAGTTGAACTCCAGCCAAAAATGAATTATTGTTCTGATTTTCAATAGAAGCTACATTTTTAGTATGTTAGCTTAAGGATAATTAACTTAGATAACTTAATATCTTAGACTTGTAACAAATTGATTTCCAGATATTCCTTGGATACCTAAATCATTTCTAAGATATGACATTGAAACATTGATCACTAAGCATAATTTTCTGTGTATACCATTTCACTTTGTATTTTAAATGCTACAAAGAGATTATTTATTTGTGTCTGTTAAATGAATATGCTTACTTTTGCCACTTTGTGAAGCCTTATAAAGGATGTGTGTGGCTACAGAAAGTTGTGATCTGTGTATTCATAAGCTATGATAGTTTGCTAAAATGTAGATCATACAGTTCACAATGACTTACCCTTTAGTTTTCTGGAAAACAAAATTTCTTTGGTTAAAAGTTACGATTAAAGCAAATGATTGTGATCACTTACTTAGGAGCAATAGTTTCAGAGAAATACAACTGTGAACATGCTTTTGTTTTATGAGGAAAATAGTTTTTTCCTAAAGCACCCATTCTCAGGGATTTGGGTCTGCGAGCTCCTTAGCACCACATTTCCACCAGCAGTGTATGACTGATTCATTTTCTTGGTATGCTCACTGGCATTTGATGTTGTCATTGTTTTCAATTTTAGCCATTCTGTTAGGTATGAAGTAATACTTCATTATGGTTTTAATTTGCACTTTTTATGACTAATGCTTTTTTATTTTTATTTTTTTATTATTATTAAATTTATTTATTTTTTAAATTATAATACTATATTTGTTTTGCCATACATTGACACGAATCAGCCATAGGTGAACACAATCTCCCAATGCCGAGCCCCCTCCCACCTCCCACCCCACATCCTCTACTTGAATCATCCTGTGCATCAGCCCCATGCATCCTGCATCCAACATTGAACATAGATTGGCGCTTCGTTTCTTACAAGAAAATATACAGGTTTCATTGCCATTCTCCCAAACCATCCCACCCTTTCCCTCTCCCTCAGAGTCCAAAAGTCCACTCTATACCTCTGTGTCTCTTTGTTGTCTCACATATAGGGTCATCATTACTGTCTTCTAAATTCCATATATATGTGTCAGTATACTGTATTGGTGTTTTTCTTTCTGGCTTACTTCACTCTGTATAATCAGTTCCAATTTAATCCATCTCATTAGAACTGAGTCAAATTTATTCTTTTTAAGGGCTGAGTAGTATTCCATTGTGTATATGTACCACAGCTTTCTTATCCAATCATCTGCTGATGGACATCTAGGTTGCTTCCATGTCCTGGCTATTATAAACAGTGCTGCAATGAACATTGGGGTACATGTGTCTCTTTCAATTCTGGTTTCCTCGGTGTGTATGCCCAGCAGTGGGATTGCTGGGTCATAAGGCAGTTCTATTTGCAATTTTTAAGTAATCTCCACACTGTTTTCCATAGTGGCTGTACTAGTTTGCATTCCCACCAGCAGTGTAAGAGGGTTCCCTTTTCTCCACATCCTCTCCAGCATTTATTGCTTGTAGACTTTTGGATCGCAGCCATTCTGACTGGTGTGAAATGGTACCTCATTGTGGTCTTGATTTGCATTTCTCTGATAATGAGTGATGTTGAACATCTTTTCATGTGTTTGTTAGCCATCCGTATGTCTTCTTTGGAGAAATGTCTATTTAGTTCTTTGGCCCATTTTTTTATTGGATCATTTATTTTTCTGGAGTTGAGCTGCATAAGTTGCTTATATATCTTTGAGATTAGTTGTTTGTCAGTTGTTTCATTTGTTATTGTTTTCTCCCCATTCAGAAAGCTGTCTTTTCACCTTGCTTATAGTTTCCTTTGTTGTGCAGAAGTTTTTAATTTTAATTAGATCCCATTTGTTTATCTTTGCTTTTATTTCCAGTATACTGGGAGTTGGATCATAGAGGATCCTGCTTTGATTTATGTCGGAGAGTGTTTTGCCTATGTTCTCCTCTAGGAGTTTTATAGTTTCTGGTCTTGATCAAATAATCTCAAGATTTGTATGGAAATACAAAAAACCTCGAATAGCCAAAGCAATCTTGAGAAAGAAGAATGGAACTGGAGGAATCAACTTGCCTGACTTCAGGCTCTACTACAAAGCCACAGTCATTAAGACAGTATGGTACTTTCACAAAGACAGAAATATAGATCAATGGAACAAAATAGAAAGCCCAGAGATTAACCCACACACCTATGGACACCTTATCTTCGACAAAGGAGGCAAGAATATACAATGGAGTAAAGACAGTCTCTTTAACAGGTGGTGCTGGGAAAACTGGTCAACCACTTGTAAAAGAATGAAACTAGACCCCTTTCTAACACCATACACAAAAATAAACTCAAAATGGATTAAAGATCTAAATGTAAGACCAGAAACTATAAAACTCCTAGAGGAGAACATATGACTAATGCTTTTGAACATCTTTAATGTGCTAATTTGCTGTCTGTATGCCTTCTTCAGAGAAATGTCTCTTCATTTATTTTTCCCACGTTTTACATAGACTGCTTGCTTTTTTTCCTGTTGAATTTTGAGAGTTCTTTATATATTCGATACTCATCCTTTGTTTGACATGTGTTTGTAAATATTTTTCTCCCACTCTGCAACTTGTCATCTCCTTGACAGTCTCTTACAGAGCAAAAGCTTTTAACTTCTAATTCAATTTATTAATTTTTCCTTCTACTGATCATGCGTTTGGTGTCAAAGATAAAGAACTATATGCCCAACCCTAGATCCTTAGCATTTTCCCCTATTTTTCTCTAAAATTTTTAGTTTTCTGTTTTACATTAAGTCTACTATCTATTTTGAGTTAATTTTTGCACGAAGTGTGAGACTTAGGTCAAGGTTGCTTCTCCCCCACCCCATGGAGATTTCTCCAGGACCATTTGTTGAAAAACCTCTGCACTGAGTCCACATGTTCATTGTTAATTCGTAGAAATAGTTGATTTTTGAATGCTTATTCTTTACCTTGAAAACTTTCAGGAATCCACTTATTAGGCCTTTGGATTTTTCTGGCAGATTTCTTGCAATTTTCTACGTAGATAATCGTGTCATTGGCAAATGGAGAGTTTTATTTTTCCTTTCCAGCACTCACACAGGGGTGTGAGCAGGATCTTTGCCTGTTTCTGATCTTAGAGGAAAAACATTTAGTCTCACGAAGTATCATGTTGGGTTGTAGGTAGTTCAGATGCTCTTTATCAAGTGGAGGAAGTCTCCCTATATACTTTTTTTTTCTGCGAGTTTTTATTATGAAAAGATGTTGAAACTTTCTCAAATGCTTTTTCTGCATTGCTTGATATAATCAAGTGAGTTTTCCTCTCTAACCTGTTAACATGTCAGATAACATCAATTTTTAAATATTGACTACTTTTTCATCTCTGGAATAAATTCTATTTGCACAGTTCTTTTTATACATTGCATAATTGTATTTGCTAATTTTTGTTAAGGATATTTACATCTATATTCATTAAGATATTGGTCTTCCATTTTCTTTTATACAATATCCTTGGTTTGGTATGAGGGTTACAGTAGCTTCATAAAATGATTTGGGAAGTGCATCCTTTTCTATATTTTGGGGAGGAGATTGTATAAAATTTCTGTAGAATTGTGTAGAAATATATGATAGAAATCACCAATGAAACCATCTGGGTTTGGAGATTTCTTTTGGGGAGCTTTCAGGTTATGAATTTAATTTCCTAAATAATTGTAACACTATTCACATTATCTACTTCATATTGTCCACTTTTATAGACCACTTTTCAAAAAAGTGATCTATTTAATTTGTTAAATTTATGCTTGTAGTATTCCCTTTATCTTTTGATGTTTTCCAGTGCCAGTAACCATGAGTTCTGTTTAATTCCCAATATTGATGATTTGTGTTTTCTTTGTTAGTTTTCCAAACATTTTGTCAATTTTATCCTGTCAAGAACCAGTTCCTTGTCTTATTTTGTCTAAGTTTTTCTGATTTTAAATTCAGTGATTTCTGTTCTTACCTTTATTTTTTCCTTCCGCTTACTTTGAATTTATTTTGCTCTTCTTTTTCTAGGCTTCTGAAATGGAAGCTTAGATTTGAGACTATTCCCCTTTTTTGAAAGTAAGCATTCAAATAAGAAAAAAAATTTTTTTACAAGGGAGGAAATGCACAGAGAACTTGAATTTTTAACTTGTAAATAGCAGGGGCAGGGGGTGGGGGGGTGGGCCGGGGAAGGCAATTTTAAATGACAGCATAAATACATGTACAAACACCAAGCAGACACAGAATCACCCACTGATATGAGCTGGTGACCAAACATAAGGGAGATGCACTGGGACTTTACTTAATACTTTTCTTTAATTTAAATCCCCTCATGTGGCAAATGACCTAAGTAAGAGAATTTTGGAAAAGATGTATATGTGGTCATCGGTATCGAGTGTTGGAAACCATTCTTAAGATACTCACAAACTCAATACTGTTCTATTGTTGTCATGTAGTAACCAGACTTACTTTCCTAGGCTTTCACAAAATAAAATGAGCATGGGATAAAGACAGGCTCAGCATAGTCCTCCTGTGTTCTCGATAAACCTAATAAAATCCTTTGTGTTACCATTCAAGGACAAAATGTTGAAAGAGTCCTAGCTCTTTGGCATCATTTGTCCTCTGGCAAGTATCTCTTTGCTCCACTCTGTTCAGCACAGCACAGACCGTTCTAGCACACTAAATCCAGTAGAGAGAATTTTCGGTGTAGACAACATGTATTTGCATATTTGAGATAAACTATCATGATGTTACATTATAGTATTTATTTCTGGGAACATGTTTAAAGAAGTATTTCCTTCTAGTGTTTTCATGACACTATTCCCCTTACTCTCCTCCTTATTAAAAGAAAAACACAGCGGATGATCCTACTCTGACCCTTGGGCTTATGATCCTTCAGTGTTAGAATACCTAACACTTGAACCGAGAGCTCAGTATACATCAGGCACTGTATTAAACACCCTGCATACTCGATCTCATTTAATTCTTATGACATTATGTTATAATTAGGTTAATATAACTATTCTTATGACTATTGTTAAAGTATTATAATTCTTACATTATAATAATGTCGTCCAAATATAAAGTTGGAATAAAATAATAAAAAGATGAGGAAAAGACTGACTTCAAAGAAATTAAGTAATTTGCCTGAATTCACACAAATATTAAGTTCTTGTACCTACATGAGATTCCAGACTTGCCTGACTCTCCAACCTACTCTAATCTTATATAATGCTATCAATTTCAGAACTAGCTGGAAGTTTTAGCCTGTCAGCATTTGAAGAACAATAGACCTTTGTCATTTGGCCGCTAAATGGGCACTGCTGTCTGCCACTCAGTTAATGTCCCTGTACCTCAGTTTTCAGACACTGTCTTTTCTGTAGTTCTCACTTCCTTCCTCCCTGCTCCTAGACCTTGCTCAAAATGTTTCTCTGTCCCTGTGGTTAGATTACTGGGTTCAAATATTCTGTTTTCTCTTCCTCCTTTAAGTATCTTTCCTCCGTAATTACCTCCACAGGATTCTTATACAGCTTTCATATGCTCATACGAGAAAATCACTCATAGTATAAATGTCTATGTTAAGAAAGACAGGTGTCATTTTAGAGGTAATTTTATTGTTTGCCTTGCTACTTGTTTTTCTTAAATTATTGTCAGCCATCAAGATTCATCCATTTACACATTCAGTATATTTTTAGGGTTTCTAAACCAAGATCCAAGATATTTACCTATAGAGCGAAGAAATGCTCTGAACATTAACTAAATGTTATATGCTTTCTTAATATCAGTATTAAATATCTGTTCATAAGTATTTGTTCAGTGTCTGTATGTCAGTGTCTGTTACCCTAGACACTAACTTTTACTTCCACATCATCTTTTTCTGGTAAAAGTGTTTTTTAAATACCAAAAATAAGTTTGCTCTATATAGTAATACACAGATTCACTTTAGAAAAAAATAAAAATACAACAAACTAGAAAGAATTAGGAAATACACACCAACAACAATCACTTTCAATACTTTTATGATTATCCTTCCAATGTTTTATTCATGTTTTTCAACTTAATTTTTTTTTAGTTAACACTATATAATAAACACTCTTCTACATTAATGGTTGTTAAAGATAAATACTAGTTTACTGTGTGGGAGTACAATAGCTTTAAAATCACATTTTCTATGTTGGACTCACTACTGCTAGCTTTTTGCAGTAACAGGTGAAGATAACAAACATCATTTGCATATTTTTCTGTTCATATAGATGGTTACTTAAAGTCTCACAGACAGTATTTCTAATGGGCTAGGGGCATTTTTCCAGATCTCAATTTAAAAATTATCATTTGATCAGTTAAAAGGAGAGCCCTTCTGTTTGAAATTCAACATAATCAACAGTTTGCTCATATCTTAACTCTTGAAAAGTGTGTCTCCTCTATCCAATACATCCTGATAGAATACTGGATATGGGGGTACAAAGATGAATAAGAGCCTGTGCAGGGCAGATAACAATTTGCAGCAGCACGATTTTCTATTGAGTAGAACACTATGTTCTTGATAATCTGCAGCAGATCCGTGCGCAAGACCCACAGGCTGTGTTGAGGACAGCGGAAGGCGTAACCACTGGTGATTATTCGAAATATTTCTTAAGGAGAAAGAAATGTACAGCAGTCTGTACATTTTAATATTTAGTGGTTGAGAAAAGATACAGCCCATGGCTTCTCTTATCTATCGATTGTCTATGACTCTTATCTATGACTCTCATTTACATGGTGATAGGCAGTTTGCTTATGTTTAGCATGTAAATTTAGAGAAAATATCGTTTAAGTCTGTAAGAAAAGTAGGAATTTAGAAATGATTCATATAGCTAACGTGTAGTAGACAAAAAGAATTACACTAACGGGCCGTTTTGCTTAAACAAAACATAAGAGACGTCAACTGGGGTAACTAAACCATCTTCAACACATTGGCGTCACACCTATACGCGGCGGCAGTGAAAGTGTTAAGGCCTGCACAGGCCTCTATACTGCAGGAGGCGGCGCAAAACCTGGGCAAGTTTTCTGGGAGCGCCGCAGATCCCTGCCAAGCAGAGCAGACCAGGCGCCGGTGGACCGGGAGCCGTTAAGAACGCCTGGAAGACAGCGCTCGCGTCATGCCGGGAAGCCGACGCACTAACCTACGTCTACAACCTCTCCCTCGAGGCCCCGCCTATTCCTTACCCAAGAGCTCTCTGGGGCCTCCGGAGGAGGCGTGGCCCAGGGCAAGGAGGGGAGAATGCGCATGCGCACTTGGA
Source organism: Nanger dama (assembly GCA_917880005.1). Classification (NCBI taxonomy): domain Eukaryota; kingdom Metazoa; phylum Chordata; class Mammalia; order Artiodactyla; family Bovidae; genus Nanger; species Nanger dama. The sequence goes on along the minus strand of CAKJTW010000009.1, from coordinate 14,657,143 downwards.
GCCCGTCATGTAGCCAACTATCAATCTCGCGAGTGTTGATAGTCGGTGGCGTAGGTAGCAGACCTCAGTGCTGGCGAGATAGGTGATATCTACCAGAGGAAGAAGAGGAGGCAGCTAAAGCCAGTTCCCAGTCTCTGTCCCTCTTTGCTTTCCTTTCTTTTTCCCTCAAGCCTTCGCCCTCCTGTGAATCAGCCCGCCTTCCCTGACCTCAGTGACCCGAGTGGCCCCGCCCACTCTCGTCGACGTGATTCCCGCCGTGGGGTAAAGCGCCGGTCGAACCCGGGGCCCCGAGGAAGAGGAGGGCGACCAGAGGGGAGGTTGCTGGGCCTGGTTTGGGCTCGTCGCCGAGCCGCGGCGCAGGGGGCTTTCGAGTAGTCCTCTCGCTTCTCCATCTGCTCGTTGCGACGCAGCCACCCAGGCCTAGGCCTCCTCCTCCTCCCTGCCGGACCCGGCCTCTGGCAGCAGCGGGTGACGCAGACGGAACATCATGTCGTCCGCGGCCGACCCTCCCGCCACCCCCGCCTCCCGAGCGCGCCTTCCAAGCCCGCAGCCTCGGCCGCCGGCAGCAGGGAGCAACAGCAGCAACAAAGGCGGCCCCGAGGGCGTCGCAGCCCAGGCGGCTCCCTCCGTGGCCAGTGCCGGCCCCGCGGACTCGGAGATGGAGGTGAGGGCGGCTCGTGGCGTGGAAAGAGGGCAGGATGGGGAGGAGAAACTGGTTTCCTCGCCTCTGTGCTAGTGATGAGACGCAGAGCCAAACTTCACCCCTTCGCACTCCAGCTCGGCCTCAGACCCTTTGGGTCGGAAATGATGCTTTCACCCTTGCGCCGAAGCTATCCAGGCAACCTCAAGTGGATTTCTGGCACTTCACGTTTATATTATTTGTCTCTCTGGCGAACCTTGCCAAATCCTCGAACGCTCTTGTTAGACACATGTTCTTGATTACTGAGGCCGAGTGAGGATCTACCCTTTTTTTTTTCAAGCTGGACTCCCATAATTCCCTCGCGCATCTCTGAATCTCAATTTTACTTTCCGCTAAACTTGGGGGGAGGGCGAGGGAAATTTCCCTCTAGGTACGGGGGGTAGACAGGCAGGGTGGGGAGGGCATTTAAAAGCAGCGCATCCGAGGACTTGGGCCTCCTTTTCTTCACCCCGTTCTTTGCGGGGCGGTATCTGTTTCGCAGAAACAATGGCGAGGGCTGGATGGCCGAGGGCGCAGTGGGGATAAGCGGGGCACAGCTGCTCCCTCGGAGGGAGAGGAGGCTCCTCCCAAGCACTGTTCCATGGGGAAGGGAAGCGACCAAGGCGGCAGCAGCTGTCTTGACCCCCATTCCATTTGTGGGGGAGTGATGGCTGGATGGATGAATGAATTAGTGAGTGAGGGGCGGTTAGTTTGCTTACAGATCAGCGCATTTCCTCTTTGGGGGCTTTGGCCTTATTTTGAAAATTGGTACCGTTCTCTATGGCTCCCCTACCTTCTGGGCTGAGGCTGGTGGGTCAGGGAATGGTAACAGTACTGCGAGGGTGGAGAGATTGGGGAACTGCCAGGCGGGTCTTTTGGGTGTGCTCCAAGGTTTTGCGATGTCTGGGAACAAAGTGTTGCTTGCTCCTTCCAATTTTATTCTTGGCCTTTGATCTGTTTTGAGATATTTTATAGTCGCAACCCAGAGATTTCTGGAATTTTTTCCATCCTTGGATAGATTGAGCAAAGGTAATACTGCTCTGAAAGGGAATGTTGCTGCAGAATTAACACGATAAGGAAATGATAGGGCAGTTTACCATAGAGGATTTGGCTCAGTAGTTTTATTTGGGTGCTGTACTAAGTCATAGGTCAGTTCAGTGGAGTCCTACTGTCTGCAACCAGCGGCCTTATCTAGGGTGAGGTAACGTGTTAGTTTTTGAAAGAACTTTAAGGTAAGGGTGGGTTTTGGTGGAATAGGACCTCTGGTATTCTGTAGCTTTCAGCGACTTGAAATTTGTTTTCAGTTCATGTCAGTGTTGCTTGTTTTCTTTTTCTTAAGATTTTAAATGATTGTCTTGAATTGCTAAGGTTAACTTGGATTCCCGCTCCCTGTTTAAGGGCGTTTGAAAGTTTGACACCGAAAGCAGTTGTATTAAATACGCAATTCTCAGGGCTTCCCAGGTGGCGCTAGTGGTAAAGAACCCGCCTGCCAGTGCAAGAGACAAAAAGACGCGAGTTCGATCCCTGGGGTGGGAAGATCCCTTAGAGGGGGAGGCATGGCAGCCCACTCCAGTGTTCTTGCCTGAAGAATCCCATGGATGGAAGAGCCTGGCGAGCTACAAAGAGCCTGGCTGGGTGGCAGAGTCAGACAAGGCTGAGCGACTGAGCAGGAGCTGCACTTCTCTGCAAACTGCTGCCCACTGTTGTCAGCCTCTCAAAAGAGGCTGCCGTTCAAATTTTGGAGTAGCAACCGAAGTCTCAGTCTCGTTAAGAGTGTTAAGGAAATATCAGAAAGCAGAATAAGTTAAAGCCTAAACTAAATATTTTGCCTTTCAGTTGCTATTTCTAAGGTAAAATGGAATTAGAGTTTAACTATGAATATTAATATTGTAACAAGTACTGGCTGACTGTCAGTAGTGTTTTTGCCAGATGGGGAAATTGAGTCTTCTTTTAAGTAGAATCTGTGATAGAACCACATCTGGCTCTGAAGCTGACCCTTCCCTGAATATCTTTCCCTGTCATATTTTTACCAAAAATGTGTTGTTTAACAATTTCATTTATTGAAAAATGGCTTCATTATTTTCCCTTCTCAGGATAGTAACATCAGTGATTTTATCTTTTACCAGTCTTTTCACTGACTAGTTTTTGTTTTTCCTTCATATTATAGTATGGTATTTTTTCCTTTTCTTTTTAAGTTGCATTTTTCCAAAATCATTTATTTTCTGACAAAGCCCACTTTCCTAGGAACATTAGTTAGCTTTCCCATGTATTAGGTTATTATTATTATCTTTTTTTTTTGGCTTGGTATTGGTAGGTCATGGGAGCAGTCACATTTTTTTAATTAGCATTATCTTTTGGCAAACCTGAATGGGGCCTGTCTTGATTCATTCTCATTTTTCATACCTACCTGGACTGATAGATAGGTACACTATATACCAACAGCCATATGACCTCAAGAGTCCTGAATCCAAATCTTTTGCCTGTTTTAGTTGAGACTATGTAAGAAATATTGACTGCTATTGGAAAGCACATCTTGATTTTTTTAAGGATATATTCGACTTTTCATGGTATCCCAGTACCATTTTGTGAATTATTCTGGGTAGGCGGCTTTGTCACTTTTACTCTGGAGACCAGCGATTGTGATGAGTTTAAGATTACACAAGTTCATAAAGGTCTTAGCACTGAAGTTAGACTTGAATTTGGGTCATTTAATCAAGTACTGTACCAGGCCCATACCCTCAGCTTTTAATCATAGGTAAGAGATCCAGCCAGTCCATTCTGAAGGAGATCAGCCCTGGGATTTCTTTGGAAGGAATGATGCTAAAGCTGAAACTCCAGTACTTTGGCCACCTCATGGTGAAGAGTTGACTCATTGGAAAAGACTCTGATGCTGGGAGGGATTGGGGGCAGGAGGAGAAGGGGACAACAGAGGATGAGAAGGCTGGATGGCATCACTGACTCGATGGATGTGAGTCTAAGTGAACTCCGGGAACTGGTGATGAATAGGGAGGCCTGGCGTGCTGCAATTCATGGGGTCACAAAGAATCGGACACGACTGAGCGACTGAACTGAACTTTGTTACAGTATGTAGCACTACAGATCATTAATGAAAATTGTACTTTTCACCAGCTGTTCTTGTGTTCTTTTAATGGATGAGCAAACTTTGCAGTGAAGTTGGTGCTATTTTTTTGGTTTTTGTGACTTTCTGAATGTCAGGGTGAATAAATTTGTAAAAATAGCACATTTATTATCAATTAAGGAGTCAAACTGTAGTTAAAGTATTCACTTTAGGGTGCATGATGAATTTTTTTGATGTTTTAGAAGATGGAAATCAGGGTGAGTGTGTGATTTCCCAGGTATGCATTTGGGGAGTACTAAAGTATGGCTCAGACGGTAAAGCGTCTGTCTACAATGTGGGGAGACCTGGGTTCAAGCCCTGGGTTGGGAAGATCCCCTGGAGAAGGAAAGGGCAATCCACTCCAGTATACTATTGCCTGGAAAATCTCATGGACAGAGGAGCGAGGTAGGCTACAGTCTATGGGATCGCAAAGAGTTGGTCACGACTGAGCGACTTCACTTCATTTCACAGTAGATACTGCAGTTTTATTAAAAGGGAACATTTCCTTCACAATTTATATTGTTCAATTTGGCTTTATAATTTTTGATTAGAAAACAAAACAGATTTGCTTTAAGTATTTTTGTTCTAGGATGTTGGAGATAATAACCTTGTGCTTTAATCTTGGCAGTGGCCATGAGGTTTACGTATTTGGGTTAAGTGAATTGTTATTATTGTCATATTTTGCATCAGGATTTCCCATCAGATAGGATGGCAGCCATTTAGGTATCTAGGAAGTTCAGGACAGGAGTGTATTACTTTGAATATATTTTGGGCTGAAATCAGTGTAATAATGATATGTTGAGTATTCTTGAAGAACAAACCATGGTTTTTCCTCTTACCAGGAAGTATTTGACAATGCATCTCCTGGAAAGCAAAAAGAAATCCAAGAACCAGATCCCACCTATGAAGAAAAAATGGTATGTTCTAGGTATATGAATAGTCATAATAGCTTTTTATTAGGTGATTAAATTTACTAAAGTTGAGGCACAGATATCTAATTTAAATATGTGTAACATGGAGTACTGTAACCTTTATCTTACTTGATTAAAGCAAATACAGTTGTGTTTCATGAATTCACGTAGTATGTAAATAATGTGGATTATATTAATACTCCTTTTTAGATTTAGCATTGGGAGTGAGTTGAGTTAAAAGACCAGAGAAGTAACTATTCAAGATGTGTTTATTCTGCATCTGTCTAGCACTGTACTCTACTGGTTATAAAGCGAGTAATACATGTATGATTTATAGTAACATATACAATATATAATGAGCTTCCCAGGTGGTTCAGTGGGTAAAGAATCTATCTGCAATGCAGGAGACACAGATCCGATTGCTGGTTAGGGAACATCCCCTGGAGGAGAGCATGGCAACCCACTCCAGTGATCTTGCCTGGAGAATCTCATGGACAGAGGAGCAGCCAGTCCATAGGGTTGCAGAGTCTGACATGACTGAAGCAACTGAGCATGCACTCATGCACATGTGCATACAATATATAATACAAAAACATACAGTGATATATTTCTTGCCCTACAAAGAGAATATGAATATTATACTTGCAAAAGATCCAGCTCACATTTCACATCTTCTTGGGAATCTTTATTTTTACCATGAGTTAACCAGTACCTACAAAGAGCTTTGAATTTGTTTAGATTAAATAATAATGACTAACAGTGAATGAATAGTATGTATTGGGCCCTGTTCTATGTGCTTTATATAGATTAAACTTAATTTTTTTAAATCTTAAAAAGTTAAAATAACATGTGTAAGAATATCATTACTGCACTCTACAGTATCCTCTTTAAGAGTGGAAACAGTGTCTTAGTCTGTCTTCATCATCCAGAATAGTATCTGGCACATAGAATACTGATTTTAACAAGTATTACTTTACCCTTGTTCTTTGACTTTCTCATCAATATCAGCAAATATTTTTGAAATTTCTAAAAATGGCTTCAAAGTCCTAAAAGTTTGCATATATGTATCTGCGTACACATATATAATGTGCATAATGTATAGTGTAATATGTAAAGTGTAAGTGATGTATTACTCTCTATGATTTCTATTATGTTTTGTATATATACATTTTGTGTATATCTGTAACTATCCTGTCACCTTTCTTTGCTGTCAGTCTTATTTGAAGAAAAGATGTTTTTCCGTTTTTACTTTTCCCATTCATTCCTCTGGCTGCTGCTGCTGCTGCTGCTAAGTCGCTTCAGTCGTGTCCGACTCTGTGCGACCCCATAGACAGCAGCCCACCAGGCTCCCCCTGTCCCTCATACCTCTAAACCTTCACAACTTAGATTCTGTCATTAACACTATATTAGTGTTAATTCTCTATGATCTTAGCCAAAAGGCTGAGAAGTGATGTACTAGTAACTTTAATGGATAATTCTTTGGCTTAGTTTTAGTTTAATTCTCCTTATTCATACTAGTGTTTGACCCCATTGGCCACTCCACAAATTTTTTCTTTCCTTGAGAGACCTTTTTGTTTTGATGATACCTTATTTACTTGATTATTCATTTGTCCTTCATTACATTTTGAACATTTGTTCTTGGACAGTTTTAATCTTGTCACTGGTTTTCATCTGCCACTTTTAAATGAGTACTTCTGAATATTTAGCTCAGATGCATCCAGTCATTGTATTTTCATTTGCTTGTTGAACATTTAAATCCCTTTGGTAAGTCTTATTTAGGAGTATCTGAAGTTGAATTCATTATCTCTTTCACACACAGTTAGTGTTCTCTCAATGAATGAAAGTTTTTAATAAATACCCAAGCTGTTTATAACAGTGTGTCATAGTTTTAATAGTCTTGGCAGATTTAACTTCATAAATATTTCTTTTATGTTTTCCCCATCACCCTAGTTCATTATTCTTCTGTTGCATGAATTATTTCATTGGCATCTTCATTTGGCTCGTTTCTCATGATATAGCTTCTTCCAGATCTGTGTTTTTGTAAGGTCTGTGGCACTGATCTGATTATATAATGGAGGTTTTCAGTGGTTCTTTACAATGCTTCTCATCTCCACAGCTCCCTTTATTGCAATTTTTTTCTCACTTCCTACAAATTTTTCGGTCTCCTGCTTTATTTCCTTTTTCAAAATCATGACCTTGACAAGCAGTTTTCTTCTGAGCAGACTCCTTATCATCTGCTAGATCCTATTCATAGGTAAGTCTTAAAATACCTATGATCCTATTCATAGGTAAGTCATAGAATCAGTGAGAGAATTTTGGAAATTATGAAATCTTTTGTAGAGCTTTGGTGAAGTTTATACTTCGTTCTTTAAGGTAGTAGTCTCAGACTTGACCTTGTAGAAGATAACAAAGGTTTTGGATATTTCTGATCTGATGGATCATGAACCCACAGTTTGACATCTAGAACCATTAAAGGATCTTGAGCACTAGAGAGGTGTGATAAGGTCTAAGAATTGGGAGGACTACGCCCTTCTCTGTGAAACATCATCTCTGTTGGCATTTTCCTAATCATCCTGCTTGAAATTTAAAATTTGGTGCTATTCCCACTTTCCATGTGTTCTTACTGTGCTTTATTTTTACTTCTGAGTTTTTGTTTTCTGACAGTTTTCATAATTTACTTGTTATGTTTTATTTTCAATATTGTCCTATAATGAAAACTTCATAGAGAGACAGAATACTTTTTTTCTGGTCTGCACACAAAAGTATTTTTTGAACTGAAAGACATTTAAGAAGAAAATGTTGATTTGAAGATGTTTTTTAAAGAAGAGAATATATATTCAGTGATTTGAGTACTGTAGAGTAACTTTGGCTTTAAAATATCTTACACTCTGACCTATCTGAATTTATTTCCAGAGCTTATTTATCTTGATCCAAACATAATTACAATGATAGAAGAGTCTTTTTTAAATAGCATCATCTTCTCAATGCATGTTTTTGGTTTTGCTTTTACTATATATGTATTAGAAAATGAAATTGTGTAAAATAGTTATATATGGATCTCAGGTCAATATTTTAAAATAGAAGCGACTGAAGCTTGTCGTTGGTAGGCCATTACTGAGGAGGAACATGGTGACAGCCTCTTGGTGCTGTGGATTGGGCTACATTTGTAATCCAGTGAAACCCTGTCACCGTGTGCCTTCAGTGTCAAATTGGGCTTCAGTTTTACATTGGTGTGATGTTTAAAAATTATGTTTTCATTTAAAAGCACATTAGACTACCTCTGGTGTTTGCTAGGTAAAATGTTTTGTGATTCATTGTAAAGTTGACATTTTAAACATTTATAGGTAGAGATACTGAGTAACAGGCTTCTCGGTTTATTGAACGCTTGTCTTCTTGTTTCTCCTTACTTAAAATCAAAGTATTGATGTGTCTGTAAAAGTCTGTTGTCTAAAGGCTCTAGATTTCTATTGTTTATTTTTATAAGAGTTGATTTCAAGGTCTTAAGTCTTTTGGTCTTCCGTTCTTTTGTGTGATAATAGGAAACACTCAAAGCCGCATATGTTAGATATAAAAATAAGAAATGGTATTAAGAACTACATAGGGTTAATAAATATTTCATGAACTTAATAGATGTTTTTCAAGCCTGATAGCTTTTTAAAATTTGGCACATTTTTCCGTCTTCTGAATAAATACACCTGTATTGCAGTGTCTTTATTTTTTTATTTGATATTTTTCTTCAACTACATTCAAGTATCACTGATGCACAGTAGTTTTATGTTTTTAATTCAGTGAGTTTTGGCAAATAGCTGAGGCCATTTAGACACCGTACAATCACAATGTAGAGCAGTTCTGTCATCCCCCAGACGTTTGCTCCTGCTCTCGTCCCTGACACTTCAGTTCTCCTTTCTGAGAAGTCACGACTTAGAATTTCATATAGAAAATCACTGTAGAATTTCATATAGAAAATCACTGTTTGGAGTTTGGGTCGCATAGTGTGCAGTTTCATGCTTGCTGGCTTCCACATAGTATCATGCTTCTGGATCTCATCTGCGTTGTTGCATGCAGCAGGGGTCCCTTTTATTGCCGAGATTGTTGTATGGAGACATGTTGAAATTTTGATTTCTGAATTTGTATTGATATTTTGATAAAATGTGTTTTCACATTTTTTCCAGCAAACTGACCGGGCAAATAGATTTGAGTATTTATTAAAGCAGACAGAACTGTTTGCACATTTCATTCAGCCTGCTGCTCAGAAGACTCCAACCTCACCTTTGAAGATGAAACCAGGGCGCCCACGAATAAAAAAGGATGAGAAACAGAACTTGCTATCAGTTGGCGAGTGAGTAATAGTTGATACATAATAGCTGAACCAGACTTATTTTAGATAGTCTTCATTAGAAGCACAAAATCATTTTATTAAAAAAACAGTTACAGTGCTCTTATCTATTTGGCCCAGTTGGCTTGGCAGGATATAGCCATACATGTAAAAATAAATAAAAATAGGCATAAAGCTTTATTTTTATATGGATTCAGTAGGGAATTCGGATGTTACCTTCTCCTTGGAGTGGAAACAAATGCAAAGGTTAAGTGGGCTACTTAATATCGTCTAGAAGGAATTAGAGTAATCTGACTTTGTACTTAGATCTGACTTGGGGCTTTCTGTAGTCTCCTAAACCACGTACATGGATTGAGAGTACTGCTGTTATCTGAAGTCTCCTTGTTTATAGATAGTATGATGATTTATGTCATGGTAGTCTACTTAAAATTTTTGTTATAAACTTTCTTTATATAAAAGGAAATGTCAAGTTGTATGATGCCATTGTTAGGTGGTGGTGCAAAATTTGTAAAGTAATTCTTGAGTGTTGAATTTATAGATTCTTTCTTAGAATTTGTGCTGGTTGGATAACTTAGGATGTTTGGTGGTGGTTTAGTTTCTAAGTTGTGTCCTACTCTTGGGACTGCATGGACTGTAGCCTGCCAGGCTCCTCTCTGTCCATGGGATTTTCCAGGCAAGAATACTGGAGTGGGTTGCCATTTCCTTCTCCAGGGGATCTTCCCAACCTAGGAATCGAACCTGGGTCTCCTGCCTTGCAGGCGTATTTTTTACCAACTGAGCCATGAGGGAAAAGCCCTAAGATGTTTGGTTAGTAATAATGAATTTAGGGAAACCTCATTGCTTGAAAGTAACCATTAATTGAAGTAACAAAGCATATGCCAACTTTTATCTTTAGTTTAAAACCATAATAATCAGTCATCTTGAATAGTATATTATGAAGGAGATTTTATTTTTAAAAGGAGCAAAGTTAAGTTTCTCTCTTGGTTTATGGAGAGTAACTTGGGGTTGAGGGGTAGATCTCTGAATTAAGTTTTTATAAGGTTGGAATGAAGAGAAACACAAGAAGTAAACACATATGACAAGCAAGAAGGGACTTCCCAGGGGGTCCAGTGGCTAAGACTCCACACCCCCAATGCAGAGGGCCTGGGATCCACTCCTGGTCAGGAAACTAGATCCCACATGCCACAACTAAGAGTTTGCATGCCACAGCCAAGATCCAGTGCAGCCAGATAAATATTGGGGGAAAGCTACCAAAAAAAAAAAATCCTTGGATTTTTATTGCCTTCGCTTGCATTTCTGAGGAATTTTTCTTTATCTGAGGAGGCTAATTATCTTTCCCACAAAGCATGTAGTTTTAATAGAAATCAAGCAATAATTTAGATATAGAGATCACAAGAGTGGAATATAATCTACTGTTTTCTAATTTAAATGAAAGTATTTGTTGAAAGTATACAGGTATAAGTGGAAACTTGAAAACTGGGGAGTAAGTAGTTTTACTAACCTGAGTCCTTTAGAGATTAAGAAATCTGTCAATATTGCTACAAAAAATTAGTTTTTAAGAGACTGTATCTGACTCTATTGGGATGTAAAATCTGGGCATGTATATTTAAAAAGCTTCAAGTAATTCTGATGATCTAGTTAAAGAGTCATTGCCTTAAGCCCTAAGTCTCTGTTCTGCAAATTCTGCAGCTTTTGGTGCAAGTTGTAGTTTTTAAAATGTGATTTCTGGGGAACTATTTTTGAGGTGGAAGCAAAATACTTCACATTAAAATATAAACTATGAGGTTTTTCTTACTGCATATTTCATTGAAATTAGATTATCACATTTATGTTTATCAGGTTCTGGTTAACCTAAGGTATTACTCTATAGTCTTAATTTACATGCCTTTTAAGATACTATGAAATATTGGTCAGCCTCTTGACCACTATGTTGAAAGGTGGTAATTAAAGCCAAGACTCAAATTGCTTGATTTTATTTTAAACTTGGCAGCTATCGACACCGAAGAACAGAGCAAGAAGAAGATGAAGAATTATTAACAGAAAGCTCCAAAGCAACCAATGTTTGCACTCGGTTTGAAGACTCTCCATCATGTATGTTATATATATTTAATTACTTCATCTTTAAAACATCCCCTTGTAGCCTTTGGTTAATGTTGGGGTTTTCTCTTGGCTATAATTTATAAAGGGAATTTTAAGTAATCTTTGAAATTTATTGATTGTGAAATGAACTTCAGATACTTTTTTGGCTAGAATTGATAGTATATCATTATGATAGTGATGCTGTATTTCAAAAGGGCATAAATCACCATTGTGCTTGATGTTTCCTGAATGTATATGTAAAAATGGGAACGGAATTTGCCATATATTTGCCCTAGAGACGAAAGATGTGTAAGAAAAGGTAGTTATTAAAGACTTTTTGTTACTCATCTCCTGATTTTGTCTTTGTTTTAAAGTTTATAAATAGTTTTCCAAAAGAAAACATGGTTAACCAGGTTTAGGTTTTACTTATATATAATCTTGGGTTTCCCAAGTGGCATTAGAGGTAAAGAGCCTGCCTGCCAGTGCAAGAGACTGACTCATGGGTTCGATCCCTAGGTCAGGAGATCCCCTGGCGGAGGGCATGGCAACCAGAGTCCCATGGACAGAGGACAGTCCGTGTAGCCGTGGCAGGCTGCAGTCCGTGAAGTTGCAGAGTATACGACTGAAGCGGCATAGCATGCGTGCATGTGCAATCTTGGTTGTCTGGTGGCACAGTTTTCTTTACTGAGCCCAGTAATTTTTTTTCCCCTGATCTTTCTCTTTCTCACTTGATGACAAGTTTGTATGATCATAGTGGTTGTGAGCAAAAGAAAAATTTATAGTAGTATAGGATTTATAATTTGGATTGGATGTTTTAATAATTAACTGTCATCTTGAACTCTTAGCAGACTAAACTTCAAGGAGGATAGGATCTGGTTAGAAATGCATTAGTCTGGTTAAAGTGTGTATCTCCAGATTTTTTTTTTTCTTTTGGCTACAGAATACCCAGTTTTCATTTCTTATTATGAAGCTAGAGGCCAGAGCCAGATTTGTGGTGCAGAGAGAAAGGAAATTTGAAGTATTTGAGTTGTCTCTTTCTCACATTCTTACAGTGTAACCAATTTTCCTAGTGTTCATTAACATTTTCTCTCAGAGCAGTGTTTTCAAAAGGGATGGAATCTAGAATATACATGTATTTTTTTTTAAGTTGGGTTATTTGTGATCCATATACTTAGTAATTATTCTGGGATGGGAAATGTAAACCCTGAAAGATACTGTTTCTCTTTGTAGGACCTCTTGGAAAAGCAAAGTAAGGAAGGGTAAAGGAAAAACAATCTTTTATTAATAATTTTTATTTATTTCCCCTTTGTTAAGAGAAAAACACAGTCCCCAGTGAACCTCTGTTTTGGTCATCAGGGAAGGTGAAAACTCTTGGTTAGAAACACTTGGCGCTGACACTGAGAAAGGAAATAGGCCAGAGTCTCTAGGACCCATACATGGTAACAGAAGGACTGAGCGGCTGGGGTGCTCCCGATGCTTTCCGCTCCGATGCTTTCCGTCGTGTTTCTTGTCTTCCGTATCCATCTGCTCCTTCTCTGCTCCACACCGCAACAGCTACCTTTCCCGACTTGGAACTTGCCACATTCCCATTCTTAAAACCTAATGAAGAAGGCACAGTCAAAATAAACATGTGTAGGCCCAAGTTAAACCTCTGAGTGTCAAATGAAGGAGGAGCTGCCCACCTGTATTACTTGTCTTTAAAATGTGCATATCATTTTTCTTTTGTTTTTAGATGTCAAATGGGGTAAACTGAGAGATTATCAAGTCCGAGGATTAAATTGGCTCATTTCTTTATATGAGAATGGCATCAATGGTATCCTTGCAGATGAAATGGTATGTGTTTGGTAGCTTTTGTAGAAGTCCACGTTTTATAATTTAAAACCTTGTACACCAGTTAGATTTATAAAAGTTAAGACTTGGACGATATAGTTTATTGATTATACTGTAGACTGTTAGCAAACTAATCCTGTGTCACACTAATAATTAGCTCACTTCAGTTGCCTTAAGTGGGATCTATATCTATACTTCAGTTGTGAGAAATTATTATCTATGAAAGTGTAATTTAAAAATAATACGTTTTGAGAAGCATGCCTTTGGTTGACTTTTGTAATATAATGACTTAGCTATCTCCCCTTGCTCCCTCCACTTCTGTGAGACACGGGGGATTAGTTGGACTTCATCAATAAATATTTCCTCTGTGATGGCACCTTGTACCATTCTGTCTTGTAGAACATTGTATCTTGTTTACTGTTTACTAGTTATATAGTGAATGTTTTAAGTTTCTCTATAGCTACAGTGCTAAGACAATTGCTTGGAGAAAGTAATGGAGTCAGAAGAAATTGGTCTCAGTTCTAGCTCTGCTGGGTGACCCTGGGAAAGCTTAGATCTGAGCTTTGTGGGGGTGGTAATGGTACATCCTTCACAGACTGGTGAAGGTTAAATGCCATAACACTTATCCACTTGACACAGGTCAAGTTTCTGCTATTTGTTAGGTGTATATACAGCTTTTCTTTTAAATGTTTCTGTACCAGTCAGGAAATAATAAATACAGGAGTCTGTTTTGTTCCGTGTTTCATAGCTTTGTGGTTATTTTCTCTTTCAGGGCCTGGGAAAGACGCTTCAAACAATTTCTCTTCTTGGGTACATGAAACACTATCGAAACATTCCTGGTCCTCACATGGTTTTGGTGCCTAAGTCTACATTACACAACTGGATGAGTGAATTCAAGAGATGGGTACCAACACTTAGGTCTGTTTGTTTAATAGGAGATAAAGAACAGAGGGTAAGTTTCTCATACTTCATTACATCTTTGATATTAAAAGAATCCGAATTTAGGTTTAGGGAAAGGGGATAACTAGAGGAGGGGTAAAGAAGAGAAGAGTCCCAATAATAAGCCTGGTCTTCATAAATGTTAGGAATTTGTAAGTGGAATATTATCTTGATGGCTAAGATTCGTACTGGGGAAAAAGGAATTGTAGACTGTAGAAAGCTATAAGAATATAGTTTTTCTCCTCCTTTTGGGGGGTGGTTATAAAATTGAAGGCTTTATTCCCATTCTAGAGCAATTTCTTCTTAATAATGTAAATAGTAAAAATGCAAATAGTAACTTGATAAGTTGGTATCATATCTATCAAAATAAGTTAAAATATTGATCAGTTGACACATCCTTTTGGGAGAGGAAATTGAAATAATGAGGGCTTCCCTAGTGGCACAGTGGTAAAGAATCTGCCTGTCTGTGCAGGAGACACGGGTTGATCCTTGAGTCAGGAAGATCCCCTGGAGAAGGAAATGGCAACCCACTCCATATTCTTGCCTTGGAGATCCTGTGGACAGAGGAGCCTTGTGGGTTACAGTCCATGGAGTCACAAAATCAGGCAACTTAGCAACTAAAATAGCACCACCAACAATGGAAATAATTGACAGTATTAAGAATATAAAATTTGGACTAAAAATGGACTTATACTGTACTGAAGGACTTTGTATTAAATTTTGTTTTCCCTTCATTCAGCTATCAGTATGACTCTAGATTTCTTTTCTCCCTTTTTAGCTACTTCGAGTATTTTAAGTTACAGAATCCTTACCATCCTTTGAAACCCAGTGGTTTAACCAGTCTTTGCTTTAGTTTCCTCACCTGTAAAATGAGACTTCATAGTAATGTCTTAGATCTATAAACTTAAAATGAATGAAAATGCTTACTGCAAACTAACCTTTAGTCCTTATCTATCTTTATGTCAGAAAATTCTTTATCCTTTTCTAAACCTGTGTCCAAAAAATTTCAACACTTAATGGAATTGTGGAAAGAAGACATTTTAAGAATTAGTCTATTGACTTTTGCACCAAGTAATTTTTTCAGTTATTTATTACATGGCTGTGACATAGGATTAATGAAGTCACTTTGAACTAGTTCTAGCTGCTTGTGTACTATAGGTAACTCTTAATTCTTTTCTGGTATTCTGCCATGTGCCCCCCCACAATCTCTTGTTATCAGTAAATTTAATATATAGTTTCTTTCTGCATGATGGAATTTTTTTTTTTTTTGTTAAACAGGCTGCTTTTGTCAGAGATGTTTTGTTACCAGGAGAATGGGATGTATGTGTAACTTCTTATGAAATGCTTATTAAAGAGAAGTCTGTTTTCAAAAAATTTAATTGGAGGTACTTAGTTATTGATGAAGCTCACAGGATCAAAAATGAAAAATCCAAGGTAATTTGATATTTAGATTTGAAAATCATTTGTCCCTTCGTTTAGCAGTTGATTAATATGTAGACTATTCATTCTAATGATGAATTTGGTTCTTTCAGTTGTCAGAAATAGTGAGGGAATTCAAGACTACAAATCGAGCTATTATTAACTGGAACACCTCTTCAAAACAACTTGCATGAACTTTGGTCACTTCTTAATTTTTTGTTACCAGATGTCTTTAATTCCGCTGATGTAAGTACTTACTATTTTCTGGTTGGAGTAGTTTTTTGATACTTAATATTTTTGTAATAGAACTGGCCTGCTTCAAGAAACATACAAACTTATATAGAAAGAGATCAGAATTTTGGTTACCAGAGGTGGGAACCAGGGGAGAAGCAGAATTGGATGAGGGCAGTTAAAGGGTGCAAAGTTTATCTTCCACTTATGAGATTATTAAGTACTTGAGATGTGCAGCATGATAAATGTAACACTGCTGCATGTTATATATGAAAATTGTTAAGAGTTAAGTAATGACTAAAAGTAAATAACAGTAAATCCTAAAGGTTTCTTCACAGTATTTTTCTGTTTATCAAAAATGGTATATCTGTATTAAATAATGGATGTTCTCTAAACATTGTCATTGCACTGTACACTTCAAACCTCATCCAGAGTTGTCAGTTTATCTGGGTAAAACCAGAAGAATTAAAGAATTTGGCTTACCTTTTCGTACTGCTTGAGATAATCGTTACTTTTTCACACTTTCAGGTAGTTAGCCTCCTGTAACCTACCAAGTTTTATTTGCATCCTGAAAATTTACTTTTGTGCCTTTGATTTCAGTCTCATTTTTGAAGTCATGGCTTGTTCTTTCTGGAATGTCATAAATTCGCATTCTTATTGGGTGGTCACGTTGGCCTGACACTGCTCTAGGTGGACAGCTTTAGTTCTTAAGGTGGCGCTCAGGCTATTCCCCACGTGAATATGGGGACTTTCTGTTGCCTGAGTTTTAAGTCCCCAGGATGGCCTTCAAATTTGGTGAAGTCTGTCTAGCCATATTTTCTATGGTCTAACAAGCATACAGAGTAATCCTTACCTTTGATAGGTTATTTGTGGTGATAGAAATGGTTAATTAATTAATTGAACTCTTGGTTGTATTTAGCAAAATGTACGTTATGTCGACAGTCTATAAAATTAGTAATTTTGGTTTTCTGTCAGGCTCGACTTCATTTTTTGAACCTTTGCTCCCATTTCTGGAGTGTGTGTGTGTGTGTGTGTATGGCTTTGAAGAGCTTATTCAAATAAATTCCAAAAGGTGTTAATTTTGATTGGGTGTGTTATGTAAGGATCATTTTAAGAGTAGATTTTATTTATTTTTTGAGAAAATTATATTATTGAAAGGCAATTTAATCAGTGTCAGCTAGCTACTTTAGTTCTGTTTTTACTTTGATTTTTGTTTTTGAGATAATTTTTCTTACCACATTGACGTATTTATTTGCTTAATGATCTCTGTTAAAACTTTTAGTTAACACAATTCTAAGATTATGTTTACTAATTATCAAATACAGTTAATGCTTGAACAACAGAAGTGGATGGGTCCACATACACAAATTTTTTTCAGTAGTAAATCCTAAGTTCTGCGTGATGTGCAGTGGTTAAACTGACTGTAAGGTACATGTGGATTTTCAGTTGCATGGAGTATTGGTGCTCCTAACCTCTGTGGTGTTCAAGGGCCAGCTGTATATAGTAAACATGCTAAAGAGGTAAAGCTAGGAAACTGTCCTTTGCAAATCCTACCCAAATACTAATGAAATGTCAGTTTTCTCAATTTTACTTTTAGTAAGTTTAACGAAAATTAACATTGCTCCAAACCTTGTGTTTAAGGTATATGAGTGGTCTTAGCAAACTGTAAAGTGGTTTTAACTTAAGATTTTCTGAAACTGAAGCATTTTTTTTCCCAGGAATATTGATTTTCATATCTAAAAAACTGTCTCCAATTATTTTCTTTTCACTTTGAAACTTGTCATCTTAATGTTTAGGAAATGGATGATTCTAAAATGAATTGCTAACAACACACATTAAAAGGAACTAAATGATTTTTGCAATTCACAGTTCAAATATTAAATTAATTTAGAAGTTGTTATATGCTATATAACCTAGCATAAAAAGGTATTTGCAGTTACTATTATGGCTGTGAATTTGAGCGAACTGGGAGGTAGTGAAGGCCGGGAGGCTTGGGTGCTGCCAACCATGGGATTGCAGAGTTGGACATGCCTTAGCGACTGAACACACACTGTTACTCTAATCTTAATGTATTTTTTGTTTGTTAATCTAGGACTTCGATTCCTGGTTTGATACAAATAATTGCCTTGGGGATCAAAAAGCTAGTTGAGAGGCTTCATATGGTAAGTATTTTGGAGTAGGGTTAAAAAGCATGTTTCTAATGGGAAAAATGATACAGATTAGTAGATTATTTTTCTGTTAACAAAAGCACAGTGGCTTTAGAGTCAAATCTGTTTGAATCTGCTCACTTTAGTACTTATTCTTATGATGGGAAGAGGTGGCAGTTTTAGTCTTAGAGCCTAGGGTGAAATTCTAACATAGTTAATTAATTAATCCCTTAGGGTTAATGTACAGTGGGGGAAAGAAGGGTTGCATAAGAACTTCATATGAACAAGTTGTGGAAGCTTTAGTTCTGTTTACCTGCCATAGAGAAGCTAACAGATTTGCTTCCGAAAGGCTAAAGGTCCATCTGTTGTTCTTAAATCAATTGATTGTGTACAAGCAACTGGTAGTAGTGCAGTGTGAACAGCGTTGATGTTTTTGCTGTGAAATACAGCTTTGTTCCTTCCTGTGAAGATTCACAAGTGAAAGTTGGTAGGAAGATAGAAATTTCTCTAACGGACTCCAGGTTATAATACCCGGACCAGCAGGATAGAGCATGTAAGCATGACGTACAAGGCCTTTCATGACCTAACTCAGGGTTTCTCAACTGGTGTTGACATTTTGGTACAATTTTTGGAGGATGGGGAAGGTGGTTTTCTTGTTCAGTAGCAGCATCCTGGACGTTTCTGCTCACTCTGTGCCAGTAGTGTGCCCTCATTTGTGACAGAAATGTTTCAAGGCCCTAGAAACATGTCCTGTGGGGCAAAATCTCTCCTCCTCCAAAGAGTTGTGTTCTCTAACTTCTGTTTCACTTCTTAGTCAAGCTTTACTTTGCTAAAATTGCTGACCCCACTGTCAGTTTTCTGTAACCACTGTGCTCATTTCAGTGTCTTTGCTTATCTTATCTTCCACATCTAGTATTCTCTTTCTTGCTTTTAATAATACTTCAGCCAAGACTTGGTGGTGATGTCACCTTCTCCATGAGTACCCAGGCCGAGGCCAGCCTAGAGACTCCTCTCTAGCCTGTCTTAAATAATCCAACATTCTAACATTATGGGATTTTGCACAGGCTACTGAAATGACTCCTTTACAAATGCTTTCCCTCTGGGTTGTAAACACAAAGGCAGGATGTGTCTTACATTTGCCTTTGTATCCCTAGCATAATGCCTGGCTCAAAGGGCATATTTGATTAAGGGGAAAAAATTAAAAACTTTTGAGTGTTCAAATATTTGTGTATAAATTAATTTTAAGGTTCTCTAAAATTCTGTGTACTGAAATTGTATTTTGTACATATTTGAAGATAATGGTCTCCTAGACACCTTTGTTTCATTTTAGATGCCATTTAAGCATGTAAGCACTCAATTTAGATTTATTTGTTCAGAGGGTTCTGGGGTATGTATGTGTAGACTTTGCTTAATAAATAAATAAGTACATGTAGGTAAAGCATACTAAAGCACAACAGAATACCGGTTTTGCATTTGTTTATTTAGATAGCAGCATGAAGATGCTTCTCAAATCAGGGAACAGGTCCGGTAGCTGCCTTGCCGCACTGTCCTGAGATTCCCACCGTAGCTCCTGTGTCTTGTTATGAAAGAGTGTGTTCACAATCACATGGTGTACTTGGGCATGAGAGAATTCTTTAAATGAGTTTTCTTTAGTTGCAAAAATCCCACACCAAAGCCTAACTTGTGTATATTTTTAATAACCCCAGAATTTATGAGTTGGCTGAGTGAGTTCTCTGCTGGTTTTACCTGGATTTACCCAGCTGCATGTACACGGACAGTTCTGGAAGAGGGCCGGGGGCTGAAGGTCCTTGCTCACGTGGCTGCCAGTTGGTGCCAGCTTTTGGTTGGGCTCCACTAGCTTCCTTATATGGTGATATTCGAGTGTCGCTTATTGTTTTCCTCATCAATTTTTGTTGTTTGATCACATTTTTATAAGCTAGTGGTAAATAGAACAAAGGAAGATAAAAATAAAAGGATATCTTGTTTTATAGCTGTCTTACAATTATTTTATGAGAATTAATTACCTATATACAACAGGGGTATGTCTCACAAATACAATATTGTGTAAAAGAAACAAAGACATAAATTGGGCATATACTATGTCTTTGTATATAAATAAAGTTAAAAACCACCAAAACTGATGTATTAAAACTGAATATTGCTTACCTTTGGGAAGGAAGGTGGGGGTATAGTGACTGCGAAAGTTACAGAAGGATTTATGGGATGTTCTATTTATCTAGAAGATGGTTACATGGCTATGTTTACTTGATTAAAATGTATTGAACTATATATTTATAATTTGTATACTTTATATTTGTCTACTTCCATAAGAAAAAGATAAATTAGGGAACAGTAACTGTGATGACATCATAATGTGGACATAGCCTTTTCTTAAGTAGTTTTAAATTTGAAAGGCAGTGAATGTTGAAAATATCATCTTTAAAATTTACTGTTGTTTTTTTACACTTTATGACATGTATCAAGTGTTTACTTGTTATATTGAATAGTCATCTTAACATATTCTTTAGGAAGTCTGTAATAGTAAATTATATGTTTGGAAGGGAGAAGTCCTAAGAATCTTTTGATATTCAAGAAGGCACATTTCTGTGTATTTAATGGGTGCTTTTGAGATCCTGAAATACTACTTATGTTACCGATAAGGTCATCTCCATTTCTGTGTGCTCTTTTAAGGTTTTGCGTCCATTCCTCCTTCGTCGAATTAAGGCTGATGTTGAAAAGAGTTTACCTCCAAAGAAGGAAGTAAAAATCTACGTGGGTCTCAGCAAAATGCAAAGGGAATGGTATGTGCTTTGAGACGCTTTTTCTTTAAGACGTTTTTGCTTTGAGATGCTTTTGAAATCATTCTTAATTCCTCACTAACTTTCATTTACATTTTGCTTTTGTACTTGTATTGTCAAAGAATTTAGTTTGCTGGTTTGCACTCAGCCTGAACAGTTCCCAGAGGGTAGAACCTAGAACTTCGTAATCAAATTTATGATACAGAGTATTTGTTAAAGATGACAGAATCAGCTTGGGAAGTTTATGAATTTAAAAGTTAAACTTGGCATTTAACAGAGATGGATTTAAAGCCCTCTACATGGGTTTTTAAAAAGAAACTGTGGTGGCACAGATGTGAGACATGTGGTTAACCTGCCGGGTCATAAATACTGGCCCGTGGGCTCATGCTAGTCCCTGATGAAGTCGGAGCTGCTAGAGGTCTGAGAAAACTTCAGTGCTTTCTCTTACCTCCGAAAGCTATATTTATTTAGTTTATAAGTCCATTGTGAGCTGATGTTTTAGGTAAGATTAAAATGTCCTTTTGTGAAATTACAGTAATGACACATGATAGCTATTTTAAAAGCACCTAAATAGAGCATACTAAGAAAGTTGAAAACCTTGTGAATTTCTATTATTTTTATCTTTTGTTTTCCTTTTTGAATGTTTTATGGGTGTATGGAATCTTAAAAAGGCTAGAAACTGCTGACTTAAGTGTTCAGAGGAGGGAAATAATTAGCCACTCTGTTCTTAACTGCATCTCAAGTATGTTCAGTTCAGTGCTCAACATTGATAAGTGTTTTTCAAGGGGCCGGAGTTGTTGGTAAAGGACAGAAAAGATAAAAGGCAAAGAAATGGGCAAAAGGTAGCCCGTTCTAAATGTCTTCAAAAAATTTGAAAGGTTTTAATAGAGTAGCAAAGAGCTAAGCTTGTCTTACATGGCTCTAAAATACAGAATTAAGAGCCATGAATCAATACATGGAGACATGAACTACATGAATCAATCCTGAGGTAAAGCAAATTTTTTTTTTAGTTTATAACCACATTGGTGAATTTTACATTAGAATTGTGCTGGAAAGGTCTGCCTTGAATATTTTGTGCCTGCTAATTGGAGTTGTTAAGCATAGATGGCTTTGGTTATATAAGTTGTTGCTCAGAGGATTCAAGGTCCTAAAATTGGTTTTTGGACAGATTACTCTTTCCTATAGGATAATGTCTAACTTTTTAGTGTATACAGTCAAGGCTTTTCCATAATCCAACCTTAGCTTAACTACCCCCTTCTCTCCCCCTCAGCCCATGTACTTTAACTTACATTTAAAGCTGTTGTAGTAATTGTGTTTTCATCATCATGCCTTATGCTCTCATAATTCTTATTTCCTCCTTACCCAAATGCTACCCTGGCCACATCGAATAATAATGGAATAGTAGCATTCTTTTGGGAAAGACTACAGATTAAAATTATGTTTAAAATTTACTTACGAAGTTTGGCTTTATTACTTAAAAATGTTGTATCATTATGGTTTTGTTTCAGTTCATCCCAAGAAGATGAACTCTTTTGGGACTCTAGGCCCAAGCATTATAGGTGCACATCAGAACACTGAGGGTGGGGAGGGAGAAGGCAGTAAAGAGAAGCAAGAAAAAAGAAGTTCGGGTGATATACTCCTAAGCCCACATTAGAAGTTGATGGGTTGTTTCGTATTGGTATTTTGGGATTAAGTATATAAAACGGACCCATCCAGGAATATTTGAGCCATCAATGTTTTTCTTTAAAATGTTTTTCTTTTCACTAGGTATACTCGGATATTAATGAAGGATATAGATATACTGAACTCTGCAGGGAAGATGGACAAAATGCGGCTGCTGAATATTCTGATGCAGTTGAGGAAATGCTGTAACCACCCCTATCTCTTTGATGGGGCTGAACCGGGTCCGCCTTACACAACGGACATGCATCTGGTTACCAACAGTGGCAAAATGGTGGTGTTAGACAAACTGCTCCCTAAATTAAAAGAACAAGGTACCTCTGTTACTGGTATCAAACAGAGAAGTAGTGGAAACTTTTAAGATTCTGATGTTAAAGTGAGAGAGCTCCCCTGCACTGGCACTTTGTAAAGTTGAAGTTTGGGACACTGAAAAACTCCTATCCGTTAATCTGAGCTTCACACCCCACCCCGCCAACCCCCAGTTTTAAGCCTCAAATTTTTTAGAAAGCGAGCTGTAGTTAAGGCAGTCAAACTCACTGGATTTTGAGGGGAAATTCTCATTTTCTATACACTTCCCTAGAAATACTATTTTTTGGTTATAATATGCCAAGAGTGCCCTTCCCACTCATATGCAGTTCACAGAGCCTTTGATAGACAGTGGTGGTGTGTTCATGGTGGTGGTCTTCAGTTACTTATGTGTATTTTTAATTTAATTAAACATTATATGCATGGACCCAGAACAATTTTATTTATAATGTGCTGACGTTTTGTATGAAAGTGAGTGTGTGTACAGATTTGTTTAAAGTACATGAGTGTAGAGCGAGTTTAGCATGAAGCCAGTTTCAGCAACTATCAACTAGTGGCAAAGCTTGTCTTCATCTGTACTGTACCTATTTCCTCCTTTTTGGACTCTTGAACCGTATCCCAGATATCAAGGCATTTCATGAACAAATGATTCATTCTATAAAATGAAGTACACAGGCTTCAAATTTCTCCATTTGTGTGTCTCTGTATATTTTGGTAAGAATGATAATTGTACCAGTAGATGACTCTGTTTTAGGATATTGACTGTTGAAAACATTGTTAGAGTTGTCAGTGAATTTGTTTTCTTTTTATACCCTTCTTGGGAAATGTACTTCTAAAATGGTTTCCTTAAAGGTTGAGTAATTGAAGAAACTAAGTGTGCCGGGACAGGTGCAAGAACTTGCTGGGAGACTACTGAGCATCCTCTCACATTTAGGGCATGAGAATGTGGACCACGAGCAGAGTATCAGCCTCAGATTCTCAGACAAGGCAGTTTCATAATTATTTTCCAAAATGATCCACTAGTCATCTTATATCGCACTGAAGGCATTGTGCAGCTGGCTAAAGAAATGGAAGCATTGGATAACTTGCATTGTGGCCTAAATGAAGGATGATGGTGCAGGTGTTAGGCACACCTGGATGGTCCTTTCATCTGGAGTGGGTCTTCAGAACTTGGGTGAGGTTAGGGTACTGGGTGTGTGTCAAGGGATGCCTGGGCCTGGCACAGGGAAGGGTTGTTGTGGTGGAGGGTTATTTCTAAGTATGTGGGATATAGATGTCTTTGGGATGGTAAGATTTCCCACGCCAGAGGCAGATAGCCTTTCTTGTTTACCTTAGTGTGTTTTATAAATACTACCCTTTTCTGTTTGTGCCTTGATGGGAAAAATGTGGGGAGTGACTGACCTGAATAATAAACAATATGTAGTTTTATCCTTGTAACTACATTACCTGGAATTAAGGGATAATTGGTTAGTCTTGCTTTTGGTTAGCTGTAAATTTAAATAAATTTTTTGAAGCTTCTGATAATGGTCTATTACATTTGCTGACAGGTTCGCGAGTACTGATCTTCAGTCAGATGACCAGGGTATTGGATATTTTGGAAGATTATTGCATGTGGAGGAATTATGAGTACTGTAGGTTGGATGGACAGACACCCCATGATGAGAGACAAGTGAGTAAAATCTGGGGAGGGAGATTACAAAATTATCAGATAAAATACTTTTCTGACTTTTATTTTATGTCATTAGGAGTCCATCAATGCGTACAATGAACCAAACAGCACAAAGTTTGTTTTTATGTTAAGCACACGAGCTGGTGGTCTTGGCATCAATCTTGCTACTGCTGATGTTGTGATTTTGTATGACTCAGATTGGAATCCCCAAGTAGATCTTCAGGCTATGGTAAGAGATAACAGATATACTCTGTGCTTAATAGATGTTTCAGTTAAAGTGAGCTAATGGCAGTCTACAAATGTCAGTGACTGAATCCAATAGAATTGTATTTTCTCTGACCTAATAGTTCACTGAGGGTGTGTTGCAGGTGATCATCCATCTAAATCAGGGTATTTCCATCTTACATCTGCCATGTCTTAGGACCTTAGAGTCCTGTTACATCCTTTCCATCAGGAGAGAAAACTGGGGATTGCCTAGGGAATTTTCATGGGTCAGAACTGACAGTGTCCCCACTGTGATTGGCCAGCACTCAATCACATAGTGTAACTTGCTGCATCGGAGTGGGTAACTGATAGCATAGCTGTGTCCTGGGAGGCACGGTAAACAGGTTTGGGGAGCTGCTAAACTGCCTGCCACGTTGGATATTTGATGTTTAAAATCTTAGGCCCATGCATCTTGAGTATCTTGGCCAGAGCAAGAGAATCGTTACATTGAGAAAACTTACGGATCTATAGAGTAATAGAAAAACATAAAAGTGTGTATGTTGGTACTGCTAATAACTTGACCTGTGGTGTTTATATCTCTTCTTGATGGCCACTTTCATCCTATGACTCTTTGTAAAGGTGGCTGGGAAAATCGATCAATTAGAAATAGGGATGCTTTATAAGAATGTGTTTTCTGAACTTAACAGAAGTGAAAGAAAATGGAATTCAAATTAATTTGACTTCTTATATGTAGTTGATTGGGCACTGTTTAAACTAGGATTTTTATATTGTTTGTGGAGTTTGTTTATTTATGTCACTTTTCCTCCCTAAATGTAGTGAAAATTTAGATTTGATTTAGTAGAAAAACGTTTTGAATTTAAACTTAAAAAATTTTTTTTAAGTTTTATTGTCATACTTAAAGATAATTTTGTCTGTGTTGTCTGAAGACATTATGTGTATTTTATTTCCGTTAACCTAGTAAAATTAACATGGTAGTTTCTCACAGATTCAACATGTTCTATACTTCTGGAAGATTTCTTGTGAGATAACTGATTAATTTGATTGTAGCTTAGACTTTAACTGTTAATGAAATGTTACTGAATATGAATTCATCAGTGTTTTGTTTCATATTTTTAAAACCATCTTGTACTTGAGAAGATTTTCATTTTGTTTCTCAAGATACACATTCAAATGTTATTTATGTGAATTATCAGCTGGATTCAAAGTAACCTAGTTATTTTCCTAGGACCGAGCACATAGAATTGGACAGACCAAGACAGTCAGAGTGTTCCGCTTCATAACCGATAACACTGTAGAAGAAAGAATAGTGGAGCGTGCTGAGATGAAACTCAGACTGGATTCCATTGTCATCCAGCAGGGTGAGCCTTAGGACTCCAAAAGTTTACCAAGTTGAATGTATACCACTTTCCCCCTGGATATTCGAGTTCAAAATTATTTACTGAACAGCCACAGATGCCAGGTGTTGTTCTTAGTGCTGAGAATAACAAAGGTGACTGAAACCAACCAGTGTTCTTACTTTCAAGGCGTTTATAACTGAGTGAGAGTAAGACACAGAATAAACATTTATGTAAGTAGGACTAGAAGGTGAGAGTGAGATTTTATTTTGGATGAATGGAAGGGAACTTCAGGTTCTTGTGCCAGATAAGCTTTCAAGGAAGACATTTGTGCTTTTATGAAGCTTAAGATAAATAGATCTTTTAGTGATGGGATATGTAAAATATAAAAGTGAAAACCAAAACAAACCCTCAACCTTTCGCCCACGTTGGTGTCTTTCCCTAGCAAATTGTGTTGTAACCAGATACGTCTTCTCTGTCCCTGAAGCTAAGAGGTTACTGTCGTGTTCTTGTGTTAGTCGCTCAGTCTTGTCCAGCTCTTTGTGACCCCATGGACTGTAACCCACCAGGCTCTCTGCCCTTGCAGTCTCCAGGCAAGAATACTGGAGTGGGTAGCCATTCCCTTCTCCAGGGGATCTTCCCAACCTAGGGATCCAACCTGACTCCTGTACTTTAGGCAGACTCTTTACTGTCTGAGCCACCAGGGAAGTCCAAATGGACTTTGTTGAAATTAGAAAATCTGAACATCAGAACTTTTTTTTTTTTTAGCCATGTAGTTTGTGGAGTCTGAGTTCCCCGACCAGGGACTGAGCCCAGGCTGCAGAAGTGAAAGCCCAGAACCTAACTGTGGGCCACTGGGGGCTGTATGATCTCTACTGGTGCCTCCGTTTGTGTGTTCGGTTTCGTCAGCCAGGGTCTTGGGTGCCTTGTAAGGAAGGGAGTGTTACATTTCTTTGATATTCCTTAATGCGCCATCACTTCATGGCAGATAGGTGGGGAAACAGTGGAAACAGTGAGAGACTTTATTTTCTTGGGCTCCAAAATTATTGCAGATGGTGACTACAGCCATGAATTTAAAAGACGCTTACTCCTTGGAAGAAAAGCAATGACAAACCTAGACAACATGTTAAAAAGCAGAGACATTACTTTGCCAACAAAGGTCCGTCTAATCAAAGCTATGGTTTTTCCAGTAGTCATGTGTGGATGTGAGACTGAGAGTTGGACTATATAAAGAAGGCTGAGCACTGAAGAATTGATGCTTTTGAACTGTGGTGTTGGAAAAGACTCTTGCGAGTCCCTTGGACTGCAAGGAGGTCCAACCAGTCCGTCCCAAAGGAAATCAGTCCTGAGTGTTCACTGGAAGGACTGATGGTAAAGCTGAAACTCCAGTACTTTGGCCACCTCATGTGAAGAGCTGACTCATTGGAAAAGCCTCTGATGCTGAGAAAGAAGGAAGGTGGGAGGAGAAGGGGACGACAGAGGATGAGATGATTGGATGGCATCAGTGACTCAATGGACATGAATTATGAATTTGAGTAGACTCTGGGAGTTGGTGATAGACAGGGAGGCCTGGCTCGCTACAGTTGTTGGGGTCATAGAGTCATACATGACTGAACTGAACTGAATTGGATGCCATCCATAGAGTTAGCCATGTGTCGTATACATAAAGACAATACATGATTGAATACTGTTAGTTATTTTTGTTAATAGTTGCTTAACAGGCTTATTTTGTACCAGGCGATGTGCTCAATATTTAAATACAGAATATTGTCTTTAGTCTTCATGCCAGCTGGAGGTTGGCATCAGAGATAGAAGTGAGTTGCTTGTCTATCATGTGTATAGCTAGGAAGTGACTCATCTAGGGTATCAAAAAGCTGTATAAATTATTACAGTGAAATGTTTAATTAGGAAAGTCTCCGGGGACTTCTGGGGCCTGCCAAACAGTGAAATTTCTCATGAGCGATGTAATGGTCCTCACATTCATCCATGGTTTCAGAAAGACATCTGCCTTGTGGTTCTTGTTGGCAGTTATTTTCATCTCTGAAACACCTTTTTAGTCTTCTCCCTTTTTTAAAGGTTAAAAACTAATTCTTTACAGTCAGCTGAGAAAAACAGTCTTTTGACTTTTGGTTTTTCTAGGGCAAATTTTGGAAGAAATTTGTGCTAGTAGCTTTGTTAATCCCATTTATAGACATACTAGTCAAACAGCAAACCTTCGGTGTATGCCTCTGGGTTATGTTTGCTGTACTAAGGGATATAATAAAAAAATATGGGAATATATAGAAGTACTTATGTCTGAAAAGTTCCTTCCCACCAACAGGAAAGCAATTCCTGTAAGCCTAAGGACATTTTTGTAGCATTGAGATAGCTTTCAAGAATTCTTTGTATTGAAGATGTGTCTTAACTTTGAAAGTCACAGATATTTGATGGTGTATTCTATGAGGGACCTAAAACCATGATACAAGGATTTAAGGTCCCAGAAAACAACTTGTATCTTTATCCACTGGTTACAAGTTGGTTGAAGTAGAAAAATTAAAACACAAGTATATGTGAATAACTCTTAAAGTTTGGCAGTATGAAGGTTTTTGTACTTCATTTTCTAAGTAGAAAAGGCTGATTTGGGATTATTAGTAATAATACTAGTCAGTTTCTGCTTATCAGAAACATCCTGTGTTTATAATACTCTGATCTAAGTTTTGGTAATTTGATTTTCAAATATCTGAAATTACTGTTATTCTCACACGAGAATATATTTTATTGAGATGGTATTCAATATACTTTATTACATAACGTAAGCTTTAAGAAATATTTTAAATATTAACAACTTAAAATTTGGCATTTTATGTAAAAGTGAAAATTATCAAATGTGAATAAACAGAAATGATTATTGTTAGAGGTAAAATTGTGTGGGCTTATATCTAACATTTAAAATTCCAGAAGTTTAATTAATATTACACATCAACATCTTTTTAGGGAGACTTGTGGATCAGAATCTGAACAAAATTGGGAAAGATGAAATGCTTCAAATGATAAGGCATGGGGCAACACATGTATTTGCTTCAAAGGAGAGTGAGATTACTGATGAGGATATTGATGGTATTTTGGAAAGAGGTGCAAAGAAGGTGAGATGCATATTAAATGATTATTTCTAGTATATAAAATACTTTAAACCAGAACTGAGGAAATAGCTATCTAAGTTACACTTTTACTTCCAAAGAAGTTATGTATTATAATAAAGTCCAATTCTTTTTGACTGTAGTTCTCATGCTTTTATAGAATTCTCAAATCTAAAAGATGTTTCTTTTGTTTCCTTAGACTGCAGAGATGAATGAAAAGCTCTCCAAGATGGGTGAAAGCTCACTTAGAAATTTTACAATGGATACAGAGTCGAGCGTTTATAACTTTGAAGGAGAAGATTATAGAGAAAAACAAAAGGTAATTTAGAAAGAGATTTTTGTTATTTTAAGACTTAATATTTTACTTGAAAATTGGAATTTAAGTCTTAGGTGTGATGCCTTATCTCAAACAGCAGTCATTTCTGTTTACTCACATCTGAATTATTTTCATTTTTGTGTTAAATTTAATGCCAGAGTTTCAGTTGGTAAATGCTGAAATGTTTTAAAAATTTATGTATACTGTTATAGTAAAGTATATTGTGTAGGGTGATTATAGTAATTAGGGATATTTGGAAATTAAAACTATTGCCAAAACTAAAATTTGTCACAACATTATTAGATTTTTTTTTCTCTAAGCAGAATTGGCTATTAATAATGAAAGGGATGAACTTGCTAATTTCTAAATTGCTATTTCCTTCCTAATTAGTATTATATAGTGAAATTAGAAAATACCTGCAGGGCAGAAGGAAAATAATTCTACCTAATGATTTCCCTTTTAATATTTAGACATTTATATTCTCTGAATTTTTTCTAGCCTAAATATTTATCTACATTTCTCTCCTAATTTTAGTTCTAGCATACCATCTGTAGCATTTCTTTTTTACCCAATTATCATTAATTTGGTCAGGAAATAATTACTGAATGTTTTATGCTATTCACTAGACATCCTCTTGTGTGTTAATTGCATTAGTCCCTAGCCTCATATAGTCTAGGGTGTTATGAATATCTGCATTTATAAATAAGTCATACTGAGGTAACAGTAGGAGTTGCATTCATGTAAGATTTGTGACTGTATAATAAAAGTTGGTGGTTTGAACTGTTTCCCATGGGCTAGATTGCATTCACAGAGTGGATTGAGCCTCCTAAACGAGAAAGAAAAGCCAACTATGCTGTCGATGCCTATTTCCGGGAAGCTCTTCGTGTCAGTGAACCTAAAGCACCCAAGGTGAGTTGACAGAGCACAAATATCTGAAAATATTGGAAATGCAAATTATTTTTCTTCTTCTGTTCTTTCAGTAAAATCAGATTGAGAATTAAATTTGTGTGGTTTCTTCCAGTGTACCTCCTTCAGCTTTTCTTGAAAGTTTCTAAAAGTTAATTTTAATGTAAGCATTTAAAATTTGCTTGATGTTTGTTAAATTTTATGGAAGATGCATTCAGTTGCTTGGAGAATTGGCTATTATGGTTTTATCAAGTGCAAAAAGATTTCAGATAGATTTAAAGCAAAATAGATTTGTTTTTTTGTTTGTTTGTTTTTACAAACAATGCTTTTTTTTTTTTTTTAGGCTCCTCGACCTCCAAAACAACCCAATGTTCAGGATTTCCAGTTCTTTCCACCACGTTTATTTGAATTATTGGAAAAAGAAATTCTATATTACAGAAAAACAATTGGTTATAAGGTATCAGAAATAAAACTTTGTAACAAATCTCATTTGTTTTAACTTAATAAATGCATGATATCAATATATTTTCTTGGATTAAAACTTGTAAAATTTCATGTAGTTGGTTAAGAGTTTAGTTCATCACATATTTCCTGAAATATATTGGCTGATGACATAGAAAAAATATGTATATTTTTAGGTCCCTCGAAATCCTGACCTACCAAATGCAGCACAGGCACAAAAGGAAGAACAGCTTAAAATTGATGAAGCTGAACCCCTTAATGATGAAGAGTTAGAGGAAAAGGAGAAGCTTCTGACTCAGGTATAGCTTCCAATCAAAACCAGGTTTAGTAGTGGTTATTTTGTAAGGTACCCTGTTAGGTTCTGTGGGGATAAACAAAAGAAGTAAAGTTTTTGCTTTCAGAAGGGGAATAATTGGAGATGATGAAGCATGGGCATATGGGTATATGCTACGTTGTGATTGTCATTAGTTGTGGAGGTAGAAGAGAAGAGGATAGATGTGCACCGAATCTATTGTTGTAGAGTCAGTATCTTTGATCACCTTTCTTCCAGCACTCCCACCTTCCCTTTCCTGTGGATCTTCTCATTTTTACTGTGCCGTCATTCTCAATTACAAGTATCTACTTGGTACTTTTTTTAAACATCCTTTAGGATTCAGTCAAGGCCTTTGATAATCTAGCTTTAACCTACCTTTAAAGCTTTATTATTACTTTGTTTTGCCCCTTGGTTTATATGTTTGCTCTTTACGTTCATTCTGGCTCTTTATGTTCATTCCTCCTGACAATTTCTCCTTGAAAGTGCAGTGAAAATGTCACTTTTTTGTGCAGCATTTCTTACTCTCCCGCTCAGACTTAGTTGTTTGGCTGTCTAAGTAATGTATATGATGTATTGCCAGAGTGCACATCTATGTATATGAATAGTTTCAAATAACTTAGAACTCAGAGCAACTGAAATTTTCTATAATACTTGGCAGGATTGGTAACATTTTAATAGCTTTTCCCCCAAGCTCAGTGATTATATGCTTTGTTTCCTTTGCTTTGAAGGGATTTACCAATTGGAATAAGAGAGATTTTAACCAATTTATCAAAGCTAATGAGAAGTGGGGTCGTGATGATATTGAAAATATAGCAAGAGAAGTAGAAGGAAAAACTCCAGAAGAAGTCATTGAATACTCAGGTACTTCTGTTATTTTAATAGGTATAAGCATGTTCTCAGGCTTTTGGAGGGCTGTTGGAAAGCTGAGATTTTCTTGCTCTGAATGTGGCATGTGGGCTTCCCTGGTGGCTCAGATGGTAAAGAATCTGCCTGCAATGCAGAAGACCTAGGTTCGATCCCTGGTTTGGGAAGATCCCCTGGAGGAGGGCATGGCAGCCCATTCTAGTATTCTTGCCTGGAGAATCCCATGGACGGAGGAGCCCGCTGGCTACAGTCCATGGGTCACACAGAGGCAGACACAGTGGAGAGACTAAGCTCAGCACACACGTGGCATGTGGAGTCTTAGCTCCCTACCCAGGGATTGAACCCACACCTCCTGGGCTGGAAGCATAGGGTCTTGACCTCTGAAGCACCAGGGAAGTCCATGAACGATGTTTTGATAAGCCAAAATTTGCCACAACTTAGTATCTTGTTTTGTTTTTTAAAAATTGAGTTAGAAAATCTTCCCCTTCTTTAAAATGGTATCATTAATTTTTCTTTTTTACCCTCGTTAACTTACTGTAACCAAGAAAAGAAGAATAGGTCACTGAATAATTGTGCTTTCTTTTTACTTCATTTCTCCTTATAACTTTTCAAATACTATATAATTCTGTGTTTCCTGAAGTCTGTTGGGTTGATAAGTGGATATGTGTAGTTGTGCTGTGGTGATTGCTGAAATTTCAAAAGAGCAGAGAATTAAGTGTTGGGAGACAGTTCACCTTACCTTTTTTTTTTTACAGTTAAGGAAACAGATAATTGTGTGACTTACTAGTGTTAGATGTGGGAAGAAGGGAAACATTTCTTAATCCTTAGCAAATAGATCAAAGCATTTATAAAAACAAGTTACTTATATTTCTTCCCTTTCTCCACCTATCCCGTTTGCCCAATTTTACTCCTACAGCTGTGTTCTGGGAAAGATGCAATGAGCTGCAGGACATAGAAAAGATTATGGCTCAGATTGAAAGAGGAGAGGCAAGAATTCAGAGAAGAATTAGTATCAAAAAGCACTTGACACGAAGGTACTTTGAATGTTAAGTATTTTAATTAATAAAATAACTCCTGTAAGTATAAGAGTTAAAGTAACTTTTTAAAAGGAAAAGAAATGATTTAAAATTAAAAATTTCTTCAGAGAACAACATTGAAACTTCATGGGCATTCTCAACAGAATTTACCTCAGTATTTCAGTTGGTATATGTGAGTCAGAGTCTGTGATTTAGCTCTTTGCTACATAGTACTAGAAAGTCTGAGTCTGTATTTATTTTTAGAATAATAAAGACCAAAGTTGTTTCAGAACAAAGGTTATACGATGGAAGTGCTTTGGATAGAAAATGGATGTGAAATACATTTATAGCCAACTTTTCTGAGTTTGAAATATAGGTTATATAGGATTTGTATTTTATATAATGTGAAATCCGGTTTTCATAGATTGGAAGGTACAAAGCACCTTTTCATCAGCTGAGAATATCTTACGGTACTAACAAAGGGAAAAACTACACTGAAGAGGAAGACCGCTTCCTGATCTGCATGCTTCACAAGCTTGGATTCGACAAAGAAAACGTGTATGATGAGCTGCGCCAGTGTATTCGCAACTCTCCTCAGTTCAGATTCGACTGGTTTCTAAAGTCCCGAACTGCAATGGTGAGTAGTGGAGCCCTTTCTGTGGAATGAAGCAAACAATTAAGAGGAAGTAGATAATGTAGTATTGTTTAAGGTACCTTTAAAATTTTTATTATGAGAAAATTTGTATATCTTTGAATTAAATTTTTGTTAGATTGCTATTTGTATCATAGGTTAAAGTAGTTCCTTAAGAAACAGTTCACCTCCACAGTTATAAACCTAATGTCATGAGTCACTTACAAAGTTTGTTTTTTCCATCATTTGATAGCACTTCTTTTAACATCACTATATACAATAGGATTAGTTTTTTGTGTGAATTTTAATCAAGCTTTAAGTAGAAGAAAAGTCACATCAATTTTAACTTGTGAATAAGATGATCACAATTTAAAATTTGACTTTTGTTTTTGTAAATATACACATTTTTATAAAGAAAGGATTTCTACTCATGCATCTGCCCATCAGAATACTGAATTTTCAGTTAATTAAAAAGAGCTTAGAGTGGTAAAACACTGTACTGTTTTAATGCTAGGTTCTGATCAGCAAGTTCCATTTTATGACCTAAAATTAGAATTCAGAAAAATTTAGCCTTGATGAGTTGTTCTTCCCTTATGTATTTTACCTCCTTTGAATTTTTAGCTTCATCTTGTATTCTTCAGGATGATATTAATGCCAAAAAAGTTCTGTAGTCTTAATTTTGAGATGTATTGGGGTAGCAAAGTTTAAACAGCATTATAATAATAAAATTTCCCTCAGTGTATTGAAAATACATTATTGCTCTTCAAGATGGGGGCTAGTTTACAGTCTCTTAAGTGTTTGACCACTGAAGGTTTTTTTTTTCCCATTAAATGTCATTGGAGGCTGGTGTTGCATGAAACTCTAGGTTGGGAAATGTTGCACTATAAATGCATTATAAATATACAATTAGAGGAGACAGATTCAGTTGCTATAGGTTCTGTACTATATCTTTTAAAGTAGGAACAACTACTTTATAGTTAGTAAGGGAAACAAGATGGTGCTGCTGCTAAGTCGCTTTAGTCGTGTCTGACTCTGTGCGACTCCATAGACGGCAGCCCACCAGGCTCCGCCGTCCCTGGGATTCTCCAGGCAAGAACACTGGAGTGGGTTGCCATTTCCTTCTCCAATGCGTGAAAGTGAAAAGTGAAGTCGCTCAGTTGTGTCTGACTCTTCGAGACCCCATGGACTGCAGCCCACAGGCTCCTCTGCCCATGGGATTTTCCAGGCGAGAGTATTGGAGTGGGATGCCATTGCCTTCTCCATTACTGGTACAATACCATGGTCTAAAACTGTTACTTCCTAATGTGTTTCATGTTAAGACACACATACAAAATGATGATGTGTATAGCCCCTTTCCCTTGTGCTGAAACAGTTGAGGGGTAATCTTTGTCTATAAGCCAAGCAGATTCATACCATAGCACATCTGTAAAACGTTCTGGTGTATGTATCTCAGTAAATTCAGAACTTGGATGTAGCGTACTACCTTCTCTCTGTATGTACTGTTGCAGATATTTCCTGGCTGTGTCCTATATGGTAGTATGGCCTTAAATAATGAAGTGAAAGATGCACACATATCTTTTTTAAATCCCCCTGGCGTGGATTGTGTACGAGAATTGGTAGTTTTTTTCTTTAAAAACTTTAATATATTGGGGGAGTGTAAGTGATATTATGCTGTTAAAACGTACCTTTGGTTTTGAAATTGTATTCATGAAAACTTAGAGATGGAGAATACAGATTTATCATGTAAAGTTGTATTAATAACTTAGGAACTCCAGAGGAGATGTAACACCTTAATTACCTTGATTGAAAGAGAAAATATGGAACTAGAAGAAAAGGAGAAGGCAGAGAAGAAGAAAAGAGGACCCAAACCTTCAGTGAGTACTGATGAAAGTGTGAATGTCCTCTTGGGGAGCTTAACTGTTTTCAAGAATTTGAACATTACTTGGCTTATCACTGATGCATTAGTCTTTTTTTTGGTAGATAGTATAACCTTAAATTGCTTAAAAGGTATAAATAAACTTGATTGCATTGTGTGGGGAAAATCATTTTATGATGGTAATTCACAGTGTGTGGATTGGTAAAAATTTGGTAAGCTGTTTTGTCAGTGCCAAGAGCCTACACTTGACTCTGAGAATACAGATTACAATATTAGAATATTTAAAGAAATATTAGGAAAGCAGTGACTTCTACAACCTTTATCGTTCACTTCTAAACTTTGGTTTCTTTCCCCAGTGATCTCTTAGCATTGTGAAGGCAAAAATTTTGAGAGAGAAAAAGTCATTTTGTTATTTAGTAATAACTTACAGGGTCATGAGTAAATGAACGTCTGCAGAAAGTCTGGTGTTTATGTAACCTCACAAAGTATTTCTCAATACTGCTTTTTAAAATACGAAGCATGTGTTGTACATTTGTTTGGTGTATTGACTTACTGTTGCTAGTTTTGAATTACTCATTAGTTCATTAATAGTAGTAAATTTTTGTGTTACTAAAATACATAGATAAGATTATTTAGAGAATTAAGGTTCTTCGGGTTAAGAAAATTAATACCTGTTACCAAGTGGCAGTTACTAGTAAAGTGCTATCATGTGTCTTCCAGTATATTTCATGTTCATATTACTCTCGTGATGAAGGAAACCCCTTTGTTTGTTCCTAGACACAGAAACGTAAAATGGATGGAGCACCCGATGGCCGAGGAAGAAAAAGAAGCTGAAACTATGAATACATATTTGTTTCATAATCACTAACTTTAAACCAGTAGTTCTTTAATTTACGGGTCTTCATAAGATGTACTGTACAATGCTCAATTGTATGTCATTCAACGACATCAGGTTCATCTGTTTACCAAGCTAGAGACATAGTATGTAGTTTCACTTTTTTAAATGCAACAGCTGTGCTGAAATTTTTATCATTAACACTTGAAGTAATAAAATAGGCTTCATTTATTAATAAATGTTTCATTTGATTTATTTTTCTATTATAGTTCCATTTGTGAGGATTGTGACTTTGTTTATGAGCTATAATTTCTATACTTGTGACGCTTAAAAGGAAGCAAACAAGTTGAAAAAATTGCAGATAACACTTGTCCCTTCAGTCTTCACTTAGTTGTGTAATTGTTTTAATTCACTTTGCCTTTGCAGAAGTTTGGGTATCTTCTTTGTAGTGCTATTGAGTCTCATCCAGGAAGATTATGTACATTGCATTCTCCTTGCTTATTATATGGGTAGAATGGGAAAAAAGGCAAGACAAATTCTCATTAAATTCTATGCATATTTCTGTTGCGCTGTTTCTGTAGTTCTGAGGTGATAAATATGCCCTATTCTGTTTGGAAGAATGGCCTTTTAGTTGTATAGCCAAAGACATTTAGTATTTTCTGGTTCCTTAAGGTGTTATTGTACCATTTTGTAAAAGGATATTATTATTATTATTTTTAATTGTTTGGTAAATATTTTTGACAAATTACCTTCTGAAGCAGCCACAACTTGGAAAGATAATGTCAAAACTTAAGATGATTTTTCTCTTTTTTAAAAAGACCCAGCCAAAATAAGGTGTCAATTTGTCGTACTGTTAAATTGAAATTGGTAACAAAATGTATCCCCTTCCAGTTTAACCTTTTTTGGGTTTTAGAGTAATTGAAAATTTTATTTTATTATATTTAAAATAATTTCTAAGTGTGAACAGCACGAATGACTTAATTCCAGTTTTTATTTTCTATGGACAGACTTGATAAACTGGAGACCCTGAAGCAGGATTACCCAAATGGTAGTGTCAGGATTTTAGCTGTACCAGAGGCCTTTATGTGCTACACATAATTTGTATAAAGTTTTATATGTGCAAATTGGGTACATAAATAGTTCTCCATTTTTCTAAGGGAATGCAATAAATGTAGCATCGTGAATAAATATAACTTTTATAATCCTTAAGTGGTCTTTTCTTTCCATTTCTTTAATTTTCTTTTCTCATTGGATTTTTATTCACTTTTTTCCCTTAGGATGCTATCTTTTTCCTTAGATTTCCTCCCCATATCAGTTGCTTTTATCAGCCCACACATAATTGAGATTTCTGTTTATAATGCTGGTTTCTATAATATTAACTAATACTGCTTACTTCTAAAAAGTGGTATTGTTGCCATCGGTGTCAAGCAAAATGTAGTGTTTATAGCAGTTTGTGGGGTGATTTGAGTGTGTTTTGTGCCTGCTCCCCGCCATTGACATGTCACCTTGGATTCAATTACAGATCTAATGTATGCAAAAATGAGGAATGGTTACTCTTTCCATGTAAAAGCCATTAAGAGTGGTGGCTTTATTTTGAAAGAAATGGGAAAATACAAGGTTGAAGAAAACTTTACAGAGATCATAGAAGTGTTTTCAAGACAAAAACAGCCTAATGCTGAAATGGGAAAATACAAGGTTGAAGAAAACAGAGCTCACAGAAGTGTTTTTAAGACAAAAAGAGCCTAATGCCGTGTGTGTGTGTGTGTGTGTGTGTGTGTGTGTGTGTGTGTGTACACATACATGTGTAAATTGAAACACTTGAAAAAAGCATGAAAAGAAACAGTTTATCAAAATTTAGCATTGTGGATCACAGGTCAGTTAGGATATCACTGTTGCACGTTTATCTAGAATAAAGCCAAGTTTTTATTTATACTGCTAGTTAAGGAAAAATGATGACTTAAGCCCAACCAACTGTTTTAAAAGAGGAATTGGTGGTAGAGTAGACTCAAAATTGGAACCCATTTGATTCCTCAATTTACAGTTGAGGAATAGAAAGTTTAAATGGGTGGAATGAATTGGCCCTAAAGCCAGCTTAGAAGAGGCTGGGTGTTTATGTAGGTGACCACAGGGTCACAGTCAGTTGTTAGATTATTTCATTTAATAGATGATTATGTATTAGTCTGTTTGGAAGATTATATTTTATTGGGAAGGTATCCAGTAAAACTAATGTTATCAACTTCAGTATTTTAAATATTAATGTAATCTTGGAGAAAAAAATGGGAAATTTTCCAATAGCAAACTTTTTAAAATTTAGGGTATTTCAAATTCATATAGTAGACTTAAAGTGTGTGCTCTAATTTTATTGTAGGGCTACATATACTCATTACAATGTGTTAATCTGAACTCAGTACCCTGATTTAGGGTAGTGGCATTTATGGATATCTAAATGTTGGTCTTTGTAGAACATTCAGTGTCAAGTGTGACAGGTACATGATAGACAGTAAAAGGGTCAATATGTTAATATTAAGCCAGCTAATAGCAATTTGTTGGTTTTAAGTAATTATTTCAAATGTGATTATGCTTAATGATATTTGACTCTGTGTACATGTGTTTTTAAAAATTGTTAAAGATCCACCTGTCCTTAGTGTTGTGGATAAATTCAGTTGTAACATTTTAAGGAGCATACATAAATCCCATTTCTGAGAAACCACCAGTCCTTAACACTGGACACTGTTCCTGTCAGTTTCCCTGGGGGAATTAACTCAGTGGGCAGGCAGGTTCACATTGTGAAATGGACACTGTTCCTGTCAGTTTCCCTGGGGAATTAACTCAGTGGGCAGGCAGGTTCACATTGTGAAATGTACAAAGAGACAGTGAAGTCCAAAGTAACGCACTTGTTCCAGGCATGGAACACAGTTATCCTGGCTCCTGTGACCGTTTTAAACGCAGGTGCAGCTCTTTGTAAAAATAATAGCGTAACATGTGTGCTGCAGTTAATAGGGTTGCAAAGAGTCAGACACGACTGAGAGACTGAACTGAACTGAACTGGACCTATCTCAGTCTCTCTGCAGCCAGAATACAGCATAGCCCTCACACGTGGATTTGTGTAAGCTTAAAGTTACTGCGTATGTTTAGGCAGTCACTCTCTGAACATTGGTGAACCTTGACAGCACAAACAATCGGTTAGCTTTTTGCTATCCTCGCTCTCTGAAGCCACTCTTCTGCTTGTGTCTCAGGTATCACTCAGTACTGCAAGCTTCACTTGGAAAAATGTAACACCCTGAATCTGATGTATTTTGAAAGCAAAGAACATGGTCATCGTTGTGCTTTCAGTGACAGACTGAAGACTTCACATGGGAGCTTGTTAGAAATGCAGAATCTAAGGCCTCATGTCAGACCTGCTGCTCTAGAATCTGCATTTTAATAAGATGCTCAAAGGTGTCTTATGCATAGGACAGTGTGAAAAGTACTGCTTTAAACGCATTTTACCAAAGCAAAATAATGAAACCTTAATAGTATCTTCATATTAACATGAAGATTAACATAGCAGCAGGCTAGCATTTTTTAGTTTAGGTGAGGAAGATCAATATTATTTCAGAGTGTGCTAAGTCGCTTCAGTCGTGTCTGACTCTGCAACCCTCTGAACTGTAGCTTGCCAGGCTCCTCTGTGGGATTCTCTAGGCATGAATACTGGCGTGGGTTGCCATGCCCTTCTTCAGGGGATCTTCCTGACCCAGGGATAGAACTCACATCTTAATGTCTCCTGCGGTGGCAGGTGGGTTCTTTACCACTAGCACCACCTGGGAAACCCGAAAATGCTTTTATGTTGAATTTTGGATCTGCAGATTTTTAGAGATTTTTCTGGTGAGTTGTCATGTACTAGCATCAAAATCATTGCCTCTCAGTTACTTTGGGACCGTTGTGTGACTGGAAGAACACCAGCAGTGGCAACACCTGGGAGCTTGTTAAAATTACAGATGCTCAGATAGTCCTCCATTTTACTGAACTGAAATCTGGTGGGGAGGCTTTGCATTTCTGTCTCAAGCCCTCCTGGTAATACTTAACGAAGTTTGAGATGCACCGGGTTAGTACCTTTCACAGTACTTGTTGGTTTCCCTTTCCTTTTCATGGAACAAATGTTACGTAACTTTGGATTGTGACTTGCTTTTTTCTACTCAATTTTATAAATCCAGTTATGAAATGAAACTATAAAAGGCAGCATGCTGAGTGTATGGGTCATTAAATGAATGATGGCTGGGTCATCTCATTTTTAGAGTGAAGATGAGATGTTCATTGGTAGAACAATAAACACCTCTCATAGGGATGATGTGATGGATTGACAGTGGTCAGCTGGACAGAATGATTTGGTTGATTGTGTCATCTTTCACAGAAGGGACCATTTTTTTACACAGAAAATTATTCTCAGCACATTTTTCCTGTGTATTGTCACTTTGGAGACATGATTGATCTGGTTTGAAGTCAGAAACATGTCCCCATGTTGATGCACAGACAACAGTATCTCCTAGGGATGGTCAGGGTCAACTTGGAGAGAAGACCTTTTACACTGCAGCACAGAGTGTGCACTGACCTGAGAGCTGCCGACGCTACCCAGTGGAGCTCCTGTCTGGTTGCTGTTAAAGCAGCTTACAGATGGGTCATTTTTCTCATCTGTGGCTTATGTCTGAGTAGAAGGGAGGCCAGTAACATGAGGCAACTCAAGAGCAGGAGCCCAGATGCACCCGGCAGATGGACATGGTGCTGCCTGAAGGATCCAAACCTCCAGTTTCCATTCCTGTTTGCTAATGAGCTGCACCACCTGGGAACCAGTCTGGAAGGAAGGCTGGCTTTTTAGAATGGTTCAGGGTGATATGCTGAGTATGAGTGCCCTTGTTTTCATCAGCTCCTATATCTGGAGAGAGAGTCAGGAACGAGTGCTAAGGGCACTCAGCACTATAACCTGAAAAACGGGGAGAGGATGAGGGCATCACTGTAATTGAAATCTGCTTGTCCAGCATCAATGGACAAAGAAAGGCTGAGCCTTTTGTTCTTAACTGTTGATTTAATTGACGACTGGGTTTCACAGGCCTTGGCGACAAAGTAAAAGAAAAAAGGAAAAAGCAGAGCACAGTCTAATAATCCTTTCTAGGCTTATTCTTCCTCTTTATATTTTCATACAGTTGCATAAACTACACTTGAACATATCACCAGAATATATTTAACACCAATGACAGTACAGGACCGTTGATACCCCAGGGTTGCAGTGATCCGGAAACTTGTTAGAACTGCTTTGGGTGCTTCCTCTCCTTCATATAGTCTTTCAACCAAAGGAGGACAAGCACTCTGCTTACAGTCAGTCACGGTGTCATTGATGAAAATGGTAGTTTTATTGGGTTCTCCAAGTGCTGCACCCAGCGGCATCTGAAGAAGTAATTCAAACCGCTCTGAACCCTCAAAGATGGGCTGTCCCAGGTCAGCAAGGATTGTCACTCGGAGCATCTGAACACGCACTCCTGGAGCGAAGTTCAATTTTTGGCTGACGCCAATGTAATCTAATCCAGCTAGTGAGAAAGAAAAAGCCGAGAGTAAGATTCAGGAGTTACTACCCGAAGTTTTCCTTGAGGGAAAGATGGCCGGTCCTTAGAATTTTCCTATGTATATGGTACCTTCAAACTCATATTTTTTGGCTTGATCCTGAGAAAGGGGAAATTTACACATTCTACAAAATGGCACAACCGCCACACATCCGTCACCACGTGCGATCCCCACCAATGCTCTCCATCAGCTTCCAAGCACTTCCACAAAAATCCCACTGATAACACTGAAGGCTCTCAAGGCAACTTCAGTTTTAATGAAGGCATTTCCCTTTTCTATTTAGAATTGTTAAGACCATGATTGTGACTTTCGTTTTGACCAGGTTTCACTCATTCACCTTTCCCAGACATCTAGTTTGACCTTACAATATTCTGCTCAGTTTTACTGGGCCATGAAGTTCCTGTCATTTCCTCAATTATTAATCATCTTTTGTAAGCTGGCTCACCTCATTGTATCACTTCTTTGCTATTTATTTAAAAAGTCATCCAATGTCATGACAAATTATAATCAAAGAGAATAGAACAAGAAACCCTGAGTAATGTATGTAAATAAATGGAAGAATAGAATATTCATGTTGTCTCATTGCTGCTGCTAAGTCGCTTCAGTCGTGTCCGACTCTGTGCAACCCCATAGACAGCAGCCCACCAGGCTTCCCGTCCCTGAAATTCTCCAGGTAAGAACACTGGAGTGGGTTGCCATTTCCTTCTCCAATGCATGAAAGTGAAAAGTGAAAGTGAAGACACTCAGTCATGTCTGACTCTCAGCGATGTCATGGACTGCAGCCTACCAGGTTCCCCCACCCCCTAGGAGTCTCCAGGCAAGAGCACTGGAGTGGGGTTACATTGCCCTCTCCATTATCTCCCCATAAAAGACTTCTTGGGGGCTACCCTCATGGCTCAGCTGGTAAAGAATCTGCCTGCAGTGTGGGAGACCTGGGTTTGATCCCTGGGTTGGGAAGATCCCCTGGAGAAGGGAATGGCAACCCACTCCAGAATTCTTGCCCAGAGAATCACATGTACAGAAGAGCCTGGCAGGTCCATGGCGCTGCAAAGAATTGGATGCGACTGAGCAACTAACACAAAAAGACTTCTTAATTACAGAGGAAGAAAAGGAACTTCATAGTAAAGAAACCTGGCACATACCACCTTAACCAAGTGTGGGATAAATTGCAATTGTGTCCCATTGGCTAGAAGGCAGTGAAAAGGCTGTACCATTTCTGTGATATTCGTTCTGAACATGCAGAGCCTGAATCTAATTAGGAAAATCAGACAAGCCCAACCTGGTGGGTATTTTACAAAACTAATTTGTAATATTTCTTTAAAATTTTTATTTTATATTGGAGTATAGTGTAGTTGTGTCCGGCTCTGTGACCCCATGGGCAGAGGAGCGGGGGTGGGTTACAGCAGCCCACCCAATTCCTCTGTCCATGGGATTCTCCAGGCAAGACTGCTGGAGTGGTTGCCATTCCTTTCTCCAGGGGATCTTCCTGACCCAAGGATCGAACCCAGGTCTCCTACAATGCAGGTAGACTCCTTACCGTCTGAGCTCCCAGGGAAGCCCCCTAGTTGACCGACAATGCTGTGTTCGTTTCAGGTGTACAGCAGGACGTTTCAGTTACACGTATATGCATATCTGTTTGCTGTCAAAGTCTTTTCCCATTTAGGTTATTTCAAGACTATTAAGTACAGTTCTTTGAGCTATACAGTAGGTCCTTGTTGATAATCTATTTTTATATGTAGTAGTGTCCATCTGTTAATCCCAAACTCCTAATTTATCCCTCCCCCTGGCTTATAATCTTGAAAAATATAAAAGTCATGAAAGTCAAAGAAAGCCAAGAAACTGTCCAGATGGTATACAAAACCAGATGACATGGTACTAAATAGAAAGTGATTTTGAACTGAACTTTTTTGCTTTAAGAATGATTTGGGGGACAGCTGGTAGAATTTGAATGAGGTCTGAAGATGAGAGTATAGTCATGTTATCGGTACCCTGATTTCAAGCTTGTGTTGTGGGTACACAGGACAATGTCTCTAGGAGGTGGCCTCCACATTTTTGAAGAGATGGTTCCAGATTTATGGGCAACCTGCTCTCAATGGTTCAAGAAAAG
Organism: Nanger dama; assembly: GCA_917880005.1. Taxonomy (NCBI): domain Eukaryota; kingdom Metazoa; phylum Chordata; class Mammalia; order Artiodactyla; family Bovidae; genus Nanger; species Nanger dama. The sequence continues at coordinate 14,613,408 of CAKJTW010000009.1, read as the reverse complement.
TGTTTTTTTTTTTTACTGTACTTATTACTTTTCTGTAAGTTTGGGGTAATTACGTTATGAAAAAAATAAGATGATGGTGGAAAAGCACCAAGGCAGGAGAGTAAAGGAAAGGGGATTTGGGATCTTATGAGTTTGGGTTCACCTGTTAATTCTGCTGTTTACTTGTATAAACGATTTCATTGTTTGAGTCTCAACTTCTTTAACATCAAAATGGAGAAGATTATTGCTGTTTTTCAAAGTTGTGAAGATAGATTAGAGATAATACAGCAAGGATGCTAGCACAAAGTCTGTCAAATAGCAAGCATTCAGTACATAGAAATTATAATTTTTACGTCATAACTAATGATGATATACATATGGGTGCATCATTATTATTGTTAATTCACCAACCTGAGCAGATGTCAAGTATTTTCTAGACTCCAGAGATTATCAGGTCTAAACTATTACCTCTGCATAGCTCCTGTTCAAACCCATGAGTCATGACCTCCAAGCATAGATAGATCACTTCTATCTGTCCATCCCTCCCTGAGGGCTAGCAGAGGGTCATTATTGGTATGAAAAGGAATTCACCTGAGTAAATTTTAATTCTTTTCCCCAACCATAAAAAGAGTCCAAGGAGCCAACTGGTCTATTCGCTTTTGGCTTCACAAATATATAGAGAGTGAGAAAGAGCTTGGCCTGAAAATTAAGCAAAGAAGGAGGGAAGAAAGAAAAGCCAAAAAAAAAAAAAAGGCAAGAGAACTCAACAGAAGGAGCACCACTGGTGTCGTGTACAATATGATGGGACATATTCGCTGACGTGTTACAGTATGGTAGTTCTCCCCAGAGCAAGTTATCTTCAGTTTCCTTAACTGTTTCTTGGGTACATGTTGAATCCGGTGCACATTTTCCCAGACACATTTTCTCTTCATATCCTGTCAGTTCCTGTAGGTTTTCAGATTGCTGAGTTTTATTTGCAAGATTTGTGCTTTACTTAGTTTCTGTCTTAATATATCCTTGTGTGTCTTGGACTGTACGATACTAATCCTGAATTATGCTGCCTGGCACATCCCAGGAGATTAAGGTCCCTGTTAGCAATGAAAAAAATGTGGATTTTAATGCAGATGGAAATTTCTCTTTCTCTTCCTGAATCCTACTGTGTGTGTGTGTGTGTTTTCTTTATTTGTTTTGGTTGGTAAAGCAGCTGACAGCTTCAACACAGAGAAAGTGATGTTCAGAACCATTTAACTATACTGCCAGCCAGGCTTTCTTGTCCACATCAAGAAAGGCAAAGGGGAGTGGGGTGTGAGAACATGATGCTTGAAGCTGAGGAAAATGCTGGAGAGTCAGAAGTGAGAGCCTCCTACTCTCCCAGGGGGCCAGTAGGTACCTGGATTCTCCTAGGAGCTGGTATACCTGCTTAGTCATCTCAGGTACACTTTGGTATGACATAGTCTTCATGAGCAGCTTCAAGTCTCTACAAATAATCTTTTTAAAAAATTAGTTAATTATTTTGGGCTGTGCTGGCCCTTGTCACTCCGCGCGAGCTTTCTCTATTGCGGGGAACGGGCCGCTCGCTGCCCGTGGCTCCTCTCGCGGGGAGCGCGGGCTCCGGGGCACGTGGGCTCAGCAGTCGTGGTGCACGGGCTTAGCTGCCCCGCGGTGTGTGCAGTCTCCCGGCCCAGAGATGGAACCCATGTCCCTTGCCCTGGCAGGTGGAGTCTTATCTGCTGGGTCACCAGGGAAGTCCTACAAATATTCCTTTTTAAAAAAATTGATTTATTTTTAACTGGAGTGTAATTGCTTCACAATACTGTGTTGTTGTATGCCAGTACATCAACATGGATATCCTTCTGTCCCCTCCCTCTTGAGTCGCCCTCCACTTCCCACCCCATTCTACCTTCCCCCTAGGTTGTCACAGTGAATATTCTTAACTTCAGAAGGTTAATTTGGACCCAAGCAAGTAGTTAATGGGACTTCCCTGGTGGCTCAGATGGTAAAGCATCTGCCTACAATGGAAGAGACCCGGGTTCAATCCCTGGGTTGGGAAGATCTCCTGGAGAAGGAAATGGCAACCCGCTCTAGTATGCTTGCCTGGAGAATCGCATGGATGGAGGAGCCTGGTAGGCTACAGTCCATGGAGTCGCAAAGAGTCGGACACAACTGAGCGACTTCACTTTCCTAGGCAGTTAATGAATGAATCAACAAGTCATAATGCTGCTACTCGAATATTCCATTTCTTCCGTAAACAGCAGAAGTCATTCTATACGGTCAGGGAGGAGAAAATTTAAATCAGAGCTTCTCCACAAAGACTTGGCAAGCTACACTTGAACAGACTAGATCCCACCCTACACGAATGTCAGGATGGTGACACATTTTAAAAATGGGCTGCTCACCTTCTGCTGAGGCCGGCTCTGTTCTCTTGGAGCGCACAGTGACAGAGGACGCTTGGGAAAGGTCCATGCCTGTCCTCCGGACGCAGACCTCCACGGAGCCAGCACTTTCATCAACGTGATATTCAGCATCTCCAAAGTGCAGGGCAGGCTCTGGGGAGAGAGGAAGGGACAAGTTAAGAATGCTGCTTTCTCCCAGGACCCTTGTTTCCTCTGGCCCCGCAGGAGCCTGGGCGTTTGTCTCAGTCACCAGACTTGGCAGGTCCCACGGGCTCGAGAGGAAACAGGCAAAACACACAAATGACCACATCAGGGAGGAGTCTCATGCCATGATGGCTTAGATTCCAGGACGTGCAGTGAGGGAAAATCAGAATTCTATTCATTTTCCTCCTTTAAGAGAGATCTGTCGTGCAAAGAATTTTCCCAGTTGGGGAAAACTGGTCAACTAGCTGTAACTCCAGCAAGCCAGCTATCGTTTGGGAAAAGATGGTGGGGAACTAGGGAGGCGTTTTTCTCAAGGGCCTTCATGTCGAGGCACAGTCCAGCTGGGGGTCTGAACGCGGCGTCTGCTGCTGCACCTTACCCCCTATGTTTGTTAGTCACAAAGACAGGCAGAAATTCTATTCCTGAACTGCTTCCCCAGAGGCAAAAAAAGGGGTCCCCTAGAATAGAAGGCTGAGGGCATCAGACTCCAAGAGCAGGTGAAAGTGAATGTGTTAGTTGCTGAGTCCTGGCCGGCTCTGTGTGACCCCATGGTCTGTGGCCCACCAGGCTCCTCTGTCCGTGGGAATTCTCCAGGCAAGAGTACTGGAGTGGGTAGCCATTTCTGTCCCCAGGGGATCTTCCCCACCCAGGGATCAAACCCAGGTCTCCTGAATTGCAGGCAGATTCTTTACCATCTGAGCCACCAGGGAAGCCTGAAAGCAGGTGGAAGAGAGGAATACATCTAATTTGACAAGTCAAGACTTGTCCAAGCAGACATACTCATCCACTTCCAGTTCTCTCGGTTCTAAAAAGCAGCCTATGACTCTTTAAAGCTTATATAAGTTTCAGCTGTTACACTTGACATGATAAAGGTCAGAAACTAATGCTTTTCCTCAGACTGTGACATTCAGAAGCAAAAAGATATCCACACCAGGCAGCAGCTTCACCACAGAGGCATGACCACTGAGCTGGTAAATGGAAAATGGTAAATCAGCACGACAGAGACAAGACCTTGGCAAGTACAATACAGCACAGAAGCATATCAGAGTGGAATTTGGACTTTGGAAGGTAGAGATCCACTGTAATAAACAGTATTTGCCCAGGATGCATTTTAGCAGATCTCTTCGTGCTGCAGAGAGTATTACCAAATGTTTGATGGTAGTGTGCCAGAGCTCTCATAATCTGACTAGCGTCCGTTCTTTCTGGAGTCTTCACGTACCGTTCCTGACCCTGTGCCCTGTGTGCCTGTTACACAGAACAGCTCTCCAGGCAGCCAGCACAGAGCGTGGTCAGGGCCTCCATCTTCACTGGTGATGTCCTCAGCGCTGAAACTCCCTTCTCAACACGTTAATTTCACACACTCCTTTTCTAAGACTTTGACTGAGTAACCTGCTCTGGGAGGCCACGTGCATGCCTGCATGCTAAGTCGCTCAGTCGTGTCTGACTCTTTGCAGTCCTATGGACTGTGTAGCCTGCCAGGCTCCTCGATCCATGGGATTCTCCAGGCAAGAATCCTGGATCGGGTTACCATACTCTCTTCCTGACCCAGGGATCAAACCTGTGTCTCTTACGTCTCGACCTGCGTTGGCCGTCAGGATCTTTACCCCTAGCGTCACCTGGGAAGCCCCTGGGAGGCCATATATATGCCCTTAAGGGGGAAGGTGTTCCTTATCCCATGCCCTCCTGACACTTTGCACAGCTCACTAGTTGCAGTGATGGGTCATTCTTGCTATTCGCTGTCCTCAGCTGCATCACAGGTGGGGGTCTGCACTCAGAAAAGGGTGTGGGGAGGTCATTCTCCCTTATACATTTTTATTTCTTTTTTGGCTGCACCGGGTCTTGGTTGTGGCAAGCAGGATCTTCAGTTGCTGCAGGTGAGATCTAGTTCCCTGACCAGGGGTGGAGACCAGACCCCCAGCATTGGGAACACGCCAAGTCTTAGCCACTTAGACCAGTGAAGTCCCCATCCTCTCTTTTTGACTCAGAAGTTTCACTCCACCTCCCCATTGTTGCTGGCGGATGTTTTGGATACCTCTAAGCCTGGACAGGGAACAGGGTGGACAAGAGAAGCAGACAAGATCTTGATGGGTTTTATCATGGTGACTGCACTCTTGGGTCTTAGAAGATTGGAAGAGAGCAGATTCTGTTTCTCACGGGCACTTTGGTGTGTTCTTTGGAGATCTCTCATTCCCAGGGCTGAATACTTCTCATCTGCAATCCCCTTGATAAGGATGTGTGCGTGCTAAGGCCTTTCCGTCTGCATCCCTATCCTGGCTGATCATTAATCTTTCCTCATGTATCAGCATTTGGCGGTGCTTCTGTGGGGATTGTTCATCCCTCTAGATGGCGCTATTGGACAAGGCCTAAAACAGGTCCATTCTGGATCTCTTCTGAGAGGGTAGCTCACACCTGGTCCAGGGCAAGCCTCCTGCATCCTTTGCTTGATACACCCTAGGGATACTGCCTCATCCGAATGCACTCCCTCTTGTTTGCTCATCTATCAGAGCAGCTAATCAGCATATCTCCTACACTGAGGTTTTCCAGATAAACACACTTTACCCTTATCGTGGTCTCATGATTTAGCACCTCTTTAAAGAGTTAAAATGTTAAAGCCGCCATTCTTATACACTGTTCAGTGTTATCAGAGCCTTACCAATACCTCAAGACCAGCGACCACATTACACATCCCCTTAGAAACAGTTTGGTTGGTGTGTTATATTCAAGAATGTGTTGAGTGGCTAATTTTAATTCACTTCTGATATACTTTGAACTTACTACAAATTATATTTTTTAAAGTTGAGACTAATGGATCTGCTTATTTAGCAGAGAATTTCCTCTGTGTGGTATTAGGGAAGGGAGAAAGATAAGAGAGATTTTAAAAATTGAGTTATGTCACTGTTCAGAAAAAAAAATGTAAGAATCAAGCTTCTCTGAATACCTTAAGATACAGGATGTAAGAAGAGGACAGCGTCATTTAGACGAAAAAGCACTAAATTCTTCTGAGATGCTTTGTATACTGAGAATAAGGAGATTTGTTCAAATAGAGGAAAGAGTTGCTCTTTGCAGCCCAGCGGTATCTCTAAGTAGTTGTCACTCAAGGTCTGTTTAAAAAACTGAGATGCTGGCAATGATTCTTATGGGTGAGCAGTTATGAGAGTAGAATGTTTGACCACTTATGTTAAATGGATTATACAGCCATAGCTGTGTTTTCTTTCTTTCAAAAGAAAATGCCCTTTAAATGGCAATAAGAAAAAGAAATATGACAAAGTGGAAAGGGAAAATTTCGAGAGGGATACGACCATCATTTAAAAATGAGTTCACTGTGCAGATTCAGAGAAATTTCATACCAAGGTCCAAAGAGGGCTTACAGGTGGAGGCACAGACATGCTGTTAAACTTCACCAAACCACCTGAACGGGAGAGAGGCCAAGAGATGGAAGGCTGGCAGATGTCTTCTCAGTTATCTCGGAAGACAAAACAGATTCTGGAAGCAAGAGGGTGAGCTTATCACTAGAAAAACTCTGGGACCGTGTGTTTCAACAGTTTCTGGATCTTTAGAAAAGGAAGAGGCAATGCTGATGAGTCAGTATCAGTTTTTTAACATCTGGTTTCATGAAGTTAAGTTTAATGTTTTTCAGTTCAACTAAACAGAAATCTTTTGAGCATCCTCTGTGTGTTCTAACTATGGGGCAGCCACTCTGATGCCCATCAGCTAACCCTGAGCGCACTGACAAAAGAAGGGACCACCTCAAGGCTCAGAAGGAGGAGTCTTGGAAGAAAACAACTGTGCTAGATTCAAAGACTGCATGAGAATTGATCTGCGAGATAGTGGAAGAATGTCCCTAACAGAGTGGCTCACATGAAAAAGAAGGGCCCAGAAGCATGACAAAGACTTGTGTTTGGGAAGGAATAAAAAGGGCATTTCTTGGAAACCATTAAGGTGAGAGTAGAAGAATGAGAGGATGAGTTTTGAGAGGAAGGGAGAAGTCAGAGCCTATAGAAACTTGGATCCACTTTAAGTAGACAGGACTTCACTTTCTAGCCTCTCCTTAGAATACAGGGGCCAATTTTTTTAATTTTTAAAATTTATTTATTTTAATTGGAGGCTAATTACTTTACAATATTGTATTGGTTTTGCCATATATTGACATGAATCTGCATGGGTGTACATGTGTTCCCCATCCTGAACCCTCCTTCCATCTCCCTCCCCATCCCATCCCTCTGGGTCATCCCACTGCACCAGACCTGAGCACCATGCATCCTGCATCGAACATGGACTGGTGATTCATTTCACATATGATAATATACATGTTTCAATGCCATTCTCCCATATCATCCCACCTTCGCCCTCTCCCACAGAGTCCAAAAGACTGTTCTATACATCTGTGTCTCTTTTGCTGTCTCACATACAGGGTTATTATTACCATCTTTCTAAATTCCATATATATGCATTAGTATACTGTACTGCTGTTTTTCTTTTGGCTTACTTCACTCTGTAGGTGGAAATCCAGTTTCATCCATCTCATTAGAACTGATTCAGATGTATTCTTTTTAATGGCTGAGTAATACTCCATTGTGTATATGTACCACAGCTTTCTTATCCTATTTGTCTGCTGATGGACATCTAGGTTGCTTCCATGTCCTGGCTATTATAAACAGTGCTGTGATGAACACTGGGGTACACGTATCTCTTTCTTTTTTTTTTTGCTCAACGTGTCTCTTTTGATTCTGGTTTCCTTGGTGTATATGCCCAGCAGTGGGATTGCTGGGTCTTAAGGCAGTTCTATTTGCAGTTTTTAAAGGAATCGCCACACTGTTCTCCATAGTGGCTGTACTAGTTTGCATTCCCACCAGCAGTGTAAGAGGGTTCCCTTTTCTCCACACCCTCTCCAGCATTTATTGTTTGTAGACTTTTGGATCGCAGCCATTCTGACTGGTGTGAAATGGTACCTCATTGTGGTTTTGATTTGCATTTCTCTGATAATGAGTGATGTTGAACATCTTTTCATGTGTTTGTTAGCCATCTGTATGTCTTCTTTGGAGAAATGTCTATTTAGTTCTTTGGCCCACTTTTTGATTGGGTCGTTTATTTTTCTGGAATTGAGCTGCAGGAGTTTCTTGTATATTTTGGAGATTAATTCTTTGTCAGTTGCTTCATTTGCTATTATTTTCTCCCATTCTGCAGGCTGTCTTTTCACCTTGCTTATAGTTTCCTTTGTTGTGCAGAAGCTTTTAATTTTAATTAGGTCCAATTTGTTTATTTTTGCTCTTATTTCCAATATTCTGGGAGGTGGGTCATAGAGGATCTTGCTGTGATTTATGTCGGAGAGTGTTTTGCCTATGTTCTCCTCTAGAAGTTTTATAGTTTCTGGTCTTATGTTTAGATCTTTAATCCATTTTGAGCTTATTTTGAGAAAGAAGAATGGAACTGGAGGAATCAACCTGCCTGACTTCAGGCTCTACTACAAAGCCACAGTCATCAAGACCGTATGGTACTGGCACAAAGACAGAAATATAGATCAATGGAACAAAATAGAAAGCCCAGAGATAAATCTACGCACTTATGGACACTTTATCTTTGACAAAGGAGGCAAGAATATACAATGGAGAAAAGACAATCTCTTTAACAAATGGTGCTGGGAAAACTGGTCAACCACTTGTAAAAGAATGAAACTAGAACACTTTCTAACACCATACACAAAAACATAGGGGCCAATTTTAAATAGTGGAAAGGTGGTTGGTTTTTTTGTTTGTTTTCTGTACATCTATCCAACTTTGATTTGGGCCACAGATTTAAGGAAGAGCTAGGGCTACTGATTAGGAAGCGACTGCAACCGCCCAGGTGAGACATGAGGATGGTCTGAAATGTTCACTGGTGTATGTACTAGTAATGGAGTGGGAGATGATGACGGAGCGGGAGAGACGGGTGTAGTTAGTGTCCTGAGCAGCATCCAGGGATTGGACGTAGGTGGCTTCTAGGACGCCCTGCCGGTGTGGGGATGGGATCATCATAAACTCAGCTGGGAAGATAGGGGGCGAAACAGTCTTGGCTAGGGGTCTAAAGGCATTAATGTGTGAATCTGGAGTTCGAGAATCAGCTGGAGATTTAGGAGTCACTAGAAGGAAATGGCAACCCACTCCAGTGTTCTTGCCTGGAGAATCCCAGGGACGGGGGGAGCCTGGTGGGCTGCCATCTATGGGGTCGCACAGAGTCGGACACGACTGAAGCGACTTAGCAGCAGCAGCAGCAGCAGTGTACAAGCTGTGGGCAATCCTGTATTATTTTAGAGGGTATGATCATCCAATGTGAATGAGTAAAGAGAATAGTTGTAGAGGTGTCAACCACCAGGGAGACTGGAAGAGGGGAAGAAACAAAAAATAGAGACAAGAAAGAGTGATGGAGAGAAGAGTGGATCCAGGAAAATTGAGAGAGTAGAAAAAATTGAGAAATATAAGTGACCACAATGCAGCAAGTATATGCAGAAAGATGTGTGCAAGCCCACAGTGCTAATCAGTGGCACAACCACCAAAATACACTTAGTAAACTTTAAACTGTGTCAAGTGAACTATAATGCCTACGTTTATAATGCCTACAAAATAAATTTTTTTCTGCATTTAAAACCTTTAACAACTGTATTATAATAAGACTAACCTTCTAAAGCATAGTGTTACTCTTCCTTCCGAACAGTTTTCTGGTTTTTACAGTACAGCAATGTGTCTTTCAAGTTTTAAAAATTTGTGCTCAAGTTTATCTTGGACCATAGCAATAGTATTTAGCACACTGAAAAAAAAAAACTGGATGTAATTTCACCAAAATAACACTTTGTTTTTGTGCAAGTTTTCCTTACAGCGTTTTCTTAAATCTGTCATTATTCTGTTAAATGCCCATTCATTACTGACAAAGACCCTAATCTAGCTGGTGATCTTTACAGGCAAATTTAAACTTTTTTTTTTTGTATTGGTTTATTGGTTTGGGGGCAGGAGGTAAAGGGGACGACAGAGGATGAGATGGCTGGATGGCATCACCGACTCAATGGACGTGAGTCTGAGTGAACTCCAGGAGATGGTGATGAACAGGGAGGCCTGGCGTGCTGCGATTCATAGGGTTGCAAAGAGTCGGACACGACTGAGCGACTGAACTGAACTGAACTGAACTGAACTGAACTGACTGATAGCCAGTTAACAATGCTGTGATAGTTTGAGGTGAAAAGCAAAGGAACTCAGCCATATATATACACGTATCTATTCTTCGCCAAACTCCCCTCGAATATGGGCAAATTTTATGCATGTTATACAAATCTTATTCCCTCAGGACAAAACTAAGAACCACCTGAAATGGGACATGGATTCTTTTTTGTGGCAGACACAAGAATTTTCAAATTGCATGTTAAAGGTGCAGTGTCTTCAGCAGACAGGTGGAGACCTGCTATAACGCATTTACAAACAGAACAGACACATTGTGCTGATTAGCCAGGGTCTTTAGTTTCATCTTGGCCTTGTTAAGTGCAAGCAGAAGCTAAGTCTTTCGTAGGTGTATGCAAAGGAAGCGCACTATGCATTAGTTCAATGAACATTTACTGGCCATTTTCTGTGGCCTCTGTCTGCATGGAATTGGCGTATCGTGATTTTCCTGTCAGTGCAGGGCCAGGGGCTTGAGTTGTTAGACTGCCTCTGCTCCTGTGCAATTTCTTTGCTTAGCATCACTCCACAGTAGTTGCCTTTACAAATACATTCCTGCAGGTGACCCATTTGACGAGGGGATAGTTGATCTCTATTTAAGGAAGCTAAACATTTCCCAGAGTCTAGCTAAACAGAATAAAAACATTTCATCCCAGTTCTAACTCTTGAGCTGCTTGGCTACATCTTTATGTTGCTATATATCATGTCATCACTTGGCCTAAAGGAAAACAAGTTTTTACTATAAGATTGGACTTGATACTTCTGAAGAAAGGAAGCATTACCGGTATTTAACATGTGCTCAGACTGGCCTACTAGACACAAATGCTAACCCTGGAAAATGAGTATGAACTTTTCCCAATTTCTTTCAAGCAGTCAGTTTTGTAGGACACATGTTTTCATTCCTGGCTGAAAGGGCAATGGAACTACTTCCTGAGATGTGATAGAGTTTGATCAATGTTTTTGCTTAAATGCTGAATTAGGGGACTTGTCATTTCACAAAAGTAGTCCCAGAGATTAGCATCATGTAGTAGGTGTGCTAGTAATCACTGTGGTTGTTTCCTCAAAGCCAGAATATGATGGCACCATTCAAAGGAACCACTGGTATCATGAATGGAAAGATTTGTTCTTGGTAGACAGTCCTTAATATCTTTTTGGTTTCACAGAGAATATAATAGAAATTCTAAATTTCTGTTGAGTATGCTGAAAATTGGGTATACTGAGCAATATTCCATTGTGTGTATATACACACCACATCTTTATCCACTCATCTGCTGATGGACGTTTAGGTTGCTTCCATGTCTTGACTACTGGAAACAGTGCTTCAATCCACACTGGCAAGCATGTATCTTTTTGAATTACAATTTTCTCCGGATACATAGCCAGAAGTAGGAATGCAGGATCATATGACAACTGTGCTTTTGATTTCTTAAGGGATCTCCATACTGTTCTCCAAAGTGACTACACCAGTTTACATTCCCACCAACAGTATAGGAGGGCTTCTTTTTCTCTACACCCTCTCCAGCATTTGTTAGTTGTAGGCTTTTTGATGATGGTCATTCTGACTGAAGTGAGGTGATGTCTCCTTGTAGTTTTGACTTGCCATTTCTAACAGTGACGTTGAGCATGTTTTCATGTGTTTATTGGCCATTGGCATGTCTTCTTTGGAGAAATGTCTATTTAGATCTTCTGCTTATTTTTTGATTGAGTTGTTAGCATTTTTTATATGGAACTGTCCTATGCATTATTTTAATAAAAACAGTAGTTATCTTTATTCTAAGGGGGCACTTTTTGAAAAGAAATTACACAATGAAGAATGCATAGACATCAGAAGTGAAGTGAAGTCGCTTAGTTGTGTCTGACTCTTTGTGATCCCATGGACTGTAGCCCACCAGGCTCCTCGGTCCATGGGATTTTCCAGGCATGAAAACTGGAGTGGGTTTCTGTTTCCTTCTCCAGAGGATCTTCCTAACCCAGGGATCAAACCCAGGTCTCCTGCATTGCAGGCAGATGCTTTAACGTCTGAGCTACCAGGGAAGCCCTGGTATAGACATCAGAGTCTATACTTATTCTTATCTCTTGAGACTTGTGAAAATATATTTGGGAACTGAACTTAGTCCCTGGCAATTTTTTTTTTTTTAAGTAGAGCAAAATTGGTCTTTCACAGCATTCTGAGATCTTGTCCACAGGATGTAATATCAACAAACAAAATTTAGGAGACCAAACAAACAAAAACCAAACCAACTTTAATCTCACTCATATTTTCCTTTCTTCTAGAACAATAGGACCCCTTGGACTGTAGCCCTCCAGGCTCCACTGTCTGTGGGATTTCCCAGGCAAAAATACTGTAGTGGGCTGTCATTTCCTTTTCAGAGGATCTTCCTGACCCAGGGATCAAACCTGGGTCTCCTGCTTTGCAGGCAGATTCTTTACCATCTGAGCCATCAGGGAAGCCCAGAGTGATACAATACATGATAAATTTTCATCCCCAACTAAAGAGCACATACAGTCTTCAACCTCTGCTCCATCTGGTTTATCTCTTGACATGGCTCTCAGTTTCATGGAAGCTCTGCACTGTATCTGTGCATTCACACAAATCTTAGGTCTGCGATAGCCACCCAGTCAGATCCTATTTAGATCTGAACACAGCAACTAACAGCCACTCAAATCCTGACAGAGGTATATTTGAGAGATGAAGTGGGCAATCGAATTTGAGATGCATAATAAAATAGTCAGATGCTGGCTTTGTCTTTATCAATATTTTCTCTTAAAAGTGCCTCTTGTAGAAAGAGCAATTACTAAGAAAGTAACACCGGGCTTGGTATTGGGAGTCAGGGGTTGAGAGGGGTTGGTTTCGAGGAGTGAAGAGCATCCGATTCTTTTCCGGCTCTGTGCTTCAGCTGGGACTAGAGCCAAACTCCCAGGCGGTGGGGCTGGGAAAAGAGATCTGGATGCCTACACGTGGGAGCTTCACGGCACCCTTGTAGCTCTTGTAGACCTCATGTTCCTATCGTTGGAAGGGGAGGCTCCTTGGGCTGCTAAGATGAGTGTCCTGTGGGGCAGTCCTGGTTGAGTGATCAGACATTTAACCTAGGTCCTCTTCTTGCCTTCCTTAAAGTCTTAGGTCACTTCCTTGGGATGTGCTTTTAAAAATAATTTAACACACTCACACACAAATGTTTAATCTTTCTGCATCGCTGCATTGTCCTCAGTATTGGTGATAATTATGTATCTGAAAAGCCACTCAGAGATGTTAGAGAAGGAGCGACATCAACAATTCCCTTCATAGGTCATTTAAGCTTGATTTATCTTTCAACCGTTGAGGGAAAGGATGAGAAGAAAGCAGCTATAACCAAGAGTGGAAAACAGGAAATAGGCTTACCATCATCACGATCAGCCAGAATAATCACCTTGGCAGTGGGGAATTTGGCCCCCAGTTGCCCTCCCTTTGGCAGGCTCAGTGAAATGCTGAAGGATTCCTCCTCTTCATAAAGAGAGTCATTGATGATCAGGACCCGGCAGGTGTTCTCAGCCTCATCCTTGTCAAAGTGGAGGATGCTGGTGTGGTCTTTTGGACGTGAGATGTAGTCAGAGAAAGATAACCCTGCAGAAGAAATGGTGCCTATGGCAGAACCTATGGAGACAGGAGACAGAACAGAGAAAGTAAGAAGAAGCCATTCTAAGCAGGAAACCTGCTCCCCATGGGGTCTTCAAACTATTTTTAGATAATAGAGAATAGTTGCTGTCGTGTTTGACTCGTGTTCAACTGTAGCCCGCCAGACTCCTTCATCCATGGAATTCTCTAGGCCAGAATACTGGGTATTCTTGGGGTAGCCATTCCCTTCTCCAGGGGATCTTCCTGACCCACGGATTGAATCCAGGGCTCCTGCATTGCACGCAGATTCTTTATTGTCTGAGCCACCAGGAAATGGCATTTTTAAAAATAACAGCTCTCTGAATTATAAGGCACACTTGTCTCTTACAGTTGCGAATATTAATATGGTAATTAGAAGACTTTTAAAACAGACCTGGGTATTTTGGCACGATTCACGTCTTTGAACTGTTGTTGCTGTTCAGTTGCTCAGTCGTGTCCCACTCTTTGCAACCCCATGGACTGCAGCATGCCAGGCTTCCTTTCCTTCACCATTGAGTCGGTAATCCCATCCAACCATCTCATCCTCTGTCGCTCCTTTCTCTTCCTGCCCTCAGTCTTTCCCAGCATCAGGATCTTTGTAAAGGGTATATACTGAATAAGTTTTGTTTAGATTAGGGACTAAATAAACTGAAGGATCATAGGGTGGTTTAGCTTAATTTGTTCATATTATAGACTGGAAGACTGAAGTACAGATACATTATGACCAGAGAATCTATACCATGATAATGTATGGATTTGCTCCCGCCCCTACCCTTCCCGTGGCAGCTATAAGTTGTCATTCACGTTCAGTCTCTAAGTTGTGTCTAACTTTGCAACTCCATGAACTGTAGCACGCCAGGCTTCCCTGTCCTTCACTCTCTCCCTGAGTTTTCTCAAACTCTTATTCATTGAGTCAGTGATGCCATCCAACCATCTCATACTCTGTTGCCCCCCTCTTCTCTTGCCCTCACTTTTTCCCAGCATCAGGGTCTTTTCCAATGAGTTGCATCTCAGTAATCTGATCCTCACGCCCTAGACAGAGTTCTTTGTGTGATACTAAAATATAGCCACGGAATTATTTGTTATTTTATAAAGAATTCAAGATGGACTGAATTTCAGTTTAGAGACAGTGCATTTAAAATTTTAATTATAGTAATTTACACATGTCAAGATTCCCTAATTTAAATGCACTATTTGATGAGTTTTAACAAATACATATAATCATGCACTCATTACCGCAAGCATAGTATAGAGTATTTTTTATCCACCAAGACATGTACCTCTGGTAATCCATCTTCTTCCTTGTCTCCAAGCCCTGGAAACCACTCATCCATTTTCTTGTCACTGTAGATTTATTTGCTTTGTGAGAATTCCATGTAAATAAAATCACACAGTTTTTAGTCTTTCGCGTCTGATTTGTTTTGTTTAGCATAATGCATTTAAGATTCATGCTGCGATTCATGGGGTCGCAAAGAGTCGGACATGACTGAGCGAATGAACTGAACTGAACTGAACTGAATGTGTCAGGATTTTATTCCTTCTTACTCTTGAATAGGGTTCTCCATTTGTGTGGTTACATCACAATTTGTTTTTCCATTTACCAGTTGATAATTTAGGTTGTTCCCAGTTTTTTTTAGCTATTCTGAATAATGCTGCCATGGATATTCAAATTCAGGTCTTTGAGTCAGTAGGTCATTTTTATTTCTCTTGAGTAAGTACTTAGAAGTGGGGTTTCTGGGATCTAGTGCATTATTTTCCTTGTGATAAAATAAACATAACCTAAATGTACTATCTTAACTATTTTTAAGTGTATAGTTCAATAAGGTTGTCTGTTCATGTTATTAAACATATATTCATATATTTTTTCATTTTACAAAAAACTGAAAGTATGTACCCATTAAATACTTCGCCACTCCCTCCTGCCCCCATCTCTGACAGCCACCTTTCTACATTTTGTCTCTATGAATTTGTTTACTCTGGGTACTTCAGTTAAGTGGAATCTTACAGTACTTGTCTTTTTGTTATTGGCTTATTTCACTTAGCGTAATGTCCTCAACTTTCATCTATGTTGCAAGAATCTTCCTTCTTTCTTAAGGTTGAACAATGTTTCATTCCATGGATATACCACATTTTGTTTATCCATTCATACAGTCATGGATACTTGGGTGGTTTCAACCTCTTGGTTATTATGAATAATGTTGCTACAAACACAGGTGGGCAAATATATTGTGACCTTGCTTTTAATTTTTCTGGATATATACCTGGTTATATAGGTATATGTATTGGGTTTCCTGGTGGCTCAGCTGGTAAAGAATCCACCTGAAGCATGGGAAACCTGGGTTCGATCCCTGGGTTGGGAAGATCCCCTGGAGAAGGGAATATATATTCACTCCAGTATAGTGGCCTAAAGAACTCCATGGACTGTATGGTGTAGTCCATGGAGTTGCAAAGAGTCGGACATGACTGAGCAATTTTCACTCACTTAGATGTAGGATTGTTGGACCATGAAATGAAAGTCATTCAATCGTGTCTGACTCTTGGGACCCCATGGATTATACAGTCCATGGATTTGCCAGGCCAGAATACTGGAGTGGGTAGCCTTTTCCTTCTCCAGGGGATCTTCCCAACCCAGGGATTGAACCCAGGTCTCCCACATTGCAGGTGGATTCTTTACCAGCTGAGCCACAAGGGAAGCCCAGGAATACTGGAGTGGGGAGCCTAACCCTTCTCCAGCAGATCTTCCTGACCCAGGAATTGAACTAGGGTCTCCTGCATTGAAGGCAGATTCTTTACCAACTGAGCTATCCAGGGAAGCCATATGGTAGGTCCATTTTTAATTTTTTCAGGCCTCTTTGTAGTGTTTTCCATAGCAATTAGATACCATGTCACAGTCCCACCAACAGTGCAATTTAATGCATTTTTTTCAGTGTTAAAAACACACAAGTATAGAGCTAAAAGAGTAAAGAGTAGTCACAGTAATTGAAATGATTTAGACAGAACAGTTTTAGGAGACAAAGACTGTTTAAAATAACTCTATAGGGATTTCCTTCATGGTCTAGTGGTTAAGACTCCATGCTTCTACTGCAGGGGGCACAGTTTTGAATTTTAGCTGGGAAATTAAGATCCCACATGCTGTGTTTGGGGAGAGAGGGTGACTGGGGAGACTCTGACGCCAGAATATACAATGAACTCTTACAATCCAATATCAAAACTGGAAACAACCATTTAAGAAAAAAATAATATATCAAATAAGTGATTTTTGTAAAGCATAGTTATTTCCCATCACAGTTCTTAAAAAGAAATGATGGGGATATGACAGCGAGCTTCTAGATGGGACATTCTAGGTCCTGCAAGGGTCTGTCTTGCTTATAGCTAAGGTAAATGCATATATGCATGCTGACGTCAATAGCCACCTTCTTCTTGCTAATATGAATCAACACATGAACAAGTTGACGTCTATGAGTGTGTGCTACACATATAAATATAGCTTGTTAAACAATAAGAATTGTTTCCAAATTGACTTCAGAGGACTTGCCCAGAAGAGCACTGACTCACAAAGTGTCTCAGGATGATTTTTCAATGGAACAAGTTTTAGAATTAATAGGAAACAACAAATTAACTGATTTGTTATTCCAGGAACCTAGAAAAGATTAGAGCTGGAAAAATCAATGAGCATAAAACATATTGGCTAGGGTAGAGAGAGAAACTGTTAGAAATGGACGGCTTACAAGGGGGATTATCACTTGGTGAGGAAATCAGCCAACTTCCAGGGCCAGCCTGTGCTTTGAAATTTTATTCCTCTATGACATTTCCACCCTGCTCAGTCATGGGAAATCTACTCATGAAAGAGCTCTTGAAGTTCAAGTAAGGAAGGAGAAGTTGGTTCTTAGGATGTCAGAGGCAAGAGCTATCAAGTAGTAGAGACAGGCAGTCCCCAAGTAAATAAGAAAGTAAGTGGCTGGCAATCTAGAAAGGCCATTGGAAGCGATGAGAAACTCTGTCAAGGAGACTTTTTATGTTCCAAGGTATACACACAGAAAGGAAAAAAGTTATAAATTCTTATTGTTATAACCCCATCTGACTAAGTAACAAGCAATAGTTGATATGTTTTTTAAGAGCCTGAAATTTAATATGCATTGGAGAATATAATTTTTAATTTTCCCCTAGTCATCTAGAATGCAGAATGTTGGTAAGAAAGGCTGTGTAAAAAAAAATCCTTGTCAGAAACTACACATTTAGCCATTCTGAATAAATATTAAAAGCAGATACACACTAGACTTGCAGAGTAAGTAAGTACCCAATATTATCTTTATAAATCTTTATTAAATATATTTCTCAATATATTTCACCTAATGAATAGTCAAATATTGATTTATCACAATTCATGAAACAAAAGTGACTGGTATTTTTCCCCTTCTTGTTTAATTTTCTTTCAGCTGACAGCTCCATTGGTTGAAATACAAATGCATTTAAGAGGTAAATTTCTGGGTTAAATAATAAGACTGAAATATAACTCTTATTGAAAATCATTTGACTTGTGGAATTCTGCTAAAACAGAAAGCAAAACAATCCATACAAGCTTTTAACAATGAGAGTTGATGGGGGAAAAAAGATAGTTTAATTATGTCTCATGTAATCAAAATATTCAGTTTGCCTAAATGGCCCCTTCTTCCTAGGATTCTGGATATTTTACTTTGGGAAACCATTTAATGAGTTATATGGAACAGTCAAGAACATGGAATACTGGTATTTATTTTAGTTATGAAAAAGGCTCTATTTTATTGATAGCAAGTTAAGAATCCCCAAGAGTTAGAGGAGAAAGTTTTGTTTCCAAAACATCAGATGTAACTTGAGATGTACACTGAGGTCTCTCGCTATGATCTGGACAAATCCCTTATTTAATAGAGTCTCCAAGGAGTACTGATGTGTCATGTCCAGGTTGCTTTCACAAAGACACGTTAGCAGCTGGCTCCAGGCTTTAGGGAAGCTTCCCAGGTGGCGCTGGTGGCAATGAGTCCGCCTGCCAATGCAGGAGACGCAGGAGCCCCGGGTTCGGTCCCTGGGTCGGGAAGATCCCCTGGAGGAGGAACTGGCAGCCCACTCCAGTGTTCTTGCCTGGAGAATCCCATGGACAGGGAAGCCTGGTGGGCTACAGTCTGAAGGGTCCTAAAGAGTTGGACATGACTGAGCAACTAAGCATGCAGGGTATTTTATCAATGAAGAAACTGAGGCAGAGAACACCTCAGTGTCTTGTCCAGGAGTCAAAGCTTCATCTTCTGATCAGAGCATTTTTTAACTTCCCCACTTTGTCTTTTTATATTACTTGATTATACCTTCTTGATTATACATGATACATTCTTTTAAGCATACAAATTTCCTTTAATATGTGTTTTTAATAGGGCAGTGAGACAAGAAATCACCTTTCTTTAAAAGCACAGCATCTAATTCCTGATTAAATCAGACAGTGTCAGAAGACCCCGGCACAGTTCATTTCATGCCTAGAAAAGTCCATGACTTGGGGGAGATGGGGGACAGGGTTGGAGCAGCGTGGGACTGTCTGTCTAGAGGAGTCTTTGAGACTTCTGTTCCCAGCAATTTGGCTGGCTAGGTATTCTGAGATGTCCTCCCACTACAAAATATCTAGAAGAACTAATTATTCCATCTTTCCTGTGCTCATAGGAAGTAAGAGAAATCATCAAAGGGCAAAACAAAACAAAAAACAATACCCTAAAACCACCGAGCCCTAACCCCTTGATAACTAGAGAAGCAAATCCCACGCTAGCTGGAATTCAGAGTCGGCACTGAAGGGAGACTGGGCTGTGGCCCATCAAGGAGCTGAGCCTGAAACTCTGGGATCTGGTTCGAGATGCAAGGGAGCAGGAGTGTTTCTGGGTCAACATTGCTCTCAGATGCCAGAAGAGGCAATGCAAACCCTCCTTGGAGAAAACTTCTTCAAGGAAAGTCCCCAGATCTTTCACAGATTCAGATCAAATCATGTGAGAAATATCTTGAAATGCATAGGAAAGATCATTACAAAGATGACTTTTAGACTTATAGCAGACTTCTTGACAAGACAATGGAAGCTGGAAGACAATGGAATAATAACTTCAAAGTGCTTTGAGATAGTAACTGTCAATCTAGAGTTTCAAGACTGTGGTTGAAATAAAGACATGTTTTGAGACGCAAGAGCATTTACCCTCAGTAGACCTAGAGTCAAGGAGCTTTTAAATCATCCAAAGAACTCCCTCCTCTCTACCTTAACATACACAACTATGACCAAATAAATAAACAAATTTTTTTTTAAAGGAAAGAAAAAAGAAAGTCTTTTGCTGAATGTGCTTGGAAACTGCTTTTCATCTCCTCCTTAACTTTACCCAGAGAAACAGGGGTGACACACGACTGTGGCTGACCACACCATCCCTTTCAACTGGATAAAACTGATTATTTAAAAGCCTCTGCATGTTTGACTTGGGGTTGACCAAAACCACAGGATGATTCAATACTGTTCCTGTTCTCTTGGTTTTACATCCTGTGGTTTGCTCTTCACTGACTGTCTTTCCAATAAGAACAATTTCCTAATAAGAAAGTGACTAATGAGAAGAAAAAGACAGATGACATTTATCTTGAGAATAAGACAGGGCTAGGAAGTGTCTAATTTGCGTGTCCTTTTCCAACATAGCCAATGAGGGAGAATTTATTCCTCTAGCTCTTTTCCTCTCCCAACCATTTTTTTAAAAATATAATACCTCTACATCATTGTCTGAGGATACTGAGGACACTTTGGGACCTTGCCGTCCCCATGAAATCACAGCATAAAACGAATTACTTCTTTCACCTGCTTGTAACTGTTTCAGTTCAGTTCAGTTGCTCAGTCGTGTCCGACTCTTTGCGACCCCATGAATCGCAGCACGCCAGGCCTCCCTGTTCATCACCCTCTCCCAGATTTCACTCAGACTCAAGTCCACTGAGTCCGTGATGCCATCCAGCCATCTCAAAGCTGAAACTCCAATACTGTGGCCACCTCATGAGAAGAGTTGACTCATTGGAAAAGAATACATGTTCAGCATCTGTAAATTATTATTAATGCACAAAGAATGAGTCTGCTTTCCATTCAACTGTTTACACATCAGCTCATACTTATTTTATTCATGAAAATAAGTAATTGGTAAGCATTTATTTTAGCAAGACTTTCAGAAAGGTTTAAATAACCAAATTAAACTTTTGTGTACTGAGATATTTAAGTATCTATGGAGAGTAGGTGACGCCGAATACCACAATGCTGCTTGAATGTGCATGCAAACTGTACAAGTTCTTGCTGTCTTATAATCTCACAGAGGGGCAGAAGAATCAGGATGCGATTGTGCACGTCCTGGTTTCATACTCTAGGTAAGGACCCTGACTCTGTTACACTGTCTCTCTTTAAACTTTTTGCTGCAAGCATGAGAACGAGAACAGTCCTTAGTGTGAGGAATCAAAGGGTAGAGCTCAGGTGCCAAGCAGTTTGAGCTGCGTGTCAGCTATGCAGGGAGTTCTCTGGAACACCAGCTCTTTTGAACCTAATGCCCTTGCGGGGAGGTGAGTTTGGGTGTAACTTTTCCCACTTGAGGTGGAGACATCTCCATATCACACTGTCAGACCCTCTGAGCTCTTATTTTCCCTGCGTGTCATCCCACAGGGTAGCTCTTTCCAGAGGCAGAGGGGGGCCTCTCCCATTTTAGCAATTATATACAATCTTCCAAATTGGATTGTTTATCACTTTATTTCTCCCATTCATAGAATCATTGTCCTCCAGACACTCTGCTTGGGGACAGAAAATATGCCACTGGTACCGGAAGTAGCCCAGCAGGAATCCTGAGCAGAGGGTGAGGGCACTTCCTCCATCGGCGGCTCCACCCACCTGCAGCGCTGCCCCGAAGACCCAGGCCCTTGTTCCTCTGCAAAGACTCCAACTAAAGCTCTGTGTGGACGTGGGAGAGAGGGCTGGCACATCCTTCTGGGGATCAGCTAGCCAAGACGTCCTCAAGGACTTGTTTTTCTTTTGCTGCTTTTCCCACATGGGGTAATACCAGGGAAGAAGTTGAGTCATCCTGGAGTGTGAAGTCAAGTGGGCCTTAGGAAGCATTACTACAAACAAAGCTAGTGGAAGTAATGGAATTCCAGCTGAGCTGTTTAAAATCCTAAAAGATGATGCTGTTGAAGTGCTGCATTCAATACACCAGCAAATTTGGAAAACTCAGCAGTAGCTACAGGACTAGAAAAGGTCAGTTTTCATTCCAGTCTCAAAGGAATGCCAAGGAACATGCCAAGGAATGTTCAAACTACCGGGCAATTGCACTCATTTCACATGCTAGCAAGGTTAAGCTCAAAATTCTTCAGGATAGGCTTTAACAGTGCATAACCGAGAACTTTCAGATGTACAAGCTGGGATTCAAAGACGCAGGGGAACCAGAGATGAAATTGCCAGCATTTGTTGGATCATGGGGAAAGCAAGGGAGTTGCAGAAAAACACCTACTTTTGCTTCATTGATTACACTAAAGCTTTGACTGTGTGGATCACAACAAACTGGAAAATTCTTAAAGAGATGGAAATACCAGACCACCTTACCTGTCTCCTGAGAAACCTGTACGGAGACCAAGAAAGAACAGTTAGAACAGGACATGGAACAATTGGCTGGTTCCAAATTGGGAAAGTAGTATGACAAGGCTGTATATTGTCACCTTGCTTAGTTAACTTCTGTGCAGAGTACATCCTGTGAAATGCCAGGCTGCATGATTCACAAGCTGGAATCAAGATTGCTGGGAGATTTATCAGTAATCTCAGATATGCAGATGATAACACTTTAATGACAGAAAGTGAAGAAGAACTAAAGAGTCTCTTGATGAGGGTGGAAAAAGAAGAATGAAAAAGCTGGCTAAAAACTCAACTTCAAAAAACTAAGATCTTGGCATCCATCCCATCAATTCATGGGGGCAAACTGATGGGGAAACAATGGTAACAGTGACAGATTTCATTTTCTTGGGCTCTGAAATCACTGTGGATTGTGATTGCAGCCATAAAATTAAAAGACACTTGCTTTTTACAAGGAAAGCTATGACAAACCTAAACAGCATATTAAAAGTAGAGACATTACTTTGCCAATAAAGATCCATATAGTCAAGCTATGGGTTTTCCAGTAGTCATGTCTGGGTGTGAGAGTTGAACCATAAAGAAAAGCTGAGCACCGAAGAATTGATGCTTTTGAACTGTGGTGCTGGAGAAGACTCTTGAGAGTCCCTTGGACAGCAAGGAGATCAAACCAGTCAATCCTAAAATAAAGCAACCCTGAATATTCATTGGAAGGACTGATGCTAAAGCTCCAATACGTTAACCACCTGATGTGAAACGCCAACTCATTGGAAAAGACTGGATGCTGGGAAAGATTGAGGGCAAGAGGAAAAGCGATGGCAGAGGATGAGATGGTTGGATGGCATCATTGACTCAATGAACATGAATTTGAGCAAACTCTGGGAGACAGTGAAGGTCAGGGAAGCCTGGTATACTGCAGTCCATGGGGTTGCAGAGAATTGGACACAACTTAGCAACTGAACAATAGCAACAAAGCCTGAGTTGCTGAAGGTACAGGTAGTTGGCATATCTGGTGCCTTTGCAAGGGGAGCAGACTGCAGGACCACCCAACTCTAAACACAGCCAAAGACAAGCATGACGATCTTGAAGATGTGCTACAAGGCCTTGTCCTTGTATTTGGTTATGTCCTATGTAATAATGTAATAGTCATGAAACAGTGCAGGACCCTACGGTCCTCACCTCCCCACCATGTCCTTTACCTGCCTTTTATCTGTGGAAAATTTTAGTTAAAAAATATAAATGTAATTAGAGAAGTGAGAAATGTGGAAACAAAGGAAAACAGTCAAAGGAGACAGAATAGCAATGATGTAGTCATGAAGCATAGTCAGGGGCCTTTGTTCTTTCTCAAGGGCATAGATAATAGTTTGAGCCATAGCCTATCAACGGTCTTACATATTAGAACACCAGGGTGAAGAAGCTGACTACATGATGACCAGACTGTACCCACGACATAAGCTGCCACAATTCTGAGAACTGGCCTCAAAGAAATGGGAACAAACAGATCCTGGAACTGAAGATTAACTGTACCTTAAACAATCAGATGATGCTGGTCAGACCACCACCAACCAATCTGAAGATGACTGTCAGCTGACTGGCTTTATTTCTGCAGGTAGCCCCCTCCGTCTGTCTATAACTTTTGTCACTCTGGACGCCAGTTGGGGGAGAGTAGGCCTTTGGACAGATGTCTGCCACCCAACCACCCCAGTTGCCGGCATCTGAAATAAAGCAAACTTTCTTTTCACCGACCTGACTCGTCTCGTGGCCTTTGAGTGGCAAGCAGCCGGACCCCACCTCACTCTTACAGTAACAGCTGGTATTTCAAAATGAATTCCTGACTTACTGCCAAATCCCCTGTCCCCTGGGGCAGAGGAGAATTCATTCCTCTTTCTCTTCTCAACGTTGGCACCCCTGATATTTTAGACAGTATAAGTGTTAATTTCTCAGTTGCGTCTGACTTTTTGTGACCCCGTGGACTGTAGCCTATTAGGCTCCTCTGTCCATGGAATTCTCCAGGCCAGAATACTGTATTGGGTTGCCTTTCCCTTCTCCAGGGGATCTTGCCAACCCAGGGATCGAAGCCGGGTCTCCTGCATCGCAGGCAGATTCTTTACTGTATGAACTACAGGGAAGTCCCTGTATTTTAGATAGATGGTTGTTTACTGTTGTGGCTGCGCTGCGTGTTGTCAAGTGTTTAGCGAGTGTAAGCATAGATTCCTGACAGCCTGGACATATGGAAGGTCAGATCATGTATAAAAATGGAACTCTGACACACGACCTGCAGCAACTAGCTGCTGCTGCTGCTGCTAAGTCCCTTCAGTGTCAAACCACAACCGCTATTAATCATCTGCCCCAAACTGTCAGAACTTGATCAATAACCCCCAGCTTTTCTGATTCATGCCTGGCTTCCAATTTGGGAGCAACCAGGGAAAGCCATCTGTGCTCCCCTGTCCGTCCACAGGCTGCCTCCAGTTTATCCAAGATGACAGCGTCTAATCAGGGCACATCCTTTCTTCACTACAAAGCTTCCCACTCCTCTGCGTCATTATGGTTGTTCAAACACTAAGGCTCCTCTGTCCTTCACCATCTCCTGGAACTTGCTCAAACTCATGTCCACTGAGTCGGTGATGCCATCCTACCATCTCATCCTCTGTCACCCGCTTCTCCTCCTGCCCTCACACTTTCCCAGCATTAGGGTCTTTTCCAATGAGTCAGCTCTTCGCAACAGGTGGTCAAAGTATTTGAGCTTCAGCTTCAGCATCAGTCCTTCCGACGAATATTCAGAGTTGATTTCCTTTAGGAGTCTCTGGTTTGATCTCCTTGCTGTCCAGGAGATTATGAAGAGTCTTCTCTAGCACCACAATTCGAAAGCATCAGTTCTTCAGCACTCAGTCTTCTTTATGGTCCAGCTCACATCTGCACATGACTGCTGGAAAAACTGTAGCTTTCACTGTATGGACTTTGCTGGCAAATGATGTCTCTGCTTTTTAATACGTTGTCTAGTCTTGTCATAGCTTTTCTTGCAAGGAGCAGGTGTCTAAATTTGATGGCTGTGGTTACCGTCCGCATTGATTTTGAAATTCAAGAAAATGAAATCTGTCACTGTTTCCACTTTTACTGGTCTATTTGCGTGAAGTGATACCTGCCTTTGAGTCTCTGCCAAATGCAGTGGTGGTGGTTGACCCTCTTGCTGTAGTGAACTCTGAATAAATTAGCTTGTGATGTAATAAAGTTTTGGTTTTTGTCCCCATTTCCCGACATGCAGCTCCTAAGTCTTTGAAGCCAGGTACCTTCTATATGCTAATGGGCTTACCTTGTGGCTCAGGAGTAAAGAATCTGCCTGCCAATGCAGGAGACATTGGTTCAATCCCTGGGTCAGGAAGATCCCCTGGAGAAGGAAATAGCAATCCACTCCAGCGTATTCTGGCCTAGGAAATTCCGTGGACAGAGGAGCCTAGCAGGCTACAGTCCATGGAGTAGCAAAAGAGTCACGACTCAGTGACTGAAAACAAACAATGAAATGACTGGTAGCTGGTGCCCTCAGGGAGCCACGGGATGGGGACTGGTTGCCAGGGAAACCAACCAGGCAATCATTGTAACTTTCAGTCCCACTCCTTGACCTCCAGGGAGAGGAAGAGCTGGATGTTGAGTTAATCACCAATCATGCCTAAGTAATGAAGCCTCCATAAAATAGTCCTAGTCAAGGAGTTCAGAGAGCTTCTAGTTGCTGGGAGGGTGACTTACTCAGAGGGCATGAAAGTTCTGTGTCCCTTCCACCCTCCTTAGCTTATGTATCTCTTCCTTCTGCCAATACTGAGGCTCCTCTGTCCATGGGATTCTCCAGGCAAGAATGCTGCAGTCAGTAGCCATTCCCTTCTCCAGAGGATCTTCCTGACCCAGGAACCAAACCCAGGTCCCCTGCACTGTAGGCAGATTCTTTACCATCTGAGCCACCAGGGAAGCCCATCCTTTCTGATAACCTGCAATCTGATAAGTGATCTCTTTTCCCAGTTTATGTTAGCTGTTCTAGAAAATCACTGGACCCAAAGAAGAGGTGGTGGGAACCTCCACTTTATACCCCGTCAATTAGAAGAAAAGGTGACAACTTGGACTTTCTTTTGGCATCTGAAGTGGGAGCAGTCTTGTGGGACCGAGTTCGTAAACTGTGGGTTCTCTGTTGTCTCTGGGCAGATAGTGTCAGAATTGCATAGAATTTTAGGACACCCACTTGGAGTCTGCATAAACTGGAGAATTACTTGGTGTGGGAAAAACCTGCACACATCTGGTGTCAGCAGTGAAATGAGTACAGAAAAGTGTAGCTAACTTTTACAGAATTTGCATGTGGTTTTGTCATTTTTGCCCATCACATAATTCTAATGAGCTAGAAAACACGACCTTTAGGGAGTGGAGGGAGTGGACACGGAATAGCTAAATTCTGACTGTATAGCAGTGGTGAGGTCAGAAAGAATAGGGCATTGTGGCCTATAATTGGGAGGCATTTTTAGTTGTTGGCGGGGCTGGAGGGAGGGAGAAGAAAGAGATTGAGTATATAGAGACTATGTCACATTGTTTCCAAGATGCAAACATGACTATTAAAGATAAGAATCCCTACTATATTTTCCACCAGCATATATAAACTAGTTTACATCAAATGTCTCATTTGACCCTCACAAAATTTTGTGGGTAGTCGCAACAGAAGCTTTTATTACTGTTATCGTTACTGGCTGCACTGTGTCTTTGCTGTGATAAGTGGGCTTCTATGCTTGTGGCCCATGGGCTCAGTTGCTCTATAGCACGTGAGATCTTATTAATAGTTCCCTGACTAGGAATCGAATCTGCATCCCTGGCATTAGAAGCTCAGAGTCTTAACAATTAGACCACCATGGAAATCTCACAACAGAGGGCTTATTTTTTAAATTATTTTGCTTTGCAATATTGTGATGGGTTTTGCCATACATCAGTATGGATTGGCCATAGGCACACATGTGTCCCCCACATCCTGGACCCCCACCCCCAGCCCCCACCTCCCTCCTCACCCAATCTCTCCAGGTTGTCACAGAGCAGCTGCTTTGGGTGTCCAGCATCCTACATCACACTTCCACTGGCTATCTATTTTACATATGGTAATGTAATGTAATTCTGACTTTGAATACGATTTTATCCCTAATCTGGGAGACCAGGGCAGAGGAGTTAGGATACCTTCACAGGGTTGCACGGGAGTCACCGCAAATGGTCCAGGCTTCCCTGTCCTCCCCAGCATTTGACTCACCACCCAGCCACTCCCAGCATCACCGCAGTCCTGTGCTAAGGGCCCTATTCCTGGATATCAGTGCCAGCAAAGTCTCATACCTTGATGCGTCGAGCAAATGACCGTGAGTTCCTGGCTTATGTCTCCAGACCGTCTTACAGGAATCAAAAGCTCCCCAGCATCCTCCTCTATTTTGTATTCTGCCTCTGGAATATAAACTGTTGATTCTAGAAAAGAGGATAGATAACTTTTTAGCAAGACTTAAGTTTGATTGGTGATACTGGTGATATTTCAACTGGAGTGGAAATGTACTTAATCTTGACCTCTATATATTCCAGCTCTTTGGAATACAGTAAGAATAGGAAATATCTGTCATTAAGTGGAGCTGGAGGTAGTGAAATTAAGTTTAGGAGGTTCCTTTTGAAATGGTAAAAGGGTTATCTAGCACTGAAATGGGAAGGAATATCAGCAATTTGGTTTCTTTTTGGAGGTCACATTTTAGGTTTTCTAAATAAAGATCACAGATTTCCATGTTTTACTTTTAATGTTTATTTTTTAAAAATGCTTTTAACAATCAGGTCATCTATTCATGAGTGTAAAGAAATATTTTTGCTTTATTCAACACATTTGATTCAACACTTATCAAGCAGACAGCATGGGTAAGACACAGGGCTGAGAAAAAGAAGCTACTCATACTGCTCTTAATTCTTAAAATAATATTCCCATTGAAATTGTCTGAGCTGGATGTGTGTGTCTGCACATCTGTTACATTACCGTTCTCTGTCATGCAGTTTGGGATGTGAACACACATACATAGGCATCATGAGGACAGTCTCTGCAATGTGAGTATGAATGCTGGTTATTTCTTGATGTGCACTATTTTTCTTGGGGTTTTTCAATGTTTTCCAAGGCTTCTCATTAAGAATGCAACGTATAGTTGAAATACATGTGTTTGTTTTAAAAAATAAAAATTTGGATTGTTTGCACTCATAGAGGCAAGTGGCGAACTGAAGTGACTTTCTGAATCAAGCCACATTGGATAGACTGAAATCTCTCCTCTGTATGATATATACATATGTATTTATATGATATATATATATATATATATACACGCAAACAGAGCTCAGTCCACTCAGTCATCTCCCCACTCTTAGCGACCCCATGGACTGTAGCCCACGAGGCACTTCTGTCCGTAGGATTCTCCAGGCAAGAGTACTGGAGAGGGTTGCCACGCCCTCCTCCAGGGGATCTTCCTGACTCAGGGATCGAACCTGTGTCTCTTGGCAGGCAGATTCTTTACCACTGCGCCATATGCACATACACAAATTCTTCCTCTCGACAGTGGAAGCATGAGGAAAAATACTGTAGTTCACCATCCATTCTTCTTTTGGAACTACTACTAAGAGTTTGGGCTTCCCTTGTGGCTCAGGTAAAGAATCTGCCTGCAGTGCGGGAGACCTGAGTTCAGTCCCTGGGTTGGGAAGATCGAGTATTCTGGCCTGGAGAATTCCACGGACTGTATAGTCCGTGGGGTCGCAAAGAGGGCTGGGTGACTTTCACTCCACTTCACTACAAGTTTACCCAGAATTCAATGTTGAATTATCTAGTTATCATATGTTAATTTTTTTCTCCTTTATTTTCCTGCCTAAAATGATCTCAACACATACTGGAATCAGTCTTTAGAAAACACTGGTCCCGATTACAGAGGGCAAAGACCGGTGATCATTTTCATTCTGCCATTTTAACCCCCTCTGGTATTCTACTGTCTGGACATCTCTTGATTCAAAAGATTGTTATCATGGAAGAAGCTAAAAGTAATAATATTAATGTTAAGTGAAAAAAGCTGATACACTGGGACTCAGTTATCTAGTCATGTTCTCTATTTTCCCATTCTGAAAAGCCTGCTCCTATCCATCTATGAATCCAAATCCCATTTTATTCTTCAAGCCTCAGCTGGAATCCTGCCTACTACAAAAAGCTTAATAGTTTGAAATGATGGTGCTCTTTCTACTTTCTTAGCTCAGAACACTGGTTTTGGCATGTACCCTCACATGTAGCTTTCTTAATCGATTAATGTGTTTAAGTGTTTTTATCACAAAACTAATGAAATACATCTTCATTGGGTGGTGAGGGCAGTGTTTTCTATTTTGTCTACTGGAGTACCAACCATGTGAAAACAGTGTTCCTCAAATTGTGTTTCAAGAAAACTAGAACTTAAAGTTTTCAAAAGATATTTCTTGGGTACAACAAATTAAAAAAATATCTATATTCTAATTTAAGAAAACTGGTTAAACAGAGTTAAACAGATTTCTCTCTTTTTTTAATTGAGATATAATTGATTTACAATGTTGCCTTAGTTTAAACAGGTTTCTTTCTAGAAGAGTTTTCTCAGGAACCTAATAAGCTAGTGTGAATTATGATGCTTCAAAGGAGATATTTGAAAAGCTTCCTAGACTTCTTTGGTCCATGGAAAGTTTACTGACCATATTGTATAAATTGTATTATATTTTCTGCTCTGCAGTTTGGGACACGCTGATATGGGGGATTCTTCAATGATTCTTATGGCATTTAACTAAGACTTCCTTCCTGATAGTTGTCACCCACTTCTGGGGATATGCAAATCCTTTCAGTTCTCATGGTAATCAATATGTCTAATTAACATTCAGATGTGAATACTAAAATCCTCTTTTAGGGCCTATTCTTCTACTTTCACAAAAAGGAGCAGGAAAAAGTCACAATCATTGGCTAATTACTTTTCTTTTTTAATTTCTCTGGGGAGATATTTGCTGAATGAATGAACCAATAATGAACTGATAAATTCAAGACTGTTATGCAGAGCTATAACAGAACTTTGTGGAATGCACGCTAAAGTGAACCAGTTGGCTGATTCCCAGCAGCCGCATCTAGAGTGAGGGATAGATGAGGTCCCCACCTGATCTGGAGGGCAGCTCCCAGAAAATTGTGAGAAGATGGAGCAAGCCCTGAGGATTAGCCATTTGGGGTCAAAGCTGTGCCATACTGAGTATGCAGAGTACTGAGAGGGAGGACTTGGGCATTTGTTAAAGTAAGCTTGGCGAAGTCCTGTCTATTTCACTCTCCTATATCCCTGAATATGCAAAGATCCTAAAAACAAAGAAAGATTACTGCATTGAGGTGGTTTACTTAATTTGAAATCCAAAGTGATACGAATGTGTCCAGTGGCTTATGGAGCTTGGTGGAGGTATAAATACCTGAAATGAACCCAGGAACCCATTAATAGATTGTACCAATAAGAATCACATACCGTCTTCAGGGTCCACAATTTCAACAGTTGCCGTTTCTGGAAACTCCAGTACAGCTCTGACAGGGTTTGTCAGAATGATCTGGAAGGTCTCTGAAGCCTCATATTCATTATCTGATAGAATTCTCACTTTCCACGTGGCTGTAGTCTGTCCGGGATTGAACTGGACTTGTTTCTGGGCCTTTCCTTTAAAATCTTTATCTTTTTTTGCAGTTTCATCTTTGGTTACAACGCCTAAACAAAAATCAGGAAACTATGAATATAAAGCCAAGTAACTGAAGGGAGTTTTTCACAGTGGGTTCTACTGTTGATGAAATGCTAATAGCACAGAAATTGCTTCTTTTAATGTTCCCAGCAGACACTTATAAGCTAAATATATATTTTGGCTGTGTGGCATGTGAAATCTCAGATCCCTAACCAGGGACTGAACCTAGGTCATAGCAGTGAAAGTCTGGAATCCTAACCACAAAGCCACCAGAAACTGCCACTTTTGTGGGGTTTTTTTTGATTAAAATATAGTGGATTTACAATATTGTATTAGTTTCCCATGTATAGCAAAGTGGTTCAGCTACATATATCTATATACTTCAGATTATTTCTGATTATATGTTATTATGAGGTATGAAATATAGTTTCCTATGATATAGAGTAACTCCTTGTTGCTAATCTAGTTTATGTAGAGTTGTTTGTATCTGTTAATCCCATACTCCTAACTTATTCCTCCTCACGCCCTTCCTCCTTTGGTAACTATAAAGTTACTTTCTGTATCTGTGAGCCTGCTTCTATTTTATATATAGTTTCATTATTTTTTAGATTTATTATTTATAGATATATTTCATTATTTTTTAGATTCTATACATAAATGGTATAATACAGTATTTGTCTTTCTCTGTCTGACTTACTCAACCAAATACAATATTCTCTAGGTTCATTCAAATGGCTGAAAATGGCATTATTTCATTCTTTTTAGTGGCTGAGTAATATTGTATATACATGTACTCATATATATATATATATATATATATATATATATATATATAAATGTATTACATCCTCTGAATCCAATTGTCTTTTGATAGGCACTTAGGCTGTTTCCACATCTTGGATGTTGTAGATGGTGCTGCTAGGAACACTGGGGTACATGCATCTTTTCAAATTAGTTGTAAACTACTTTTGGCTAAGAGAGTGTGTCTAAGCAGAAGGGCAGACAAAAGAGGAGTGACAGAAAAAGGGAACAACATTCACTTCCTTATTTTAGCAAATGTCTACTGAGAGGATCTGATGTGCCACGCTCTGCTGGCTGCATGGGATTCAGAAATGAGTAAGAAAGTGCCCCAGCTCCAGAAAGCTCAGAGTCTCTGTGAGTGAGGAGAGGACAGGCTGAGCCGACTCCATCTGGAAAAAGAAGGAAACAGATCTTGCACTTTCAGTGAGCTTTGGACTACATGCCTGGTAGCCATGGGGATAATATACCTACAGCTGAACTGGCCTCCTGGACTGATAAACACCAGATTCCATACCAAGATTTCCTGTTGCCAAAAAGAATGTAATAACCCCCTATGCAGTCAATCACCTTTGTAATCTTTATGGCACCTGATGGTGTAGGCTACAATGTATAACCAGCTGACCCTTCTGATTGTGAATCATGGCTATAACCTGATTGTATCTCCCTTTAACACTTTCCAGGCTAGGTTTAAGGAATCTGGGGATGTGGGCTTGAGCAGTACATTTAAGGTATATAAGGTTTTCACAAAACTTGGTTGGGGTCCTTGGCTAAGAGGAGACTCTGCCTTGGGCCCGCCGCTGTAATAAACTGCATTCCACTGTCTGCATCGTCCTTCTGAGTGAGTTGTTTCCCGGAACGCGTGTAACATCTGGACTCTAGAATGTGTACCCCATGGAGGTAGAGACCTTGGGCTGTTTGTTTCACTGGAAGACTCCTGGTGACTGCAACAGTGCTGGGCATTTTTGAGTTAATATTTTGTATCTGATCATTTCTGCAATCTCTGGGAGTATTTATTGTTTAGTCTGTAAGTCGAGTCTGGCTCTGTGACTCCATGGACCATATCCCGCCAGACCCCTCTGTCCATGGGATTTCCCAGGCAAGAATACTGGAATGGGTTGCCATTTCTTTCTGACCCAGGGATTGAATGCAAATTCTTTACCACTGAGTCACTGAGTCACTAGGGAAGCCCTTCTGGGAGGATAACTATAGGTTATTTTCTCAGACAGACATTTAGTCACAGTGGCTTGACTTTTCAGGTGTTTACTGATTTTTTTGGTCTTTATCTACAGATATGTTTCTTTTGTGTGTGATTAAAAAATTTGTAGTCATATTTTTTTTTTAAGAAAAACTTTATTTTTACTTAGTTATTTGGGATCTTAGTTCCCTGACCAGGGATCGAACTCATGTCCCTGCAGTGGAAGCGCTGAGCCCACGTGCTGCAACTGCAGAAGCCCATGCACCCTTGAGCCTGGGTGCCACAAAAGAGAAGCCACAGCAATGAGATGCTGGCATATGGCAGCTAGGAAGGAGCCCTCACTTGCCACAGCTAAAGAAAAGCCGAGCAGTAGTAAAGACCCAGCATAGCCAAATATAAATAATTTTTTAAAAATCAAGAAAACTATTTATTGTGAGATACAAGGGTGGCAGATGGTAGCCCCTCAAGACTGAACTGATCCTCCCCTCTCCGCAGAATGTTCAAGAAGTGTTCTAGTATTATTTGGCTTTGATTTGACACCCCAATGAGTACCCAGTGGAGCACAAACACCCATGTCTCATCACTTCAGGCTTCATTATAAGGTTTAGACTCTGCAGTTGTTTGAATGTGTGAAATCAGATATCATGACCTGACACCAGTTATCATGAACAAGCTTTGCATAAAATGAGACTCATAGCCCCTTGCGCCACTGGCTTTGTCTCATTCTCAGAGAATCTGATGTCATGTAAAAGACACCCAAAGCTCTAATGTGTGAAAATAATTTCCAGGATAGAAGAGCTGGAGTTGACTTTTCAAAAGTGTTGAAGAAAGTCTGCATTAATCCTAGTTTGGTAACTGAGAATGGATGTCCAGTTTTGAAGCACCTCCTTTGGTCCCATGTTGAGGTGAAGAAGAGGGTGTATCCTCAGCTACACTTTATTTTTCTCATTTTTAAAAATTGGAGTATAATTATTGTACAATATTATATAGGTTATATATGTACAATAATGTACATGTGCAAAATAGTCACAGTTTTTAAAGGTTATTCTCCATCTATAGTTATTATAAAATATTGGCTATATTCCCCACATTGTACAGTATATCCTTTTAGCTTATTTTACATGTAATAGCTTGTATCTCTTACTCCTCTATCCCTATACTGCTCCAACCCTTACAGATAACCTACTAATTTGATTTCTGTATCAGAGTTGTTTCTTTTCTGTTATATTCACTAACTTGTCTATATATATAGTGTCTACACACACACACACACACACGTACACACAATACACCTTTATCCATTCATCTTTTGATGGACACTTTGCTTGCTTCCATGTCTTGGCAATTGTAAATAATGTTGCTAAGAACATTGGGGTGCATGTACATTTTTGAATTAAAGTTTTTGTTTTCTAGGTACATACTCAAAAGTGGAATTGCTAGGTCATATGGTAGCCCTATTTTTAGTTTTCTGAGAAACTTCCATACTGTTTTTTCAGTGTTCAGCCAGAGTTTAAACAGAGCTAGTGAGCACTGCTATATACACTGCACAGGCAGGTGGCTGTTTACTTAATTTTGGGTGGGTACTGGCTACCAGGTGCTAAGGATGTAACGCTGAATCAGGTCCGGCCACCACTACCACCGAGGGGTTTACAAGTCTGTGTGGGAGATAAAGAGATGATTTCAGTTCTGATGTATGAAGGCCATGAAAGAGTAACGGCAGGTAACATTATTGAGCATTCCATGTGTGCTAGCGACCAGGCAAAGTCAAGGACCTTTAGTTCCTTCTCAAGGGCTCTAGATAATATTCTAAGCCATGTCCTGGGAGCTGCCTTATGGATCCTGCCAGATGGAGGAAGTTAGCAACAAGCTGGCCAGACAGTAGCCATGGCATAAGGCGCCACAGTTCTGAGAAGTGGCCTCAAGAACTGGAAACAAATCCACTCTGGAATTGAAGACTGAAGTGGATGAAGTCGGCTCAGTCGTGTTCGACTCATTGCGACTCCATGGACAGTAGCCTACCAGGCTCCACTGTCCATGGGATTCTCCAGGCAAGAATACTGGAGTGGGCTGCCATTGCCTTCTCCAGGGGATCTTCCCAACCCAGGAATCGAACCTGGGTCTCCTGCAATGCAGACAGATGCTTTACTGTTTGAGCCACCAGGGAAGCCCCAGTTGAAGTTTAACTGCACCTAAAACAATCAAGACAATGCTGGTCAGACCACTGACGACCGATTTCAAGAAGACTGTCAGAGCCGACTGGGCTGTTTCTTCCTGTCGCCCCCCCTCCCTCTATCTATAAAAGCTCTTGTCCCCAGATTGTCAGGGAGGCCTCTGGACAGGCATCAGCACCTCCTCCCACCTCCACTATTGCTGGCGTCGAAAATAAAGCAAACCTTGCTTTTCATTCACCTGTCCTCTTATTGACTTTTGAGTGGTGAGCAGCCAGACCCTGTGTTCAGTAACAGATTTTGGCACTCTGCTAATATTTAGACTACTAACCCCAACATCAGATAGGGTGAGGGGATTAGAAGGGCTTCCTAGAGCCCTGAGTAAGGTATTTTATAGGTTCTCTTCTGTGGTTTGACATGTTTGTTTGTTTTTAATAAATAAATAAATAAGATGCTGTTTGTTTTTAATATTTATTTATTTTTTTTTGGGCTGCATCGGGTCTTAGTTACATGTGGACTCTAGTTACTTAACCAGGGATCAAATCCAGGTCCCCTACATTGGGAGTGTGGAGTCTAAGCCACTGGAGCACCAAGGAAGTCCCTGATGTCATTTTAAGTGGCATTTTAGAGAACAAAAGAGCTGATTGTAGTTTGCATTACAACAAATATTGGGTCCTTGGAAGAAAAGTTATGACCAACCTAGATAGCATATTCAAAAGCAGAGACATTACTTTGCCAACTAAGGTCCGTCTAGTCAAGGCTATGGTTTTTCCTGTGGTCATGTATGGATGTGGGAGTTGGACTGTGAAGAAGGCTGAGCACCAAAGAATTGATGCTTTTGAACTGTGGTGTTGGAGAAGATTCTTGAGAGTCCCTTGCACTGCAAGGAGATGCAACCAGACCATTCTGAAGGAGATCAGCCCTGGGATTTCTTTGGAAGGAATGATGCTAGAGCTGAAACTCCAGTACTTTGGCCACCTCATGTGAAGAGTTGACTCATTGGAAAAGACTCTGATGCTGGGAGGGATTGGGGGCAGGAGGAGAAGGGGACGACAGAGGATGAGATGGCTGGATGGCATCGCTGACTCGCTGGGCGTGAGTCTGAGTGAACTCTGGGAGTTGGTGATGGACAGAGAGGCCTGGCGTGCTGCGATTCATGGGGTCACAAAGAGTTGGACACGATTGAGCGACTGAACTGAACTGAACTGAACCATATATCCCAGGCTGTTCTGAGGGTTGGCCATCACCCAAGATGTTGTTCCTGCCCTTCTGGAGCTGGAAATCTGCTGAAGGAAACAGAGGACAGTTGGACCTGAGATGCCCGTCAGGGATGGTTAGTGCTCTGAAGAAGCAACCAGCAGGGCACGGAGACAGTGTATAAGGAGGTGCCAAATCAGATAGGAACACTTTTGCACCTCTCTGAGGAGTTTAGTTCCTCTACAAATATTCAGATGACTCTGGGAAGATGGACAGCGTTTTCCCCTGAGTCGTATAGGATATGAAAATACCTCTTGACATAAAAACCCAAATCTTTGCCTATGAAGAATGCCCAATGTAAAGAATTGTGGAGACAGAACCCTACAAGAGAAGGGAGGCGTGGGAGGCGTGTTTAAGCTGAAGTTCTTGGCAGAAAGTTCCACTGTGTGTTGATGAAGTAGCCTCTGGCTGGTATCTGAGACCCAGGGCCATGCAGAAATCATGGTGCTGTCTGGCTGTCCTCGTCTCCTAGGAGAACTGTCCCAACTCAGACACCCCGAGCCTGGAGAACAGACCTGGGAAAGCTTGCCTTTCCTTGATTGCCTGTTCCCAGCCATCTGCCTCCTGCTTCTCTCCAGTGGTTTTGGCAGAACTCTAATTAGACCCCAAAGGTCTCGGAAATTCACAATGCCCACTTGTAAAATGAAGGCATTTTATTGTCTTCTTTTTGTCTTCACAACTGATTATGAAAAAGATAAAATGATCTCTGAAATTTCTGGCAGCTAGAGATGTTATAAAAATGTAATGCATCATTACAGCAATTACTGTTGATTATTAGTGATGATAATGGGATGTATTATGTAGGCATTATATATCCATTTACCCTAAAGAGGCATAGGTCTTTGTAGAATGCAGAAAAATTTCACACTGTACATATCTTGGAGGAATTTATAACCTAATAGGAGGGTAGAAACAATTATACATAATCAAAAGAAATAGCTACAACTAAACACAATAATGTGTCAAGTACTCATCAATAATTTTTTAAAAGAAATAGCTAGAACTGAGCATAAAAATGTATTTTATGCTTAAAAACAATTTTGAAAGAAACTGAGTGATTTGGGGATTGTGGTATATGGTTACAAAATGTTTTAATTTTCCTAGAGTCCTTCAACTTAAAGAGAAAGGGGAAAATAGAAGAAGAAAAATTGCCCTATATAAACCTGTAACTCACAT
Source organism: Nanger dama (assembly GCA_917880005.1). Classification (NCBI taxonomy): domain Eukaryota; kingdom Metazoa; phylum Chordata; class Mammalia; order Artiodactyla; family Bovidae; genus Nanger; species Nanger dama. The sequence goes on along the minus strand of CAKJTW010000009.1, from coordinate 14,576,070 downwards.
GGAGTGAAAACCATGGCATAATTTTGCACATTAATCTTTAGAAGTTCCCCCAAATCTGTTACTAATTCTCTTCTAATCTATTCTCTTATACTTATTTTTAAGCCTTAATTTCATGTTTTTGTTACCTTTTGCCAACAACCAACTCAAAGTTACTTACTGATAAAGGATGTTTCTCCAAGGGATCCTCTGCGTATCAGAGTCACCTTTAAGAATGCGGAGTCTTCATCCACAATGTAATACTCTTTCTCCAATGCAATCCAAGCCCAGGAGAGGTGGAAAGGCTGATTTGTTAGCTTATTTCCTCCTGTAATTGATAGGGGTCAAAGAGGTGTTAGATGAACTATTGGATGAAAAAATATGAATAACCAAAGTTTGCATTTTGCTTCTGAGGTCAAGAGTTTTTAAAAATAAGTGCTCATTTTTATATAGAGAGAGGAAGGGCTTTTTTTTTTTTTTGAGTGCTAAGAGCACCATTTAGAGCCCCTGTTTCCCCTGCTTGGTGTGGGATTATTACTGTGGGTCTGTTCCTGAAAGGCCGAAGGCACAGGAATTCTAAAGGGCTTCCCTTGTGTCTCAATTTGTAAAGAATCTGCCTGCAGTGCAGGAGAACTGGGTTTCAGTCCCTGGGTTGGGAAGATTCCCTGAAGGGAATGGCAACCCACTCCAGTACTCTTGCCTGGAAAATCTCAAGGACAGAGGATCCTGGCAGGCTACAGTCTATGTGGTCACAGGAGTCTGATATGACTTAGCGACTAAACTACTACTAAAACTGCTGCTGCTAAGTCGCTTCAGTCATGTCCGACTCTGTGCGACCCCATAGATGGCAGCCCACCAGGCTCCCCCATTCCTAGGATTCTCCAGGCAAGAATACTGGAGTGGGTTGCCATTTCCTTCTCCAGTGCATGAAAGTGAAAAGTGATAGTGAAGTCGCTCAGTTGTGTCCAACTCTGTGCGACCCTGTGACGGCAGCCCACCAGGCTCCCCCGTCCCTGGGATTCTCCAGGCAAGAACACTGGAGTGGGGTGCCATTTCTTTCTCCAGTGCATGAAAGTGAAAAGTGAAAGGGAAGTCGCTCAGTCGTGTCCGACTCTTAGCGACCCCATGGACTGCAGCCCACCAGGCTCCTCCATCCATGGGGTTTTCCAGGCAAGGGTACTGGAGTTGGGTGCCATTGCCTTCTCCAACTAGGTAGCTTGATTTTATTTTTAAAAGATTTTTTTGGTGTGGACCATTTTTAGAGTCTTCATTGAATTTGTTGCAATATTGCCTCTGTTTTATATTTTGGGATTTTGGCTGCAAGGCATGTGGGATCACAGCTCCCTGACCAAGGATTGAACCTGTGCCTCCTGCACTGGAAAGTAAAGTCTTAACCACTGGACCACCAGGAAGTCCCAAGCTTGGTAGTTTTAAATTCAATTCATTTAACACCTCTTTCCTTCCCTTGCTGCCTCCCTTGTTTGCTGACTTTCTCCATGTCTTTTGTTTGGCTTTCTTCCTCTGCCCTCTGATTTACTACTTTGTATTATTTGTGTATCCATTTGCTTGCACACTGGTCTAGAAGTTCCTTGAAGAGAGTGCCCACTTTACGTTTTCTTATTTTGTCACTATAGAAAGCGAGTACTGTGTCTTGAATTCGGATGTGTAAAAGTCTAACAATTATGCAAGTAGAGGGCAGCAGACAAGACTATAAGGTCTCTGTCTGATTTTGTCTCACCCACACTAGGTCAGAGGTCTCTGTTGATGGTCAGCCTTGTTGGTGAAGTGGAATGTGTACATTATAGAGCATTCAGCAAACTAAGATCATGGCAACCGGTCCCATCACTTCATGGCAAATAGATGGGAGAACAATGGAAACAGTTACATCATCTGCAGTGATTTTGGAGCCCCTTCTTGGGCGAATGACTGCAGATGGTGGCTGCAGCCACAAAATAAGAAGACACTTGCCCCTTGGAAGAAAAGTTATGACAAACCTAGACAGCATTTTAAAAAGCAGAGACATCACTTTGCCAACAAAGGCCCATATTTGTCAAAGTTATGGTTTTCCAGTAGTCATGTACGGATGTGAGAGTTGGACCATAAAGATGGCTGAGTGCCAAACAATTAATGCTTTCGAACTGTGGTGTTGGAGAAGACTCTTTCTTGAGAGTCCCTCAGACCTCAAGGAGATCCAACCAGTCCGTCCTAAAGGAGATCAGTCCTGAATATTCACTGGGAGGACCGATGCCGAAGCTGAAGGTTCAATCCTTTGGCCACCTGATGCGAAGAGCTGACTCATTTGAAAAGACCCTGATGCTGGGAAAGATTGAAGGCAGGAGGAGAAGGGGGCGACAGAGGATGAGACTGTGGGATGGCATCACTGACTAGATGGACATGAGTTTGAGCAAGCTCTGGGAATTGGTGATGGACAGGGAAGCCTGGTGTGTGCAGTCCATGGGGTTGCAAAGAACTGGACAAGACTGAGTAACTGAACTGAAAGTTCTAAAAAGAGAATGTAAGCTCATAATAGATGATGGGGGTAAAGAGGAGCAACATGCACCCTCCATGTGCCAGGCACTGAGCTAGTCAGTATAATTTGCAAACAAAAAAGAAAAAGTGGAGGCAAACAAGAGAAAGGAGACAGGAATCAGTGAACAGGCACTGACCGGACCCACGAGGACAAGGAAAGCACCTGGGTGAACAAAAGGTGAATTTTGGAAAAGAAATGATTTTAAAGCAATAATTAAAATAATAACGGAGAAAAACAACCAAATGTGGAATTTATAGTTTGCTGGGTTTGAAAGGCATAATACATTTATGTTTCACAATTATATCTTATTAGGTTGAAAAAAGGAATCATACGCTAAGAATTTTATCTAAATATTGTATTCAGGAATATTTTATTTTGATATAAATGATTTACTAATTCTTTCAAAAATGCAGTGATTTAAAAATTAAAATTAAGTTTTAAAACCCCAAAGAAGAGATTATACATGCCTGAAGACAACTGTGAAAATGTATTTAATGAAAGCAGATGCTCAAGTAGGCACAATCAAATCCTGAAGGATAAAGTAGAAGCCATTGTCAAATGTTAGTGGTTTTATGACCCTGAACTTGGAAAAGATTTAACTGAATAGGATATTTGATCTTAAATATTTAAAAACTATCCAATGAAAATGTGTACTATGACATATACTTTTGTTTCTACTACTCCATTGCCATTTTCAAATAGCTTCATTGTCATAAGCATTTAGCTTCTATGGCTACCTGCCTAACATAACTTGATAATGTATTTGAACTCTGTAAGCACCTATTCATCATGCATTTGGAAATAATACCTATAACTAACGATTGTCACTAAGTGTCAGTTAATGTCATTAGTCATTTGGAAAATGCTTCGTGGTGCCTCCTTGGGAGGAAATGTGCTCCTGTGGATTTTGACTTGATATATACAGTTCCGGCTGCACGTCCACAGATTGTAAATAGAATGGGTTTTTTAAAATTATTATTTCTTTTTTATTTTTATTTTTACTTTATTCTACTTTACAATACTGTATTGGTTTTGCCATACTTGACATGAATCAGCCACAGGAGTACACAAGCTCCCAATCTTGAAACCCCCTCCCACCTCCCACCCCATATCATCTCTCTGGATTATCTCTGTGCACCAGCCCCAAGCATCCTGTATCCTGTATCGAATATAGACTGGCACTTCGTTTCTTACATGATAGTATGCATGTTTCAATGCCATAGAATGGGTTTTTAAAATAGAGTTATACATTCAGGGAAAAGAGAGTAACTTGGGATAAAAGAATTAGAAAATTGGGCAAGAGAAAAAGTCAAATTGCATATCAGACAGATCACCATTTTCAACCCCTGTCTGTCTCCCTTTGATCTTGGAGCTGTAGGTGGCAATTTAAGAAATGTGCTTTGTTAGCTGAAATATGCCATGTCTCCTTCCGGCACAAGAATATAGATTATTTCACTCCTATTTCTTTCGTGTAATTCACTTCTATTCAGTGATTCCTTGGCCTGCCTGGTTTTCTCCCTTTAGTGGGTGCAAACACTCATGTTCCAGGACTGGGAAGGATAACTGTCTCCTCTTGAAATTTCCAGCTGCAAAGGTTCATGCCCCCCCTTTTTTTTTGAGAAATGATTGGCTGTTTTGTGTATGCTCACATCAGGTTTTTCAGAAAAGAGTCGGCGAGGGGTAACCCAGAGCAGACAGATAAGCTGTCAGCAGCCATGGCTCTCGCTGTGTTCTCCTAAGGTACAGCAAGCTTCCTTCCATGCAATGCTTCTAAATCCCCTTCTTCAGTCTTTGGAAATCTGGGGGCAGGTGGTGGAGGAGAGATCTTTGTGCTCACCTGCTGGGCAGGTGTGAGCCACAGAGTGTGGGAGGTTTAATGTGTTTTAAAAGAGATATTTGGTATATATTCTTTTGCAGATGCCCCCAAACTGTTTTGATGATATATTTGGCTCTCCATTTCAAAGACTATGAACCCAACATGTTACTGCTATGGATAACAATACAAGTGTTCTGTGCCCTTTGCCTCCTTCTCAGAGTTTTTCCAATATAAACTCAGTAGAAGCAGTGTGAAAAAAATACAGACCACGAGCTTTTCTTAGATTCTTTTGTATGCCTCAATAGGGCATCACTATATGCTGCTTTTGGCACAAAATAAAATTACCACCCATATTCTCACAGCAAGACTTTAGATAAGAGTAGTAGTAAATTTTAAAAAGTTTCTGTTTGTTAATTATATGATTATGCAAATCTATATACATGATAAAAGATACAGAGATACAGACCCAGTATATCAATGTCAATTTCCTATTTTCCAATTAATAGGAAAGTAGAAATATACTGATTGCATGACCAGCTGCAATGCCATTTCTGTTTGGAAGTTGGGGTTCCATATGGCTTAACTGGAAGAGAGAAAACATCGTGCCTTCCTTCTCTAGAGAGTACAGGATTCAAGGACGATATGAAACATACTGTTCATTCCAGAGAATGTAATGTAATGTAGTATAGTGTAGGGTAATGTGATATAATACAATGTAATGTAATATAGCAACTTTCTATTTGGTGATCAGAGTAATCATTCTCATATTTGGATACAATCTAGATAGATCCATACAAATCTAACCTCCTGTATTGAACTAGAAAATCTTTTCTTCTAAATTTATCTCATGCTATTTTCTTTTCCCTCCTCATTGGATTTGATTACTATGCTTTAAGTCAGGGGTGTTAGGGGTCTTTGTTCCCTCAACAATCTAGCAATTTAAATAAGTTGCCCTCGCCAGAGTTCTGATTTATCATTATCAAGGAGACACACGTGACAAATTCCAGTTCCACGCACCAGACTAATGGGGGTGTGGAGGCAGCAAGAGGGATCATGGCCCTCAGTATCCTGGAGAGCCAGTAGGTGCCTGACTAGGTAAGTGCCACATCCAGGCACATCATCTGTGTGCCACATTTCATTTTCATGTTTCTGATTACTGACTGTTGAAACCAACAATTTATCTTATTTCTAAAATGTTTATTTGGCAATATCTTAATACAACTTTTCTTTCAGAGATTCTTCCCTCTGTGTTGAGATTGTTATGAGAATCAAATGCGATAATGGATGTGGAAGATTTGGAAAAGTTTGAATTTCGCTCAACGCAGCCTGGCAGGAATCTGAGCGGGCAGAGAGCCTCCTCCGTGGGCAGAGGTCACGGAGGAAGAGGAATTCAGGCAGTAAGCTGGCCAGATGGGCAGGTGGTCCTATTAGATCAAACCACAGGAAATGCTTGTTTTTTTCAGATCAAAAATGTCAGCAATTTTGTGAAGCTCAACTTGACACGTAGCAAGATGTTAGGATGCAGTGAGAAGACAGCTGGACTCAGGGGAAGGAGACGGAGGCTGCGTTCTTAGGGGCACCACTAACTAGAGAGGTAGGCCTGGAGGAGATGCTTCCTTCTCAAGACCCCATTTCTTCTTCTCTCAAATGAGCATGTGGAATTAGAACCTTTCCTATCTAGTTTTAACCTTTCCAGATTTTTCTGCTTTACCTTATTAGCTGGTACCATCACAGCTACAGAGAAAACATATTAACTTATTATGTCCCAGTTTGGACAAGCAATAATATTACTAGTCTAAGCTGGTGTAACTTGATACATTAAATGTGAGTGGTTAGCTCTCCTGAGTCTTAAGCACGGGCAAGGAGAAGGAAGTCTCTGGAAGGCACACAAACTATCTGGGCACAGAAGTGCACTGGCTTATCTAGAGGCATGATCATCACCCCAGCTGCATATTATAACCTGGTCCTTTCATATCCATTACCTCACATGAAAATCCAATCAACAGCAACCTTGAAGAGGAGCGAGCACACTTGACATTATACAAATGAATCACCTGCTTGACAAATGAAGTACTTATGATTCAGTAACTACGCCTCACTCAAGGTCACAGAGAAAGTCAATTCAATAAATTAAAAAATAGGAAAAGTTCTCCACAATCTGGATCCTCTCCACCTCTCTTGCTGCCTTGGAATGCATAAGCTAACTATATACTAAGCTCTGTGTGGCATGCTGAACTCATGGTGCTCTTTCTGAGTTCAGCTCTAAAACTCTTATTCATCCTTCAAAGCCCAGATTGGGCATTACTTCTGGATGAAACTTCCCTGGGCGATCTCTCCTCTCTGCCCCTTCTATACATACGTCCTTGGTAGTACCTCTCCTGGTACTGCAGTTAATTGTTCCCTGTCTGACTCTCTTTCTATTGTATATTTGGGTTGACTGCTTGTGGCTTTTCATAATGCAGACCCTACCACATAGCATGGTGGTTTGGTGGTTTAATCACTAAGTTGTGTCTGACTCTTGTCACCCCATGTACTGTAGCCTGCCAGGCTTCTCTGTCCATGGGATTCTCTAGGCGAGAATGCTGGAGTGGGTTGCCATTTCCTTCTCCAAGCACATAGTACATAGCATAGTTCCTAGCAATTAATTGGGACTCAATAAACACTTATTGAATAGCTAAATGAACAAACTAATAAAAAGATCACATGGACCACAGCCTTTTCTAACTCAGTGAAACTATGAGCCATGCCATGTAGGGCCAACAAAGATGGACGGGTCATGGTGGAGAGTTCTGACAAAACGAGGTCCACTGGAGGAGGGAATTGCAAACCACTTCAGTATTCTTGCCTTGAGAACCCCATGAACAGCATGAAAAGGCAAAAAGATATGACACTGAAAGATGAGCTCCCCAGGTTGGTAGGTGCCCAATATGCTACTGGAGAAGAGTGGCGAAATACCTCCAGAAAGAATGAAGACATGGAGCCAAACCAAGAACAATGCTCAGTTGTGAATGTGACTGGTGATGGAAATAAAGTCTGATGCTGTAAAGAACAATATTGCATAGGAACCTGGAAGGTTAGATCCAAGAGTCAAGGTAAATTGGAAGTGGCCAAACAGGAGATGGCAAGAGTAAACATCAACATTTTAAGAGTCAGTGAACTAAAATGGACTGGAATGGGCAAATTTAATTCAGATGACCATTATATCTACTGCTGTGGGAAGGAATCCCTTAGAAGAAGTGGAGTAGCCATCATAGTCAGCAAAGAGTCTGAAATGCAGTACTTGGGAGCAATCTCAAAAATGACAGACTGATCTCTGTTCGTTTCCAAGGCAAACCATTCAGTATCACAGTTATCCAAGTCTATGCCCCAACCAGTAATGATGAAGGAACTGAAGTTGAATGGTTCTATGAAGACCTACAAGACCTTCTAGAACCACCCCCCAAAAGATGTCCTTTTCATTATCGGGGACTGGAATGCAAAAGTAGGAAGTCAAGAGATACCTGAAGTAACAGGGAAATTTGGCCTTGGAATACCAAATGAAGCAGGGCAAAGACTAACAGAATTTTGCCAAGAGAATGCACTGATCATAGCAAACACCCTCTTCCAACAATACAAGACTCTACACATGTCACCAGACGGTCAATACTGAAATCAGATTGATTATATTCTTTGCAGCTGAAGATGGAGAAGCTCTATATAGTCAGCAAAAACAAGACCAGGAGCTGACTGTACCTCAGATCATGAAGTCCTTTTGACTTACAGTCTTAAATTGAAGAAAGTAGGGAAACTGCTAGACCATTCAGGTATGACCTAAGTCAAATCCCTTATGATTATACAGTGGAAGTGAATATAGATTCAAGAGATTAGATCTGATAGACAGAGTGCCTGAAGAACTATGGATGGAGGTTTATGACATTATATAGGAGGCAGTGATCAAGACCATCTCCAAGAAAAAGAAATGCAAAAAGGCAAAATGGTTGTCTGAGGAGGTTTTACAAATAGCTAAGAGAAGTGAAAGGCAAAGGAGAAAAGGAAATATATAACCATTTGAATGCAGAGTTCCTAAGAATAGCAAGAGAGATAAGAAAGCCTTCCTGTGTGATCAATGCAAAGAGACAGAGGAAAACAATAGAATGGGAAAGACTCCGTCTATGGGGTCTCACAGTGTCGGACACGAATGAAGTGACTTAGCAGCAGCAGCAGCAGCAGCAGAGATCTTGTCAAGGAAATTTAGTGATACCAAGGGAACATTTCATGCAAAGATGGGCACAATAAAGGACAGAAATGGCATGGACCTAACAGAAGCAGAAGATATTAAGAAGATGTGGCAAGGATACACAGAACTATACAAAAACGATCTTAATCACCCAGATAATCATGATGGTGTGATCACTCATCTAGAGCCAGACATCCTGGAATGCAAAGTCAAGAGGGTGATAGGAAGCATCACTCTGAACAAAGCTAGTGGAGGTGATGGAATTCCAGGTGAACTATTTCAAATCCTTAATGATGATGCTGTGAAAGTGCTGCACTCAGTATGCCAGCAAATTTGGAAAATTCAGCAGTGGCCACAGGACTGGAATTCCAATCCCAAAGAAAGGCAATGCCAAAGAATGTTCAAACTAGTGCACAATTGCACTCATCTCACACAGTAGCAAAGAAATGCTCAAAATTCTCCAAGCTAGGCTTCAACAACACATGAACTGAGAACTTCCAGATGTTCAAGATGGATTTAGAAAAAGGCAGAGGAACCAGAGATCAAATTGCCAACTTTTGTTGGATCATAGAAAAGCAAAAGAGTTAAAAAAATCTACTTCTGCTTTATTGACTACACCAAAGCCTTTGACTGTGTAGATCACAACAAACTGTGGAAAATTCTTTGAGAGATGGGAATACCAGACCACTTTACCAGCCTTTTGAGGTATCTGTATGCAGGTCAAGAAGCAACTGTTAGAATTGGACATGGAACAACAGATTGGTTCCAAATAGGGAAAGGAGGATGTTATGTTATATATTGTCACCATGCTTATTTAACTTATATGCGGAGTATATTATGCAAAATACTGGACTGGATGAAGCACAGTTGGAATCAAGATTGCCAGGAGAAATATCAATAACCTCAGATATGCAGATGACACCATCCTTATGGCAGAAAGTGAAGAACTAAAGAGCCTCTTGATGAAAATGAGAGAGGAGAGTGAAAAAGTTGCCTTAAAACTCAATATTCAAAAACGAAAATCCAGTCCTATCACTTCATAGGAAATAGATGGGGAAGCAGTGGAAACAGTGACAGACTTTATTTTTGGGGCTCCAAAATCACTGCAGATGGTGACTGTAGCCATGAAATTAAAAGATGCTTGCTCCTTGAAAGAAAAGCTATGTCCAACCTAGACAGCATATTAAAAAGCAGAGACATTACTTTGCCCACAAAGGTCCATCTAATCAAAGCTATAGTTTTTCCAGTAGTCATGTATGGATGTGAGAGTTGGACTCTAAAGAAATCTGAGTCCCGAAGTACTGATGCCTCTGAACTGTGGTGTTGGAGAAGACTCTTGAGAGTCCCTTGGACTGAAAGGAGATCAAATCGCAGTCAATCCTGAAGGAAATCAGTCCTGAATATTCATTGGAAGGACTGATGCTGAAGCTGAAACTCCAATACTTCCGGCCACCTGATGTGAAGAACTGACTCACTGAAAATACTCTGACCCTGGGTAAGATTGAAGGCAGGAGGAGAAGGGGCCAACAGAGGATGAGGTGATTGGATGGCATCACCGACTCAATGGACATGAGTTTGAGCAAGCTTTGTGAGTTGGTGATGGACAGTGAAGCCTGGCGTGCTGGAGTTCATGGGGTCACAAAGAGTCGGACATGACTGAGCAATTGAACTGAGCTGAACTGAAATGCCTCCTGGAAGAAAACTGACATAAATGTAGATTTGAAGAATAGGATGAGAACTTCTAATAATTTAACCTGTGTACAATCTGTAAACGTACTACTTCCTATTGCCTTGCTTCATGAGTATGTAGATAATGACTTTGAAAATCTACTACTATCATAGTATAAACTGTAGTTTTATTCTGCATGCCTGTATACCAGGCTTTTAGATTCTTAACTTTGAACTTTTTCTTCTACAAAATACTATGCATATAGAGTATGAAACAATCTTAAGTTTGATTGCTCTACGGAAATCTTTAGCGTGATAGAAAAAATGCTTTACATTTCCAGAGAAATCTTTAGCATGATAGAAAAAAATGCTTTACATTTCCAGAGAACTTATTTAAACTTCTCATAGTCAGAATTCTTCTCATGTTCTAGAAACTGATCACATGACACTGGTCATATAAATTTGTCCTTGATTGGCATTAGAAATGAGATAGCATATGGAAAGAAGGAGGGAAGGAAGGGAGGAAGGAAGAAAAGAAAGAAAAAGACCATTTTCTGAAAAGCCCTAATGCACTGTACGCTTTAGGAAGATGTTCAGTTCAGTCGCTCAGTCGTGTCTGGACTCTTTGCGACCCCATGAATCGCAGCACGCCAGGCCTCCCTGTTCATCACCATCTCTCGGAGTTCACTCAGACTCATGTCCATTGAGTCTGTGATGCCATCCAGCCATCTCATCCTCTGTCATCCCCTTCTCCTCCTGCCCCCAATCCCTCCCAGCATCAGAGTCTTTTCCAATGAGTCAACTCTTCGCATGAGGTGGCCAAAGTACTGGAGTTTCCAGCTTTAGCATCATTTCTTCCAAAGAAATGCCAGAGTTGGATCTCCTTCAGAATGGACTGGTTGGATCTCCTTGCCGTCCAGGGACTCTCATGTAATCCCTTACTAAACCAAGTCGCTCAGCTCCTTATAAGTGTCCAATGACAGACACAGGCACCAGTGCGACTATGTTAAGGTCAGTGACAAGTGACTCTAATAGTGAACATAGTACCCAGAATCACCTTTTCTCCTAAGAAGAAAGAGATCATTTTTCACATCCCAACCCAGCTTATGAACATTATGTGCTCAAAAGAGATACAGGACTGTTCCAAGAGCAATATGATTCATACCTATTTTCACAGGAAAGGAGAAGCCACATGAAGTTTCAAATGAAGAAAAAGGAGATCAAAAGAAAGCATCACGGAGGTGTAAAAATAAACTTCTACCGATCACAGCCAGACTTTAGAGCCAAGCGTATGGACATGCTATTGTAAATGGGTTTGGTCAAAACTTAGAGCCCCTCTAACAAATCTCTAAATGAAGAGATTTAGAGCTCTCCCTCTGGTTGAGAGCCCTTCTTGAGGTTTTGCAAAACAATAATTAAGGAGGAAAGACAGAATTAAAGTAAACCACAGATACAACTCTATAGCAATCATCTCCATTGTTAGTCAGCTCTTTACAGAAACGGTCAAGCCAGAGAGCCAACAGATGTCATTAGCCCCGTTCTTGGCAAGCACTTATCAGGCAAAGAATATGAGCTGAACTTTTCCTTCCAAGGAAGTCTTCCACTTGTCAGCAATTCCTTTTTGCCAAACCACCAATCAACAATTGCTAGATAAATGAAAAGCTTCCACTCAACTTACAAACTCTTGGGTAGAATATTCATTTTCTAGAAAGTAAAAGTCCTTTTTAAAAATAGCACAAGCTATAAACAATCCAAGTGATTTCCACTAAAGTGATCAAATGTCAAATCCATAAATCTTGTGGACCCTTAAGGAAAATAGAAAGGAAATGACTAGCAAGAATAAAAGATAGCAGAATAGGACATAGCTCATAGGTCTGTGAAAATCTGGACTAAATCCCTGACACTTGTTTATATCAATAGTAAAGGAAAATTCAGTTTAAAAATCATTTACAGCATATTCTGAAAGTGGAAGTGTTAATTGCTCAGTGGTGTCTGACTCCTTGCCACCCCTATGGGCTGTAGCCCACCAGGCTCCTCGTGATTCTCCAGGCAAGAATGCTGGAATGGGTTGCCATTCCCGTCTCTAGGGGCTTTCCCCGACCCAGGGAAAGAGCTCAGGTCTTCCACATGGCAAGTGGATTCTTTACCATCTGAGCCACCAGGGAAAAAATATTTTGATGACTGTGGATTATATGTATTACTCTTTGAATTATGTTGCTGTGTAATTGGATATGGGATACTATTATATAATGATCAGGGGACATTTAAAATGGAAAGAAGAGGAGTGAAGTTCTAATAAGGAATGGAGTTATATTATATTCCAAGAGTGGTTGGCTGGTTGGTTAGTTGTGGTTTTATATGTCCTTTAGGTCAGGAGTTGCCAAGTACCTAAGTATTCACGGCAGAAAGTTCATCCTGCCTTGTTGATCTCAACAGATCAAGTTTTTCTCTGAGATAGGTGATTTGTTAAGGCCGAGTTAGCTCCCTATGTCGTCCAGTTCTGCGGTCTCCTGTGTCCCTGCCTGCTCACTGCCGCTCTCCATCAGTGCTGGTGGCTGCATCTGTGGTCTCTTGACTGCTTTCTTTTTATTATAGCCAAGGTCATAAGAAGGATAGTTAACTACTCCATTTCTAAGGGAAAATGATTTGTGGTAAGGAAGAAAGCATGCCAAAGCTGATGGGTCTTTGGAACTTTAAATCTGAGTTCCTTTCTTAAGTTCCTTTTCTAACTTGACTATCTAAAATGCTAAAAAATTTTAACCTCATTGCTTCATTTGATAACAGTTTATATAGATTATTAAAATGGAATTAGAGAAGGAATATATACTATTCCATAAATGTCATTCTAGTTTAAGTAGTATTTCTAAAATAACTAATAACTTAAAACTGATTTCTTCCTTGTAATGTTAAAAATTCACTGTTAAATAATGTCTCCTGAAACATGAGTATACACAGTAGGACTCCTCTCACACATAAATACCACCAGTAAAGCTGTTCTGTAAGTCTCCAAACTAATACTTAAGTGGCATATATCCTTCATCAACTCTACAGTTTCAAGTAAGGATTTGGTCATTGTAAATGATTAGATAGTTTTAAAGCTGCATAATATGAATATAGTTAAAAATCACTACTTATTTATGTTCATGAATTCCATTTATATAATAGTGCCAATCTTTGTTCTATTTACTGTCTCATGTTCTAGAGAGTAGGAGTTTTATTCCTTTTAAACTATGTATCTAGTATATATACAATAAAGTGAAATATCTCTATAAAGAAAAAAAAACACAATAAAATGGAAAGAAATGTTGTAACTGGGGCCAAACACACACAGAATAGTCTAGGCTTCCTGTCTTTTGTGTCTTTCTTTCTCTCTTATTCCCTTTCTGATTGTGTGTGGTTGTGACTGTGTGTGTGTGTGAGATGTGGTTGTTGTTGTTTTGCCAAAGCCCCTTCTCCTGTCTGTTTTATCTTACCATGCTCCCATGTATCTACCTCTCCTTCTATAGTTCTATTTCTTTGTCTTTGTGTAAACATGAACTCTTGCCAGCTCTAGAACTCTGGTTAGTATTTCTATACACTCTCTTTTTAAAATTTAAAACATAAGAAATTATTTAACAAGCAGCATCTACAAAGAAGTCTCTTAGTTTATTCTTTGCCTTTATCCTACCACTGGAATCAAACTTAGTATTTCCCTTGAAGTTTGTGATAAGAGTTCAAGGCAAATCTACCTTATCTTTCGTTGAACAAAGAAACAGAAATGGGTATAACCCGTGAAGTCATTTCCAGTCTTTAGGTCTATGATTCCAAGTGAACATAATAATAACAATCATAGCTTCTATAATTTTGCTCTTTTAAAATAAAAATGAAAACTCTACCTGAAAAGCACATAATTTCTTTGGAAAAGTATTTCTTGGAGTCTGTAAGGAAAAGAAACACTTTCCCACTAAAAGTATATGACTTTTTGTCATATGACTGCGCCTGAAGCCAAGGTCCTTTCTTTTGCCCAGCGTGGACCTCCATTGTTATACTGGAGTAGTTCTGTGGTTATGCAGAGTAGGTGGACTTGGGTTTCTCCAGGTAAGCCCAGGAAGAAGTCATGAATCCAGAATTAAAAATATAATAGGGACTTCCCTGGTGGTCCAGTGGTCAAGATTTCACCTTCCAATACAGGGATGGGGACTTTATCCCTGGTTGAGGAGCCACATGCCTCGTCACCAAAAACAAAACAAAACTTGAGACAGAAACAATATTGTGACAAATTGAATAAAGAACTTTAAAAATGGTCCACATCAAAAAATCTTAAAAATAAGAATTAAAATATGCTATTTCTGTCAAGACTACCCTTCCTACAATGATTATTTTCATCATTGCCCAGAGACTAGCCCTCTCCCCTTCATATCAGTAATGGGTGACATGACAAACTGGGAATAAGCATCACTGGGGAAAAGAGGAGAAATTCTTCTTGAGCCACGTGCATGGTGCTAAGTCGCTCAGTTGTGTCTGACTCTTTTCGACCCTATGGACATTAGCTCACCAGACTCCTCTGTCCACCTGAGGCTGCTTTTCTTAAGCAGCCTGTGTGCATGGGATTCCAGCTGGGCTGACAGCTGACGTGTCATCTGACTTGAGATCAGGAAACACCGCTTTGGGTGGATGGTGAGATGATCAGGGAAAGCACTGGGATTTTGCTGGGATGAATGAAGGGTTCAGTGGTTTCTGAACTTGCTTATCAGTTCTTTTACACTCCCCAGCAGTGAAGCTTGAGAAAAAGAGACATTGATTGATCCTGATGGTCTTTTCGTCAAGTGAAGCTACTTCTATTTGCTTCAGAAATGGTTAGAACTTTTAGACAGAGTCATCACTGTGATGGTTAATTTTGTGTTAACCTGGTAAGGCTATTGTGCCCAGGTGTTTGGTTAAACGCTACTCTAGATGTTACTGTGATTTTGTAGATGTGATTAACACATCAGTTGACTTAAAAAAATTAGTTATTGATTGAAGTATAGTTGATTTAAAATGTAGTGCTAGTTTCTGGTGAATAGCAAAGTGATTCAGTTATACATATACATATATATATATCCTTTTCGAGTTCTTTTCCATTATGGGTTATTACAAGATGTTGAATATAGTTCCCTGTGCTATACCGTGGGTCCTTGTTGACAATCTATTTTATATATAGTAGTATGTATCTGTTAATCCCAAACTCCTTATTTCTCTCTCCCTCCTTCCCTTTAGGTAACCATAAGTTTATTTCTTATATCTGTGAGTCTGTTTCTGTTTTGTATAGAAGTTTATTTGTACCATTTTTTAGATTCCACATCAAAATGATATGATATTTGTCTTTATCTGACTTAATTAATGCAATCATTTCTGACTCCAAATGTTACTGGAAATAACATTATTTCATTCTATTTTATGACTGGGTAATATTCCTCTGTGTGTGTGTGTATACACACATGTATATATATCACTCAGTCATGTCTAACTCTTTGTGACCCATGAACTGTAGCCCACCAAGCTCCTCTGTCCATGGGAGAATTCTCCAGGCAAGAATACTGGAGTGGGTAGCCATTTTTTCTCCTATATATACGTAAATGTCTATCAACAGATGAATGATAAAGAAGATATAAGAGGTATGATATTTTGATAGACACTTAAGTTGCTTCCATGTCTTGGCTATTGTAAATAGTGTGCTATTGAGTTGATCTTAAGTGAAGCACAGTGTGGGTGGATTTCATCCAATTAGTCGAAGATCAAAAAAAGGATGGACTGTTTCCTCAAGAAGCAATTCTGGAAGAGTTTGAGTAGGATAGGTGCTAGCTCTTCTCTAAATTTTGGTAGAATTCAGCTGTGAAACCATCTGGACCTGGGCTTTTTTGCTGGAAGATTTCTGATTACAGTTTCAATTTCCGTGCTTGTGATAGGTCTGTTAAGATTTTCTATTTCTTCCTGGTTCAGTTTTGGAAAGTTATACTTTTCTAAGAGTTTGTCCATTTCTTCCACGTTGTCCATTTTATTGGCATATACTTGCTGATAGTAGTCTCTTATGATCCTTTGTATTTCTGTGTTGTCTGTTGTGATTTCTCCATTTTCATTTCTAATTTTGCTGATTTGATTTTTATCCTTTTGTTTCTTGATGAGTCTGGCTAATGGTTTGTCTATTTTATTTATCCTCTCAAAGAACCAGCTTTTGGCTTTGTTGATTTTTGCTATGGTCTCCTTTTTGCTTTTGTACTTATTTCTGCCCTAATTTTTACGATTTCTTTCCTTCTACTAACCCTGGGGTTCTTCATTTCTTCCTTTTCTAGTTGCTTTAGGTATAGAGTTAGGTTATTTATTTGATTTTTCTCTTGTTTCTTGAGGTAAGCTTGTATTGCTATGAACCTTCCCCTTAGCACTGCTTTTACTGAGTCCCATCGGTTTTGGGTTGTTGTGTTTTCATTTTCATTCATTTCTATGCATATTTTGATTTCTTCTGTGATTTGTTGGTTATTCAGAGGTGTGTTGTTTAGCCTCCATATGTTTGTATTTTTAATAGTTTTTTTCCCTGTAGTTGACATCTAATCTTAACGCATTGTGATCAGAAAAGATGCTTGGAATGATTTTAATTTTTTTGAATTTACCCCAAGATGTGATCTATCCTGGAGACGGTTCTGTGTGCACTTGAGAAAAAGGTAAAATTCATTGTTTTGGGGTGAAATGTACTATAGATATCAATTAGGTCTAACTGGTCCATTGTATCATTTAAAGTTTGTGTTTCCTTGCTAATTTTCTATCCATAGATGTGAGTGGGGTATCTGTAAGTTTAGTTGATCTATCCATAGGTGTGAGTGGGGTATTAAAGTCTCCCACTATTATTGTGTTATTATTAATTTCCCTTTCATATTTGTTAGCATTTGCCTTACATATTGTGGTGTTCCTATGTTGGGTGCATAATTGTTATATCTTCTTGGATTGATCCTTTGATCATTATGTAGTGTCCTTCTTTGTCTCTTTTTACTGCCTTTATTTCAAAGTCTATTTTATCTGATATGAGTATTGCTAATCCTGCTTTCTTTTGGTCTCCATTTGGGTGAAATATCTTTTTCCAGCCCTTCACTTTCATTCTGTATGTGTCCCTTGTTTTGAGGTAGGTCTCCTGTAGACAGCATATATGGGAGCCTATTATACAGAGTGAAATAAGTCAGAAAGAAAAACACCAATACAGTATACTAACGCATATATATGGAATTTAAAAAGATGGTAACAATGACCCTATGTGCGAGACAGCAAAAGAGACACAGATGTATAGAACAGTCTTCTGGACTCCGTGGGAGAAGGCGTAGGTGGGATGATTTGAGAGAATAGCATTGAAATATGTATATTATTATATGTGAAACAGATTGCTAGTCCAGATTCAATACATGAGACAGGGTGCTCAGGGCTGGTGCACTGGGATGACCCTGAGGGATGGGATGGGGAGGGAAGTGGGAGGGGGTTCAGGATGGGGAACACATGTACACTCATGGCTGATTCATGTCAATGTATGGCAAAAACCACTACAATATTGTAAAGTAATTAGCCTCCAATTAAAATAAATTAAAAAAAGCAATTTTGCTTCAAGACTGCAACACAGAAAGCCTGCCGGAGTTTCTTGCCTGCTGGAAATTTCAGATTCACCAGTCCCACAGCTATGTCTCTGCCACACACACACACCCCTCTTACCATTCTGTTTCTCTAGAGAACCCTGACTAATGCACTCACCACAATATTCTCTTCCAGCTCTTTTTTTCTGATACAATACACTTTTCTGGAAATTTTCTAGATGCAAGCACCTCCCTACATGTCCTGTCCTAGTTAATTTTCATCATATTTACACATTCAGACCCTGTCTTCTTGTTTTATTTGCTTATTTTAATCCAGCCAGAAGTATTTAGCTTATAGGCTTTAGCTAGCAGACATGTTCTATAGGGAGAATTCTTCCCCTTCCCCAGTGAGAGAGATAAAACACTTTAATGCTACTTAGTTAGCAGCGAGCTATCAAGATGCTTAAACCTAGATCAATCATAAAAGAAAACATAATGGGTGGAAAGAAAAATAAATCTGTTTCTAAAACCAATGAGCATTTAGAATGGCTTGAAAATACTATGAAAGGTTAAAAATATAACACAAAGGCTTAAGAGTGTTTTTATATAAATTATACCTAATATATGTAAAATATATCTACTATCCCTTCAAAGATCCTACAGAGGAAATTTTGAGTTGTGAAAGTGATGCATTAACAAGTTGTGTGGGGGTATGTCCCAGTGTATTTTTGGGAGCTAAGGACTTGTTTTTATAAACTTAAATTCTGGGGCTTACGATTTCAATAAGGATAGTTAAATTAGGTTCCTGGACCCAATTATAACATGTGTGTGGGAGGGCTTTCCACATAACATCAGGGTGTACAAAAGTCCAACTCAGTTCTGACACTATCTACCCAGAGATGGCACCAGATTTCACATAGCTATCAACTCCTCGTGGTAACTAGATTCTCTCTAGTCACATCGTGTTTCACATCCTATGATCCTCTGCTTATCTTGTCCATCAGGCAACCTTCTGATCAGCACTTCAGTTTTCTGGAAGCCTTTGCCTTTCTCCTGACACCATACAAGGCTGTATAGACTCTTGTTTATTTTTCTTTGTAAAATTAAATACAGTTGACCTTTGATATGGAGGTTAGGAGTACTGACCCTCGTTCAGTCAAAAATCCATGTATAACTTTTGAATCTCTCAAAATATAATCATTAATAGCCTATTGTTGACTGAGAACTTCCCTGGTGGCTCAGATGGTAAAGAATCTGCAGACCCAGGTTTGATCCCTGGGTTGGGAAGATCCCTAGAGAAAGGGATGGCTATCCACTCCAGTATTCTTGCCTTGAGAATTCCACAGAGAGGAGTCTGGTGGGCTACAGTCCATGGAGTTGCAAAGAGTCGGACATGGCTGATTAACGAAGCCTACACTGTTGACTGAAAGCCTTATCAATAACAGTCGATCAACACACATTTTGTATGTTATTTGTATTATATACTGTATTCTTACAATAAAATAAAAAATGTTACTAAGAAAATCATAAGGAAGAGAAAGTATATTTACATACTGTACTATATCAATATCATAAGTTAAAAAAAAATTTAGTTATTTACTTCTTTGGCTGCACCAGGTCTTAGCTGGGGCATGAGGGATCTTTAGTTGAGACATGTAAAATCTCAGGGCATGTGGGATCTAGTTCCCTGACCAGGGATCAAATACTGGCCTGCTGCACTGGGAGTATGGAGTCTTAACTGCTGGACCACCAGGAAGTCTCAGTATCACGTGTGTCATCCATTTACAAGATGAATTGTCTGTTGGGATCTACATCAACATTATCTCATATAAAACACTAGAGATGTAACATGTATTTTTAACATCAGATACCAAAATGATAATGTGAAAAAGAGGTTCACATTTATTTACAGGTATAACAATTCATGCATTGATAACAAAGAAGCAACAAAATGATAGCTTTATGGAAGTTGAGTGGAATCAGTACAAGTGGACCTGCATA
This sequence comes from Nanger dama, assembly GCA_917880005.1. Taxonomy (NCBI): domain Eukaryota; kingdom Metazoa; phylum Chordata; class Mammalia; order Artiodactyla; family Bovidae; genus Nanger; species Nanger dama. The sequence continues at coordinate 14,556,298 of CAKJTW010000009.1, read as the reverse complement.
ATTCAAACCAATGTTGTTCAAAGGTCAGCTGTACATTCTTGCCAACCCAGAAATAAGGAATGTGAGCCTGGAAATGTTAATAAGTCCTTTCACAAGATTTAAATTTCCCATTGTCTTGAGGTATCAACAATTCATGCTGATCACAATTTGCTCATTTTACTTTAACCCTTCCTGGAAGGGTTAGACATTCGACACTTTGAGGCTTTCTTCCTTGGCTTTGAGTAGTTGAGTTAGAAAGCTGTGTACACACCATTCTCTCGCCTTGCCTGTCAGATGAAACTCACTTGCAGTACAGGAGTGACCAAGGAGCTCCACACTCTTGCTGTAATGTACCAGGCAACAGAACTGCTCCACACAACTTACTGGCAAATCACAGCTCTGCTTCCATGCTGGTTAATACCTTCTGTTGCTTCTGGATGAATCTTTCAGGGCCAGTTGAGGGGAATTTGCATAAAATTTAAGAACAAACCAATTCGTTGTTCAAGCTGAGTGACTGATCAATAAAAAATGTTGTCTGCCATATTAGTAAGTGAAGGCTATTGCAGCCATCAGTCCATCACACTGCAGACACCCTCAGGGATGTACCCTGAGGAGAGTCTGGAGAATACAAGGCAGAGAATACTTGCCCCATATAGCTGAGGTGCATATCAAAGGAATAATTTCAGTAAGCCCAGATCTTACATCTTCCCATACATGGAAAAGCACTAAATTCTTTAAGTTGAGATGCCTGGTTTTCTTTAAATAAAAGTAATTTTTGATGTTCTGACAATCTGGTCTTCACTGCAAAAACTTCCTTATATATACCCTGGCTCCTCCCTTTCCTCTTGGTGTAGTCCCTTAGAGGTATCTGAAAGGCTACATTTCAGATTTAAGTGGCCAGTTTTGTCCACTGAATAAAACATGACTCTCAACTTTTAGGCTGTAATTATTATTATTTTTAAGTTGACAAAACCAATCCATGACATCTACATTTATGGTTTGGACTTGGCAAATCAAGAAGTTAACTGGGAGTATTCTATCCAGATGAATTACAAAGCCTCTATTCTTGTTCCTCATTTTTGCTATGGTCAGGTTAGGTCAACTCTGTTCAATCACTCAGTCATGTTCAATTCTTTGTGACCCCATGGACTGCAGCACACCAGGCTTCCCTGTCCATCACCAACTCCTGGAGCTTGATCAGATTCTTGTCTATTGAGTTGGTGATGCCATCTAACCATCTCATCCTCTGTTGTACCCTTCTCCTCCTGCCTTCAATCTTTCCCAGCATCAGGGTCTTTTCCAATGAATCAGTTCTTCACGGCAGGTGGCCAAAGTACTGGAACTTCAGCTTCAGCATCAGCCCTTCCAATGAATATTCAGGACTGATTTCCTTTAGGATTGAATGGTTGGATCCCTTGCAGTCCAACGGACTCTCAAGAGTCTTCTCTAACACTACAGTTCAGAAGCATCAATTCTTCAGTGCTTAGCCTTTTTGTTGACCAACTCTCACATACATGACTCCTGGAAAAACCATAGCTTTGACTAGATGGACCTTTGTGGGCAAAGTAATGTCTCTGCTTTTTAATATGCTGTCTAGATTTGTCATAACTTTCCTTCCAAGGAGCAAGCATCTTTTAATTTCATGGCTGCAATCAACATCTGCAGTGATTTTGGAGCCCCCAAAAATAAAGTCTGTCACTGTTTCCATTGTTTCCCCATCTATTTTCCATGAAGCGATGGGACCAGATGCCATGATCTTAGTTTTTGAATGTTGAATGTTAAGCCAGCTTTTTACTTCCCTCTTTCTCTTTCAAGAGGCTTTCTATTTCTATTTCACTTTCTGTTGCAAGGGGGTGTCATTTGCACATCTGAGGTTATTGATATTTCTCCCAGCAATCTTAATTCCAACTTGTGCTTCATCCAGCCTGACATTTTGCATAATATACTCTGCATTATATGTTAAATAAACAGGGTGATAATATACAGCCTTGACGTACTCCTTTCCCAATTTGGAACTAGTCCATTGTTCCATGTTCAGTCTGACTGTTCCTTCTTGACCTGCATACAGATTTCTCAGGAGGCTAGTAAGGTGGTCTGGTATTCCCATCTCTTGAAGAATTTTCCAGTTTGTTGTGATCCACACAGTCTTCCCCACCAGGACTTCCCTGGTAGCTCAGACAGTAAAGAATCTGCCTATAATGTGGGAGACCTGAGTTCAATCCCTAGGATCCTCTGGAGAAGGAAATGGCAACCCACTCCAGTACTCTTGCCTGGAAAATCCCATGGACTGAGGAGCCTGGTAGGCTATAGTCCATGGGGTCACAGAGTTGGACACGACTGAGTAACTAAACTTTCACACAGTCAAAGGTTTTGGTGTAGTTAATAAAGCAGAAATAGATGTTTTTCTGGAATTCTCTTGCTTTTTCTATGATACAACAGATGTTGGCAATTTGATCTCTGGTTCCTCTGCCTTTTCTAAATCCATCTTGAACATTTGGAAGTTCTCCGTTCACGTACTGTTGAAGCCTAGCTTGGAGAACTTTGAGCATTACTTTGCTAGCATGCGAGATAAGTGAAATTGTGCAGGACTTTGAGCATTCTTTGGCATTGCTTTTCTTTGGGATTGGAATGAAAACTCACATTTTCCAGTCCTGTGGCCACTGCTGAATTTTCCAAATTTGCTGGCATATTGAGTGCAACACTTTCATACCATCGTCTTTTAGGATTTGAAATAGTTCAGCTGGAATTCCATCACTTCCACTAGCTTTGTTCATAGTGACTCTTCCTAAGGCCCACTTGCCTTTGCTTTCCAGGATGTTTGACTCTAGGTGAGTAATCACACCATTGTGGTTATCTGGGTCATTAAGATAGTTTTTGTATAGTTCTTCTGTGTATTCTTGCCACCTCTTCTCAATATCTTCTGCTTCTGTTGTTAGTTCCATACCATTTCTGTCCTTTATTGTGCTCATCTTTGCATGAGCTATCACTAATTTCCTTGATGAGATCTCTAGTCTTTCCCATTGTATTATTTTCCTCTATCTCTTTGCATTGATCGCTGAAGAAGGCTTTCTTATCTCTCCTTGGTATTCTTTGGAACTCTGTATTCAAATGCTTGTATCTTTTCTTTTCTCCTTTGCCTTTCATTTCTCTTCTTCTCTCAGCTATTTGTAAGGCCTCCCCCAACAATCATTTTGCCTTTTTGCCTTTCTTTTTCTTGGGGATGGTCTTGATCTCTGCCTCCTGTATGATGTCATAAACCTCCATCCATAGTTCTTCAGGCACTCTATCAGATCTAATCTCTTGAATCTTTATGTAACTTCCACTGTATATTTGGTTTAAGTCATACCTGAATGGCTGAGTGGTTTTCCTACTTTCTTCAATTTAGGTCTGAATTTGGCAATAAGGAGTTCATGATCTGAACCACAGTCAGCTCCTGGTCTTGTTTTTGCTGAGTGTATAGAGCTTCTCCATCTTTGGCTGCAAAGAATATAATCAATCTGATTTCAGTATTGACCATCTGGTGATGTCCATGTGTAGAGTCTTGTGTTGTTGGAAGAGAGTGTTTGCTATGACCAGTGCACTCTCTTGGCAAAACTCTGTTAGCTTTCGCCCTGCTTCATTCCATATTCCAAGGCCAAATTTGCCTGTTACTCCGGTGTTTTCTTGACTTCCTACTTTTGCATTCTAGTCCCCTATAATGAAAAGGACATCTCTTATGGGTGTTAGTTCTAGAAGGTCTTATAGGTCTTCATAGAGCCATTCAACTTCAGCTTCTTTGGCATTACTGGTAAGGGCATAGACTTGGATTACTGTGATATTGAGTGGTTTGCCTTGGCAATGAACAGAGACCATTCTGTTGTTTTTGCGGTTGCACCCAAGCAGTGCATTTCAAACTCTTTTGCTGACTACGATGGCTACTCTATTTCTTCTAAGGGATTCTTGCCCATTGTAGTAGACATAATGGTCATCTGAATTAAATTTGCCCATTCCAGTCCGTTTTAGTTTGCTGATTCTTAAAATGTTGATGTTTAGTCTTGCCATCTCCTGTTTGGCCACTTTCAATTTACCTTGACTCTTGGATCTAACCTTCCAGGTTCCTATGCAATATTGTTCTTTAAGCATGGACTTTATTTCCATCACCAGTTACATCCACAACTGGGTGTAGTTTTGCTTTGGCTCCATGTCTTCATTCTTTCTGGAGGTATTTCTCCACTCTTCTCCAGTAGCATATTGGGCACCTACTGACCTGGAGAGTTTATCTTTCAGTGTCATATATTTTTGCCTTTTTATACTGTTCACGGGATTCTCAAGGCAAGAATACTGAAGTTGTTGCCATTGCCTTCTCCAGTGGACTACGTTTTGTCAGATCTCTCCACCATGACCTGTCCATCTTGGGTGGTCCTACATGGCATGGCTCATAGTTTCATTTGCTAATAAATGAATCAGGTCAATTGCTAATAAAGTCACAAATGCTATAGTGCAGTCACTATTCCATCCATTCATACAGTGGATGAATCTACAATAAAGGAAATCTGGAGTTATGCCAATAAAGACAATTACATTGCATGAATTTAGCCCCTACCCCCCATCAGAATCCTTGGAGAAGGAAATGACTGCCCACTTTAGTATTCTTGCCTGGAGAATCCCATGGACAGAAGAGCCCTGTGGGCTACAGTCTATGCAGTTGCAAGAGTCAGACACCTCTTAGCAATTAAACCACCACCATCCCATCGTCATAGTGTTGTAGACTTGAAAATTTGATGATTTTCCTATCCTGTAGTCACTTGGTTTTATCAGAGATGGAAACCAGGAGAAGGGACTGCAGAAGAATTTCCCACTTGCAGCAGCTCTTGACTAAGAGAGATCAGAACTGGATACTGTACTACTCACAGCTTTTTCTCACCAGCCAGAGAAAATAAATGACTAGGAACTTAAACCTCCCACCAGCTGAAGACCATCGATGACTTTGATATGCTAGATTCTCACCAGACCCAACTGAAGAGTCTTTCTGGTCACTGAACAGTGGTGTTTGTTTGATCTATGATATCTGTGCTATGGGGTCATTCCACCTGCTCCTGTGCCCCACCCTTAAACAGCAGCATCACAGTGAGCTGCCTCCTTCTGGGGTACGCTGGCCCCTGTCATCTCCTCTCAGTGAACCTCTTTGCATCTCTTCACTGGTATGTGTTTCCTTTCTTGGCAAGTCAGTGAACTCAGTGCTTACTGTTGTTGCTGTTGTTTTGATTCCTGTAGTGAATCAAAACAAATCAAAACTTCTTTTAATAATGTTTGTATGCTTTTCTATTACTCACTATTAAACAGGAGATAATGCTATCTGGCTTTTGCCAGAAGCACAAATAAGTAAGTCCGCACTGTTAAACCGGGACTTGAGAAAAAAACGGAGCCTTGAGGGGTTTAAAAACACATCCCATTTCCCTGTTTTGAACTTGTTTTACTCTAAATTGTCACAGACTCTATGACCAAATAGTTAATGCTCACCTAGTAGATGGCTTCTGTAATTATTGTTTTGCTACATCTCTTTAAGCACTGGGCTTGCTGTACATGAATCAAGCAAGACACAGACCTTTAATTTCAATGAATTCAATAGGCGCTCAGAGGATGGGTGGAAGTATACGACAAGAGACCAACATTTCAATTCTCAAATACTCAGTGACAACGAGGAAACAATCCCACTGCCCTGGATGGGGATGTAGAAACACACAGTAGCACAGAACAGGATGCTGTAGTGGGGTGGGGAAAGGGCTTAGAATTCATTTGCTGCCAGAGGGTAATCTGGCTTTCATTTCAGTGGTTACTGATTAGTAAAGTGGTCAAATGAGACGCTATAAATCTGTCTTTTTATTAACAAGTTGGTCAGACCCTAGAAAAAATCTAGCTTCTACATAATTAGAACTGTGCACACTCAAGAAGAACATCAGAAAGTATTCTGACCCATGAGAAAGCAGCTTCTCTTTGTACCTCTAGGAGGATGAAGGGGATGAGGGAGGTAAGTAAAAACAGCATACGTTTGCTTTTATACATAAGAATCAGTTGAGTGCCAAATGAAACTGTATTTTAATTTAATGTATTAATATTTTCATTTCAATGGGCCAGTTCTTGGAGCTACATTTTTTCAGTCTCTGAGAAAACAATTTAAAATTTTCCCGTGTTTTATATTTCTGTGTAAGTCTCCAGCTGTGCATAGCATCTCACCATTTTGTACTTAATTTTAACTGTTGCCAATGTCTTCCTTGTTTACTCATTTTTTTCTGGTGTTACCTAAAGACATAGTTTTAAAAATAACTAAGTGATTCATTCAAAAGTGCTTTTATCTGCCTTGAAGAGAAAATAATAAAACATGAGAGTTCTAAAAGCTATGATGAACAATAGAAAATGAAGCTGGCAGATGAAATGGAATATAGAAAAAAGCCCATTCAGTCCCTCAGTGCCTTTGGATCTTGGATCTTGTGAGTTGGATAGACTGAGGTAAAGACCATGCCTGTTATGATTCTGACACCAACTCCGGTATGTGTTCTTCCCAACACCATCAAACAGTTCTTCAATCCTAGCTGGGTGTCCAGCTATTTAACACAGCTCTGATACTGCTGTGCTGTTGCTAAGTCACTTCAGTCAATGTCTGACTCTTTGCAACCCTATGGACTCTAGCCCAACAGGCTCCTCTGTCCATGGGATTCTTCAGGTAAGAATATTGGAGTAGGTTGCCATGCGTTCCTCTAGGGGATCTTCTTGACCTAGGAGTGAACCTGTGTCTCTTATATCTCCTGCACTGGCAGGTGAGTTTTTGACCACTAGCCCTATCTGGGAAGCCCAGTTCTGACACTGTCTACCTGGAAATAGCTCCAGATCGCTCAGGTTAAGGGCTCAGTCCTACAACACTGCACCCCCAACCCCCACCTCTGCCATCTTTAGAAGTCAGTCACAAGTACATGTTGTCACCTGTGCTTCTGATCAGTGGCTATAGATTGAAGGTTCCAATGAACCCCTTCCTCATCTTCAATTAACTTGATGGAGAGGCCCACAGAACTCAGAGAAACATTTTGCTAGATTATCAGTTTATAACAAAGAAGGTAACTCCAGATAACCAGATGGAAGAGATGTGTAGGGCAACGTATATGGGAAAGGGCAGGAGCTCATGATCTCTGGATGTGCCATTCTTCCCAAATCTCTATGTGGTCACCAACCTGGAAGCTCTTCAAACCCAGTCCTTAGGGTTTTATGGAAGCTTCATTACACAGGCACGAATGACCCAATCTCTGACCATTGATGGATTCAGCCCCTCTCCCTTCTGTGGAAGTCAGGAGGGTGGTACTGAAAGTTCAAACCCTTTAATCACATGGTGGCTCTCTCTGTGTGTGCTAGTCACTCAGTCATGTCTGACTATTTGTGACCCCATGGACATGAGCTCCTCTGTCTCTGGGATTTCCCAGGCAAGAATGTTGGAATGAGTAGGCATTTCCTTCTCCAAGGAATCTTCCCAACCAGGGATTGAACCCACATATTCTGCAGTGCAGGCAGATTCTTTACTGCCTCAGCCATCAGGGAAGCCCAGTTGGCTCTCTGAAAGTGAAAGTGAAGTTGCTCAATCGTGTCCAACTCTTTGCGACCCCATGGACTATATCCTACCAGGCTCCTCTGTCCATGGAATTTTCCAGGCAAGAATACTAGAGTGGGTTGGCATTTCCTTCTCCAGGGATCTTCCCAGTGCAGGGATTGAACCCGGGTCTCCCGCACTGCAGGCAGATGCTTTACCTTCTGAGCCACCAGGGAAGCCACCAGTTGGCCCTCTACTGCCATGTAAAAATTGCCACAAACTAAGGAGCTGAATCAAACACATATTTATTATCTCAGCTTCTGTGGATCAGGAGTCCAGACAAGGCTTCAGTGAGTCCTCTGATCAGGGCCTCACAAAACAGCAATCAGAGTGTCAGCAGCAGCAGCATTCTCATCCAGATTCTTGACTAGGAAGAATCTGCTTCCACGCTCTCTCTAGTTACTGGCAGAATTCATTTTCTTCTGGCTGTAGGACCGAGAGTCCCAGCTTCTCACTGTTTATTGGTTGGAGGCTGCTCTTAGTTCCTAGAGGCCTCCAAAGTCCCCTGCCATATGGATCTTTCAGCAGGTAGCTTACTTGCAACATGGCAGTTTGTTTTTTCAAGGCCAATGGAGAATCTCTCTAGTGTGTGCTAGTAAGGTGGAGATTGCATATATATATATATATATAAATATATATTATATATATTTATATATATATATATAGGGCTTCCCAGGTGGCTCAGTGGTAAAGAATCTGCCTGCCAATGCAGGAGATCCAGGGTACATGGGGTTGATCCCTGGATCAGGAAGATCCCCTGGAGGAGGAAACGGCAACCCATTCCATATTCTTGCCTGGAGAATTCCATGACAGAGGAGCCTGGCAGGCCGCAGTCCACGGGGTCGCAAAGAGTTGGACACAGTTGGGTGACTGAGTACATGAGTGCACACACACGCACACCCACAAGTCAGGAAACAAACAGATCCAACCTACACTCAAGGGAGGAAAATTATACAGGAATTGCACACTCGGGTTATTTCAAGATTTTGCCTGCTACAGTTTTCAACTTGATTACACATCACATTTGCCTGGGGAGTTGCTAAAAAACATTGATGTGTAGGATTTACTTTAGACAAATTAAATAAGACTATTTGGAGGGTTGGAAAAAGACTTAAGTTTTTATAAAACTTTCCAGGTAATTTAATTATACAAATAAATATTGTCACAAGGATAATGTACGCTTATTAAGTAATTCTGGAAGTAGCTGACCCTCCTCTTTTGCTTGTCAGAATGATTGAAACATTAAAAAATTTTTTTTAAAAGCTCTTTTCAGTAGGTGGTACATATGGTAAGAATTTTTATACAAGCTAAACAGTGGCTAGCAGTGGGCTAATATCCTTATGAGGACTACTGTTTTAAATATATTTAGTATGACACATTTTTGTCTACAAATTAGCATTAGCAACTTGGAGTATAATGGAAAAATAACAAAATGATTGTTGGTAGATGTCAAAGGAAGAGATAGTCAGAGTGAATCCAGATCTTTCCACTGTTCTAGCTCTACTTGCTTCCCATCAAGTGTGGCTTACAGATTTTGGCATGCGATGTATAGACCACATTCTTCCTAAACAACTAAGACTAAAGCAGTGCCAACCGCTAATCTGGACTGGCCTCATTTTCCTTGACATTTGGAATTCCTCCGTAAAGAAAAGGAAGATTCAACCATCCTGAACTTGCCCAACAGTAACTTATGAAACAGGATTTCCAAACCTGTTTTTTTTTCCTCCCATTATGCCATGCTACTTTGCAATAAACTGTGCAGAAAGTATGTTAGGCCAGGTAAGGAACCGGGTTGGAATTAAAGGGAGATTACAAGGAGCAAATGGCTGGTGGGAATGGCCGTAGTAGAGCTGTTCTCGTCATTCCCGCATCAGGTGGTTCTTCCAGGTCAGTGAGTCCTAGAACTGTAAGGCTGTGGCTAGAACCTACAGTCTCTAGAAATCTGTCACAGATCCCCGCCAGATAATCCTATCATTCATGCACCAGCAATCCCCTACCTGGGACTCTTTTTCCTAACAAATGAATTCATCAGAGAAAAATCAAAGCGACAAAGGAAAATCAATTTAAAGCATGAAAGATGAAATTATGTGAAAAATATCACCCTTTCATGCTTAATGAACCAAATAAAATGTGTTCTCCAGCATCAAGCAATTTTATCAGAAAACAGCCCAGGTGAATGAGTTAAAGGAAAGGGCATTACCAAGTCCAACTCTGTCCCACGTGACAAATTGACAGAAGAGACACACTGCAGGCAACTAAACTGTGTTCAGAGGTTCGTGAAACTGGAGGGTTTTACATATAGGGAGAACTTTTCATGCATCTCTTCTCAGTGCACCAAAATTAACATTTGGATGATTTCTAATTAACTGTTCCAGTCAACTTAATTTTTGAAATGAAGAGCAAAGGTGTAAACTCAGAAAACAACCCCATTTACAATGGCAAAAAAGAAGAAAATACCTAGGAATAAATTTAACCAAGAAGGTGAAAGACCTGTACACTGAAAACTGCAAGACACTGTTGAAAGAAACTGGAGATGACACAAAGAAATGGGAAGATATATTCTGTGATTGTAAAATGGAAGAACTAACATTGTTAAAATGTGTATATATTACATAGAGCAATCTACAGATTCAATGTCAGCTCCATCAACATCTCAATGACATTATTCACAGAAATAGAACCCCCCCTCCCAAAAAACCCCCAAATTTACATGGAACTACAAAAGACCCTGAGCCAAAACAATCCTGAGAAAAAGAACAGAATTAGAGGTTTCACAATGTTATATATTCACATTATATTAGAAAGCTATAGTAATCAAAGCACCGTGGTATTTGGCCAAAAAACAGACACATAGACAAATGGACCAGAACTGACAGCCCTAAAACAAATCCAGACGTACCTGGACAATTAATTTACAACAAAAGGGAAAAAGAACACGCAATGGGAAAGGATCGTCTCTTCAATAAATGGTGTAGGGAAAATTGGACGACCACGTGTAAAAAGTGAAGCTAGACCACTATCTCGTACCATACACAGAATTCAACTCAAAAGATTAAACACTTGAATGTAAGACCTAAAAGTATAAAACTCTGAAAGAAAACATAGGCAGTATGTTTGTTTATGGGCTTCCCTGGTGGCTCAGAGGTTAAAGTGTCTGCCTGGAATGCAGGAGACCCAGGTTCGATCCCTGGGTCGGGAAGATCCCCTGGAGAAGGAAATGGCAACCCATTCCAGTACTGTTGCCTGGAGAATCCCATGGAGGGAGGAGCCTGGTAGGCTACAGTCCATGGGGTCACAAAGAGTCGGACACGACTGAGCGACTTCACTTTCACTTTCTTTCACTTTCATGTTTATATCATTCCGGATGTCTCCTCAGGTAGGGAACAAAAGCAAAAATAGACAAATGGAACTACATCAAACTAAAAGCTTCTGTATAGCAAAGAAATTATCAATAAATTTAAAAAAACAACTTAAGGGAGAAGAGATTTGCAAATCATATATCTGATAAGGCATTAATATCCAAAATATATTAAAAACTCATATAACTTAACAAGAGTAAAAGAAAGAATCTAATTGAAAAAACTGGGCAAAGGGGCTGTAATCTGGTCCCATCACTTCATGGCAAATAGATGGGGGAATAATGGAAACAGTGACAGACTTTCTTTTCGTATGCTCCAAAATCACTGCAGATAGTGACCGCAGCCATGAAATAAAGATGCCTGCTCCCTGGAAGAAAAGTTATGACAAATCTAGACAGTATATTAAAAGCAGAGACAATACTTTGCCCACAAAGGTCCATCTAGTCAAAGCTATGGTTTTTCCAGTAGTCATATATGGATGTGAATTGGACAGCAAAAAGGCTGAGTGCTGAAGAATTGATGCTTTGGAACTGTGCTGTTGAAGAAGACTCTTAGAGTCCCTCAGACAGCAAGGGGACAAAACCAGTCAACCTAAAGGAAATCAGTCTTGAATATTCATTGAAAAGGTGGATGCTGAAGCTGAAGCTCCAATACTCTGGCCACCTGATGTGATGAGCTGACTCATTGGAAAACACCCTGATGCTGAGGAAGATTGAGGGCAGGAGGAGAAGGGGACAACAGGAGATGAGACAGTTAGATGGCATCACTGACTCAATGAACATGACTTTGAGCAAGCTCCAGTGGATAATGAAAGACAGGAAGCCTGGTGTGCTGTAGTCCACGGGGTTGCAGAGTCAGACATGACTTAGCGACTGGACAACAACAAGGACTTTCCTGGTGGAATGGTTAATACTGCGTGCTTCTACTACAAGGGTTTGGGGTATGATCCCTGGTCAGGAACTAAATCCCACATGCCACACAGTGCAGCCAAAAGAAAAAAAAGAAAGAAAGAAAAAGAGAAGATTACAAATACTATATGACTTCACTCATATGTGAAATATAAGAAAATACATTCTTTAGAAAATGAAAAAACCAAACCAAACAAAAGCAAAGATATAAACACAGAGAACCGAGTAGTAATTGCCAGAGGAGTGAGTGGAGTGGGGTGGTAGGTGAGTGTGAAACAGGTAAAGGGGATCAGCTCTATGGTGATGGATGGAAAAATAAGCTTTTAGTGGTGAGTGCCCTGAAGTGTATACAGAAGCAGAAATATAATATTGCACACACAAAACTTATATAATGTTAATCCTCACTCCCCCAAAAGGCAAAGTGGTAATTTTGGCAAAATGTCTACAGGTTTGTGGGCCACTGACAGTGGTCACAGTTTAAAGATTGTACAGGTTGTTCTAGTCTCTCATTTTGAGCAAGAACTAAGAGAACTCTCTCCGCCATCTGAGAAGTTTTAAATTAAAAAAACACAAAACACCTGTATATTTGATAAACCCATTATTTCTTAAATATACTTAAACACGGGATTTTTTTTTCCTTTAATGCAGACTCCTTTTAACAACTAGTTCTACAGGACTCCATTCAGGAAATAACATTTAAATTATTTTGAAGTCCTGTTAAAACTACCTGAAGAAAATAGATTCATTCCATCAGGGTTTTTCAAAACCAGAGATAACCCTCAGGGCATATAAAAGTGAACCATTCCTGAGGAGGGGAAGAGAGCAGGACCTGGGGCATAGCTACAGGCTGTGAGCTTTGACATCTCAGAGATACTTTAAAAATTCCCTATGAATTTTGTACTCTGCTTCATAACATGTGAAAGTGAAAGTCCCTCAGTCATGTCTGTCTCTTTGCGAACCCATGGACTATACAGTCCGTGGAATTCTCCAGACCAGAATACTGGAGTGGGTAGCCTTTCTCTTCTCCAGAGAGTCTTCCCAACCCAGGGATTGAACCCAGGTCTCTTGCATTGCAGGCGGATTCTTTACCAACTGAGACACAAGGTAAGCCCAAGAATAATGGAGTGGGTAATCTACCCCTTCTCCAACAGATCTTCCTGACCCAGGAATCTAACAGGGTCTCCTGCATTGCAGGCGGCTTCTTTACCAACTGAGCTATCCAGGAAATACAAGCACTTGTATTCAAAGAAAAGTAAAACTGCTTGCTGGATTTGTGCCAGATTTACTGAGTCTTCCCACACCCTCTTGCTCATGGACACAACTCTTTTATTAAAGAACAATAAAGGGCTTCCCTGGTGGCTCATCCTCTGTCATCCCTGTTTCCTACCACTTTCAGTCTTTCCCAGCATCAAGGTCTTTTCTAATGAGTCAGCTCTTCACATCAGGTGGCCAGAGTGAAGAACTTTTAGATTGAGGAATTATAGTAGTTTTGATGTTAGCAAAACAAGGCTTTTGGGATAATGAATTTCTCTTTGTTGTAAATCATTGTATTCGTCTTTCTGTAAAATGTAACTTCATTTAGTGCTTTCTGAAAGGGCACTGGAAAACTCCTAGGTTAAGAGTTAAACCTGGAAGGCAGAATGCACCGCATAGCTTTCCCCTTATCTTGATGACTCAGAGCCTCCTGACTGCTCCCTATTCTTAACTGATAACTTGTGACTTAGTTTCCACTGTGTAACTGACCTTTCCTCAAAAAAATGCATTTCCCCGTACCAAATGCCTCAGGGTGATCAGCCAACCGTTTCAACTTAATTACCTGTAAATCATCCCCACCAATCAAATGTCTCCACTTCATCCTAAGACCCCCTTATCACATTGTTCCCTACATTCCGATCTCATTCCCAGTTGTCTTTGATCTTTCTGTATAAAAATCCCTTTCGGTGAGTGTTCCGGGTTCACTCCTGGAAACGGGAGCTCGAACCCCAGCGCTGGCTAAATAAACCCTCCTGCTGATTGCATCGAATTCGAGTCACTGTGGTCTTTGTGGCGACGCTTCCCGAGAAAAGGCCGTGAGGTCTTACATTTGGGGGCTCGTCCGGGATCGCCTCGCTCACTCAGACCCTTTGGCTTTTGAATTCGGAGGGTAAGCTCGAGCAATTCTGTGTCTCCGTGTACGTCTGTAAAGGTCTGTGACTAGTCTGCTCTGTGTTAAATCTGTATTGTCTCACTTTTCTCTCCTGCTGCTTGACTTAATCCTTCGGAAGTTTCAGTGAACGGGCGAGCGGTTGTGGGGCAACTGATTAGTCCCGGCCAGGGCTACTCCCTGGTGGACTTTGAAGGCCTTACGACAGGTGAGCCCCATTAACTATCGCCCGGCTGGGTGAAACTTCCCTGTCTTTCTTGTGAGGATCTGGCCTAATATTACCTTTTTGTGGGCACGGGTCAGGCACTTAAAAGCCATTAGGGCGCCTGCCACTTGAAGACTCCCGTGACAGGATAAGGGGGTCGCGGAACGGCCAGAAGCCGCTAGGCGCCCGCCCCCAGCAAGACAACTTCCGTGCAACGGCATAGGCACACGAGTGAACTCAAAGCACGCCGTAAGTCCACCTCTCTGGCCGCCACCATTCCCGGCAGGATTTTCGGTGGCTATCCTCAGTCATCTTATCTCACTTTCCTCCCGGTCTCTTTCGGCTGCTGAAACAAAGATCTGTGCCCTCGCGCTCTTGTCTGTCTGTATCTGTAGGGCCCGCCTGTATCTGTGGCGTGTGCCAGGGACGCCTGGACGCCAACCTGGGAGCGGGAGTCGTGAGATTCCCCTCCGCCTGTATCTGTGGCGTGTGCCAGGGACGCCTGGAACGCCGACCTGGGAGTGGGGGTCGTGAGATCCTTCTCCGTCTGAATCCTGTGTCTGTGGAGCTAGGAAGCTCATCTGCTTAAGACTTGCCGAGGGCAAAAGCTTACAGCAGCCGCTTTTACTTGATTTCTCCGCTATTATTCGTCTTACTTAGTACTAGTTAAGTGTTCATTTTTGTGACAAACTGACGATGGGACAGACTGTGACAACCCCGTTGTCTCTGACGGTAGATCATTGGACAGAAGTAAAAAATCGGGCCCATGATCTTTCCATGACAGTGAAAAAGGAAAATGGCAGAGTTTATGCGCAGTAGATTGGCCCAGTTTTAATACCGGCTGGCCGCCAGAAGGGTCATTCTCTTCAGAACAAGTCAAACAGGTTAAAACTGTAATTTTCACCCCTGCTACTGAGCACCCGGACCAGGTGCCATATATTACGGTCTGGGAAGACCTGGTCCGTTCACCCCGGTGTGGGTTCGACCTTTCGTTTTCCCCACAGGAAAGCCATTGGAGCCTGCTGCAGAGATCTTTGCCCTAAAATCCACGGCAAGGAAGGAAGAGACAAAGGCTCCCGTCAAGAATATATATCCAGACCTGCAAACTGACTTCTTACTCTTAGATTCTCTCCCACCCTACCCGCCTGTACAGGTCCCACCTCCGGCACCTCAGAGGGCACAAGCGACCGCCTCGCCTGAGCAGCCAAAAGAAGGGGAAGAAATGGGCCCGGCGGCAGGAACGCGGAGCCGTAGAGCTGTCACCCCGGACTCCACCGCTCTCCCCCTCCGGGAGAACGGGCCCCCTGATGACCGCGGGGTTCGGCCACTCCAATATTGGCCATTCTCTGCCTCGGATCTTTACAACTGGAAAAATAACAACCCCTCTTTCTCTGATAACCCCCAGGCCCTAACCTCCTTAATAGAATCTCTTGTTTTCTCACATCAGCCCACTTGGGATGATTGTCAGCAATTGTTGCAGACCTTGCTCACTACAGAAGAAAGACAGCGAGTACTATTGGAGGCTCGCAAAAATGTGCCAGGAGATGACGGACGTCCCACAGCGCTTCCTAATGAAATAGATGCTGGTTTCCCCTGACGAGACCTGACTGGGACTACAATTCTCCGGCAGGTAGGGAGCACCTGAGGGTCTATCGCCAGGCTCTGGTGGCGGGTCTCCGAGGGGCAGCAAGGCGCCCCACTAATTTGGCTAAGGTAAGGGAAGTGACTCAAGGGCCTACTGAGTCACCTACTGTATTCCTAGACAGATTGATGGAGGCATTCAAGAGATTTACTCCCTATGATCCCACATCTGAGGAACATAGGGCTACAGTGGCCATGGCTTTTATTGATCAGTCAGCTCTAGATATTAAGAGAAAGTTACAGAGACTAGATGGGTTACAGGGATTCTCCCTTCAAGATTTGATCAGAGAAGCAGACAAGGTGTTCAATAGGAGGGAGAACAGAAGAGGAAAAGGAGGAAAGAAGGATCCGGGAGCAGGATGAACGAGAGAGAGAGAGAGAGAAAAGACAGGCAAAAGACTTGGCAAAAATTCTGACTACAGTGATTAAAGAAGGAAAGAGAGATGATAGAACTGGGCCAAGAGACCGCAGTAAAAGCAGGACAGGAACCAAACCACCACTAGACAAAAATCAGTGTGCGTACTGTAAAGAGAAGGGGCATTGGCTCAAAGACTGCCCTCAGAAGAAGAGGGGAAGGTCCGCCACCCCCAACAAAATCCTGGCCATAGAAGAGGAAGATTAGGGGGACGGGGGCTCGGACCCCCTCCCCGAGCCTAGGGTAACTCTAAAGGTGGAGGGGAAGCCTGTACAGTTTCTGGTAGACACAGGAGCCCAACACTCCGTCCTATTACAATCCGGAGGGACATTGTCCACAAAAAGGCATGGGTACAGGGCGCTACAGGGTATCGACAATACCCATGGACTACCCGAAGAACAGTGGACCTTGGCGTGGGCCGGGTATCCCACTCGTTCCTTGTGATCCCTGAATGCCCTTACCCCTTGCTGGGACGGGACTTGCTCACGAAAGTGGGGGCTCAGATCCACTTTCACACCGAGGGCACCACGGTGACAGACGGGGAAGGAAGGCCGTTGCAGGTTTTGACCCTGAGGCTAGAAGATGAATACAGGCTATACGAGAGCCCTTCCCCTGAGACCATGAATATGCAGGACTGGATGACTAAGACCCCCTAGCCTGGGCTGAAGTCTCGGGCATGGGAATGGCCGTCCACCAGCCCCCAGTGGTGGTAGAAATCAAGGCCTCTGCCACTCCCATCTCAGTCCGCCAGTACCCGATGAGTAAAGAGGCTCGAGATGGGATCCGCCCACATATTCAAAGGTTTCTTGATCTGGGAATTTTGATAAAGTGCCAATCGGCCTGGAACACCCCGTTGCTTCCAGTCCGGAAGCCTGGAACGGGCGAATACCGGCCTGTACAGGACCTGAGAGAAGTCAACAAGCGGGTATCCGACCTACACCCAACAGTGCCCAACCCCTACAACCTGCTGAGCACCCTTCCCCCAGCCGGAAGTGGTACACTGTCTTGGACCTGAAAGATGCCTTCTTCTGCCTACGACTCAGCCCCGCTAGCCAGCCTATTTTTGCTTTTGAGTGGAAAGACCCCCTTACAGGACTCTCCGGACAGCTAACGTGGACCAGGCTGCCGCAAGGATTCAAGAACTCGCCAACAATTTTTGACGAGGGCCCTCCACCAGGACCTCGCGCACTTCCGCGCCACAAATCCCCAGGTAACTCTGCTCCAATATGTAGATGACTTGCTTCTGGCCGCAGATACCGCAGAGGAGTGCAGGGAAGGGACTGAGACCTTACTGACCGAACTTGGCACCCTCGGCTACCGTGCTTCTGCCAAAAGGCCCAAATCTGCCGGCAACAGGTTAGTTACCTGGGGTATCAACTCAGAGATGGGGAAGCGATGGCTCTCGGAGGCCAGAAAGGAGGCGGTGGCCAGAATACCGGCCCCCGAAAACTCCCGACAGGTTAGGAGTTCTTGGGCACTGCAGGGTTCTGCAGGCTCTGGATTCCGGGTTCGCAGAGATGGCCGCTCCCTTGTACCCCCTGACAAAGGGCAGTACACCCTTCGTCTGGGGAAAGAGCGAGCAAAAGGCTTTTGACAACATTAAGCGCGCCTTGTTGTCAGCCCCTGCCCTGGGACTTCCAGATGTGGACAAGCCGTTCCATCTCTATGTGGCTGAAAATAATGGCATCGCCAAAGGGGTCCTCACCCAAAAGCTGGGACCATGGAATCGGCCGGTGGCATATCTGTCAAAGAAACTGGACCCCGTGGCTGCTGGCTGGCCGAATTGTTTGCGTATAGTGGCTGCCGTGGCAGTCCTAGTAAAGGATGCAGACAAGCTGACACTGGGGCAGAACTTAATTGTCACTGCGCCCCACGCTTTAGAAAGTGTGATTCGCCAACCCCCCGAGAGATGGCTAACTAACGCCAGGATGACCCACTATCAGACGCTGCTCCTAAACTCTGAGCGAATCAGGTTCACGCCGGCTACCGGACTTAACCCTGCCACGCTGCTGCCGGACCCCAGCCAGTCCGAGGTGACCCACGACTGTCAAGAAATTCTGGCGGGAGTACATGGAGTTCGTCATGATCTCTCGGACCAGCCGCTTCAGGATGCCGAGGTGACATGGTATACGGACGGAAGCAGTTTTCTTGAAGAAGGTAGGCGGCGGGCAGGGGCAGCGGTGGTCGATGGGACTGAGGTAATCTGGGCAGCTGCCCTGCCTCAAGGTACGTCAGCCCAAAAGCCGAGCTGATTGCCCTCACTAAGGCCTTAGAGCTGGCCCGAGGAAAAAGGCCAACATTTACACTGATAGTAGATATGCCTTCGCAACTGCACATGTCCATGGAGCTATTTGCCAACAGAGAGGGTTACTTACATCGGCCGGCAAAGAGATTAAAAACAAAAATGAAATCCTGGCATTGTTGGCTGCCCTGATGTTGCCAAAAGGATTAGTATAATCCACTGCCCCGGGCATCAACGAGATCGATCCCTGGTAACTAAGGGAAACAGTATGGCCGATCAAGCTGCGCGAGAGGCGGCAACAAAAGCGAGCTATCGAGATTGCTGGCAATATGCTCAGAAGATAAAAGTAATCCTAGCCCCTCTCCGCGGCCCAGAGGGAAACAGCCTACGACGGAAGGAGAAGCCAGGGAAATGTTAAAACAAATGCACCATTGGACTCACTTAGGGGCTAAAAAGCTAGTCTCTCTTTTAATTAAAGCAGGATATGAGGTGCCAGGACTTTTTAAATTGGCTGAGCAAGTGGTCCTGAACTGCAGACCTTGCCAAGAGGTAAATGCCGGCCAAACAAGACGGGCCAAGGTAAGTGGCTGCGTGGAGACCGGCCGGGGCCTACTGGGAAGTAGATTTCACCGAGGTATGTCCTGTGCAGTACGGCAATAAATATCTGCTGGTTTTTGTAGACACTTTCTCAGGGTGGGTAGAAGCTTTTCCCACCAAAAATGAAAGTGCACTCACAGTAACTAAAAAGATTCTAGAAGAAATTTTTCCGTGCTTCGGAGCGCCAAAGATGTTAGGGTCAGATAATGGGCCGGCTTTTATTGCCCAAATAAGTCAGGAGTTAGCTAAGTTTCTGGGGACCGATTGGAAATTACATTGTGCATACAGACCCCAGAGTTCAGGGCAGGTAGAAAGAATGAATAGAACTCTAAAAGAGACCCTAACTAAATTGTCCTTAGAGACTGGCGGTACTGACTGGACGGTGCTCCCTCCTCTGGCTCTGTTCCGGGTGAGAAACACGCCCTCTCACCTTGGTCTCACCCCTTTTGAAATTTTGTATGGAGCACCCCCATATTGACACTTAGAGAGGGATTTGACCCCCGAAACTTTAACAATGGTGATTTATGTGCTAGGCTAAAGGGACTCCAGCTGGTTCAGAAAGAGGTGTGGACTCAGCTTGCTGCAGCCTACCAACCCGGTACCCCAGAAGAGGCCCATCCGTTCCAGGTGGGGGACTACGTTCGTCGACATCAGCAACATAATCTAGAGCCCAGGTGGAAAGGACCCTACATTGTTCTGCTTACAACCCCCACTGCCTCTGCTCAGGGATTTCAAACCAGCTTGAATATCTGAGATCTGCTATGATGGGACTCCAATAACAGCTTGATCTCCACGCTCTCCATGCCAGAGCCGATCGAGGCGTTGTGTTCTGGCACTCATAGACTGCGACATGAGATACTCCAGCTTTTGTCTGACAGCTTTTCCAATGTTAAATGAGACTCTTAACAGGTAAAAAGGGAGCAATGGATCTATGGGACTGGATACAAACTCGATTCACCTGGTTTAAAAATGCCTTCTATTTGCTTGTTTTTGTTATTCTGCTTGTTGTAGTGTTAAAAAAAAAAAAAAGGTTATGCTTGCCCAGGTCATGAAAGAGGAGCCCCACGTTGGGGACCCACAAAACCCCTGGATTAATTTAGCCCTTCAAGAGATTAACCGAGACAGATAAATAAAAATAAGAGTTCTAGATGCTCATCATCTAGAGAGATTCCTGCCTAGCCCCCAAGAGGTGGCTGGATAGCCAATGACGGGTAAGACTCTCAGAGGAGGGCAACCTAAGACAGGCACAGCCGCGAGAGGGGCTGGCGAGGCTGGAGGTTGGCCGCCTACAGCTCTATGCCTTGCTCTACAGAACAGCAATACAAATGTCTCGAGGGCTTAAATAAAATATATAAAAAAGGGGGATATGTGGGGCCTAAATGAGAAACCTTAAAAACAAAGGGGCTAGCTTTGCGGTCGAAAACCTAAGATGGCGCCTGGCGGAAGAGATGCGGGCAGGGTCTATGTTGTCTGTCAAAGTTTTAATTGGCTCTTGTAGACAGTGCCTACCGAGTCTTAAATGACACCAACCCGGAAGTTACAAAATCTTGCTGGCCCTGTTACACCGTCCCTCCGCCGTATTATGAGGCCACTGGGATAATAGGGGTTACTGGATTTAGATATCCTAGATCATGTGTGCTTTACCCCTTTATGATTTTGGTTGAAAATGTTTCTGTTAATGTCACCCAGAATGTTTACCATATGTCTTGTTTTAATTGCACTCTCACTAATTGTATCAGAGGCATGAGCGTCGGAGAGCAGATATTAGTGGTAAAACAACCCGCTTTGTTATGCTCCCCGTCAAAATAGAAGAAGATTGGTATGATGAAACGGCATTGCAATTACTACAACACATCAATGCCGCCCTCGGCCGCCCAAAAAGAGGCCTGGGATTAATTGTTCTGGGTGTGATATCGTTGATCTCCTTAATAGCGACCGCTGTTACTGCCTCTGTTTCCCTTGCTCAGTCCGTGCAAGATGCCAAGGTTGTTGATTCTCTGTCTTATAATGTCACAAGGGTTATGGGAACACAAGAGGATATTGATAAAAAAAATAGAAAATAAGCTGTCTGCTCTGTATGATACCCTCAGGGTCTTAGGAGAAGAGGTCCAAAGCTTAGAACTCAGAATGAAAATTCAATGTCATGTTAATTACAAGTGGATCTGTGTCACAAAAAAACCTTATAATATATCTGACT